>CM057227.1:48950852-51350852 GCA_029891385.1 Erythroxylum novogranatense
AGATTCGTCGTCGGTCTCACATCCATATAAATTCTGAAGGCTGCGGAGCTTTGTAAAGTTTTATTAAGTATATATATTAGAGCGAATGGGATGGGACGACCATGCAATCCATCCCATTCGCTCATTTAACTGCTAGAAGGCATGAAGTGCGATTTGAATAATCTAGTAATCGTGCTATTTTTCAAGAATGTGACATGCCGCTTTGTAAAGATTTATGTCTTAGTTTCGCTTTACGCAACTTTTTCTCGCTTTATGTCTTACTTCACCGCTTTCACTTTTCAATATCTTACTTTGATCGTTTCACTCAGTATCGCCTCGCTTCTAAATTCGGAGTGATTTGATTTGCTTTGCTTTGCTTTCCATCGCCCGCTTTTCTCACCTCTAATGCATTTAAGAAGAGAAAACAGTGGAGTTGAGAAACTAGGCGAAGTTTAAAATCGATGGAGTTGAAAAAGTAGGCGAAGTTTAAAATATAACCGAGTTGAAAAAGTAGATGAAGTTAACAATATAGGCGGAGAATACAAAAGTGAGGTAAGACATAAAGATGCATTTAAAAGCGGGCGATCTGAACAAAGCAGGACGAAGCATAAAAAAGGTATGAATCGAGAAAAGGTAACGGGTTTTCACTTTCAAGATCTTACTTTGATCGTTTCACTTATCGTCTCGCTTAATCGAGGTGATTTGCTTCTTCACCGTCGCTTCTTAATTCGGAGGTGATTTGCTTTGCTTTGCTTTCAATCGCCTATTTTTTTCACCTCTAATGACGAAGAAGGGAAAACGCGAAGTTAAAAATTGGAATTGAAAAAGTAGGCGGTTATAAATATAGGCGGAGTTCAAAAAGTAGACAAGTTAAAAATCGATGGAGTTGAAAAAGTAGACGAAGTTATAAATATAGACGGAGTTGAAAAGTAGACGAAGTTAAAAATATAAACGAGTTGAAAAAGTAGACCAAGTTAATAATATGAGGCGGAGAATACAAAAGTCGATCGAAGACATAAAGGCAGATTTAAAAAAGCAATCGATAGAACAAAATAGACCATTAGTTCAAAGTTTTGCTATTTATATTTTTCTCAAGATAATATCGATACAACTTGAAAATCTCATATAGAAAGTAAGTGACTAATTTTATCTTGTCCTCCGTAAGTACTTTAGAGACATGTTTTGGACCCCATAATCTACTACGTGTGTATTGGGATGGGAGTCGAGAAAGTGAAGCGGTTAAAAATCGATGGATTGAAAAAGTAGATGAAGTTATAAATATGAGGCCGGAGTTGAAAAAGTTGACGAAGTTTAAAATATAAACGGAGTTCAAAAGTAGCGAAGTTAACAATACAGACGGAGAATACAAAAGTCGACGAAGACATAAAGATGCATTTAAAAGCGTATTTATACTTAACAAAAAGCATGAGCGATGTAATGTGTTTTATTAAGTCATGCATTTGTAATGTGTTTTTGAAATGGAAAGTTCGTTGAAACAGAGTATCGATGGTGTGGTTATTATCTATCGATCATGTACAAAACTTGAGGCTGTTTGCTGAATTTTAGAGATGAAGTTAGAGTGAGAAAATGTTCGTAAATGAGGTGAACAGAGTATAAAACAATATGTATACAACTTCGTAGAACCACGATACTTATAAATGCTTATTAACTGCCATCTAACAACTAACTCAACTGACTTTTCTTGAATTCTTTATTCTTTACGCCTTCTTTATTTCAGACGTCATCGCATGGTGAACATATGCGCCTTTTATGTCTAAATTTCGAGACAATGCTACTACAAATGGGTGGACAAGCGCTGAACACGAAGGTTATAAATAAGAGTCGAAGTCAACATATTATTTATGCTTTCGCATTCTCCGCCTACTTTTGTTCGTCTGCTTTTCATTAAAATCATATATGTCAAGTCATTTTGACTTAACATGCGATTCAATAGGTTCCGCTCGCATAGATTTTTCCTCTCGCGTAGATTGAGTTTTCAATTAATAGGTACAATCTTCTAGCCGCTTATAATAATGTGAAACACCGCCAATAGCTGTGTTGGAAGTAAACCGTAATGTAGATTCACGTTTCAATTCATACGTGATAAGACTTTTGACACCGTCATATTTATTTATTTGTGGCAAGGAAATACACGGTAACCCCCAAAATGTATGAATCACTTTCAGACCGCTTTTCTTCCATGCAATAATCTTCTAACCGGTATGATAATGTCGATTCCTGCCAAATACCAATAACGATTCCGTAGTAAGCAAAATGAGGATTGCGAAGAGAAGAGGACCGTAACACGATTGACGCTTCAATTCATAGGTGATAGATTTCACCGCTACTTCGATAGGTTTACCTTCTACAATTATTTTATGTTTTTCGTAAGAGGAAGACGACTGTAACGTAGATTGCTTAATTGTTGACACAACACTTTCACATCTGCTTTTCTTCTATGCAATAATCTTCTAACCGGTATGATAATGTTGATTCTCGCCAAATACCAATAACGTATTCCATAAGTAAGCAAAATGAGGACTGCAAAGAGAAGAGGACCGGATGTAGAGATTGACGCTTCAATTCATAGGTGAAAGATTTCTTACCGCTACTCCCGATAAAGTTGACCTTCTACAATTATTTTCTCTTTTCGCAAGAGGAAGACGACCGTAATGTAGATTGCTTGATTCTCGACAGAACATGTTATTCAATTGAGTTATGTAACTAACTCAAATTGATTCGTAATTCACACGTGGCTTGGTTTCGTCTCGCTTTGCATCGCCTTTTTACTCCCGCCTACTTTTGCACAACTTTCCGCCTTTTGCTTCCATCCTTTTCAACTTGGTTTGCTTTTCAACTTTCGCCTTGTTTTCATCGCTCTTTTTCATCATTATTTGTACTTCATCGAAATCATTTATGTTAAGTCGTTTTGACTTAACAATCTCCTCCTTTTAATCGTAGAGATTTCTTCGTTGTAGATTGACGCTTGAATTAATAGTAATGTCAAACACTTCCAATAACAGATTGCAGTAAGTAAACACCGTAATGTAGATTAAGAAGACTCGCTTTTGTATGGAATAATGTTCTAACCGGTATAATAATGTCGATTCCTCGCTAAAAACGTATTGAAGAAGTAAGCAAACATGAATGTAATTAGAAGAAGAGCACCGTAGTAGATCGACGCTTCAATTCATAGTGATAAAATTATTATACATCGCTACTCGGACAGTCAACCTTCTACAATTATTTTCTTCTTCGAAATTACTATCATTGTTTTCCTTTACTTTTCTTCCGACAGTTCACCTTCTACGATCATTTGCTCTTCTTTCAAGCTCGCTTTTTGCATCCCTTTATCAATCAATCATTCGGCCATTTCTTTGGCATCAAAATAACTTAGAACGAATTTGATCTCGTCGACGATACCAGAACTCCCAAAATGTATGAATCATTTTCACATCTCTTTTCTTGTATCCAATAATCTTCTAATCGCTATGATAATGTCGATTCTCGCCAAATGCCAATAACCTATTCCGTAAATAAGCAAAATGAGGACTAGAGAGAAGAAGAGGATCATAATGTAGATTGACGTTTCAATTCATAGTGATAAACTGATTCGTAATTCACACGGTTTGCTTTCGCTCGCTGACCGCTCCCGCTTACTCGGCCTACTTTTCGCACAACTTTCGCTCGCTTTTGCTTCCGTCCGGTTTTGCTTCCATCTGCTTTTTCAACTTGTGTTTGCTTTTGAACTTCCGCCTTGTTTTCATCGCCTCCTTTTCATCATTATTTGTACTTCATCGAAATCATTTATGTTAAGTCGCTTTGACTTAACAATCTCCTCCTTTTAACGCAGAGATTTTTCAGTCGTGGATTGACGCTTCAATTAATACGATAATGTCAAACATCGCCAGCAAAGACGTATTGCGTAAGTAAACACCGTAACAAAGATTAACGCTTTAATTCAAAGGTCGACCATTATAATTTTTACTGTGGCAAGGAAAGACACAGTAACGCCCAAAATGTATGAACCAAGACTCGCTTTTTTGTATGGAATAATCTTCAACTAGTATAATAATGTCGATTCCCGCTAAAAACATATTGAAGAAGTAAGCAAACATGAATGTAATTAGAGAAGAAGAGCACCGGAGTAGTAGATCGACGCTTCAATTCATAGGTGATAAAATTATTATACACGCTCTACTCTGGACAGTCGACCTTCTACAATTATTTTCTTCTTCGAAATTACTATCATTGTTTGCCTTTTACTTTTCTTCCCGACAGTGCACCTTCACAATCATTTCCTTTTCTTCCAAGCTTGCCTTTTTGCATCCCTTTGTCAATCAATCATTCAAGAGCAATTTCTTTGGCATCAAAATAACTTAGAACGAATTTGATCTCGTCACAAGACTACCGACACCTTTATATTCTAACTTCTTACCTGCTCTCCTCTTAACCCTTAAACCAAATCTATCCCAACCATCAAACATTTTCTCCACCCAAACTTTACTTCTCTCAACTACCCTCTTCTTTTTAGTTATCAAATTCACTGTCTCTATATTCGATCGCATTTATACTCCATTTTGTCCGCCTCAGTGCTTATTCTCTCGCATTCTTGGAGTACTAAGGTATATATGTTTAGGTTAAATAAATTTTTGTAAAATTTCTGTTGTTGTTAATTATTAACCTGAATAGAACATATTCTCCTTTCTACGCTGGACTGCATGTATACTCTATTTTTGTAGTTAAATGAAATATTTTTTTATATAAATTTCGCTTTAGTTATTTAAATGGTTTGTATTCATGTTTGCTCGATATATTGTTTATTAGGTCATAAACAAAATGTTTTTTTAATGTTTATCGTGATACGCTTTTATAATATATATTCAATTTTATTGTTTCTAGATATATATATATCGATATAGCTATATAGATATATATTGATATATATATGTATATATACATATATATATATCAATGTATATAGGCCTGTATATATATATCTGAGAATTCATTTTGACCGAAGATCATGAATGGATAGATCAAGGACGTTTATATTATGTCGATTCCTCAGGTATTTACATATGGATAGAAATGCTAAAAGACGTCAAAATTATGCTCAAATGCCAAATGTTTTTCCTCAGGTATTTACATATGGATAGAAATGCTAAAAGACGTCAAAATTATGCTCAAATGCCAAATGAAAAAAAAACAAGAATTGTTGCGACGATGTAGAGAAAATCGAGCTGCAAAAAACACAACTTCCACTTCATCTACACTTCAGCAAAGAATTACTCCTCAACCGTAGGAATCTTTCATTAATATCGAACCTTCCACCACCAACTTCCAAGTTATGAACCCTCTTACATAAATGAAGGTAATTTTTTACAATATATTGAAACTATTTCCAACCTAACTACTCCACATCATTATAATGTCCTTTTTATACGCTTGAAGGATAAATCATCGCACATCTCCTTCAACATTAACATTCTTGCAGAATTTACCAGCTAAGTTTAATGCCTCCTTCCTTCGCTCCAGATTGTCAATATTGTAACGCTAAACGATTTTACTTGAACCTCCGCTGCTTTGTTGTTCGTCAGACAAATTTCTATTGTTGCTCCTCGATGCCTTATGCTTTAAAGTCTTTGTTTCTAAATAGCGACGAAGAATCCCAACATTTCGTAAAGAATGTTCGTACATATAATAACAATGTAGCTTTCACTTCCTATGGAGCCGATATGATCGTGAGTCGACAAAAACACAATGGGAGTTTATACATTCCGTGTTCAAGGTCAAGTTTACCATTTCCTTGATAGCTTAGTGTCGATAAGCAATAAAGTATCTCGAATCCAACTTTATTTCTTTGATACGGATGAAGAACCACAACAAAGGCTGGCAGTTCGATAAACTTCGTGAAAGTACGCTGAAGTCGATTATGACAATTCTTGAACATAACCCTTATGCTAGGTTCTTTCATTGCCTTAAAGATATTCCTTCCTTGAAAATCACCGATTGTTCTCGAGATGTTATCCGGTCTTGATCAAGCACATAATCTTCCTAATGTGATCACAAGTAGCTGCTATATGGATCGAACCGATGATGAACAAAGATGATAAATCTCCTCATATCCAAGTCTACAAATACTCAGTCGGAGCTATAGAATTCAATCTTATTATGCATGCTACGACCCGCTCAATACCCACTTGCTTCCACGGGTGAATCAGATGGCATCCTCGATTAAGCGGTTAAATTTCAAACAAATGAAGACCAATGGTTCGATCAAACAAAGCGGTGCTTCTTTAAACAATTTTATCAAGCAATTGAATTATTTGCTCTCAAAACATAGGTTAGTTGTGTGCTTATTGCCTTGGTTCCAGATATTGTCTAATTGGGCAAAACTAATTTATCATTTTTTCTTACTATTACTAATTACTCAAGGACCGAACTCCAAACATGGCGTAGTATCCGCTGAGAGTATTATCGCTATCGACTTCAAATGAGAAGTTATGATGAATCCATGCTTATCCACAAACTTAAGACTACTACAACAATTCGTTGTTGGTTCTTATATAAAGATTGAAACATCACGGCCTGAATTCCATAGGAAAAAAATGAATCTAAATACGATCGAAATTTTGTGGTGTTTTAGATAATTAGCATATTGGTCAAACCGAAGTTTCTACAATTGGTCATGAAGTTGTCCTCCCAATTTCATTTATCGGCGGCCCAAGGGACATGAAACGGCGTTATCTAGATGCAATGGCTCGTGCAAAACATGGCAAACCAGATATTTTTCTCACTATGACTTGCAACCCTATGTGGAAGGAAATACAAGAGAATCTTAAATTCCATGAAAAAAGCACAAGATGTAATTGCATTTATTGTCCAGAGTGTTCAGTATGAAATTTGAAATTCTAAAAATGACTTGATCAAAAGGAATATTGAGAGATGTTCCGATTTGTTTACGTAATTGAATTTCAAAGCGTGATTCCCTCATGCTCACTTGCTTTTAATACTTCAACCACAATTTAAGCTGTTGAATCCAGATTCCTATGATCAAATCATATCAGCTGAAATACCTAATCCTGATCATAATTCCAGATTATATTCTCTTGTCATTAAGCACATGATCCACGATCCTTGTGGTTTTATGAACAAGCAGTGCCCTTGCATGAGAAATGGTGTATGCAAAAGTCATTACCCCAAGGATTTTACTCCTTTCACTATCCATGGCGAAGACAGGTTATCCGTGCTATGACGTAGAGATAATGGAAGAAAAGTTAAAATATCCGCATATGAGGTTGATAATATGGGTGGTTCCTCATAACCTGCATCTTCCGATGTTGCTTGACCGCCACATTAATGTTGAAATATGTTCCATCGTGAAGCTTGTTAAATATTTATACAAATATGTATTTAAGGGCCACGACCTTGTCAACTTTAAGCCAACGACCAAGAAACCAGTCCGATATCGACGAAATCACTAATTTCAAGAAGGTCGTTGGATTTCACCCAAGCTTTATGGCGATATATGAATTCTACCTTGCAGAGATTAATCCATCCATCTATATACTCCAAGTTCACCTTGTAGATCAACAATCTGCTTCTTCGCAAAAGATGCTAATTTGTCTTATTTATCGAGGAATATTGACTTTCCAAAACAATGCTTACGGAATTTTTTAGACCAATTCAACAAATCAAAAGTCGCAGAAATGAAATGTCTCAGATGCGGATTTCCTCAACATTTTGTTTGGAATCAAAAATAAGGACGTGGTCGGAAAGAAAGCGGAGAAAAGTCATAGGACTATTAGTTACCGTTGACCTCGAGAAGGAGAAAGGTATTACTTGAGATTATTGCTCTTAAATGTTAGAGGACCAACGCCGCTTGACAACTTGTTAACTGCTGATGGTGAAAAGGTGAACTGCTTGTGGATGCTGATCGCAATTAGGATTGCTAGCATCCGACTCTTACATACAACAAACACTTGATGAAGCTCGTCATATTTCAAATGCCAACATCCTCGATTGTTATTTGCTACACTCTTGTTCTATTGTTCACCGCAAAACCTAGGGAACTCGGGAAACTTTCGAGACCACCGCGCTCGACTACCTATATGCTTATTCATCCTCTAATACGTATACATATGATGATATTACAAAATGGCTCTTCAAGATATCAATAAATCTCGAACAAATGGGAAAAAGCTTACTGATTATCATTTCATCGAACATGAATTTCAGACCGACATCACCGCAACAAACTAAGGAGGTAGAAAGTGAGATGAATATAGAGATTGATGAACAGGACTTTATTACAATCAAACTAAACAACCAAAGAAAAGCACGTATTTGATTTAATAATGAATTCATTCTCACTTCAACGATCGCAAGTTATTTTATCGATGGTCCCGGGGAACAGTAAAACTTTCTTATATAGAGCTCTTCTTGCAAATTTACGATCAGAGACAAATTGCAATAGCGATGGCGACATCAGCGTTGTGCGTCAATTCTTCCCAGCGACAGACACTCACTCAAGATTTAAAATCCCCTTGATTTATCAAAGCAAAAAGTTTTTCATTGAGCAAACAGAAAAGGTTGCAAAATTGATATTTGAATCAAGCCTTATTTTATGGGACGAGGCTTCCATGGCAAAACGAGAAGCCATCAAGCATTTAACGGTTTACTACAAGATATAATGAACTCCGATCAGCCTTTTGGAGGTAAAATTGTTTTATTTGGTGGTGACTTTCGCCAAACATTGCCGCTATTCACCAAGCAACTAAACAACAACTCATTGATTCAAGTCTTCTAAATTCACATCTCTCGCGCCATATCTCTAAACTATATTTAACGACAAATATGAGAGCTATCTCAAATCCACATTTTGTGATTTCTTATCATGGTTGAGAAGGCTCTGAACCAATGGATGAACAAGATCAAATATGTTTACCAGATGAACTCATTATTCCTTACGACAACAAGGATGAATCTGTTCATAGGTTGCTTCTTTTTTCATTAAATTACATACTAATCTTTTTTTCCATTACGATTATACTTTCCTAATATACAGTTGTGCTTACTAGGTTACTGGAAAACGTTTTCCCTGACCTAAGCTTATATTCATCCGACCCGTATCAGATGATAAACAGATGCGTGCTATGTCCAACGAATAATTGTGTTGATGAAATTAATGACATCATGATTCAAAATTAACAGGAGATTTGCATTCATATGTGAGTTTTGACAAGACGGTTGATCGCAGACATCAAGCTGATTATCAAGATTTTCTCAATTCTTTGAACCCTAAAGGACTACCTCCTCATAAACTTTTGCTGAAAGAAGGCTCTCCAATTATGCTTATGAGAAATTTAAATCCAACGGAAGGATTATGCAATGGAACAAGGTTGATATGCGATTACTAAAGATCATACAATTTCAGCTGAAATTATTTTTGAACTCACAAAGGAAAATCATTTTATACCTAAGATTCCTTGCAATCTCCGGAGAACGAAAAAATGGAATTGCTTTCATCGAACACAATTTACAATTGTTCTGTTTTGCAATGACTATAAACAAATCCCAAGGTCAAACACTTGATCATGTTGGAATTTATCTCCGCCAACTTGTATTCTCACACTGACAGTTATATGTAGCTCACAAGGCGCGAACTCCTAATCGCTTAAAGTTCTTATTATTCCTGGAACTTTTCAATCTTTAGACTTCAAAAAAGACAAGGAATATTGTTTTCCGTGAAATTTTGAATTAGTCAAATTATAAACATCAAATTTCCTCACAAGACAAGGTATATTATTTGTTTGTTATCTCGCTCACATAATTTGATTTTATAGGCATAATTATTTGTCTTCGCTGACCATCCAACATTTTCTTTCAAAGATGGATAATCGCTTATTGATGAAGAATATTTTGCCCGGAGCGCAATCATGGTCTTGTCAAGTGATGGTCCAACAAAACAACAGTCGTTGCTTGGTTAATTCACCGACTAAAAGACAAAAGTTTGTCTCATGCGATTCTCGTATATCAATTACACTTTTTCTTTTGACATTTTATCAACTTACCTATCGATAATTTCTTCATAATTACTGTGGATCGCAAGTTGAGGGTATCATATTCAACAATGATATACAAAGAATTGGAGACATCTTACGTACCGTGTCGAATATATCATTTCTAATGCAATTGTCAAATCAATTCTTCAAGATCAAACTGAAAATTTGAACATACAAAGGATTTCACAAGTCGCACGGTCATCGAACTCACACAAGACGATGCAATCATCCTCCGATTTTCAACTTCACACCTTTCCAAAGTCTTATGGATTATGTGGACTACAAGCAAAAATCTGTTGGTTAGATGCTTAATACATTTTTTCATACAATCTTACAAAACTTTCCACTTAGTGATTACATTAATCTTTAACACATGATAGATATTATAGCCGCTGTCGTTGAAGTGTTGGAAAAAAAAGATGTCATGAGAGACGGAAAAGCTTCAACTGTCCAAAAATTTGTTATCATGAATAAAGAGTAATTCTCACTCTGTATCTTTGTTACTATTTTGTGTCGAGATGAACAAATTTAACATCTCTCGTAATCTCTTGTTTTTTAGGATCAAGCGGCCATACTATCACTTTGGAATTGTTTTGTTGAGAACGAGGGCCAGAAGATTATGGAATTACTTCACTCTCATCCAGTTATTGTTTGCACGAATCTCAAAGTGAATTTCTTTAACGGTATTTTTTCCTTGCTCATAATAACACATCTTACTCTGTCCCTTTTCATTTTATCTCAAAAAATGATTTTGAAATGTTAGCTGTTGCATTGTCAACGTGGTTCGACTCAGCCATCCTCGTTGAGCCACCCATACAAGAAGTTGCCGATCTCAAAAATTGGTATTCCATTATGTTACGTATAACCTTTCTAACATTTTGTTACAAATTATATAGGAATTTTAAAATTTCTTTCTTTGTCGCCTATATAATTATTATGTTACAGGCACAACGAAATAACAACCACATCAAAAACCTCACATTGGAAAATCTTACTTACATATAATCCTCAGATATCTTCCGGATCTCACCGTAATATCACCAAGATCATGTCTTTAGATTCTACCCCTAAGGTAATCGCATCTGCATATTCCAAAGGACATATTGAATTTGAAACTTCTTCCTCCGAACATTGTTATCGACTTTTCCTTAGATATCATGGATTGAAGCCAAAATTTCCTTTCAAAGACATTTTACAAAAATTTTGGTATATGACATGCAACAAATGCTTCCTGGTCTACAACCTTTGATCTGGAGTTCTCTTTACTTGTAATCATCAGAGAGAAAACGCAAGCAGAGCCAAGGTTTCGCTTTCTATTTGCAATCTTCGATTTGTTGCTTATTCCTTTCGTGTCTATTCCATAATTTTCGATCACTTTTTAGTTCCATGTCACCGCACTACTTTTTTGCCTACCCTACTATTCTTACTTTATTGAGCAGATGCCGATACGATATGGATTTGACCGACGACACCGAACTATAACGGCTTCTATTTTCGACCACCGAGAAACTATTAAACTTAACCGTTGAAGCAATGAAATATTACAATGAGGTTATATTTTCCTTCGTTCTTTCATCTACATTTCCAGGTTTAATCACCAAATATTTTCATCTACTTATTCCAATCGACAATGGACATTTTTGTTCTCCGTTATAAGAACATGGATCTTCCTTGAGAAAGTGTACGACAATTGAAAAGCGATACCTTTCTTCAGACGTGAAGCCAAAGAAACACTCTATTCGCAGTGGGTGCAACGATTTATTGTTGTTTATCGCTAGAAAATTGATGTGATGAACTACAAAGAGTTCACTTTCACCACTCGTGTGCTTTTTATTCTTACTTTATCTTGATTTTATCTATAACATCATCTTTAATTATTTTGTATGTGCCATTTAGTTTCAATTCATCTCCTTATATCGCTTGCTTAATATATATTGATTTTGATATTTTCAGAAAAAATCCTGAATCTTCTTCATCACTAAACTATGTCTCAAAAAGGTTTTCCGATGTCAATACCACTTGCCGTCACAAATGGATAAGCTCGTCAAGAAGCAAATAATGTACGCCGTAATCGTACACCCAATCTACTACAGATACTCGTCGTAATAGGAAAAACCCGATTCTCATAACTTTCGACTTGTATTTAAAATTTTCGCCTCTAACGCTTCTTGATTCTTTCTTCTTGAATGTTGAAAGCAATGCTTATTCATTGAGGTCTATAGCTAACTCAAACTCATTCTTGCATATGCTTCCGTGGTGCTTTGTCAGTTCATTCAGGTTGTTAACTTCGCCTCTGGTTGTTAACTTCGCCTCGTGTTGTGAACTTCGTCTCTGTTGTTAACTTCGCTCATGCTCTCCGTGTAGCGCTGTCAACTTCGCTCTATGTTTGTATTTCTTCGATACTTCGCCTCGCTTTTCGACTTCATCTATTTTTCAACTTCGCTCGCTTTTTCGACTTCGCCTATTTTTCAACTTCATGTATTTTTCAACTCCTCTGTTTTTCTCTTGCATGGATAAAATCCAAGCTTCGTCTTCTTTTGATGTGTCTCCAATAATTAGATCTTCCGGATCGTAACTCCTATACTTCCATTCTTTTTCAATACACCGGTTTCGAAAATCCTCAACGCCATCTAACCTCGGGCCTCGATGATGGAGTTTCTATTATATCATCTAATTTCTTTTAAGCGCTTCCACTCCCCATGTCATCTTCCTTATGGGTTGGCAACTATCATCATGAAGATGAGTAGCTGCAGAACATTCTCGACAGATAATCTAGTGAAAGTCTTCAACACCTTGGCTAAATAATGACAATCAACCAAGGTGTTGAAGATTTTCCACTAAATTATCTCGCCCAAGATAACAACATTCTTCTTCGTAATATGGACTAACGATTCAATGACCGTCTGCTATTGCTTTCGTTTTCTTCTCGGTTTTCTTCTCACAAATTATTTTTGCTTCTTTTAACTTCCTCTTATTCTTCTTTATTTAAAGTGCTTCACTTGATGTCATTTCCAACTCAGATTAAATTTCAGCTACCAATTCGATAATCCTTCTTGAGTATACGAATTGACTAATCCTTCTTGAAACTATTCTTCACACATGTAAACTATTTTAACCTATCTCAAGGCAAATCGCTTCGCTTTCACTTTATCATCTTGCAAGATCGCCCACCTCGCCGATACCTCTATATCTAAACTTTCAAACCTTTCTCCTCTTAACTTGGATCAAACAATTCCTACCTCGTTCTTCGGTCTTCTTCTTCTTTAACCTATATACATCATATCCTTCATTGCAAGAATATAACAACAATTAAACTTACGCCTTCTATTTCAACCAAAGAAAGAACATATAACTTTCTTACAGAGAATGTTTGGAACAGCTTTACAAGAAAATAGCAATGTTTTCACTAATTCAGACAAATGTCTTTCGCACAAACTTTTGTTCCTTTAATTGTAATTTAGCTTATTGTCTCGAACTCACAAAAAATTAATCTTCGCCGACTTGTATTTATAACTTTCGCTTGTAATCGCTTTTGATTCTTTCTTCTTGAATCTTGAAAGAAACAGTTATTCATTGACTCTTACTTGTTCTTCGAGAGCTTCGAGAAGATGATGGAGGAAGCTTCGAGAAGAAGAAGCTTCAAATAGAGAAGAGATCCACATAAGTCGTACACACACACACACACACACACATATATATATATATATATATATATGATAACAAATTAGATAAGAAAAACAAAACATAGAGAATACAATAACAACTTGTTCTTCTCCCTATTTGTTATAATAAGAAACGATTAACGTGATGACTCTGATAAATTTCGTCACAAGATCTTCGTGATATCTATCATCCTCGCCTCGCATGTCTCGCCATCATCTTTCCATTTGATTCATTATTTCCTTCGTTCTTTGACTTCGACGTAAACTTTATACTTCATTATGCTGCCGAAGGCAAAGAAGGTTGATCATCATCTCGCCACGAAGTTCTAGAAACGTAAGTGTAGTATCATATGCTGCCGCAGATTGGATGTAGTCCTCGCTTTCTTTTTGACCCACCTTCGTTATCTTCCCAACAAGCCTAACTTCTTCGAGGCATAAACTCTTTCAACGAAGGTCCTCCACATGATTTTCTCCTTCCATTGATCCGCATATTCGAGCTCACTTGAGATCGCAACTTGTTGCAGGAGACTTCTTCAGAACTCCTCCCGTCACCCTAGCTTTGTTCTCGTAATCTTCATTTCTACCGTTGAGATGCTTCAAGTCAATTTGCATTTATAGTACCTAAATTGATATTGCTTTTACAGCACTCTCGTGTTTTTTCCACTTCCAAGACTAATTCCGATTCTCTAAAATTTTGTCAATAGTATGTCGACGGATAACTAGTTGTATGTTTCATTTATTTCACCATATAATGAAAGATCGAAATGGTAAATTTATCGTGTGGTTCAACAGATAGAATAAACATCGCCATCGAAGGTAGTTACCAAGTGTCTTGAACCTGCTTCTTGGTACGATGCAATAATGTAATCGCATGAAGAACCCTAGCTTTGGGACCAGATTTGAGGTCTTCTTTACGATGGGTCATTCACTCCATAAAGTTGTTTACTAACATCTGCTTCCTTTAAACCGCCCATTGTTATCCATTTAGGATTGGTAGAAAGTTTTCTCCAACGGATGAACATCCAAATACTTCTCAATCAAGTCCATTGTAACAATAATGGTAACTCCGCTCACCGTTGAGACAATAGTCTTTTCCACCATCGTGCATACTTCCAAAAATCAAATACTGATTTGGATACACATCCTCTCTGATCTGCGAAGAAATTTCTCCAACCGCCCAATAATCTCCGGCTCGATATCCATCAGATCTCTTCGTAGAGATTCAAGTCCACATGCCTTCCATACATCATAGCTCCTCCATTGCTTCTCATTTGAAAATGATTCAGATACTCTGCTCTTCAATGGTAATCTGCTCGTTAGGATTTTGAGAGAGAGAGATAAAACGTCTCAAGGCAAATGGTACTTGAATCGTTTCCGCCTTAGTATATATACTTAATAAACCAACCGTGGAGGAGAGGAAGCCATGGAAAGAGAAAGAGCGTGAGAGGTGCGTGAAGGTAGAAATTTCGAGAGTGAAGGACAAGATTTAATTTAGAGACACCCAACCGCCGTAAAATTTCCTTGAAAACTTTCCTTGTACTCGTGGTTACCAGTGTAACTTATCGTTTTAACGCCATACTCTCGACGCCTTTTTAACTCGATTGTGGCTTCGCTAAACCATTAAGTGAAGAACGGTTGAGGGAAATCGATTTAAATCTCAACATGGTTAAATATATTATAAAATCAAACCAAAGGGCTTATATTTCTAGACAATAAATTCATATTTACGTAATCACGCATACTCCCGATGATTGACCTTCTACAATTATTTTCGCTTTTCGCAAGATGAAGACGACGAGAACAGTAGATTGCTTGAATCTTGAAAGAACCGGTTATTCAATTGACTTTTGTAACTAACTCAAACCGATTCTTAATTCCCACGTGCTTTTGCTTTCTCTACTTTCCATCGCCCCGCTTACTCCCGCCTACTTTTGCACAACTTTGTCTACTTTGGCTTCCATCTGGTTTTGCTTGATCCGCTTTCACCTTGAGTTTGCTTTTAAACTTCCGCCTTGTTTTCATCGCTCCTTTTCATCATTATTTGTACTTGACTCTTCCTTTCAATTCTATCTCGCCATAGTCCACATCGCAATATCCGATTAACTCAAATCTTAACCTTCTCAAACATTAAGCAAAGATAAGTAGTACTGCGACATATCTTAAAATTCTTTTAACAAAGAATAAGATGAGACTCTCTAGATCCTCCCAAATCTCAGACACAAGTGTCTGTGATTGCTTCAGATTATGCCTTTAATGTTAATAATCAGTTGAGTTCTCAGAATTAATCGAATCGACTCTTGTGTCACACTGCGCTCTCGCTCGCTTATGCTCTGCGTCAAGGTCTCGCTTTCGCTTTGCGTCTGCTCTGCTTTCGCTTATGTCTGCGTCTGCTTCGCTTTGCCGTAGCGCGCACTGGCCATCTTCACCGTGTGTCTTGGTTCGCCTATTTCAACTTCGTCGTGTTTTGGCTATTTGAACTTCGTGCGTGTCGGAATTCATCTCGTGTCAACTTCGCTCGTGTTGACTTCAACCTGCTTCAACTTCGCTTCAGGTTGATTTCGCTCGTGTCCGACTTCGTCTGTTTTGTTTTTCTTTTTATTTGATCTCTTTTTGTTATATATCAAAATCATATTCACGTAAAGTCATCTTGACTTAACAAAGTGAGCAGATAAAAGTATTTCTACTCGAATAACCCATGACCTACATTGTACAACCAGCAATATTGGTTGGACAACAATGGTGTTGCTAAAATAATTAAAATACACAAGAAAGAATCATTTAAACCAATTCGCTCCATGATATCCCTACTTTTATCACTATTTTCGACTACCTTTTCTCATTCATTTCTATCGGTGGCATTAAATGTTTGTTTAACTACGTAAACTACAAACAACTCAAAATGCAAAAACTAAGAGCGTGTTAACCAGAACAAACAACTCAAAATGCAAAAACTAAAAGCATGTTAACCAGAGAATAATATGCAATAGATAACAAAAACTCTAATATTGTCAATAAATATTGAATAGTTGCAATCAAGTTGTAAAGTCTTTCTTCTCAATCATACCCGACCTTAACCATCAATATAATTACGATAAATAGACTCGCCTAAGCATTTTCCTCATTTTTCCGTGAATGGAAAACCAATCCCATTTCTAATGAATGTAGCGTATTCTTTTCAGTTTCTTTCATCTAGCCAATTAGAATCTTGTTTAACAATAAATTTGATCATAAGTTTAGCCTAAAGAACAAGGACATTGATCAAGCATAGTGTCACACCCATCTCCCAAGACAATAATGCGATGGAGCATGAACTTTCTTTTATAAAGAAATACTGTGTTTGACAGAGCAAAAGGAAAATGTAACATACCACGATACAACTATGTGCTGAACATACAAGCTTCGCATGTCATTAACACGATGTTAGGCTCTATAGAGATACATTAAAAGTGTGTCAAGTCCTCCCTAATGCATAAAGTCAACTCCTTCTCACGTGACACCTCTAGTATCTGTAGTAATAAAATGAAATGAGCAAGTTGATGTAACTTGTTAAAAGCCAACAAAACAAGCAATGATCACAATACAAAAAACAATGTTAGCACCGATGAAGTTCTTTAGTGCCGCCTCAATTAAATCGGCTCTAGTAGGTGGATTAAACAAAACGCTCATCTACTACAAGATTCTACACCTGTTTTTTGAAGAAAATGGCCCTTGGATAGTAACCAATGTATCATCCACAATGTCTTCAAGTAAGTGTATGAGGATGCAAACGCCAATACCTATTCCTTGGTACCGATAAAACAAGATCAATTAATATGGTTAAACAGACAAGGACATGGTTACATCATTAAGCAAACAAGTGTGCTATTAGACCACTCATATTCAAGAGACATAACATAAACAATCTAAGATGCTTGAATGATGGGGTTAATCAACAGAATTTTATTTTCTGCAAAATCAAGACAAAATTGATGGTCATGCCATCTTAAGATAACAAATGTAACTAAAAATTTATTAAGAAAACACAAGATAGATATCACATCAATAATGCAAGTGTCACACAAGATCATAAAATATACCAACAAGGACCAATGATTTGGATCTTGCATTATAAACCAAAACAATTCAAGGTGCATTATCTCGGACTATAAAAGTGATACCGCTTCTCAAAGTACAAATCAAAAGCAATAGAAACCCAACTTTAGCGTGAACAAAGGACAACATTTCTTTCGACATTTCACCTTCACACTCAAGCTCCTCCACCAAAGAGATGGTTTCCAACAACAATCAAAGTCACGCCTTCTATTTCAACCAAAGAAAGAACATGAACTGAATCACACGTCAATACAATACTTAGAAACAATATTAGAATGCACGACAAGGGGAGTTGAATTGTCTATTCCCTTTTGAAAATTCTTTCAAAGCCATTTGTTAGAGTACAAAAATTCTTTTCGAATTTTGATACATTCTAATTGCTCAAAACTTTGTTTAACAATTATGTAATGATAACGCTTTAATCTTAAATTCTCTCGAGAAAAGTATTTAAACACTTGTTACACAAAAATAGCTCTCGCTAAATTTGCACTTAATGCTTTTACGATCACTTTTTCTCACGTTGTCTAACTTACAATCTTCGACTTCGACTTGAATTTATAGCCTTCGCCTCGAATCGCTTCTTGATTCTTGTTTCTTGAATCTTTAAAGAAACGTTAATCGCTTCGCTTTTGTAACTAAATCGACCGACCCTTGCGCTCGCTTTTCTATACGCGCGCCATCGCTCTGCTTTTCTTAGCGTTTATGTCTCCGTCTCGGTTTTCTTTGCGCTTGTTCCGCCTCGCTTCCTTTACGCCTACATGACTTCGTCTGCCTTGACGCCGTCTCGGTTCGACTTCGCTTGTATTCGACATCTTCGTGTTCGACTTCATCGTTCGACTTCGCCTCGTGTTGACATCGTCGTGTTCGACTTGCCTCAGATTGACTTCGCCTCTGCTCGACTTCGCCTCGTCTGACTTCCTTTTTATTTGTTTTCTTTGTTATACATCAAAATCATTTTAAGTAAAGCCGCTTGACTAAACAATCTTCGCTTTTCGATGATAACAAATTATATACAAGAGAAAATATAAAATGTTATGAAAAGAAATAAAAAACTTATCTTCTAAACTTCTTCTTTGACTTTTCCTTTCTTCATCAAATACATTTACACCTTCTTTCTCGGACATCCTCTTCTCGCTCCGCTCTCTTCTCCCTTTGTTCATTCTGTTCTCCCCTATTTGTTATAATAAAAATCATTATGACGACGACTCTTCAAGAGTTCGTCATCATCTTCTTCAGATCATTTACCGCCTCCTTCATCTCATCAATTCGCGTAATCTCATCGAGTTCATCTTGGTAGTCACCGGTAAGGACGATTGATCTTCATCTGCCGAGGAACAATGAACGGAATTGTAGTAGTATAAGCATCGAGATGGAGTGTACTCTTCATTAAGCACAATAGACGGTGGACTAATAAACGACGCCTTCTGTGAAGATCTAAGTCAAATGGAGCAGCAAAGATCAAGAATCGCCTTCCTTAGGGTAACGCTTCTTCTTGAATAGACAGTGTATTAAATAGGGTCTAATACGCAGAATCGTTCGAATAAGGAATTCAAATGAATGTCCTCGTGATTATTCTTCCCCATCGGACAATCTTCTTGCTTATCAAGATAGTGCAGCTTGCATCATCTTTATTTTCTATAGAAAGGCATGCCTCATTTATTTTCCGACTTCTTCGCTATTTGATCTGTGGATGATCATCACTATCTTCTTCAGAAATAGCTTCGATTTCCTTATCGAAATTCAATGGATATCGTGGTGTATGTCCGGTACAACCTTTATTATAGTCTGCTCGGATCGGATAAATAGTGCACTACGAGAGGACATTTGAGTAGGTATGGCCTCAGTAGCAACAGCATCTTAAAGTATCATAGAAGTTCCTTTCGCCTTCATTCAAATGTGCCATGACTCACTATTTATCAAAATAGGTTGGAAGACGCCTTTATTTGTCTTCCTGGTTGGCTAAAGAGAGCGATTGCAGATTCTTCTTGTCACAAACTCAACCACCGACTTCAAGCTTATCCTTTCTTAAAATTTAAATAGTCATGAACGATCGACTAGATTCAACAGATACTTCGACCGTATCCTCACCGGTTGAATCTCAGAACTTCAAGTTGATCATTAACAAGAGTAGGTGAACCAAAGTTAAGCTCCATTTGGTTGTTTGATGGATTTCAAGTCTGCTTTGCTCATTTGCTTTTTTCTTTGCAAAGATCGAGATTTCTTTCTTCCGACTAACTTTCCTACCATTCTTCCGCATCGCCTCGTTAGTCTTGAAGTTTTCTTCGCTTGAGCTTTTTCTTCCGCTTCCGCCTTTCTTCTTCTTGGTCTCCTTGGTTTTGTTGGTGTATCCTCTTCCGTAATAGAGACTAAGGATTTTCTTCAGAGGTACACAAGATGAAGAGGATTCTCGCCGCTCTGTTCTCTTCGGCATTCTTTTCTTCTTGTTGCCGACACCCAAATCCTCGGTGTTCTCTTTGCCTTCTTTATAGCTTGACTTATTTAGACTTTCTCCTTGTCTTTTAGCCCACCTTGTTCTATCCTTCGGATTGGCTTTCTTCGATTTGAGGACTCACTGCTTTATCGCTGGTCTTCCGACAGCTTCTTTATTTTATCCGCAGCGATCCGACACTCACTTGACCTTCAAAACTTGAAGCCGAGTCTTCTTCGCTGCACGCTCCCCTCATTCCGGTTCTTCTTCAAGAGTCGACTTTATTTTGATAACGTGTTCGCACCCATTCGTCGTAGTATGTGTGCATCAATCTTACTCTTCACATCAATAGTCCTTCTATATCCTCGATGTAGAACGATACCGGATTCTTAAAATCCTTGTCAAGCATCCCATAAGGGTAATTATTCAATCCTTCATCCCTTAATCATGTAATGAAGGATTAAGAACGGTAAGTCAATGGATTGCGATTTAGCAAGTAAAACAAGCATTGTTCATCCAACTTAGTCACCAAATGCCTTGAACTTGCTCGGGTAAAATGTAATTAAATGTAATTGCATGAGAATCCTCCTTCGAACCAAACTAGAGGTCTTCCTCTCCCATGGATCATTGGCTCCATATAATTGTTTTCGACATCTTCCTCTCTCATACCGACTTTGACATCCATCCGCCTTGGTAGAGAGAGTCCTACCAACCGACGGACAATCGGTCACCTTCTTTATTAACTCCTTTGTCACAACAATGGATATACCATCTACCGATGATACTACGTTGTTGTTCACTAACCGAGCATTCTTCCAAAATCGAAAACCTCATTTGTGTATACCGGTTCTCGTATCTCAAAGAAGTTCCTCCAACCAGCGCCATAATCTCGGTTCCACATCCATACCATCATTCCTCAATGACTCAAATCCACGTGTCTTCCAGATATCATGGCTTCCTCCATTGTTTCACAACGAAAACCGACTCTCGCTGAGCTTTTTAGGGTTGGATGTTTGAGAGAATTGGGAAAGCAAATGAACCGTCTGAGATGAGAATAACCGTAAAGATTTTGCTTTTAGGCTACTTGTACAGATATAGTCCGGTGTGTTCTAGACTCATTAAAATCCTCGAGACTATCACACTTTTCCTCCAGAACTCTTATGAGAGAAGTTACCAGCTGTAGATCACTGTTTCTGACGCCTTTAGTTTTGTTGTTACTTTAGCTCGACTGTTCACTTCAAATCACGTTTTGCAAACTTTGAAATATGTTTAAAAGAGACATGACAACTATCATACTCATATCAAACTCATCTTTGATCAAGCTTTCAAAATTAATGCACAACTTTTTCTCAGAAGACCGAATATAATATCATCTAGGTAAAATTGTACTAAAATAAACTCATTCTTACAATTCTTCCTAAACAACATCTTATCAACTTGACCTCTTCTCAAACCACACTCTAAGATAAAAGTACTAAAACGATCATACCAAGTCAGTAGTACTAAGACGATCATAGCAAGCTCTAGAGCTTCCTTTAAACCATATAACGCTTTATGAAATCTACGACATGATCTCGATTCCTAACATCCTCAAAAGCGGAGGTTGCTTAACATACACCTCTCGATCGATCATCCTTCTCCCATAGTTCTTCAAATGCAATTCAAGTAACATATGAGTCTTTTTGGCTTCCACCGCTTTTCTACTTCGCGTTTTTTTTTTCGCTCCGTCTGCTTTTCTACTTCGTTCGATTTTATAACTTTCTTCAGAATTATTTCTTCATTCTTTCTTCTTGAACAGCTTATCCATTGAGTTCTCAGAATAAAATCAAACCGATTCTTGAATGTGCTTCCGCCTCGCTTTGTCAACTTCATCGTGTTGTTAACTTCGCCTCTGCTTTTTACAATTCTTTAACCATCTCCTTCAACTCGTTGACTTCTTTGCATTACTCCTTCAATTTCTACGTAGATGATTTATTCTGCTTTGCAAGTCAAAGGGTAATGTGGATCGATCATCCTTCTCTCGCCTTCAAATGCAATTGTAGTAACATATGCGTCTACTTTTCTACTTCATTCTGCTTTTTTCTTTCTCCGTCTGCTTTTCTACTTCATCTGCTTTTGATTCTCCGTCTGCTTTTCTACTTCATTCTGCTTTTCATTATCCGCCTGCTTTTCTACTTAGTCTATTTTTCTTTCTCCGCTCATCTTTCTTTCTCTCGTCTGCTTTTCATCGAGTATTTGTTCTTAATCAAAATCATAAATGTGAAGTCATTTTGACTTAACAGCTTGGTTCACGACCTTCCGATGTTATTGTTATTTGCAATATCGCTTCTAATGATTTTTCATGATTATTCAATTAATGATTAATTTTCAACTTCATTCATATATTTATTCTCATTTGCAATATCGCTTTCTAAATATTTTTATCATGATTATTAAATTCATTATTATTATTCAACTTCATTCATATATTCATATTTTTTATATTATCATAATAACGGTTCGTTGTATATTTGTTTTATTAATATAAGCAAAAATTTTATTATACCTAATAGAATAATACTATTTACATTTCGATATTAAATAATACTAATCAATAATATATATATTTCTTCCGATAATCTAATGGAAAATCTTCAACATCTTGGCTAAAAATGATAAACGCGAATCACTAATAGATATATTTCTTATGATATCTACACATATAATCATAATAACATTTCATCGCATATTTTTCTCCCTACACATGTTAACTATTTTTTACGTATCTCAAGGAAAATCGTTTTTGTTTCACTCTATCATCTTCCAGTACTGCCCCTCATTTGATACTATGCAAATCTTAAACTTTAATTTTTTATTACCCGAATTTTCTGACCCAATCTTCTCGTGCAATATTTTATCTTGTCTCTTCGCGCGATATACACGCAATCTTCTGACCCAATCTTCTGATGCAATATTTTTCCAAGCAGCGGTGTCGTGCAATGCATGTCCTTGTGACTACTTATATCTGTTTCTATCTTTTCATTCATTCATATTGTCATTCATGTTCTGTCGTTTGTCGCTATACACACAATCTCCTGACCCAATCATCTGATGCAATATTTTGTCAGGCGACCACTCCCACTTGCATCACAATGCATGCCCTCAGGATCGCTTATATATAGTGTCTTCTTGCTCATTGCCTCACCTTCTTCAGTATCTTCCGTCTGACGGTCTTTGGTGATATTACGGTGGTTTCGTGTGTTAGTTGTAAATCTTCTTTACCAATTGCTCTTACTTTTCGCCTCTGTTACGCTTATTCCTCTGTTGCTTGTAAATCTTCTTTAAGCCTTTTTTGGTCTGCATGATGTTTTAGGAGTTTCTCCGTTGTTCTTTGTTGACTTTTGTTGATATCGAAAGAATATGAGTGTTCACCAACTCTCCGCGCACAAGAGACTTGGATATGAGGAGATTTATCATGTTGTCGTCTGAAAAGGATGGCTTAAATAAAGAAGACGATTTAGAGACTTGGATATGAGGAGATTTATCATGTCTATCATTCTCCACGCCGATCGTCGGTGTCCTTGTGGTCCAATAGAAGATTGTAACAATCTTGATCTTTCTTGTAGTCATTCATAATGTGTTAATCAGTTTTGAGTGACACAAACTTCGAGCATCTACATTAAGGCGCATAAATCTCAAAAGGATTCCTAAATAAAGAATGCCTACTATGAATTGGATATGACGACATTTATCATGTTGTTTATAGTCAGTGTCAGTCCATATAACATCTACTTTTGATTCAATAGGAAGATTGTAAACCGCTCATCAAGATTGTACTTTGAAGAATTGTAATATTAGATAGCATAATATGGTAATCGCTTGCCGTCTCGGTTTCAGTTCCTCCGATATATTGCTTCGTGTTATTTAAGACGATAAAAGTAAAGAATTTAATCAAACAAGTTGTACCTTGTGTATTTCCCTTTCCATGGTCCTTCGTTAGGGAATGTAACCATGTTCAAGTTCAATTTACATGAACATCCAAGTACAGAAATCCTGAAGTGCGGCGTCCCTCCATTGTTTTCCTAATATCAAGATCAATTCTATTACGATTCGAAGTTTCCTACCCAAAGGTCCATTATGTTTTATAGCAAATTTGATGTAGTTCGTCAAAGCTCGTTATTTCTCTCACAAGAAAATTGAGCTTCCGCCCCGCTTTTCTTATTCGCTCGCTTTTGTGCTCGATACCTGCTTGTGTTCAGATCGCCCGCTTTTAAATGCATCTTTATGTCTTCGCTCGACGCTTGTATTCTCCATGGTAATTCGTTGGGGATGTAGCCTTGTTCAAGTTCAATGTAGATGAATGCTTCCTACCCAAAGATCCATTATGTTTTATAGCAAATTTGATGTAGTTCGTCAAAGCTCATTACTTCTCTCGGAAGAAAATTGAACTTCCGCTCGCTTTTCGATTCCTCCGCCAGGCTTCTTAAATGCGCTTTCGTCCGCCTTTATATCTTCGCCTAATTTTCTTATTGTCCGTCTGTATTGTTAACTTCGTCTACTTTTTCAACTCCGTATATTTTTAACTTCGCTCACTTTTTCAACTCCGCTTATATTTATAACTTCGCCTACTTTTTCAACTCCATCTATTTTAAGTTCGCTTACTTTCTCAACTAGAATAAGCAAATCACCTCCCAATTAAAAAGCGAGACGATAGTTAAACGAACAAAGTCGATATTGAAAATCGAAATGCGATCAAGTAAGACATAAAGCACAAAAGTTAGAGCATAAAACTTTACAAAGCGATATGTCACATTCTTGAAAAATAGCACGAAGAGATATGTGTAGTTACTATACTATTCAAAGTGAACTACGCCTCCTAAAACTTTACAAAGTCAGAGACTTCCTAGTTATATGGATGAGACCCACGATGAATCGCCATATCCAAGTCTCCAGACTACGCCTTCTTTGTTGCACGATCCATTTTCGATTAAAGTAGATGATTCCTGGTGATAATCCCGAAACCTCTCGCTTGAGGAGTTCCTTCTCGACACGAGAAAAATATATGTACAAGGAAAGAGAATGCCAACTCCCTCTCCTGTTCAACTCCGTCTAACAACATTCTTCATTCAGTGCTTGCTATTTTCTTAGAATCTGCTTCTTTTTTGTACAGAATCTTGAAACTTAAACGGGGTTTGAATCTTATTTTTGCTTCTCTGCTTCGTCTCATTCTTTCCACCATTTTTCCACACTCAATGCTTTCAACTGCTTCTTGATTCTTATTTCTTGAATCTTTAAAGAAACGGTTAATCAGTTAACTTCTGTAACTAACTCGAACTGACTCTTGCATCTACTTGATTCTTCTCCCGCCTCGTTATTCACGCCTTTGTCTGTTTTACTATTTGCATCTGCGCCTCGCTTTAGTATTCGTGTTATGCGCTCGCTTTGTTGAAGATTTTCCATTAGATTATCTATCCAGTATAACAACTGCTTTTGCTTTCATCTACTTTTGAACTTTCGTCCGTTTTTCTTCTTTCGCTTTTCAACGTCTTACTAATTGAACGTATTTTTGCTTCTTTAAGCTTGTTCTTGTTCTTCTTTATTTAAAGCAGATTCATTGATGTCATTTCCAATTCGATTAAATTTCACTTACCAATTCCATAATTCTTCTTGGAATATACGAATTGACTAATCCTTTCGAAAACATGTAACCCCAAAATCTACAAAGCGATATCGAGACGCCTTTGCGTTATATCGAATAATCTTCTAATCGCTATAATAATGTCAAATACTACCAATAACGATGTGTAAGTGTTTTTCTTCTTTAAATCGCTTTTCAACGCCTTACTACTTCAACGATTTTGCTTCTTCGAGCTTGCTCTTGTTATTCTTTATTTAAAATACTTCATTGATGTCATTTCCAACTCGGATTAAATTTGACTTACCAATTCCATAATTCTTCTTGAGTATCTGAATTGACTAATCAAATCTACAAAGCGATATCGAGACGCCTTTTCGTTATATCGAATAATCTTCTAACCGCTATAATAATGTCAAATACTACCAATAACGTATTGCGTATAAACAAACTAGGAAAATCATTTCGAGTAATCGACCTTTATTTAATAAGACGCAACTCTTCAAGTCTCACCTTCCATATGGTCCCCTAACAACTCTATATTTAAACTTTATATCCTTTCTCCTATAACTTCACCAAACAATTCTCGCCTCTTCATTTCTCTTCTTCTTGTTTAACCTAAATACATCACATTCTCCATTCCGTAAAGATAGCAATAGTCAAGGTTATTTCTTCTATTTCAACAAACAAAGAACAACTGCTCGTGTCAAGAATCGATTCTTTTCTCGATTACTTTTTTCATCCTAATTTTTCAATTTATAATGTGAACAAAACCCTTTCTTTATCTTTACGCAACATTTTTATAGGTTCCTCCTTATTCTATGCCGCATTTTGCCACTCCAACCTTCGCCTTATTCTTAACACTAATTTCTTTATTTTAATGCCGATATGAATTCCAAATACTTGAAATAAAAGATATTTGAAAATGCCATAAAGGAGACATATAATCGCCAAAATCAGCTAGATGAGTTACTTATCCAATACAATGCGCGGGATAAAATGACACATAATAATTCAGATGCACTTCGCTACCTCGAGATGTATAAAACTAGTCGAATCATAAGGATAGTCAATGATCTCAAAGAAGTAAACTTCCAGACTAGGAAATTTATGAAGCACACATTAAAAAACTTATAGATTAACATATCTTTATACTGCAGACGTCAGTAGTAGACATGTAAACTATTTTTATCTTATCTGAAAGAAAGTTATTTCATCTTAGTTCTTCTCTCAACCGATGATTATTTCATTACATTTTCAAATTATTTTTATTTAATGTCATCTTAAATTTTGCCTGCAGATAAATTCATGGGCATTTTCATCACAAGATTATGCAGTTGTTAACTCGCTAGTCATGTCTTAAGGGTGAACTTACTCCCACTTGTCGTTCACTATATACTAATCTACCATATATCTCTTGTATCTTTAAAGTTTGTAGAATCGACTCTACCTTGGTCTCCTATGTCAACTTTACACTAATATATGATATGCATTAAATGGAACCCATTGGGGCTATCAAAGCAAAGCACGCTTAGGCGCACGTTCCCTCTGTGCAGAACCTAATGTCGGGGCCCTGTCACTGTCCTAACATTAAGTCTAAATGCAAAAGCAAGCTATAGCCATTAGTCGTATAAATCTACCGTAAGGCAAGTCCATGTGTTGACAAGCGTTTAAATATTGAGAGAGAGTATTGTGCCCAACGGCTACTCTCTCTCCTTGAGACCCCAAAGCCTAAGCGCTACTGTACGTAGTAAAGCCGTAGACTCTATATATACACTTCTATCTTTATTTTGCTTTCTTAAAACTTAAAAGAAGTTCTCAATCTGATCTTGCTTCTCCTACCGGTTTCTACCTGTTACCATTCGTAACAAGAGAAGGAAAATGTCAACCAAATTTCCAATATTCTCAACGCCAGAGCCCCAACACTTCAGTGACTATGGTTTTGACCCCCAGATCGATTATTTTCAGGTTAAAGACGGGTTTTTTTAAAAGCTTTTTTTATGTTGAAGTTGATGTTTCTTGCTGAAACTTTTTAGTTTACTTCAAAGCAGGTCTTGAAGGAAGCAAGAAAGCAGAAGAAAGAGTCAACAAGAACGTCCATAGACTCCTTACACTTCAAGCTCCAGAAGCCCATTTCTAAAGACGAATCGACTAGAAAGATTCACAAGTCCTATAAGAAGAAACGTTGGTGGAGAAATGCTCTGCTGTTCTTCAAAAGAAAGTGGATCAACATTCAGTGCGACGACATTGATCATCATGAAGATGTGCATAAAGCCAGAGCTCGAGCTTTTAGAGCATCAATATCAGGGCCTGTGTATGTTTCTGAAAGCAGAAGAAGTGGCTCAAGCACTCCCTACACGTCAACTAGCCGTCCATCGTCGGGACCACTTGCTGGAACTCTAACTCCCGCCCGGAAAGGTGACGTGGAGATACCCTACTTGAGTCTTAGAGAGTTGAACATGGAACAACAACAACAGCAACAGCAGAAGCACCCCACCTCTGCTGTGCCAATATACATGGTGAGTTGATAATTAAAACTACTCGGCCTTAAATGTCTTGAGCTTTGGATAGGTTTGGCTCTTGATGGTGACTTCTTACTAGTATGTTCGTAATTGTAATGGTTAGTGATTTTATTGTTATGAAATCTTTTTGGGGTTCCCGCTACTGCAACAAACTGCAAAGGTGCTTGATCCCTTTAGGATTTGCTGCGAGCACTTGAATACTTTCTGATATCTAATGAACTCGGTGACTTTTGACCGTGTAAAATTACTTGTCTGATTTTCCTTACATATCCTCAGTGGTTGGCGGTCGCTTTTAAGTACGTACCTTTGTCTGGGTCGTCTGCTAATCCATTTAAAAGAAGCCTTTGTTGCTTCAGACAATGAGGATCTGCGGCATTTCAATTCTTTTTATATGATCTTCTGATGAATTTTATATGGGATATCCTTATCTGATATTGCACTTGCAGAATATCCATTAAAGACCGATTTTTTGGCCAGAGAGGTGCTGCGTTTCAATGGCCTCAAGTGTGCCCTCAAGTTAATTTTTATATTATGGTGTCATCCGTGATCAAATTATAGGCCCAACAATTTTTTAATTTTCAATTGAATCTTTTCAATTTTCAATTGGATAATTTAACAAACATGAATTATAAATAAAAATTAATGTACATAAATTGAATTCCTTAAAAATTTTGAATTGTCAACAACAAGTTATCTAAACTTCACTGGAATTTACAGAGTGAAAAAGAGAGGATTCAAACAATTTGAGAAAAAAAAGAGATAGGAGCATTAATTCCTTTATATCTTTTACTATTTGATAAAGAAAGACACTAAGATTTTTTCTTACTTAAATTAAATTTCTAATTATAATTAAATTTTAACTCTAATTATAATTACAATTTAACTCTCACGAAATTCTTAAAATTTCTTAAATTTTACAATCGAGTCTAGTTTAGTTTAAATTAAAATTTCTTTTTAAGGACTTTTATAGAAGACCCATTAAGTTTTTAATATGTTGACAATTGTTATAAATTATAATTATCATTTATAATTATAATCGATAAATTAAAACTTTTTTAATTTATAATTAATTCTCCAATTAAATAATTTATAATTATAAAACATGATAGATGTCTAGTAGATACTATGACTATCCAAATATTAAGAATATTAAAGTAGTTTGACTTATCATAGATGATTATAATATATAATTTAATCATTTTGTTATCTAATGTTCCAACCTGAAAATAGTATATGGAATTAATGTCTACTCTATTTAAATCTAGTTATGTTTATTCTTGCTAATTAGTAAATAATTTTTAAAAAACTTTTCAATTCTTAATTCACTCGCCGTAAAATTTTCAAATCACTACTATTAGAAAACAGTGAAATATTCTTCCAAATTACTTTAAAGTGACAATTATTTATCGACTTATTCAACTATCATCATATTGTTTATATTATATCCAAGTACTCTAATCCTATATATAATAGGTCATAAGAAGCAAGAAGATATAGTAATTCACATATGAGATACCTAAGTAATCTCAAGTCTAAGTATTAGTTATACAACTATTGTTGGATGGGAAAAAGAAAACATGCTTTGTTTGAAAAAATGGTATATTTCAAAACTTTTAAGAAATCATTACTTGCAGCGGAAGCAACAAATCCAAATCAACATGACAATCCATACATGATATGGTATAAGGATAATAAAATATAAACAAGATCAGAGTATTACCAACTCCTTCGCCATGTTTTAAATCCTCATTGCGCTATCCTCTCCTTCTTCGTATCCAAATCCTTTGCCTTTGACTCTTTCCTTTAGCAATCTACTTTCTCCTTGTTGTAATATCCTCAACCAATTAGATTTACGACCTGTTCTTCAAGGACAATTAGGTTAACAAAATCTTTTGGTGGGAAAGGGGAAGAAATGTTTAGAGGAGATTTTCTTAGAAGAAGAAGAAGCAAAATTGAAACTCTTTTAATTGATATTTTCGATTCTCTCTTTCATGAAAGGAGAGAAGGTGTAAAGAACATACAAGAACTCTTTCTTGCCTACCAATTTCGTATATGCATGGATGGAAGGAGAGAGAGGCATCAAATGCATCACTTCTTTCATTAATCACTCATAAAATAGCCAATAAATGAGATTATCTTCATTTATCTTTATGATGGCTATTTGAAAAGACCATAACCTAAAATTCAATACCCAATTTCGGTTTTTCCAAGAAGAAAGAAGGAAGATGGTCCATCTAATGTACATCTTTCATCTTTAATATAATGAATGCAAATAGGTTACAAGCCAACATTAAAAGACAACCATTAAACCATTTAATGGTAAGTTCATAACTCTATTTAATGATGATTAACCATAATAAAGACCATCTTTATTTAGCATTTTAATGTCAAATGTATGGTTACACATTTAACCTAGGAATAACCAAAATTGTTATCTTCTTCTTAAAAAAATTGTTTTAATATAATTAATTTAATTAATTACATTAAACCAAAAACCAAGCCCATTACTAAATGTACATTTGGGCTTCTTTAATTAGACCAAGCCCAAGGTCCAATTATGGGCTTCTAATTAACCTCCATTTATATTTTTTACTTAGCTTGATAACCTTCCTTAAAGCTAAGTGGGGAATCTTATTGGACTTTGATAATTTAAGCTCTAATAAGCCCAGGATTAATTCAATCTCATTGGAATTAATTCTAGCTTATTAACTAAATGCCATTCCACTAAAGACAATTAGTTGAACTCTTGAATTATTAAATATTATGAGAATATGTCCAATTGCAAACCCTATTTAGAACCTTATTATAGCCATCCGCACAACAAAGAGTAAAATTACCGTTTTGCCCTTATGTTGGTTTTTTCTTATAGATCTCTCATTTTACTTTATATGGTGATTAACACATAAGATCTCATCTCAGTGTTAAGACTTGATGGGTAGCTAGTCCATCAAACTATCGACGCCAGATTTAATCACCAAATCTCCTTAAAACATCTGAAGAGATGATAACACTATAAACTCTTTATTTGAGTGAATGTTCCTTGATACATGTTTCAATTAATAATTCCAACATGCATAATCGGATTAATACTGTAAAAATCCATTCGATCATATCAATAATTATAATGAAACATATATGAGTTCACCACTCATCAAGATTATGGTTCATAATAAGCGAATGCTTAAGTTGTATGTTTTAAGATTAAAGTAACGACCCACTTTATTCTTGAAAACATACTTGATGCGATTCATTTAATAGTGCCATTATCGATAGTCAACTACTATCATGATATGAAACTCATCATTCCTCAAGTAAACTCCTTTACTTATATGGAGAAATCGCAACACTATAGCCTAAACCATAATCGCGACCAACTTGATTATTCAACTGTGAATCAATTAATTCAGATTCTAATAATATGCATGTTTTCCATACATCTCTATGTATATGTATATTACTTACAAAAGAATCTTTGTACCTTATGACCAGATATATAATGCTCATACAGATAAAACCAAACTCTTTTGTTTTATTAATAATAAATATTTTCATTACAAAACTCAGAATCAAGAAGATAAAGTTACATGTAAATACACTTGCTTTCCAGGGCACTATATTTACATAACTCCAACAACTATTATAATGAAAAAAATACAAACATATCACTCTTCTTATATCTTTGGACCCATACTTTGTGAGAGAGAAATTCTAAGTAATATAGGTAAGACTCCTCTTTTGGAATTCTCCATATTAAGGGGGTGTTTAGTTGATGAGTTTAGGAAGGGGTTAATAGGTAAAGAATAAAAAGTGAGTGGTTGGTTACTGATTATCATTATAGGGGCAATAGTTTGATATCCCACTTTTAAAGAATCCTCTATACCCTCCATTTAATAGAGGAATGAAACTCATTCCTTAATAGTGACTCTTTCTTTAAATATAATTAATTAATTAATTAAAATATAATTCATTCATTAATTAAAATATTGTAATTAGTTAATTAAAATAATATAATTCATTCATTCATTCATTAAAATATTGTAATTAATCAATCAATTGATTAAAATATTATTATTAATTAATTGTATTATAATTACTTAAAATATAATTCATTCATTAATTAAAATATTGTAATTAATTAATTAATTAATTACATTATAATTAATTAAAATATAATTCATTAATTAATTAAAATATTGTAATTAATTAATTAAAATATAATTAATTAAAATATTATTATTAATTAATTCTCACATTATAATTAATTAAAATAATTAATTAATTAGATACAATATAATTAGTTAAAATATAATTCATTCATTAATTAATATATTGTAATTAATTAATTACAATCTAATTAATTAAAATATAATGAAATAATTAAAATATAATAAAATAATTAATTAAAATATAATAAATCTTTATTTCTTAATATTTTTACAAACCAGTCACAATCAATGATAATGGTAATCATTCCTTTTCTTAACCAATCATCATAATTATAATAATTATATCCATTATCATTCCTCACTATATTCATTCTCATTCATATTACCATTCCCTATATGAATCAACTGCCCCCTAAATCTCTTTAATACTTTGTCTATATACGTGGCTTAGAATAAGCCAAGCAACCCCTTTTATTTATCTTTATAAATTGTTATTTATATAATGTAGCACCCCACTTTCGCAAGACACATACCCGACATCCTGTGTGATATCCGAGTCTATGTTTCACGAGAGTGGCGTGCTAGAACACTTAATCAGTCATAACTTAGTACAAATTTTTTTTGAAACCACAAACATAGTATGTAGAAATCAATCATCAAATAGGCCCACTTTATTCTATAAACATTTTTCAAATCATCAAAATTTCGTTAATCACTAGGGCCCATTCTAGAAACAAAACACTCACAATCATAATGTCAATACATTACAACATAATTCATATACAGCTTTTTACAAAACTTTCGGAATACATAATTTGATACAAAAGTTGCGGAATATACAATTCCATACAAAACGAAAGAAATACAATGTAGATGCGAACTGATCCCGATCTCTATCCCTTACTTGCATGTTGTAGGCATATTCTCGTTTGCCTAATGGAGTATTCTTCTGATCCTGAAAAAGTATTTGTAAATTTTGGGTGAATTTTGTGAACTCAATGAGTGACCATCATCGATGGCTCACCTAGTCATATCACACATAATTCACATTCACATCATTTCACATTTCATACTCAATATACTTAAATCATTCGTATTATGCATATGTATTGTACATGAGACCCACTTTTTATTTATTACATTGTTGTGACCGAGTGCCTAAATTATCCCATATTGGACTCATTAAATGTTGAGCTTGAGGCTCTGAATCACTTTCTAAGCTCGAAGCTCTTTTTACACTTTGAGTTTTAAGCTCTGAATCACTTTTTAAACTCGAGGCTCTTTTCACATTTTGAGCTTTAAACTCTGATCGGTGGCTACTCTGATCACAACTCTCATAATCTGATCATGCACTCATGTATGGAATGCGTCTCACATTTTCAATCAATCATATCATGAAACATTTAGTTCGTTACATTCACATACAATTAGCACTTCAATATATCATCCACATTTCACAATCATCGGACCTTCTGTCCGGAATTCAATACAATCAATCACATTCATATGAGCATTCAGTAGTCAATCAATACAAAAAATTCAAACAAAATAAACAATAAAATGAGACCATTTAGGTCTACTCACAGTATGTTCTAGATTAACATTTGCTTCCGAATTCTAGAGACGCCTGAATGCGGACTTTTAACCTGCACAACCCATTTATGCAAGACACACGTTGCACTCACATTAATAATGGTACAATTATAAGCATTTATTCATGCATAATTGTGTATATGGATTATGTACAATGCATGCTCAATGACAATCCAGGAGACTTTATCAAACTTCACATCTTATGCCCATTCTCATATAACTCAATTTCTTGCCATTTCATTTTAGCATTATTTGCTCTAATAAAAATCAAATTCTCATTCACTTTTACTAGATACACTTTACTCCTCTTCTTGAATCACAAATTCAATCATATGAACCCCTTCATCTCCATTATACACAACCAACAATTCATTCACTATTGTTATTCTAACATTATGTGATCATACAATATCTAAACTCTCATTCTTTCTTATAAATTCTCTAAAATTCCAAACCTTCGGGTCTACTTTCTATGATCAATTAGACAATGAAAATGACGTAATTTAACAAAACTTTCTTCTAATAGAATGGTCCCTATTGTCTTAAGTTTCTAATAACACCAAGATCATTCAATTTGGTTCAATATTCCAAAATTTATACTCCAAATAATTCGGACCATTCCTTAAAGGTAACAGTATTCTATACCCAACTTCAAGTCAGATTTTGGAGCCATGGAGACAGAATTGGAATTTTATTTCTTCATAACAATTATAGACCTATGTCTCTATTTTAATCTAGATTGAGAATCATTCAATTTGGATAACTACATTAAAAGCTATGCCTAAAATACTAAAGCATGTTTAGTGATAATACTCCAGTTATCATTTTCCAGAACTCCTCATCAATTCCGTCCCAATTATATCAATCAATCTCTTACAAATGATTTTAGATGGTTATAATTGTCTGTGGATATGAAGATAAATGTGTTACGAATCCAATGGTTTAATTCCCATGTCATTTGGAGGTCGGAAGAAGAAGTTATAGCCAAAAGAGTGAAGGATGTTTACATCAGTCCACTTTCACTGCACCTTCATTAAGCATGATCGTGAAAATTCCAATTGCTTCTCCATTGTCACCCTCGTGCTTGTTCACAATGGTGAGATCCCTTGTGAGCCTTAAGAGTCATGATCGTGCTTGTGCACGATTGTGCACTCCCATCTTTTCAAACTTCATTCAGGCCCCTTTTGAAAATAGACCTTCAAGTCAATATTTCATGGCAACGTTTGACAAGGCAAATGAAGGATTTAGGCCAAAAACTCTTCTACAAAGTTGTTACCTTATCTCTTAAGTTTCAAATGAAACTGATTTCATGCAATATGGTTTCATATTCTGCAAGTTATGCTAAAAACACGACAGACAGTTCCAAAACAAGACAGAATCTACAAACTCAACTTCGAGCTAAATTGTGAAACTCTTAAAGACAAAATTCAATTTGATTCCTTCATGAAAAATATATCCATACATCTTTAGTTTAATAAGAAATTAAAATCATCCCATTTGGATATCTATATACCAAGATAGGGTAAAAATACAGATGTATGTTCAGTGGAAACACTATATCTGTACATGTCCAGCACACTTCAACATCATTTTCATCTTAATTCATCTCTTTTGCTTACTCTATCACTTCTACCTTATTTCTTCAATATTTTCTCTTCATTTCTATTTCATTTCAGCTCAACTTATCACAGCCAAATCAAAAACTATCATTTTTCATAATCATAAAAAATACAGGAAATCACACTCACTCATATTGCCTTCACATTTTCTGCATTTTTCAACTTCTGCATTTTCTTCACTTCTTCCTCAAACTTTCATATTTAATCATTCATTCTCATCTCAAAATATTATCTTACAACTATTCTTCCGCTCTAAACTCATTCTTTTGTTCATCTCTAAAAATGCCCAAAACTCATGTATATGCATATATATATATATATATCTGTGTGTGTGTGTGTGTGTGTTTTTTTTAAAGATCTTTCAACTCCAAAAATCATTTTAACACCATCTTATAACATTTTTATCATTAAATAAAAAAAATCAACATGTACGGCACATTCAAAATCTCCTCACTCATTTTCTAGCAAATATAAATATCATTATTTCCTAACCATTTTATAGTGAACTCACGATGCATGATTCAGTTCATACAAAAATGCATAATCATAACAAGTTTAGTTGTTTGAAGCTCTACCATCTGCAAAAATCTCGTGAACTCTAATTCCTCATGTAACCACATACAACATCTTGAAAGTTGACAGGGGGGTTCGGTCTTTTTTATAATAGAAGAAAGAAATAACAAAATAAGAGTGGTAGGGGATAGCAGAAACCAAGATTTTATTCTAGTGAAGATTTGATGAAAAAAACTCTGTGTTTAAGAAAAACTAGGGGAAGAAGCTTCAAGAAGGATAAAGACAAGGACAGTCACTTATCTTTCAAGGTTATTAAAACTTAACTTTAAAGCTTAGACACCTGTCCATTTCTTAGCCTCTTATCCTCTTCTACATATTAAAACTCACTTAAGAATAATTTATACTTAGGTTTATGACTTAATAAAACCACCGAAATCACAAGTAATAACTCTTTGAATCACTATCAGATTTTTCCATTAAAACATCATTTCGGGTCAACTTTGCATGTTCTTTCTTCCCTTAATACTGAAGTCATTTTACAATACTTTCTTCTAGAAACATGTTTCGCTATGTCTTATGTTTCCATTGACACTAAAATTATTTTATTTGGTCCAGTAATTTGAAAGATACACTTCAAATATTTTCAGATTGCTCTAGTCCAAAACAGTATAATATGTACAACTTCCATCCAGAATTTGAACATCATAGAGACTGAATTACAATTCAACTTCTTCAGATGATTTGTAGTACAATATCTCTAGTTTACTCCAAATTAAAAATTATCTCATTTGGATGTCGAGAGGAGAAGTTATGGTTGAAAGAAGCAAGACGGTTTAGATTTGCACGAGAATAAACTATTAAGGAGCATTGTAGTATGAAAAGACAATTAATCATCACTCTTGCAATTAACTAAAAAAACACATTTTTCACTAAGCGTCAATGTCACTGTTGTGCTAATGCACGATGGTGCTTTTTCACCTAAAATGTGCATTTCCATTTTAAATCTCAAAAGTCTCTGTCATGCATATTCTTCTCCACTGTGCTTCTTCTTCCTCGAGTCTTCATTTTTTTTCTCTTCCAGCTTAATTTCCTCTAGCTTATTGACAATGCATTTCATTACTCCATACAATTTTTAAACAAAACAAAATCAAACTAATACTCCAAAACTTAAAAATCTGAAACCCATATTCACTACCTCTCTCTATTGCAGTTTTTTTTCTATGTCTTTATCTTCATTTTTTGTATCTTCCCACTAATCTTTCCATTCTTGATTCATATATTCAGTCTTTCTATACCCATGACAACCTCTAAACATATCAAATGCAAAATTATATAATAGTTAATCAAAACCAAAACTTCTCACATGCTTTCTCCCACTACTGTGTTTTCATCTTTCTACTATCATCTGATGCACTCATTTCCATTTTTCCACACTTTCAACTCCTCAACAACAAAATCATTTCATTATACACTTTGCATGTAATTCAGGTCCACCTCTGTTAACACTTCTCTTTTTATTTTTTCATGCATGCATAGTACCTGAAGAAACACAAAACAACGTAAATGATCCATATTTTTTTTGCAATTTGCTACTTCACTAATCTTTCATCTAACCCATTCCTCAAGTTATATTCAACGAACTCTACCGCCAACTTCTCTCGGGTATAAAAACCAAGAATCAAGTTAAGAAAACTCTTCGGATATTCATCAATTGTCAACCTTCAAAGTCGCGATCGTGCATGTGCATGATCGTGATTTTCATCATTGAACCTCCAAAGTCACCATCATATATATGCATGATCGCGACATTTACTAAAAAAACCACCAATAAAGCACGATAGCGACTTTCGATTTTTAACCCGACGACCTTCGTTTTTCAAACTTCAAAAGTCACCGTCATGCTTATACACGACGCACGACGGTGCAATTCTTCTTCACCAAAACTCAACTCCTAAACTCCATAATTTTTGATCTAGAACTTCAAAAATTGCAAAATTTATATCAATGGAAAGCTAAAAGAAAGATCTACAACTTTTATGAAGACAATTTTATTAAAAACAGCCTAGTTCAATACAATTTAATCCAGGAAGTTTCAAAATAGTGCTGACCTTTCTAACTTCTCTTCTTCATTCTAGTTACGTAAATTTTTATCAATCACTATCCGAAAAAAATCCATTTAATTTAGTTGTAGATCATTCTAAATTCTCAATCCACCAACTAAATTTATTTAACATCGAATCCACTAATTTTCAAGTAATCCCATGATAATTCAATTATACTCGGAATGTCAATAAGTGCATGTATAATTATTTTCATGTGTGCAAAAATTCAAATCCATATGCATGTATGCTAAAACTTTGCTAAGCATGAGATGGAAAAAAAATTTCTAACTCTCACATTACTATTTTCTCCATTATTGAAATCTAGGTTCTAACCCTTAATATGGGGACGAGATGTTGCATATAATATAAAACAGTTCTCCTATATCTTTTATGGAAAAATTCTTGGATAATCAAATCTTTATAGATTGGAGCAAAGACATGTCTTTTCAGTCAACAATTTGTTATCCCATACCGCTAGGAAGACAACTACACCCCCAGTAACCTTCTTGTAAACATATGATTCGTCCATATTTTTTTATAAAATTAAGCTTTTTGATTATCTTATCAAAACAAATATTCCAATTATAGGACAATTTTTTAAGTCCATAAATAAATTTTTTCAACTTGCATACTTTATTAAAAAATCTCTTAGATTAAAAACCTTCAAAACGTGTTATATACTAATGTGTGTGATATTGTATGCTTTAACTGCAAATGCACGGTAAAGTTGTAGCTAGAATAAATAAGTATGAGTCAATCACACAAAGACTGTAAGTACTATTATTAAGCCTTTTTCTATTATGTAACTACCAAATCAAGTTGTGGATTTAATCTAAAACTAAACTAAACTAAACTAAGGTTTAATATAAGAATGAACTAAGATAAAGAAAGCACTAGGATTAAACAATATCAAATAAATAGTACCTAGGTGATGAATCCCCCAAATATATTCTAAACATTAACCCTTTATTAAGCAACAAATTATTGATTATTGGACCATGACAATTCATATCTTATGTGAATAACTTTCTCAAGACTATTAACAACTAACTCTTTGTTGATTAACTAAAAATTCTTTCTAGTTAAAACCTCTAATATTGCATTATTTGATTCATTATTTTCACCATTATGTTTGACCTTAATCTAGAGATTTTATGTTGACCTATCTCTAGGTTGCATGCAACTCCTTCCAATTATGGTGATCTATTTATACAACAGGATTTCTCAATCTCAATCATATGAAATCAAACATTGAACTAATATCTTAGACATATTGATTCAAGAATATAAACGCATTAGGAAATTGCAATAAATAAATCAATTAAATTACATTAAATTAAATACTATATCATAATATCCATCCTAACTTAAGGTTCACTAAACCTAGGCACTAAACAATTTAGTTCTTAAACACAAAAATGAAACCAATATTAAATATTTAGAGTAACAATTAGAAATAAAGAATCCATGATCTATATATCCCCTTTATCTCTAATAAAATCTTATTGAAATTTGGATAAAGGTTGCTCTTTAATAGATCTCTTGAAGTAATAATAAAGATTATAATAAGTTTAATACAATTGAAAATTTTTCAAAATTTTCATTAACTTCTTCCTGAACTTAAAATTTTTCAACTTTTGTTGATATTTTATTTATCCATGCCTCTAATATGTACATTACCCCAAATGTACACATTAGAGGTATAGATAAATAAATATCAATAAAACACAAAAGTGAGAAAGGTAAGGATTGGTACTTTCCTTAATAATAAGATAATTGTAAATTTGGTGAAAAGTTCATCAAATATTATGTACAACCATCCATGCAAAATATATACAAAAGGGATAAGAAGATGAAATAAAATAAAGAACATGAATATAAAATAACATAAAATAAAACAAAATTGCACTACTAACATTCAGAAAAAATAAAGAAATAAGAAAAATACACAAATAATTAAAAAAAAACCTAATAGAGCATCTAAACTATCTCTATATTTGTCAATCTCTCGGTGAGTCTGTTGTTGGACCAATGGTGGTTGACAAATTAAATCCCTTTATGTTTTGATAATAATAAAAATATCTAGAATTAGTTAAGAAATTATTTCAGGTATTTTGGGATTATTATTCAATGAAAGAATTGTGCAAATCAAGATGGGCAAGTGATTAATCATTGAAGAATCAAGATGGGAGTTTCCTTATAAGTGAAAGAGACATTAATAATGAGGATTATTGAAGATTTGGTTGGATGTTACCGTTGAAGCCAACATAAGTCGACTTACACAGCATAAGTCGACTTATACATCAAGATCTGAATAGCATAAGTCGACTAGAAAAGCATAAGTCGACTAACATATGAATATACGTCAACACAAGTCGACTAATAGTACATAAGTCGACTTATCGAGGACCACAAGTCAACTTACATAGCACAAGTCGACTTATAGAAGAGCGGAGATGCAATTTTACGTAAAATGTTGTCACAAGTCGACTTATACACTCGACAAGTAGACTTATGGGTACAACAAATTAATTCCAACGGTCCAATTAGCTACAAATGGAAAGGAGATTTTTAAGAAACGATCATAACAATCATACAACGGCTAGAATGGCTTCCAACAGCTATTTTTCTCCAAGTATAAAGAGTGGATGATTGATGAAGAGACTACTCATGTTCTACAAGTGAAAATACTCTCCTATTGCTCCAAAATTGTTCATTATTGTTCTTATTTTGTTACACAATTGTATTCAGCATTCGTTCTTCAATCTTTATCTTATTTCTCTTACAATTTGAGTGACTAGTGAAAGGTCACGTGTGAGGTAGGATTTGTGCCGGAAAACAAATCTGTTATAAAGGTTGCTTGAGCCGGAAATCAAATGGTATTGTAAGAAGTTCACACTCAACTAAAAAGTGTGAAATAAAGTGGTTTGCAAAATCCTAAGTGGGAGCTTAGGTAGAGGACATAGGTTTTAGCACCGAACCTCTATAAAAACGGTGTTTGCTCTTCTTCCCTACTCTCTACATTTAATTTTGATTATTTTTTTTGTGTGTGAATTAACTTCTGATTTTGTTGTAGAACTTTAAGAAAAAGCTCAAAGATCTATTCAACCCCCCTTCTAGATCGTTTTCAATTGGTATCAGAGCAGAAGTATCCAGGGATGACACACAATAACCTAGCGAAAGAAGGTAACGCAAACAATCGCCCTCCTTTGTTTAATGGTACTAACTATTCTTTTTGGAAAAATCCTATGAAGTATCACATTATAAGCGAGGGGGTAGAATATTGGAAGATCATCATCTTCGGTCCACAAGCACCTTTGAAAGAAAATGGTGAGTTAAAAACGGAGCTGGAATACGACGACAATGACTGGAAGCAAGCTTACATCAACGCGAAAGCCATGAAGCTAATTTATTGTGCTCTCACGGTTGAGGAAAAAAACCGAGTTAATTCTTGTACTAGTGCTAAAGAAATGTGGGAAAGACTTTGCATCACCCATGAAGGAACCAACCAAGTCCGGGAAACAAAGATCAACATGCTTCTCCATGACTATGAAATTCTTGTCATGAAGGAAGGTGAGTCTATTTCCACTATGCTTGATCGTTTTGCAGAAATCATTAATGGATTAGGCAACCTTGGAAAGCATATGACGGATAGCGAGAAGGTGAAGAAAATTCTTCGCTCACTACCGAAGGAATGGGACTCACAAGTCACTGCCATTATGGAATCCAAGGATCTAAATCATTTGGAATTCAACGCCCTGGTGGGATCACTTATCAACTATGAGATCATTCTCAAATCTAGAGGAGGTAGAGGTAAGTCACAAAAGTCAATTGCTTTAAAAGCTAATATTTCTTCTCTTGATGAAAGTGATGAAGAAATAGATGAAGAAGAGGATGATGAAGAAATAGCAATGTACGCCATAAATTTGAGAAAATTCAAAGGACTTCTCAAAAATCGGAGGAAAGAATTAAATGGTGGAAGAAATGGAGAAAGAAAGAGGTTTGTCGTGGAAAGAAAATCAAAGGGGTATGATGAAAAGAAAAGCAATGAAGAATGTTGGAAATGTGGAAAAAGAGGACATCATGCAAGAGAATGCAAGAGCACATCTTCCACATCAAATTTCCAGAAAAGTGACAAATACGACAAAGGAAAAAAGAAAACTAGCCTAGTAGCTACTTGGAGTGATGATGAGGAAGCATACTAAAGCAATGATGGAAACAACTTGGCACTTATGGCAAATAGCTCATCAAGTGATGATGAAAATGAGGTAACTTTCAATGAACAAGATCTAAGAAATTCTTTTGATGCTTTACAAGCTGATTTTGAAGAAGCTATCGAGATTAACAAAAAATTGAGAAAGAAAATAAGAGAATTGGTTGCTGAAAATAGTGCCTTACATGAGACTATTGATGATTTAGATAGTCCAAAGGAAGATCATTCTGCATGCCTTATTGAAAAGGAAAATCTTATTTGTGAGCTTGATAGACTTAGAAAAGAATTTTCGTATGTGGTTGGAAAATTTGCAAATGGAAACGAAAAGTTTAAAAAATTGTTATCGTTGCAAAGATATTCAATTTCTAGACATGGACTAGGATATGATCCTTTTGATAGAGATTGTTCTTTAATTTCCAAATTTACTAAGGATGGAAAAATCGCTCAATGTGCTAGATGCTTGAAAGATGGTCATATAAAACTTGTATGCAAAAGTACAAAGAGATGCATTAAAGTTAAGAAAATTTGGGTGTTACAAGGCACAACACCACCTAATGTGGTTTATATGGCTAACCAAAATGGACCCAAAGTGGCTTGGGTACCAATAAGAAGAAAGAACGTTGATATTGTAGGTACAAGCACGAGATGAAAAGCCATCAAGCACTTGGTACATAGATAGTGGATGTTCAAGGCACATGAGTGGAGACAAGAATCTGTTTGCAGAAATCAAACCAAAGAATCAAGGTTATGTCACTTTTGGAGACAACAACAAAGGTAAAGTCATTGAGATTGGTAAAGTGGGTAAGGAACCTTTACCTACCATTGACAATGTTTTGCTTGTGGATGGGTTGAAACATAACTTGTTAAGTGTTTCTCAACTATGTAATATGAATTTTAATGTAGTTTTTGAATCATCACATTGCATGGTTAAAAAGGATGGTCATGTTGCTTTCATTGGTTTGAGACATGGAAATACATACATTGTCGATTTACATGATGATACCTCTTTTAATGAAAAGTGTTTGGTGACATTAGAAGAAAATGCATTTTTATGGCATAGAAAATTAGGACATGCTCCTTTGCCTTTAATTTCTAAGCTTTTAAAAAATGACATTGTGAGAGGATTGCCTAAAATAAAATTTGTTAAAGATCACTTGTGTGAATCTTGTTTAAAAGGCAAACATGTTAGAGAATCTCTCAAACCAAAGAAAGAAATTTGCACTTCTAGAATTCTTGAACTTGTTCATATGGATTTGATTGGACCATCTAGATATGCTAGTCTTAGTGGTAAACTGTATGTGCTTGTGATTGTGGATGATTTTTCTAGATTTACCTGGGTGAGATTTCTTGCGAATAAAAGTGATGCTTTTAACGAATTTACCAAGTGGTGTAGGTTGGTTCAAAATGAGAAAATTTGTCAAATGTTGCAATTAGAACCGATCATGGAGGTGAATTTGAATGTGAACCATTCGAAAGTCTTTGCGACAAATATGGAATGGAGCACAATTTCTCAACACCAAAGACTCCGCAACAAAATGGTGTAGTAGAAAGGAAGAATCGCTCTCTTGAAGAAATGAGCATAACTATGTTAAATGAGTACGATCTTCCTAAAACATTTTGGGCAGAAGCAGTCAATACAGCGTGCTATGTCATCAATAGGGTGCATTTACGAAGAGACAAAAATAAGACACCATACGAGCTTTGGAAAGGTAAGAAACCCAATATTTCTTATTTTCATCCTTTTGGTTGTAAAGTTTTTATTCATAATAATGGAAAGAACAATTTAGGAAATTTTGATTTGAAATCTGATGTTGGTGTGTTTATTGGTTATTCTCAAACTATTAAGGCTTTTAGAGTTTATAATAATAGGACTAAGTGTGTTGAAGAAAGTATTCATGTTAAATTCGATGATACGATTTCACCTCCGAGAAAGGTTTGTTTTGATGATGATGCAGGAAGTTCAGGTAATAAAGTTGAAGAAATTGAATCCAAGATTGAGGAATTGAAGTTAGATCAAGAAAATCATGTACCCAATATTAAAACGTGGGCAAAAGCAAAAACCCATCCTATGGAGCACGTAATTGGTGATTTAAATGATGGTTTGAGAACCAGGAGAAATAACTATGAGAATATGTGCAATTCTGCCTTCATCTCATTAGTAGAACCCAAGAATATAGAAGAAGCTCTTGAAGATGAAAACTGGCTATTAGCTATGCAAGAAGAGCTTAATCAATTCAAGCGGAATGATGTATGGGACTTGGTAGCTCCACCAAAGGACAAGACTATTATTGGAGTCAAGTGGGTAAATCGGATAAAATATGATGAGAATGGTGAAGCGATTAAAAATAAATCAAGGTTAGTGGCTCAAGGATTTTATCAAGAAGAAGGCCTTGATTACAATGAGACATATGCTCCTGTAGCTCGGTTGGAGGCAATTAGACTGTTATGTACTTTTGCGTCACATAAAATGATCAAATTAAATCAAATGGACATTAAGAGTGCATTCCTAAATGGATACATTCAAGAGGAAGTCTATGTCAAACAACCACCGGGATTTGAAGATCATGAGCATCCGGATTATGTCTACAAACTCAAGAAGGCACTCTATGGATTAAAGCAAGCACCTAGAGCATGGTATGAAAGGTTAAGTACTTTTCTAACTCAACATGGGTATGTTCGTGGTAAGATTGATAATACTTTGTTTATTAAACATGTTGATCAAGATATGCTTATATGTCAAATATATGTTGATGATATTGTGTTTGGTGCCACTAATGAATTTTTGTGCAAAGAATTTAGTGATTTAATGCAAAGTGAATTTGAAATGAGCATGATGGGGGAACTCAAGTTCTTTCCTGGATTGCAAATCAAGCAACACAAAAATGACATTTTTCATCCACCAATCTAAGTATACCAAGGAACTTCTAAAGAAGTTTAAAATGAAAGGATGCAAAGTGGCAGCAACACCAATGGCAACAAATGTGGTCTTGGAGAAACATGAACATGAAGAAGATGTTGATCAAAAACTCTATAGAGGTATGATCGACTCTCTCTTGTATTTAACTGGTTCTAGACCTGATATTATGTTTGCCACGTGTCTTTGTGCTAGATTTCAATCTTGCCCTAAGATTTCTCATTTGAGTATTTGCAAAAGAATATTTAGATATTTGAGTATAACTGTTAATCATGGTTTATGGTATCTTAGTTGTGAATCATTTGATTTGTATACCTATAGTGATGCTGATCATGGTGGCTGTAGGATAGATAGAAAAAGCACTAGTGGCTTGTGTCATTTCCTAGGCTCATCTTTGATTTCTTGGGCTAGTAAAAAGCAAGTTAGTGTAGCCATTTTTACTGCTGAATCTGAATATGTAGCAGCTGGGAGTGCATGTGCCCAAGTTCTTTGGATTAAATATCAATTGCTTGATTATGGTATAGTGGTTAAAAATATTCCTATTTATTGTGATAATACCAGTGCAATTTGTTTGAGTAAAAACCCAATTTTGCATAGTAGAACAAAGCATATAGAAATTAGACATCATTTCATCTGTGATCATTGTTTAAAAGGTGACATTTGCTTGAAGCATGTATCATCTAGTGACCAATTAGCTGACATTTTTACTAAACCTCTTAAGGAAGATGTGTTTGTGAATATTAAATTGAGACTAGGTATGTGTGATTTAAATTCCATTGGTTGAATTTGATTTTAGTTACATTCTTATATCAAATGGTCAAATTATGAGGCAAATGTGCAATCACATCTGAAGATACATTCATCATGATGCACACTCGGGCTGAAAAGTGACTTATTTGGAGTTTGGACACAATTTGTGACTTGTCTGTTAACAAGTTGACTTATATGGAAATAAGTCGACCTATGATCTACACAACCTTTGGGGAATGCAGAAAATTCAGGATAAGTCGACTTATAAAGATCTACAAGTTGAATTATGAAGGTCGATAAGTCGACTTATGAGGGAAACAAGTTGACTTACGTCTACACGGAGTCTTTAAAACCTTCTCTCCCTTTCATTCTCCGAAACCCTATTCTCTCGAAAACCTCTGAAATTTCTTCACTAAGTCGACTTATCTCCTAAAATCTCTTCAGATCTTCATTGCCCATTATCTTTCGACCTCCATTTTCACAACACCCACTCATTATCTCTTCACATAATCTATTTGTTTTGAAAACCCCTCTTTCATCTTTCTCAAACCCTAACCTGCGATTTTCTCTCTTCTCTCTACAAATCCATGGCTCCATGAAAATCTTCGAAGAAAGGCAAAGAACCAGCACCTCCACAAGGTCCCCGTGTTCGATCTGGACCAAGAGTTCGTGGGTCCTCTTCAAGAGGAGATGCTTCCAGAGAGGATGATGTGGTTGAATCTAGATTTGTGTCAAGGGATGCACAAAATCTGTATTACCAGGTACTCCAAAATGAGGTATTGATTCCTTCAATGAGATTCGATTGGAATGAACTAGACCATAGTTAGTTTACAGATGTTTTTTCCGAAATTGCAAATCTTGGACTGCGAAATTTTTTGGGATATCAAAAAGAGATTTATGAAGAAGCAGTAAGGGAGTTTTATGCGAATCTTTTTGTGATTGGTAGTAATGTTGAGGATGGCGTTTATCTGAAATCGAAAATTAATAGAAAGGGCATTTTTTTGTGTAAGGCAAATATGTGTACTTTATTTAGATTGCCTAGAGGGGGAGTCCGACCTAGAGCGTCTTTTATTGATTTTGACATTTTGAGGAATGAGGATGGTGAAACTGATGAGGAAGTCGAAGAAAATTTCGGCTATACTGAAGAAAAAGGGGTTGATTTACTTTGTCGGTTATGTTCTGATCATTCCCCTCCTTTTGAAGCTATGGATCTGCCTTTAAATTACCGGTTATTACACTATGCTATTAACAGGGTGGTCTATCCAAAGAAGGCAAGCAATAATCAGATTACTTCTTGGGACAAAGAGATTCTTTGGCATATGGAAGAAGGAAGGAAGATCAATTATCCGAGCTTGATTATTCAAATGATGAGAAAAAAGGCAAGCTTATTACGAGGTCAGCTGAAAGGGAAACTGGTCCGGCATAAGGGAATGCCATATGCAGCCTTGATTTCTTCTCTAGCTCAGTTACAAAGGTGTGATCTGAATAATTATGCACATTATCCTTATCCTCAGAGTTGGAGATTCACTCCTTATAACTTGAGAAGCATGAAGCTGGTAAAAACTGTTGAAAAAGGATGTGTCTACTCTTATCATGTCGAGAAGCTTGGTCTGACTTTAGAAGGTGAGCAGGTGCCTCCGAGGAAACAATCTAAGAGGGCAGCGGAGCGTCCGAGTAGCTCTCGGCCCAGTAATGTGAGAAGGAGTGAGGTATCTCACGAAGAGCTAAATGAAATCAACGATCAATTGGATGACCTGAATGATCGTGTTGATAATATTCAGAGTATGTTTGGTGGGTTGGCAAAGAAGATTGATGCACAACATCGCATGCTTAAGAAGATTTTTAAGAAGTTAGGGTGTAGGTATGATGATTCTTCATCATGATGTGTATTGACTTTTGCCTTGACCAACATTTACTCTTATGTTTTCTTTTAGTGTCTGTGGTGCTTTTTGCGTTAATTGTTGGATTGATATATTTAGTAATGACTATTGCTCTTATTTGTGTTTGATGCTGTGTTTGTTTATAAACTTCATTTGAGACTATTTTTCCTATTGATTTTTGATTATGACAAAAAAGGGGAGTAAAATTAGAAATTGATATTTAATTGATATTTGGTCACAGTCATTTGATTGAGGGGGAGTGTGTTTGATTTGCGACTATCTTGATTTCTATTAAATTCATTGGTTTGTTAATTAAGGGGGAGACAAACTAACCATCAAGACAAGGGATTAAAAACCTTCATCAAGTTTCATATTTTTCAAATTTCTTTTCAATTTCTAAATATTTTGTCATTATCAAAAAGGGGGAGATTGTTGGACCAATGGTGGTTGACAAATTAAATCCCTTTATGTTTTGATAATAATAAAAATATCTAGAATTAGTTAAGAAATTATTTCAGGTATTTTGGGATTATTATTCAATGAAAGAATTGTGCAAATCAAGATAGACAAGTGATTAATCATTGAAGAATCAAGATGGGATTTTCCTTATAAGTGAAAGAGACATTAATAATGAGGATTATTGAAGATTTGGTTGGATGTTACCGTTGAAGCCAACATAAGTCGACTTGCACAGCATAAGTCGACTTATACATCAAGATCTGAACAGCATAAGCCAACTAACATATGAATATATGTCAACACAAGTCGACTAACAGTACATAAATCGACTTATCGAGGACCACAAGTCGACTTACATAGCACAAGTCGACTTATAGAAGAGCGGAGATGCAATTTTACGTAAAATGTTGTCACAAGTCGACTTATATACTCGACAAGTCGACTTATGGGTACAACAAATTAATTCCAACGGTCCAATTAGCTACAAATGAAAAGGAGATTGTTAAGGAACGGTCATAACAATCATACAACGGCTAGAATGGCTTCCAACAGCTATTTTTCTCCAAGTATAAAGAGTGGATGATTGATGAAGAGACTACTCATGTTCTACAAGTGAAAATACTCTCCTATTGCTCCAAAATTGCTCATTATTGTTCTTATTTTGTTACACAATTGTATTGAGCATTCGTTCTTTAATCTTTATCTTATTTCTCTTACAATTTGAGTGACTAGTGAAAGGTCACGTGTGAGGTAGGATTTGTGCCGGAAAACAAATCTGTTGTAAAGGTTGCTTGAGCCGGAAATCAAGTGGTATTGTAAGAAGTTGACACTCAACTAAAAAGTGTGCAATAAAGTGGTTTGCAAAATCCTAAGTGGGAGCTTAGATAGAGGACGTAGGTCTTAGCACCGAACCTCTATAAAAACAGTGTTTGCTCTTCTTCCCTACTCTCTACATTTAATTTTGATTAAATTATTTTTGTGTGAATTAACTTCTGATTTTGTTGTAGAAAATTACAAAAATCTCAAAGATCTATTCAACCCCCCTTCTAGATCGTTTACGTCTGTTATATTGTTCGTTGGAGGACTATTGGGTCTCGGAGCCTTATACTGTTGCAGAGCTAAAGATGGTGAAGGTGGAATGGATATCCTTAGGTGTCTTGTCATCTGCATTAAGACCTCCTCCATTGATCTATCATGTGCCTCTCATCTCACCATTCGCTTCATTATCATTGTTTAGTTTATTTAAATAGTGTATTGGCTCCCAAGATCTACTAATGTACTTCCCCAGCCAAACTACCTTCAGCCAATCCCAGCATCCAAGTGGTGTTGTTGCCCTAGGCGATCGTTTTATTCCTACACTGTTCCTCCTGTTCGGGATGGTAGTAAGCTCCATCTCAATGTTTGCACCGCTATATTAGGGTGATCCACATCTACTCCTAAAGTTATCTACTCATTTGAAAGTCTGATTAGTTGATAAATATCTCTTGGTAGTACTCTCCTCCTACATACCATATGCGTATTCTTCATAACATCCAAATTAAGAGCGACCATGGTACCGAGCCTATTATCTAGCCAAGGATTGATTTAATATTTACATGCTTATTTGGAGAGGATTGCAGGTTATTCTGAACATTAGTAGATCAAATAACTCTTAGAGTGAGACAATCATTTGGTTAGGGGGCTTTAAAATGAATAACTAAGCTGAATATAAAGCACCAAAGATCAGTTGGGCTTTAATGGTGTATCATAACTATAAAGAAAGGAACTACAGAATTTTCAGATAAGAAAGTAAAAACATGGAGTTGATATATTAGGAAATTATAATCCAATGCGAACTCTCCTTGATAGTAAGAGGAATTGCAACTAATCTCTCTACCAATATGAAGAAGAGATGGTTAATGGATTAAACTACCTTTACCAAGCTGCTTGTTAGGAATCATAGGTTATAATCTAGATCTTTTGTACCTTTTAGGTTGTATATAGTATTTTAATGAAATCAATTATCTTTTGAAAAAAAAATCAAAATATGGGTATAAAAATATAGTTAATTAATCATTTATCATATATACATCCTCAAGCAAATTCCCATTAAGAAATGTTATTTTGACATTCATATGCCAGATTACATAATCATGATATACAGCTATAGCTAATATAATCCTTATAGATTTCAGCATAGCTATTGGCAAAAAGGTTTCATTAATCCAACTCCTTGTATTTATTGCAAGCTTTAGCCATTAGCTTTGCTTTGTATGCTTGTATATTACAATCTATGTTAATTTTTCTCTTAAATTACCACTTTTAACCAATAGGTACAATATCGTCGAGAGCACTCACCAAAGTTTATACTTTGTTAATATACATACATTCTATTTTAGATCTCATGGCTTTATTCAATTTTAAAGAGTCAAAGTTAGACATTGCTTTCTTAAAAGTGGTAGCCACATCATTTATGAGTGATACATTATATTTCTCCTTGTTGATATGTATAATTAATCTAGTAGAGGGAGGGTATCCTACTTGTGTAATATGGACTATTTATCTCTTGAACCACTGGTTATATATCATATATATCAATTTAAGGTTCTTGCTCCATTTAGAAATGAATTTGTGATTCTTAAACTTCTCTAAGTTCTACTTACTCATGCTATTTTTCTTGATAACAAATTCTCTTTTTAAGAATGTAGAATGTCTTCAGACAAACACCTTTTGCTTAAGAGGATGATAAAATTGATATCTAATACTCTTTTTTACCTTACAAATTTATATTTATTTGATTTAGCTTGAAGCTTACCAGACGTTGCACACTTCACATATAAATCACAACATCAAATTTTTAGGTCTGACAACTTTGGTCTACTACTAATCCCTATCTTATATGGTATCTTATCAAATGATTTAGATGGAACTATATTTTGTCTAACAACCAAAAATACATAAAAGAATAAGTATTAATTTATGCTAAAAAACCAAATAAAAATAAGGAATTCAATAAATATTTGATTACTTCCACTATTTTAAACAAAATAACAGCCCTCACTTTTCAATTGAGAAATTATTAAAATAATTTCCTAGCAGCCAAGATCCCATTTCAACTAAATTGATATGAGTTTGCTCAATAAACAATTTAAATTAAAAAGTAGATAACAACCTTACTAATCATTGCTTATGTGACTTTTAGATATATTAGATGACAACTTTTAATTAAAATATATCTTGTATATTGTTCTTAACCCCGCCTTTAAATTCATAAGATCGGGAGTTTTCTTATCTAAATCACATAAGTTTAGTTAAGTATGTCTCATTAATTTAAAATAAAATATATTTGAGTTAAAGATATTTTGATTTTACTTAACAAGCCTTATAATAAACATAATTATGATTTTATTCTTAAATAATAGGAGACAACCGTCGTGTTTTAAACATATACTTAATATTTAATTGAGGATTTAAAATTTTGTCTCATTTAAATTAATATAATCTTATTATACTAACTATATCAAACATAATCAAATTATGAAAGAAAACCTTTAAAACTTTGCTTAATTATAATTATTCATTTGATTACTAATTTAATTTAACAATTCAAACTCTTCTAAACTAAAATATAAATTTTAAACAAAATTTACCTTTTCAAAATATATTTCAATTTGTTAGAAAATATTTTCTAGATTTATTAGGAAAATATTTCAAAATTTACCTCGCTCGATAACAATCGCATCCAAGAACATTATTTACATTCGAGAAGTATTCAAACCTACCTCGCTCAATCTTAAGCACCTCTCCACTCGATTGTGAGTGTCGGCGCGTGAATGACACGTCGGCCATTTCTTCCGCCGATCTATGCGACATGAGAAATTGCCACGAAATAGCCACTCATGGTCGCGCGTGTGAGTCACGCACCACTGCTGAGTGGCGTTGACGGCCAGTGGACATCGTCAGCCTCTCTTTCAACCGATCTATGAGATGACGGTGTGAAATCGAAAAGCCTGTGAAGACTTCGTGTGGAGTCGTGTTTGTTTTTCCTTTTGGCGTCGAGCATGGTGGTCGGACGTTGGTCCATCTTCGTCCTCGACTCCCAGTAGTAGTACGAGATAGGTGGGGAAGGGTGGAGTCGGCGAGATAAGGATGGGTGTTTGTTTTCGTTTGATGAAGCAGGACCGATGACAATTTTTTTAAATGAAGATGAAAATTTCGTCGTATGTCCGTGAAAAGAAATGCGAAGGAAGAAGAATGGTTTTGTTTCTTTAAAGAAGAGAAAGGCATTAAATGAGAGCATGCTCTGCAGATATTAAAGGCTATGGCACTAGGTCATGTCAGTGTGTGCTTTTATATGTATTTGTGTACACGTTTGAGGAGATAAAGATAAGCTTTAAATAAAAGCAAAGTCTGCAGGAAGGCTAAGGCTAGGTCATGTGTGTGCTTTTATATATATATGTACACATTTTGCTTCTTTGAAGACAGTGTACGGTTTTTTCTTTAAAAGCTAAAGCCATGGTCATGTGTGTTTTATATATATACATATATTTGTGTAATATATTTATGACATAGAAATTAACTTTGTAGTATAAAGGTTAATTTTAAAAGTTAGTAAATTTGTTTTGCTAAATTAAATTCATATATTTGTGTAATATATTCATGGCATAGAAATTAACTTTGTGGTATAAAAGGTTAATTTTAAAATTTAGTAAATTTGTTTTTGCTAAATTAAATTCATATATTTGTGTAATATATTCATGGCATAGAAATTAACTTTGTGGTATAAAAGGTTAATTTTAAAATTTGGTAAATTTGTTTTGCTAAATTAATTTGATGTGAAATATTTTTAAATGGTATGTCCATTTATTCATTTATTTAATTTTCACTTCAAATTATGTAAATTATTATTATTTTACATTCATTTAATTCATTAATGATATGTGAATGTGTTTTACATAAAATGAATTATAATTTGTTATATAAATTTGTTTTATGTAAAGTAAATGATAATAATAATAATAATATGTTTTCATTACAATTGGTTATGTTAATTGGTTTAACACATGATATGTATCTATGTGAATATATATTTGGAATATATTTCATGTGAATAATTATAAATTATAAAATTTTCTAATTTATGTCATAAGTGATGATTATGAGCTTAGCAAAATTTTCGATCTTATGATATAGATGGTGATTCTTTTATAATTTAATTATTCATATATGTGCCCTAATGTCCTTATTTTTATATATATACTTCAAGATATGGCAACGAAAAGTATGGTTGGTGATTTGTCCACCAACGAGAAGTCGGATGGCACTAATTACGACATCCGCATAGGAAGGTTCAAGATCTTCTTAATGGCGTGAGGTTTTGGAAACCTTGACCAATGACATGACCGAGCCTAAAGAGACTATTGATATTGATAATGACCAAGATCAAACAAATCGACCGCATACAAGGAATGGTCCAAACGGGATCGTAAGCGCTTATACTATGTTGTATTGCATGCATGATGATCTCATTGGAGAATTTGAGTCTGTAAACCGCTAAAGAAATGTGGGAAAAGCTCAAGATCACGACGGTCAAACATCCGCCACGAGGCTTCGTACCTTGCACTTAAAGTGGATGCAATATGAGATTGACTCAAGTCAGATTATTGCCGAGCATCTCCGCACTTTGAGTGCGATGGCTCGGGATCTAAAAGCTGGTGGGCGTGAAATTTCTGAAGAAGAACAGGTTCTTAATGTGATTCGTTCCATTCCAAGCAAACCTGATCATTGGGCTAATTTTAAGCTCTTGATGACTCATAGTGAGAACATCAAAACCTTCTCAGAAATTTCAAGGCACCTCGAAATGGAGGAAGAACGTTTGAAGGTTCTTGGTTACTCCAATGTTGCTCTTGTTACCAAAGTGGTAAAGCACAAAGGTAATAAGAATAATCGAGGTAAACAGCGTAAGAAAGGTAAACGTCATTCTCAACATTCTGGACCAAAAGGTGGTGTGGTAAAGCAGCAAAAGGCCAAGGGTCATGGAGAGAATAAAGTAGCACGACTGAAGTGTTACAACTGTAGAAACAAAGGTCACTTTGCTCGGGATTGTCCTGAGCCAAAGAAGGTATCTACTTTCACTGATTCAATCGAACTATACGTTTGTTCCCATGCATTAGTTGCTAACTCCTTTCCAAATTGGATTGTAGATTCGGGAGCAACCAAGCACGTAGTTCGAGATAGAGCTGGTTATGTGGACTTTCATCGATATCCGGTGGGTTCACAAACTGTCGCCTTAGGGAATGGCAGCGAGGAAGATGTCCTCGGAATTGGGACCTATCAGCTCAAATTGCATGGAGGGAATACGTTACTTCTTCATGATACTCTATGCACTGGGTGCGAAGTATTTAGTTTCGAGTTTCTTTATTAAAACTTGGATTCTGTTTCAGTTTTCATTCTAGTTGTTTAGAGATTTTATATAATGGTCATGTTTTCGGTCGTGGATCTTTAAGAGATGGTTTCTTTGTTCTTGATTTGGATGATGTTTATAATAATTCATCGCTTGCCTTAGTTGTTAATTGTGATCTTGATTCTGAATCTGTTAAATGGCATGCTAGACTTGGTCATATTGGCCAGGATAGAATGAACCGACTAGCTAAAGAAGGTCTTTTAGACCGGCTCACTAAGGTCAAGATACCTAAGTGTGAGCCATGCTTAGCTGGCAAAGCGAGTATGAAGCCTTTTGGTAAGGCTTTAAGAGCATTAAGTCCCTTAGAAATAATTCATTCCGACATATGTGGACCTTTAAGTGTCAAAGCTCGTCATGGTGCTTTATATTTCCTCACCTTTATTGACGATTATTCACGATATGGATATGTGTACCTACTATCTCATCGTCATGAAGCACTCAATATGTTTAAACGCTTTGTGGCGGAAGTTGAAACCCAAACGGAGCGAAGAGTCAAGACTCTCCGAACCGATCGTGGACGTGAATATCTCTCTGATTTGTTCAAAGAGTTTTGTGAGGAAAAAGGTATACGTAGACAACTCACGATTCCTCGTACTCCACAACAAAATGGTGTTGCAGAACGGAGGAATCGAACTTTACTTGATATGGTTAGGTCAATGATGGCTCAGGCTAGTCTTCCGATTAGTTTTTGGGCTGATGCGTTGCTTACGGCGACCTATATCCTTAACCGCGTTCCAAGTAAAAGTATATCCACCACTCCATATGAGTTATGGAATGGAAGAAAGCCATTTTTGGACCATTTACGTCCATGGGGTTCGGCTGGCTATGTACATAACCTAACCCATAAACATGGAAAACTTGGTCCAAGAGCTACTAAAATGGTGTTCATTAGGTACCCCGAACATTCCAAAGGGTATGTGATGTTTGGCGAACATCCAAATGGTGGCATGACTGAAATTGACTCCCGAAATGTCGAATTTCTTGAGGATGAGTTCCCAAGTATTGGTGAAATAAAACAGGACCTTGTTTTGTATGAGATGCACCAAGATGTGCAATTATCTGTTGGTGAGGTGGGGGATTTAAGAATTCCGACAATTACCAAAGATAATATCCCAGCTCCTCCAAATGAAGTAGCTGGTGTGAGTAGTCCTACCACCTTAGAAGGTGGAAACTTGCTTATTGATGAGAATCCAAATGAACATGAGGTTAGTCCTCAACCATTAGTCCCTGAACGTGAGATCAGTCCAAATGTTCAGAGTCCCACACCTCAGAGGGAAAGTGGGAGAGATTCTTCATCTGAACAAGCAAACAATGAGGGTCCTTGTATTAGAAGGAGTGGAGTGGAAGAATTCCTCGACGGTTTTCCCAATTGAAGAGGAATTTTCTTATGCACTTCTTTGGAAATAGAGGAACCCGCCTCTTTTCAAGAGGCTATTGATTCACCAAATTATCAAGAATGGATGGATGCCATGAGGGATGAGATGGACTCAATGGCAAGAAATAAGGTTTGGGAACTTGTTGATCTTCCACCCAAACGTAAATCAATTGGAAATAAGTGGATTTTCAAGATTAAACGTAGGGCGGATGGTTCAATTGACAAATTCAAGGCCCGATTGGTAGCGAAAGGTTTTACCCAAATTATGGGAATAGACTATGAGGAAACTTTTTCCCCTGTGGTAAGATTTTCCTCAATTCGCTTGCTTCTAGCCCTAGTTGCCCATTTGGACTTAGAGCTATTTCAAATGGACGTAAAGACTGCTTTCCTCAATGGTAGTCTTGAGGAAGAGATATATATGGATCAACCTATTGGGTTTGTCTCAAAAGGTCAAGAGGATAAAGTTTGTCGTCTTAAGAGATCGATATATGGTCTTAAGCAATCTTCTAGAGCATGGTACTTCAGATTCCATGAAGCCATTACGTCGTTTGGCTTATCCATGGTGGATGAAGACCATTGTGTGTATGTCAAGAAAACTACAGAAGGAATTATGTTTCTTTCATTATACGTTGATGACATACTATTGGCTGGAAACAATTTGGAGATGATTAATGCCACTAAACAGTGGCTATCCTCTGTCTTTGAGATGAAGGATATGGGTGAAGCCAGGTATGTCCTAGGCGTGGAAATAGTGAGAAATCGTTCCAAAAAGCTTCTTGGTTTGTGTCAAGAAGCATACATCAACAAAGTATTGGAACGTTTTAGAATGCACTATTCTAAACCTGTTGACACTCCTGTTGAGAAGGGTCTAACCTTAAGCCTTGATCAATGCCCAAAAACAGATAACGATAAGAAGAAAATGAGCATGGTTCCTTATGCAAGTGCCATAGGAAGTCTGATGTATGCCATGTTATGTACAAGGCCAGACATATGCTTTGCGGTTATTCGGTAAGTCGCTACCGAGTAACCTCGACCGCTCATTGGCAAGCTGTCAAGAGAATCTTGCGCTACCTTCGTGGTACAAGTGATCTAGTCCTCTGCTACCAGGGTGGCGACTTAAGGTTAAGAGGATATTCGGATGCTGATTGGGGTTGTGATCAGGATGAGTCCAAGTCAACCTCAGGATATGTTTTTGTCCTTAGTGGAGGGGCCATATCATGGTGCAGGAAGAAGCAGGATTGCATTGCTTTATCGACCATGGAAGCAGAGTATGTTGCTAGTCTGTCTCATTGTGCAAGAGGCAATTTGGTTCAAGCTTTCTTGAGCTCTCGACCTCACTCCGAGAGTTAATGAGCTGTTGAAATGCTTTGTGATAACACCGCCGCTATCCATATCTGAAGGATCCAAATTTCATGGGAAGACCAAGCATATCAAAAGGCGTTACCATTTTATCCGCGATGCTATTAAAAGAAAAGAGATTGTCATGAAGTATATATCTACTAACAAGATGATTGCTGATCCCATGACTAAACCTATACCTAGAGATTCTTTCAAAGCTCATGTGATGAGTCTAGGTTTCGTGAGGGTTTAGATGTTCAGTCTATCTTGTTCTTGTGATGGACATATTTTTTCCCATTTTGTATTGAACATTTATGGAATATATCTTTTTTTTTTTTAATGTTCATTTATATACGATTGCGTGGTTGGGCACATTAAATCGTCACCTGACTTATGATTGACCTTGTCACACGGTGTAATCGCGATGATGTGCGTAGCATATAGGATGAGACTTAACCATATTAACATCGAGTGTATATAATATTGGGTTATCTCCATATTTGTGTTATATGGATGATTAATGATTGAATTATATAGTCGCCTTAGTATGTCTAAGATGAAAATTTGATAAGTCAAATGTGAAATATACACTATTTTACATTAAAATTTTAGCCGATTCACGAGTGCCAGGTCAAGCACTGAGTGTGTTGATCAAGTGGCTCGAGTTAGATTTTGGGTAAGATCTAGACTTATGATTCGCATGGTATATAATAGTGACGTATCCCAGACAGTGGGAGCTATACCATGACACACATCTTATATTGTGTGTGCTATATAACGACCTTTTGCGGAGTGATAATTAGCTTCCCTTTTTGTTTTTATCTTTGTGACCCCTATAGACATTTATGTTCAGATGATGCCCTTTGACTCGTAACTGTGTTATGAAGTCAAGGCTTTGGTGTCGCTACTTTAATATTTTTCAAGGGCTAAGATATATCATCCACCAAATAAATATATTAGGAAAGCAATCAAGCTAAGATGGAATACCACATGTGTCAAGGAATAATCCTTACATCTTCACCATATTAGCAGGGCAATTATATAGTATATATAATTTGATAACATTGTTGTAGCATAAGGGAAGTATGCTATTGGTGATGATCTCGGATGATTTGGGGTATCGTTATTATGAAAGTGTTATGTTAGTTAGATGGTGACTTAATATAACACTAGTTAATTTTGGTCGCACACCTTATTTCTTGTATGAAACGTGAGAAATAGAATGGTATGAATCGATTTGTGACAAACATGGCTTGTGTGGCGAGTGGGAGATGTTGTATTTTCTTGAACGCCACGATATCAACTTGAAGAGTTGCGTTCGTTTAGTAGCGATTGAGGAAATAACTGCATGGAAACGTTCTATTTAATTTGTTTAAGCGTGAGCGAAGAGGAATAAGAAAAGAAGGAAATCCGGTCTTCCAACATATCAATTCCTCTCACAGATTAGCCATCGGTGTTTTGCAAGATTTAAAGTGTGAATTTTACGGTGACTCTAGTAGCCATCGATAAGGCGTTGTTCGTGAGATTGGAATCACGAGGCGTAAGACAACATAAAGATCTATTCGCTTCCGCATTAAGGTTAGTGATCTAACCTAATTAATTCGACAAAATTAATATAATCTTATTATACTAACTATATCAAACATAATCAAATTATGAAAGAAAACCTTTTAAAACTTTGCTTAATTATAATTATTCATTTGATTACTAATTTAATTTAACAATTCAAACTCTTCTAAACTAAAATATAAATTTTAAACAAAATTTACCTTTTCAAAAATATATTTCAATTTGTTAGAAAATATTTTTCTAGATTTATTAGGAATTTAAACTAATTTAAGAAAATTAATTTAATAAAATAAAGGCTTAAATAGAGAATTAAAAATAAAAATAAAAAGGGAAACTACTGGTGTCTATTGCACGCGCCAGATGAATTACTTGTACTAGTGGCATTTAGCCCCATCATTTTCTCCATAGTAAGGGATTTTGGTTTTACACCATTACAACTCCATTGTCTCCATCACCTCCCTCTGTTGCCTCTTCATCTTAGGTGCTTGTGATTCTTCATTCGTCTTCTTTATTGCACATAGTCTCCAACGCGCGCCTCGTCCTTTAAGCGCGATTATCGCCCTTGCCACTGGTGACTATCACCATTGGCTCTGTCACCATTTACGACGAAGGAGGGCTATTCAGCAGTTGCTAACATTATGATTTCTGGAGGATTTATTCTCCAAGCCTCTGGTACATCACTGGAAAACCCATGAGATTCTTCAAATGGACACCACAATTCCATGTGGACAGAGAGTCTTCTTTGGTTCCTATATTGTCTCGGTTTTGCAATAGCCAGAAGTTTTGGGCAACCGTTGAGAATGGATTCAGCTACTCAAAATTTTAAAAGGTCAAATGTACCTCGACTGCATGTTGAAGTTGATTTATTGAAGCCACTAACGGCGAGGATTTGAATTGATGTGGGAGACTCATTTGGGTTTTGGCAACCAATCGAAGTTGTGGATGAGACTTTACCTCTGTATTGCTCCTTTTGTTGGCATGTTGGACACAATGACAATGGCCGCCATGTTAAACGCCCTGATCTCAGACAATCTATAAAACAATCGAAATAGGGACCAGAAAAGCAAGACAAGAACAATTGTAGATCCAAGAGAAACAGAAATTGATCTACATACCAGAACTGCCTCAACAAGGAATTAAGGAGCAGATGCCAGATCCCTCAATCTTCTCCACAAACAACAGACTCTCAAAACAAAGAACACGAATACTTCCCAAACCAAACTCTTCAACAGGAAACAAAACACCCATCCTAGAAAACTTCAGATTCTCACTCACACAATAATGACTTGGAATGTTAGAGGTATAGTTAATATTGCTTCCAAAAGTAGGTTGAAAAAACTTATAAATCTTCACAAAATTTCTGCCAATGGCTTCAAATGATAAAATTAATGATTTAATGACTTTCATTGGTTTTAATGGTTGTAGTTATAATACATTTGTCTTTTATGGAAAGATATGCTTTTATTGTGAATATGGTTGAGCATCATGGTCAATATTTTCATGTTGAAATTAAATGGCGAAATAATTTATCACCTGCTTTTATTACCTTCATTTATGCAAAGTCCGAAAGAACAAGTCGTCGCATTTTGTGGCACGAGCTTAAACGACTAGCTGAATCTCACAAAGATAATCCTTGGCGGAGATTTCAATACAATTGCGAGGTTGGATGAATATAAATGTTGTTTCTGTTGGAAAAATCGGGTATTTTTTTCTCTAAAGTAAACAACTAGTGAAGTGAACCGATTCGGTAATACCCAAGAAAGACCGCCAAACGGACTCCTAAGACAGTATTACTATTCCACATAAGATTCTAGGAAAGGGTGGAGGGGTCACAAACGATCTCACTTAAAACCCGACCTCCTAGACAGAGATTACGTACACGGTGTATTTATCACAACCTAATCCGTGTACACACATGAATAGTAAATACACCCAAATAAATTGAACACATCACTACAAATATACCCGACAAATAATATTGAATAGTATAAATGCGAAATAAATAAAAGAGATAAGGAAAGAACACACCCGAAAATTGATAACGGAGTTCGGCCAATTTTGCCTACTTCTTCGAGCACCACTTAGGCAGCCTGCTCTTATTAAGAAGAGAATACTAAATTTGATATGTATACAAATTTTGAGTATTTATCAAATTTTGTGGAATAGTTTGGATTAGGAGGAGGGGAGTTCTTTTATAACTTAGCAAACTCTTCTCATTTTCATTTCTTCCCAATATGGGATAGAAATTGTGTCACCAAAGTCAAAAAATACCAAAATCATCAAAGTCAAAAAAAATACCAAGCCATCAAAGTCAAAATAATACAACAAATCTCCACCTTGGTACAATTTCGGATCCCACCAAATACAAACATCATTCATCCTCCCAATCAAACAAAGCAACCTTTGTAGTGCTTCTAATTTGCGCCCTCGGGCGCAAACTTAAATGTGCAGGATATTGACCAAGTCTAAACAATGTTCAAACTTGGCTCTTGTAACCACCTTGGTCAGCATATTTGCAGGATTCTCTGTAGTTCGAATCTTTTGAATAAGTATCTCCTCTTCTTCCAAAATTTCCCGCACAAAGTGATAGCGAACATTAATATGTTTCGTCCTTGCATGAAAGACTTGATTCTTTGCTAAATGAATAGCACTCTGACTGTTAGAATATACCTCAATTTGTTTCTGACCAACTCCCAAGTCTTTAAGCAACCCATGAAGCCAAATCGCCTCCTTCACAGTCTCTGTTATTGCCATATACTCTGCCTCTGTTGTAGACAAAGCCACTGTTGACTGCAAAGTAGACTTCCAACTAACTGGCGCCTTTGCTAAAGTGAACAAATAGCCAGTTGTAGACCGTCACTTATCTAAGTCACCTGTATAGTCATAATCGCAATATCCAACTACACGTTGACCAAGTAATTCATCCTGCTCAAATACTAAACCAACATCTACAGTATGTAGGATATACCGTAGAATCCATTTCACAGCTTACCAATGAACCTTACTAGGATCATGCATGTACCTGCTTACAACACTAACTGCCTGTGAAATATCGGGTCTCGTACATACCATTGCATACATCAAGCTTCCTACTACATTAACATAAGGGACTTTTGCCATGTATTCTCGTTCTTCATCCATTTTTGGAGATAACTGGCTACTTAGTTTCAAATAAGGAGCAAGTGGAGTACTTACAGGTTTTGAATCTTCATGTATACCAAAACATTGTAATATCTTTTTCAAATACTGCTTCTATGACAACCAAAGCTTGCCATCTATCCCTGCTTATTTCCATGCCAAGAATCTTCTTGGCTTCCCCCAAATCCTTCATCTCGAACTCTTTACTTAACTGAACCTTCAATATGTCAATTTCACTTTGGCTCTTTGCTGCAATCAGCATATCATCAACATATAAGAGTAGGTAGATGTAGGATCCATCTTGAAGTTTGTGCAAATATACACAATGATCGTATTTACTTCTTATGTATTTTTGACCCTTCATAAACTTGTCAAATCGTTTATACCACTGCCTTGGAGATTGCTTCAGCCCATACAACGATTTGTTCAGTTTGCAAACCCAGTTTTCTTTACCAGCAATCTTGTATCCATCTGGCTGAGACATATAGATTTCCTCCTTCAAGTCACCGTATAAGAATGCGGTCTTCACATCAAGTTGAGCTAGCTTTAAATGCAACTGTGCTACCAAGGCCAATAAAATTCTAATGGAAGAATGTTTAACAACTGGAGAAAATACCTCATTATAATCAATTCCTTCCTTCTGAGCGTAGCCTTTAGCCACCAACTTTGCCTTGTAGCGAATATCATCTTTGTCAGGAAATCCTTCTTTCTTTGCAAATACCCATTTGCATCCAATTGCCTTCTTTCCCTTCTATAGTTGTGTCAGCTTCCATGTCCTATTTTTCTCAAGAGATTGCACTTCCTCCTCCATCGCACCTGCCCATCTGCCACTTTCTGAACTTTGGATTGCTTCTAGGAAGGTAGATGGAACATCATCAACAACTGGAAGTGCATAATCTATCATGTCAGTAAAACGAGCAGGTTTCTGAATCTCTCGTCTTGTCCTTCTAACGACAATTGACTCTGATTGTTGCGGAGGTTCTTGGGTCGGAACCTCTTTCTCATCTGACTCTTTTTCTGCTGTAGGAGAGTCATTAGTAGTGCTTTTCGTTGGGATCACTACTGTCTGTTCAAACTCCACCTGCTTCGGTATACACTCCACCTGCTGCGAAGTACCATCAGCCCCTTCTGGAGTTACCTTATTTAACATGGCAGATTCACCAAATGTAACATCCCTGCTGACAATTGCCTTCTTTGACTCTAGACACCATAAACGGTATCCTTTAACTCCAGAATTAAAGCCCATAAATAGAGCCTTCTTTGCTCGTGGGTTTAACTTTGATTCATTCACATGATAATGTAGTAGAACAAAAAATATGCAAAGAATCGTAATCTGTTGCAGGTTTTTCAGACCATACCTCTAAAGGAATATTGCCACCAATTGTAGATGATGGCAAACGATTAATAAGATGTTGAGCATACGTCACTGCCTCAGCCCAAAATTTTTTGCCTAGCCCAGCATTAGACAACATACAACGAACTTTCTCCCCCAGTGTCCTGTTCATACGCTCCGACACTCCATTTTGTTGTGGTGTTTTTTTAACTGTAAAGTGCCGAACTATGCCAAACTCTTGACATACCTCTAGGAAATGATCACTCTTGTATTCTCCACCATTGTCTGTTCAGAGAATTTTGATCTTTCTTCCTGTCTGGTTTTCAACTTGAGCTTTCCACTTAAGAAAAACTCCAAGCACATCATTTTTATTCTTCATAGTAAACACCCATACTCTTCTGAAAAAATCATCAATAAAAGTGACAAAATAATGCCTACCTCCAAGAGATGGAGTCTTAACAGGTCCCCACACATCTAAGTGCACATAATCCAAAATTCCCTTAGTATTATGAATAGCAGTGCCAAATTTCACTCTTCGTTGTTTTCCCAGAACACAATGCTCACAAAATTCTAATTTGCAAGTCTTCGTACCTTTTAATAATCCTTGCTTGGCAAGAATTTGCAAGGATTTTTCACCACTATGTCCAAATTGCATATACCACAACTTTGTTGCCTCTACATCCTTTGTAACATCCCGTTATCAATGGGATGTATACAGTTTATTGCATTCGTATTCGGCATGCTCATGCATGATTTAATTATAGTATAATTGGCATGATCATATTGGCATTTGTACGTACATACATGTATGACATATTTTCGATTTGATTTGGATACTTTGATTTGGGGTTGATTAGGTCATGTGTGTGAATTAGGTCAAAATAGGCTCGATAATTGAATTTGAGTTAGAATTGAAAGTTAGAAAGTGAAATTATGAAATTGGAGTATATGATAATGAGTTTTCTATTTTTAAGGATTTATAGGAATTTTCTGGAATTTTTGGAGCGTTAGGCTTGGACCGAAAAATTGATCGATGATTGATTAATTGAATATCCGTTTCCGAAATTGATTATCCAATGGTACGGACAGGTTAGAAATTTGCTTTGAGGAATTAGGGTTTAGCCATTGGAATTCGGGAGAAATTAGAATTAGAAATTAGACCGAGGTTATTCGGATCGGGCTTGTGGCAATTAAAATTAGCCAAACAAGCCTTAATCCTTTTAATATATATAAACCCAAACTCTTTGAATTTCTTCCCCTCGATGCTTCCTTCTTCTCCTTCTTTGTGATTTTTTTTCTTTGATTTCCTTCTTGAAAGTTTGCTTGATTTCCTCCATAAAATTGTTTCTTCTTCCATCCTTGATCATTTCCTTAAGCTTGGTGTTAGAAGAATTGATTATGGGTTTGAAAATGGATGTTGCCGTGAGAGGGGAAGAGAGGAGAGATTGTTGATCCTTGAAGATTTGGAGTTTTAATCAGGTAAGTTACTTTTATTTTTGTCTTGTATAGTTTGATTTGTTGATTTGTAGAGTTAGATTGATGTTTGAATTTGAATATTAAGGAGATTTGAAGTTAGGGTTATCGACGGTGATATTAGGGTTGAATTTTTGGGGATTTAATTGTTTGATGAAATGGAAGGTAAAGATTAGTTGTATGATGTGTATGGATTTATTTAGGAGTGATTTGTAAGGAAGAAAACCAGATTTGGATGGTTTAAGCATCGAAAATCTGCAAAAATCTGGGTTTTTTGGGCGTGTATGTCGTTGCACGCCGCGGCGCATGACGAACACGCCGCGGCGAGCATAATTGCTTTGCTCGCTGCGACTTTGCTCGCTGCGACGTGAGTGGAGTGCGAGCATGGCGAGAGAAACGACGATGTCATGACGTCTTGTGAGCATACGCCATGACGAGGCGTCTTGATTCATTGCCATGAACGCAACGAATGGAAGCTTCGCCATGGCGTGGGAGCTTGGTGCCTTGGCGAAAGTTATTTTGCCCAAATGAAATTTAGGTTTTAACAATTTGGGGTTTAGGCAATTGAGGATTTATTTGGCTATGGATTAAATTCAATTTGGAGATTATGAATTTGGAAATTAGAAATTTAGTTCGGGAATTAAGGATTGAGATCGAGAAATTGTAATTAGGTCGAAATGTCATAATTTGCATAGTATGTACATGATTTGATTCATATGCATAATTAAGCATCGAATTGGTACCAAATAATAATGTTATGTATATTTTGATTGTTATAGCGGCTCAAGTGGATCGCCGATCATCGACGTGGCGAGACTTCCTAAAGAGTTCGGAAGTTCGAGGTGAGTAACCTAGTTGGTTCCTCAACCTTTATGTGTTAAATTTTTGTACATATGCCATGAGGAGTTATGGATGGATTTTATGTGTTTGTCTTTGATTGATTTGGGACCACGGGTGTTGAAATATTTGGATGGATATAAAAGTGTGCATTATGTGGATTGTTATAATTGGTCTCAATGGTAAAATTGGACATAGGAAGTTCTATAGTGATGCATGTATTGAAAATTGAACATGTGCATACACGCAAAATAGTATGATCGATAAAGGCGGTTGTGACGGTGTAGCCACCGAAATCGAGCTTTAAGCTCAACGTCATGTGGCTTCGTGCCCAACGATTTATGGAGCTTTATGCTCAACGATTAGGACTTTTGAGCCCATGTTTCCAGAGCCAATGGCTCAACGATATGAGCTCAAAGACGGTCACAACAACGAAAGAAAATGAAAGAGTCACATGCACACCGATATATGAATGATTATCTGTGAATTGTGTGAAAGGCAAATCGCCTTATAAATGTGAAATTATTTGCATGTGATTTCTTGAATGTGATAGTATACGATATTATGTGATTGTTTGGCTATGCATGAGTTGAGTGAACCATCGATGATGGTTTCTCATTGAGTTTCGCAAACTCACCCCAATTGTGACTATATTTTTCAGGACAGTGTTAGTGTGACTTCTAGCTCCGATCAAGTTGAGATTTTTCTTGTGTGCTTGCATGAGAGGAGCATGGCCCACAGGTCTGTCAGCTGGAGATCTTTTGGGTATTTTGTGGATGACTTGGCTAGGAGTTGTATTAGTTCTTTTGGACTTATACGATTGTGTATATATGACTAATGATGTAAATATGGTTTAAGTAATGAAATGAGAAGTACGATTTGGTTTTAAAATTTAGTAAATTCGATATTATTGTTTTATTATATTGATGCCATGAGGTGTATAGAAATGATCGTTTAATAGTGCGCCCTCGTTGTAGGTTATACATCGGGACGACCTAAGGGCGCCCCGGCGTATACTCTACGGATGAGGGGGCGCTACATTAGGTGGTATCAGAGCATGGTTTGGCATCTTTTGGGCATAGTATATTTTAGGCTTGAATTTCGTAAGCAAAGCAAGAAATTGATCGAAAATGTGATTTTATTGTAGGTCATCCATCTTTGGTGATCAAGTTGATCAATCAGCTGACCAAGGATCAGTCGGAGCGAGTAGGGAGTCTTCTGTGCCTATGTTTGAGGAGCAGCCTTCGGTAGTTCCCATGAGACGGGAACGGAGGTATGATCGTCGCTGCGTGGCGGGGTCATTTTCTGGCAGAACCGACCCTGCTGAGGCAGAGGGTTGGTTGGAGAGGACCGAGCAGGTCCTGGACCAGATGGATTGCAACCCGGAGGAACGCTTCGATTATGCTGTTTCTTTGCTCCAGGGTCCGGCTTATCAGTGGTAGAAGACTATCCCGGGTAGTTCCACCAGGCCGTGTGTATTGACTTGGGCTGATTTTCTGAGGGCTTTCCGAGATAATTTCATGCCCAAGGAATATTTGGATATGAAGATGCAGGATTTCTTAGAGTTGAGACAGGGATCGATGACAGTGGCAGATTATGAGGTCAGATTTAATGAGCTGTCAGTGTATGCGTCTGTTCTGATTTCCTCCGAGGCAGATAGGTGCCGGAGATTTGAGGGAGGGCTGAATTTGGATATTCGTACCAGGTTAGCCCGGTCAGATATGAGTACTTTCGTGGAGATGAGATCAGCTGCTGTCAGGATTGAGCAGTTGTTGAGACAGAGCCGAGCCGAGACCGGTCAGGGGTCTGGAGGTAAGAGGTCCAGTGACGGACAGGTAGCTCTGGTAGAGCACGAGCAAAGGCCGTAATGATTCAGATCGGTGGGGATTTAGACAATGGGTTGGTTCAGAGAGGGAGATTTGGGAGATGGGCATGGCAAAGAAGTGGTAGTGGCGAGAGGCGTGTCAGCTATACCGGTTTGCGTGCCTGTGTGATAAGAGGCACAGCAGAGAGTGCTGGAGAGTGACAGGAGCCTGTTTAGCCTGTGGATCTATGGATCATATGATCAGGAGTTGTCCTCTGACTTTGGGAGCCCAGTCAGCTGCTAGTGGCAGAGTTGGTAGTAGCTCGACGGTGCAGCAGAGCTGTAGCGCCCCCTCACCGTAGGGTACACATCGGGACTCCCGACACATATCCCACGATAAAGGCGCACTACCAGAACAGTTCTACTAATATCCACATGGCATCGCAGTAATTAAATCACAATATAACAGAAATCAGTAAATTAAAGTCTTAAAATAACAATCATCTTGTACAGTCATCCAATGACAGAATAGACCAGTCTATCAGTTTCCTAACAAAACCAAAAAGGAAGCTGATACAAACATCTATCCTAGGTCATTCTCAAAACACTAACCCAGCTGACCGACCTTTGAGCCATCGCCTCTAGCCAGCAGCTCGCACGGCAGGAAAAGAAGATTTTCGGAGCTAGGAGTCTACGCTATCAGTCCTGAAAAATACGATACAATTTTGAGTGAGTTTGCGAACTCAGTGAGAAACCATCATCGATGGTTCACTCAAATCATGCATTTCAGAAGGCGCAGACAAAGACAATAATCTGTAGTATTTAGTTATCAGTATCATATAACCAATTTCAGTACTATCATATATCAGTTTCAATACTATACAGTGGTTCACAGTAATCACATACGATTTCTGAATACTTAATAAAGATTATATTGTACAAGTTACAGTAACACGTAACATTTAGCAGTAAACAGTAACACGTAACATTTGGCAGTATCACATTACAGTTCACAGTAAATCATGTCATTGCCACAGTTCAGTCATTCATGGGTATGCAATGCATATGAGACTCTTTTCCAGTTATTCAGTGTTGTGCCCAAGTGCTCAGTCAGTGTTCAGTGGGGGACGCGTCAGGGATAAATCCCCTCGGGCTATGCCCGGTCAGTACAGTATTCGAGCTCGAAGCTCTTTTCAGTGATTTTAGCAGCTTGGGACACATTCCATTATCTGATCATGCATTTATGCATGCAATGCGATGGCAAATGGTTCAAGAATTCGTGATCGATGTTCACGTGATACTGGCTATAAAAGCCCAATATTTGATGTTCAAGATTTACAAGATATAGCTATGAAGCCCAGTGTAGCGATGCTCGATAATTTGATTTGATGTCATGTATTAGTACGATTCGATTCAAGAAAATCATACTCATTTCAGTAAGCATACAGTGGTCCAATCCTACACATGCCAGTAATCATACAGTTCACCTTCGCATGTAATTCACAGTAAGCATGTAAGCAACCGGAATTTGAGAAACCAACTAGGTTACGCACCTGTAACTTCCGAGCTATTGCCTGGAAGTCCCTGCAATGTCCGTGGAACGACGATCCAAAGGTGCCTCTATAATAGTAAAATACAGTCCATTACTAATTACTCAATTGATCAGTTCAGTAATGCATGTTTCTCAGTGAAATAATGTACAATGCACGTTCACGATTCCCGGTGCTAAATCCCAATTTCGATACCCTAAGCCCAATTCCACTTTCTCACTCAATTTCTTGGCAATAATCGATCCAATCCTATGATTCAGTCCAATCTCCTATATTCCTACTTCTTATAACAATTTCCTATCCATTTGGTCAAAACCTCTATTGCGATCTCCAATTAAAACTCCAATAGTCTCAATTTGACACTTAGGTCACACTACGAATCACAATTAACCTAAATCTCAAGAATCAGTATCATTTAAATTAAATGCCAATTCTTAATACTTCCTCAATAGTAGACCTCTTTCCCTAGTTCACAGTGAATCGAGAATCACCTCAATTGGAGGTCTACACCATACGTTATGCCCAATTAACCAACAATCAACAAATCAGAATTTCCCTTTCGTCATCGACTCACGTCCGCTCGATGCGTCGAGGAAAAGCCCGCTCGTCGCGACGTGAACGCCGTTCGTCGCGTCGCACAAAACCACGCTCGTCGCGACGTGGAAACCACTCGTCGCGACGTACCAATCCACGCTCGTCGCAACGTTTACCCGAGCTCGCCGCGACTAATAAATTTAATTAAATCCAATTACTCGTCACGACGAAGCCCTTAAGCTTCTGCGCTCGTCGCAACGCATAAGACCGATCGCCTTCTCCGATCGACTTCCGCCATTAATACACATTCAAACCTCCACTAACACATGCAACTACTCTATCTAACCCAATAAATGCCATAAATATATGCAACAACCATCAGGGACAACATTAAAACCAATAAAAACTTACCAATCGATTTCTCCACAGATCTCAAATCACCGTAACCCTAGAATCCTTCAAACTCAACGATTCACTAATCCCAGAGCCTCTAACCTTTACCAATCATCATAAACATGTTAGATTAATACAATAAAGGAGAACCATAAGAAGAAATCAAGGATCTCTCACCGTTGGAGGAAAATCGAAAACGCCGTAGGAGAAGAGGAAGAACGAAGAGCCTTTCCAAATTTTTCCCCAACTTGTCAATCCCTAGCTATTTATAGACCTAAGTCTCCATATCAGTCCAAATTTCAGTCTCTAAATTTCAATAGCTCAACATATTTATTTCCTATCAGTAAAATTCTAATTTTTTTCCATTGCCATCGACGCTTCTTTCAAGAATATGTGGTCAATCAAGTCACCCAAATATTTCCTATAGGACAATTTCTCCGAATTTCGAAAATCTCCTATAAGCCACTATAAATTACCGGTCCTTCAGATTCAATATTAAATCAGTCAATTGAACCCAATTACTCTAATTTCTCAATCACCCCCAATTCAATCGATTCGATACCAAGATTCACCACCACCTGCATAATTTCAAGTCAATTCCAATTTACAATTAAATACCGAAAAATCGTGGATGCATGCACCCATGAATATAGGCTTATGCAGTAGACCAGTTCCTCTATGATTAGAGGCCAGTAATATGCTCAGTCAATGAATGTAGTGAAATCCTACCAGTCTGTCCCAATATTACCATAATACCCTCACTGACAGTAACGGGATGTTACAATTCACCCCTCCTTAAAAAAATTTCGTCCTCGAAATTTCATACACAGTGAATCAAGAGGACAGGAGAATTTTTTCACCCTTTTCTATTCTATTTCTTACTCGTATCCTTATCAATATTCACGTATTCTTACATTCAGTACCAGAAACACATTTATCAGGTCTTAACACTAATTCTTTATCCAGTCCATAACACATTTGCCTTAGCAGTCACATCTGTTAGTCATTACCACATTTTACTATTCGATTTCACACTCTAAACCTTTTTCTACTCTTTCTGTGCATTCTTGTTGAAACATAACACTTCAATGGATCTGAGAGATTTCTCTAACAGTTTCTTTGGCAGTAAAACACATACTTTACGATACAGTGATAAACATCATTCGACGATAACACTCATATACGCTATTGCACTTCTGCTCAATCCGTTAATCTCTTTTTCAAATCATTCAAATTCCCAAAGTATCTCGTTCATCTTTGATTTGCATACCCATACCCCTAACTATTTCACATACTCAATCACAAGACGCAGATACTCTACATTGTCCCTGTCCCTAGATACATTAATTCACATTGCATTATATCAACTAATTGCCTCATTACTTTTACTAATTATTGCCACATCCCCAATTTAAAACAATATGATTAACACTAAGCTGAACAGTTCTCCACATGTCTCTTTCACACTCATCAGTCATACTTCTCACACATTTTCCTCAAACATTTTGTCATTTCTGGATAAACCAGCACTCAGTTAATTCTCAATAACTCCCAATTCCGAATACATATACTCCTTATACTCTAGTTTCCCTTTACAGTTCAGTAAGCCTATTACACAGTCAGATTTCTTACATCAACATATTACACATTCCCTCAGTAGCAGATTCTATCTCTCACTTTTGAGTTCCCACTAGAATCAGGTCTCCCAATACAGTCGTACTACCTAAAGGAGTACTTACCAGTAACCCATACAGTAACCTCTGTCTATTCTCATGCAGTCTATATGCGAAATGCAGTGCAATAAAGGAAAATAAAAGAATCCACAATCCAGTAATACATATGCTTCAAAACCAAAATTAGAAGCATACCCGCTATAGCATTCGAGGAATCCTGGGCCTCCTGCCGAATCATGGCATAGACCCTGGCCTGAGGTTGCTGTCTGCTGTCCAGACCCTCAGACCTCACTGCTGATCCCTCTACTCGGCCTCGGCCCCTCCATCCGAATCCACCACGGCTCTGATGCACCGTGGTATTACTACCAGATCTTCCAGTCATAGAAGACTGGACTCCCAGTGTCTCTGGACAGTCCCTCACTAGGTGGTCCATCGAACCACACCTCAAGCAGGCTCCAGACAGCCATCGGCACTCTCCACTGTGCCTCTTACCACAATGCTCACATAGAGGAACAGATTGCTCGAACTTCAGATCGACACCACCACGACCGGCCTGCAGGCAAAACTGCTCTCGCTTATAATGGACTGCCTAGTCCTCCCGAGGATCTAAAGATCTGCTCAAGGCCCGCCATACTCTCTACTCTCATTGCTCTGACTATCGCGGGGTCTCTTATTCCGGTCTCGACCACCGCAGATTTGCCTCTCCTCAAGAATGCCGATCCTCATCAACAAGCCCTCAACTCAATGAAATTAATCATGTCGGATCTAGCCAATAGGGTACGGATCTCCAGATTGAGTCTACCCTCAAAACGCCGACACTTGTCAGCCTCAGTAGCAACCACGGTAGAAGCATAGACCACTAGCTCATTGAACCGTACTTCATAGTCGGCCACAGTCATCTGTCCCTGTCTCAGCTCTAGGAACTCCTGTAGCTTCATGTCCAGATAGATCTTGGGCATGAAATTGTCCTTGAAGGCCCTCAAAAATCATCCCATGTCAAGATGTTAGGGCTGGTGGTACCGCCCGGACGCCCTCCACCACCGATATGCGTAACCTCGTAATGTAGAAACCACGAGTCGAAACGCCATCCATGTCACGGCCCATCCGATCGAGGACTCTCTCACCCTCAGAGCTAATCCTCGCCTCCGCAGGGTTGTTGTCATAAAGTCAACCGCCCGCCTATGCAAATTGCTCATATCTCCGCTCCGCCTCACAGAACTCGAGGAGGCAACTCCTCCGATGAGGCATCGGAGACTCCTACTAGCTCCTACCGATTCCGTGTCAAGCAGTGATTCAACTCGGCTTTCCAAGACGGATGACCTTAAATGATAAGAAATTCCAATCGCCCGCTTATTCTTACAAAGGATTCAAGCCTAACAATACACTATGCCCAAAAGATACTAAACCATGCTCTGATACCACTAAATGTAGCGCCCCCTCACCGTAGGGTACACATCGGGACTCCCGACACGTATCCCACGATAAAGGTGCACTACCGTAATGCTTCTACTAATATCCACATGGCATCGCAAAGAATTAAATCACAATATAATGTAAATCAAGAAATTAAAGTCTTAAAATAACAATCATCTTCAGACAAATCATCCAATGACGTATAGACCGATCTATCGCTTCCTAACAAAACCAAAAAGGAAGATGATACAAACATCTATCCTAGGTCATTCTCAAAACGCTAACCCAGCTGACCGACCTTTGAGCCATCGCCTCTAGCCAAGCAAATGCATCGACGTGAAAAGAAGATCTTCGAGCTAGGAGTCTACGCTATCATCTGAAAATACGATGCAATTTTGAGTGAGTTCATGAACTCAGTGAGAAACCATCATCGATGGTTCACTCAAATCATGCATTACGCGTAGCGCGTACAGCACAATACAGTAGTATTTAGTTATCAGTATCATATAACCAATTTCAGTACTATCATATATCAGTTTCAATACTATCTGATGGTTCACAAGAATCACATCTGCTTACTGAAGAATACTTAATAAGATTATATTGCAAGTTACAAGAGTACGTAACATTTAGCAAGAAACAAGAATATCGTAACATTTGGCAAGATCACATTACGCTCACAAGAATCATGTCATTGCCACAGTTCAGTCATTCATGGGTATGCAATGCATATGAGACTCTTTTCCAGTTATTCAGTGTTGTGCCCAAGTGCTCACCGGTGTTGATGGGGACGCGTCAGGATAAATCCCCTGCTATGCCCGGTCAAGATAAAGATTCGAGCTCAAGCTCTTTTCGATTTTAGCACTTGGGACACATTCCATTATCTCGATCATGCATTTATGCATGCAATGCAAGCAAGTGGTTCAAGAATTCCGTGATCGATAGTTCATGATACGGCTATAAAAGCCCAAGATTTCGTTGTTCAAGATTTTACAAGATATAGCTATGAAGCCCAAAGTAGCAAAGGCTCGAATTCAGTTTCAGTGTCATGTATTGCACTTCTGCTCAATCCGTTAATCTCTTTTTCAAATCATTCAAATTCCCAAAGTATCTCGTTCATCTTTGATTTGCATACCCATACCCCTAACTATTTCACATACTCAATCACAGTACGGTATACGACATTGTCCCTGTCCCTAGATACATTAATTCACATTGCATTATATCAACTAATTGCCTCATTACTTTTACTAATTATTGCCACATCCCCAATTTAAAACAATATGATTAACACTAAGCTGAACAGTCCTCCACATGTCTCTTTCACACTCATCAGTCATACTTCTCACACATTTTCCTCAAACATTTTGTCATTTCTGGATAAACCAGCACTCAGTTAATTCTCAATAACTCCCAATTCCGAATACATATACTCCTTATACTCTAGTTTCCCTTTACAGTTCAGTAAGCCTATTACACAGTCAGATTTCTTACATCAACATATTACACATTCCCTCAGTAGCAGATTCTATCTCTCACTTTTGAGTTCCCACTAGAATCAGGTCTCCCAATACAGTCGTACTACCTAAAGGAGTACTTACCAGTAACCCATACAGTAACCTCTGTCTATTCTCATGCAGTCTATAGGCGAAATGCAGTGCAATAAAGGAAAATAAAAGAATCCACAATCCAGTAATACATATGCTTCAAAACCAAAATTAGAAGCATACCAGCTATAGCATTCGGGGAATCCTGGGCCTCCTGCAGAATCATGGCATAGACCCTGGCCTGAGGTTACTGTCTGCTGTCCAGACCCTCAGACCTCACTGCTGATCCCTCTACTCGGCCTCGGCCCCTCCATCCGAATCCACCACGGCTCACGCACTGTGGTATTACTACCAGATCTTCCCAATATAAGACTGGACTCCCAAAGTCTCTGGGCGATACCCTCACTAGGTGGTCCATCGAACCACACCTCAAGCAGGCTCCAGACAGCCATCGGCACTCTCCACTGTGCCTCTTACCACAATGCTCACATAGAGGATCGATCGCTCAACTTCGGCATCGACACCACCACGACCGCCCAGGCAAAACTGTCTCTCTGCTCATAGCCGGACTGTCTAGTCCCTCCTGAGGATCTAAAAGATCTGCTCTGGCGTCTGCCATACTCTCTACTCTCATTGCTCTGACTATCGCGGGGTCTCTTATTCCTGGTCTCCTGACCAGTCGCAGCTTGCCTCTCCTCAAGAATGCCGATCCTCACCTTGAAGCCCTCAACTCAATGAAATTAATCATGCTTGATCTAGCCAATAGGTACGGATCTCCATTGAGTCTACCTCAAACGCCGACACTTGTCACCTCAAGAGCAACCACGGTAGAAGCATAGACCACTAGCTCATTGAACCGTATTTCATAGTCGGCCACATCATCTGTCCCCTGCCTCACTCTAGGAACTCCTGTAGCTTCATGTCCAGATAGATCTTGGGCATGAAATTGTCCTTGAAGGCCCTCATAAAATCATCCCATGTCAAGATGTAGGCCCGTGGTAACGCCGACACCCTCCACCACCGATATGCAGAACCTTGTAACAGAGAAACCGTGTAGTCGAAACGCTCATCCATGTCACAGTCCATCTGATCGAGGACTCTCTCAGTCCTCTGAGCTAATCCTCGCCTCCAGGTCGGTCTTTGTCATAAAGTCAACCGCCTATGCAAATGCTTTCATATCTCCGCTCCCGCCTCACAGAACTCGAGGAGGCAACTCCTCCGATGAGGCATCGGAGACTCCCTACTAGCTCCTACCGATTCCAGTCACAGTGATTCAACTCGGTTTCCCAAAGACGGATGACCTTAAATGCATAAGAAATTCCAATCGGCCCGCTTATTCTTACAAAGGATTCAAGCCTAACAATACACTATGCCCAAAAGATACTAAACCATGCTCTGATACCACTAAATGTAGCGCCTCCTCACCGTAGGGTACACATCGGGACTCCCGACACGTATCCCACGATAAAGGCGCACTACCAGAACAGTTCTACTAATATCCACATGGTATCGCAGTAATTAAATCACAATATAACAGAAATCAGTAAATTAAAGTCTTAAAATAACAATCATCTTGTACAGTCATCCAATGACAGAATAGACCAGTCTATCAGTTTCCTAACAAAACCAAAAAGGAAGATGATACAAACATCTATCCTAGGTCATTCTCAAAACGCTAACCCAGCTGACCGACCTTTGAGCCATCGCCTCTAGCCAGCAGCTCGCACGACAGGAAAAGAAGATCTTCGGAGCTAGGAGTCTACGCTATCAGTCCTGAAAAATACGATGCAATTTTGAGTGAGTTTGCGAACTCAGTGAGAAACCATCATCGATGGTTCACTCAAATCATGCATTACGCGTAGCGCGTACAGCACAATACAGTAGTATTTAGTTATCAGTATCATATAACCAATTTCAGTACTATCATATATCAGTTTCAATACTATACAGTGGTTCACAGTAATCACATACAGTTTACAGTAACACTTAACAGTATCATATTGTACAAGTTACAGTAGCACGTAACATTTAGCAGTAAACAGTAACACGTAACATTTGGCAGTATCACATTACAGTTCATAGTAAATCATGTCATTGCCACGCTCATCTATTCATGGTATGCAATGCATATGAGACTCTTTTCCGCTTATTGATGTTGTGCCCAAGTGCTCGATCGGTGTTGATGGGGACGTCAGATAAATCCCCTCGGGCTATGCCCGGTCAAGACAAAGATTCGAGCTCAAGCTCTTTTCAAAGGATTTTAGCACTGGGACACATTCCATTATCCGATCATGCATTTATGCATGCAATGCAATGCAAGCGATGGTTCAAGAATTCGTGATCGATAGTTCATGATACTGGCTATAAAAGCCCAAGATTTTGTTGTTCAAGATTTTACAAGATATAGCTATGAAGCCCAAAGTAGCAAAGGCTCGATAATTGATTTCAAATGTCATGTATTAGTACAGATTCAGCCAAGAAAATCATACTCATTTCAAGAAGCATACAAAGGGTCCAATCCTACACATGCCAGTAATCATACAGTTCACCTTCGCATGTAATTCATGGTAAGCATGTAAGCAACCAGAATTTGAGAAACCAACTAGGTTACTCACCTGTAACTTCCGAGCTATTGCCTGGAAGTCCCTGCAATGTCCGTGGAACGACGGTCCAAAGGTGCCTCTATAACAGTAAAATACAGTCCATTACTAATTACTCAATTGATCAGTTCAGTAATGCATGTTTCTCAGTGAAATAATGTACAATGCGCGTTCACGATTCCCGGTGCTAAATCCCAATTTCGATACCTTAAGCCCAATTCCACTTTCTCACTCAATTTCTTGGCAATAATCGATCCAATCCTATGATTCAGTCCAATCTCCTATATTCCTACTTCTTATAACAATTTCCTATCCATTGGGTCAAAACCTCTATTGCGATCTCCAATTAAAACTCCAATAGTCTCAATTTGACACTTAGGTCACACTACTTAATCACAATTAACCTAAATCTCAAGAATCAGCACCATTTAAATTAAATGCCAATTTTAATACTTCCTCAATAGTAGACCTCTTTCCCTAGTTCACAAATGAATCGAGAATCACCTCAATCGAGGTCTACACCATACGTTATGCCCAATTAACCAACAATCAACAAATCAGAATTTCCTTTCTCGTCGCGACCACGTCCGCCGATGCGCCGAGGAAAGCCGCCGTCGCGACGTGAACGCCGCTCGTCGCGTCAAGACAAAACCACGCCGTCGCGACGGAAACCACTCGTCATGACGCATCAATCCACGCCGTCAATCAACGCTTACCCGAGCTCGCCGCGACTAATAAATTTAATTAAATCCAATTACTCGTCACGACGAAGCCCTTAAGCTTCTGCGCTCGTCGCAACGTGCGAAGACCAGATCGTCTTCTCCGATCGACTTCCGCCATTAATACACATTCAAACCTCCACTAACACATTCAACTACTCTATCTAACCCAATAAATGCCATAAATATATGCAACAACCATCAGGGACAACATTAAAACCAATAAAAACTTACCAATCGATTTCTCCACAGATCTCAAATCACCGTAACCCTAGAATCCTTCAAACTCAACGATTCACTAATCCCAGAGCCTCTAACCTTTACCAATCATCATAAACATGTTAGATTAATACAATAAAGGAGAACCATAAGAAGAAATCAAGGATCTCTCACCGTTGGAGGAAAATCGAAAACGCCGTAGGAGAAGAGGAAGAACGAAGAGCCTTTCCAAATTTTTCCCCAACTTGTCAATCCCTAGCTATTTATAGACCTAAGTCTCCATATCAGTCCAAATTTCAGTCTCTAAATTTCAATAGCTCAACATATTTATTTCCTATCAGTAAAATTCTAATTTTTCCATTGCCATTGGACAGTTCTTTCAGTAATATGTGGTCAATCAGGCAGTCACCCAAATATTTCCGGTCCGAATAATTTCTCCCGAATTTCCCGAAAATCTCCTATAAGCCACTATAAATTACCAGTCACTCGTATTCAATATTAAATCAGTCAATTGAACCCAATTACTCTAATTTCTCAATCAGTCCCCCAATTCATCGATTCGACCAAGATTGACCACCACCCAAATAATTTCAATAATTCCAATTTACAATTAAATACCGAAAAATCGTGGATGCATGCACCCATGAATATAGGCATATGCAGTAGACTAGTTCCTCTATGATTAGAGGCCAGTAATATGCTCAGTCAATGAATGCAGTGAAATCCTACCAGTCTGTCCCAATATTACCATAATACCCTCACTGACAGTAACGAGATGTTACAAGAGCCGTAGCGGTGGACCTGGATTTAGGGGCCGAGGCAGAGCCCGAGGTAGAGGCGGAGATTCCTTTATGGGGACCGAGGGGCGAGGCAGGAAGTCGCAGCCCTGTGTCGTGGTCTACGCCATGACCAGGCAGGAGGCCCAGGATTCTCCCGAGGTGGTTGCAGTTTGCTTCTACTCGATATAGAGGTGTATGCATTGATAGATCCAGATCTACGATTCATTTATCGCACCGCATGCGGGTATGTAGATTGCATGTGGATAGGAGGTATTACAGCATGGGTTGCAGGTGAGTACACATTTGGGTAGTACCACTGCTTTAGGCGAGATCTGCAGGGGATGCCCGATTCGGGTAGATTCAGCGGTATTGAGTGCAGATTTGATTGTGTTGCCCCTTCAGGAGATTGATTTGATTTTAGGGATGGACTGGCTCACTGCTCATAGGGCCATTTTGGATTGTTATACCAAAGAGGTAGTATTGGAGTCTCCTGGTCAGCCGAGGGCTGTATTTCGAGGTGTTAATCAGGCAGTGCCAGCCAGGATGATTTCGTTTGTGAGTGCTTTGAGATTGATGCGAGGTGGTCGTGAGGCTTATTTGGCGATGTGGTAGACTCTAGAGTGCAAAGAGGTTGCAGGATGTCCCCGTGATCGTGGAGTTCCTGATGTGTTTCGAGGAGTTACGGGTTTTGCCGGATCGGAGGCGAGTTCGAGATAGACCTCATTCCAGGTACCGCTCCTATATCGATACCTCCGTATAGGATGGCACCGGTGAAATTGAGGGAGCTTAAGGCCCAGCTTCAGGAGTTATTGGATAAGGGGTTCATCAGGCCGAGTGTTTCACCGTGGGGAGCCCCGGTGTTGTTTGTGAAGAAGAAGGACGGGACTATGAGGCTTTGCATCGATTATAGGCAGCTTAATCGGGTTACTGTCAAGAATAAGTACCCACTGCCTAGGATCGATGACTTATTTGATCAGTTGCAGGGAGCACAGGTGTTTACCAAGTTGGATTTGAGATCCGGTTACTATCAGTTGAGGATCGCAGAGGCCGATGTGCCTAAGAGTGCTTTCAGGAGCAGGTATGGACATTACGAGTTCTTAGTGATGCCGTTCGGGTTGACTAATGCCTCGGCAGCCTTCATGGCCTTGATGAATAGGGTCTTTCAGCCATACCTGGATCAGTTTGTGATCGTATTCATTGATGATATCTTGGTATATTCGAGGTCTAGAGCGAGAGCATGCGAGCATCCGAGGATAGTATCGCAGATCATGAGGACAGTAACTATATGCCAAATTCACTAAGTGTGAATTTTGGCTCACGAGGTGGTGTTCTAGGCCATATAGTGTCGGTGAGGGTATCGGGTGGATCCTCACAAGATTGAGGCGATGAGGAGTGGGAGATTCCGCGAACGATGTCGAGTTGAGGAGTTTCCTCGGATTGACGAGGATATTACCGGAGGTTTGTCGAGGGTTTCTCAGTGATCTCTGCCCCCTTGACAAGACTTCTGAGGAAGGGTGTAGTTTTCAGTTGGACTGATGAGTGCCAAAGGAGTTTTGATGAGTTGATACATCGGTTGACTACAAATACGGTGTTGGCCTTGCCTTTGGCGCGCAGGAGGATTTGAGGTGTTTAGTGATGCTTCGCAGCAGGGTTTAGGCTGTGTGCTGATGCAGCATGGGAGAGTCATAGCTTATGCATCGAGGCAGTTGAGAGCCCATGAGGTTAATTACCCTCTGCATGACTTGGAGTTGGCAGCAGTTGTATTTGCTCTGAAGATCTGGAGACATTATCTGTATGGGAGACTTTCCAGATCTTCACAGATCATAAGAGCCTGAGGTATTTGTTGAGTCAGCCGGAGCTGAATCTGAGGCAGAGGAGATGGTTAGAGCTGCTTAAGGATTACGACTGCACTATCGAGTACCACCTAGGGAAGGCCAATGGTGGTGATGCATCGAGTAGGAGATCGCATGGTAGTGCAAACTTTATTCTGTGTCGAGGTTGCCGTGCTTAGTTCAGTTGAGAGCACTTAATGTGCAAATGGATTTGAGTCAGGAGGGAGCTTTGATTGCGACTTTGAGGCTGAGGCCTGTATTGCATGATCGGATTAGGAGAGTTCAGGATCGGGATCCAGCATTGGTGAGACTGATGGATAGAGTCAGATCAGGATGGCAGTCAGAGTTTGAGCTTAGAGATGATACTTTGTGGATGGGCCAGAGATTGTGTGTGCCAGATGTAGATGATCTGAGGCGTGAGATTTTGGAGGAGGCTCATTTGGCTGCTTATGCCATGCATCCTGGTGTCACCAAGATGTATCGCACTCTTAAGTTACATTTCTGGTGGCCGGGTATGAAGAGGCATGTAGCGGAGTTCGTTTCTCGGTGTTTGACGTGCCAGCAGGTTAAGGCTGAGCACCAGGCCCCAGTTGGGAGATTGCATTCGTTGCCCATTCCGGAGTAGAAATGGGAGCGTATTACGATGGATTTTATTATGGGGTTGCCCAGGACGCCGAGGCAGAGTGATGCTATCTGGGTCATAGTGGACCGATTGACTAAATCGGCTCACTTTTTGCCAGTGAGGGAGAGTAATACCCTCGATCAGTTGGCCTAGAAGTATATAGCGGAGATAGTTCGACTGCATGGGGTCCCAGTTTTGATAGTGTCAGATAGGGATCCCAGATTTACTTCGAGATTCTGGAGGAGTCTGCAGTCAGCTATGGGGACCAGATTGAACTTCAAAGACGTTTCATCCTCGCATGATGGGCAAAGTGAGAGGACTATTCGATCGCTGAGGATATGTTGAGAGCCTGTGTGTTGGAGTTTCGAGGTGCTTGGGATCAGTATTTGCCTCTGGTGGAGTTTGCATATAATAATCAGTATCAGAGCAGCATTGGGATGGCACCATATGAGGCGCTTTATGGACGACCGTGAAGATCCCCTCTTTACTGGGATGAAGAGGGTATGAGGATAATAGAGGGTCCCGAGCTGATCCAGGACACAGTTGATAAGGTACAGTTGATTCGGAGTCGCATCAAGGCTGCTCAGACAGTGCGTAAGAGTTATGTGGATCAGCTTCGAAGAGAGATGGAGTATGCTGTAGGAGATAGGGTGTTCCTCAGAGTGTCTCCGTGGAGAGGAGTTCTCAGATTTGGCCGTAAGGGCAAGTTGAGTCCTCGATATATCGGTCCGTATGAGATTACCGAGAGGATTGGACCGTTAGCAAGCTGTGTTGGCCTTGAGAGAGATGTCTCGATTGCATGACGCCTTTCATGTGAGCATGCTTCGAGATATCGCTCGACCCGACTCATGTGATTCGGCTCGGGAGATAGAGATTGCGGTGACTTGAGTTATATTAAGGAGCGGTGCGGATTATTGGATCATGGTCAAGCGGTTGAGGTCCCGGTTATTCCATTGGTGAAAGTCCTTTGGAAGAACCATTCATCCGAGGAGGCGACTTGGGAGACCGAGGAGCACGAGGAGGCAAGACCCTCATCTGTTTGATCGGTCAGTAAGAAAATTTGGGACGAAATTTTTATTAGAAGGAGAATTGTAACATCCGTTATCGATGGGATGTGTACGATTTATTGCATTCAGATTCGCATGCTCATGCATGATTTAATTATAGTATAATTGGCATGATCATATTGGCATTTGTACGTACATACATGAATGACATATTTTCGATTTGATTTGGATACTTTGATTTGGGGGTGATTAGGTCATGTGTGTGAATTAGGTCAAAATAGGCTCGATGATTGAATTTGAGTTAGAATTGAAAGTTAGAAAGTGAAATTATGAAATTGGAGTATATGATAATGAGTTTTCTATTTTTAAGGATTTATAGAAATTTTCTGGAATTTTTGGAGCATTAGGCTCGGACCGGAAAATTGATCGATGACTGATTAATTGAATATTCGTTTCCGAAATTGATTATCCAATGGTACGGACAGGTTAGAAATTTGCTTTGAGGAATTAGGGTTTAGCCATTGGAATTTGGGAGAAATTAGAATTAGAAATTGGACCGAGGTTATTCGGATCGGGCTTGTGGCAATTAAAATTAGCCAAACAAGCCTTAATCCTTTTAATATATATAAACCCAAACTCTTTGAATTTCTTCCCCTCGATGCTTCCTTCTTCTCCTTCTTCGTGATTTTTTTCTTTGATTTCCTTCTTGAAAGTTTGCTTGATTTCCTCCATAAAATTGTTTCTTCTTCCATCCTTGATCATTTCCTTAAGCTTGGTGTTAGAAGAATTGATTATGGGTTTGAAAATGGATGTTGTCGTGAGAGGGGAAGAGAGGAGAGATTGTTGATCCTTGAAGATTTGGAGTTTTAATCAGGTAAGTTACTTTTATTTTTGTCTTGTATAGTTTGATTTGTTGATTTGTAGAGTTAGATTGATGTTTGAATTTGAATATTAAGGAGATTTGAAGTTAGGGTTATCGACGGTGATATTAGGGTTAAATTTTTGGGGATTTAATTGTTTGATGAAATGGAAGGTAAAGATTAGTTGTATGATGTGTATGGATTTATTTAGGAGTGATTTGTAAGGAAGAAAACCAGATTTGGATGGTTTAAGCATCGAAAATCTGCAAAAATCTGGGTTTTCAGGGTGTATGTCGTCACGCCTTGACAAGATGATTTAACACGCCATGGCGAGCAGAATTGCTTTGCTCGCTGCGACGTGAGTGGAGTGCGCGCTGCGGCGAGGAGAAACGACGCATGTCGCGACGTCTTGCTGGCATACGCCGCATTGACGAGGCGTCTTGATTCGCTTGTGATGTGAACGCAGCGAAAATGGAAGCTCGCCGCGGCGTGGGAGCTTGGTGCCGCGGCGAGGAAAGTTATTTTGCCCGAAATGAAATTTAGGTTTTTAACAATTTGGGGTTTAGGCAATTGAGGATCTATTTGGCTATGGATTAAATTCAATTTGGAGATTATGAATTTGGAAATTAGAAATTTAGTTCGGGAATTAAGGATTGAGATCGGGAAATTCGGAATTAGGTCGGAAATGTCATAATTTGCATAGTATGTACATGATTTGATTCATATGCATAATTAAGCATCGGAATTGGTACCAGTAATAATGTTATGTATATTTTGATTGTTATAGCGGCTCAAGTGGATCGCCGATCATCTGACGTAGGCGAGACTTCCCGGCAGTAGCTCGGAAGTTCTGAGGTGAGTAACCTAGTTGGTTCCTCAACCTTTATGTGTTAAATTTTTTGTACATATGCCATGAGGAGTTATGGATGGATTTTATGTGTTTGTCTTTGATTGATTTTGGACCACGGGTGTTCGAAATATTTGGATTGGATATAGAAGTGTGCATTATGTGTGGATTGTTATAATTGGTCTCAATGGTAAAATTGGACATAGGAAGTTCTATAGTGATGCATGTATTGAAAATTGAACATGTGCATACATGCAAAATAGTATGATCAGATAAAGGCAGTTGTGACCGGTGTAGCCACCGAAATCAGAGCTTTAAGCTCAACGTACAGGGCTTCGTGCCCAACGATTTGCGGAGCTTTATGCTCAACGTATTAGGGCTTTTGAGCCCAATGTTTCCAGAGCCAATGGCTCAACGTATATGAGCTCAGGCGCATGGTCACAACAACGAAAGAAAATGAAAGAGTCACATGTACCTTTGATATATGAATGATTATCTGTGAATTGTGTGAAAGGCAAATCGCCTTTATAAATGTGAAATTGATTGCATGTGATTTCTTGAATGTGATAGTATACGATATTATGTGATTGTTTGGCTATGCATGAGTTGAGTGAACCATCGATGATGGTTTCTCATTGAGTTTCATAACCTCACCCCAATTGCGACTATATTTTTCGTGACGGTGTTAGTGTGACTTCTAGCTCCGATCGTTGAGATTTTTCCCATTGTGTGTGCGTGAGAGGAACATGGCCCATGTGTCTGTCACCGGGATCTTTTGGGTATTTTGTGGATGACTTGGCTAGGAGTTGTATTAGTTCTTTTGGACTTGTACGATTGTGTATATATGACTGATGATGTAAATATGGTTTAAGTAATGAAATGAAAAGTACGATTTGGTTTTAAAATTTAGTAAATTCGATATTATTGTTTTATTATATTGATGCCATGAGGTGTATAGAAATGATCGTTTAGTAGTGCACCCTCGTCGTAGGTTATACATCGGGACGACCTAAGGGTGCCCCGGCGTATACTCTATGGTGAGGGGGCGCTACATCCTTCTTGTTACTAGAAGTTGCTGCCGCTATTGTCCCAACAACTGTACTTCCTTGATAGTAATACAAGTTATTTTTCCTTATACCTTTCAACATCACAAGTGCTTCTGAAGTTGTCTTGAGAATTCCATCTCGCATCATCACAACTAGACCTTTTGATTATAATTGCTAAGTATAAATAATTAAAAATATCAACAATTAAGTACATATCAATTAGCATAACGGACTTTTGCCATGTATTCTCGTTCTTAATCCGTCTTTGGAGATAACTGGCTACTTAGTTTCAAATGAGGAGCAAGTGGGGTACTTACAGGTTTTGAATCTTCATGTATACCAAAACGTTGTAATACCTTTTTCAAATACTGCTTCTGTGACAACCAAAGCTTGCCTCTCTCTTTATCCCTGCTTATTTCCATACCGAGAATCTTCTTGGCTTCCCCCAAATCTTTCATCTCGAACTCTTTACTCAACTGAACCTTTAATATGTCAATTTCACTTTGGCTCTTTGCCACAATCAGCATATCATCAACATATAAGAGTAGGTAGATGTAGGATCCATCTTGAAGTTTGCGCAAATATACACAATGATCGTATTTACTTCTTATGTATTTTTTACCCTTCATAAACTTATCAAATCATTTGTACCACTGCCTTGGAGATTGCTTCAGCCCATACAACGATTTGTTCAGTTTGCAAACCCAGTTTTCTTTACCAGCAATCTTGTATCCATCTGGCTGAGATATATAGATTTCCTCCTTCAAGTCACCGTATAAGAATGCGGTCTTCACATCAAGTTGAGCTAGCTCTAAATGCAACTGTGCTACCAAGGCCAACAAAATTCTAATGGAAGAATGTTTAACAACTGGAGAAAATACCTCATTATAATCAATTCCTTCCTTCTGAGCGTAGCCTTTAGCCACCAACCTTGCCTTGTAGCGAATATCATCTTTGTCAGGAAATCCTTCTTTCTTTGCAAATACCCATTTGCATCCAATTGCCTTCTTTCCCTTCTGTAGTTGTGTCATCTTCCATGTCCTGTTCTTCTCAAGAGATTGCATTTCCTCCTCCATCGCACCTACCCATCTGCCACTTTCTGAACTTTGGATTGCTTCTAGGAAGGTAGATGGAACATCATCAACAACTGGAAGTGCATAAGCTATCATGTCAGTAAAACGAGCAGGTTTCTGAATCTCTCGTCTCGTCCTTCTAACAGCAATTAACTCTGATTGTTGCGGAGGTTCTTGGGTCGGAACCTCTTCCTCATTTGACTCTTCTTCTGCTATAGGAGAGTCATTAGTAGTGCTTTTCGCTGGGATCACTACTGTCTGTTCAAACTCCACTTGCTACGAAGTACCATCAGCCCCTTCTAGAGTTACCTTATTTAACATGTCAGATTCATCAAATGTAACATCCCTGCTGACAATTGTCTTCTTTGACTCTAGACACCATAAATGGTATCCTTTAACTCTAGAATTAAAGCCTATAAATAGAGCCTTCTTTGCTCGTGGGTTTAACTTTGATTCATTCACATGATAATATGTAGTATAACCAAAAATATGCAAAGAATGGTAATCTGTTGCAGGTTTTCCAGACCATACCTCTAAAGGAATCTTGCCACCAATTGTAGATGATGGCAAACGATTAATAAGATGTCGAGCATACGTCACTGCCTCAGCCCAAAAATTTCTGCCTAACCCAGCATTAGACAACATACAACGAACTTTCTCCACCAATGTCCTGTTCATACGCTCCGACACCCCATTCTATTGTGGTGTTTTTCTAACTGTAAAGTGCCGAACTATGTCAAACTCTTAACATACCTCTAGGAAATGATCACTCTTGTATTCTCTACCATTGTTTGTTTGGAGAATTTTGATCTTTCTTCCTGTCTGGTTTTCAACTTGAGCTTTCCACTTAAGAAAAACTCCAAGCACATCATTTTTATTCTTCATAGTAAACACCCATACTCTTCTGGAAAAATCATCAATAAAAGTGAAAAAATAATGCCTACCTCCAAGAGATGGAGTCTTAACAGGTCCCCACACATCTGAGTGCACATAATCCAAAATTCCCTTAGTATTATGAATAGCAGTGCCAAATTTTACACTTCGTTGTTTTCCCAGAACACAATGCTCACAAAATTCTAATATACAAGTCTTTGTACCTTTTAATAATCCTTGCTTGGCAAGAATTTGCAAGGATTTTTCACCACCATGTCCCAACCGCATATGCCACAACTTTGTTGCCTCTACATCCTTCTTGCTACTAGAAGTTGCTGCCGCTACTGTCCCAACAACTGTACTTCCTTGGTAGTAATACAAGTTATTTTTCCTTATGCCTTTCAACATCACAAGTGGAAGTTGCCTTAAGAATTCCATCTCGCATCATCACAACTAGACCTTTTAATTATAAGGTCCCCAAAGAGATGAGATTCTTTTTCAATTTCGGCACATACCGCACGTCCCTCAAAATTATGGTGGATCCATCATGATTCCTCAGCTTGATTGAACCTATTCCGGCTGTTTTACATGGATTGTCTGTTGGACCAATGGTGGTTGACAAATTAAATCCCACTTATGTTTTGATAATAATAAAATGTATAGAATTGGTTAAGAAATTATTTCAGGTATTTTGGGATTGATATTTAATAAAAGAATTGTGCAAATCAAGATAGCATTAATCTTTGATGGGAAAGAGATTAATCATTGTGGAATCAAGATGGAAATTACCTTAAATGTGCAAGAGATATTCAAGGATGAAGATTATGGATAAGGAACTTCAAAGATATGTATCCCAACAATTAAAGATCAAGATTTCATGCAATATAATCGTTGAAGCCAGCATAAGTCGACTAGCACATCATAAGTCGACTTATATATCAAGTGAGAACAACATAAGTCGACTAGAACATCATAAGTCGACTAATATATGAAGATCTGTCAACACAAGTCGACTTATCGAAGGACACAAGTCGACTTACACAGTATAAGTCAACTTATTGAAGAGCGGAGATGAAATTTTACGTAAGTCGATCACACAAGTCGACTTATACACTCGACAAGTCGACTTATGAGTACAGCGAACAGACTCCAACGGTTCAATTAGCTACAAATGGAAAGGAGGATGTTAAGGAATGGTCATAACAATCATACAACGGCTAGAATGGCTTCAAACAACTATTTTTTTCCAAGTATAAAGAGTGGATGATTAATGAAGAGACGACAGAAGTTCTACAAGTGAAAATACTCTTCTATTGCTCCAAAATTGCTCATTATTGTTCTTATCTTGTCACACCATTGTATTGAGCTTTGTTCTTCAATCTTTATATTATTTCTCTTACAATTTGAGTGACTAGTGAAAAGTCATTTGTGAGGTAGGATTTGTGCCGAAAGACAAATCATTTGTAAAGATAGCTTGAGCCAGAAATCAAGTGGTGTTGGTAGGATTTGTGCCGGAAGACAAATCATTTGTAAAGGTAGCTTGAGCCGGAAATCAAGCGGTATTGTAAGAGTTCACACTAAACTAAAAAGTGTGCAGTAAAGTGGTTTGCCAAATCCTAAGTGGGAGCTTAGGTAGAGGACGTAGGTCTTAGCACCAAACCTCTATAAAAACAGTGTTTGCTCTTCTTCCCTACTCTTTATATTTAAATTTGTTTAAATTGTTTTTGTGTGAATTAACTTTTGATTTTATTGTAGAAAATTACAAAAAGCTTTAAAGATCTATTCAACCCCCCTTCTAGATCGCTTACAATTGGTATTAGAGCAGAAAAATCCAGGGATGGCGCTAAGCTTGACACACAACAAACTCGCGGAAGAAGGTAACACAAATTATCGTCCTCCTTTGTTTAATGGTACTAACTATTCTTCTTGGAAAAATCCTATGAAGTATCATATTATAAGCGAGGGAGTGGAGTATTGGAAGATCATCATCTTCGGTCCACATGTTCCATTGAAAGAGAATGGTGAGGTGAAAACGAAGCTGGAATATGATGACAATGATTGGAAGCAAGCTTACATCAACACAAAAGCAATGAAATTGATATATTGTGCCCTCACCGTTAAAGAGAGAAATCGAGTGAACTCGTGTACAAGTGCTAAAAAAATATGGGAAAGACTACGCATCACTCATGAAGGAACCAATCAAGTTCGAGAGACAAAGATTAACATGCTTCTCCATGACTATGAAATGTTTGTCATGAAGGAAGGTGAGTCTATTTCCACTATGCTTGATCATTTTGCAGAAATCATAAATGAATTAGGCAACCTTGGAAAGCATATGACGGATAGCGAGAAGGTGAAAAAGATTCTTCGCTCACTACCGAAAGAATGGGACTCTCAAGTCACCGTGATCATGGAGTCTAAGGATCTCAATCATTTGGAATTCAACGCCTTGGTGGGATCTCTCATAAACTATGAGATCATTCTCAAGTCAAGAGGAGGAAGAGGTAAGTCACAAAAGTCAATTGCTTTAAAAGCTAATGCTTCTTCTTTTGATGAAAGCGATGAAGAAATAGATGAAGAAGATGAAGATGAAAAAATAGCAATGTACGCCAGAAACTTGAGAAAGTTCAAAGGACTACTCAAAAATAGGAAGAAAGAATTAAGTGGTGGAAGAAACGAAGAAAGAAAGAAGTACACCATGGAAAGAAGGACCAAAAGCACATCTTCCACTTCAAATTTCCAGAAAAGTGACAAATATGACAAAGGGAAAAAGAAAGCTAGCCTAGTAGCCACTTAGAGTGATGATGAGGAAGCATACCAAAGCAATGAAAAAAACAACCTAGCTCTTATGGCTAATAACTCCTCAACAAGTGATGATGAAGATAAGGTAACTTTCCTTGATCAAGATCTTAGAGATTCTTTTAATGCTTTACAAATGGATTTTGAAGAAGCTATTGAAATCAACAAGAAATTGAGAAAGAAAATAAGAGAATTGGTTGCTGAAAATAATGTCTTACATGAGACTATTGATGATTTAGATAGTCCAAAGGAAGATCATTCTGCATGTCTTGTTGAAAAGGAAAATCTTATTTGTGAGCTTGATAGACTTAGAAAGGAATTTTCTTATGTGGTTGGAAAATTTGCGAATGGAAACAAAAAGTTTGAAAAATTGTTATCTTTGCAAAAATATTCAATTTCTAAACATGGATTAGGATATGATCCCTTTAATAGAGATTGTTCCTTGATTTCAAAATTCACTAAGGATGGAAAAGTTGCTCAATGTGCTAGATGTTTGAAAGATGGTCATATAGAAATTGCTTGTAAAAATATTAGGAGATGTATCAATATTAAGAAAATTTGGGTGATTAAAGGTACAACACCTCCTAATGTGGTTTATATGACTAACCAAAATGGACCCAAGATGGCTTGGGTACCAATGAGAAGAAAGGATGTTTCAGTTGTAGGTATAAGCAAGGAATGAAGATCAACCAAGCACATGGTACATCGATAGCGGATGTTCAAGGCATATGAGTGGAGACAAGACTCTATTTACAGAAATTAAACCAAAAAATCAAGGATATGTCACAATTGGAGACAACAATAAAGGTAAAGTCATTGGTGTTGGTAAAGTGGGTAAGGAACCTCTACCTACCATTAACAATGTTTTGCTTGTTGATGGCTTGAATCATAATTTGCTAAGTGTTTCTCAATTATGCTTGTTTTCTTTTTGTGCTCTTTCTAATTTGCATGGTTAAGAAAGATGATCATATTGCTTTCATTAGTTTGAAACATGGAAATACATATATTGTTGATTGACTTGTTGACTATTGCATCAAGAGATAAGGTGTTTAAATGCTTCAGTCGAGTATTACAGCCATAATCGACTAATACACATTCTCTTCTACCTTTGAGATTTCTTCATGATGACGTTTCTCCACCATGATGGTTTTTGTATCTAGCCATGACCAACATTTCATATTATTTGTATTTGCTTGCTACTTGAGACTATTTGTGTTTGATGACTTGCTTCTCTATTTAATGTGATTGCGATATTTCATCTATTGTTGGTTTGTATTAGTTGTTTTGATTATGACAAAAAGGGGAAGAAAATTGAGAAATTGGATATTCTTTAGTTATTTGATTAAGGGGGAGTATGTGATAATTGTCTTTAATTTAAGTCTATCATGATTTCAAATTACTTTTATGAATTTGATCTTACAAGGTTATTAAATTTAATGATTTATATGATTGAGGGAGAGACTCCTAACCAAAATGACAAGGTATAAAAACCTTGATCAATGTTTCTTTGTTTTCATTTCTTAAACAATTTCTAAGTGTTTTATCATTATCAAAAAGGGGGAGATTGTTGGACCAATGGTGGTTGACAAATTAAATCCCACTTATGTTTTGATAATAATAAAATGTATAGAATTGGTTAAGAAATTGTTTCAGGTATTTTGGAATTGATATTCAATAAAAGAATTGTGCAAATCAAGATAGCATTAATCTTTGATAGGAAAGAGATTAATCATTGTGGAATCAAGATGGAAATTACCTTAAATGTGCAAGAGATATTCAAGAATGAAGATTATGGATAAGGAACTTCAAAGATATGTATCCCAACAATTAAAGATCAAGATTTCATGCAATATAATCATTGAAGCCAACATAAGTCGGCTAGCACATCATAAGTCGACTTATATATCAAGTGAGAACAACATAAGTAGACTAGAACATCATAAGTCGACTAATATATGAAGATCTGTCAACACAAGTCGAATTATCGAAGGACACAAGTCGACTTACACAACATAAGTCGACTTATTGAAGAGCGGAGATGAAATTTTACGTAAGTCGTTCACACAAGTCGACTTATACACTCGACAAGTCAACTTATGAGTACAGCGAACAGACTCCAACGGTTCAATTAGCTACAAATGGAAAGGAGGATGTTAAGGAACGGTCATAACAATCATACAACGGCTAGAATGGCTTCCAACAGCTATTTTTCTCCAAGTATAAGGAGTGGATGATTAATGAAGAGATGACAGAAGTTCTACAAGTGAAAATACTCTTCTATTGCTCCAAAATTGCTCATTATTGTTCTTATCTTGTCACACCATTGTATTGAGCTTTGTTCTTCAATCTTTATATTATTTCTCTTACAATTTGAGTGACTAGTGAAAAGTCACTTGTGAGGTAGGATTTGTGTCGAAAGACAAATCATTTGTAAAGGTAGCTTGAGCTGAAAATCAAATGGTGTTGGTAGGATTTGTGCCGGAAGACAAATCATTTGTAAAGGTAGCTTGAGCCGGAAATCAAGCGGTATTGTAAGAGTTCACACTAAACTAAAAAGTGTGCAGTAAAGTGGTTTGCCAAATCCTAAGTGGGAGCTTAGGTAGAGGACGTAGGTCTTAGCACCGAACCTCTATAAAAACAGTGTTTGCTCTTCTTCCCTACTCTTTATATTTAAATTTGTTTAAATTGTTTTTGTGTGAATTAACTTCTGATTTTATTGTAGAAAATTACAAAAAGCTTTAAAGATCTATTCAACCCCCCTTCTAGATCGCTTACATTGTCATTACCTATGTAAACAACTCCACCATCAATTTCTTCAAAATCAAAGAACCACTCCCGGATGAGAGACATATGATAGGTGCAACCTGAATCCAGAATCCACTCATCTGAATGGAATGTTGAAGGTGATACCACTAAAGAGACATCTGACTCTGCATCACTTTTACATTCTGCAACATTTGCATCTTGCGGAGCTTTCCCTTTCTTCTTTAATTTTGGACAGTCTTTCTTCCAGTACCCTTTCTCATGACAGAAAGCACACTCATCTTTTGCAACTCTACTTTTTGATTTGGATCTTCCTCTTCTCCCCTTCGACCGGCTCTGCTGACGACCTCTTGCCACAAATGTTTCATCTTCTGTAACCGCTTTACTTTTCTTTTTATCTTGCTTTCTCAATTCATGACTATACAAAGCAGAACACACAGCATCTAAAGACACATTCTCCTTCCCATGAAGTAAAGTAGTTTCTAAGTATTCAAATTCATCCGGAAGGGAAGATGACAACATCAAAGCCAAGTCTTCATCTTCAAATTTCACATCCAAATTTAACAGGTCTGCTACTAACTGATTAAACATAGTGATGTGTTCATTCATAGTATTACCTGGTTGGTAATCAAATCGAAACAACCTTTTCTTCATAAGGAGCTTATTCTGACCACTTTTTTTTTAGAAATTTGTCCTCCAATGCCTTCCACAGTTTGTGTGCAGAAGTCTCGTTTTTGAAAGCATACTTCTGCTCTCTAGACAGATATGATCGAATTGTTCCGCATGCCAACCGATTTATGATACTCTAATCCTTATCTTCTACATATTCTGTCTTATTTTCTTCAATAGCTATGTCAAGGCCTTGTTGAAAAATGGAATCCAGAATCTCACCTTGTCATATCCCAAAATGACCAGTACTATCAAATATTTCCACCGCCAACTTCATACTTGACATTGGAGTCCTCTGTCATGAGGAAGTCGATGTCACTTGTGTCATATTTAATATGTTCCTAGTTGTTGGTGAATTTACAGACGTCATTATAGACTCAAATAATAGTATTCAATATTACAAATATTCCAAACAAACTAAGGATAAACCTTTGGCTCTGATACCATTTGTTGGGAAAATCGGGTATTTTTTTCCTCTAAGGTAAACAACTAGTGAAGTAAACCGATTCGGTAATACCCAGGAAAGACCGCCAAACGGACTCCTAAGACAGTATTATCATTCCATGTAAGATCCCAGGAAAGGGCGGAGGGGTCATAAACGATCCCACTTAAAATCCGGCCTCCTAGACAGAAATTACGTGCACGATGTATTTATCGCAACCTAACTCGTGTACGCACATGAACAATAAATACACCCAAATAAATTGAACACAACACTACAAATATACCCGACAAATAATATTGAATACTATAAATGCGAAATAAATAAAAGTGATAAGGACAGAATACACCCAAAAATTGATAACGGAGTTCGACCAATTTTGCTTACTTCTCCGAGCACCACTTAGGCAGCCTGCTCTTATTAAGAAGAGAATATTAAATTTGATATGTATATAAATTTTGAGTATTTATCAAATTTTGTGGGATGGTTTGGATTAGGAGGGGGGAGTTCTTTTATAACTTTACAAACTCCTCCCATTTTTATTTCTTCCCAATATGGGATAGAAATTGTGTCACCAAAGTCAAAAAATACCAAAATCATCAAAGTCAAAAAAATACCAAGCCATCAAAGTTAAAATAATACAACAGTTCTAACCCTCAACAGGGCTCATTCAATGATTTTGCTGATTTCCTCTCCGAACCCAGATTCCAATGAATGGGGGAACCTTTATATGGACCGGAATGAGACAACATGGAAGAGTATGGAAAAAGATTGACCGTATTCTTTGTAACACAAAATGGAACTCTAACTTTCAAGCTTCGGAAATCAGCATTCTTAATCGTGCAACCTCTGATCACAATCCTTTACTTTTTGGCATTAAAACTCACGACAATAGGAATGGCTTTGGCGCTTTTCGCTTCCAAAAGAATGTAGATAGCAAGAAAGGCTTTTATGAATGTTGTTAAAGCAAGTTGGGATGAGCCTATTGACAGTTATGGTAGGTATGGTCTTATGTCTAAATTAAAAAGATTAAAAAAGCACCTACAAGTATGGAATGCGGAAATATTTTGCAGTATCTTCAAAAACTCTAACAAGGCAGAGGCGCATTTTAAAAAAGCTAAAGATGATTTTGAATCGTCTCCAACAAATCAAAGGGAAATAACACTAAAGGAAGCCATGCTAAATTACTTAGATCCCTCGCAGATGAAGAAACTTTTTGGAAGCGGAAATGTGGGATTTAAAGAGGGTGATAATCACACCAAGTTCTTTCATGCTTTTATGAAAGCACGCCACAGTAAAACTCATATGTCACGGATCATAAATGAACAAGGACAATGGATTGATGACCAAGAAAAAATCGGTGCAGAAGCAGTTCATTTTTTCACTTGCCTCCTAGAACTTTAACGAGATACTGATAATAATGCAATACAGAAACTACTTGGTACGATCCCATTGGAAATCTCTCTTTGTTGAAACCAGTTGACATCGAGGAGGTGAAATTGGTCGTATTTGATTTAGACTCTGACAGTGCTCCTGAACCCATTTTATCTATACTCTATTGGCTCAAGAAATGATTCAGTCCATTGATCAGAAAACTAGAGGCAATAATGTGATCCTAATACTCGACATGATGAAAGTTCTTGGGGTTTTCTTTCTGAACTATTAAGACGTTTTGGTTTTCATCATCACTTTATTTCTTTGGTCTTGAATCACGGTAAATGGCAAGTCATTTGGCTTTTTCCAAGCTCAGCGTGGGATTAAACAAGGGGACCCTCTTTCCCCTCATTTATTCACTCTGGCTTCGGAACTTCTTTCGCGTGGTCTTAATGATATGGTAACAAGGAAACCTTTGATTATTTATGCTCTCCCAAAGGGTAGCCCATCAATAACACATCTCAGCTTTGCAAATGATAGTATAATTTTCACAAAAGACTCAAAGAGATCAATCAGGAACTTGAGTAATTTTCTCATGGATTACGAGAAAGCAACTGGTCAAAAGATCAACAAAAATAAGAGTTTCTTCCTAGCTTTAAGAAAAATGGGCATAGTGTAAGAATTTAATACTTCCTCCACCATAGGAATCAAAAGGGGTGTTTTATACTTTATATATCTCGGAAATATCTTGCTCAAAGGTCGTACAAAAGCTTCATATTTCCAGCATATATTAGAGAAATTTGAAGGAAACTTACTCTCACCAGGAGGACGAATTACATTAATCAAACATATATTATCAACTCTTCCTCGGTTGGAAAAGAAACTTAACTCCGATGAATTACATTAATCAAACATGTATTATCAACTCTTCCTCTGTGTTGTTTTGGCACCTTTTCACCTCCAAAATCTATAATTCATCAAATAAAGCACAAAATGTCTAATTTGTTTTGGGGTGACATTGATGGACATGCACGACATCATTGGCAAAGTTGGAAAATTGTTGCCAGACCAAAAGAAGAAAATGGCCTAGGTTTTCGATCTCTTGAGACTATGATCATGGCATTTAGTAGCAAAATTTGGTGGAAATATGAGCATCGAAATGGACTATGGTCGAGAGTTATATCAGCTCAGAAAAAAGGAATATATGGTAGATTCTATTGGAAAGGAATAAAAGCAGTTGAAGACAAATGCCACCAAGCCACTCGAATTAAAATCTGCAATGGAAAATGCTCTTTTTGGTCCTCTAACTCCTCTAACTATGGTATTCTTGAAGATTATGTGGCTGATACTTTGAAAAATATACCCTTTAATGAGATATTCAATGAAAGACAATGATGTGTTGATATTATAGCTGAACTACCAACAACTTCAATGCCGAAATTCTTTCACTCTCTTTCAGATTGGATGATGAGCATGACTTACTGATATGGTTATTGAATGCGTTCGGAAATTTCTCAATATCCTCTACTTATCATTTCATGAGAAGGTCACACAAGAAACACCCTGATTTACATTTCATCTGGCGCAAACATATTCCTTCAAAAATTTCATTCTTCAAGTGGAAACTCTTAAATGGCTTGCTTCCATTATCGAATGTTCTCATGAGAATGGGTTTCAATATACCTTCTAAATGTTCTTTTTGTTCTTCAATTGAAGATATTAATCATTTTTGTTGTTGTTGTTCTTTTTCATAGGAAATTTGGAATTATTTCATAACCATGTTAAACATGCATTTCATGGTTACTTCAAATCTACGATATTGGATCAAACTAATGTGGCATTATGACAAGAACAATTTGTTGCCTAACAACTTAGAATTCTTCTGGTAAAACACCGATAAATAGAAGTTAAATATTTAAAAATTTTATAGAGAGAAAACCGAAAAATCTTCATTTTTAACTAGCCGATCACGTCATCGTTCTGATACCATGTATAATAAGTAACAATACCTTAGTTACGTATTTTGGATCGAAGGTAAAAGGAAGGAAACGAATAAATGCGGAAAATACCTGATTTTGGTCTCTATAACTTCAAACGAGCTTTCCGAAGTCGAAACGAGCATAAATCCACTGTTACCTTCACAAGAATTACTTTCCGGGACGCGGGTAAGGTTTTTCTACAATTTTCGCAAAATATAAGTTTTCTTAACGAATCAGTAAATCTTTATGCTTACAATTGATATAAGTAATTACAGGAGATCTTAACCTTTATATATAGCTTTTATATCGAACTTTTTTATCACAAGCCTAATATAAGTCCGATTTATACTGATTGAGATTCATTTTTTACATGGACTTTGACTTATTGGTTGAGATCATTCATTGAGTCATTTTATTATCTTTATTCAGATCAAATTATATAACTTAAGCGATAAGTTATTTCAAAAATCGAAAAATACAATTAATAAATGTCTAATTTTATAAGAAAGAACAAAATTATTCAACAAGTTTAATTCAATAATGTAGTTGAAGTGGATTGTTGAAATACGTTTTACAATCTAATTAAAGATTCTCAACTTAATACAAATACCTTGCTTCCCTTAAGCACCACGTTTCGAATCGGTTGGGACATTGAATAAATTCTAATAGTAGGGATGGCAAAAAGCCCCGCCCCGATGGGGATCCGATATTCCCCGACCCGAACGGGGCAGGTATGGGAGCACATTTTTCCCCAAATAAACGGGGTGGGGGATGGGGATTTTTCCCCATTTATATTCGGGGCGGGGATGGAGATTATAGTCTCCATCCCCAATGGGGACCCGACCCGTATAATGTTAGGGTGTATTCCGAAAATTTTAATTAACCCTAAAAATCTACCCCCCCCGGTTATCGTCTCCGTCTACTCTAAAAATCTACCCTAAAAATTTTAATTGCCCTCTCGATATCGTCTCCGTCTACTCTCGCCTCTCTCTTCTCTCTGCCTCGCTGTCCTCCGTCCATCTCCGCTTTGCTCCTTCTCAGTCCGTCTCTCTCCGCCGCTTCACCGCCTCCACGGTCTGGATCTCGCGGTGGTGGTGCGCTCGAGTCTTCCTCTTCTCCTCCGTCCGTCTGTCGAGTCTTCTCGTCGCGTGCTGCCGTCGTCCACGCCGACTTCACCTTCTCTTCATCCTCCTCGAGTCTTGATGCACCGGATGACCGCGTAGACCACTGCATGACTCGGTAGGCGCACGACCCGACGTCGACCAGTTGGCACCAAGACCGATTATATTTGGGGTGTATGTTTTGGATTTTTGTTCCATTTTTCATGCATATTGAAAATGATTTCTTCTGTTAGTGTGTTGATTGTTGGATTTGGGGTAAAAAATTGGTGAAATTGTTGAAGATTTGGGGAAAAAATTGGAAGTGGGTTTCGGTTGGTTCATGGTTCATAGATGTTGATTTCGGTTGGAACTTGAAGTGAAAATTTGGATGTTGATTTTGATTGTGTTTTGTCATTTGTGAATTGTGAGTTATGAAATTGAATTGAATCGAAGTGAATTGTGAGTTATGAAAATGAATTGAACCGAAATTGGGGATTTTATTAACGTGATCTTCCCTTCTTTTTTTAAAAACAGATGGAATCTCAACAAAATCAAAGTGCAGCTGATTTGAATGCTACTCAAGAACTTGTAGCTAATAACACATCTTCAACATTTCAAGAAGCCATACCAAAGAAACATTCATGGCAATGTTGAATCGAGTTCAAACGTTCTCGCAGATCATAAAGGAGATTGACATCGGTAGTTTGGCAAAGACTTTAAGAAACAAAAATTAATGGATTGGAGAAGGTGTGTGTAATTATTGCAATAAAAATTAACAGAAAGAACCGATGGCACAAGGCGGTTGCATGATCATTTTAAGATACGTCCACGAAGAAGTGTCGAGATATAGGACAACAAGTAATCATAACCAAGAAACAAGAAGAGGAAACAAAGAAGCGGTGAATATAAAAAGTTCTCATTTGATCAAGAGAAGTCAAGAGAGTATCTTGCTAAAATGATCATTTTGCATGAATATCCTTTAAACATGGTGGAACATCATGGATTTCGTTATTATTCGCTAGTTCTGACCTTTATTCAAGATTCCTAGTAGAAATACAATCAAAAGTGACATTTTAAGGATTTACGATATTGAGAGGGCAAAGACTTTAAGTCTATTGGAGGCAAATCGCGAGAGGATTGCTTTAACAACGGATATGTGGACTTCCAAAGAATCAATCAAAAGGGTTCATGCATTTATCATATACTCACTTTATTGATGAGAATTGGACTTTGCAAAGTCGAATTATGAGGTATAACTCTTATCAAGTTCTTATTAAAGTATCATTCTGTTAGATTATGTATACACATTAATTGAACATATATGATGATGCTTTTTATTCATTTGTTTTAGGTTTATCTATGTTCCATGTCACACACATCAAAAGCACTTGGCGATGCATTATTGGAGTGTATATTGATTGGAATATTGATAGAAACTTTCAACTCTAACAGTTGATAATTGCTCTACCAATGATGGGGTTATTAGTTGGGTATTGGATAAGATTCCTAGAAACCGACTTATGTTGAAAGGATTATTATTTCACGTATGCGTTGTTGTGCTCATATACTAAATTTAATTGTTCAATTTAGTATGGATGTCATTGGAAAATCTATAGTAAGAGTTCGTGATTGTGTTGTATTTTGATCGCATCTCTAAAAGAGTACAAAATTTGAGGAAGTCGTCGTCAATTGGGTATTTCAAGTACTAAGAAATTAGTACTAGATTGTAAGACTCGATGGAATTTCGCATATATGATGCTTGCTCTCGCTCTAATATACAAGGATGTGTTCTATCGTCGGAACAACGTGAGGCATTGTTCGATAATTTACCAACAGAAGAGGAATGGAAGTTGACACGAAGTGTGTGAGAAACTAGAACTTTTTATTACGCCTTTGAAATGTTCTCGTGCACGAGATATCCAACATCTAATGTTTATTTTCCAAAAATATGTGAGATCAGATATGCATTGAGTAATTGGCTTAGATCACCTAATGAGGTGATTAAGAAAATGGCTGAGAACATGTTAGAAAAAATAATACGTATTGGTCAAACATTCATGGTATCATGGGGGTGGCAATAATTTTAGATCCAAGATACAAAACTAAGTTGTTGACCTATTGTTTTAAGAGAATCTATGGAGAGTATAGGTATGCTGATGAAGTTAGAAAAGTTCAAGGTTATTGTTATGACTTGCTTGAAGAGTATAAAGCAAGAATTGGTCAAGGTGATGATGCTACTAGTGTTCAAATTTCTTCAAGCATTGATATTGGCAATAAAGATTTTTTAGGTAATTTTGATGAAGAAATGGCACTTGAGAGTGAGAGTAGCTCATTACTTGCAAAATCTGAATTGGACCAATATTTGGAGGAGAAAGTGTTGCCGAGAATCAATGATTTTGATATATTAGGTTGGTGGAAGGCTAATGGATTGAAGTATCCAACTTTAATGTTAATAGCGAGAGATATCTTAGCGATTCCAATTTCTACCGTTGCTTCAGAATCTGCTTTTAGTGCCAGTGGAAAATTGGTTACCCCGCATCGTAATAGACTTCATCAAAAAACTTTGGAGGCTTTAATATGTGCTCAAAGTTGGCTATGGAATGAGATTACGGTAATATTTCTTATTTATTAAAATTATGAAAGCAATTTTATTTATAGCTTAAGTACTAAATTTTATATGTTTTATTTTATTTTATTAAAACTTGTTCAGAAGATATAGATCTAAAATTCCACATCATTGAGTATGATGAAGATACGAATGAGGTAATTTTTCTATGGACACTTTCTTATTTTACTTTATATTAAAATTTTAATTTGATGTCTTTTATCTAAAAAAATCAAATGATTATTTTTTATTTTTTTGTGGAGGTGCTTAAATAAATTCTTGTTGCGAAGATCAATAGTTTTATGGATGACTTTGAAGACTTTTTGTTTTTTTTTATTTGCATTAGAGAATGCTTTTTTTCTACAATGGTTAACAATTTATTTCTATTTTATGTTTGTGTTATACATTATAATATTTTTTAAAAATTGCAGTTATTTCTTAGTTTCAAGCGTAGCAATATAAATATGTTATATATAAAATAATATTTTTTAAACTAATAAAATCCCCAACGGAGAAATGAGTCGGGTGTGGGGATGTTATTCCCCGATAGAAATGAGGATGGAGGTTGAAAAAAAAAATCCGATAAAAATGGGACAAAAATGAGGAACGAAATTATAAATGGAGATAGGGACGGGGATCGCATAATCCGCCCCAAACCCGCCCCATTGTCATGCCTATCCAATAGCCGATAAACATACACGCCAGTCAACGTTCCAAAAACAGTACCTCGCAAGCCGATGACAGCACAGCATATCTGCCGTAAGGTGCTATTAGGGGCCATCATCGTAATTATCGCAATTCTCAGCTGCTCCTCTACATTTCCCACGAAGCATACCCTCCCTCCCCATTTTATTGCATTGCAAATGCTACGCCCAAAACACAGACACACAATAACACAACTTCGACACAACCCATGGACTCGATACAGCACAGAATCGTTAACGTTAACGGGGTTAACATCCACGTGGCCGAGGCGGGCCCACATGACGGTCCGGTGATCATCTTCGTTCACGGGTTTCCTCAGCTTTGGTACTCGTGGCGCTACCAGATCGTGGCTCTGGCAGCGCTCGGATACCGGACGGTGGCGCCGGACCTGAGAGGATATGGCGATAGCGACGCGCCTGAGGATGTTGGGAGCTACACGGTGTTTCACATCGTAGCCGACCTTGTCGGGCTTATTGACTCTCTGGGTTCTGTTAAAGACAAGGTTTTTGTTGTTGGGCATGACTGGGGTGCTTTAGTATCGTGGTACTTGTGTTTATTTAGGCCTGACAAAGTCAAAGCTTTGGTCAACTTGAGTGTGGTGTTCAGTCCTAGGAATCCCAAGAGGAAGATTATTGAGACTTTGAGGGCTGTCTATGGTGATGATTACTACATCGTCAGATTTCAGGTTAGTTTTTGGTTTTTAGAGTTGATAATGTTATAGTATTTCATTGTCTACTTCCCAAGTCCGCTAAATGGTTTATGAAACATATAAAATTTCCTTTAGGAACCTGGAGAAATAGAAGCTGAATTTGAGCAGATGGGTACTGAGAGAGTCATGAAAGAATTTTTGGCATACCGAACCCCAGGTCCACTGTTTTTACCTAAAGGCAAAGGATTTGGCAAACCGCTGGACTCTCCTATTGAGTTGCCTTCTTGGCTGTCTGAGGAAGATGTCAAGTACTACGTTAGCAAGTTTGAGAAGAAAGGGTTTACGGGAGGATTGAATTATTACCGAAATCTTGACAGGTATGTTCCTATTTTCACTTTGATCTTCTCTTGATGGAAGTGACCTTGAACGTGTCTGTTAAGAGGTGAGGAGGTTTAAAGAGGAGAGAATTGTTTAGAAGAAAGATTCTATTTCATTTGAATCATTTTAGTTGAAGTACATGTAGATATTTATAGGTACTAAAATGACTCTTCATACATGAACCCATTAATGACCCAAATAAATAAATCATACATGAACTTAAAAATATACATGGATCAATATTTAATTATGTAACTAATACATGAACATAACTAATACATGGATAAATATCTACGTATCTAGACTTTAAATATTTATGTATCTAGATAAACTTTCAAATTACTCTCTAACACTCTCCTTTAATTTGAAATTTTATTTCGTACTTTAGTCTTGTTCTCAAATGTTGAAAAACTTCAAATTTGAGTGATTTCGTAAAAATATCGCAACTTGATCATTAGTCCTCACATGTTTGAGCTCCACTTCATTCTTTACAATACGTTCTCTAATAAAATGGTACCTCATATCTATATGTTTGCTTCATTCATGAAAAACTGGGCTCTTGGCCAATGCTTGTGTGGACTTGTTATCAATACACATTTTAGTTGCTTCCTTTTGTGACATGTGAATTTCATTCAATAACCTTCTAAACCAAATCTCTGCACACAAGTTAGTTTGTCCCATATTGATTTTTCCGTAAGGTCTTTTTGCTTGCAATTTGGTTTACATCCTGGGGCTTGAATGCCTTGTGTACTAGTTTAGCACTAGACTGATTTGGAGTTGGCAACATAGGCATGAAATACCTTAATGTTTCTCTCCTTTTTATCCTTTGACAATGCCATCTTCCACAATGCAGAAACTGGGAACTCACTGCCCCATGGACTGGGGTCAAGGTGAAAGTGCCTACTAAGTTTGTTATTGGCGATCAGGACCTTACCTATAATTCTCTGAGTGCCAAGGATTATATTCATAAGGGTAGGTTCAATAGAGACGTTCCACTCTTGCATGATGTGGTTATATTAGAAGGGGTAGCCCATTTCCTGAATGAAGAGAAGCCGGATGAGGTCAGTAAGCATATCTATGATTTCTTTGAGAAATTCTGAGCTACTTGTTTAAATCTCCCAAGCATCACCATAGACATGTTTATGTTGGATGAAGTAATATATACTAATAATCAACATGCTTGGAGTTGGAGCGAGTTCATCTCAGGTTATCTCCACCTGTGTCGTTTTGGCTCCATGCTGCATTTGTGGACAGAATAATTAATTCCAAAATTCTTCTACCTGTCTTGTGTATAACATACCTACATACTCATCCAGGTTCTAAAATCCGTATGACTAAGCTTCCTTGTGTTCCTATCTTTGATTGGATTATCCTATTAAGCCTTTAATCCAAGGAAAGGTCATCTTTAGCTTGGTTTGTCAGTCTTGAACGAAGACTGAAAAGCTTAACCACACTTTGACAAGGCATGTTACATAATAAAGGCCAATAACACAAAACTTCGACTATAATTTCTCGCAATTTCTTGGAGGCTTGACATTGCATTTGGAGTTTTAGATGCTAAAACTCCAAAAAAGTATTCATAACAATGTTCACATGTTCCTGAGCTGGAAGATAAAGATAGAATCTCTGTCAAAGTTAACGATAAAAATGTGACGGATAACTATGACCTGCGTTTGCACTATTTTCGAGTGCACTCAACCACTTTCTTCCTACGTTTCTCAACATTAAAATTAACATCAAGAAGTTCTGTGATGCCTGCAGTTACCTTTTGTACTGTCTTAGTAGCCCCAGCACCTTGTGGTGTGCCTGCACGAACAGATAAGGACAGATGACTTCTGAGGTTAAAGAGCCTCTTCGGATAGCCCATGGGATACAAGACAAGGCCTAAACCTTTAATCCTTTTCTTTTAACTTTTCCTTAAATCAAACCCAGAATTAACTTTAAAATTAAATAGAAGCAGCAAAATGGTACATGCGCTTGCAAACGTTGCAGGTAAAATAACTTGATCCCCGGCGGAAAATGACAAAATATGATAAACACAAAATGTAGTTCTACCTATCATACTGCATTTATTTCTATAAACCAATAGAATGGATGATGAATGCAAATCAGAAACTGCGTCAGTTGCCCACTAAAAACATCTAAATTCCGTTCTCGACAATTATCCTATTAACCTATAACTTTGAGAGTAATTTTACGATCCTATTTCAACTGAAACAGGAAAGTCTCTTTCCGTACCTGTTAGTGTAACGTCCCCTTCCAAGAGTATCATAATTGAACCTATGTGGCTGATGAGATAGGGAATCTTGAAAATCATGTCCTTCGTAAGCCTTTTGCCGTATTTCTCCATCTACCCGCATTGTGTTCCCGTTCACAACAGATAACTCAATTTGATAACGGTAAGCTTAACTTTGAGAACAGCAAAACGTCAGTATGAGGCCTTCAACCATAGTTCCAAGTTGTGCCGATCCGGGATCATGGACTCGGAAAGCTTTTTTTTGGTACATCAGAAGGGGGAACAAGCTTAACTACGAGGAAAAGCAATATCGTGCGCATCCGCGCACAAAAGATTAAAAAGTGCGGGAGGAGGGCTGTGCCACACACTCTCACCACGTACGAATCCGGAGCCCAAGCAGGCTAGATGGTCAGCGCATTGATTGCCTTCACGCAGGACATGAGCGGTGATATATCGTGGGCCATCGGCTAGATGAGAGCATATATCATATATCACATTGGCTAGGGGATGAAATGTTAGATCATCCTGAGAATAGCTTAGGCAGCGTAGCGCTTCCATGGAATCCGACTCTACAATTAATCCGTCACATTGAAAATTCCTGGCAAAGTTGATACCATATTAGAGAGCTTGAAGTTCCGCAACCATGATGGTGGTGATTCCAACACAACATGAAAATCCTGCTACCCAGGTACCATGGTTATCCCAAATTAATCCACCAATACTCGCCAGTCCCGAACTCCCAAGGACATTACCATCCACATTGAGCTTCAGCCACAGGCAACCATGGTCGGGGTCTAAGGATGAGGCAGTCGTTGATAGTGGTTGACAAACGCTGCGCTATAGTCCCGAAGTAGGAACTCGACCTGTCTGACTTGCATAGAACATGTGGATTGTGCTCCTTCGATCACACATTTATTCCTGGAGCACCAAATGATCCAACAAGTAATTATTAATCTCCAGGCCGTATGGACTTCCCTGGCAGATTGAACACAATTCTATTTGAGCCAGTGATAAATAGGTTGTTCTCGTTAGAAGTTGGTACGTCATTGGATCCTGGTGTTGACCCATACACCTCTAGCATGTGGGCAGTCCTGTAATAGGTGAAAGACAATTTCATGGTGGGCGCCACACCGCTCACAGAGGGGATGTTACAGTCCGGAGTCTGGGATCAAGTCACTGGACGATTAACCGGAGATTCTTCTCCCAACAAAGGGTTTTTACCCTTGTTCTTCCTCCTGAATGTACCTATAATTGGTAATCCAAAAATTTCGTTGAAGGGAGTCAGAACCTTGAAACTCGTTAGAGAGAGTTTGAGATCTCGTGGTTTCTTATAAATTTCGCTTATTCTTTTATTCTTTGAATAACTCCTATTTATAGGAAATCTCCTTACAATCAAGAAGAATAATAGAACTAGAATTCCTAACTAAACAATGATTGTAATCCTTAATAGACTCCTTTCTTAAATAAACTCCCTACGCTAACCGAAATTCCTAACTAAGCAAGGATTTAGAATCCTTAATAAACTCCTACTGCTAACTAGAATTCCTATCTAAGCAAGGATTTGGAATCCTTAATAAACTCCTACTGTCAACTAATAAGGAAGTAATAAAACATAACTGGAAATAACAAAAATTAGTCCACCTAGGATTCCTTATTTCATACACGGCATCAGTATCTTAGGCAATAGACTTTCTGTGTCGTTCTTATGTTTGACCCACGAATGCATCCATAACATTACTTCCCTCCTCCATAAAAAGCTTGTCCTCAAGCTTGAAGTCCGGAAATAGAATGTAAGGATATTGCCGGAATACTTTCTTCCTTGATCTCCTTCCTCTGTGTCTTCGGCCCAACCAAAATAGTTTCTTGCATTGATGTCCAACAACATACTGTTCATCACAATTATAACACAATCCTTGAGCTCTATGAGTGGCCATATCAGCTCTTGTTAATCTCTTAATAAATGGAGTTGAAGCTCTGTTGGAATTGGTTATTGCACTGCCAACAACAGTGTCCGATTTGTCATTATTTGAAGTTTCCTTTGAATTGAAGTTGATGGTAGGATTTATGTATTTCTTCATGTTTTGGGTGAGCTGTAATTTTCTTTCAAAGGCCCTGGCCAAATTCATAGCATGTAACAAGTTCGGTGGACTGTGCAATTCTACGTCAATGCTGATATTCTCCTTTAATCCTGCCGTAAACATGTTGACCAATTGATGAGCTCGTACTGAGCTTGCCCGTGCTAATAATTTTTGAAATTCTTGCTGGTACTCTTTAACAGAACTTGTTTGTTTGAGGTTAATTAACTCTCCTAAAGGGTTGCTCCGCAAGGGTGGACCAAAGCGAAGGGTACAATTTTCGCTGAATGTCTTCCATGTCATGTTCGACTCCTCTTGTTCAATTTGGTAAAACCATAATTGGGCTTCCCCAATCATGTGAAATGCTGCCAGACCATCTTTGTCGCCCTCAACTGTTCTCTGATTAGCAAATAATTTATCGCACCTATGGAGCCACACCAATGGGTCACTTGCTCCATCATAGGTGGGGAAATCTAACTTTGTATACCGCGACACAAAGCCTCCTATTCTTCCGCCATTCATGCCTCCTCTACTGCTGCTGTTTCCTTCATCAATGTGAGGATTCTGGTTTTGCTTGGAGCCTGCATCGCTTCCATCCCCAACGTCAACTCCTTTACCACGGCTGCTGGCACGAATTAAAGTCTCAAGTTGCTGTGATAATTGTTGAAGTTGAGCCGCCATCCGTGCCTCTGTAGTGACCCACCTTGATTCTGCTGCTGCTATTTTAGCATTAGTTTGAGATTGGTTTTCACGCAGAAGGTTATGTAACTGTTCTTCAACGACGTTCTCGTCCATGGTGAGTGGCTCTGATACCAAATTGTTACGGTCCCGAGTCACTGGACGATTAACTGGAGATTCTTCTCTCAATAAAGGGTTTTTACCCTTGTTCTTCCTCCTGGATGTACCTATAATTGGTAATCCAAAACAGCTCGTTGAAGGGAGTTGTAACCTTGAAACTCGTTAAGAGAAAGTTTCAGATCTCGTGGTTTCTTATAAATTCTGCTTGTTCTTTTATTGCTGAATAACTCCCTATTTATAGGGAAATCTCCTTACAATCAAGAAGAATAATAGAACTAAAATTCTTAACTAAACAATGATTCAGAATCCTTAATAGACTCCCTTTTCTAAATAAACTCCTATTGCCAACTAAAATTCCTAACTAAGCAAGGATTTAGAATCCTTAATAAACTCCTACTGCTAACTAGAATTCCTATCTAAGCAAGGAATTAGAATCCTTAATAAACTCCTACTGTCAACTAGTAAGGAAGTAACAGAACATAACTAGAAATAACAAAAATTAGACCACCTAGGATTCCTTATTTCACACACGACATCAGTATCTTAGGCAATAGACTTTCTATGTCGTTCATATGTTTGACCCACAAATGCATCCATAACAGGGGAGATGCACAAAAATTGCGCTTATATCGCACTTTATTTGTGAGGAGCCTATTCCAAGCCACTAGCCATAGGAACATCTTATGTTTATGAGCTACGCGGAGTGACCAAATCCATTTCCAACCCATCGGACCATCCAAAGATGGTACAATAGTTATAAAGGCGTAGCCACCCTGAGATGTATACACACTGTTGGGGCTACCGGACCAGATAATGCGATCAAGCCTTTGGGAAGAGAGCGATCAAGGGATGGGCAATATTTGGTGAAAATATTCCGAGGGAACAATGCCCTCAATAGGAGTCAAGTTCCACCCTGTAGAAGAGGAGAGTAGGTCGCTAACGTGAACATCTTTGAGATGCTCTGGAATTTGTCCTACCACCGAAGCAAGTAGGCCATCAAAAATCCATTTGTCACTCCAGAATGAATGTTCACTCCACCCCCAATCCACCAACCATACCCATCCTTGAGGAGTGTGAGGGCTTTCAGGAGACCCTTCCATGCCACTGAAGCTGTTTGACGGGGGTTATACGACATGAAGTCTTGTCCAATCAGATAGAGAGAGTGAAGGACCTGCACCCAAAGGCTTTTGCGCTCCGTACATATGTCCCAACAGATTTTTCCGAGCAATGCCATATTAGACTCTCTAGCTTGCCGCACACCTAAGCCTTCGCAAGCTTTTGGAGTGGTAACTGTAGTCCAAGGTAGGAGGTGGACCCCTTCGAGATTGCCTATCTTTCCCCACAAAAAGCCACATGCTACTTTATTAATCTCATCATATACGACTTAGGGAAGCCAATTGGACTGCATAACATAGATGGGAATAGAAGTGATAATGTCTTGGATCAAAGTAGCCCTTCCTGCTTTATTTAGTAACTTACTCTTCCAGCCTTCCAAGCGGGATTTGATCTTTTCAAGAATGCCAGCATAATTAGTTTTATTCAATCGTCAACTACACAATGACACATTAAGATAGGTCTCCAGATGTTGAGATTGAGGGATATCCAAAGCAGTGATGATACTGTCCCATGCCCTACGCTGGGTTGAAATGAAGGTTTTAGATTTGGCATTATTTACTAGCATCCTAGAAGCATGGCAAAACTCTCCCATTGTTTGGCGCATAATTCTGGCTTGACTACGCGTAGCATGCACAAAGAGTAACACATCATCAGCAAAAAGGAGGTGTGAGATGGTTGGACCATTAGCTGAAGTACCAATCAGTTTCCAATGGCCTGCATCCAATTGGTAAGAGATCCACTCCGATAGTTTCTCCATGCATAAAACAAACAAATATGGAGAGAGAGGATCTCCTTGGCGGAGTCCTTGTTTGGGTTAAAAGGCCTCTAGACGCTGACCATTCTAGAGAATAGATAAAGTCGAGCTTGAAACACAACCTATATTCAGATTAATAAGCAAGGGGAAGCCAAAATCCAATAGCACCTGTCTGAGAAATTCCCAGTCAACTCTGTCATAGGCTTTGGTTAAGTCTATCTTCACTGCCATACCCCCTCTCTTCAATCGCTTGATTACATGGATGACTTCTTAAGCAATGAGTATGTTATCCGCTGCCTTGCGCCCAGGTATAAACACCGCCTGAGCTGGATTAATCAGGTCGGCTAGATAAGGTCATATCCTATTGACAATCACCTTCGTTAGAATTTTATAGACCACATTACACAGGCTAATCGGTCTATATTGACAAATAGACACCAGATTGTCCACTTTGGGGATGAGAACCAGGAGTGTATTTGAGATATATTGGGGTACCTCGCCACTTACAAAGGTATGTTGGATCATATTGACAACCGACCCTCCAACGTCCTGCCAGAAAATTTGGAAAAATAGAGGTTGAAGACCATCAGGACCTAGACTTTTGTATGGTTTCATGGATTTGACTGCATAAAATACCTCTGCTGGATCCACTGATTTGAGCAGAAGATTGGATGCCTCTGCAGGTAGAATCCGATTGTTACCTAGCTGGCAGGTCCTAGGTCGACTTTCGGTGGTGCAAATTCCTTGAAGAAGGTAAGAACCTCGCTTTGGATGATGTCCAATTCAGAAGTCCACTCTCCTTTCCTTAATCACAGGCGTTCTATGAGATTTCGTTTACATCTTGATATAATAGTAGTATGAAAAATTTTTGTAGCATGATGCCCCTCCTAGAGCCATTGGGCCCGGGACTTATGAAACCAAAGTAATTCTTCTTGACATAGAATAGTGTTATACTCCGCTGTGAGTTGTGCTTCGAGGTCCATCAAGAAGTCAGAATGTTGTGTATTCAGAAAGTTTTGAATTCCCTGAAGTCGGGCCAGCAAATGCCGCTTATGCCTGAAGATGTTTCCAAAAACCATTTTATTGAATAATTTGACTGTAGTAGTGACTGCCTGGATGACCTCTGAGACACAATGACAGTGAGGAGCCCATGCCTCGATATCAATGCGAGGGAAGTGTTGGATCAGAACAAGAAAGTATGCTGTATTTGAAGAAACGGTAGATTTCAAAACTTTTATGAAATCATTTTTTTAATAAAAGCAACAAATCCAAATCATCATGCTAATCCATACATGATATGGTACAAGGATAATAAAAACATAAACAAGATGAGGAGTATTACCGACTCCTTTGCTACAGCTTTAAATCCTTGCTGTGCTATCCTCTCCCTCTTCTTGTATCCAAATCCTTTGCCTTTGAATCTTTTCCTTTAGCAATCTATCTTCTCCTTGTTGTTGTATCCTCAACTAATTTGATTTACCACTTGTTCTTCAAGGACAAGTAGGTTAACAAAATCCTTTGGTGGGAAAGGAGAAGAAATGTTTGGAGGACATTTTCTTAGAAGAAGATGAACCAAAAATGAGACTCTTTCACTTGGTAATTTCAGTTCACCCTTGCATGAAAGGAAAGAGTGTCTAAAAACATGCAAGAAGACTTTCTTACACTATTAAATTCGGTTATGCATTGAATGGAAGAAGAGAGAGGCATCCAATGCGTCACTTCTTTCATTAATCAATCATAAAGCAACCAATAAATGAGACTCTCTTCATTTATCTTTAAAATGGCTATATGAAAAGACCATAACCTAAAATTGAATTATCAATTTCGGTTTTTGTAAGAAGAAAGAAGGAAGATGGTCCATCTAATGTACATATTTCTTCTTTAATCTAATGAATACAAATAGGTTACATGCTAACATTAAAAGATAACCATTAAACCATTTAATGGTAAGTTCATAACTCTATTTAATGATGATAAATCATAATAAAGACCATCTTTATTTTAACATTTTAATGTCAAATGTGCAGATGCACATTTAACCTAAGAAAACCGAAATTGCTACTTCTCTCTTTAAAAAACTTTGTTTTAATATAATTAATCTAATTAATTACATTAAACCAAAATCTAGCCCGCCCATTTCTAAATGTACATTTGTGCTTTTAATTAACCATTAATTATAACAAGCCCAATATTCAATTTTGGGCTTCTAAAACCTCCATTTATATTTCTTACTTAGCTTGATAACCTTCCTTAAAGCCAAGAGGGGAATCTTATTGGACTTTGATAATTCAACCTCCAATAAGCCTAGAATTAATTTAATCTAATTAGAATTAATTCTAGCATATTAACTAAATGTCATTCCACTAAAGACAATTAGTTGAACTCTTGAATTATTAAATATTATGAGAACACATATTTCATGTCTAATTGCAAACCCTATTTAGAACCTTATTATAGCCATCCACACAAAAAATGGTAAAATTACCATTTTGCCCTATGTTGGTTTTTCCTTCTAGATCTCCTATTTTACATTATATGGTGATTAACACACAAGATCTCATCTTGGTGTCAAGACTTGATGGGTAGCTAGTCCATCAAACTACTGATTCCTTAAAACATCTAGAAGTGATGATAACACTATAAACTCTTTATTTGAGTGAATGTTCCCTGATACATGTTTCAATTAATAATTCCAACATGCAGACAATGGATTAATACTTTGTAAAAATCTATTATGATCATATCAAGAATTATAATGAAACACATATGAGTTCACCACTCATCAAGATTATGGTTCATAATAAGCGAATGCTTAAGTTGTATATTTTAAGATTAAAGTAACGACTCACTTTATTCTTAAAAATATATTTGATTCCAGATTCATTTAATAGTGTCATTATCGATAGTCTACTATTATCATGATATGAAACTCATCTTTCCTTTTAAGTAAACTCCTTTACTTATATGGAAATAAATCGCAACACTACAGTCTAGACCATAATCAAGCGACCAACTTGATTATTCACCTGTGAATCAATTAATTTAGATTCTTATAATATACATGTTTTCCATACATCTCTATGTATATGTATATTACTTACAAAAGAATCTTGGTACAGATATATAACGCTCACGCAGATAAAACCAAACTCTTTTGTTTTATTAATAATAAATATTTTCATTACAAAACTGTAACTGAAGAAGATAAAGTTACATGTAAATACACTTGCTTTCTAGGGCACTATATTTACATAACTCCAACAGGAAGTCCTCATGTAAAAGCCAAACATCTTGGAAATGGAAAGGTCTTGCAGCTAGAGGAGGGATAGCGTTAAGCAGTTGTAGCATGGTAGGGTTATGATATGAAATAATTCGTGGCAAGTGGACAACCGAGGCCTCTGGAAAGTAAGTTTGTCAGGACGCAGTGCATAGGGCTCGGTCTAATCGAACATGGGTTGTGAAAAGTCCTTGATTCTTCCTGGAAAAGGTGTAGGGTGCCCCTTTGCAACCCAAGTCATGCAGGCCACACCCCCTATCCTTGCATGGAATATGCTAGCCCGATACCCATCATAACTACCGCTCGCTTTTCAGATGGATGTAGGTAATCATTAAAGTCTCTGATAATAAGCCAAGGCATATTGATAACCCTACTCATTTCGGTTAAGTGCTCCCATAAGTCGTCTTTGATGAAGTGAACCGGGCTATCGTAAATAGCCAAGCACACCCAATCCAGGCCCTGAGCCTCATGAATCACCTGAGAAAGGCATTGGCGATGGGAGTGTAACAGAGAAATATAGGTAGAAGAATAATTCCAGAGGGCCTAGATTCCACCTACCTGGCCAACCAACTCCACCCTCTCAACCATATCAAACCCCAGGCGTCAAGAAACCTATTCAACTCGAGCTCCAGAAATATGCGTTTCCAGCAAAATCAACAAAGTTGGATGATGCATGCACTTGAGATCCTTAACAGAGGGGACAAAGTCTTTTGTTCTGCCCCGCGACAGTTCCAACTGATTATTGGGTCACTAATCATTATGATAAAAGTGTAATGATAGAAAGCTCCCACTGAGCCCATCTACTGAACACCACCACTAGTTTGAGGTTCTCCTCCATCCTCCACCACCACGACTGTCTCTTGAGCATTGTCCATGATCAGTAAGGGGTCCAATTTCATGACGGCGAGGCTCAGTTGGGGCTCGACCGATGACGTTGACCCTCCCTCAGTTGGGTCCTGCCCGCGCTTACCTGTTTTCGGAGGATCTCCCAAACCTGTAGCTGTCGTTGAAGATGGAGGCTGGGCACCTGCTCAAACGATCGGTCTTGCAACCGAAGAGAAGACCTGTTGGAGTGAGCCTGCTAACAACTACACCAAGGCCATATTCAACTCACCTTCTATAGCAGAACCGGGAGCCTTATACGGTATTGTACTCGGTCTTGTTTCTGCATGGCTTGCATGGGGATGATCTTGATGAGGCTAGGCCCCATATACCATTGGTTGCTTATAACGTTGGGACTGTGCATGTAATTGTGTTCTATTACTTTTAGTAGCATGTGATTTGAACTGGCAGAGAGCTTGTCTTTGGGAAGTCTCGGCGTGTTCCTGGAGCCCCACCTGGAACACATTTACCATCATTGCTTGCTTCGGAATCTCCTCAATTAATGCTTGGAATTGGTTTCGGTTGTCTTGTTAAGTGTTTCGTTGTGGAGTGTCTGCAGTTTTGGGGCGAGAGATACGACGTGAGCGTCTGATGCCGTTTGACACCCATGATGGGTCAAATGGTCATCATCTGGCATGAATAAATACCATCGGTAGTTATTCATAGATGAAGTATATATAGTCAAAAACAACGGCTTGAAGACTGTGAATGTGTATGTTTGGTCCAATCAAAACTGCTGCTTTGAAAACTTCTGGAAAGGAGAATTCTGCGTTCTTTAATCGGTGGAAACTAACAAATCACCAAGTCAAGTATGTTTTGTTCCTCCACGTATATATAATGATCCTATCGTGTATGATATGTTCATATGTTTTTTTTTCTAACATTGGTATCAGAGCATTTGGTTTTGCATGATTTGTTAGATAAATTCTCCCGTATACGATATGCTGTGTTTTCTGTCTTTGTCATGGCATGCGTTGTTTTGTTTCTTTTCTCTGCGTTTCACTGCTATATATATTTAATCAATCCTAAAATAACCAACGTCGTATGGATGGTTCGATTTATGAGAAAGCACCGAATGAAATACGTTTCTGATTGTGGGTTTGTGCTGTATTGGGTTGAAAGCAACATATATACATGAGTTTTTAATCTTCTGGTTTGTCTACAATTTTTTGAAAATTAATGGGTGTTTGAAGTGTTGGATTTGTGTTTGTTTTTTAATTGTTACTTGAATTGTTTTACGAAAGAAAGAACAAAAACACAAGGAGGAAGAAGAAAATATAACGCAAAGAAGAGAGAGAGAGAAAAACAAACAAACAAACAAACTAGACAGGACACAGACGTGGAGGAAGAAGACGATAAGCGTCAGGCGCGTGTACCACAAGCGCCTGACGCTGCGTCAACCACTACATGGGCGTCACTCTCAGCGCTGGTGCGTGCCGTGCACGCGCCAGACGCTGACTCCCATGACCCAACGTGTTTCTGGGCTATCTCCCAAGCCCAAATTCATTTCTGGGCTGATTGTTTGTTTGTGTTTTGGGCTATTACGTGTTATTTACACTCAATAATTATTTGTGGCTCACATTAGAATGAACTTGTACATAATATAATGTAATGATTTAGAAATTAGTTTTCTAATTTCCACTAACTAATTTATTTAATTAAATTAGTTTCTAAAATATTATATCAAAGGAAATTGATTAGTTTAATTATATTTTAAATTAGAAATAAGTTTCTAATTACTTAGACAATTTGTTTTAAGAAAAATAACTAATTTGTTTAGTTAAAATAACCTTAGAAATAAGCTAATGTCGTTGGTTTATTTTCTAATTAACTTAATACTAATTTGTTTAGTGAAAATGAGATTACCCTTAAAATAAACTATTTTTTGGTTTATTTTCTAATTGGATAAATACTATTTTGTTTCATTAAAATGAATTTTTAATTAATTTATTTAGAAATTAGTTTATAATTAAACCAAGATAATTGATTAGTTTAATTATAAGGTAAATTAGAAATAAGTGTCTAATTACTTAGAGATTGAAAGTTTTTTATTAGTTCAATAAGTTGTTGATAAACAATATAATACAAAATAATAAATTAACATTATTTCAATATATGAGCATAAGTTAAGCTAAAAAATAATTTGTTATTTTTTAATACTCTTCGATTCACGAAAATTTGTTTTCGGACAATGCCTATTATTAAGCAAACACGCAAGCTTATTCGATGTGAGGCACAGAAGAGACGAATTAGCAGCATATATGTGCAGTTAGTCAACATGCACTTAATGCCTAGAGATGATCTAACACAACATGTTATTGCAGTTAATAACATGATGCAAAAGCTATATTTTGGAGGTTGTGTAGCTTACACGGATGTTGAAGTAAAGTACATGACTTTGCTTGTGACATTGCCTCAACCTCAAGGCGAACTATTGCAAATGCTTTGGAATAATATACCTGAGAAGACTTATAATTTGTTAGTGACAACATTTATGAAAAGGATGCGTAGAAGAGAGTTAATTAGGACTTTATATCCTATAGGTCTTCCAATGGAAATCGTTAGATCTATTGTAAATCGAGCTTCGTAAAATGTTTCATGCGAACTTGTGAACTCATTTCCGCGTAAGGTTCGTTACCTATAGATTGTTCATAGGTATACAATAGGTTGTTTGGTTTTATAAGAACAAAGTTTTTAATATTTATGTAATATGTTTACATGAATTTTATATATAAGAATTCGTCTAGAGTAAAGTAATTAGGATTCGATTGTTGTATGAATGACGATTGAACACATTTGTGGACTTTTGATTTTATAAGCAATTGTAATCGAATTATTTTCTCTATGAATGATTAATGTGACATTAACGTGTATATATTTCTTTCTTATTATAGAAACTTAGTGTTTCGAAAATGGCTACTGCTTCGAAGAATATAGTTGCTGAACTCAATAGGGGTGAGAAACTCAATGGTGACAATTACGAGATTTGGAGTATGAAAATCCAATATGTACTAGAAGAGCAAGAGGCTCTAGAACCATTAAACCTAACCATGAACCGTTCCTGAGGAGGGCACAACAGCCTAACATAGAAGGGACCGTGATGCGTATGACTTATGGAAAAAGAAAAACTCTTTAGCTCGCATCACGTTGCTGAGTAGCATGGATAATGATATCATGCGTGAGTTCCGTAAGTTCGAAACTGCAAAGGACATGTGGTCCGCATTGGCTGCTCGTTTTGGAGGTGCTTCAAATACCAAAGTGAGCTCACTCACAATTAAGTTTGATACTTATAAGAAGCGCCCAGATGATACAATGCAGAAGCATTTGAGAAAAATGTCCAACATGGTTAGTGAGTTACGTGATGTTGGTCATAAGCTGTTTGATGAGCAACAGGTGCAAGCTGTGATTCGTTCACTGCCTCAGAGTTGGGAACATATGAAGATGCACCTAACTCATAATGAAAACATCAAGACAATGGAACATGCTACGAGGCATCTTATCTTGGAGGAAGAGCGTCTTGAAGCCTCAAAGATGTCTTCTGAGGCATATGCAGTTAGTTCTAGCTCACATGGAGCTATGAACAAGAAACGCAAGCATCATGGTGGATATAAGTGGAAAAGGAATAAGAAATTCAACCACTCCCCTCAGGAATACAAGAAGAAAAATTGGAACCAACGTGGAAAGGGAAAGCGTCCCTTCAAGAAGAAGAACATGAAACATGTGAAATGCTATAATTGTGGTAATAAGGGCCACTTTTCTAGAGATTGTACCGAGCCTAAGAAGGTACAACTTTATAGTACAAACATTTGTTATGTGAATGTTTCTTGTTCTGTTTTTCTAAATGAATCTCATCCTTTGTAGATTGCAGACCCAGGAGCAACCAACCATGTAGCGAAGGATCGTGATGCCTTCGTTGAGTTTCGTAAACTCCCACATGGTAGTCGATGGCTTTATGTAGGTGACAATTCCAAAGTTGTTGTACAAGGAATTGGGACATATAAATTGGACATGCGTGGAGGACGACCTCTCATCCTACATGAAGTATTATTTGCTCCATGATTAAGTAGGAATCTTTTATACGTGTTGATGTTAGTTAAACTTGGTTTTAATGTAAATTTCACACAGTGGTGGAATGGATTTGTATCTTGGATCTATTAATTTTGGTCATAGTTTTTATTGGATGGTTTTATCAGATGGATGTATTAAAGGAAAATAATAATATTAGTTATTCATTATTTACATCTAGTAATTCCGACAATGATGCAACTTTATGGCATGCTAGACTATGTCATATTGATCAAAATCGAATAAGTCGATTAGCTAAAGAAGGACTTTTAGGTAATCTAAGTCAAGTAGATTTACCAACATGTGAGCATTGTTTAGCTGGTAAGATGGCAAGAAAACCATTTGGAAAGGGAACACGAGCTTTATATCCATTGCAATTAATTCATTCCGACATCTGTGGTCCAATGAATGTAAGGGCTAGACGTGGGGCAATTTATTTCATCACGTTCATAGATGATTATACTCGGTATGGTGATTGAGCCAAGTTTACATTATAAATTGGCTGCATTTTTCATAGCTGCTTATGCATTCGTTGACTCCTAATTGATGATTTTTGTGCTTAAATTGGTTCCTCATACCGATCTCTTTTAATTCACAACTTGTCAGTAAATTGTCATGATTTGATACTACTTTCTTTATAATTTTCATGAGGACAATTGATACTGCAAATTGTTATTTTTATTGCAGGAACAAAGGAGTCAACACCTCAGGAAGTCAACAATCATAAGGTCAATTTGCACGTCGCGACGAATATCAATCCGCACGTCGCGACAAGCACTTCAATCTACACGTCGCGGCGAATATTAATTTATACGTCGTGACGAGCAGGCAATTCTACACATCGCGACGAATTTTCATTTATACGTCGCGACGTACGAGCGGATATCCGAACCTTAAATGGAAAGTTTGTCTCACTGCTCTGACCCAGCCCGCACCCACCATATAAAGCCTTGCTATTTTTAGGTCAAGCAGAAGTGAGATACGGAGGGGCTGATACTCGGAGACTGGACTTCACCTCCTCAGACGATCACACTCTACTCCGCCATCATTTCCATTTCCATCCTTGCCGACCACCATCACCATCATCGCCACCGCCACCGTCAATATCAATTGCCATCATGAGTATCGCTCCGTCTTTAGCAGTCGAGGGAAAGACAAGAGCCATGCGTAGCTAAGCCACATTTCCTCCTGAAGATGTAGCAATGGCTTGAGTTCACAGAAGCTTCAAAGGGGAATAATCATATAGTGTCTGAAGTTTCGTTATATTTGTGTAAACTCTGAGTTAGAGGTTGCATCGGTATAGCTAGATTAGCATTGTTATAGTTTAACCGTGTGCTGAACACTATGTTAAGATTTGGACAAAGTGATTTGTAGAATGTTTGATGCTTAATATATGAAGTTTCATATATGTCATCGGGTATTGCATTTACTATCTTCATCTGCCTAGTTGTGTTTGATTAAGATTGTTGTGTTTTGACCCCGTTGACCGATTGCATTTGCTTGTCCAATTCTCACACTAAGGTTTTTAACAAAGATTTAAATAATGGAGTTCATTAGTTAAATCTTTGGACCTAAAGAGTCCTTTAGGGTTGATCTTTCGAAACTTAGTGGATTGTGTCCCTAAAAATCATTTTTGAACCATGATAGCCTGCGCCCATTTTCAAGAGGATTTTATCAATTTGATTTTTATCTGATTTTTGTTAATTGCATTATTTCCAAAATTACAAAAACATTCTTTTATACCTTTTGTCCAATTTTGATTACTTTATCAGTTTTGACCAAAATATCAAACCCCCGTTTTATTAACTTGATTGCAAATTTTGACATTTAGGCTAGTTTAGACCTTTTTCACTTGGTTCCAATTAAGTGAGACGACCCGAGGATTGCAACCTATACCGCAATCTTGGAATTTATTATATTTGATCGGTTTCCAAAGATCGATCGTAAGATCGAATCGACAGAGCCGCGATCAAATTGGCGCCGTTGCCGGGGAACCAAGAAATTGGTTTACCGTCGGATAGCCATTGTCATTCATTTGAATTGTCTTTGATAATCAGAATAATTGTTTTTGCTTGCATTTAGCATAGTTTGATTTTCACACTTGTTCATAGTATAGGTTTCATTTCCCTTTGCACAAGCATACTCCATACTTTGATTTTGTCTCTTACTTTGCATGTTTTTCACACATACACACTCATACATACATCATACACTCGTAAACTCGCATTCATCGCATTTCACTTTTATCTGATTTTGTGTGACTGTGAGAAATTTTGTTACCATTCTTTTTATTTGTGGATTGATTTTTGTGCATGCCTAGGAGAGGTAAACTTGTTCAATTCCAACCTGAAGTTGAGAGACATTTGAGGAGACTTAGGAAAGAGAGGAAAGAATAAGAGAGAAAGAGATTAGTTGAGCGAGATAGTGAGAACATGGCTGAGAATCCAAACATTTTCCCAAATCCTGATTTTCTCGTACACCAACCTAGAAATGGCACCAATGGAGGAAATAGTGAGCATGAGAGAGTAGGAGAGAACAATGAGAACCAGCGACGTAGGACAATTAAGGAAGCAACAACTTCTGATGTGCATTATGATCCATTTATTGCTGCTTGCCCTAATTTTGATGTAAATTTTGAGATTAAAGGTTTGTTGATTAATTCCCTTCCTAAATTTCATGGTTTAGCAGGAGAGGATCCATATATGCACCTACAAGCTTTGACGATGATTTGCCGAGTATGAAGCCGAGGAGCTACTTTGGATCAAAGTCTTTATGGAAGGTGTTTCATTTGTCCTTGGAAGGAAAGGCAAGAGAGTGGTACATGAGTCTTTCGAGGCATGTGGCTAATGCCTATCATAGCTGGGCCAACCTGAGGAAAGCATTTTTGGAGAAATATTTTCCAGCCTCCAGGACATCTTCGATGAGGAAGGAAATTTATTCAGCCCGCCAAGATTATGATGAGTCACTGTATGACTATTGGAACCGCTTCCAAGATCTTCTGTCCAGATGCCCCCATCACCAAATTCCTGATGAACAATTGGTGCAGTATTTTTATGATGGGTTGAAGAGTCAAGAGAAAGGTATGCTAGATGCTGCATCTGGAGGATCTTTGATTGATCTTCTGACATTGGAAGCATGGGAATTGATAAAGAAGATGGCCTTAAACCATCAAAGAATACGAGGTCTGAGATTCTAGAGGATTGAATGAGTTGGGAGCTTTGACAGCTCAAGCCAAGAGAATGGAAAGTCTGAAAAAAAAGGTAGATTCACTGGAGAACAGGATTACCTCACAGTTGTCCTGTATTACTGCTGAGTTGAAGAACTTGAATGTGCATCGCCCATCATTTTCATGATATTCGCACCCGGTTGTGACAATTGTGGGTCGGTGATGCACATTTCAAGTGTTTGTCCAGGAAGATATGAAGAGGTGTCAGCTGTGTATCCAGGAAGAGCTAATCAGAAGTGGGACCCCTACTCCAACACATATAATGAGGGATGGAACTCCAATCCTAGATTTGGTTGGAGGAATGAAGAGAACAGGGCTCAAAACAGGTTTTCACAAGGGGGAGGAGCTGGTACTTTCATTAGCCAGTTCCCTAATCAACAGCAAGCCCTCATGGTCCCACCAAAGGAAGACACCAACCAGCTGCTTCACAGTATGATGACTCTGATGAAGGAAGAAAGGGATTCTAATGCTAACCAGTTTAATGCTATTGCTTCTCTTATTCAACAGGATTCCTCAAAGACTGCTGCTAGATTCAATGCCTTGGAGAAGAGAATGGAACAATGGGAGACCAAGGCGGAGAACATAAATTCCTATGTCACTCAGTTGTCCAACAACATGAGTGAAAATCAAACAAAAAGCAGTGGGACTATTCCTTCAAATCGTGATGAACCAAGAGTCTGAATGCAATTGCCCTCGTGGAGTGGGAAGCAAGTGAGGTTTAAGCCTCAAGAAGATGAAGAGACATGTGAGGATGAGATTGATAGTGAGTCAGTACCTCCACCAAAGGACAAGATTAAGAAATCACAAAGTGTGAGGGAAGAAGAGCTTTTGAGAGAGAAAAAGAATGCTTCAAGGAACAAGGGAACTACTTCAGAGAGTTCCAATGATCAAGTAGGAAGTGGAGAATCGAGCAAGCAATCCAGCAAAGGTAAGGAGGTAAGTATTCAAGACCTTCCTTTTCCAAATTCATATTTGATGAGCAAGTGCATGAATGAGAGTAAACATGAGAAAGAAATAATTGATTTGTTTGGGAAAGTTGAAGTGAATGTGCCTTTGCTAGATTTAGTGAAGATAGTTCCGGCCTATGCAAAATATTTGAAAGATTTGTGCACCAATAAGAGAAAGTTTAGGCCAAATGAGAGAGTGCAAGTGAGTTCCAATGTGTCAGCCTTGTTTAAACCGCAGATACCTGTCAAGTGTCAAGACCCTGGATCTTTCACCATCCCTTGCATCTTAGGGAAAGTGACTATAGGTAGGGCTTTGTTAGATCTGGGGGCAGCGATAAATGTGATGCCTAAGTCAGTTTATGAGGCCTTAGGCGTGAAGAGTATTAAGCCTACATCTGTTGTCCTCCAGTTGGCTGATAGATCATTTAGGCATCCAGTGGGTATCATTGAGGACATCTTGGTCCAGGTTAAAGGGTTAGTATTTTCTGCTGATTTTTATGTGCTTGATATGTCTTCTGAAGTTGTGCAGGATACTTCCTTAATTCTCGGACGAACCTTTTTGCGGACTGCAAGTACCATGATCAGTATGAAGGAAGGTAAGATCACCATGGAGGTAGGAGACCAACAGGTTAGCTTCAACATGTATGAAGTAACGAAACACCCCCATGAGGATTATTCTTTGCTTGGAGTGAACATGTTTGACACAGTTGTTGACGATGCATGTAGTGAATTTGCACACACCTTAACATCGTCTACTAACAATCTCCTTGGAGAGAATTTTCTTGCTGCTGAGTTTATAGGAGAAGAAACTTCAAGTCGGGTGTTGGACATGGATGTGCACAAGAGCCAAGTTGCTGGGATGAAGCTTGGATTTGAGCCGGATGACCATCCCAAATTTCAGGACCCACCATGAGATCATGTTGTTTCTCTTCCTGCATTCTCATTATATTCATGCATCCTGCTTGGAAGTGATGTGAACTTTTGTGCTGCATGAGTATCTTGAATAAGTGTGGGGGGAGAGACACAACCAGTAGATTAGTTTTAGTTAGGTAGGATTTTTGTTCATTGTTTTAATAAATTACTTTCACTTTGTTAGCTTTACGTCTTTTTGAAGAAGCATGACATTGGTGGTAGGATTGATTTATGTGAGATTGATTGTTTCTAGATTGATTGTTTCTGGATTAAGTCAGGGATGTGTTTCTGTTTTCTGTTCGGGCAGACACGTCGCGACGTATTTCAATTTATGCACCGTGACGTGCCTTCTTTTTCTTTAACATTTACGTCGCGACGTATTTTCACTTATACGTCGTGACGTATTTTCACTTATATGTCGCGACGTATCTCATTTCTTTTGGCGATTACGTCGCGACGTGACACATTCTGACACCGCGACGTCCCATCGTTTGAAATACCTTTGTTGCCCCTTCTGTCCTGCGGTCTTTGCGTTTGTCCGGAGCCCTTTTTGTCTTTTCACCTTGCGACCGTCCACCTCCTCTCGCCGTCTATTCCTCTTCTCTTCCCTATCATTTTTCTTCTCTATCGCTTTGTTTCCGCAGTTCCAGCTCTCGCTATCTTCATTCTCTCGGTTGTTCAGCATTGCCCGCTGTTTCCGCCGTCTCCCTTATTGCATCTTTGATCTTTGTAAGTGTTCCATTGTCCTTCGTTTTCTTGTTTTTCGTCTTCCTTGTTAGTGCTTTTGAGTTAGGTTTTTCGCGACGAGCGATTGCTCGTCGTGATGCATCTGGAAATCGCCATACGCCGCGACGAACGCATTGCCTAGTCGCGATGTACGAAGTACCTTATCTCGTCGCGACGTCTGCTTTTCCACATCGCGACGTCTGGTCGAGGACTTTGTCTCGCCGCAGCGTCTGCCCACACGTCGCGACGAGGAGGCTGATTTTTACTTAACTCTCTATTGATTTTTTCTGTTTTGTTTCTTTTTGTTTGCAGGATAATGCCTCGAACTAAGAACGCTAGCAAGTCTGACCGACCCAATCCCCTTCTAATGTACTTCCCTCTCCCTCACATTCGCTTGATGAGTTTTACTTTGACCCTTCTGTTTCACCTCACCCAGTTGCCTCTACATCCTCCTTGGGAGTTTTCTCTGCCCATTCTCCTTCTCCCCAGCCCTCACACTCTTCACACCACCACCTTTCTCCTACCCATTCCTCTTCCCTTCCGGCTGATCCTGAGTATGTTGCACTGGCCGCCAAAACTGAGGCTAGAGCCATACTTAAGAAAAAACCCTTTCCTTTGACCCCTCACGATAACCCCTTCGTCCGCCAACTCTATTAACTCAACCTCACCAACCTCGCCCAACCCCGCACCTCTGGGAACCTAACATTCGTCCATGATTTTAAACCCATGCCGCTTTCGGGCACCTTGAATCGAGTTAGTGGTGTTTCCATTCCCGAGCTTTCACTTCTATCTCCATTCGGGAACATTATCATCTCCCTCCTACCCCCCGCTGCCACTACTCGGAGCTCATACATGAGTACCCTTGGGATGACGTCCTTCGTACCCTCTGTCCTGAGGGTACCCAGTGGTATCAACCTAGAGGGGCTCAGTGTTATATCCGCCGTGCTGACCTGTGCTCCGAGGCCCGTCTGTGGCTTCATTTTATTTGTAACAACATCCTTCCCACCACCCACCTGGCCATGATTCCCAAGGAGCAGGCTCTTTACATTTACCTATTGATGGTCGGCCGGCTCGTCGACCTCGCTCTAGCCATCACCTCCGCCCTTCGTCAATGCACCCTCTCCACCAACATCACCCATTCCATCATATTTCCCCATCTCATCACCGATATGTTCCGAGCCTATCGGGTTCCGGAGCATCCAGCAGATCTTACTTTCGAGCCTGCTCCTGCTTTCCAGTACATTCGTTTCCGCCAACCTCGTAGCCTTCCCACCCTACCTGTCCCTTCCCCACCTTCTTCTACCTCCCCTACCCCTGTTCCTTCTTCCCCTCTTCCCCCTGCTCCTGCTCCCTCTGTTCTTTTCCCTCCATCCGAGGCTCTGCCTCGCGACCCTATCCGTCCACCACCTTCCTCTTCCACCTCTCCCGACTCGGTTGCCCTTCTTCGCGACGACTTACGACGCATCGAGGCACAGATGGCAGCTGATCGCCGGTTCTATCATTCGATGTTCACCCTTATTGCGGATCGCCTGCAATTGCCACCCCCTCCTGCACTCCAGGATTTTTCAGCTGACCCTAGTACTTCTCAGGCTGCCCCTCCGGACCCGCCAGCTGATGATCCTTCGGCTTAATTTTGTCTTTTAGTTCTTTTTTTTTTCTTGTATTTCTTTTCTTTTGTTGTCTTTTATTTATGTATTTAGTTCTTTTGTTTCTTTTGTACTTGACTTATTCCCCTTAATGATCAATCTCTATTTTTGTGCCTGATTCTTCTTATCTTTTCCTTCCTCTCCATTTTCATTGAGGACAATGTGTGCTTTAAGTGTGGGGGAGCTTTTTCCCCATTTATCCTCCATATTGCATGACTGTTGACACTGTGATTATGAATTGTTGGCCAATTGGTGCATTCTGTCGATTAACTTGGTGCATTTTACATCTTTTTTGTCATTCTGCATCTCTTCGCCGAGACGAGTGATCACATGTCACGGCGAAGCTATTCTTCCGATTGTGTATACGTCGCGACGTCACCCATTTTATACGTTGCGACGTCCGCACGTTACGACGTCTGCCTCAACACGCCGCGACGTCACATGTGTGCATGAATGACTTGTGCTTCATTTTTCCATTTTTCTATTCAATCAAACATTTTTTGCACTGGATCTTTGTGGCTGTTGTCTTCAAAGTTTTTACTAGTTTCAAAATGATGCTTGATGTTTTTGAAAACACCTCCCATTCTTTTAATAATAGTTGGAATTGGCAAAAATTTTGCTCTTCATGTTTTCAAAACACAGTGAATGGAAGTATTCTAACAAAGTAGCATTTTAAGTTTTTGAGACATGAGATTGTTCATAGTGATAATACCCTTGTTGGATGGATATTTGAGCCAAAAATTTTCTTTTATCTTTGTGTGCATCTGCTTATTTCATTCTCCTCTAGAACTTGTTTTAATTCTTACTTGAAGCTTAATGGACTGGATTTTTGTTGATATGATAGAGGCGTTTCTTCCTCAACCCATTTTCCTAAACACAGTCCCTTACATATTTACCCTTTGCTAGCCGTTGAGCCTTCTTGCTATGAGCATTTGCATTCATATTTTTATGGTGTCATTAGTTATTTTTCTTTTCATATAAAAAAAAGTTCCAAAAAGGGGACAGAAGTGTTTTTCAATTCAAAAATATATATAAAAAGAAGAGAAAAGCAAGATCAATAACAATTTATGCAGTATATATATTGCATAATTAAAAAAATAAAATAAAATAAAATATATGCATTCTGTTTATGCATACATTTAGTTTCAAAAAACTATTGACATCAACTCTTTATTTAATGTAAGTGCTCATACTATTCTTTCTTGCTTTCACCTTATCTATTCATTTAGCCTACCATACATTACATCCCTAAAAGTCCTCTTAATCTTTAAAATGATAGTTTTTTTGGTGGAGAAATAGAATTGACACAAGCCTATGGTAGGAAATGGATTAAACAGACTGAGAGCAACAATATCCCTAGACACAAGTGAGATGAGCATATACACTATATCCCGAGTGATTCTCTTTTGTTCAATCTCTTGTGCTTGAATTCTTTCAATGTTTGTTTGATGAGGACTCTTTCACTTTTCTGTGGTTGATTTATGAGGAAATGAATTGAGTTAATTTCCTTTTATTGTTTTGAGCATGGCAGATATTTTCTTTCACTCTTGTATTCTTTTTGACTCTTGTAAACTTTGTCCAGGAGTACAAAGGTCTAAGTGTGGGGGAATTTGATTGAGCCAAGTTTACAATATAAATTGGCTGCATTTTTCATAGCTGCTTATGCATTCGTTAACTCCTAATTGATGATTTTTGTGCTTAAATTGGTTCCTCATACCGATCTTTTTTAATTCACAAATTGTCAGTAAATTGTCATGATTTGTACTACTTTCTTTATAATTTTCATGAGGACAATTGATACAGCAAATTGTTATTTTTATTGCAGGAACAAAGGAGTCAACACATCAGGAAGTCAACAGTCATGAGGTCAATCCGCACGTCGCGACGAATATCAATCCGCATGTCGCGACGAGCACTTCAATCTACACGTCGTGACGAATATTAATTTATATGTCGCGACGAGCAGGCAATTCTACACGTCGTGACGAATTTTTATTTATACGTCGCGACGTACGAGCGGATATCCGAACCTTAAATGGAAAGTTTTTCTCACTGCTCTGACCCGACCCGCACCCACCATATAAAACCTTGCTATTTTTAGGTCAAGCAGAAGTGAGATACGGAGGGGCTGATACTCGGAGACTGGACTTCACCTCCTCGGACGATCACACTCTACTTCGCCATCATTTCCATTTCCATCCTTGCCGACCACCATCACCATCATCGCCACTGCCACCGTCAATATCAATTGCCATCATGAGTATCGCTCCGTCTTTAGCAGTCGAGGGAAAGACAAGAGCCATGCGTAGCTAAGCCACATTTCCTCCTGAAGATGTAGCAATGGCTTGAGTTCACAGAAGCTTCAAAGGGGAGTAATCATATAGTGTCTGAAGTTTAGTTATATTTGTGTAAACTCTGAGTTAGAGGTTGCATCGGTATAGCTAGATTAGCATTGTTATAGTTTAACCGTGTGTTGAACACTATGTTAAGATTTGGACAAAGTGATTTGTAGAATGTTTGATGCTTAATATATGAAGTTTCATATATTTCATCGGGTATTGCATTTACTATCTTCATCTGCCTAGTTGTGTTTGATTAAGATTGTTGTGTTTTGACCTCGTTGACCGATTGCATTTGCTTGTCCAATTCTCACACTAAGGTTTTTAACAAAGATTTAAATAATGGAGTTCATTAGTTAAATCTTTGGACCTAAAGAGTCCTTTAGGGTTGATCTTTCGAAACTTAGTGGATTGTGTCCCTAAAAATCATTTTTGAACCGTGATAGCCTGCGCCCATTTTGAAGAGGATTTTATCAATTTGATTTTTATCTGATTTTTTTAATTGCATTATTTCCAAAATTACAAAAACATTCTTTTATACCTTTTGTCCAATTTTGATTACTTTATCAGTTTTGACCAAAATACCAAACCCCCGTTTTATCAACTTGATTGCAATTTTTGACATTTAGGCTAGTTTAGACCTTTTTCACTTGGTTCCAATTAAGTGAGACGACCCAAGGATTGCAACCTATACCGCAATCTTGGAATTTATTATATTTGACCGGTTTCCAAGGATCGATCGTAAGATCGAATCGACAGAGCCGCGATCATATGGTCATATCTATTTGATTTCTCTTAAATCAGAAGCATTCGATTGTTTCATAAAATACTCGAACTTGGTTAAGAATCAATTAGATAAGAAAATAAAAGCATTACGAACTGATCGTGGACAAGAGTACTTGTTAGAAAAGTTCAAGGCTTTCTATGATGAAAAAGAAATAGAAAGGCAATTAACAATTCCTAGAACCCCACAACAAAATGGCGTCGCTGAAAGAAAAAATAGGATGCTATTAGAAATTTTTAGGTCCATGATGGCCCAAGCAAATTTACCGATCACCTTTTGGGGTGATGCGTTGCTAACAGCCACTTATGTAATTAATCGTGTGCCTATGAAATCAGTTACTAACACACCATATGAGTTGTGGAGTGGTAGGAGGCTGATGTGTCAAGTCTCCGACCTTGGGGTGTCAGCCTATGTTCATGATCTCTCACAAACATGAGAAATTAGGCCCAAGAGGGAGAAAAAGTATTTTTATTAGATACTCAGAACACTCAAAAGGATACGTGTTCATAAGTGAACAAGGTAGTGGAGGTGTAACTGATTTGAATCACGAAATGTAACATTCTTAGAGAATGATTTTCCTAAGCAAGGCGAAATAGGTAAAGACCTATTATTATATGGGTCGCTTGATCAGAATGATTCTATTATGCAGAATCAAGATGAGGAACTTTATCCAAGTGGGAGCAATTCCACAGAAAGGTTCTCTATGATAACTGATCCGAGTGGGAGCAATCAGATCAATCATGAATTTGTTTATGATGAACCTCAGTTAAGATGAAGTAATCGAGGAGTAATTCCTCGACGTCATTTTGAGATTGAAGGAGAAATTAATATGATTGTTCCGCAAGAGGAAGAAGAACCAAGGAATGTAAATAAGGCTCTTACTGGCCCTGCTAAAGAAGAATGGATAAAAGCAATGATAGAAGAAATGACTTCTTTAAGCTCAAATCAAGTATGGGACTTAGTTGACCTCCCCAAAGGACGTAAAGCAATTGGGAACAAGTGGGTTCTCAAAATTAAGCGAAAAGCTGATGGCAATATCGAAAGATATAAAGCATGTCTTGTAGCAAAAGGATATACGCAACAGGAGGGAATTGATTATGAGAAAACTTTTTCACTTGTTGTGAAGTTTGCTTCAATCCGTCTTATTCTGGCTATAGTAGCCAGTATGGATCTTGAATTACATCAAATAGATGTAAAAACTGCTTTTCTCAATGGAGAATTAGGTGAAGAAATCTATATGGAACAACCTGAAGGTTTCATCAAGGCAGGTCATAAAAATAAAGCATGTCGTTTATTAAAATCCATTTATGGCCTGAAGCAATCTTCAAGACAATGGTATATTCGTTTTCATAACGTAATCATTTCGTATGATTTTCAAATGATCGATGAAGACCATTGTGTGTATGTTAAAAGATCCAAAAATAAATTCGCGATTTTATCTTTATACGTGGATGATATATTGATTGCTTGTAATGACTGTGTATTTCTTAAGCAAATCAAAGATTGGTTATCATCAGAATTTGAAATGAAATACATGGGTGAAGCGGCATACATTCTTGGAGTCAAGATTTCAAGAGATCATTCAAAGAAATTGTTATCGCTAAGCGATGTACATTCAAAAAATTCTTGAACGATTCCATATGCAAGATTGCAAACCAATTGATAATCCTATTGCTAAAAATGAATGCCTTAGTAAAAGAAATTGCCCATCAACGCCACAAGAAAGGGAACAAATGAAGAATGTTCCCTACACTAGTGCAGTTGGAAGTCTTATGTACGTAATGATGTGTACAAGACTAGATATTTGTTATGCTGTTGGGATGGTAAGCAGATATCAGTCAAATCCAGGCCAAGCATATTGGAAAGCAATAAAGAGAATATTAAGGTATCTGAAAGGAACCGTGGACTATGCATTATGTTATCAAGGCAATGATCTATGTATACAAGGATATACAGATGCAGATTGGGGAGGAGATTTAGATGAAAGAAAATCTACCTCAGGATATGTATTCTTACTAAACCATGGAGCAATATCATGGAAAAGTAAGAAACAATCATGCGTTGCATTATCCACAATGGAAGCTGAATTTATAGCGTTCTCAACTATAGTACAAGAGGCTGTGTGGCTTTATCGATTCCTTATGCATTTGGGAGTCACTAAAAGTGAAATCAATCCAGTGACTATCAACTGTGACAGTCAAGCTGCAATCGCTTATATAAAAGACCCCAAATTTTATTGTAAGACTAAGCACATAGATACTAAATATAATTATGTGAAATATATAGTTGCACGATGAGATGTGACAATGAAATATATATTTACACGAGATATGATAGCAGACCCAATGACAAAGTCAATTTTTAGAGATATATACATTGGGCATGTAAAGTCACTAGGACTATGTAGATGTTGAAATGTACTGATAAACATTTCTCTATGTATGTTCACTCTATTTAATGTCATATGTTTGGATATACTGTATAATGAAGATTATACATTATGTGTCATTTGATTCATGAATATATGTGTTTATGTATAAATATATTTTTGAGATGAATCATAAGTATATGAGACAGATAATAGATTGGCCCTCTCACACGGGCAATCACCTCTAGTATTTTTGCTTGCTAGAGATGAGGCATGTTTAAAGTTTATTATCTAGGTGATAATTGAGAGCGAGAAACTTAAACTATAAATGCCGCATGAGAATTGGTTTAAAGTGATTTATTAATCATTATATCTGTCTTACGTTGCCAGATGATAGTTCTGAATAAGTTTTTGAGTAGATGAGTGAACTCAAGTTAAACATTGAGTATGTTTGAACTATCATCTATACGGTATTTCTTGAATAAAGACGTTCAAGTTAAACGAAGTGAGTAAATACCGTAGCACATGACTCGTACCATGTGTGCACAACTGACCATAAAAGGGATTAATGTAAGTAACAAGATCTCATCTTACATTGTGTGTGTAACACCCCACTCCTGAGTGACCCGAACCCGATATCGTTGGTGATATCTGAGTCCGCGCCCCGCGAGGGTGGCGTATTACATCAGTCGGTTAAAACTCAGTATACATTTTTTTTTGAAACCATTGATTCCACGTTAGCGCGGCAAAAACAGTAAGTAACTAAAACCCATGTTCATAATAAACCAGTTCCAGTTATTACAGTCATCCAAGAATAATTTACAATCAGTCAGTGAGTAAAACAATAAAACCACAATGGGCTCGTTATAACTACAAAGCATTGTTGCACAATAAGACACTAATGCAGACACGGACTGATCCCGACCTCTACCCTTCACTTGCCTACAGTAGACATACTCCCTTGTCAACCGAGGTATTCTTCAGGACCTGAAAATAGATGCAAATTTTGGGTGAGTTTTGCGAACTCAGTGAGAAACCATCATCGATGGTTCACTCAATTCATGCATATATACACACTTTACCATTTATCACATACAATCACAATTCACAAATGTAAGGCGTATTGCCTTTCATACAATCCACATTTAATCATACCATATATGCAATGCATATGAGACCTTTTCCATTTTCATTACGTTGTTGTGACCGTGCGCCTGAGCTCAATAACGGTGAGCCAGTGGCTCTGAAATTTCGTTGGGCTTGAAGCCCTGATACATCGAGCCGAGGCTCAATACGTTGGACCCGAGGTCACATGCGTTGAGCTGAAAGCTCATATACGTTAGGCGTGATATGCCCTAATACTGGTCGTTTCTCGGTCACTGTTGCCTTTATCGATCATACTTTGATGCATGCAATGAACATGTTCAATTTCCATTTACAAGTCAATGTTATTTGCCATATCTTGGACTTTCGGTCCAGTATTTCAATCATATACATTTCAATTTATTGCATCCTACCATATCACATTGACAAATACATCCGATGTATCGAATGATAATTAACACTTCAATATCAATTTCCCATTTCCTCGGACCTTTGGTCCGAGATCTCCAATGTAAACATTCATGATAGTTACACACAAATAGCACTTCGATAACAAGTTTCAATATTTGGACACCTATGGTCCGAAATCATTCAAAAGCAAACACACATAATCCCTCCATTATCTCCATGACATCAATGCGTCATATTAAACACACATAGATTGAGAAACCAACTAGGTTACTCACCTATTACTTCCGAGAGCTATTGTCGGAAGTCTCCACGTCGGTCGATCGGCGTTCAGCTTGTGTCTCTATAAGAAGCAGAGAACAAACTGTCACTAAAAATTCAATCCGAATTCGTTAAGGATACACATGTAGGTGTATAATGCACGTTCATGAATTTCCGACCGTAATATCATTTTTTCCATTAGAAAAAATCCGTTTGAAAATTAGAAACCTAATGGCGCTGACGACGCTCAATTTGGACCTCTATAGGTCCCCAATTAAAGAAAACAGTGATTAACGGTCCCTTACCCGGATCCACGTCAAATTTTCCGTCCAAAAATTCCCAATTTCTCAAAAAATGAAATTCAATATTCACTGAATCCGATGCCTCAAGAATCAGGTCAATCGGACGTCGGACGGAAAAGTTATTCACGAAAGAAATCAAAATTCAACAATTAATATATATATATATATATATATATATATATTGCCCTTATTTCCTACTCTTTTTCCCTTTTCTTTAACCGAAATTCAAAAATTCATAACATATTCTACACAATTCCGAAAAATGCAAACCATATCTCATTGGAAAGGTAATGAAACCCTCTACAAGTTTCCTTTAGTCCAGAAAAATCAATTTCACCCCTAAGGGTGTCAAAATCCCAGTACAAGCTACTGCCTACACAATCACTTCCCAAAACAGAACAGTCATTGGAAATTCACCATTTTTCATTCGATGTAGTAAAAAATTATGCAATAAATATGCTCATCAAGATCACAATGTCCTCTACAACTTTTGTGAAACAACCAAAATTTCAATTCCCATGCTAACTAGGTCAATAATTCACTCAATGTTGCTATCCCTGAAATCATTCAATTTGAGCAGTAAACTTATAACAAGCATAACTCCCTGTACACAAGTCATAACAATCAGAACTTTATATCCCTGAAAAGATAAATCCTCAAACTTCAATTCTTCCTGAAATAACCAAACTCCAATTCAGCCTCTAACAGTTTCAAATATGTTATGCAAGTTTCTGACCTAATCAGCACTTAACATCACAATGTAGGTTCAGTTTTTGAAATTCCATATCTCCCACATCTGATTTCCAAAAATTATAAGCCATATATAATTTTCAAGATCAATGTGTCATCTAGAACTCTTCAGTACATTTCAAACTCCAATTCAATTCATAAAAATTACTAAAATTCTTCCAAATCCGAATGTGCACTAAATGTGCCAATCCAACTAGGTTTCAGTCAATGCATAAAAACAGCCAACACTCATCAGTCCATAATTCCTACTATACATATCGAAAAATTGCAAAATCAGTGGCATTAGAAAGATTACTTAATAGGCTTCAATTTTCAATCTAATCCATTTGTCTTAATTCCTTCTCAATTAATTCATAAAGATTAGCAAAACTCAAGGGTATGATTTCGGGTACTATTCATTCCAGTCAAGAACAGCAACTTTCCAAGCCACATTTCACCCTCTTAAGATTACAATTGGCCAATACCTATTTCACACAAAAATGTCGCTAACATCCCAAAGTTTAAGTATCCACAAACCTCACCTCATTTGCATTTCTATACAATGAGTTATGATTAAAACAGTACAATCAATCAAAAACCCTAATTTTCCAGATTTGGTCCAACCTTTGTTTCTCTCATTTCCATTGCCTTTAACACATCATCAAGCATCCAAATAACACAAATCAGTTCTTATACCATTCATACACATTCATACATGTCCTAGGGCTAATACCTAAAAATTGGCAGCACTTAAGTTCTCAATTATAATTAACATTAATCATCAAAATTCAATCACAAATCAAGTTAAAACCATGTATTCATACTACCTTATCCATTCCTACTTCAAACTAACCTTATACCCATTAAGTCAAGCAATAATTATCATCAAATTAAAGCATCAATCAACATCATAATTGTACCATAATTCCCATTACATGCTTCTAATCACCATGATTTAGTAAAACACAATCAAAGTGTAATGAAATCCTTACCTATTAAAGCCTCCAACTTCACTCTTCATGCTTCAACCAAGCAATCCATCACAATTTATTCACACCCCCATGCACAATTTTTACCATAGACAAGGGGTAACACATGTAAGCTAACGTGCATGAGAGGGAACATTTGAGGAGGAGGAGGAGAACACTTGAAAGAAGAAAAACAATCGATGGGGAAGTGGAAATGGAGAGTAGGTTTCGGTTTACAATGAATTTTAAACAACCAAGTGCTCTTTTCCTTCTTTATTTAAGGCAACAACCGAGAGACAGCATGTAGCAAACCAAGGAAGCATAATGAAACATTAAAAGAAGGACAATGGGTGGCAAAAGATGATTTGTCCAAGTAAAAAGAAAAGTCAACAATTTCCACTATGATATTTTAATCAATATAAATCCAATCTAGCCACCCAATTTTCGGTTCCATGAAGCAACAAGCCTTCCTTTCCACTTAAGTCACCGAAATCTAAGGGATGAAGGCATTAAATGACATAAACACTTGGCAATTTGTGGAGGAATGAAGAAAGTCAAAGAACCAATCAAATTGTTGACAAAAATCAACAAAGACCAAGCAAAATATCACTCCAATTTCGGTCCTACCAATATTTAAGGGTCCATTTATGGGTCCCTCCAAGCTACATAATAGGATAGATCCAAATATCAGTAGAAAAAAAAAACAACCGGTTCACCACTTGGCGATTTTTTTCCGGTCTGGGAATTTTCTCCGGAAAATTCCAGAAAAATTTCTATAATTCTCTTAAAAAATAAAACACTCAATGGAGCACTCAGAATAATTTTTCAAACCCAATAACCATGTTAATCCCAATAAAATTGCATTAGGCCCAATTACCGGGAATGTCATGTATGCATGTACAATAAGTTCATGTGCACAGATTTCACTGGTTACTAGTACCAGTTGTAAGTGCAAGTCGACTTGTACATGGGGTAAGTCGACTTACACGTATTCAGTACCGATAAGTCGACTTGTATATGGGGTAAGTCGACTTATGCAAGGACGGATTGTTTATATTGTGCCCTAAAGGCAATCCCTTTAGCGTTTTATTCAAAGTCGTGGTACGACTTTATGAAGAAATAAAGAAAGGCATATTTCATTAATTTGATATTCATGAGCAGTGTTTATGAATTGATTGGATCTTTAATCAATTAATGAAGTCCATGATATATGACATAGCATGAAGGAAATTATGATGTGATCATACTCTTGAGATTCCTATCATGTGCAATTATGTCAAGATTCAAATTTTCCTAGTCATAGGATTAATGAAACTGGACATCATTAATCCGGTTAGACTAGCACATGTCATATTCCTTGATTGGATCAGCGGTGGATCTCGAAGCCAGAATATGAGATATTTAGAGTTGACATGTGGATGCTTACTAGCGGTAGTAAGTACATTGTATGACCCGCCATGAGATCATCACATGGATATCTTCTTCTAGTGTCAGTGATAATCTCATCATAGCAATGGTGCAAGTATCCTTAGACTTGAGGTACTCAAGGATATCTTGGATACTGATTCTGTGCTTTGACTCCATTCCTTGTTGCCTTCCGAGGTCGCTCATAGGGTGGTGCTTGAGTGCCGCTTGAGGTATTCAAGGTAATTGGGTAGTCAATAAAGGATTCACCACTACGGATTAGCGTAAGAGATACCCATAGCCTCTTGTCGGGATCATTACTTGTAAGGTGGCCGCAAATATGTCATGAAGAGTGTCCTCATTGACATATAGAGTAATGAGTCTGGGGACGAGAACTAATATCACTGGGCTGAGACTCAGTCTAGTGAGAGTTGACACTTTGACCATACTCATAACCAAGTGGGGTATAGGATGGTGAAAGGACGAATTGCACAGTAATTGTCTCATGGAAGGGTTCGTGATCGGTTCGTGATGAATTCATCAAACCGATTATTTTCGGTCAATTGGGGTCATGATGTGTTGCTAGACGCCGCTTCATGACTTGCTCAGATTAATTGTTAATCTAAGTGGCCAACATAACCGGGAACCTAAAGGGTCACACGCATAAGAGTGATTCAGAGAATCTGTAAAATAGTAATTGGACAGAATTCCAATTATGGAGAGCATTAGGATTAAATGGATCCCGATGAGATCGAGATATGTCCCGATGAGATCGCGACATCGATATTGCTAAAAAACGTTTTCGGGGGTTTTTCCCATACCTGGACCGGGTAGGCCGGTAGGACCGACCCCAGTGTGACTGGACCGCTTCAGCAATTATATACATATATATATGATTAATTAAATAAATAAATAAATAATTAATATATATATATGTACATATACGTGGATGGATGAAAATGGAGAAGGAAGCTTCTTTTAAAAGCTTAGTCATCTAGTTTCATTAAATGACTAAATGACAAAAGAGGATGAATAAAAAGGTGATGCTCGTAGGTGATAAAGAGATGAGTTTTGAAAGGAAAAAAAAGAGTTTTTCCTCTTCATGGAAAACGATCTTCGTGGGATTTGAAGAATCAAAGGGTTTTGAAAAGGTTTTAAAATCCTAAGCTTCTCATCTCTTCGTCATTCATCTTTCAAGCTTCATCTTCTCCAAGCAAGCTTCTTCTTTAACGTTGATTCAAGCTCTCCAAGGATAAAGGTAAGGTCTAGCAGCCTTTAATTTGTTCTAGCTATTCCCGGGTCAAAGGGGTTTGTCCCGGTTAGGTTTTCTGATCTCTGCGTGGATACCTTTAGAGATAGTCTCTATTGGCTATTTAGGTTTGAGTCTTCATACCGACACATAGATCCTAGCCTTCGGGAAGGTCCCGACGACAAAAATTTTTGTTTTCCGCACTTGGTACATGTGATGTACCTCCCGGGATTTTCCTACAGTGGTATCAGAGCGTCCGGTGTCCCGTATGAAGCTAAAACCTAAGCGAGATCAGAAACACTAATGGAATTTTCTGTTGATGCATGCTTGCTGTCCAATTTTCGAATTTATATTGTGATATGTTTTTCGAAATTTTTCTGCCCAGGATTGTTCATAACATGTTAGAGAATATTTCTATGAAATTTGAGAATTTATCGATTTGATTTGATATAGTTTTGCTAATTTAATTCCCTAAGTTTCAGATGCTGTTTTGTGAAACAATTCTGGAATAGGCAGTAGTATAAATTCGATAATAAATTCTAGAAAAATGTGTTTTAGGCTTTTCCTTCACCTACATGTCTCTAAGATGTTGGTGAATGTCTGTGAGCATGGAAATTGGATTTCAAGGTGATTGGATATTTATTCACTAATTTATTCTATACTGTTGGGAATTGTTGTGCTGATGAACACAGATTTTGAATCGGTTTTGTTATTTTGTTTGACTGAGTTTTTGATGGCGTAAAATCCTGAACAAATTCAGGTAGCATGTTCAGAACATTTAATAACCTATGTAATTTTCTCAGAATTTATTGAAATTGTTTCATTGATCATTTCGAGCAATGTACAGAACTGGACAGTTTTGGTGAAAAATTGTTGGGACTGTTTTGCTTGGCTTGATTGAGTGTGCTTTTTCAGTTCCAATGCCTTGCACCATTTTTAATGTGATTAAAAATGTGTTATCTTGATGTGGTATGATTTCCAAAGTGCATTGCTTGAAGTTGCTTTTCCAAGAATTTTTGAATGCCGAATTGGTCACATTTGTGTCTCGTTAGTATATTTCATTTTCTTGCTTGTTTTGGCCGTCACAATTTTTGTGACAAGTGCCGGAGTAGTTTTGAGAGTGTATACACTAGCTTGAGATGCTTAGGGTGATAATTTGGGTGTTCCTAAATTATTTGGAAATCTTAGAGTTATGACTCATTTCAAGCTTGTCATATAGTTTGACTATTTAAGGCATTCATGAATCAACGAAGTGTTCATTGAGGCATCTATTTACAGATATTACCCTACGTATGATGGTATTGTGAATTGGAATTGCATGGATTGAGGAATTAGCCGATTAGAGATTTTAGCAAATTTCCTTGAATAAGGCGACTTGTGTATGGAATAAGTCGACTTGTTCAAGGTCTAAGTATAAGTCGACTTGTAGCACCTTACAAGGCGACTTGTACATGGGCAGGTGCCATAAGGCGACTTGTTTCCTACAAGTCGACTTGTGTGTGGGCAGTGGCATAAGGCGACTTGCATTTGATGAAAGTCGACTTGTGACATGCTCAGGTTGGATGATGGATGATTATAAGGATTGATTCAATTTGATTGATGAAACCTAAATCATGCCATATAGTCATAGTGACTATGATCCTTCAGCTTGGAGTCTAGAGTTTCTAAATCCCTCCTCGGTATATGAAAACTAACGCCTTCCATTAATATGGTAAGAACTAGAGTTCTTATAGGGATGGGTTGTTGGGTAAACCCAAGCTCACTCTATCTGGATATGTTGAACCATGAAAATATGATTTTTCGATTAATGGGTTGGTTTTCTTTGGGCGTTAGTTTGTTGAGTAAACTCAAGGTCAGCGTGAATGAGAGGAGAAATTGGGCAACATACATCGATATATGCGCATCAAAGAGTTGATACCCAATGTAAGTGCACATATCAACAAGTTGATAAAGCGATCGATAGTTGTGTCTAAGATGTAATTGGTATATCGATACCTCCGAGACATAAGGTGGCTTGTTGGGCAAACCCAAGGTCATTCTCAATGTCGGTTATCGATGATGCAATTGGTATGTCCGATACCTACCGATTGACCTAAGTTGTGGCTTGTTGGGCAAACCCAAGGTCACTCTTAGCAATGTCGGATATCGACCCACTAGGACTTTATGTCACTTTGTTTCTCTGGATTCGTAAAGAGGGTTATGGATTCTAGGAAACTAGTGGGAGCCATATGCATGTCATGCAAGTCCTTATGATCATGCAGGCATTTCTATTCTAACATTCCTTCGCTCTATCGCGCTTAGGTTGATTGAAGATATCTTTCGATGTGAATTTTCGCTCCCTATACGGACCGAATTTTCTTGATCGGTGAGGAATCGAGAATTGTTCTCGATCCGAGGAACTGGATACGTCTAGATGTTCCACTTCCGGATGCACTCGCCGTCGATGCTTGATGAGGATCGAAAGCATATCGTAAGCATCTAAAGACGATGATATGGATACTTGCATTATGCTTGCCTCGATGTCACCAGAGTGCGAGTATAAAGACGAGTCTATGGATGCTCCCACTATAGTATTTCATCTTAGGGAGCGATGAGTAAGCTCGATGCGAAAGGTTCGAGACCTCGAGGCTTCTCTTCACCATTAAAGATGGCTCGGGGACATCTCGCTGTCCGATATGCACGAAGATGAATGGCTATATTGAGAGATTGGCTGTCTTAGGATTTGTAATGGATTATGAGTTAAGTATAGACTTAATTACATTTGGATTGTCGACGCTTATTCACGGTTCGTGTTAAACTATCGGATGAACCAAATATCACAACAATTCTGAGTGATCAATCTGCTTTCAAGACATTGAAAGGTGCTATCAAGAAGGATAGCAAGCAAGTGCTAGTGGTGGATGCTTCTTCTTGGTCAAAGAAGAAAATGCCAAGAAACCAAATGGAAGTGCCATCAAGGAAAACCAAAGCGCCTAAAAGGATTTTGCTTCCATGTGGCAAGGCGGCCACTAGAGGCAAAAGCGTAAAGTCTATCTCGAGTTCTGAAGCGAAGAAGGCATCGATGCCTCTACTCCTTCAAATATGTTTGTCATTGAGGTTAATCTGCTTCGATCAAAACATATGGGTATTTGATACGGTTGTGGCTCATACATATGAAATGATATGTAGGGCTTGAGGACGATGAGCAGTTCATAAAAGGAGAACTAGACCTTCGTGTAGGTAATGCAGACATTAGCCGTAGACACTTATGTCTTGTCACCCCTAGTGGGCTTGTATTCAAATTGGATGATTGTCATTTTGTACTGTTTTAACAAAGAACATATTATCATTTCTTGTTTCAATAAATTTGGTTTCCATTGGACTTTTAGTAGCAATGGTTGTTTTATTAGTTCGAATGGAATGCTCTATGCTCTTTGGTACATTATGCAATGGAATTGACATATTAGATATGTCATATCTAGTTACGAATTTCAATGGCGAAAAGACATAATCGAGATAATTTAAAATCAACTTACTTATGGCATTGTCGACGGCCATATAAATGAGACACGCATCGCTAAGCTCCATAAGAGTGGCGGTTTAGGTCATTTGATTATGAATCATATGACACATGCGAATCTTGTTTATTAGGCAAGATGACTAAGTTACCCTTGAGGAAAGGGTGAGCAGTGATTGGAGTATTAGACCTAATACATTCAGATGTATGTGGTGCGATGTCCATCCATGCAAGTGGTTATCTTTACTTCATTACTTTTATCGGTGATTATTCACGATATGGGTACCAGATGTCGATGAGATACAAATCAAGCGTTTGAAAAGTTCAAATAATTGAAATGAAGTAGAAAACTAACTTGGTAAAAGTATGAATACATTACGATCTGATCGTGGTAGAAATTGCTTAGACCAACAGTTTTGGATTATCTCAGAGATAATGGGATTTTATCTCAGTACACTCCACCTTGCACGCCGCAGCACAATGGTGTGGCTGAAAGGAGATATCGAACCTTGTTAGACATGGTGCGATTAATGATAGGTTTTGCATAGTTTTTGGGGGTATGCGCTCGAGACAGCTGTTTACTTGTTAAGCAGAGTTCCATTAAAGGCGATTGATGTTACTCCATATGAGATGTGGATTAACCGAAAGCCTATCTTTCTGTTGAAAGTTTGGGGTTGTCTCGCTTATGTGAAGCGGACACGGTCGAGATTAACGATGCAAAATCGACAAGTGTTTGTTCGTAGGATATCGTGGGATATCAATTCTACCTTCCGAGGAACAAAATTGTTTGTTTTAAAGCATGTTGTTTTCTTAGAGAAAGAGTTTCTTTTACAAGAGGACGATGGGAGCAAAGTTGAACTTGAGGAAGTTCAAGATGCTCGAACAAACGTAGATCATCGTCTGAACTCTGCAATCTGTAACTCATATAGATGAGGTAACAGTTCAACCTTCTATTACACAAGAATTTCAGAGGTCATGTAGGATACGCCTGCATTCGAGAGATATGGATTTCTCATGAGGAGCAGAATGGCGTGTGCTCATCGAGATGATGAGTTTACTACTATGAAGAGGTTACGAAAGTTCGAGTCTAAAAATGGCTTTGTGCCATGAAATCGAATGGATTCCATGTATGAAAACCAAGTATGGACTTTAGTTGTTGCACAGAAGGAATAAAGCCCAAAGGGTGCACATGGGTTTTCAAGAAGAAACCGACATGGATGGTAATGTGATTACTTATAAAGCAAGGCTTGTGGCCAAAGGATTTAAATCGAGGAGACAAGGAGTTGACTATGGCGAGACCTTGAATTTCAGTGCAATGCTTAAATCCATTCGGATACTCCTAGCCATTGCCGCTCATTATAATTATGAGATATGGAAAATGGATGTGAAGACAGCTTTCCTGAATGGAAACCTTCCCGAGGATGTGTATATGACATAACCAGAGGACTTCACCTCCTATGATGGCGAAATGGTATGCAAGCTTCAGAAATCCATGTATGGATTGAAGCAAGCATCCAGGAGTTGGAATATCCGTTTTGATGAGGTACTCAAAGAGTTTGGTTTCTCACAAAATTCAGATGTACATTGTGTGTATAAGAAGGTTCATGGAACTGCAATCGTATTTCTTGTGTTATAAGTAGATGACATATTAATACTAGGAAAACGATGTCTCTATGCTACAATCAGTTAAGATTTGGTTGTCCAAACCCTTTTGCGATGAAAGACCTTGGTAAAGCAACTTATATCCTTGGGATAAAGATTTATAGAGATAGATCAAAGAAGTTGCTTGGTCTTTCACAATCAACGTACATAGGTAAGATGCTAAAGAGGTTTAGCATGGAACAATGCTATGTACGAGACCCGATGTATTATATGCTCTAAGTGTTCTGACGGATACCAATCGGATCTTGGTGAGGGTCCTTTGGGTGGTATCAAGAATATCCTCAAGTACTTGCGAAACACTAAGGATGTTTTCTTGACACATGGAGATGAAAATCTCAGTGGCGGGCATACAAATGCCGTTTTAATCGATAAGGATGATTTTGAATCACGATCGGGTTATATACATTCACACTGAGCGGCTGGCGGTCGGTTTGAAAGAGTTCAATCAAGAGACAATGCGATTCAATAACCGAGGCATAGTACATTGCCGCATGAGATGCGCAGAGGAAGCGGTTTGGATCAATCCTAGCCGTGATGAGCCCATAGGATTGTATTGTGATCTGATGGGGCTAGTCTTGTGAGGAAAGGAACCAATGTCTCATCACTGATCCAGACTCGTACTCCGTCGATTCCATTTGATTCGGGAAATCATCGGTTGAGATGATGTCCTTATAGAGAGAATTCCCACGAGCAAAGTGTTCTCGATCCGATAACAAAGCCATTGTCACACGAGAATTGTGATTCTTATGTACTCGCTTTTGGTATTAGATACTAAAGGCGATTGGCTTTAGGTCAAGTGGGAGATTTGTAAGTGCAAGTCGACTTGTACATGGGGTAAGTCGACTTACACGTATTCGAGACCGATAAGTCGACTTGTGCATGGGGTAAGTCGACTTACGATTCGATCCGATAAGTCGACTTGTACATGGGGTAAGTCGACTTATGCAAGACGGTACTATTTATATTGGCCCCAAAGGCAATCCCTTTAAGCGCGTTTTATTCAAAGTCGGTATACGGACTTTATGAAGAAATAAAGAAAGGCATATTTTATTAATTTGATATTCATGAGCAGTGTTTATGAATTGATTGGATCTTTAATCTAATTAATGAAGTCCATGATATATGACATAGCATGAAGGAAATTATGATGTGATCATACTACCGAGATTCCTATCATGTGCAATTATGTCAAGTATCTAAATTTTCCTAGTCATAGGATTAATGAGATGGACATCATTAATCCGGTTAGACTAGCACATGTCATATTCCATGATTGGATCAGCGGTGGATCTCGAAACTATAAATATGAGATATTTAGAGTTGACATGTGGATGCTTACTAGCGGTAGTAAGTACATTGGATGACTCGCCATGAGATCATCACATGGATATCTTCTTAGTGTCGGTGATAATCTCATCATAGAATGGTGCAAGTATCCTTAGACTTGAGGTACTCGAGGATATCTTGAATCTTGATTACGTGCTTTGACTCCATTCCTTGTTGCCTTCGGAGAGGTCGCTCGTAGGGTGGTGCTTGGGTGCCGCTTGAGGTATTGAAGGTAATTGAGTAGCCAATAAAGGATTCACCACACGGATTAGCGGAAGAGATACCCATGGCCTCTTCGTGGGATCATTACTTGTAAAGTGGCGGCCAAAGAATATGTCATGAAGAGTGTCCTCATTGACATATAGAGTAATGAGTCTAGGGCGAGAACTAATATCACTTGGCTAGACTCGGTCTAGTGAGAGTTGACACTTTGACCATAATCATATCCAAGTGGGGTATAGGATGGTGAAAGGACGAATTGCACAGTAATTGTACATGGAAGGGTTCGTGATCGGTTCGTGATAAATTCATCAAACCGATTACTTTCCGATCAATTGGGGTCATGATGTATTTCTAGGCGTCGCTCATGACTTGCTTTCAGTTAATTGTTAATCTAAGTGGCCAACATAAAGGGAACCTAAAGGGTCACACGCATAAGAGTGATTGGAGAATCATAAAATAGTAATTGGACGAGTTCCAATTATAGAAAGCATTAGGATTAAATGGATCCCGATGAGATCGAGATATGTCCCGATGAGATCGCGACATCGATATTGCTGAAAACGCGTTCCGGGTTTTTCCCATAGGGACCGGGTAGGCCGATAGACCATGACCCAGTGTGGATGGACCGCTTGACAATTATATACATATATATATGATTAATTAAATAAATAAATAAATAAATAATATATATATGTACATATACGTGGATGGATGAAAATGGAGAAGGAAGCTTCTTTTAAAAGCTTAGTCATCTAGTTTCATTAAATGACTAAATGACAAAAGAGGATGAATAAAAAGGTGATGCTCGTAGGTGATAAAGAGATGAGTTTTGAAAGGAAAAAAAAAAGAGTTTTTCCTCTTCATGGAAAACGATCTTCGTGGGATTTGAAGAATCAAAGGGTTTTGAAAAGGTTTTAAAATCCTAAGCTTCTCATCTCTTCGTCATTCATCTTTCAAGCTTCATCTTCTCAAGCAAGCTTCTTCTTTAACGTTGATTCAAGCTCTCGAGGACAAAGGTAAGGTCTAGCGACCTTTAATTTGTTCTAGCTATTCCGGGTCAAAGGGTTTGTCGGTTAGGTTTCTCGATCTCTGCGTGGATACCTTTAGAGATAGTCTCTATTGGCTATTTAGGTTTGAGTCTTCATACCGACACATAGATCCTGGCCTTCGGGAAGGTCCCAGCGACAAAAATTTTTATTTTCCGCACTTGGTACATGTGATGTACCTCCCAGGATTTTCCTACACCAGTATGCATGGATAGTCCTAAGTCATTCCGATCCATCTCATCCTATGCCAAATTTACTATTTTACCCTTCCAATTGGGGGTGGGATGTTACAGTGTGAGACCCTTGAGGTTAAGAAGAACCTCATCATATACCCTTATGACTCTTATTTCATTCTTGAGAATTGAATTTAAGGTTTGCTACTTTAGGTTATTGCCAAGAGATCATGTATGATGCAATCTGATGGAATAATTCTAAGAAAGCAAATTAAATTTGATTCAAAAGAGAATTGAGAATAGAGGAAGGTCATTTAATTTAGATCATTGACTCGCATGAAAAGTATTCATAGATGACCATCGTCTCTTTAGTAGAGAACATGAATACAGTCATGACTTAAGAACCTAATTGAGATCAAAGGAAAAAATTCAAATGCAAGATATGACCTAGGGTATAGCATACAATGTCTATTTAAGGACTCATAAGTCCTAGGATCAATTTGTTAAATTGAGATGTCATATACTCCTAATAGATATGTGACTATGTACTCTCGTCGTATGCTGGTCACACTGGTTATTGAACGAGTATGAGTACTGCAGAGTTTTGATTTAAACCCATCATGTGTGAGTGGGAGATGATGCCGTTTGACACCTATGATGGGTCAAATGGTAATCATCTGGCATGAATAACTACCATCGGTAGTTATTCATAGATGAAGTATATATAGTCAAAAACAACGGTTTGAAGACTGTGAATGTGTGTGTTTGATCCGATCAAAACTGCTGCTTTGAAAACTTCTGGAAAGGAGAATTCTGCGTTCTTTAATCAGTGGAAACTAACAAATCATCAAGTCAAGTTTGTTTTGTTTCTCCACGCATATAAAATGATCCTATCGTGTATGATATGTTCATATGTTTTTTTTTCTAACAGCGTTTGTCCACTACCATCCATTCCCCAGAACGTGGGGCCAGTGTCGTCCCATCAGGCACTATTCCTACTCTTGCATTTTTAGTACCCGCGTGTTGCGGTTCAGTCCCGCCCTCCCTTGGTTTGGCGTCCAACTCCAATCGAGGAGACGTCATCATTGCCAAAGAACATGAAGATTGGGTGTGGCCATAAATCCCACAAATGAAGCATATGGGTTTCAGTCCCTCATACATTACTTTATAACACACATCATCAAACCAAATCTGGCCCGCTAATGGCTTGGAAATGTCTATCTTAATGCAGACTTGGGCAAACTGGCCATGGGTAGCATGCGAGGTATTCATATTAACCCGGAATGGATTGCCCAGACCAGACGCCAAGGCTCGCAACACATTCTCATTGTAATACATAACAGGTAATTCTAGAAATTTGACCCACGCCAATATTTTACTCATTTATGGGCTCACTGTGAGATAATATCCTTGGATCATCTAGGGTCCATTCGCCAGTGCGCTCATGCGATCCTCCTCTAAGGTGAAGTTAATGAAGAAGTAGTCGTATCCAAGATCTAACATGTCAAGGTCTACAATATGTTTTCGTAGAGTGAAAGGTTAAATGCAAAACGAAATTAATATATAATTAAATAATTTAAAGAAGAAATAGAAGTGCTTTTAAAATAATTTAGAGATCATTTGTTGTAATTTTTAATTTTAGTTTTATGTTTTTAGTTGAAAAATTTAAACTTGTTTGGTTGAGACTTTAATTGTAAAATTGAAAACAAAAATTTGTTTAGTTTAATTTTTAATATAAAACTGAAAACAAAAATGTTTAATTTTATTATCATGTTTCTATGAATTTGAAAAGCTACAATATGTTTTGTAGAGTGGAAGGTTAGGTGCAAAGCGAAATTAATATACACTTGAGTAATTTAAAGGAGAAATAGAAGGGCTTTTAAATAATTTAGAGATAATTTGATTCCACCTTTATTTTTCAGTTGTGATTTTATTTTTATTTTATGTTTTAATTAAAATATAAACTTGTTTGGTTGAGATTTTTAATATCAAAATTGAAAAAACTTGTTTGGTTGAATTTTAATATAAAAACTGAAAAAAAAGTTTAATTTTGTTATCCTGTTTCTATGGACTTGGAAAGCTACAGTATGTTTTGTTCAGTGAAAGGTTAGCTACAAAACGAAATTAATATATAATTGGGAAATCTAAAGGAGAAATAGAAGGTCTTTAAAATAATTTGGAGATCATTAAGTTCCACCTTTGTTTTTTTTTTGTAATTTTAGTTTTAGTTTTAGTTTTAGTTTTATGTTTTAATTAAAACAAAAACTTATTTAGCTGAGATTTTAATGTAAAATTGAAAACAAAGACTTGTTTAGTTGAATGTCTAATATAAAAACTGAAAACAATTTTTGTTTTGTTTTATTATCTTGTTTCTGTGGACTTGGAAAGCTACAATATGTTTTTGTGGAGTGGAAGATTAGTTACAAAATGAAATTAATATATAATTGAGTAATTTAAATGAGAAATAGAAGGACTTTTAAAAATAATTTAGAGATCATTTGGTTCCACCATTATTTTTGTGTTGTGATTTTTAGTTTTAATTGTGTTTTTAATTAAAAACACAAACTTGCGTAGTTAAGATTTTTCTTGTAAAAATTGAAAATAAAATTTATTTGGTTGAATCTCTAATATACAAATTGAATTTTTTTTAGTTTTATTATCATATTTCTATGGATTTGGAAAGCTAAAATATGCTTTTACATAGTGGAAGGTTAGGTGCAAAGCTAAATTAATATATAATTAAGTCATTTAAAGGAGAAATAGAAGGGCTTTTAAAAATAATTTAGAGATCATTTGGTTCCACCTTTGCTTTTATTGTGATTTTTAGTTTTAGTTTTATGTTTTTTAATTACAAAATAAAAACTTGTATGGTTTAGATTTTAATGTAAAATTGAGAACAAAAACTGTTTGATTGAATTTCTAATATAAAAATCGAAAATAAAAATGTTTAGTTTTATCTATGGACTTGGAAAGCTACAATATGTTTTTGTAGAGTGGAAAGTTAGATGCAAAATAAATTAATATATAATTGAATAATTTAAAGGAGAAATGGAAGGGCTTTTAAAATAATTCGAGAGATCATTTGGTTCCACAATTATTTTACATTGTAAATTTTAATTTTAATTTTATGTTTTTAATTAAAAACAATAACTTGTTTAGTTGTGATTTTTAAAGTAAAAATTGAAAACATAAAATTATTTGGTTGAATTTCTAATATAAAAGTGAAAACAAAAAATATTTGATTTTATTATCCTGTTTTATTTTTAAGTATACACTTATGTTAATTATTTTTAATATAATATATATTAACATATTTTAATTTTACAAACGTCTCTAGCTACTAGGAATTTTGGGTGTTAAATAATTGATTTATAAATAATTTATTTAAAATATGTAATTTATATTAAAATTCCATTATCATTGAAAACAAAATAAAATAAGCCTATAATTTCATAATTTCATTCATTTATTAATAAAAAAATGAAGAAATATATTTGAGCAATGTGATTTTTACTATCATGTGACAAATTGATAAAGCTACATGACATACATCAACTGGATTAATTGAAAAGGGACTGCATGCTTTGTTAGAGTTGGAAGATGTCCCCTAAGAATCTTAGTTTATGTTGATATATTTTGCATGTTATATTATGGAAGAAAAATACAACAATCCTAGAAAAAGAATAAGGTTAAGAAATCAAAACTATAGAGAAGCGGATGGTCGTCATCTCATCAGTTGTCACATTTCCATCTTGAGTTTGGCACACAACTTTGATAATGGCACCAACCGGTGTTTATTTACGTTTACACGGATTTAATTGAAGCTATGCGTTCTTGATTCGGATCCATAAGTCGGCTACTTTCTTTGATGAATCCGACGTAAAGATACCTGCAAAACAAAGAAGGCTTGTCGGGGGTTGTGTCCCGATTAGCCCCTCTGATGCTCATGTCAGTCTTTTGGTGAAGGTGAGGTTGATCAATGCAGAGAAAAACTAGGTTATGATTGCGTACCTCAATTTGGTGAAATTATCCCTTAAATATGAAGTAACAACTAGGTTTTAGTCTTTTACGTGTTTACATGGGAGACTTCCTTCTATGGATGGGCCAAGGAGGGCATGGGCCGGACTTGGGCTTGGCCTAGGCATAAAACTGATCTCTGAAGAATGGACCGATCGACCCACGGGTCGTTTTGATGGGCAAGACCAACACGGCCGATCAGACCATAAACCCCTACTCTTGAGTCGGCGAAGAGAAGGGTCGGAGGAATATGTAGAGGTTTTATAGCTCGTCATAGAACAACTTCGTGATTAGGCGTCGGTTGAGCATTGAGATGTAGCCCGTCCGTAGGTCGACTAAAAAGTAGTCGATCGATCGGGCATTGTTGTTGTAGCTCGGTCATGGGATAGCTCGGGTAGTCTGATCGGTCGGATCCGACTAGTTGTGCGTGTTGCTCGTCTTGGGATCGGTCATTGAGTGCCCCATTGGTCGGCCTCGGCACTTATTCTTGTGACATTCAGCGCTAAAGCAAGTCGGTGGTCATCATCGGTGGTAGCGTGAAGGTCTTGAAGCATTTATTATTTGTGGCGCGTCTATATCGTGACATTTCAAAATCAAACGATCGTCCTTAGAATAGCAGTTATGCGGTGTCCGTCGTCCTTTCAACTGCTTTGCGCCCTCGGTTCGATTAACCTAATTTATCTCCTTCGGATCATGCGTGTGTAATAAGGCATAGCTCGGATTTTCTCCGCGATCGGGTTTTGGCTGGATCGCAATTGAGCGTTTCCTATAAATGTCGAGGTCGATGAGACGGTTTGATTTTCTTCACGCTCGTTTCATTCTTGAGTTCATCTTGCTTTCCTCTGCTCTTTCTTATTCTCAGTTTTCGGAAGTTTTTTGTGGCGTTGCACAAATTTCCGATCTCTTACCACTAAATAGGTACGTCCCTTTCCTTCATTTTTCTCTTCTAAATTTCCTCTTAGTGAGCATGTCGTCCACCGGTTCTCGGAGTGGGGTTTCTCCAAGGGATGATGTCGACGAGAGGTCGTCGGAAGTTATGGCTGAGGCAACGGCGATGTTGAGGTTGGGAGATGTTGAAGAGATTACGACAAGAGAGCGGAAAGATGGGTTGGTAGTAAAGGAACTGCCCAAAGGCAAATCGAGGATGTCCGCGGCGGAGTTGAGTCGGTCGATTGTTAGGAATGGTATCCCTCGGTCCTGGGAGCCTAGTGGGTGGTTTGTCGTCTCTGAGTATTTCTTCTCGGTCGGTGGCTTGAGACTACCGTACGTACCGATCGTTGATGAAGTGTGCGCTGATTATCAATTAAGGTCGAGTCAGATTCCTCCGAATGGGTGGAGGTTCATCAATGGCCTTGCTCTGCTGTGCCACCAATTCGGCTGTCTGCTTTCAGTCAATATCCTGCGCCACTTTTTGAGAATGAGCCAGAGTCCGAGCTCTGGGGGTGAGATCCCTTCCTTGATGTATAAGGATGCCCGGTATCGCCCAGCCGAGACAGCTTCTAAAATTACCAGCTGACGAACGAAATATTTCTTCGTGAAGCCTCCGGGATCTTCCTCCGAGTCCCAGCCGTGGAGGTATCCCCTAGCCGAGCGATGGAACTACTCGTCAAGTCTATTCCTTTCTAGGGAGGAGCGGGAGGTGGTCGGCCGTATAAAGGAGTTCGACCAATATAATTTCGTTCGGCTTATTTCGGGATACGGTGGGTGGGCCTCGGCCAACTCTCTTCTGATTGACCGCCGCCTCAAGTTAGCGGGCTAGGAGAGAGAACCGCTTCGCCTGGTTGACCCCTCATGGTTGAATTATTTTCCATGCTTGTAGGTTTTGGTTCAATTTCTAACCTGCTTTCGTTGTTTGTGCAGCCATGGTCAAAGTTCATGCTTTCGCCGGGCCACCCAAGTCTGCCAAGGATAAGCACAAGGTCGCGGGGCCTTCGGAGGCTAGAGGACAGGAGGATAGGGGAGAGGCCAATTCGATTGTTTCCTCCCACCGTCTCTGAGCCGTCCGCGGCACCTGCTGTGGTCGTCCCCCCTGGTGAGTGCCTGGTTGTGATCGAGGAAGAGGAGGAGAATGAACGACCTCTGAAGAGGAGAAGGGGGGCTCAGGTAGTCGACCGATCTCCTCAAGTAGTCGACCGACCTTCTCAAGTAGTCGACCGACCTCCTCGTCCCTTGGATCGAAGCAAGGGGAAGGAGAATGTGGGAGATCGTGCTGCCCCGTCTGCCCAGGGTAAGGGGAAGAAGCCAGTGGGGAGTGCTGATAAGTGGGAGCCGACTATTAGCCTTGAGAAGACTGCCTCGATAGCCAATGCCGAAGTGGCTCTTCATCTCGCTGAGAGGGTCATTCCTCCTTCGGATGAGGAGCGCTTTGACGCGTTAAGTGTTGAGGAGCTGATGAGCTGTGCCATCCGCAATTCCATGAGGGATGTGGCTCTCACTTTGTCCATGCATTAGCGAATCGAGCTGTTGAATCGGGAGGTCCATTCCCTCCTGGAGCAGATGGACGGTGTGAAGACCGAGCTCTTGGAGGTCAGAGAGGAAGGAGACTTCTCCCGGGCTCAACTCTCTTCCTTGGAGGAGGAGAAGAAACTCTGGGAGGAGGAGCGTGACGTCTTGAGAGCTCAGCTCGCTTCGGGAGAGGAGGATAGGAGCTCCTTGAAAGCTCGGCTCACCGCGGAGGAGGTCGAGAGGGTAAGGGCGATGGCAGCGAGGAACAAGATTTCTGAGGAATGCGCGGTGTTACGAGGGAAGCTGGACTCGGAGATGGCACTTAAGGAAAAATCCCTCGAGGACCAAAGCAAATCGAAGATCTGGCGAGGAGGTGCGAGCCTCGTAAAGGAACAAAGGGTCGAGGCGATCATGCGATGGCAGAGGCGATTCTTGCAGGAGGAGTGCTTGGACTACTCCTGCGACTTGGCCCTCATGATCTTGAAGAATTGCTATGACGCCTGCGTTCCTGAAGGGTCAGATGGTCCTTCGTTTGAGGGGTTCGCCGAGCCGCTGCTTCCTACCGCCCTTGGCCTCTCTCTGGAGGAAGTAAAGGAGAGAGCCATGGAGGACCGGGGATCAGTCCCGGTTGAGGAGCTGGACCTTAGCTCGGCTGAGGAGGACGAGCTTCCTCGTGAGGATACTTCCCCGACCGCTCCCTTGAACCCTGCTCCCTTTCGACTTTTCCGCCTGCTTCCGAGGCATCCCCTGGGCATCCGCCCACTTCTCCTTCTGTAGATTTTTGAAGCTCACCTGGTTGGGCTTGTGACCAGGGCAAATTTACATTAATGCAATCTTTACTTTTGCTTCATTTTTTCTCATGTCCTTTTCTGTATTTATGCTCTTTACTTTCGATGTATGGTGAATTTTGATGAAGTTGCTCATAGTCGACCGGCTTCGAGGTTGACTTATAGTAGAGTCCGAACCGAGGTCCCAAGGATCTTGTCTTGGCGACCGATCGACCGCAGTCGATCTGTGTCGATACCGAGCGAGAGTCCCAAGAGTCTTGTCTTGGCGATCCGATCGACCGTTGTCGGTTTATATATATGCCGGGCGAGGGTCCCAAGAGTCTTGTCTTGGCAACCTGGCAGGGCAATAAGCGAGGGCGATCAATGGTCTCGAGGATTTTGTCTTAGCGACCTGGCCGATCGATAGTCGAGGCCGAGCGGTCCCAAGGATCTTGTCTTGGCGACCCGACTGACCGTAGTCGATCTATGGAGATGCCGGGCGGTAGCGAGCGAGGGTCCCAAGGATCTTGTCTTGGCGACCCGACCGACCGTAGTCGATCTATGGAATCTTTGGCGGTTCTGACGAGGTCCCAAAGATCTTGTCTTGGCGACCCGACCGGCCGTAATCGATCTATGGAATCTTGGGCGATGGCGAACGAGGTCCCAAGGATCTTGTCTTGGCGACTGACCGGCCGTAGTCGGTCTATGGAATCTTAGGGTGGTGGTGGCGAGGGTCCTAAGGATCTTGTCTTGGCGACCCGACAGACCGTAGTCGATCTATGGAGATGCCGGGCGGTGGCGCGCGAGGGTCCCAAGGATTTTGTCTTAGCGACCCGGCCGACCGTAGTCGATCTATGGAGATGCCGGGCGATGGCGAACGAGGGTCCCAAGGATCTTGTCTTGGTGACCCGACCGACCGTAGTCGGTCTATAGAGATGCCGAGCGATGGCGAACGAGGGTCCCAAGGATCTTGTCTTGGCGACCCGACCAGCCGTAGTCAGTCTATGGAGATGCCGGGCAATGGTTGATTGGATTTTTTACTCTTTGCCATATATAATGGAGCTTTTTATTGCCAAGAAATCTGAAAACCCCTTTATTGATGATAATGAGGGCATGGGCCGTTAAAAAACCTGTCTGGCAGGGACAGAAAAAAGGTTCCCACATGTATACAAAAACGGTAATAAGTGAAGATTAACTAAAATAAAACTTATTTATTGGTAGAACGCCTTCAAGTTTCGAGAGTTCCAAGGTCTTGGTAGAACCTTCCCTTTCGCATCGTGTAGGATGTAAGAACCATGCCCGACTTGCTTAATCACCCGATAGGGTCCTTCCCACATCTGTCCGAGCTTTCCAGGATGCTTCCCGGCTGCCTCGGCCTTTCGTAGGACGTAACCGCCTATCTTTACATCGCTCGGCTTGACCCTTCTGTTGTAGAATTTGGTCACCTTTTGCCTGATGGATTTCGAGCGAGCGGCTGCCCTTTCTCTATCTTCACTGAGGAGAACGAGTTTCGCTCTGCGGGCTTCATCATTCCGCTCTTCTTCATAGCCCGACACCCGTTGATTATGCAATGCCACCTCTACTGGAACTAGGGCTTCTGCTCCGAAGGTCATCCTGAAAGGTGTTTCCCCTGTGGCTCCGTTCGGTGTGGTTCTGTATGCCCACAACACTTCTTCTAGTTCTTCCACCCAAGTCTTTTAGCCATCTAGGCGCTTCTTGAGAGCACTCATTATCTTTTTATTGGTGTTCTCTGCAAGACCGTTGCTTTGGGGATAGGCTAATGAAGTCAGTTGTAGCTTGATCTTTTGTTGGTCGCAGAAATCTCTGAACTTGTCGTTATCGAATTGCCGACCGTTATCCGTAACCAACACCATAGGCATCCCAAAGCGGGTAAGTATATTCTTCTTTACAAAGTTCTCCACCTTCTGCTCAGAAATTGTAACGACTGCTTCCGCTTCTGCCCATTTGGTGAAGTATTCCACCGCCACTATCAAGAACTTCTTCTGTACGGGACCGAGAGGGAAGGGCCCCAGTATATCCATTCCCCATTGAGCGAACAGGATAGGATGACTCACAATTTTCATCCTCTCGGTCGGCTGGTGAGACAGGTTGCTGTTTCTCTGGCAGGTCTCACATCGGTCGACCTTCTCCTGGCAGTCTCTTCTCATTGTCGGCCAGTAGTACCCTTGTCTGATCAGTTTGTGAGACAACATTCTACCTCCTACATGATTTCTGCACATCCCTTCATGGACTTCGGCCATTGTCTGCTCGGCTTCTTCTTCATTCAAGCATCGAAGCAGCGGCCAGTCGTAAGACCGCTTGTATAGAGTGCCGTTAACGACCGTGTACTCAGCTGCCTTTATTCTTAGTTTCTTGGCCTCTGACGCTTCTTCCGGTTGTTTTCCCTCCAAAAGGTATTATATGATCGGTTCCGTCCAACTCGATCGACTGGTACTTATGTCAAAAGCTTCCTTGGCTTTTTGAATGCTAGGCCGGTCTAGTCGCTCGACCAGAATGTTATTTTTGGTGTCTCGATCTGAGGCCATTTTGGAGAGTGCATCCGCCTTAGCATTTTGAGCTCGTTCTATCCTGTTGATCGAGTCTCGCTCAAAATTACTTAACTCCGCTTTACCGGCTCAAGTACTCGATCATCTTTGTTCCTTAGCTTCATAATGCCCAGTGACTTGGCCGACCACCACTTGGCTATCGCTATATATCTTTAGGTGCTTCACCCCCATCTCCTTAGCTAGTTGGAGGCCGACTATCAGAGCTTCATATTCTGCCTCGTTATTAGAGGCCTTGAATTTTAACCGAAGGGCGTATTCTACCTTTTCTTCCGTATTTGGATCGATTAATATCACCCTTGCTCCGCATCCTTCAGCGTTGGACGACCTGTCAACGAACAAGCTCCAGGTAGGGAACTGCTCGTCCTTCGAGCTGGGTTGGCTCATCTCTGCGATGAAGTCTGCCAACACTTGCGCTTTAATGGTCGTGCGGGGTTTGTATTGTAAGTCGAACTCTCCCAGCTCTACCGCCCACTTTATTAGTCGACCCGAAGTCTCGAACTTTTGAAGGCACTGCCTGAGGGGTTGATCGGTCCATACCTCAATGGTATGACTTTGGAAGTAGGGCCTTAGCTTCCGAGCTGCCATTATCAAGGAGAGGGCTAGTTTCTCTATAGGCGTATATCGCGTTTTCGGTCCGGTCAACACTTTGCTGACGTAGTAGATAGGGTGTTGTTTGCTTCCCTCCAATCGAATAAGGACCGCGCTGATCGACACCTCTGTAACCGCCAAGTATAAAATCAGGTTCTCTCCCTCTACCGGGCTTTGCAGGATAGGCGGGCTGGACAAGTATTACTTTAAGTGTTGAAAAGCTTTCTCGCATTCGTCCGGCCATTGGAATTGGGTCATGTTCGCTTTTTTCAAGATTTTGAAAAATGGGAGGCACTTGTCTCCCAATCTGGAAATGAACCTGCTTAGAGAGACTATCCGACCGGTCAATATTTGCACTTCTTTTAAGCATTGGGGCGAGGGCATTTGGTTGATGGCTTCGATCTTCTCTGGATTAGCCTCAATCCCCCGTTGAGTGATCATAAACCCTAGGAATTTTCAGGATGCCACCCCAAAAATGCATTTTTTCGGGTTCAGCTTCATCTGAAATTTATTCAGGATCTAGAAGACTTCCTTGAGATCTTCCACATGCTCCGTGACCGTCTTACTTTTGACAACCATATCATCCATATAAGCTTCCACCGACCGGCCGATCTATTTCTTAAAGACCTCTATGACGAGTCGCTGATAGGTCGCCCCTGCGTTCTTCAAGCCAAAAGGCATTACTTGGTAGCAATATGTGCCTTGGTAGTTATGAAGGCGGTCTTTTCTTCGTCTTCCAGACTCATTTGAATCTGATGATAGCCCGAAAAAGCATCCAGGAAGCTGAGAAGTTCATGCCCTGAGGTAGAGTCTACTAGCTGGTCGATCTTGGGCAAGAGGAAACTGTCCTTTGGACATGCTTTGTTCAAGTCGGTGAAACCGATGCACATTCTCCACTTTCCGTTCTTCTTTTTCACTAAAACCACATTGGCGAGCCATTCAGGGTGCTTGACTTCTCGGATGAACCCGGCCTCGAGTAATTTTTCTACTTCTTTTTTGATCACCCCCTGTTGCTCCTTGCTGTGCCATCGCTTCTTCTGTCTGATCGGCTTGTAGTCATGTCAAATACCGAGGGAGTGCGACGCGACTGATCGAGAAATTCCAGGCATATCGCTCGGTACCCAAGCGAAGACCGATCTATTTTCCATCAAACAATCTGTGATTTCTTTAACCAGATCGCCCTGTAGCTCGGAGCCTAGGTTTGTGAATTTAGAGAGGTCGACTTCGTCCAGTACGACCCGCTGTGTTTCTTCCACTGGGTTCATCCTATCCATCTCCTCGTCGATTCTCACATCAAGAGAGCTCGTCATGACTACTACCCCGTCTAATGTCTTCGTTTCCGCTAAGTAACATTCCCTGGCGATTCTCTGCTGACCCCTGACAATACCAACTCTGTGGGGTGTCGGGAACTTCATAGTTTGGTAGTAGGTGGAGACGACCGATCTGAGGGCATTTTAAGTAGCCCGCCCGATTATTGCATTGTACGCCCCTTGAAACTTGACGACTAGGAACTCAACGTCCCTTTCTATCTGACACGGCTTCTGCCCGAACTTCACTTTCAAATACACCCGGGCGAACGGGTAAGCTGACGCCCTAGTTACCCCTTTGATGGGGCCGTCTATAGGTAGTAGTCGATCTTCGGGTACCTTCATCTGCTTGAAGGCCTCATAATACAACAAGTCGACCGAGCTACCCGTATCAATCATCACCCGCTTCACCTCGTAACCGTCCATGTTCAGATTTACCACGAGGGCGTCATCATGAGGGTAACTTACTCCATCAAGGTCGGACTCATCGAATGATATCATCCCATCGTTCTCCCTCGGCTTTTTGGTGGATGAGTCTTTGCCGACCTATTTGGCATATCTTTTTCTCCCTTTAGCGGTGGATCCCCCTGCTGCATTTCTACCGAATATCATGTTAATGACCCCAGTCGGTCGGTCGTCTTGTTGCCCAGTGTTTCCATCGTTTCTTTCCCTCGATCGCCTTCTCTCTTCTAGTCGATTATCTGTATTCGCATTCTGCCTCCCTCCATCATTCCTGTCATTTCGCCTCCGGCGATGCGCTATATTGTCAGTCGACACATCTCTGCGCTGATTATCCCGATCCGGATTTTGTTCGTGCTTCACGAATCGGCCTAACCTTCCCCTTTGTATGAGGAATTCGATTTCTTTTTTCAACTGCCAGCAATCTTCCGTATCATGATCGACCTCTTTGTGGAAACAGCAATATAGATCCGGGTTCCTATCCTTGTAAGGGGTCTTCATTTTATTGGGCTCTCGGATGGATTCCCCGTCTGCTCTCATAGCCGCCAATACTTCCGCATATCGTTTGTTAAGCGGGGTAAAGTCTTGGTGATGCCATTGCCGACCAGTCGGCTTCCTCCAGGTCGACTGATCCCTCTGTCTCTTGTGAGACTCATCTGCCCGACCACTCGGCCCGCGATCATCTGCCCTGCGTTTTGTATTCTTTAATACTTCTTCGAGTTGAATATACTTGTCTGCCAGATGTCTGATCTCCTGAATAGATCGGGGCTGATCGAGAGCCAATAACTTTTTGAAATCCTCATCCCTCGTGTTTCTCATGAGTGCTGCCAGCATGAACCGAGTGATGAACTCCCGTAAACTTTCGTTTCTTCCTTGGGTCAATTGCATTACTTCCAATGCAGTTTTCTGTGGTCGCTTGCTTGTGGCGAACTGGTTGAGAAAAAGAAGCCTAAAATCCTCAAAGTAGGTGATACAGCCCGGAGGTAGACTACTGAACCATCGTCGGGCTCCCTTTTGAAAGGCCGTACAGAAAGCCTTACACTGGATGGCGTCCGGGACGCAATGCAGATTCATCATGGACTAGAAGTGCTGCAGGTAATCCAGGGCGTCGGTCTTTCCAGTGTATTTTTTGAGGGTCGATATTTTGGTGCCAGACGCCGGGAGATTATCCAAGATTTTTGAGTAAAGGAGAGCAGTCTTGTCTTTGTCGGGCAATCTGGACTAAGCTCATATTGCATTAACTCGATCATCCACGATTTTCTCTAGGTTTTCGATCGGGTGGTGATCGGTCGTCATGCTGGTCTGTCGCGCGGCTTGCCATGTAGACGGCTGCCGTTGTACTGGCTGAGATTGCAAAATCTGGCGGATCAATAGATCAGCTGCTTCCTCAATCTGTTTTCGAGTGAGGGAGGTGTGCACAGGCGGAAGAGGATCTGCATCCGATCGGTGTCAGAGATTCGGGTGCATATTGAGTGCAACGTTATCCTCTAAAGCGACACTCTGTTCTTCTTGTTCCAAGATCTGAGGTTGCGGTTGATCGTTAGGATCACGAGGATTCCGTCTTGGGAAACATGTAGTGCGGAGGCGAGTTGCGGTGGCGCAAACCCATCGTTGCATCGCCGAGCCGCAATGCCGCTATATCGAGGTTCGTCGCCACCTTTGGTGATACGTGTGTTTACGGGCGTGGTGCGGAAGTCGAGCCCCACGATGGGCGCCAATTGGTTCTGTCAGATTTTGGCTGAACTGTACGTTGCCGTTCGGATCCATAAGTCGGCTACTTTCTGTGATGAATCCGACGTGAAGATACCTGCAACGTACAGTTCAGCCAAACGGCAACGTACAGACGTGAAGATACCTGCAAAACTGCAATTGACTTAGATAAACGTATTTTACCGACTTGTTTCTTATTTTTACAAAAACGACAAAAATGATAAACAAACAGTCTGATAATAAACAAAAACAGATGATTATGTATTACAAGTGAATCACTACACTTCCTGCCCAACATTATGGATTTCGTATTGTACGAGCCGATACTGAGTAAAAAGGAGTACGAAATCAAGCTATACGGAACTGGGTACAGGTACTGACCAGTGCAATTAGTATTGGTAAATATCACAGTGATTTTATAAATGTTAAAAAATGAAGGATTAAAAAAAGCATAGATCTCTTTTATTTGTCACCTGCCTCTTATTCTCACTCACTCTTTTTAGTTCATAGCCACTGATTAACCAAAATACCTCTCACACACTTAGCCATTAGTGACCACTGTCATTTTTGACTCTTCTCCATCATTGTTGCTTGTCTCTCTACTGGTGTCGTCTCCAACCCTCTATCCCTCATTGTTGTTGTTTCTTCATCAGGCGCTCAGTCGCGTTGGAAAAAAATAGAGACATAAAAGAGTACTTATGAAAAACAGAGGAACAATTAAACAAAACATTGCAAGAAACGTTTTATTCCATAGAAACAATACTATTTATAGGCACTTTACAGACTCAACAAACTCAGCAAAAATACTCAACAAACTCAGCAAAGTGCTCACTCTTCTTGTGGACTCGATAATGACCTATAGACTAAGAACAAAAACAACAATTAAATTAAGACTCATTCAAATGTAAAGAAAAGAATTATTTATCCTCAATAAATCTAAGATATTTTGAATCATTTTTTCAACAGTCCCCCTTGATTCAAAATGTTGTGATCAATGTAGGCATTGGTATGGGCATGGTTGTAGAGATCCCTTCATCATAAACATAAACATGGTATAGTACCCCCTTACTGTTGGGTATGTACCGGGATGCCTGCAGGTCATTTCGATACATATCCTACGATAAGGGTGAGCTACGATCGATCACCACTTCACTTCACATGGCATCATAATAAAACATCAATATAAAAATCATAATCCTTTTGAAACGAACTTTTCCCTCGTTTCATTCCATCAAAATCAAAAGTTTACACGTCTTTCATCTTTTACTATCTGTACATCAAGCATAAACCTAGTACAAAGATACTACATGAAAGAGGAAAAAGTAGCAAATCTATCTAGGTCATCCAAAAGTCTCAGCTGATCGACCTTTGAGCCATGACTTCTCTTGCCAGACACAATCTACACGGCTAGAGAAGTCTCTTTGTAGCTAGGAGTCTACTCTCGGTCCTGAAAAATAACATTGCAATTTTGGTGAGTTTTGCGAACTCAATGAGGTAACCATCATCGATGGTTCACTCAATTCATGCAAAACTTCAATTCATATCAAAAATTATATCACAATTTCACATTTAGCATAAGTAACACACTTTCAATTAAGCATAAGAAATTATGCTTTTCACTCAATCAAACACATTTAACAAGATGCATATGAAATGCTCATGAGAAACTTTTTCAATTGTTACAGTGTTGTGACCGAGTGCCTGAACTGTCCCATATAGGGCTCATTAAACATTGAGCCTAAGACTCTAAATCACTGTTGAGCTCAAGGCTCAGATTCACTCGTTGAACTTTCAGTTCTAATCGGTGGCTACTCTGGTCATAACTGTCATTATCTGATTATGCATTCATGAATGAAATGCATATGCCACAATCAATCACATTATTATGCATTCATGAATGAAATGCATATGTCACAATTAATCACATTATAAGCACGTAGGTCTCATATTCATATACAAGTAGCACTTCAATAACGCAAACCCCAGTATACAATCATTGGACTTTTTGTTCGGAATCCACAATCCAATCGCAATCAATCATTATTCAATATATACTCATAAGCATAAGCAAACAATAATTGAGAGAAACTATCTAGGTTACTAACCAATTGCTTTCGAAGCTAGTTTCTGGAAGTACTGGCAACGTCTGTGGGTTGACTTTCCAGTTGCTCCACTATAACAATTAAGATACACATATATCACAAATTGTACAATTAGAAGTGTATAATAATGCTCATGTAGGAATTGAAATGTGTACAATGCATGTTCGTGACAATCCCGGTATCATTTCATAAATTTCATCACAAAACCCTTCCCATATTAAAACTAATTTATTCCTAGGTTTAAGCTGCACTAAAACCATTAAACTCGCAATTTATTGCTTATAAACTTATTCCATTTTTTTCTAAAACACACACTTTCGGGTCTACTATTTACGATCAATGAGATAGTCAACATAAGATAACCTAGGCAACCTCTCTTTAATAGAAATGTTCCCCTATGTTTTAGGAATCTATAGACATCAAAATTACTCAATTTGGATTTCTATAGGTCCAGATATCGCCAAAACATTAAAGTATGTCCAGAAAATAACCAATTCTTATTCTTTTAATCGATCATCTCACTTTGATTCAGTCCATCATTTTTAATTTAATCTCAAAATCCACAAATTCTCATAGAGAGGTAGATGAATGTCTTAGAAATCTAACGCTTCAAAAATTAGGTCAATCGAATGTCGGACGAAAAAGTTATAAGCAAAAGAGTGGAGGGAGGTCACCAGCTCGGGAGCCGCCCAAAAGGGCCGACTGGCGATCACGACGGCTCGACGCGACGATGTCGCGGCCGCGAGGCTACGATTTCCTAATTTTCTCATTTTTTATTTTTTTCTTTTTTTTCCACTAGTTTTCCTCTCTTCTTCCAAAATGCATAACTTTTCACTCAGGAGTCCAAATTTGACAAATTTGGTCTCCATGGAAAGATCACAGAAAGTTCGAAGGACTCGAAAACCAGTTTCACCTCTAACGAAGTAAAAAATTCAATCAAAGTTACTGTCCAAATAAGTGTCATCCTAAACAGTAACACAATTTTCTAAAAATCATAACTTCCTATCTCATTGTCCAAAAATTCCATGCTTTATATCAATGAAAAGATCAGAACATATTCTACAACTTTCATGAAGCACTTAAAAGCAATTTCAACTTCTAATAGGGTCAAAATCTCAATCAAAGTTTCTGCCCCTATAATTGCACCCTAAACCACCTCCAAATTTCAACAATTCATAACTTTCAATTCCTAAATCCAAAAATGGCAAATTATACATCATTGAAAAGCTATGAATTTTCTCTATAACTTTTAATAAGGCTACTTGATCCAGTTCAAACCATATCAGTCCAGAATTTACCTCAAAGCATAGTATCCACAAAACCTACACTTATGGACATTTTCACAAACAAAGCAAGATAATCTTTAGAATAACATTCAAAAGGCAACATATCATAACTTTCAACCTCGATATCGAAAAATGTCATACTTTATAGCGATAGAAAGTTAACAAGAAAAGCTACAACTTTCATGAAGACTAATTTAGCAAAATCTGCCTAAATCAACCCAGAAAAATTCCCAAAGTTTTAGATCACAAAATTCAACTTTAGTGCTACTATTCATCCCTACTCACTTTCTCACACTCAAGTCAAAATTTGGAACTCTTCAAGCCAAAATTTAACAGAACTTCCTTCACAAGAAATATAGCCAAGTACCTCTAGTTTAATTCAAACTAAAAATCATCTCAATTGTGCCATTATAGAAGAAGTTATGGCCAAATCATTGAAACATACACAAATCAAATTTCTAGCTTTTCATCATAACACCTTTCCTATCTCTTCCATACCATTTCTACACCAATAACACCACTCAATTCACTCAATATATCAACCCAACCAAATCAAAACCTCCACTTGAACAAGAGTCCATAAAATGGCAGTATCATACACAATTCTTCATACATTTCTACACTCATCTAAAACATCAATTAACTTCCAAAACCTCTAAAACATCTCTAAATTACATATATCACCTTCTACCTCATCAATCATCAATCAAGGCAAGAAATTCACACACACACACACCCATATACTCCAAACACAATTTCCATGCAATTAAATTTAAATAATATCACAAATAATTGATTTAACTACAAATCCATAATATAAACCATATTTCTTACCTAATTAAGCTTCCAATTCTTCTAATCTTCAAAATTATCACAACCTCTCTAATTCCCAATAACACACACGATCATCATCATCTTGAGAGGGGTAGAAGGCTTAGGTTTTTAGTGAACCAAAGGAAGAGAAAACAAGGTAAAAGAAGGTAGAAAAGATGAGCAAAATTCTAGAAGGAGCAAGGAAGAAGAGAGCTACGAAAATTGGTGGGAAGATTCTCACATATATCACCTATAACCCTTTCAAAGAAGAAGCATCGAGAAATACCAAAAGGAAGGGTGTGTTTTTAATAAAAGAGGGTCATGTTGGCATGTTAGGCAAGTGACAAGTGTCACTTGCCACATGTCATACTCTTAAGCCCTCACTTAGTTTCTTTCCAATAAAATTCCAATTTCTACTCCAATTTCTCCCCAAAATTTCAATGGCTCAATTAATAAATCCTACAATCATTTATCTAAATTTTCAGTGTCATTGGATAGTAATTTCTCCTACCGGTAAACCATGATTCTGCCACTTGGCATTTTTCTTAGTCCAGAAGTTACACCGAAATTTCAAAAAAATAATTTCAAAAATTCTCCAAAAATTCAAAAATCACAATGACCCTCTCCAACTCAATTTTTCAAACACACAAATCAATTTATTAACAATCACAATTCTTAACACTAATATCGAAAAATGTCATGAATGCATGTAAAGTCATTTTTCATATGCAAAATTCACTGTTCATATGTATGCGGATGCTAGATTATGCATGAACATGTAAAAGTATGTCTAAATGCCCATTGACCACTCAAAATTACTATTCTACCCTCCCCATTGTTGGGACCCGATCTCGGAACCGGATCCCAATCGGAAACGAAACGAAAATGGCCGAAACCAAAGTGAATTCAAATCGGATAAAACAAATCTGAAGGCGAATCGAATAACAAATTTCCGATCGGCAATTTAAATTTGGAACGAATCAATTGAATACAAATTAAAATAAGAAATCAAAAGCAAATCGAATCGAGGGAACGGAAACATAAACAATTCAAACGGACCAAACCAATTTCCCGACATCCGTAACTCATATGCTAGAAAGACGTGCATTGGATACCTTAAGACTAAACCAAATCCGAAACCAGTATAAAATTTGTCTTTTCTTTTCTTTTGTATTCGCTTTATTCAATCTTATACAATCAAAAACCCAAATCATAAAATGTCTCATAATCATGCTATTTCTCGTTCTTGTCAACAAAAGCATAAATCTCATTCTTATCTTTCTTTTATCATACAAATTCTGGCAGCATAACGGCCGCGTTCCAACTAACCCAAACCTGCAAAGTGTTTAAATTACACTTCCATATTTCTCCAGCAATAACCATTAATCATCGGACTCCCCGTCCGAAAACCAGATCACATTATCCAATATGCAAAAATACATTCATTCACATTCATACATACCCAAATCATTCCCATTTCTCAATTCAATATACAATTTCATAATTCATTTACACAAACTGTAATGCATTTTTCCATTCTATGTACAAATCCATAAATCAATTTCATCATAGTATACATGCTATACACAATCGAACAAACGGTCTCGACAATCTTTCATCCGATCTCCGCTCAAATACCTGGAGATGGGGATGAAAAGGGGGTGAGCTTATAGCTCGTGGGTAACAGGTTTATAACGAAGAATAAGAAAAACCGAAGAAAAGTTCATTTTTCGTATAAAAGTCATGATAAGTTCATAAAACGCTTTACTCCCAAATTCTCAGTCAAATCTGAAATTTTGAGTTCAAACTCGTAGTTGAAAAGTGTCATTACCTTCTCAAAACTCATAGTGAAAAATGTTATCACATCAACACAACATGATCATTCAATCATCAATACAAATGCTCAATTTATGCACATCCTTGACAATTCATAGATGCAATGCACAAACAAATGGCTCGAGAGTTCCGTAGAACAATCCGGATAAACCAAAATTTATACCGTAAACTATCCGAGTCCGGTTTCTCAGGATCTCGTGGCCTCAAGCGGGCAGCCGGGAGAAGGCTATATGTCGACGTGCACGTGACTAACGAAACGTTCCTCTCTTGCCCAAACAAAGCACATATTCATTCATTTCATGCTCATATCATATTCAATTGCTTTCATGCTTTTCATATTCTTTTCTTTCTTTTTCGAAGATACAAAATGCCATGAATGTCTCAAAGCATAACACAAAACGTTTCAATGCATTCTCATTTTTATTTTTAAATTCATCAGAAAAGTTCATATGTCGAAACATGTTGAAATTTTTGCAAATCATTCAATAGAAACGAAACGATATTTATGAAGTAATTGAAATCATTCTTGATTTGGGAGAAAACTTTAGTGGCTCATTACTAAATTATAAACATGAAAACCACCTGAATTTCCTTGCTCAGATAAATGCTTAAAAGGTGCCTCTCCTCACGATCCTCTTGCCTTCCTTGATTTCCTTGATCAAAAAATGTAAAAATCCCATTCAATAGGAATACAATTTTGAGGACCCGTAAATTCCAAGAAAAATCAAATTCTTCCCCATTGACTTAAGTTCTAAAGACTCCAAAATCATTCAATTTGTTTCAGAAATCCGAAAGTGATACTCCAAACATAAAGGGACTATCCTTATATTGAAACAAGAATCTATACTCAACTTTCGACCAAAATTGAGATCTTTAAAGACTGAATTAAAACTTTCTTTCTTCATAAAACTTTTAGAACTTTGTCTCTAGATCTCACAATGAATAAAAAATCACCTCATTTGGACCTCTACATCAAAAGATATGCCCAAAATACCAAAATACCTCTTCGTTGGAAACAGGAGCTCGCCGCGGCGAAGGCCACGCTTGTCGCGACGAATGGCCCGCTCGTTGCGACGAACGGCCCGCTCGTCGCGACGAACGGCCCATGCTCGCCGTGACGAACACAAATTCGCTCGTCGCGGTGAACATGAATTTGCACGTCGTGACAAACATAAATTTGCACGCCGCGGTGAACACAAATTCACACGTCACGACGTGCGGGTCTGGAGAACGTCCCCGAACTTGATTTTCCAGCATTTTTCCAACCTCAATCCTTCCCTTTTAGCACATACAACACATCTAAACCTTGATTCAAGTCCAATACTACATTTCTAACTCATTCAAACCTTAAAATCAGCCACAAATCCAACAACCCAAGAATTTCAACTAGGTTTTTCGAAAATCCCTAAACAATCGATTCTAACACATGCAAATCGATTCTAGGGTTTAATCCAACCAAAACAAGAAGAAATGAAGTTAAACTTACCAAGACTTTGTTTCGAATCCGTCGAAAACCTCTTGGAATGAAAAGCCTTATTTCTCCTCTTCTCTTCTCTTCCCACGACCACGACTTCCTCTCCTTCCTCTTCTCATTTCTTATTTTCTTTCTTTTATTTCATCCTCTTAACACGTGAGCATTGTCCATTTTGCCCTCCTAAATAATCCTTGAAACTCTTGGACTTAAGTGTCATGTCCAAAATGCCCTTATATATACTTATAACTTTAATACCTCAATCCAGAAATTAAAAATCTTAGGAACTGAATTAAATTTCGATTCCTTCAAATAATTTGTAGTCCCATGTCTCTAACTTATTTAAAAACAAGAATAAACTTGATTGGATCTCTACAGCTCAAGATATCATCAAAAGTACTGAACCATGCTTAGAAAATATCTAACTCACTTGAATTCAATCAATCTCTTTCAATTTAGTCTCAGAACAATCATAATTTTCCATCATGATATAGGCCATTGTCCTAGGAATCTAACGCTTCAAAAACTAACTCAGTCAGATGTCGAACAGAGAAATTGCTAAGCAAAAGATCGAAAAAGGGGTCAGATTGGGAACAAAATATCAAAAACAGGAGGAGTCAAAGCGGCATACAAATAACTAAACTGTCCACAATTCATAACTTCTTATTCTGTGCTCCAAAAATTTCATATCTCCCAGATTTCATAAACGGAAATAACATATTCTACATCATTGAAAATCTAGGATCATCTTCTATATCTTTCATGTAGATCACTGAACTCAATTCAAAACATGTCTGCCCCTAATTTGCCTCAAATCACCTTACACACCTAAAAGTACACTTATGAACATTTTCACAAATACTTAACTTCGACTGATCATAACTTTCACTCCTGATATAAAAAATTATCAAACTTTATGGCAGCAGAAAGCTCTCAACAGGAACTACAAGTTTTATGTAGATCATTTTTTTAAATTGTACCTAAATCAAAAAGTCAACTCTCTATGAACAAAAGTCAAACTTTCTCAATTCTTCAAATTCTCACTCTTTCACTATTTGTTTCATACTCTTCAACTCCATTTCAATCAACTCATCCACTTTAACTTTTCTAATAACTTTCATGATACAACACAAAATTTACTTAGAACCTCACATCAATTTCATTGAACTTGAAAACACCCATTTCATGTATTAACCTCAACCTATCATCTTAATTTGTTCAAACTAGCATTGTTCACATCAAACCTTAAACATAACCATTCAAATTCATGAATTTTCTCTTCCTTTACACATGACTAAGTCACCTCAATATCCTCGTTTAATGTCAAATTACAATTCACATATCTGAGAAAAGTTCGGGGTCCAACACCCATGGTGATGGGATGTTACGTATGGTTGTTTGCATGGTCATAGGCATAAACATATTTGTCATAGGACATATTTTGATATGGATGTAGACATCGTGCGTTAGGATAACACATCATTTCCTCGAAGGTGGACCATAGCTACTACATTGGCATCATTTTGTGAGGCACTTTTACAAACTTTCTCTATATGTCCCAATTGACCGCATCTGTTGTATTTAATGTCCCATCTCCACCAACATTTATAATGAGGGTGGTTTGTTTTTTTCAATAAGGACATACTGAATGATCATTTTTTTCATGTTTGGTTGTTTCCTCCATCACCTGAAATGCCTTTTCTTCATGCTTTTCAGCCGTTCTATTGATTCGTGACTCGTGAGCTTGAAGGAACCCCATCAGTTCATCAACTGAAAGAATCGATAAATCTTTAGCTTCTTCTATAGTAGCTACTACATGATCAAATTTTGGTGTCAGGCTCCTCAGAATTTTTGCAACAATTGTTTCATCAAAAATTTGTTCACCATAAGAGCGCATTTGACTGACTATTGCCATTGCCCTTGACAAAAAACAGTTATTAATTCATCAGTTTTTATAATCAAGGTTTCGAAGTCTCGTCTTAGTGACTGTAATTTTACCACTAGGACTCTTGTGTCACCTAGAAACTCCTTCTACAGTATTGACCAAGCTTCTTTTGATGTAGTTGCTGTTGCAATTCTTGAAAAAATAGTGTCATGCACTGCTTGTTGGAGAATGAACAATGCTTTGGCATCCTTCTTCTTAGTTTCCTTCAATCTCCTCTCTGTTTCTTCATCTAGTTCTAATATATCGATATAACCATATTCCACTAAATCCCATAAATCTTGTGATTTGAGCAGTGTTTTGACTTTGATACTCCACCACTCGTATTTCTCACCATGAAAGATTGGTAGAAGTGGTTGTGTAGAAGAAAAACCAGTAGTAGAAGAAAACCTAAGTGCTATCATACTCTCATATATCACTCATGTGTTTCGCAAAGTACCAAAAAGACCCAAGCTCTGATATCAATTTGTTGGAAAAAAAAATAGAGACATAAAAGAGTACTTATGAAAAACAGAGGAACAACTAAACAAAACACTACAAGAGGTGTTTTATTCCATATAAACAATGCTATTTATAGGCACTTTATAGACTCAACAAACTCAGCAAAATACTCAATAAACTCAGCAAAGTGCTCACTCTTCCTGTGGACTCGGTAATGACCTATAGACTAGGAATACAAACAACAACTAAATTAAGACTCATTCAAACATAAAGAAAAGACTTATTTATCCTCAATAAATCTAAGATATTTTGAATCATTTTTTTAACAGGTTGCTGGCTCATTGCTAGCCATTATTACTCGAGTGTCACGGTCACCTGCTTCATCTTCTTCAGCTCCTCAGCCCTCATCCGCCTTGCCCTCCTCTCCATTATGTGTGAAAATGTGATTTCCCAAAGATGAATGAATCGATGGTGTTTTTTTTGTTGAAAAGGAATGAACCAATGGTGTTGTATATGTCTATTGTGTGTGTCACATGTAGTGTGGTCAGTGGTTTGGCCGTTTGGGTGTGGATCAGTAGACACTAGACGGTGGTTTGAGTGTGACTTTTGGTTTTTCTACAATAGAGTCAGTGTGGGTCAACGAAGTAGTAGATAGTGGGGTATGGGGGTGTGGATGTGTGGCTTTTAGTTTTTCATTTTCTATAATAGTGCAATCTGTGAAAGATTTGTAGTTGTAGAATCAATAATATGATAACTAAATACTTGATAGTTGATAATTTGGTACAATGATATGTGAAATTGTAGATTGATGAAGTTGTATCTGCTTTGCAATCTTCTTCTAACTGCTTTATAAGTAGAATCATTGCCAATAATAAAATGAACAATATTTTTCGACCCAATTTCATTCACCACTTTATCAAATATTTGAAACAAAATATCAGCATTCCTAATAAGGTCGATACATTAATAGATTTCAATTAATCTTATCCTAAATTAAAAGATTTATTTGTAATATAAAGTTAAAGTTTAAAGATCATTTATGTGTGTGTGTGTGTGTGTGTGTTTATTCTTTATAGTTTATAAAGGAAAACTAGATAGAATAATATTTAATGACATATTAAATTTGTAATATTAATTAAAAAGTTAAAAAGTTGTAAATTTATAGTTGAATTATGTAATCATTTATAAAAAGTTGTAGTTGTAAGTTTATGGTTGAAATATTGAATTATGTGATTGCACAAAAATATGAATAGTTATGGTTATGGTTGAATTATGCAATCACACTATATGAGTTATAGCTATGGTTGAATTATGCAATAATACAAAATAGGTTGTAGTAGTGAGTTATGCTTGAATTATGTAATCACACAAAATGAGTTCTAATTGTGAAAGTGCTACAATCATTTATATAAGTTGATGAAGTTCACTTGCATTTTTAGATCATATGTATATTGGGAGGTTGTTGTTGTTATATTTCTTCTTGTTTTTTTACACAACTTATTCCACATATTTTATATCATCAGTAGTTGGTAATAACAAATCTTGAACATTGACTTTGAATATGAGATGCACATATATTTTTTAAGTTCAAGTTATGTGCGTGCTTTTACCCTGCGTTTGGTTAGATTCCATAGGGGTGAGGATAGTGGACAAGGACGCTAAAGTCCTGTCCATCATCGTGTTTGATTACTGTCTGCGTCTAGTTTTTTTCCTGTCCTAAATAGACATGGACACTAAAGTATTGTCCGATCCTCATCGTAGTGCGAAAAAAGCATCCAACGGATGAATTTGGAAATGATGAATCGCCTCGATTTTTTAACGTCTGAAACCTAAGCGCAGGGTTCCTTCGTCTTCGTCTTCCCTTCCTTCGTGTTGATCGTCTTCGTCTTCGTCTACCCTGTGTTATCTCTCTGTATCCACTCAGCGTCAATTCATTCATTTGTTCTTTGAACAAGCCATAAATCTGACCAAATATACGAAGACAGTGAAACCTACCAACAATTCACTTTTGTACTTGAACGAGATCTTGCTTCCCAATCCCTCCCCTTTTCATTATTTCTCTTCTTCCTCCATACCCAATAGAACTTTTTCCTTCTTCCGTTTCTAGTCTTCCCTCTCTTTCTGTGTACAGACGCATATCTTCGTCCTACACCACAGCTTTTCCTGGTATATATGAGTAACTTTTGTACTCGTTCTCAATGTTTTGTTCATTCCGGGTTTGGAGCTCTGATTATGACACTTCTGTTGGATCTTTTTCGTTTTAGTCTTCTTGATCATGTTTATATGGGTTTCTGTTGTCTTTTTTTTTTCTTCTTTTCGTTTGGTTGGTGATCTGAACTTTGATCTGATCTTTGGTTGAGATTTTCTTGTCGTTTAGTTGCTTGATTGCTTTGTTTGTTTATTGTCTGCCAATTTTGTTTGATCATATGTTTAATTTGTTTGTAATTGAAACTGTGGTATTATTGAGCTCTATTTCTTTTAAGAAAATTGCATGAATTCTTCATTCTTTTTGTCAATACGGACAAAGAAAAGACTCTGGGACTTGGTCAAGTTGATTATAATTTTTTGAAATTGTTGCTTTGAAGTTATGATTCAAGTTTCATGCTTTTGGTAATGATCTTATCGTAATTCTGTCCATAACTTGGATTTATGGACATGGTAGTTTAAAGCAAGTTGGGGATTAGTGTCACAGTGATCACGTGGAAATTCATCGCTAGGTAAAAAGAGCATGCTCCCTATGGCTTCTTCTGGAAAATGTAGCATCTCAGATACTAGGTGCTTCAATGTAGATGGTATGATTATAGTGGTTACTGCTGGAAAAATTGGCGTAGGAACTGCTTTCTTATGTATTTGCTTATTCAACATCCCTTTATATTTTATAAGTTGCACTGGGTTGTGCAATTTTGTAGCAGCAGATAATTAGATATTCGAATACTTGTAATTTTTATTGTCATTAGGAATCTCAAGGAAAATTTCAGAAAATGTCTAGCTCTACCAAAGTTTTGGATCCTGCATTTCAAGGAGTGGGTCAGAGACCGTATCCTTTTATGAGCAAATGACTTTATGCATGGAATTATTTGCCTAAGCTCTATTTAGTAAGGTAGCATCAGTAACTATCCTTTTATATACTAATAAATCTTATGAATATTGAAAGGTTTTCTAGTTTACACTTGAAAATTGTTTACTTAACATTACTTAGAGGAACTGAAATTTGGCGAATTGAGAATTTTCAGCCAGTTCCACTGTAAAAATCTAAATATGGAAAATTCTACATGGGCGATTGTTACATTGTCTTGCAGGTAGGGACATTTATACCTCTTCTTTCTCCCTCTGCCCTGTGCTTTCATTATAGGTAACAAGTTGGTCAGGTAGATTTGTTTTTCTTTTTTGCTAGAATCATACATATAATTTCTTAATATATCAAAATGTGAAATTTCATAATTTGAAGTATACAATCAACATTACTCTTCTACATAATTTCACCACACATACTGCATGTCAAATATGAGGTTATTATTGGAGTTATGTAAATATAGTGCCCTGGAAAGCAAGTGTATTTACATGTAACTTTATCTTCTTCGATTCTGATTTTGTAATGAAAATATTTATTATTAATAAAACAAAAGAGTTTGGTTTTATCTGTATGAGCATTATATATCTGGTCATAAGGTACCAAGATTCATTTGTAAGTAATATACATATACATAGAGATGTATGGGAAACATGTATATTATTAAAATCAATTAATTGATTCACAGTTGAATAATCAAGTTGGTCGTTTGATTATGGTTTAGGCGTAGTGTTGCGATTTATCTCCATATAAGTAAAGGAGTTTACTTAAAGGGAATGATGAGTTTCATATCATGATAGTAGTAGACTATCGATAATGGCACTACTAAATGAATCGGAATCAAGTATGTTTTCAAGAATAAAGTGGGTCGTTACTTTAATCTTAAAACATACAACTTAAGCATTCGCTATTATGAACCACAATCTTGATGAGTGGTGAACTCATATGTGTTTCATTATAATTCTTGATATGATCGGAATGGATTTTTACAGGTATTAATCCGAAGGTCTCGCATGTTGGAATTATTAATTGAAACATGTATCGTGGAACATTCACTCAAATAAAGAGTTTATAGTGTTATCATCTCTTCTAGATGTTTTAAGGAGATTTGGTGATTAAGCTGGCGCGATAGTTTGATGGACTAGCTACCCATCAAGTCTTAACACTAAGATGAGATCTTATGTGTTAATCACCATATAAAGTAAAATGAGAGATCTAGAAGGAAAAACCAACATAAGGGCAAAACGGTAATTTTACCCTTTGTTATGCGGATGGCTATAATAAGGTTCTAAATACGGTTTGCAATTGGACATATTCTCATAATATTTGCAATTGAATTATTTCTGGGCTTATTGGAGCTTGAATTATCAAAGTCCAATAAGATTCCCCACTTGGCTTTAAGGAAGGTTATCAAGCTAAGTAAGAAGTAGTTTGGAGGCTTTAGAAGTCCATAATTGAATGATGGGCTTATACTAATTAATGGTTAATTGGAAGCCCATATGTTCATTTAGAAATGGGCTTGTTTTGGTTTAATGTAATTGATTACATTAATTATATTAAAACAATTTTTTTAAATGGAGAAGAAGCAATTTCCAAATTGTGTTAGGTTAGATGTGTAACCACACATTTGACATTAAAATACTAAATAAAGATGGTCTTTATTATGGTTCATCATTATTAAATGGAGTTATGAACTTACCATTAAATGGTTTAATGGTTGGCTTTTAATGTTGGCATGTAACCTATTTGCATTCATTAGATTAAAGATGAAAGATGTGCATTAGATGGACCATCTAATGCATATCTTTCATCTTTAATCTAATGAATGCAAATAGGTTACATGACCATCTTCCTTCTTTCTTCTTGCCAAAACCGAAATGGGTATTCAATTATAGGTTATGGTCTTTTCAAATAGTCATTTTAAAGATAAATGAAGTAAGTCTCATTTATTGGCTATTTGATGAGTGATTAATGTAAGAAGTGATGCATTGGATGCCTCTCACTCTTTCCATTCATGCATATTTCGAAATTGAGATGTAAGAAAGGGTTCTTGCATGGTTTTTAGACATTCTCTCCTTTCATGCAAGGTAGAACCGAAATTCCTAAGTGAAAGAATTGAAAGAGTTTCAATTTTGGTTCTTCTTCTTCTAAGAAAATCTCCTCCAAATATTTCTTCTCCTTTCCCACCAAAGGATTTTGTTAACCTAGTTGTCCTTGAAGAACAAGTGGTAAATCTAATTGGTTGAGGATATTACAATAAGGAAGAAGATAGATTGCTAAAGGAAAAGACTCAAAGGCAAAGGATTTGGATATAAGAAGGAGAGGATAGCAAATGAGGATTTAAAGTCATAACGAAGGAGTCGGTAATTCCTTTTATCTTGTTCTTGGTTTTATTATCCTTATACCATATCATGTATGGATTAGCATGTTGATTTGGATATATTGCTTCCGTTGCAAGATGATTTCTTAAAAAGTTTTGAAATCTATCGTTTCTCCATACTAAGCATGCTTTCTTTTCCGATCCAACAATTGGTATCGAGCCGCTTTTCATGCATGATTTGGTTCCTATATGGTGGATGCATGGGTTGGCAATCTTTTATGTATACTGCATATTTTTATGTGATAGAAATATATATGGTGTATGTTGCTCTTTTGGTTGTCCATAGAAGTTAAATTTTATCTTGTAAGATTTCTTCATTTGGTTGTAACAAGGAGGGTGGTCTATCATCACCATGTTTCCTCCTTGGTTTCTTTTTCTATTTTATTTGATTTTGTAATGTACAAAATTGATGTAATGATGAAGAAGGAGCAGCCATGGATTGAAGAAATGGAAAGGTAAAATTTTGGTGTATCCTTTTGTGTTTTGGCATAAGTTTTGTGAAAACTAAGTTGCTGGAATTTTTGTTTCAATGAATCATATTTCAGTTATGATTGGAAAACAAGTGCTGGTTTTTTGTTTCAAAGAATCCAATTTCGGTTTTGCTAAAATACTAAGTGCTGTGTTTAATTTTCATGAAATGAGTTTCGGTTTTAATAAAACAAGTGCTGGAATTTTTTGTCAAAACAAAGATTTGGTTTTCTAAAAATCTAGTGCTGGAATTTTATTTTTCAAAATGACAAAATTCTAATTTCATAAATGCCATTACATTTTGTTTACGAATGGGCGGATCATGTTAGCGAAGAGTTCGAAGCGCAAGATCCAAGATGAAGAAGCATATTTTGGGCCTAAAAGGCATGTAATTATTTTATGTTTCTAGGATGGACAATCAAAAGTGGCTTTATTAGTTCATGTGATGAATGGAGAAATGAATGCTTGTAATATGTGATATTATGTGATTGCATGTCATTTAGAAAATTGCCAACCCTAGGCCTTGCCATGCATTCATTATGTATGAGATATATAATGAAACAATATAGGATGGATAATAAATTGCATCTAGACAAGATGGTATTTAAAACTTAAAGCCCAAAAAGATTGAGTGGGAGAGGATGCTCCTGTGAGAGTCCACGGTCTCCAAATGATGGCCCGTTTGCATGTGGTGAAGTGTTACTCCCCATCGGAGGGCATGGATCCTAGATCTTGCATGGTTTGGGTCTCCTTAAGGATAAGTCCACTTAATGATAGCAAATGTGACCTCCCACCGAGGCATGATTTGTAGGTATCTTTAGTGAATGAATCAAATGGTTATACACTCAACATTTTTTATCAATAATGTAGCACCCCACTCCCGTCAGGACCCGAACCCGATATCGATGGTGATATCCGAGCCCGCGTCCCGGGAGGGTGGCGTGCTAGAGCAATCACTACCTTTTTAAAAACTTGATATGACATTATTCTTTTCTTTCAAAACGGTTGAATGCGGAAAACAATAAATGATTTGGCCCAATTCATTACAAAAATATCTTTCACATTTAAAACAATTTCAGTAATCACTATACAATTTCACATTTACCAAATTAGGGCCCACTGAACAAAAAGACACTACACTAATGCAGATGTGACGACACTGATCCCGACCCTGACCTTCACTTGAATCCTGCAAACATACTCCCGTTTTACTAACGGGGTACTCTTCAATTCCTGAAAAATAGATGTAATGTTGGGTGAGTTTGCGAACTCAATGAGAAACCATCATCGATGGTTCACCCAACTCATGCATTCACAATCATATACACATAACACAAGAGCATTCTGATAATATCACAATCAATTTCCTTATTCACAATGTTCGGTCATTTACAAATCAATTCGCATTTTTCATCGATCATATACATATGCAATGTACATATGACACTTTCATTTTCTTTTCGTTGTTTGTGACCGTGCTTTGAAATCATTTACGTTGAGCGGTGGCTCTGAAATCGTTGGGCATGATATGCCCTGCGGTGAGCCTGAGGCTCTATCAATCGTTGGACCTGAGGTCCTGTGCGTTGAGTTTAAAGCTCTCATATATGTTGGGCGTGATTCGCCTCGATAAGCCCGAAGGATCACGATGCATTGAGCACGTGGCTCTGCATACGTTAGTACCACCGGTCACAACTACCATTATCGATCATTCGATGATGCATGAATGCATGTGTCACTTCCCAATTTCAGTCATTTACAGTTCCAATCATTTTCGCTAATGCATTTACAATTTAATTCATTCATGCATTCATACATATTTACTCATCTTTGTACTTCAATATCACAATCAAATATTTCGAACACTCATGGTCCGAAATCAATCAAATCAATCACACATCTATCCATCCGCGCTTCCTCATGGCAATCAATGCATATAATTAATAAACACATAAGGTTGAGAGACCAACTAGGTTACTCACCTGCACTTCCGAGCTACAGCCTGGAAGTCCCAATACTGTCCGTGGAATGTCGATCCATCTGAACCTCTATATCAAATCAAATAAATCACACATTACCAATCATGCCAAATTCAATAATCAATAGCAATTTCGATAAATACTATACATGTTATGACTTTCCCGATTCAATTCCCAAATTTCTCAATTGGATCACTCTCACTCTAGTCCATAACAATGCCAATTGTTATTAACCAATTTACCAATTTCCATACTCTATAATCGCTTTTCAATTAAAATCATGTTCACTATTCATTTGCCATTCGATCCCAATAATCATCTGATTCAAATTCCGAATCCCATTCTTATCAATTCCAAAATTCTTAGTCTCCAAACTCCACTAAGAAACTAAGTCATTTAAAACAAATCCTCAATCTCATTACTTGTAATAATCACCTTATAATCCTTTAATTTCATTTCTTCTGAATTGCAATTTCCTAGTCTCAAAAATTCAATTTACTAAACACCTATTAATCACTAACCAATCCTAATTTAACCTCAAAATTCTCAAATTTCTAAATAACTTAACCAATTCACTTTTCGGAAAACACTCATCCCGCCATGGCGCGCTTAACCCCTCGTCATGGCGAACCATGGCTCTCGTCATCAAGATCGGCATGCCTCGCGCATGCATGAGCCAATTTCAATTCTCCTCGCCACAGCACGCTCCAGCGCTCGTCGCAAGGCGCTTCTGACTCCTCGTTCGCCATGGCGTGTTCGTCGCGCACATGACGTGCGATCATGATTCGCCAGAAAAACCGTAAATCTCCAAATTCTCGACAGATAAAACACCAAATCCAAGTTTTCTCCTTATAAATCACTCTAAATAATTCCATACATAATATACAACTAATCTCTAACTTTTATTTCATCAAACAATCAATATCCCCAAAATTCAACCCTAAAACCAACGAAAACCCTATCATCGACATTTTCCAAATTTCTAAACCAATTTCTTACTCAAATCAATGATCAAATGAAACGATTTAAGGCATAAACATATAGAAACTTACTTGATTCAAGCTTGATCCTTTGAAAATCCTTGAGAACTCCAAATCCCAAGTTTTTCTCACCCACGACCGTCGATGGTGAGAAATGAACATTAAACTTATATATATATATAAGCTTTAAAGGCTTGTTTGGCAATTTAGTTGCCACAAGTCCAAACTTAAGTCTATCGATCTAATTCTTATTCTATTTTCTCCCAATTTTGCAATAACCATAACTAATAAATCCTGAAATTATAATCCCAATTGTTTCATATCAATTTCCAATCAATCTCGGACCGGAATCTAATTAATCATCATCGAGCAAATTTTTTGATGCAATCCATTACTCTAAAATTCCCAGAAAAGTTCCCATAAATTCACAAAATTAGCAAATACCCATTCCTATACTCATATTCCACTTTCCATTCCTCTAAATTCAATTTCATCCCAATTCCATATTCAAAACCTAATTTTGTCACAATCCAATTCTCATTTGTACAATTTTAACCAAATTTCCGATTTCACAATCAAGTCGGGAATTGTCATACATGTACGTATATATATATATATACTTGTGCAGTCAATAATCTGGTACCGATATCTATAAAAACAATAATGCATGCACAATGTCACATTTTCCTGTACCCAATTCTAACCCGATCCAAATTACTGACATACCCATCACTCCGGTAACGAGATGTTACAAATAAACTGCCCACCGTAGCTCTGTTAGTAAAAGTATGGACCAAATTAAGACGCTTCTTAAAAAATTGAGCATGAGATGCTTGGTAGTTTTTTGAGTGGGAGGGTCCCAGTTTTTCTTTTAATAGATAAGATGGCCCACCGTCACTTAGTTTGTTATAGATAAGAAAAATAACCGTCAGTATAATGTTTTAATTTTTAAGTTTTGTTAAATCTATCATCATGCATACATGCATCATGATTTTATACAAAGTTCCATAAATTGTTGACTAGTATGCTCATGTTTTAATAATTTATATTTTCGACATAATCAACCACAAAATGAATCCACTCACCCCGCTTCTTGACTAATAACAAATTGGAAAATGGAGACAAGTTTAATGAATGGAGCGTAACCTTGACATTGTTCTTCAATATGAGCGTATTTCATGGGTGTTAAGCGAAAATGAGCCTACACCTCTAAGTGGAGATGCAACTCTGAGCAAGTCCAACAACATGGCGTTGGCAGAATGCTGACAAGACTACTAAGTTTTATATTATGGCTTCTGTCAGCGGCATGTTGCAAAAGCAAATTGCTTGTATGAAAACTGCTAGTGAAATGGTCCATCACCTACATGAGATGTTTGGTGTGAGGACTAGGTCTGCAAGAGTGAAAGCTATCCAAACCTTTCATAATCTCGCATGAAACACGGTGAACCGGTGTGGGATTACATGATGAAGGTAATCTATGCGGTCACTGAGGCTGAGATGCTTGGGGCGGATATGGATGCGGACACGCAGATGATTATGATCATCAATTGCTTAAACTCTTCTTTTCAGCAGTTTAAGTTGGACTATGAGCTCAACAAAGAAGGATTACACCTTGAGTGAGTTGATGAATACCCTCCGAGCACGGAGGAAATATTGAATATTAAGGCTCATGGGCGGCTAATGTAGTTTCTTCTTCTAAGCCCGAGGTAAGGGCGAGGAAAGAAGAAGGTCTAATGAAAAAAGGCCCAAATAGGGGTCAAGGCCAAACCCATGAAAAGAAGGCCAAAGAGAACATCAAAGGAAAGTGTTTCCTTTGTGATGAGATAGGCCATTGGAAAAAAATGTCCGATCTACTAGAGTCCCTCAAAAGCAAACAAGGTATGGGCTTCCTAAGTTTGTTAGGAACTAGAAATGTGGCGATTTATCTACTTCTTGGATATTAGATTCAGGAGCCACTAACCATGTTTGTAATTCTTTGTAGGGTTTCAAAGAAGGAAAAGACTTCCTAAAGGCCGGTTTCAAGTTAAGATAGCGAGATGGTTCCTATGTTTCAGCGAGAATCGGTGGGAGTAGTTATCTTGGACTTTCCTAGTGGTCATAGGTTATATTTGGAAGATGTTTATTACATGCCAATGCTTGTAAGGAACATGATTTACATTTTTGTCTAATAAAATCGCTATTCCTTATATTTTGAAAAGGTTGTTTCAATATATGAGAATAAGGATTTTATTTGTGAAGCGATAATTAAGCGAGGATTGTTTTTATAGAACCTATGAAAGGCTCACTAAACACCACGTAATTGATAAAACCAAGACAATCCAATATCTCTAGCATTAATTCAAAGTATCTGTGGCATCTAAGGATGGGTCATATCAATCAGAAAAGACTTGACAGGCTAGTAAAGGATGGGATCCTTATGGGCTTGGATAGTGATCCATTACCCACCTGTGAATATTGTATTGAAGGAAAAATGACAAAAGCCTCATTTCCATCTAAAGGAAGCATATTTGAATCCACATTGGACATGGTACATACTGATGTGTGTGGGCCCATGAATGTACAAGCTAGAGGAGGTTATGAATATTTCATAACTTTTATAGATGATTACTTAAGACATGGCTATTTGTATTTGATGCATAAAAAGAGTGAATCTTTTGAAAAGTTCAAAGAATTCAAAGCTGAAGCTGAGAAGCAACTTGGCAAGCCATTAAAACAGCTTCGATCAGATCGAGGTGGTGAGTATTTATCTGGAGAGTTCCAACAATATTTAATTGACAATGGAATTGTTTCCAATTTGTCAGCTCCTCGTACACCTCAACAGAATGGTGTAGCAGAGAGGAGAAATAGAACTCTATTGGAAATGGTAAGATCAATGATGTCTATGCTAGCCTTCGAGAATCGATTCGGGATATGCCATACAAACGACAACATATCTTCTTAACTTTGCTCCATCCAAATCGGTGCCTAAAACACCTAGGGAGTTGTGGACTGGCCGAGTGCCTTCATTGAGGCACTTGAGCACTTGGGGCTGTCCAGCCCATGTTGTAACATCCCAACTCCCATAGGAAGGGTTATTTTGGTAAATTGGGATGGGTTAGAAGTATTGCATTAGGTCTCGGCATGAACACACAGCATATAGCTTTTATGATTATGGATTTGGTTGCACATACACAGAGTAAACATGCATTCATGATATTCCCGGCTTAGGTTTTAAATTGTGTTCTTTTGTTAAATTTATGGGACAATGGCTTTTGAAAAATTATTTGGAGTTCGCCATAAAGCGTTTTACATTTTTAAGGATTTATAGGAATTTTCCTGGAATTTTTCGGAGTTGTTGCGGACGGAAAATTCCAACTGATCGGTGGGTGAAATTTTTGTCTTGAGCAGGATTGACTAATGGCATAAGATTAGTGGATAATTAATGTTAAGAATTATTTTAGAGTCATGATTAGTGTTTAAGTGAGATTAAGAAGAGATTAGGATTAAAGTAAGTTAATCTTTTCCTATGTTAAAAGGCCAAGTGGCCTCCACATTTAATATTTTTGTCTCCTTCCAATCACCACCTACGAGACTCTTCCTTGGGAAAGACTTAAAAAAAGCATTTTGAAAGCTTGTTTACCTCTTCATCCGTAGCCTTGTTCTCCTTCCTTGGTGTGGTTGCTTTCATCCTTCGATTGTTTTCTTCTTTCCCTCATCCTCCTTTGCTTTTTGCCTACTTCTTCTTTGTGTATATCTAAGACCAAGCTTGCTCCTCTAGAAGATGATCATGTGCATGTGGAGAGTGGTAGCCGTGAGTGGTGTGAGGTTGTTCTAAGTGGTATAAGTTGAAAGTGTTAAAGACTTGGAGATTTGAAGTAATTGGAACTTGCAACTTGATTGGTGAGTAATTGAGTTTGTATTTATTATTTTGGTAGTTAGAAGCATTCATGGGAAGTATCTATGCATTTATTTGATTATAAAAGTGGTAGGTTTGAATGGGTGTAAGGCTAGGTGATGGTTGAATTGAAAGTAGTGATATAACTTGATTTTAAATGGAAGATGGATAATTTGAATGGAGGAATTAAATGCTGTAAATTTTTCAGTGTTAGCCCTAATATATGTATGACTGTCTTTATATTTAATTTGTAATTATTTTGATGTCTAGTGATGTGAAAAAGGTATTAGAAGTGATTGAACTAAGGTTAGCCTTGAATGCTGGAAATTGAGTTGTGAACCTATGGTACTGTTTTGATCATAATTAATTGTTTAGAAATGCAAATGAGGTGAGGTTAGTGCCCAAGTAAACTTTGGGATGTTGGCTTCATTTTAGTGTGAAATAGGTTTTATTAAATTATAATGTGAGAAGGTCGAAAATTGGCATGGAAAGTTTCTGTTTTGTTGGCTGTGAACAGTATCCGCAAATGTGTTCAATGAATTTTTCTGATTTTTCTCAATTAATTGGTTTGGAGTTAGGGAAAATGGTCTTAATGAAAGTTGTAGCCTATTAAATTAGCTTTCCATTGCCACTGATTTTGCAATTTTTCGAGTTGTATGTTAGGAGATATGACCTGATTACTGATGACTGTTTTTATGCATTGGCTGAAACCTAGCTGGATTGGCACATTTAGTGCACTTTTGGGTTTGGAGGAATTTTAGGAATTTTTGTGATTTGATTTGGGGTTTGCATTGTACTGAAGAGTTTTAGATATCAGACTGATCTTGAAAATGGTATATGGCTTATAATATTTGGAGGTCAGATGTGGGAAATATGGAATTTCAAATTCTGGACCTACATTGTGATGTTAAGTGTTGTTTAGGTCAGAAACTTGCATGACAGATTTGGAAATGTTAGAGGCTGAATTGGAGTTTGGGTATTTCAGGAAGAATTGAAGTTTGGGATTTTATCTTTTCAGGGATATAAAGCTCTGATTTTAATGACTTGTCTACAGGGAGTTATGTTAGTTATAAAGTTACTGCTCAAATTGCATAGTTTCAGGAACAGTAACATTGAGTGAATTAATTGACTTGTTTAGCAATGGAATATGATTTTGGGTTGTTCATAAAAGTTGTAGAGGACATTGTGAACTGATTGAGCATATTTATGTGGTAATTTTTAGCTGATTAATCAGTGAGTCCTCGCATTTGTGAGTTACTGTCCTATATCTATGAGTTTTGAGTAAGCAGTATCTTGGATGGGATTTTGACACCCTTAGAGGTTGAATTGATTTTATGGTCTTCTGAGAGTTGTAGAGCTTTTCATAAGCTTTCCAATGAGGTATAGTGGGTATTTTTCTGATTTGTGTGCTAAAAGTTAGAGTAATTGGAAATTAAGATTGAAATCTGGAAAAAAGGGCAAAAAGTAGGGAAACTCACGGATCGCGAGGCGACGTCTCGCCCGAGGCGAGAGAATTGACCCGTCGCGAGGCGACGCCGCCCTCATGACGAGGCGAGATGAGACAACCCGCAAGGGCGACGTCTCGCCCTGCGGAGGTGTGAATAAGTATATATATATTATTATTGTTAATTATTATTTGGCATTAGTGATCCGATCGTCTTTTGTCAATTTTTTTCCGTCCGACGTCCGATTGACCTGATTCTTGAGGCATCGGATTAGTAGAATATTTAATTTCATTTGGTGAGAATTTGGGAATTTTGAACGGAAATTGACGTGGCCGAATAATTGTTCGGTAATCATCGTTTTATTTAATTGGGGACCTATAGAGGTCCGAATTGCTGCATCGTCGGCGCCTATAGTTTTCTAATTTTAGACGGATTTTGTGGTGAGAAAATTTAGATTAGGGCGGAATGCCATGAACATGCATTATACGGTTTAAGGATTCCATGTGCATTATTTGATCGTTTAATTATACGATTGGTAATGTGAATTTATTTCAATTGCTATAGAGGCTCGGTTGGACCGCCGTTCCACGGACGTTCGGAGACTTCCGGCATTAGCGCTGAAGTTATTAGGTGAGTAACCTAGTTGGTTCCTCAACCTTTATGTGTTTACTATTTTGCAACTATGCCGTATGGGGATAATGGAGGATTTATATGTGTTTGATTTGCTTGATTTGGACCATAGGTGTCAAATATCTGAACCGTGATATAGAAGTGTTATGTATGAATTTCATGGGATTGCCTATGAGTGTCTTATATGAATTTGGATCTGATACGCTATTGATTTGGATATATTGGACATATGCATTTCATGCATGTGGCATGATCGATGGTGGCGGTTGTGACGGGGCAACAGCGAGCTTATAGCTCAACGTGATTGGGCCTCGAGCCTGGTGATCTGAGCCTATGGCTCACCGAGTAATGCGCCTTAATGGGACGCCAGCGCTCGATCACAACAATGTAATAAAGCGGAAAAGCGCCTCATATACATTTCATATGCATTTAAATTGGTTCCATTGGTCGATATGATAATTACGTGGTATTCTTGAATGTGATTTGGTGAAATAATTATGTGACTCTGTGTATATGCATGAATTGGGTGAACCATCGATGATGGTTCCTCACCGAGTTCGCAAACTCACCCAAAATTGCAAATTATTTTTCAGACCGAGACAGTTGACTCATAGCTCGGATAGACTTTTCTGCCGTGTAGATTGAGTTGGCAAGAGAAGTCATGGCACACTGTGTCGGTCCACCGCACTTTTGGAGGGATGACCTAGTTAGCTTCATTTGTTTTCCTTTTGGAGACATGTATGTACACTTTCGGTTGTATAAATTCTCGCTTTAAGGATATGAAATGAGAAAGTTATGTCTTAAAAAATTAGTGAATTCCATACTACCGCTTTATAATACATTGATGCCATGTGGAGTTGGTAGTTTGTTCAGTGGCGCACCTTATCGTAGGTGTGTATCGAAATGACCTCTGGCGTTCGGTACATCTCTATGGTAAGGGGTGCTACATTAGGTGGTATCGAGCATGGTTTGGCATCTGTTGGGACTAGTATATAATTAGGCTTGAATTATTGTGAGAAACGATAAACCGATCGAGTTCTTGTTTGTTATAGGTCATCCAGTATTTGGTGATCGATAGATCAACCGGTGACCGAGGATCTGTTGGAGCTAGCAGAGAGTCCTCGGTGCCTCGATCGAGGAGTTACCTCCTAGAGTCCCCGTGAGACGGAGAGGAGATATGATTTCTTTGCGTGGCGAAATTTGTCGACTTCTATGGCAAATCTGCACTCCCGAGGGTGAGAGTTGGTGGAGGACTGAGAGAGTTCTCGACGGATGGATGCGAACGATGAGAGGTTCGATTATGCGAGATCTCTTCTGCAGGCCCAACTTATACATGGTGGAAGGCTGCTCCGGGCGGTACCACGTGCCTTGCTTACTGACATGGGCAGACTTTTTGAGGACTTTCAGAGATAACTATATGCCCAAGGTGTATCTGGAAATGAAGATGCAGGAATTCTTGGAGCTGAGACAGGGTAGGATGACGATGAAAGTGAGTACGAGGTGAGGTTTAATGAGTTGATGGGGTATGCTGACTCTGTGGTTTCTACCGAGACAGATAGGTGCGGAGGTTTGAAATGGGGTTGAATTTGGAGATCCGCATGGCTGCCTGCTCGATATGGGCTCTTTTATAGAGTTGAGAGCTGCTGCTGTGAGAGTAGAGCAGATTGTGAGACAGAGACAGTCAGAGATGGGTCAGGGGTCCAGAGGAAAGAGAGTTAGTGACGGTCGGGGTAGCTCTGGTAGGAGTTTTAGCAGCGCCAGAGCGGGACCTTTAGATCTCGTGAGGGTCAGACGATCTGGTTTTGGGCGAGAGGTAGATTTGATGGTGGCGATGGCGATGGTAGTGGCAGAGGTTTTGGGCAGATGCCCCCATTCTGTGAGCACTGTGAGAAGAGACATTTTGGAGAGTGCTGGCGATTGATTGGAGCTTGCCTTAAATGCGCTCCATGGATCATCGATTCGGATTGCTTGACCACATTGGGAGCTCGGTCTGTTTGGTAGTGGCCGAAGTGGGAGTAGCACCACTGCATGTGAGTAGAGTGGGTGGATCCGGACGTGGATCGGTGCGAGAGAGGCCGAGGTAGAGGCCGTGGTAGAGTAGAGGGATCCTTTGTGAGGACTGAGGGTCGGGGCAGCCGACCACAGTCACAGGCCAGGGTCTACGCCATGACGAGGCAGGAGGCCCAGGATTCCCCTGATGTTGTGGCTGGTATGTTACTTATTTCGATATTGAGGCGTTTGCATTCTTGGATCCTGGATCCACGATTCTTTATCGCACCTCATATGGCATCTAGGTTGCATGGGGATAGGGAAAGGCTACTGTATGGGCTAGAGGTGAGTACACCTCTAGGTACTACTACTGCATTGGGAGAGGTCTGCAAGGGATGCTTGATCCAGATTGATCAGCAAGTGTTGAGGCGCACCTTATAGTATTACCTCGAGAGAGATCGATGTGATTACGGGATGGATGGTTGACGCCCATAGGGCTATTATGGACTGCTATACCAAGGAGGTTGTGTTGGAGTCTCTGGTCGACTAGAGCGAGGTTGTTCGAGGAGTTAGCGAGCGGTGCCGGCCGGATGATCTCTTTCCTTAGTGCCACGAGATTGATGCGAGGAGGTCGTGAGGCATATCGGCTCATGTGATTGACACCGAGTTGAGCAGAGGCTTGAGGATATTCCGTGGTTAGGGAATTTCCGGATGTGTTTCTGATGAGTTCTGGGTTTGCCACGGATCGGGAGGCGAGTTTACCATTGACCTCGTTGTGTACCGCCCTATATCTATACCTCCATATAGGATGACACCTGTGGAACCGAGGGAGTTGAAGGTTCGATTCTGCGGGAGTTCTTTGGAGAAGGGTTCATTAGACCTAGTGTCTCACCATGGGAGCTCCGTTTTGTTTGTAAAGAAAAGGATGGGACTTTGAGGTCGTGCATCGATTATAAGCGGTGAATCGGGTGATCAGAAGAATAAGTACCCACCGCCTAGGATTGATGACTTGTTTGATCGATTGCGTAGGGGCTCGGTGTTCACCAAGTTAGATCTGCGATCTGGTTATTATCGATTGAAGATTGCAGAGGCCGATGTGCCCAAGAGCGCCTTTTAGGAGCGGTATGGGCATTTCGAGTTTCTAGTGATGCCGTTTGGGTTGACTAATGCCCCAAACCTTCATGGCCTTGATGAATAAGGTATTTCAGCCTACCGGATCGGTTTGTTATTGTTTTTATTGATGACATTTTAGTATATTCGAGGAACTGACAGGAGCATAGTGAGCATTTGAGGATTGTATTACAGACGATGAAGGAGAGACAGTTGTACGCCAAATTCAGTAAATGTGAATTTTGGCTGGATCAGGTGATCTTTTTGGGGCACATAGTGACGGGAGAGGGTATTCAGGTGGATCCTAGTAAGGTTGAGGCAGTGCTGAAGTGGGAGGCTCCTAGGAATGTGCCGGAGATTCTGAGTTTCCTCGGATTGGCGTGTTATTACGGAGGTTTGTCGAGGGTTCTCATTGATCTCACCCCTCGACAAAACTTCGAGGAAGAATGTACCTTCGGATGGAGTGAGGAGTGCGGAGGAGCTTTGAGGAGTGAAACATCGGTTGACTCTTGCCGGTGTTAGCTATTCCATCCGCACGGAGGATTTGAGGTGTCAGTGATGCATCACATCGTGGATTGGGGTGTGTTACGATGCGGCATGGTAGAGTCATTGCCTATGCCTCGAGGCAGTTGAGGTCTCATGAGGTAAATTATCTGTTCATGATTTGGAATTAGCTGCAGTTGTGTTTGCCTTTGAAGATTTGGAGGCATTACATATGGTGAGACCTTTCGATTTTCACGAGACCATAAGAGTTTGAGGTACTGTTGAGCGAGAGAGTTAAATTTGAGACGAGAGGAGATGGTTGGAGTTCTTGAAGGATTATGATTGCACTATCGAGTATCACCCGGGAAAGCCAATGTAGTGGTGATGCTCGAGTAGAAAGTCACATTCTAATGCAGCTCAGATTGAGCAATGAGGTTGCCTAATTTGATTGATTGAGGGCTTTGAATGTGCAGATGAATCTGGGAGCAGATGGAGTATTATTGGCTACACCGAGACCGAGACCGATGCTCTTGGGCGGGATCGGAGAGGTTCGTGATAAGGATCTGTTATGGTGAGGACCGATTGAGAAAGTGAAGACCGATTCGAGATCTGAGTTTGATGTGAGAGATGAGACTTTATGGATGGGACAGAGGCTCTGTGTGCCTAATGTGGATGATCTGAGGAGAGATATTGAGGAGGCTCATATGGCCACTTATGCTATGCATCCGGTACTACCAAGATGTATAACACCCAAGCAACATTTACGGTGGCTGGCATGAAGAAGCGTGTAGCTGATTTTGTATCTAGATGTTTGCGTGCAAAGAGTTAAGGCCGAGCACCGAGCTCCGATGGGGAAGCTTCATTCGTTGCCCATTCGGAATGGAAATGGGAACGAAGTTACTATGGATTTCATTATGGGGTTGCCTAGGGCCGAGGCAAAGATGATGCTATCTGGGTCATAGTGGACGGTTGACTAAATCGGCCCATTTCTTGCCGATGAGGAGAACAATACCATGGATCAGTTGGCCCGAAGTATGTGGCGGAGATAGTGAGATCAGACAGGGGTCCCAAATGTCGATAGTATCGGCAGGATCCCAGATTTACTTCGAGGTTCGCAGAGTTTGCGATCTGCTATGGGGACTAGGTGAACTTGATCTGACTTTTCATCCTCGAACAGATGGGCAAGAGTGAGAGGACTATTAAGACTGTTGAGGATATGCTTGGGCATGTGTATTGGAGTTCGAGAGGAGCATGGGATCGATTCATACGATTGAGTTTGCATACAATAACCATTTTCACAAGAGCATCGGGATGGCACCATATGAGGCACTTTATGGGCGGCCGTGTAGATCGCCTCTGTATTGGGATGAGGAAGGGTGAGGATGATTGAGGTCTGAGTGATTCAGATCTTGTTGATAAGGTGAAGTGATTCGAGTCGCATCAAGGCGCGCTCGGGATAAGCGTAAGAGCTATGTGGATCAAGCATAGGAGGAGATGGAGTATGATGTAGGCGATGAGTTTTCTTCGGTGTCACCGTGGCGTGGTGTCGAGATTGGCAAGAAGGGCAAGTTGAGCCCTAGGTACATTGGTCCGTATGAGATCACCGAGAGGATAGGACCTTTGGCCTATCGGTTAGCTTTCCGAGTGAGATGTCTCGGTTGCATAGCGTCTTCCACGTGAGTATGCTCCGCAGATATCGGTCCGATCCGACTCATGTGATTCCGGCTCGGAGATTGAGGTGTCGAGTAATCCGAGTTATGTAGAGGGCCGATTGATTGTCGGGTCACAGATTAGCGGTTGAGGAATAAGAGTATTCCTTTGGTGAAGGTTCTTTGGAGGAACCACTCGTGAGGAGGCTACAGGGAGACCGAGGAGCATATGAGGAGACAATATCCTCATCTTTTCGATCAATCAGGTAAGAATTTCGGGGACGAAATTTTTATTAGGAGGGGAGAATTGTAACATCCCAACTCCCATAGGAAGGGTTATTTTGGTAAATTGGGATGGGTTAGAAGTATTGCATTAGGTCTCGGCATGAACACACAGCATATAGCTTTTATGATTATGGATTTGGTTGCACATACACAGAGTAAACATGCATTCATGATATTCCCGGCTTAGGTTTTAAATTGTGTTCTTTTGTTAAATTTATGGGACAATGGCTTTTGAAAAATTATTTGGAGTTCGCCATAAAGCGTTTTACATTTTTAAGGATTTATAGGAATTTTCCTGGAATTTTTCGGAGTTGTTGCCCGGACCGGAAAATTCCAACGGACTGACTGGGTGAAATTTTTGTACTGAACAGGATTGACTAATGGCATAAGATTAGTGGATAATTAATGTTAAGAATTATTTTAGAGTCATGATTAGTGTTTAAGTGAGATTAAGAAGAGATTAGGATTAAAGTAAGTTAATCTTTTCCTATGTTAAAAGGCCAAGTGGCCTCCACATTTAATATTTTTGTCTCCTTCCAATCACCACCTACGAGACTCTTCCTTGGGAAAGACTTAAAAAAAGCATTTTGAAAGCTTGTTTACCTCTTCATCCGTAGCCTTGTTCTCCTTCCTTGGTGTGGTTGCTTTCATCCTTCGATTGTTTTCTTCTTTCCTTATCCTCCTTTGCTTTTGCCTACTTCTTCTTTGTGTATATCTAAGACCAAGCTTGCTCCTCTAGAAGATGATCATGTGCATGTGGAGAGTGGTAGCCGTGAGTGGTGTGAGGTTGTTCTAAGTGGTATAAGTTGAAAGTGTTAAAGACTTGGAGATTTGAAGTAATTGGAACTTGCAACTTGATTGGTGAGTAATTGAGTTTGTATTTATTATTTTGGTAGTTAGAAGCATTCATGGGAAGTATCTATGCATTTATTTGATTATAAAAGTGGTAGGTTTGAATGGGTGTAAGGCTAGGTGATGGTTGAATTGAAAGTAGTGATATAACTTGATTTTAAATGGAAGATGGATAATTTGAATGGAGGAATTAAATGCTGTAAATTTTTCAGTGTTAGCCCTAATATATGTATGACTGTCTTTATATTTAATTTGTAATTATTTTGATGTCTAGTGATGTGAAAAGGTATTAGAAGTGATTGAACTAAGGTTAGCCTTGAATGCTGGAAATTGAGTTGTGAACCTATGGTACTGTTTTGATCATAATTAATTGTTTAGAAATGCAAATGAGGTGAGGTTAGTGCCCAAGTAAACTTTGGGATGTTGGCTTCATTTTAGTGTGAAATAGGTGTTATTAAATTATAATGTGAGAAGGTCGAAAATTGGCATGGAAAGTTTCTGTTTTGTTGGCTGTGAACAGTATCCGCAAATGTGTTCAATGAATTTTCTGATTTTCTCAATTAATTGGTTTGGAGTTAGGAAAATGGTCTTAATGAAAGTTGTAGCCTATTAAATTAGCTTTCCATTGCCACTGATTTTGCAATTTTCGAGTTGTATGTTAGGAGATATGACCTGATTACTGATGACTGTTTTTATGCATTGGCTGAAACCTAGCTGGATTGGCACATTTAGTGCACTTTTGGGTTTGGAGGAATTTTAGGAATTTTTGTGATTTGATTTGGGGTTTGCATTGTACTGAAGAGTTTTAGATATCAGACTGATCTTGAAAATGGTATATGGCTTATAATATTTGGAGGTCAGATGTGGGAAATATGGAATTTCAAATTCTGGACCTACATTGTGATGTTAAGTGTTGTTTAGGTCAGAAACTTGCATGACAGATTTGGAAATGTTAGAGGATGAATTGGAGTTTGGGTATTTCAGGAAGAATTGAAGTTTGGGATTTTATCTTTTCAGGGATATAAAGCTCTGATTTTAATGACTTGTCTACAGGGAGTTATGTTAGTTATAAAGTTACTGCTCAAATTGCATAGTTTCAGGAACAGTAACATTGAGTGAATTAATTGACTTGTTTAGCAATGGAATATGATTTTGGGTTGTTCATAAAAGTTGTAGAGGACATTGTGAACTGATTGAGCATATTTATGTGGTAATTTTTAGCTGATTAATCAGTGAGTCCTCGCATTTGTGAGTTACTGTCCTATATCTATGAGTTTTGAGTAAGCAGTATCTTGGATGGGATTTTGACACCTTAGAGGTTGAATTGATTTTATGGTCTTCTGGAGAGTTGTAGAGCTTTTCATAAGCTTTCCAATGAGGTATAGTGGGTATTTTTCTGATTTGTGTGCTAAAAGTTAGAGTAATTGGAAATTAAGATTGAAATCTGGAAAAAAGGGGCAAAGAAGTAGGGGAAACTCGCCGGATCGCGAGGGCGACGTCTCGCGAGGCGAGAAAATTGACCCGTCGCGAGGGCGACGCCTCGCCCTCGATGACGGCGAGATGAGACAGCCTCGCAAGGGCGACGTCTCGCCCTGCGAAGCAGTGAATAAGTATATATATATATTATTATTGTTAATTATTATTTGGCATTAGTGATCCGATCGTTCTTTGTCAATTTCTTTTCCGTCCGACGTCCGATTGACCTGATTCTTGAGGCATCGGATTAGTAGAATATTTAATTTCATTTGGTGAGAATTTGGGAATTTTGAGCGGAAATTGACGTGGCCGAATAATTGTTGGTAATCAACATTTTATTTAATTGGGGACCTATAGAGGTCCGAATTGCATGCACCGTCGGCGCCTATAGTTTTCTAATTTTAGACGGATTTTGTGGTGAGAAAATTTAGATTAGGGCGGAATGCCATGAACATGCATTATACGGTTTAAGGATTCCATGTGCATTATTTGATCGTTTTAATTATCTGATTGGTAATGTGAATTTATTTCAATTGCTATAGAGGCTCATTGGACCGCCGTTCCACAGACGTTGCGGAGACTTCCGGCATTAGCGGAAGTTATTAGGTGAGTAACCTAGTTGGTTCCTCGACCTTTATGTGTTTACTATTTTGCAACTATGCCGTATGGGGATAATGGAGGATTTATATGTGTTTGATTTGCTTGATTTGGACCATAGGTGTCTCAAATATCCGAAGCTGTGATATAGAAGTGTTATGTATGAATTTCATGGGATTGCCTATGAGTGTCTTATATGAATTTGGATCGATACGCTATTGATTTGGATATATTGGACATATGCATTTCATGCATGTGGCATGATCGATAATTGGGCGATTGTGACGGAAGCAACGCGAGCTTATAGCTCAACGTGATTGGGCCTCGAGCCTGGTGATCTGAGCCTATGGCTCACCGAGTATGCGCCTTAATGGGACAGCCAGATTTCGATCACAACAATGTAATAAAGCGGAAAAGCGTCTCATATACATTTCATATGCATTTAAATTGGTTCCATTGGTGATATGATAATTACGTGGTATTCTTGAATGTGATTTGGTGAAATAATTATGTGACTCTGTGTATATGCATGAATTGGGTGAACCATCGATGATGGTTCCTCATTGAGTTCATAAACTCACCCAAAATTACAAATTATTTTTCGGGACCAGAGACAGTTGACTCATAGCTCGGATAGACTTTTCTGCCGTGTAGATTGAGTTGGCAAGAGAAGTCATGGCACATGAATTCGGTCATTGGCACTTTTGGAGGGATGACCTAGTTAGCTTTCTGTTTGTTTTCCTTTTGGAGACATGTACAGACACTTTCAGTTGTATAAATTACTGCTTTAAGGATATGAAATGAGAAAGTTATGTCTTAAAAAAATTAGTGAATTCCATACTACTGCTTTATAATACATTGATGCCATGTGGAGTTGGTAGTTTGTTCGTAGCGCACCCTTATCGTAGGGTGTGTATCGAAATGACCTACGGGCGTTCCGGTACATCTCCTATGGTAAGGGGGTGCTACACATGTTCTAAAGCCTGAATCCACAAAGATGGAACCAAGGTCAGAAGTATGTTTATTTGTAGGATATCCTACGGGAACTCGAGGGTACTATTTTTATAGTCCTCATGATAGGAAGGTATTTGTGTCGACAAATGCAAACTTCTTAGAGGAAGAGTTTGTGAGAAATCACAAAGGAAGAAGTGAAGTAGTACTAAAGGAGTTAGCAATTTCATCCAAACCAAGAGTTGTTTTGGATATGACGAACAAGATGTCGAAATGGATTCAAGAGTTGAATCGAAGTGCAACTTTGAACATCAAGATGTGCCTAGACGTAGTGGGAGGGTTGTGAGACAACCAGATAGGTATCTGGGTTTAGGAGAAGGCTTAATTGCCATCTCGGACCAAGAAGAAACAGATCCCGTTCACGTATACACAAGCTATTAATGATGTTGATGCAGAAAATGGCTCGAGGCAATGGAATGGGAAATAGATTCTATGTATACTAATGAAGTATGGGTCCTTGTAGATCTACCACTGTGTCTAAAACCATAGGGTGTAAATGGATCTAAAAAAGAAAAGGGATCGGATGGAAAGGTAGAGACCTTTAAAGCTAGATTGGTAGCTAAAGGCTATACTCAAAGGGAGGGTATAGACTACGAGGAGACTTTTTCTCCGATTGCCATGCTTAAGTCCATCAGGATACTTTTGGCCATAGCAGCCTATTTCGATTATGAAATATGGCAAATGGATGTCAAGACCGCATTTCTGAATGGAGATCTTGAGGAGACCATTTATATGGCCCAACCAGAAGGATTCATTGAGCTAGGTAATGAGCATAAGGTTTGCAAGTTGCAAAGGTCCATTTATGGACTTAAGCAAGCATCTAGGTCTTAGAACATTAGGTTTGATAAGGCTATCAAAATCTATGGGTTCATACAAAACCTAGATGAGCCTTGTGTTTACAAAAGAATACAAGAAGGTAAGGTTACTTTCCTAATCACGTATGTTGATGACATTACGCTCATCGGGAATGATGTGGGAATGTAATCTGCGGTTAAGGATGGCTGAATGAGCAGTTTTCAATGAAGGATTTGGGAGAGGCTACCTATGTTCTAGGGATCAAACTTATAAGGGATCGTAAGAACAAGAAGATAGTTTTGTCTCAACTAACCTACATTGAGAATATGCTCAATAAGTTCGCCATGCAAGATTCCAAGAGGGTTTCACTCCTACTAGACATGGAATCAAACTTTCAAAAGAACAAGCACCTAAAACCCAAGAGGAGGTTGACGCATGCGTAACATTCCATATGCTTGGCGAGTTGGTAGTTTGATGTATGCAATCTTGTGCACTAGACCGGATATTTATTTGTGATGGGGATAGTAGCGATTTCATCCAATCCAGAATGGAACATTGAATTGCGGTTAAGTGTATACTTAAGTATCTTCGTGGGACGAAGAACTTAATGCTTGTTTACTCTGGAAGTAATCTTATTCGGCGGGATATCTGATTCGATTTCTAATTAGATGTTGATTCAAGGAAATCAACTTCGGTTCTATATTTACTTTAGGAGGTGGAGCCATAGTTTGGAGGAGTGTCAAGCAATCTTGTATTGTGATTCGACTATGGAGGTTGAGTATGTTGCTGCTTGTGAAGCGTGAAAGGAAGCGATCGGCTCGAAAGTTCTAAATGATTTGGAGGTAGTTCCGAGGCGAAAAAGCCATTACACTTTATTGTGATAATAGTGGGGCGTTGGCTAATTCTAAAGAACCTCGGAACCACAAAGGCGCCAAACACATTGGCTAAAGTATCATCTCATAAGGGAGATAATACTGGCGTGGAGAAGTGGATGTGGTAAAGATTTCTACAGAGCAAAACCTTCTCGATCCGTTCACAAAGACATTGACTCAAAAGAGCTTTGAGGGTCACCTAGAAGGATGGGAATGAAGGATATGTCAAACTTGTTTTAGGGCAAGTGGGAGATTGTTGGAGTTATGTAAATATAGTGCCCTGGAAAGAAAGTGTATTTACATGTAACTTTATCTTCTTGATTCTAGCTTTGTAATGAAAATATTTATTATTAATAAAACAAAAGAGTTTGGTTTTATCTGTATGAGCATTATATATCTGGTCATAAGGTACCAAGATTCATTTGTAAGTAATATACATATACATAGAGATGTATGGGAAACATGTATATTATTAAAATCTGAATTAATTGATTCACAGTTGAATAATCAAGTTGGTCGTTTGATTATGGTTTAGGCGTAGTGTTGCGATTTATCTCCATATAAGTAAAGGAGTTTACTTAAAGGAAATGATGAGTTTCATATCATGACAGTAGTAGACTATCGATAATGGCACTATTAAATGAATTGAAATCAAGTATGTTTTCAAGAATAAAGTGGGCGTTACTTTAATCTTAAAACATACAATTTAAGCATTTCTTATTATGAACCACAATCTTGATGAGTGGTGAACTCATATGTGTTTCATTATAATTTTGATATGATCGAATGGATTTTTACAGGTATTAATCCGATTATGCGCATGTTGGAATTATTAATTGAAACATGTATCGTGGAACATTCACTCAAATAAAGAGTTTATAGTGTTATCATCTCTTACAGATGTTTTAAGGAGATTTGGTGATTAAATTGGCGCGATAGTTTGATGGACTAGCTACCCATCAAGTCTTAACACTAAGATAAGATCTTATGTGTTAATCACCATATAAAGTAAAATGAGAGATCTAGAAGGAAAATCAACATAAGGGCAAAAGCGGTAATTTTACCCTTTGTTGTGCGGATGGCTATAATAAGGTTCTAAATAGGGTTTGCAATTGGACATATTCTCATAATATTTAATAATTCAAGAGTTCAACTAATTTTCTTTAGTGGAATGACATTTAGTTAATAAGCTAGAATTAATTCCAATGAGATTGAATTATTTCTGGGCTTATTGAAGCTTGAATTATCAAAGTCCAATAAGATTCCCCACTTGGCTTTAAGGAAGGTTATCAAGCTAAGTAAGAAGTAGTTTGGAGGCTTTAGAAGTCCATAATTGAATGATGGGCTTATACTAATTAATGATTAATTGGAAGCCCATATGTTCATTTAGAAATGGGCTTGTTTTGGTTTAATGTAATTGATTAGATTAATTATATTAAAACAATTTTTTTTAAATGGAGAAGAAGCAATTTCGAAATTGTGTTAGGTTAGATGTGTAACCACACATTTGACATTAAAATACTAAATAAAGATGGTCTTTATTATGGTTCATCATTATTAAATGGAGTTATGAACTTACCATTAAATGGTTTAATGGTTGGCTTTTAATGTTGGCATGTAACCTATTTGCATTCATTAGATTAAAGATGAAAGATGTGCATTAGATGGACCATCTAATGCACATCTTTAATCTTTAATCTAATGAATGCAAATAGGTTACATGACCATCTTCCTTCTTTCTTCTTGCCAAAACCGAAATGGGTATTCAATTATAGGTTATGGTCTTTTCAAATAGCCATTTTAAAGATAAATGAAGTAAGTCTCATTTATTGGCTATTTGATGAGTGATTAATGTAAGAAGTGATGCATTGGATGCCTCTCACTCTTTCCATTCATGCATATTTCGAAATTGAGATGTAAGAAAGGGTTCTTGCATGGTTTTTAGACATTCTCTCCTTTCATGCAAGGTAGAACCGAAATTCCTAAGTGAAAGAATTGAAAGAGTTTCAATTTTTGTTCTTCTTCTTCTAAGAAAATCTCCTCCAAATATTTCTTCTCCTTTCCCACCAAAGGATTTTGTTAACCTAGTTGTCCTTGAAGAACAAGTGGTAAATCTAATTGGTTGAGGATACTACAATAAGGAAGAAGATAGATTGCTAAAGGAAAAGACTCAAAGGCAAAGGATTTGGACATAAGAAGGAGAGGATAAGCAATGAGGATTTAAAGTCAGAGCGAAGGAGTCGGTAATTCCTTTTATCTTGTTCTTGGTTTTATTATCCTTATAACATATCATGTATGGATTAGCATGTTGATTTGGATATATTGCTTCCGCTGCAAGATGATTTCTTAAAAAGTTTTGAAATCTATCGTTTCTCCATACTAAGCATGCTTTCTTTTTCCGATCCAACAGTTATTTCATAGGGCTTCTGTGCGTGGTAAGTTTACAAAAGAAGTTAGGATGGCTGTCTAGTACATATCTTGAAGTCATCATTTTGTGATTACAATTAAATTTACATAGTTTAGTTGCATCGGTTATGTGTTCCGTTAGAATCACCGATGCTTTAAGAGTTAGTCTTCTTTATGTGGCCGATCTGCTTGTATCAACAAAGCAAATATGTTTATTGTAATGAACAATAGTTTTTGTATCTTGTAATATTCCCATCATTTTGATGGTGTAATAGCTTTGCTAGTGTTAATAAAATTTCTTCATTCATCTTTCAAAAAAGAAGAAGCAAATATGCACTTGATTCACACTTTCATTTATAAACGGACCTTTATTGCTTTTCATGTCTTGTCTGCTATAGCATCATAGCGTCCTTTATGCATCTTTTTGCTTTCACTTGGCAAGCTTATTTTTCACAAATTTTCATTTTCATATTCTCATTTGTTGTAGCACCCCACTCCCGTAAGACCCGAACCCGATATCGATGGTGATATCCGAGACCGTGCCCCGCAAGGGTAGTGTGCTACGCACTCGATCAATCAAAATTCGATATACTTTTTTTTTGATACACATGGGAGTCAATAATCAAATGGGGCATAAGCCCTTTCCCATCATACAATGCCATTTACACAAATTCCAATATGGCCATTTGGCTTTTTTTTCAAAAACTTTTCACTAAACACAATTTTCAATAGTCATCCGGGACCTTTCACAACTAAAAACACTTGAGTCATTTCAAAATACAATTCATATGGAAATTTGCTGAAGAAACAATTTAATACAAAAATATAGACATGCAATGCAGACGTGAACTGATCCCGACCTCTATCCTTCACTTGAATGCTGTCAGCATACTCCCGTTGGCCTAACGGGGTATTCTTCTTATCCTGAAAAATAGTTGAAAATTTTTGGGTGAGTTTTGCGAACTCAATGAGAAACCATCATCGATGGTTCACTCAATTCATGCATTACGCAAATTGCGTACAACACATCACAGTAACATTAAAAAATATCATATAGCAGCTCGCAATTTCTCATGCCATCACAGCACTCAGTAATTATCTCAAATCAGTTATCATATTTGTATACAATGCATATGTGACTCTTTTCCAGTGTATTTCAGTGTTGTGACCGAGTGCTTATTCAGTGACAGTGTTCAGTGGACGCGTCTAGGGAGTAGGAGAGCTCTCATGCAGGATGCCCTCATGCAGGATGCATTAACTCCCCTCGAGCTCGAGGCTCGGCTCAGTAACAGTGTTCGAGCTCAAAGCTCTTTTCAGTATTAGTGGCGACTCAGGTCACAATGTTCATTATCTGTTCATGCATTTATGTATGAAATGCATATGCCCAATAATTCACAGTCATATGGCTGTAAAAGCCCATTTATCCCAATTTTCAGAATCATGTAGCAGTCACATCCAATTTGTCAAGAGCAGGCATTTCAATCCTAATCATTCACATAATCATACAATTCAAAATTGAAATCAGTTCACACAAAGCATTTAACAATCAGAAATTGAGGAGCCAACTAGGTTACTCACTGTACGCTCTAGATTAGCATTTGCTTTCAATTTTTGGGAACGCATGAATGCGGCACTTGACCTATACAACATATTTATGCAAGACACATATTGCACACTCATCAATAATTGCACACTTAAAAACATTCATTTATGCCTAATTGTAGTAATAGGCTATGTAAATTACACGCTTAATGACAATCCTGGGTATATGCTCTAATATGTACTTTATGCTCATTCCCACTTCATAATTCATATACGTTTCATTCACTTCATTGGTACATGATCGTTCCAACTTCTCCTTTCAATCTTTACCTTTTTTATAAATCTAGCTTAGAAGCTTACACTTCAAGGAAACTTGGTTACACTATATCATAACTCAATTTCTCATCATCTCTTATCCATCCTCATATGATCTCATAATATCCAAATTCTATTTATAGTTTAGCACTTCATACTTAAACACATTCTTAGCTAGGATTCTTTTAGTTTCTTGAGACAAACCAATTTCTCCTTTTCAATTCCAATTCAATAAAACCTTAAAACTCCAAAAATCACAATCAATGAAATCAACATAAATCAAGCACAATCTTAACCTACCCATAGTCCATCTAAGTTAGAAAACTTAAAACCTAGCTTAGAAACCCCAAAATCAAATGGGTTCTCTCAAATCTTCTTCTTCTACACAAACCCCTTTCTCTCTCTAGAAATTCTTCATTCACAAACCACAACCTATTTCTTTACCAATGTATGAAGAAGATGAACTTACCTTGAAAGCCTTGGTTTCTCTCATTTTTCTTCTTCTTTCTTCTTCCTTCTCTCTTCTTCTTCTTTCTCTACGACTTTCTCTCTCTCTCATCTCATCTTCTTTTATTCTTTTGCTCTCTTAACTTGTAAGGGTCGTGCTCCACTCTTCTTAAATGACAACTCTTATTTCCAGGTCATTAATGATTGATAAAAGACCCTAAAGCCCTTACTTGCATGCCTGTAAAGCTTAACACTTAAGTAAACTTCCAAAATTGCCCTTAAAAACTGACATCTTGTCTTCTTATTTCGATCAGGTAAATGAAGTACTTTAACAAAATTTTATTCTAGATGGATATTCCTCTATGTCTTATGAATCCATCGCTTCAATAATCAGATCGATCGGAGCTCTATATCTCAAAATATCTCAAAAATACTGAAATATGTTCAGTGGAAAACACCAGCTCATATCCTCTAAGAACACACTCACTGTACCTGTCCCACCTTTTCCACTTAATCTTTATCACTTCATTTCAGATAGCTTCTATTTTTGGTGGATATGAATAGAAAGGTCTTATGAATCCAATGGTTTAAGAATCAAGTCATTCGAAGGTCTAGAGAAGAAGTTATGGTCAAAAGAAGCAACCATGTTTATGACCTCAATCGTACTGAACCTGTTTCGGGGAAACAGCCATAACTTTCTGTAGAAATGTCTGATTGAGGTGTTATTTAAATGGTTAGAAAGAGGACATGAAGAGCTACAACTTTCATGAAGGTCTCAAAAGCCAAATCGTTCATTTGTGGGGTCAAAATTTAAAGCAGATGATGATGACATCATTTTAAGAGGATGATGACACCATCAGACGATACAGATTGGGAAAATTGCTATAACTTTCCCTACAGATATTGGATTAAGGATTTCTTTATATGGATAGAAAGATAATCTCAAGAGATACAACTCTTATGAAGAACTCAAAGGCCAATTCGATCATTTTAATGGTAGAAAATAGATCAGAAGGTAGCAATGTATAATGGCGAGACGATGAGCAAGAATGCAAAAAGTCAATCGGACGGCGATGAGCGAATCGAGATGATAAACAGTAACTCATACGGTCAAACTGAGACGTAAAAAGTCAACTGAGACAATGAACAATAACTCAGACGGTCAAACTGAGACGCAAAAAGTCAACTAAGACGATGAAAAGCAGATGAAGAAACCTCATAACTTGAAATTCTTGTATCTTTCAACTCTGATATTCAAACTTTACAAACTTTATACCGTTGGAAAGATAAAAGAATTATCTACAACTTTCCAGAAGGAAATTTTGCCACAATCCATCTTTATCAATCCCAAATTTGCCCCTAATGTCTGAAGACAATATTTTCATTCATACACCAACACTGCACCTAATTCTTCACTGCATGACAATATTTGGGACTCTTAGACACAGAATTGAAATTCGATGTCTTCATACAAAATGTAGCCATATATCTCTAGATTAGTCCAAAACAAGAATCATCTCGTTTGGATTACTAGAGAAACGTTGTGGCTATAAGAATGAAGTATATTCAGATCACTACCAATCTTGTCTCTAAATCTTTCCTTATCACAACTCATTCTACTCCCTATTTTCAATAAAAAATCACATCTAATATCAGTTATACCTGGAATTTTTCAATGAATGCATGTACACTTTTTATCCGAAACATTACGTATTTTTGTACATATATGCTAACATGATGCATGAGTACGAAAAATGCATTCCTTAGTCTCAATTTCTCTTTGAGCTCGCATGAACTGAAATTTCGGGTCACAACCCTTAATATAGGGATGGGATGTTACATTTCTCCCTCTCTTAAAAAAAATTTTGTCCTCGAAATTTTCATCTGATTGATTAATACAGTAGGGGTGACCATTTTTCATACGCTCCTCTATCTCTTATACACTTCATCACTTCCAAAAGACCATAGTAGACAGACTCAATAAGTCTTTCAGTCACTCATTTAGCTATCGCACTCCCTTGACTGTTTCATGAGCATATTTCGGACTACTTACCAACTTATACTTCGTATATTGTCAATCTATCTCTGTTGATCATACCTTTCTTTCAGAACCTGATTACATATAACAAATTATGAATCTAAAACCTCTTTCACCAATAACACTAATTCATAAAACTTTTCATACATACCAATTCATATAGCTTAACTTATCTTTTTTTCCAAATCTGAGCGCATCTTACCAAGGTGATACTCACACAATCACTTCATGCTTCCTTTGACAGTTCACTTCTCTTTAATGTTAACACATTCAACTCTTATGTCCATTACACTATAGTCTCTAAATACGGTGTTGGTCCACCTAACTCATTTTTCTATCATGAGTAACTTCACTCTTATTTCAAATTCATCCTACTCACTATCATTATCTCACGTTTATTATGGCCTTATATCATTTTAGGCCTTCTACATCTCAATGTTAGGGTGAATAACCACCCTTCTATCCTACTATGCCCATATCACTTCTAATGATACCACTATGATAACAATTGTGATACCTGCAGTCAATTCGAATTATGCCTCAATCTCATTTTCCTACAAACTCAAAAATATGAGCTTCGAGCATATTCCTAATAGTTAAAACTCCGGGTAGCTCAAACCTTCAACCACTTGTTTCTACTTTTTTAGCAGCTAAGGTACAATCTTAGCATATTCCGACTAGGATGTTTATCTTAGGTTGTTACGTAGGCTTCTCTAACATTTTATTTGCTCAATCATCCTAATCAGATATACGTACTTCTTATTTCAATCACCAAATATCATCTTTTTTTTTTACTCGAAAGTTCAGATTCGATTCCACTTTTTCCAGGTGATTCACAATTCTGAATCTTTAGCTTTTTGGGTTCTTACCTCTTTCCAGTAGACTTGATCTTAAATTTTAATGCAACTAGCAACACTTTATTTCACCCCATATGCCATTCAATATTCTTCACTCCTCATTATACTAAACGTGGAAACCTCAATATCTGAATGTGTATTATTCCATTATAGAATTGTTTGTTCAGTGTGTCAGATTACACACTAATTTTACCAGTATAGCACTCGTTTGTGCATTTCCTTCAAACTCAATAATTTCTTCAATCTTACATAATATACATTTCAGAAATGGCTTTGTACATCTAATGTCTCCAAGATTTCAAAGCGATTTCTATCATAACGATTCTAAACCATGTATCAAAATCAACTCATAAGATTTTCATTATCATATGCACATCAAAACCCACTTTTCACTATTACAACAGATTGTATCTTAATTTCTGACGCGAAACTTCATTAAGCATTACACAATCTCCAAATCCAATTGATATTTTATCATCAGTGTCTTATTCTTCAAATATTCAAAACGCTTCTTTTTACTTTTCAAACACACTCAAAATACCATATATGATCACAGTCACTAATTGATACAATTTTGCTTGGATCACTTAAATCTTCAATATCATAATATCATTGGAGTATCATTAACTACAACAGAGATCACTCACATTTTTCCTCGTGTTAATTTCTTGCAATTCTTTATGTGACTAATTTTCCCCAATGAAAGTAATTTTGTCTCCTGTCATTTTCAATCTCCCACTTGACTACTTGTCTCTAATGATTTTCTCTTTTCCTTCGAATCCCTTTAATTCACATCGGCTAACTCCAATGCCTATTCATTCGTATTAGTTCTTCCACACATTTCAATTTATTTGAATGCTTCACTTTGTGTGTTGGTATTTCATTCCTCAGATTGAATTCGTATCTCCCGAACATATTTACATCGAATATAAAGGGGACCTATATTCTTCTCACATGTGCAAGAGTGTCACCTCAAATTTATAATCCACTCATGTAGTTGGTGTACACACTCTCAGTGGCCTATTCCACTTTTTATGCCTGAGTTCCTGCTTAGGATATGACTCCATTATTCACTTTTGACGTATTACATATTCATTTCCGATTTGTCTCTTCATTGATTACTCTTAAATCAAATCGTTAGATCATCTTAACTCAATTTAGGGAGATTCTTCTTTAAAAGAAGATTTCTTACTACAATCATCAATACTATTCATAAAAACCTCATCAATGAACTATTTTTCGTCGTTACAATTTAGTCATCCTTTATACTTCGAGAAGATCAATTTCAACTATGCATAATATTTCAATAAGATTAATTTATGTCATAGCTTACATAATCAGAACATCCCTTGTAATGAGGCTCTGTAAGGCACTTAAAAAATTTCATTTACTTTAATATCTTGGCATACATCACCAAAATCATCACATCTTATCTGGAGGGGATTCACATTGATTTACCAATTAGTAGCTTATACTACTAAGGACACTTTAATCCCATTTAATTCTAGATAACCTTTCTCTTTTTATGCCAGTTCTCGATCATGGGGATTCTTCTATAATCATGTCACTCTTCTTTTCCTCAAGCTCATCGCCTATGCTAACATCATTAACAGTCTCAATTCTATTCCCAATTGATCACTACAAGTACTCTCACTACTTACTCTAACTTGAACTTTGAACTATAGGGACTATAATCGGCACTTATTCAGTAAGTTGCCAATTACTTCCTATGTCATCTTTACGCATATTGTTCACATATGCTTAATAATTTCACGCAAAATGACAGTTTAATCTGAACTCAACAACTTTTTCCTATATCACTGACATCATCTCATCTTCCAATTGTCATTTATTTTATCTTACACATCTTTATTCTCAATCATTTTATAATGGTAGGGGCAAAACCCATATGAAGCTTAAATCTCCACTCCACAGACATATTCTCACAATGGATCTTAAACTCTTATATCGATAATCACACAATCATTCTAAGTCCAAGTGCAACCTTTCAAGGTCATATCAACTTAACTTATATACTTTCATCTTATTATTTCTACTTATGTCCTTCTTTTTCTTTCAACAATCCATGACAATGTATTCACATTTATATCACATTTGAGGATATATCACCCGATTGTAATTTCGATTTCATATTCACTAATACTCCCATCGATATAATTGAACTGAATCTTTACCTATTATATCCAAACCCAAATCCGATTGTTTTGAAGCATAACCATTATGAATTTTCGGTCTCAAACTATCTCCTTATACAGAATTACAAACTCTTATCACAATACTCACATAACCGTTTCGATTCCAATTTCACCCGTTTATGGTCATAACAGTTTTATGATTTCCTTTCATTCTGTCTTTACACATTAGTCTCCTCATTTCTATTCATATTCTTATTTTCCCCAATCAATTCCTGGCAATATGCCGATTCACACTTATTTCACCCCTAAAGGATATATCACCTTCAAGGATATGCACCCTTTGGTGGGGGACTCTCATCTATCATGCAAAACCAATTACTATTACTATTTCTCATTTTCAAAATTTCCACAAACCTTATTTTCTCACATTCAGTCAGATCATCATTTCTCTCAATGCTTCTAACGACTCAAAATGTTAAGGAATGCTCATGCATGTGACTCATACTGGGGATCAGTTGCCGCTGTCTGCTAAAACATGACTAATATGCATATGATTTGGCACATATCTCAGAATGCCCATATAAGATTGTACTTCTGGGCTCTGATACCACATAAATGTAGCACCCCACTCCCGTAAGACCCGAACCCGATATCGATGGTAATATCCGAGACCGTGCCCCGCGAGGGTGGTGTGCTACGCAATCGATCAATCAAAATTCGGTATACATTTTTTTTTGACACACATGGGAGTCAATAATCAAATGGGGCATAAGCTCTTTCCAATCATACAATGCCATTTACACAAATTCCCATATGGCCATTTGGCTTTTTTTTTCAAAAGCTTTTCACTAAACACAATTTTCAATAGTCATCCGGGCCCTTTCACAACTACAAACACTTGAGTCATTTCAAAATACAATTCATACGGAAATTTGCTGAAGAAACAATTTAATACAAAAATATAGATATGCAATGCAGACGCGAACTGATCCCGACGTCTATCCTTCACTTGAATGCTGTCAGCATACTCCCATTGGCCTAACGAGGTATTCTTCTTATCCTAAAAAATAGTTGCAAATTTTTGAGTGAGTTTTGCGAATTCAATGAGAAACCATCATCGATGGTTCACTCAATTCATGCATTACGCAAATTGCGTACAACACATCACAAGAATATTAAAAATATCATATAGCGATTCAAATTTCTCATGCCATCACAAAGACTCAAGAATTATCTCAAATCGCTTATCATATTTGTATGCAATGCATATGTGACTCTTTACCAAGTGTATTTCAAAGTGTTGTGGTGAGCGCTTATTCAAAGGATGATGTTGATGGACGCGTCTAGGGAGTAGGAGAGCCCTCATGCAGGATGCACTAACTCCCCTCAAGCTCGAGGCTCGGTTCAGTAACAGTGTTCGAGCTCAAAGCTCTTTTCAGTATTAATGGCGACTCAAGTCACAACGTTCATTATCTGTTCATGCATTTATGTATGAAATGCATATGCCCAATAATTCACAGTCATATGGCTGTAAAAGCCCATTTATCCCAATTTTCAGAATCATGCAGCAGTCACATCCAATTTGTCAAGAGCAGGCATTTCAATCCTAATCATTCACATAATCATACAATTCACAATTGAAATCAGTTCACACAGAGCATTTAACAATCAGAAATTGAGGAACCAACTAGGTTACTCACTATACGCTCCAGATTAGCATTTGCTTTCAATTTTTGGGAACGCATGAATGCGGCACTTGACCTGCACAACATATTTATGCAAGACACATATTGCACACTCATCAATAATTGCACACTTAAAAATATTCATTTATGCACAATTGTAGTAATAGGCTATGTAAAATACACGCTTAATGACAATCCCAGGTATATGCTCTAATATGTACTTTATGCTCATTCCTATTTCATAATTCATATACGTTTCATTCACTTTATTGGTACATGATCGTTCCAACTTCTCCTTTCAATCTTTACCTTTTTTATAAATCTAGCTTATTCAGAAGCTTACACTTCAAGGACACTTGGTCACACTATATCATAACTCAATTTCTCATCATCTCTTATCCATCCTCATATGATCTCATAATATCCAAATTCTATTTATAGTTTAGCACTTCATACTTAAACACATTCTTAGGTAGGATTCTTTTAATTTCTTGAGACAAACCAATTTCTCCTTTTCAATTCCAATTCAATAAAACCCTAAAACTCCAAAAATCACAATCAATGAAATCAACATAAATCAAGCACAATCTTAACCTACCCATAGTCCATCTAGGTTAGAAAACTTAAAACCTAGCTTAGAAACCCCGAAATCAAATGGGTTCTCTCAAATCTTCTTCTTCTACACAAACCCCTTTCTCTCTCTAGAACTTCTTCATTCACAAACCACAACCTATTTCTTTACCAATGTATGAAGAAGATGAACTTACCTTGAAAGCCTTGGTTTCTCTCATTTTTCTTCTTCTTTCTTCTTCCTTCTCTCTTTTTCTTCTTTCTCTACGACTTTCTCTCTCTCTCATCTCATCTTCTTTTATTCTTTTGCTCCCTTTCCTTGTAAGGGTCGTGCTCCACTCTTCTTAAATGACAACTCTTATTTCCAGGTCATTAATGATTGATAAAAGACCCTAAAGCCCTAACTTGCATGCCTTTAAAGCTTAACACTTAAGTAAACTTCCGAAATTGCCCTTAAAAACTGACATCTTGTCTTCTTATTTCGATCAGGTAAATGAAGTAATTTAACAAAATTTTCTTCTAGAGGGATATTCCTCTATGTCTTATGAATCCATTGCTTCAAGAATCAAATCAATCGGAGCTCTATATCTTAAAATATCTCAAAATACTGAAATATGTTCAGTGAAAAACACCAGCTCATATCCTCTAAAAACACACTCACTGTACCTGTCCCACCTTTTCCACTTAATCTTTATCACTTCATTTCAGATAGCTTCTATTTTTGGTGGAGATGAAGAGAAAGGTCTTATGAATCCAATGTTTCAAGAATCAAGTCATTTGGAGGTCTATAGAAGAAGTTATGGTCAAAAGAAGCAACCATGTTTATGACCTCAATCGTACTGAACCTGTTTCGGGGAAACAGCCATAACTTTCTGTAGAAATTTCTGATTGATGTGTTATTTGAATGGTTCGAAAGAGGACATGAAGAGCTACAACTTTCATGAAGGTTTCAAAGGACAAATCTTTCATCTGTGGGGTAAAAAATAAAAGCAGACGATGATGACGTCATTTTAAGACGATGATGGCACCATCAGAGGATACAGATTGGGAAAATTACTATAACTTTCCTTACAGATATTAGATTAAAAATTTCTTTAAAAGGATGGAAAGATAATCTCAAGAGCTACAACTCTTATGAAGAACTCAAAGGCCAATTCAATCATTTTAAGGGTAGAAAATAGATCAGAAGGTAGCAATGTATAGTAACTGAGACGATGAACAGTAACTCAGACGGTCAAACTGAGATGTAAAAAGTCAACTGAGACGATGAACAGTAACTCAGACGGTCAAACTGAGACGCAAAAACTCAACTGAGATGATGAACAATAACTGAGACAATAAACAGTAACTGAGACGATGAATAGTAACTCAGACGGTCAAACTGAGACGCAAAAAGTCAACTAAGACGATGAAAAGCAGACGAAGAAACCTCATAACTTGAAATTCTTGTATCTTTCAACTCTGATATCTAAACTTTACAAACTTTATACCGTTGGAAAGATAAAAGAATTATCTATAAATTTCCAGAAGGAAATTTTGCCACAATCCATCTTTATCAATCCCAAATTTGCCCCTAATGTCTGAAGACAAATTTTTCATTAATACACCTAATTCTTCACTTCATCACAATATTTGGGACTCTTAGATACAGAATTTAAATTCGATGTCTTCATACAAAATGTAGCCATATATCTTTAGATTAGTCCAAAACAAGAATCATCTCGTTTGGATTACTAGAGAAAACGTTGTGGCTACAAGAATGAAGCATATTCAGTGAACATTATTCAGATCACTACCAATCTTGTCTCTAAATCTTTCCTTATCACAACTCATTCTACTCCCTATTTTCAATAAAAAATCACATCTAATATCAATTATACCCGAAAGTTTTCAATGAATGCATGTACACTTTTTATCCGAAAAATTACGTATTTTTGTACATATATGCTAACATGATGTATGAGCAAGAAAAATGCTTTCCTTAGTCTCAATTTCTCTTTGAGCTCGCATGAACTGAAATTTTGGGTCACAATCCTTAATATGAGGACGGGATGTTACATTTGTCTCCTATGCTATAAACAACATCTGGAAAGGGAGGTGCTGATCTATATGATATTCACTTTTGGATTGGAAGAGACACAACCCAGGTGCTCATTTACTGCATTTTCCATTTACTGTTTCCTAAGTTTATTTGGTTATGTTTTGTCGTGTCCTATCATGTATTTTGAACTAGACTGTGGTCTCACATAATATGACAACCTAATCATAGGATGAAGCTGGAACAGCAGCTATTAAAACTGTTGATCTAGATGCAACACTTGGAGGATGTGCAGTGCAGCATAGAGAACAGGAAGGGTCCACCTATCAGACATAGAGATTTGCTCAAGGAAGTTCTTGGCTAATCTCCGGATGCTTTTCGAATAAGAGAACTCATACTCGTTTGCATCGTTCAAAGAAGTGAATTTCACGTGACGATACTTGGCCATGGTGAGCGCATGATAATATTTAATATTCCTGACACCCTGGCTTAACCACTGACTTCTAGAGCGCTGATCCCAATAGAGTTCTTTCTGAGAAAGGACCTGCTCTAAATTAGACAGGAGTTGTTCCTCCAGCTCCCAAAGTGAGCTAGAGTCTTCACTTTCTAAAGTTTTTTGAATTCTGTCGAGATGCGCCAAGAGGCGCCTATTTTCTGGGAAAAAATATTGCCAAACGTATGGCAGTTCCACTGTTGAAGCTTTTCTGCGAAGTATCGGTGAGCAGTGCTGATATCTGAGTGGGTAGTGGTGCAATGCTCCTCGACAAATTGCCAAAAGTCAGCATGTGTCAACTAAGCATTTTGAAATTGAAAGGGCCTATGTATCAGCGGAGGAGGCACGCTGATGTTAAGAGACACTAACAAAGGTCGATGATCAGATTTAAGAAAGGGAAGGTGAGTAACTGTAGTGCTACTGAATGCCGAATACCAATTATTAGCACAGAAAGCCCGGTCTAATTTGGTGAGGATGTGGTCCCGTCGCCATGTGAATCTAGGTCTTGTGAAGCCTAGATCCTGGAGAAGACAGCTTTCCACGCAATCTCTAAAATGAGAGTTGACTATTGAGTGAAGACGAGAATCGCCACGTTTGTCTGTGCATTCCAACTTGGCTTTAAAATATCTCAAAAATACTGAAATATGTTCAGTGGAAAACACCAGCTCATATCCTCTAAGAACACACTCACTGTACCTGTCCCACTTTTTCCACTTAATCTTTATCACTTCATTTCAGATAGCTTTTATTTTTGGTGGAGATGAAGAGAAAGGTCTTATGAATCCAATGTTTCAAGAATCAAGTCATTTGGAGGTCTATAGAAGAAGTTATGGTCAAAAGAAGCAACCATGTTTATGACCTCAATCGTACTGAACCTGTTCGGGGAAACAGCCATAACTTTCTGTAGAAATGTCTGATTGAGGTTTTATTTGAATGGTTCGAAAGAGGACATGAAGAGCTACAACTTTCATGAAGGTCTCAAAGGCCAAAGCTTTCATCTGTGGGGTAAAAAATAAAAGCAGACGATGATGACGTCATTTTAAGACGATGATGACACCATCAGACGATACAGATTGGGAAAATTACTATAACTTTCCCTACAAATATTGGATTAAGGATTTCATTATATGGATGGAAAGATAATCTCAAGAGCTACAACTCTTATGAAGGACTCAAAGGCCAATTCAATCATTTTAAGGGTAGAAAATAGATCAGAAGGTAGCAATGTATAGTAACTGAGACGATGAACGAAGAATCGACGGTCAAACTGAGATGTAAAAAGTCAACTGAGACGATGAACAGTAACTCAGACGGTCAAACTGAGACGCAAAAAGTCAACTGTGATGATGAACAATAACTGAGACAATAAACAGTAACTGAGACGATGAACAGTAATGCAAACGGTCAAACTGAGACACAAAAAGTCAACTAAGACGATGAAAAGCAGACGAAGAAACCTCATAACTTGAAATTCTTGTATCTTTCAACTCTAATATCTAAACTTTACAAACTTTATACCGTTGGAAAGATATAAGAATTATCTATAAATTTCCATAAGGAAATTTTGCCACAATCCATCTTTATGAATCCCAAATTTGCCCCTAATGTCTGAAGACAAATTTTTCATTCATACACCAACACTACACCTAATTCTTCACTTCATGAAAATATTTGGGACTCTTAGATACAGAATTGAAATTCGATGTCTTCATACAAAATGTAGCCATATATCTTTAGATTAGTCCAAAACAAGAATCATCTCGTTTGGATTACTAGAGAAAACGTTGTGGCTACAAGAATGAAGCATATTTAGTGAACATTATTCAGATCACTACCAATCTTGTCTCTAAATCTTTCCTTATCACAACTCATTCTACTCCCTATTTTCAATAAAAAATCACATCTAATATCAATTATACCCGGAAGTTTTCAATGAATGCATGTACACTTTTTATCCGAAACATTACGTATTTTTGTACATATATGCTAACATGATGCATGAGCAAGAAAAATGCTTTCCTTAGTCTCATTTTCTCTTTGAGCTCGCATGAACAGAAATTTCGGGTCACAACCCTTAATATGGGGACGGGATGTTACATTTGTCTCCTATGCTATAAACAACATCTGGAAAGGGAGGTGCTGATCTATATGATATTCACTTTTGGATTGGAAGAGACACTGACCAGTGCTCATTTATCGCATTTTCCATTTATCGCTTCCTAAGTTTATTTGGTTATGTTTTGTCGTGTCCTATCATGTATTTTGAACTAGACTCGTGGTCTCACAAAATATGACAACCTAATCATAAGATGAAGTCGAGCAAAGAGCCTATTAAACTGTTGATCTAGATGCAAGACTTGGAGGATGTGCAAAGGCAAAGATATAGAATAGGAAGGGTCTATCGATCAGACATAGAGATTTGCTCAAGGAAGTTCTTGGCTAATCTCCGGATGCTTGTCGAATAAGAGAACTCATACTCGTTTGCATCGTTCAAAGAGGTGAATTTGGCGTGACGATACTTGGCCATGGTGAGCGCATGATAATATTTAATATTCCTAACACCCTGGCTTAACCAGTGACTTCTAGAGCGCTGATCCCAATAGAGTTCTTTCTGAGAAAGGACCTGCTCTAAATCAGACAGGAGTTGTTCCACCAGCTCCCAAAGTGAGCTAGAGTCTTCACTTTCTAAACTTTTTTGAATTCTGTCGAGATGCGCCAAGAGGCGCCTTTTTTTTGGGAAAAAATATTGCCAAACGTATGGCAGTTCCACTGTTGAAGCTTTTCCGTGAAGTATCGGTGAGCAGTGCTGATATCTGAGTGGGTAGTGGTCCAATGCTCCTCGACAAATTGCCAAAAGTCAGCATGTGTCAACTAAGCATTTTGAAATTGAAAGGGCCTATGTATCAGCGGAGGAGGCACGCTGGTGTTCAGAGACACTAACAAAGGTCGATGATCAGATTTAAGAAAGGGAAGGTGAGTTACTGTAGTGCTACTGAATTCCGAATACCAATTATTAGCACAGAAAGCCCGGTCTAATTTGGTGAGGATGTGGCCCCGTCGCCATGTGAATCTAGGTCTTGTGAAGCCTAGATCCTGGAGAAGACAGCTTTCCACGCAATCTCTAAAATGAGAGTTGACTATTGAGTGAAGACGAGAATCGCCACGTTTGTCTGTGCATTCCAACTTGGCGTTAAAATATCTCAAAAATACTGAAATATGTTCAGTGGAAAACACCAGCTCATATCCTCTAAGAACACACTCACTGTACCTGTCCCACCTTTTCCTCTTAATCTTTATCACTTCATTTCAGATAGCTTCTATTTTTTGTGGACATGAAGAGAAAGGTCTTATGAATCCAATGTTTCACAATCAAGTCATTTGAAGGTCTATAGAAGAAGTTATGGTCAAAAGAAGCAACCATGTTTATGACCTCAATCGTACTGAACCTGTTTCGGGGAAACAGCCATAACTTTCTGTAGAAATATCTGATTGAGGCGTTATTTGAATGGTTCAAAAGAGGACATGAAGAGCTACAACTTTTATGAAGGTCTCAAAGGCCAAATCTTTCATCTGTGGGTTAAAAAATAAAAGCAGACGATGATGACGTCATTTTAAGACGATGATGACACCATCAGACGATACAGATTGGGAAAATTACTATAACTTTCCCTACAGATATTGGATTAAGGATTTCTTTATATGGATGGAAAGATAATCTCAAGAGCTACAACTCTTATGCAGAACGCAAAGGCCAATTCAATCCTTTTAAGGGTAGAAAATAGATCAGAAGGTAGCAATGTATAGTAACTGAGACGATGAACAGTAACTTAGACGGCCAAACTGAGATGCAAAAAGTCAACTGAGACGATGAATAGTAACTCAGACGGTCAAACTGAGACGCAAAAACTCAACTGAGATGATGAACAATAACTGAGACAATAAACAATAACTGAGACGATGAACAGTAACTCAAACGGTCAAACTGAGACGCAAAAAGTCAACTAAGACGATGAAAAGCAGACGAAGAAACCTCATAACTTGAAATTCTTGTATCTTTCAACTCTGATATCTAAACTTTACAAACTTTATACCGTTGGAAAGATAAAAGAATTATCTATAAATTTCCAGAAGGAAATTTTGCCACAATCCATCTTTATCAATCCCAAATTTGCCCCTAAAGTCTGAAGACAAAATTTTCATTCATACACCAACACTGCACCTAATTCTTCACTTCATGACAATATTTGGGACTCTTAGATACAGAATTGAAATTCGATGTCTTCATACAAAATGTAGCCATATATCTTTAGATTAGTCCAAAACAAGAATCATCTCGTTTGGATTACTAGAGAAAACGTTGTGGCTACAAGAATGAAGCATATTCAGTGAACATTATTCAGATCACTACCAATCTTGTCTCTAAATCTTTCCTTATCACAACTCATTCTACTCCCTATTTTCAATAAAAAATCACATCTAATATCAATTATACCCGGAAGTTTTCAATGAATGCATGTACACTTTTATCCAAACATTACGTATTTTGTACATATATGCTAACATGATGTACGAGCAAGAAAAATGCTTTCCTTAGTCTCAATTTCTCTTTCAGCTCGCATGAACTGAAATTTCGGGTCACAACCCTTAATATGGGGACGGGATGTTACATTTGTCTCCTATGCTATAAACAACATCTGGAAAGGGAGGTGCTGATCTATATGATATTCACTTTTGGATTGGAAGAGACACAACCCAGGTGCTCATTTACTGCATTTTCCATTTACTGTTTCCTAAGTTTATTTGGTTATGTTTTGTCGTGTCCTATCATGTATTTTGAACTAGACTGTGGTCTCACATAATATGACAACCTAATCATAGGATGAAGCTGGAACAGCAGCTATTAAAACTGTTGATCTAGATCCAGCACTTGGAGGATGTGCAGTGCAGCATATAGAATAGGAAGGGTCTACCGATCAGACATAGAGATTTGCTCAAGGAAGTTCTTGGCTAATCTCCGGATGCTTGTCGAATAAGAGAACTCATACTCGTTTGCATCGTTCAAAGAGGTGAATTTCGCATGACGATACTTGGCCATGGTGAGCGCATGATAATATTTAATATTCCTAACACCCTGGCTTAACCAGTGACTTCTAGAGCGCTGATCCCAATAGAGTTCTTTATGAGAAAGGACCTGCTCTAAATCAGACAGGAGTTGTTCCACCAGCTCCCAAAGTGAGCTAGAGTCTTCACTTTCTAAACTTTTTTGAATTCTGTCGAGATGCGCCAAGAGGCGCCTTTTTTTGGGAAAAAATATTGCCAAACGTATGGCAGTTCCACTGTTGAAGCTTTTCCGCGAAGTATCGGTGAGCAGTGCTGATATCTGAGTGGGTAGTGGTGCAATGCTCCTCGACAAATTGCCAAAAATCAGCATGTGTCAACTAAGCATTTTGAAATTGAAAGGGCCTATGTATCAGCAGAGGAGGCACGCTGGTGTTCAGAGACACTAACAAAGGTCGATGATCAGATTTAAGAAAGCGAAGGTGAGTAACTGTAGTGCTACTGAATGCCGAATACCAATTATTAGCACAGAAAGCCCGGTCTAATTTGGTGAGGATGTGGCCCCGTCGCCATGTGAATCTAGGTCTTGTGAAGCCTAGATCCTGGAGAAGACAGCTTTCCATGCAATCTCTAAAATGAGAGTTGACTATTGAGTGAAGACGATCATCTCCACGTTTGTCTGTGCATTCCAACTTGGCTTTAAAATATCTCAAAAATACTAAAATATGTTCAGTGGAAAACACCAGCTCATATCCTCTAAGAACACACTCACTGTACCTGTCCCACCTTTTCCACTTAATCTTTATCACTTCATTTCATATAGCTTCTATTTTTGGTGGACATGAAGAGAAAGGTCTTATGAATCCAATGTTTCAAGAATCAAGTCATTTGGAGGTCTATAGAAGAAGTTATGCTCAAAAGAAGCAACCATGTTTATGACCTCAATGGTACTGAACCTGTTCGGGGAAATAGCCATAACTTTCTGTAGAAATGTCTGATTGAGGTTTTATTTGAATGGTTTGAAAGAGGACATGAAGAGCTACAACTTTCATGAAGGTCTCAAAGGCCAAATCTTTCATCTGTGGGGTAAAAAATAAAAGCAGACGATGATGACGTCATTTTAAGACGATGATGACACCATCAGACGATATAGATTGGGTAAATTTCTATAACTTTCCCTACAGATATTGGATTAAGGATTTCTTTATATGGATGGAAAGATAATCTCAAGATCTACAACTATTATGCAGAACTCAAAGGCCAATTCAATCATTTTAAAGGTAGAAAATAGATCAGAAGGTAGCAATGTATAGTAACTGAGACGATGAACAGTAACTCAGACGGTCAAACTAAGATGCAAAAAGTCAACTGAGACGATGAACAGTAACTCAGACGGTCAAACTGAGACGTAAAAAGTCAACTGAGATGATGAACAATAACTGAGACAATAAACAGTAATTGAGACGATGAACAGTAACTCAGACGGTCAAACTGAGACGCAAAAAGTCAACTAAGACGATGAAAAGCAGACGAAGAAACCTCATAACTTGAAATTCTTGTATCTTTCAACTCTGATATCTAAACTTTACAAACTTTATACCGTTGGAAAGATAAAAGAATTATCTATAAATTTCCAGAAGGAAATTTTTCCACAATCCATCTTTATCAATCCCAAATTTGCCCCTAATGTCTGAAGACAAATTTTTCATTCATACACCAACACTGCACCTAATTCTTCACTTCATGACAATATTTGGGACTCTTAGATACAGAATTGAAATTCAATGTCTTCACACAAAATGTAGCCATATATCTTTAGATTAGTCCAAAACAAGAATCATCTCGTTTGGATTACTAGAGAAAACGTTGTCGCTACAAGAATGAAGCATATTCAGTGAACATTATTCAGATCACTACTAATCTTGTCTCTAAATCTTTCCTTATCACAACTCATTCTACTCCCTATTTTCAATAAAAAATCACATATAATATCAATTATACCCGGAAGTTTTCAATGAATGCATGTACACTTTTTATCCGAAACATTATGTATTTTTGTACATATATGCTAACATAATGCATGAGCAAGAAAAATGCTTTCCTTAGTCTCAATTTCTCTTTGAGCTCGCATGAACAGAAATTTCGGGTCACAACCCTTAATATGGGGACGGGATGTTACATTTGTCTCCTATGCTATAAACAACATCTGGAAAGGGAGGTGCTGATCTATATGATATTCACTTTTGGATTGGAAGAGACACTGACCAGTGCTCATTTCTTGCATTTTCCATTTATCGCTTCCTAAGTTTATTTGGTTATGTTTTGTCGTGTCCTATCATGTATTTTGAACTAGACTGTGTTCTCACATAATATGACAACCTAATCATAGGATGAAGTCGAGCAATGACTTTTAAAACAGATTGATCTAGATCCAAAGACTTGGAGGATGTGCAATGCAAAGTAGAAATGTGAAGGGTCCACTATCGGATATAGAGATTTGCTCAAGGAAGTTCTTGGCTAATCTCCGGATGCTTGTCGAATAAGAGAACTCATACTCGTTTGCATCGTTCAAAGAAGTGAATTTCGCGTGACGATACTTGGCCATGGTGAGCGCATGATAATATCTAATATTCCTGACACCCTGGCTTAACCACTTACTTCTAGAGCGCTGATCCCAATAGAGTTCTTTCTGAGAAAGGACCTGCTCTAAATCAGACAGGAGTTGTTCCTCCAGCTCCCAAAGTGAGCTAGAGTCTTCACTTTCTAAACTTTTTTTAATTCTGTCGAGATGCGCCAGGAGGTGCCTTTTTTTTGGGAAAAAATATTGCCAAACGTATGGCAGTTCCACTATTGAAGCTTTTCCGCGAAGTATCGGTGAGCAGTGCTGATATCTGAGTGGGTAGTGGTGCAATGCTCCTCGACAAATTGCCAAAAGTCAGCATGTGTCTACTAAGCATTTTGAAATTGAAAGGGCCTATGTATCAGCAGAGGAGGCACGCTGGTGTTCAGAGACACTAACAAAGGTCGATGATCAGATTTAAGAAAGGGAAGGTGAGTAACTGTAGTGCTACTGAATGCCGAATACCAATTATTAGCACAGAAAGCCCGGTCTAATTTGGTGAGGATGTGGCCCCGTCGCCATGTGAATCTAGGTCTTGTGAAGCCTAGATCCTGGAGAAGACAGCTTTCCACGCAATCTCTAAAATGAGAGTTGACTATTGAGTGAAGACGAGAATCGCCACGTTTGTCTGTGCATTCCAACTTGGTGTTAAAGTCCACCCCTTAACTGAAATTTCGGGTCACAACCCTTAATATGGGGACGGGATGTTACATTTGTCTCCTATGCTATAAACAACATCTGGAAAGGGAGGTGCTGATCTATATGATATTCACTTTTGGATTGGAAGAGACACAACCCAGGTGCTCATTTCTGCATTTTCCATTTATCGCTTCCTAAGTTTATTTGGTTATGTTTTGTCGTGTCCTATCATGTATTTTGAACTAGATCGTGGTCTCACATAATATGACAACCTAATCATAGGATGAAGTCGAGCAAGCATTTATTAAAACTGTTGATCTAGATCCAAAGACTTGGAGGATGTGCGGCAAAGATATAGAATAGGAAGGGTCTACCGATCAGACATAGAGATTTGCTCAAGGAAGTTCTTGGCTAATCTCCGGATGCTTGTCGAATAAGAGAACTCATACTCGTTTGCATCGTTCAAAGAGGTGAATTTCGCATGACGATACTTGGCCATGGTGAGCGCATGATAATATTTAATATTCCTAACACCCTGGCTTAACCAGTGACTTCTAGAGCGCCGATCCCAATAGAGTTCTTTATGAAAGGACGCCTAAATCGACAGAGTTGTTCCACCACTCCCAAAGTGAGCTGTAGTCTTCACTTTCTAAACTTTTTGAATTCACGAGATGCGCCAAGAGGCGCCTTTTTGGGAAAAATATTGCCAAACGTATGGCGGCCCATATTGAAGCTTTTCCGCAAGTATCGGTGAGCAAATCTTGATATCTCGAGTGGGTAGTGGTGCAATGCTCCTCGACAAATTGCCAAAATCAGCATGTGTCAACTAAGCATTTTGAAATTGAAAGGGCCTATGACGGCAGAGGAGGCACGCCGGTGTTCAGAGACACTAACAAAGGTCGATGATCGATTTAAGAAAGGAAGGTGAGTAATCAGAGTGCTGTTGAATGCCGAATACCAATTATTAGCACAGAAAGCCCGGTCTAATTTGGTGAGGATGTGGCCCCGTCGCCATGTGAATCTAGGTCTTGTGAAGCCTAGATCCTGGAGAAGACAGCTTTCCACGCAATCTCTAAAATGAGAGTTGACTATTGAGTGAAGACGAGAATCGCCACGTTTGTCTGTGCATTCCAACTTGGCGTTAAAGTCCAACCCCCCCCCCCCCCAATTGCCAGGATTTAATAGTGATCCGGGAAATTTGCCAAAAAAAATGCCATAAGTATCTTTGAAGCAAGGAAGTAGGGCTAGCATAGATAGACATGAAATTAAAAGACCGACGGTCTCACTCAATACTGGTATGGACAAATTGCCCCTGGGTGATAAGAATGCGGACTTCAATATCCTCTTTCCAAAGAAGCTAGATAATTTTTGTTGCACGATCCCCATTAATGTGTGACTCGATCAAAACTACCAAGCGCGGTTTGTAGATTCGGATATAGTTTTTAATTATAGGCTTCAAGGTTCAACTTCCAGCCCCTTGACAGTTCCTAATGAAGATCTTTATGAAAATGGGTAGGAGAATTAATCTGAGTATGAGTTGACTGGGGTGTCTGTTTGCACCCGATTGTGATCCGTTATGGGCTCCGGAGAACTCTCCTCCATTTGCGTGTCAGGCCCTAAACTTGTAAATATGGTTGTTGTCTCAGCTGGGCCTGGATTTGGCAGTCGTGTAGGGGGAACCATATAAGTTTGGTCAGATGTGGCCAAGGCATTAGGCTGGGGATCCGTATTAATATCCTCATCCATGGCCCCGCTATCCGAACCAGTATTTAATGGAAAGGTAATGGACTAGTCGGGAATGACCATGTCAGCATGGGAAGGAATGAAAAGGGCCACGTGATCCATAGCATGAGATTGGGTTCCTTGTAAGTTGGGCTAGGAATGAGGCCTTAGGGGTTAGGGCACAACTGGGCCCGTGGGAGGAGATTGGCCCATAGACTAGGTCTATCCAGTGTGGCCCAACGCATGGGTCTGGTGTTGTTGAGGCAGCATCGTTTGTGTGCCAACCTTACCCACGCTACCTTGGCCCTTAGACGTCTGTCGTTTCGTGCGAGTCTCCTTTAGCATCACTTGCGTTAGGGGTTGAGAGTGAATGGGGGGTTGAGTTGATGCAGACGGCGTGTCACAGGTGAAGATGTCCAATCGCTTCTCTAATAGCTCCTTTTCTGTCAGAGCGAAGAACCTCGAGCTCAACACTCCAACGGGTGATGGTCCGATGGTCCTATCAATTTGTTTGGCTGTTGCAAGGGCGGTTGCCGGCGGGGCCGCCTTTGAGCTTGCGTCTAGGGCCCATACTCCTCACGTCGGATGTCAACAGCCGTCTGTGGGTTGCGGCCGTCGCCAGTGGAAGACGCCTGCGGTTCACTCAGGGCTTGCTCAGTCGCGGGTTGCGCAGGCAAGTGCGTGGGGTAAGACATCTCGCCATGGCCAACCAATCCACACGCAAAGCAGATTGGGGGCAAGCCTTCGTAGGCTACCTGAATAATCCCACCGTCTAAATCCACAATTGATCTAAGCGGGGAACTTAAGTTAATATCTACCACAACTCGGGCGAACTTGCCCCGCTTGGTGAGTTGGGTTTGTTGGTCAATTTTGACCGTTCGTCCCACTAGGTTACCGAGAGCGGTAAGAATAGAAGGGTAGTACTTAACAATTGGTAGCTCAGGGAACCGCACCCAAGCCACCACGTGAGTGATTTTATCGGAGGAGGGATGGAAGCTTGGATACCAAGGTTGCAAAGATAACGCGTTACCGGCAATGATCCACGGGCCTTGTGTGTTGTGGGGGGTGAGTTCTTCCCTTTCCCGAATCCTGACTTTTTTGGCAGCATGGCCAGCAGAAACAGTTGAAGTGGTATCATGTGGACTCTCCATAGCTGGAGGCGGTCTGAAAATCTTGTTGGAAAGAAGTCGAAGTTACTGTAGCTGTTCAGAGTAGTCGGAAAGTAGCGTTGGTTGTTACACGTGGACCTTCGTTTAAAAATTTTCAAGCACATATGAGTATAGACTGGCGCGTATGAAGTGGTCAAAGATTGGGATTGCTTATGAATCGATGGTTGTCTGTCTTTGTAAGTTGTCAGCAGATTGACTTGTATCAAATGGAGAAATAGTGAAGTCTTAGCTATTGCAAAACAACAATTACCAGCCAAACTACAGATTCTCAATAGTTAAAATCCATGAGTGCATTACATTAAGCCCACAGAAGAATCAAAAAAAAAAAAAAAGAAGGAAATAGTACCATAGTCACCCACCAAATTCAACTACAATGGCAACTTGAAGCAACAGTGTAAGAGCTGTTCCCAGTAAGGATGCCTGGAGCAATGAAATGATGCCTCCCAGTTGACTATTTAAATCCTATCGGCGATGGTACTGACTAGAAGTAGATGAAAAACGCCACTTTATTTCATGTTTTTTTCTAGCTACACAACATGGAGATCGCAGCCAGTCAAACAAATCATCTCATCAGTAATGTGAGCTTGTCTGGGCTTTCAATGAACTGTTTCCATTCATTGCAGAATCTTGCAACTGTTGCACCATCCAAAACTCTGTGATCTGCACCTATGCTTATCTGTCAAAACAAATAACATGTAATTGTCTACTCCAGTAAATTATAACCAAAATGCATTATAGTGAGACACATTATGCTGCACTGAACTAAACTAATTACCAAGAAAGAATTTCCTTACATTCATGACTGGCAGAGGGTGAACCCTTCCGTCATCTGCAAAATGTGCAACTTTCTGGATTCGGCCAAGGGCAATGATAGCGACTTCTGGTAAATTTATAATTGGGGAACCAAACTTCCCACCAATCGCTCCAATATTGCTCACAGTTATTGTTCCACCAGTTACATCCTCAGGGCAAAGCTTGTTATTCACTGCCAATTGTTGAAGTCGGGATATTTCTTTTGTTATCTGAATGAAAAAGTATGGATAAGGAAAGGTTTTTAACTGCATCTGCAAACTATTTGTCATAAAAATGAACATGACAAAATCAGCAAGACCATCCTTGTCCATAATTTTGGATCGTCCTAATTATACAAATGATGATGTATTTAAAATTCTCAGCAAACAATACTATACTACTAAACATAGCTATATCTTAAAGTTTCATTGTGTCACAAACTCACAATAAAAATGATCAGTCTACAGCAATTGCTTTAACGCAGTTACTAATGATAAAAATAGCATATTGTGAATATAAACTGCAGTTCCTTCATAATTTTGTAGAAGGGAAAATGCCTGTTTCAATTTTCCTATTTATGGGTTCATCGATACAGAATATGAATGCAGATATTAGGTAAGTGATTACATCTGAGAAGCTGCAAGAAACTTACCTCCAAGATTGAAAGAGACTGAGCATTCTTTATGTTGGGTACTACAAGACCATTTGGGGTAGCCATAGCAATTCCAATATTATGTGAACCTACATTCCGAAATGTTAGAAGCACGACATATCAGGATTGAAGGTGATAGGAGAAATGTGGAGTCAAATAATGATATCACTGTTTAGCAACAGCATTTTTATGTTGAACAAATCAGTAGAAATATTAACTGGTGGTCATAGGCCTCATCAATACTTCCTTCACTAAGAAGAACATATGCGTACTTTACACTCCCTGAATCCTCTGTATACTCACAAAGCTTAAACATTTCAAGCAGCCATAAACAAAATTCAGATCACTGACTTGCTCCTGGTCCAAGGGGTGCAGATGTTTCTTTGTTTTACTGACATGCACATAATAAGAAGTGGCTCTCCAACGTTCAGCTATGTAAAGCTACCCTAGGATTGCATGCAGTCCAACACACACTAATACTTAAACATCATGAATTCCGTTGTCTATTCTCTTGGAAGCCTATGAAGAATCCAACTACATCATATTGCAAATTAGTGTTCCCAAAGAAAAATAAAGCAACATCTAGATTAGCAACTATGCAGTACAATAAAGCCAACGTACCTTTTAAAGTGACCTCTAGGAACTCATCATTGAAGCAACTGTTCATCCAGGGATACTTGCTGAGGGCCATTGAAAGTGACTTAATCAGAATAGGAAGGAAGGTATACTTTATACTAGAATCATTATTATTATTTTGGAAAGACTCCTTCAATCGCACTAATGCATCACACTTTATCTCTTCTACATAATGAAAATGGGGAACTTTTGCAGCTGACGACATTGTTTTCACCATTGTCCTCATGAATCCCCTGTCAAAGTAGAAAGTATTAACTTTCATGAACTTACTGAAAACCATTTCAACAGTATCAAAATCCATTCAACTAATACTGATTTTATACACGCCAAACAAAAGTCAATAACAATAACAAGGAGAAATGTGGAAAAATAAAGTTTCATGTATCTTAAGCTTGACACATTCTACAAGAATACAAATGGGTGCTTTAGGTTCATTGGCAGATACCAATATTACCTTAGAGGAATTTTCTCATCTTCATAGTGCTGTACTGGTACAGCTGATGCATATCCATGTTTATTATCTACTGCTGCAACTTCAACTTCAGAATATGTGGCCTCAATGCCTGAGGAATCCTTAAGAACTCCTATCTGAATTGCATACTTGATGACATCTTCTTTAAATATCCGACCATCTATACCAGTTCCAGGGACATTACTTAGGTTAATACCATATTGCTTTGCAAGATTCCGGACAGCTGGAGTGGCAAGAATGCCAAAATTTTCCTTTCTCAGATCAAAACCAAGTGAACTCTCCTTCACTGTATCAGAATTCAAAGATCCCCTATCTGCTTGTTTATCACTAGTCTCCATGGAAACCAGAGAATCCTCAACAAACATCTTAAGAAGAGTTTCTCCAACCTGCAAATTCAAATTGAAGACATATTCAAAAGTCCAACAACACATGCATGCAAGTTCTTTGTATTTGAACTCACTGAATAACAGCACTGCTCTTTTCTTCAATACCTAATACACGAGGAAGAAACTTATTCAAAGAACCTGATTCCTGGTTGCACTTTTTTTCTTTATGAGACTTCCTAGCAAGCTTGGCATTACATCCACGTAATTCCATGATGTGCTAACATGCTAAAATTGGAAATCAAAGTTTAAATCCCACCTTTACAATGTCACCAGGAGCATACAGAACATGAGCAACTTTTCCCTTGTACCGACTCGTTATCTCAATTGTTGCCTTGTCACTCTGAACTTCACAAAGCGGTTGAAATTCTTCAACTAGATCCCCCTGTAAGAGTAAAAAAGTCGAAGCATAAACGAAAGGTCCAAAGTCATTAGGCACAAAAATTGACAGCAAGGAACCAGCACTAATCACTCACCTCTTGCACATACCATTTCAACAACTCACACTCTGCAATTCCTTCACCAGTCTGCGCCAGGGGCACTTCAACTATCCCAGTCACCAGGACATCAGCTGAACCTTGAGTAGAAAAGCTACGCCTTTTCACGTTCTACGAAACATTCGCCAACATAAACAACAATCCCCTTCTACATTAGTCAGATGTCAACCGGGGTTCACAATCAAAAGCAAACAAAGCAAAACAACATTGAAGTTACTCACATCAATAAACCAATTAGCTAAGTGCGGCATCGTCGAGACATTAGTACAAAATCTTAAGCAAGCAGCCACAGCAAGAAAAGGGTGCCGGTCACCTGGTGGCGGCGACAACGGAGGAGGAGAAAGCGGAGTAGTGGAAGGAAGGAGTAAACGAGAAGTGGAGATACAGGCTCGTTTCAGACAATTCCGGCGACTACCCACAATCATCCTAATCATAATCAAACTCAAAACGTTATGCACTTTATCTAAAACCACTCCTAAGGCAAAAAGCTTCAATCTTTGGCTGGCTGTAATCAAGATCAAAACTTCATCTACTTATGAAGTTCTGTTCTTTAGCAAGTACAGAAAAGACAAAAAGCTTGGATCTTTTTTATTTAGGAATGAAAAGGAGAGAATATACGACGTTACATGATTAATCGAACAAACCCATACATATTCTCTACTTTTATTCAATTAGATTAACAAGATTAAATTGAATTGAATTTATATTATTTAAAATAAATTTAATAATATTAAAATGAATTCAATTACACTATATAAAATAAAATGAATATATTAAAAATGAGAATGAATATTATTATTATAATTATAATTACTTACAGGAGGAATGAATGATTACTATTACTATTAACAGTAGTTGATTTGTAAAAATAATAAAAATAAAATTATTATAATTAATTAATTAATTAATCATATTTTAATTACTTATATTGTAATTAATTAATTATAATATATTGATTAATTAAAATATTATAATTAATTATATTGTTTAATTAATTAAAATTAATTAAAATATTTTAATTAATGAATAAATCATATTTTATTTAATTATATTGTAGTTAATTAAATATTAATATTTTTATTAATAGTCTTTGAAATCCAATCAAGTAAAACACAATAGAGTAAGAAGTAAAGTAATCCAAAGAATTAAAGAGCAAAAAAGTAAGACGTTACCTTTGAATAACACAGAGTGATTCTTAATAAAAAATACAGGACAAAGAATTATACTCAATAAAAATCTACAATAAATATATAAACTTTGATGAATGTCGGGTTATAAACTCACAACAAACAACAATTTTTTATTCAAAGGTGTTTTTCTTAAGTTTCAATGTAATTGAATTCGTATACTTGGAAGAATGAATTCAATTTATAAAAAAGATGGGTTTCAATTACATCAATGAATTAAATCTATCTATTTTTTGTAATTCCAAACATGTGAATTGAATTCAATTGTAGTATTAAATTCAATTCACACCTTTCCAAACACTCCCTAAAAGGAATGAGAGACACCCTATAGGTGTAGTACCAAAAGTGGTGATTCCTAAACCAAAATGAGCAGCGAACCTGGCGAGCCAGTTTGCATACCGGTTGCCCTCTCTGTAAATATGGCGAGCTACAACTTCCCAGTTCTAAGTAAGCATCTCGTTGATCCCCACAATTAGGGGGTTGTAAGACATTGTCCTTTTAGTTGACGGGGACAAGACAGTGGCCACCGCAAGAGAGTCTATCTCTAGTTCAATTCGACGATAACCAAGATCCCAAGCAAGCTTCAGTCTAAAGAAGACTCTCCAAAGTTTCGCAGAAGTGGAGGACCACCAGCCAATATTCTGAACTGTTGGATCGCGTATGGTCCAAGTATTCACAATACACTGCGGAAAAAGACCATACAACAACATGAGTATAATCGAGAATACCAAAGATGTACGAAAATACCTTATTTTCGTGGATAGATTGCTTCTTTTCGGATTCCAAGACACTGTAAAACGCGAATGCCCTCTACCGGTATCCACACGAGCATGCACGATTCGGGCTGCAGCTGTTGTGTGCTAGCACGTCCTGAAACTCTTTTCCGAACGCCACACGATTTTTCTCTTGGATGGCGGCTAGGGTTTTGTCTTTACTCCCCTTAACCTAATGAGACCTAAGCTTCTCTATTTATAGAGAAACCCTAATCTCATTTAGGCCCCATTAAGTTTCGGCCCATTATATCATATATAATAAAAGCCCGACAACTTAATTCGATCTAGCCCAATAAATATATCTAAATATATTTATTCAACACTTAATAAATTAGGCCAAGAGAATAAGCCCGCATCACATTACTCTTTTGGTTTGACCAGAAGCTCATTTGATGTTGGCAATGGGCTTGATCACACTTCAAGGCCCATAAGTCATAAGCGGCCTCTAGCAAGACATTATGACTACCCAAATCAAACGAGGATCGATAATCCGATTTAATCAGAATAATGGTTATAGCTCATCCTTTTGTAATATGATATCAAGATTAATCACAAGGCATGGTACATGTCAACCTTCGATTAATCATAGTTTCTTGATCCCCAAGTCGATCGATTATAACAAATGATATTGATGACTCTTCATCAATTCATTTGAGCACGGCCATGCATTTCTTCACCACACTCACAAGAGGCCCAAATGATATCTCTCTCATTTAAGAGAGGTACAAATTCCATCTACGTCATTCACATCCTCCAAGATGATTCATTTAGTGTCCAACATAAGACTATTTGTTATTCGGTTAAAAATAACTTAGTCTAATATCAAAACACTAAATTTCTCATGTAGGAACCATGATGACTTCAGTCAAAGGACTAAAGTCAAACCATATAAAGAATCACTAATGACATGAAACCATGTAGTATTCTTTATGTGGGTCGGTCCAATATATGTTCTCTAACATATATCTATGTTTCTAGTTTGATATCTCATATCCATGATCAAGAAACGTGATCATCAATCGTAACACATACTAGTCTTAATTCATTATTGTTCCACCAATAATGATCGACCGAGACGATCTAGAATAGTGTTATAACGCTTTATGGTTTTACTATCAAGTCACATACTTGATTACATAAGTCTAATACTATTCATGGAATGTAAATCACATTATATAAACGAAATACATGCATATATAAAGGAATACCTCATAATATATTATTAACAAGTCATAATGTTAATACATGAATCACAAATATCCATTGCCTAAGGCACACTACTAACAATCTCCCACTTGACTAGGCCTAATCGGTCGATATCTAATACCCATAGACCTCGATGACTCTCATGTTTAGGCCGTGGAAGAGGCTTAGTAAGTGGATCGGCAATGTTGGCATTTGTGCCCACTTTGCATATCTTCACGCCTCCTCTCCCAATGATCTCTAATCGATGGAAACGCCCGAGTATGTGTTTGGATCTATGATGCGAGTTTGGTTCTTTAGCCTGTCTTTATAGCCCCATTATTATCACAATAAAGGTCTATAGGACTTGCAATGCTAGAACAACTCCAAGCTCAAGAATGAACTTCCCGATCCATACTGACTTCCTTAATTTGCATCCGAGGCAACAATGTACTCGACTTCAGTTGTAGAATTAGCAGTGTCTTGCTTTGAACTTTTCAAGCTCACCGCACTCCATTCAAACAGTAACACAAAACTTGATTGCGATCTAAAATCATCTATGTCACAATCGAAAAAAGCATCAGTGTAACCATTTACAACGAGCTCTCCTTCAAGTCCTTCATAGACTCAGAACATATCCTTAGTTCTTCTCAAGTACTTAAGGATATTCTTAACTGCTATCCAATGACTCTCACCATAATTAGATTGGTATCTACTTGTTATGCTCAAAAAATATGAGACATCTGGTCGAGTACATAACATGGCATACATGATAGATCCAATTGTAGATGCATATGGAATCTTACTCATGCTACCAAGCTCTTTACTCAAGTAGGACAATCCTTCTTAGAAAGCTTGATTCCATGTGACAAAGGCAAGAATCCTCTCTTGGAATCTTGCATACTGAACCTTTTCAGTATCTTATCTATGTATGTACTCTGACTTAGGCCTATAAGCTTTCTTGATCTATCTCTATAGATCTTAATGCCTAAAACATAGGCAGCCTCACCTAAGTCTTTCATTGAGAAACGTTTCCTTAACCAAATCTTGACACTCTGTAAGGTTGGAATATCGTTTCCAATTAGCAATATGTCATCAACATATAAAGCTAAAAAGACAACAGCACTCTCACTAACCTTTTTGTAAACACAAGGTTCATTTTCATTCTTGATGAATCCAAAATCTTTGACAACTTCCTCAAAACGAAGATTCCAGCTTCTTGATGCTTGCTTCAATCCATAAATGGATCTTTGAAGCTTGCACACCTTTCTCGAATTCTTAGGATGGACAAAACCCTCAGGCTGTATCATATATACATCCTCAAGTAAGTTTCCATTAAGGAAAGTCGTTTTGACATCCATTTTCCATATCTCATAATCATAGTATGCAGCTATGGCAATAAGAATTCTAATGGATTTGATCATGACCACTGGAGAAAATGTCTCATCATAATCAATTCCATGAACTTGTCGATAACCTTTAGCAACAAGTCTTGCTTTATAAGTGTGCACATTTCCATCCATGTCGAGTTTCTTTTTGAAAACCCACTTACATCTAATGGTCTTCAAGCCATCAGACGGATCAATCAAAGTCCAAACTTGATTGTCATACATGGATTGCATTTCTGCTTTCATGGCCTCTAACCATTTTGCAGATTCTAGATTTTTCATAGCTTCTTGATAGGTTGTGGGCTCATTATGATCGATGAGCATCACATTATCATCATCAGTAACGAGAAATCCATATCTCTCGGGCTCATGACGAATCCTATCAGATCTACGTAGGCCTTGTGTTGTTGAAGGTCGCCATCAACGACTTGTGAGCTCGCTTCAATCTCATTTTCGTGCTCAATGTCATTTTGTGAAACTTGAATTTCTTCAAGTTGTACTTTACTCCCACTGCTTCCTTTGGAAACAAATTCCTCTCTAAGAAAAACCATTTCGAGCAACAAACACTTTGTTCTCTCTTTGGGATGTAAAAGTAATATCCTTTAGTTTCCTTTCGACATCCCAAAAATAACATTTTGATTTGGGTGCCAACTTGTCGGCAATTGGACGCCTTCACATAAGCCTCACAACCCCAAATGTTTAGAAAAGATAAATTGGGACGCTTCCAGTCCATATCTCATAAGGTGTCTTTTCTACTGACCTTTGAAGGAATACGGTTCAATATGAATGTCATTGTTTCTAAAGCATAGCCCCGTAAATATTTTGGAAGATCGGTTTGACTCATCATTGATCGAACCATATCTAATAGAGTTCGATTTCTCCTTTCAAAAACACCATTTCATTGAGGAGTTCCTGGAGGAGTCAATTGTGAAACAATTCCACAATCCTTAAGATAATCATCAAACTCTTGGCTTAAGTATTCACCTCCTCGATCAGATCGAAGGATTTTAATTGTTTTGCCAAGCTGATTTTGTACTTCATTTTTATATTCTTTGAAATTTTCAAAAGATTCAGATTTGTGCTTCATTAAATAGACATACCCATATCTATTGAAGTCATCTGAAAAAGTAATGAAATACAAATAACCTCTCTTTCAGATCTTCCAAATAGAGTTTGCATTTCCTTTTCCAATGACCAGGTTCATCGCAGTGAAAGCAAACTCCCTCCTTGGGTGCCTTAATCTTAGCTTTAGGCTTGAGCTTGGACTTGGACTTGGGTACTTTACCTTGTCCTTTGCTATGCCCTTCCTTTTGAAAACCTTTCCCTTTTGAACCACAAGAACTTTATTGGTGGTCTTAACCTTTCCCTTTAAGTTCTCTTCAGCAGTTTTCAGCATCCCATGTAATTCATCAATGGACTTCTCCATATTATGCATGTTGTAGTTAAGAATGAACTAATCATATTCATCAGTCAAAGATGCTATAATAAGATTAGTTGCCAATTCTTGACTAACAGGTGCACCTAATTTCTCAAGATGATGAATGTAACTCTTCATCTTGAGAACATGAGCACTCACGGGTGTGTCAGGAGTCATCTTGCATGAATTCAATGCCTTGGTGGTTCTAAACCTCTCTTGGCGTGCTTGCTCTTGAAACATAGATTTCAGTTGAGCAAGCATGTCATAGGCCTCCATTTCCTCTAAATCCTTCTGAAGGTCAGAGATCATGGCGCCTAACATAAGGCATGACACATCCGTAGAGTCATTGATATGCTTCGTGTGAGCATCCTTGTGAGCCTTAGGTGCAATTGCTGGTGGTTCCTTAGGGATGGGCTCTTCTAAGACATAAAACTTTCTTTCTTGCTTGAGAACAATTCTCAAGTTCCTATACCAATCTAGGAAATTTGTTCCATTAAGTTTTTCTTTCTCTAAGATAGATCGTATATAAAGGTTTGTGGATGGAGTAGCCATAATCTACAAGAATTATGCAATAAGGGTCAACATTCATATATTATGAGGTATTAGCTCCCACTCAAATAAATAACCCTCAATTGATGAATGGGAGAAACAAGATCCATATTTCACTAAGTCCTAAGAAAGCTTTGGCTTAACACTCAAGACTTAGTTATTTAGGTAGAAAACTCTTTTCAATTACATCACATATAACTCTTGATGGGCTTATGTTAAAATACATCTTATGTACTGCATGTATGTGTAAACCCAATCTTATGCCCTAAGCCCAAAACCGTTTTGATAGCTTAGTTAAGTTTAACCATACTTTACCTATGAATAGCACCATTATTCAATGTCTTCCTAGATGATCCTACATGCCTTGCTTTGGCAAAACCCACATAAGGATAATCTAGAGATAAACATTGGTAAAGATTTATGAAAGGCATATAAACTTAAAATTATCAAGAGGGTCGTTCTTAGTACATTATGAAGGCTACTAATCCTATTAGTAAGGGTGTTTGTACTATGCTATTTCTAATCCTATACTACAACATACTTGAGTATATATATATTAGAAGTATAGAATAGTAACTTACACATGAATATAAATATTAAAAAAATATAAATAAACACATGTAACATCACCTAGAATATATAACACATAATGAACAAACAAGCGTAAGGGAAACTGGCCCTTGCTGGGCTTGTCAGTCGACTGGAAGAGATGATAGTCGACTAGTCGACTTATGCTAGTCGACTGGAACAAATGTTTTTGCTAAAACACTCATCTCCGCTCTTCGATCAGTCGACTGGAAGAGCTTGTAGTCGACTGGTCGACTTGTGCCAGTCGACTGGAACCAATCTCAGTCGACTGGAATGAATGTTTTTGCTGAAACGCTCATCTCCGCTCTCCGATTAGTCGACTGGAACAATTCTAGTCGACTGAAAGAGATGCTAGTCGACTGGTTGACCTGTGCTAGTCGACTGGAACCAATGCTACTCGATTGGAACGAACGTTTTCACTGAAACGCTCATCTTCGCTCTAAAATCAGTCGACTGGAACGCTTCTAGTCGACTGGAAGAGATGCTAGTCGACTGGAGTATGCTTGTCCAACATGAATACTTGCGATTTCCCATTCCAGATCCATGTCTTACATGGTGGAAACCCTAGCAGCCACCACCTTGTGGTCAAAACCTTTATGCTTGTCATATATTCTCATTAGTACCAAGATAATCAACAGATCCGAAAAGAACATGCATGAAATAAAAACACTTTCGTATCACGCAACCAAAAATCGAGAGCACATGTAATCCAAACATGCATATTTTCGATTATACAGAAGCCAAAATCATGAACACATGTAATCAAAACACGTATATTAACGATTATACAGAAGAACTCGGCTCGATACCCTTTGTTGGATCGCGTACGGTCCGAGTATTCACAATACACTGCGAAAAAAGACCATACAACAACATGAGTATAATTGAGAATACCAAAGATGTACGAAAATACCTTATTTTCGTAGATAGGTTGCTTCTTTTCAGATTCCAAGACATTGCAAAACGCGAATGCCCTCTACCGGTATCCACACGAGCATGCACGATTCAGGTTGCGGCTGTTGTGTGCTAGCACGTCCTGAAACTCTTTTTCGAATGCCGCACGATTTTTCTCTTAGATGGCGGCTAGGGTTTTGTCTCTACTCCCCTTAACCTAATGAGACCTAAGCTTCTCTATTTATAGAGAAACCTTAATCCCATTTAGGCCCCATTAAGTTTCGGCCCATTATATCATATATAATAAAAGCCCGACAACTTAATTCAATCTAGCCCAATAAATATATCTAAATATATTTATTCAACTAATAGCCCAAGAGAATAAGCCCAGATCACATTAGTCTTTGTGTGCGACCCTGCAGGCTCATTTGATGTTGGCAATGGGCTTGATCACACTTCAAGGCCCATAAGTCATAAGCGGCCTCTAGCAAGACATTATGACTACCCAAATCAAACGAGGATCGATAATCGATTTAACTCAGAACTATGGTTATAGGCTCATCCTTTGTAACATGATATCAAGATTAATCACAAGGCATGGTACATGTCAACCTTTGATTAATCATAGTTTCTTGATCCCCAAGTTGATGATTATAACAAATGACATTGATGAGTCTTCATCAATTCATTTGAGCACGACCATGCATTTCTTCACCACACTTGTCAAGAGGCCCAAATGATATCTCTCTCATTTAAAAGAGGTACAAATCTCATCTACGTTATTCACATCCTCCGCATGATTCATTTAGTGTCCAACATAAGACTATTTGTTATTCGGTTAAAATAACTTAGTCTAATATCAAACACTAAATTCCTCATGTAGGTAACCATGATGACTTCAGGTCAAAGGACTAAAGTCAAACCATATAAAGAATCACTAATGACATGAAACCATGTAGTATTCTTTATGTGGGTCGGTCCAATATATGTTCTCTAACATATATCTATGTTTCGATTTGATATCTCATATCCATGATCAAGAAATGTGATCATCAATCGAACACATACTAGTCTTAATTCATTATTGTTCCACCAATAATGATCGACCAAGGACAGTCTAGAATAGTGTTATAATGCTTATGGTTTTACTATCAAGTCACATACTTGATGACATAAGTCTAATACTATTCATGGAATGTAAATCACATTACATAAACGAAATACATGCATATATAAAGGAATACCTCATAATATATTATTAACAAGTCATAATGTTAATACATGAATCACAAATATCCATTGGCCTAGGGCACACTACTAACATGAACAAAATCTTCAAGTCAATCACCTATATTATCTCGAATAAGTCCACCTGTTAAGGTTAAAGAGGATGGTTTTTTGCATGCTTCATCTGTATTCAACTTTACCCAACCATGCGAGGGTTTAGACCAGCCTATGAGTTGTTCAATTCGAGGTTGGTGGCCAATATTAGCTTTACCTTGCCAGACCGAAGCCTTGTAAATCTAGTGAACATACTCCAGTAAATAAGATGCAGGGGACTCCAGCCTAGAAAAGTGTTTATAAAAAATGGTCCTATTTCTTCAGGACCATAGGAGTCAACAAGCAACCCCAAAGATAATAGATCAATCAAAGCCAAACACCAATCGGTGTTTTTGTAGATTCATAGCTAGCCATTTATGAGAGTTTAGAGTATAAAAATCAATGGCGAATATGTTGGACCCCGAACTTTTCTTGAAATTTTGAAGTATAAATTGACATTAGATGAGGAATTTGTGGTGAATTATTCATGTGCAAAGAAAAAGACAATTCAAGAATGTGAATTGTTATATGAAATTAAGATAGGTGAATTTAACAAGTTGATGATGAGAGAGTATAGGTATGTGAATGCTTTTGTTATTGATGTCTATGATTAATTATGGTCTCAAGTGTGGTTTTGAGTTTAAATGAAATTGATAGTGAATACATTATTGGAAGTTAAAAAATCAAGAAATAAAGAGAAAAAGTGTGAGAATATGAAGAATTGAGAAAGTTTAACTTTTTCGAGTAGAGAGTTGACTTTTTGATATAAGCAGAATTTGAGAAAATGATCTTCATGAAACTTGTAGATTATGTTGAAAGCTTTCTGTCGCCATAAAGTTTGATATCTTTCGATATCGGGAGTGAAAGTTATGATCAGTCAAAGTTAAGTATTAATTTGCTTTGTTTTGTGAAAATGTCCTTAAGTGTACATTTAGGTGTAATGTGATTTGAGGCAAATCATGTACCGATGTGGTCTGAATTAAGTTCAGTGATCTACATGAAAGTCATAGAAGACTATCCTAGCTTTTCAATGATGTATATGTTATTTCTGGTTGTAGAATTTGGAAGATATGAAATTTAAAAATTGGATGTTGTTTAGGATGATAAATTCTGGCAGAAACTTTGACTGAAAAATTGACCTAGCTAGAGGTTGAATTTTGTCTTTAAATGCTTCATGAAAGTTGAAGATTTTGATTTGATCTTTAGTTTGATATAAAATATGACATGATTGGACCTAGGAGTTGAAAGATAGAAATTTTGGAAGTTATGTGATTGTTTAGGAAGATATTCATATAGACAGAAAGTTTGATTGGTTTGTGATCCCGTTTGGGATGGAATTGATTTGTGAGTTCTTCATGGAAGTTATAGAGCTTCCTTTGAGTTTTATTTTGATACCAAATTTGTCAAATTTCGAGTTCGAGATCCAGAGTTATGAATTTTGGAAATGTCGGTTATTTGTATGCCATTTTGACTCCTTCTGTTTTTGTTATTTCGTTCCCAATCCAACCCCTTTTTCAATCTTTTGCTTATAATTTCTCTGTCTGACATCCGATTGATTTAGTTTTCAAAGCGTTGGATTCCTAAGACAATTACCTACATCATGATGGGAAATTATGATTGTTCTGAGATTCAATTGAAAGAGACTGTTTTAATTAAAGTGAGTTAGATATTTTTTGAGCATGGTTCAGTATTTTGATGATATATTGAGCTGTAGAGATCCAATTAAGTTGATTCCTGTTTCTAAATAAATTAGAGACATGGGACTACAAGTTATTTGAAGGAATCGAATTTCAATTCAATCCCTAAGATTTTCAATTCCTGAATTGAAGTATTAAAGTAATAAGATTATATAAGGGCAATTTGGGCATGACACTTAAGTCTAAGAGTTATAAGGCTTATATTGTAACATCCCACCCCCTCTTGGAAGGGTAAAATAGTAAAATTGGCATAGGATGAGATTGGTAAGGAATAATTAGTACTGTTTGTGCATAATAGGATTGATACACAGTATCAATTGTGTATATAGAATTACGGTATATGCATTCATGATAATTCCCGGTAATTGGGCCTAAAGCAATTTTATTGTGATTAACGGGGTTATGGGATTTGAAAAATTATTCTGAGTGCGCTGTTAAGCGTTTTCGATTTTAAGGGATTTTCAGGAATTTTTTTGGAATTTTTCGGAGAAAATTCTGACCGCAAAATCGCAGAACTAGCCTAAACTTGTTTTGGGATAGAAAAGGTGATTTTTGTGATTGAAAAATTATTTGGAGTGCACTGTTATCTGTTTTATAATTTTAGAGAATTTAGATAATTCTCAGAAAAATGATTTGGGGGAAATTCTCGGAAATTCCCGGACCGGATAAAATCGTCCGATGGCGAACCGGTTGAATTTCTACTGATATTTGGTACTGATCTATTGCATATTGTGTTGGGACCTATAAAGGGACCCACCGAAATTGGGTGGAAATTATTGTGAATTGGATCAATTTATATTTAATCTCCTTCTTTGACTTTTCTTATACACTTGGCCAAATAGCCTTTTGCCACCTTTTCCCCTTCTTTAATGCTCATTCTCGGTGATTGCTTAAAGGAAGGAATAAAGAGGAGATTTTGATTGTTTCCTTGAAATTTCACCATCATCCAAACCCTCTTCATGCTATCCTCCATCGAATTTTCATCTTCTTCATTAACTTTCCTCCAAATTCAAGAGCTCCTCTTCATGCAACCAAGCTCCTTCCTTTCTAAGAGGACCTTACACTTGCATGTGTTAGAATAGAGTGGAGAAGGTGTTGAGTAAGAGTAGTAGCTAAAGAATTGAAGAGTTTGAAGATGGAAAAAAGAAGAAGCTTGAATTGGTAAGTGTTTAATTATGCTTTGATTATGTAGTTCATAAATCATGATTAGTGGGTGCATTTAAAGGGGGTTATTGTTCATTTATTTTGAGTGATGATGGTTAAATGTTATGAAAAAGATAGTTTGAATTGTTGAGTTATGATTTGAAGAAAAGGGGATGAGGCTAGATGAAGATGCATTGAAGTTAATGATATGGTTTGATTTTGAATTGAATAGGGATAATTATTCGAGTCCTTGAATTGAGGAAGTTAATGCTGTAAATTTTTCAGTGTTAACCCTAATATATGTATGACTGTATTAAAATTTAATTTGTATTTATTTTGATGTCTAGTGATGTGAAAAGGAATTAGAAGTGGGTGAACTAAGGTTAACCTTAAATCTGGAAAGTTGGAATTTTAATTGATGTTACTGTTTTATTCATAACTCATTGTGTAGATATGAAAATGAGGCAAGGTTTGTGCCCAATTAAACTTTGGGATGTTGGCTTCAATTTAGTGTGAAATGGGTGTTGTTGAATTCCAATGATAGAAGGGTGAAATTTTGCATGGAAAGTTACTGTTCCATTGCCTGTGAACAGTAACCGCAACCATGACATCTGAGTTTTGTTGATTTTTATGAATTAATTGAGATGGAATTAGGGAGAATGGTCTTCATGGAAGTTGTAGCATATTTGATTATCTTTCCATTGCTACTGATCTTGTTATTTTTAGAATTGTTTATTGGGAGATATGAATTGATTACTAATGGCTGGTTTTGAGCATTTTGGATGAAACCTAGTTTAAGTGTGATTTTGTGAGTTTACTGATTTGAGGCAATTTTAACATTTTATGTGGACTGAATTGGTGTGAGTGAGCTTCTGAAAAGTTGTAGAGGAAGAGATTATCTTGAAATTGATATTTGGTATGTAATTTTTAGAAGTCAGAATTGGGAGATATGATTTTTCAAAAACTGATCCTACATTAGGTTATGAATGGCTGATGATAACAGAAACTTCCATAACAATTTTAAAATTGTTAGAGATCGAATTGGGTGTTGAGTGCTTCATGAAAAATGAAGTTTATGATGTTATCTTTACAAGGATATAAAGTTCTGATTTTATTGACTTATATACTGGAAGTTATGCTTCTTGTAAGATTACTGCACAAAGTGAAGGATTTCAGGGACAGTAACATTAGATGAATTAATCGACTTGGTTTACAATAGAATTTGATTTTGGGTTGTTCATGAAAGTTGTAGAGGACATTGTGAACTTATTGACCATATTTTGGTGGTAATTTATTACTAAGGAATCAGTGAGTTATGAAATTGTAAATGTACTGCCCTGTGTTGAGGGAAATTTTGAAGGCAGAAGGTTTGATGGATTATTTGAGACTCTTAAGGTTGGATTTGAATTTTTGGATCTTCTTGAGAATTGTAGAGCTTTTCATAAGCTTTCCAATGAGGTATAGTGGGTATTTTTTTGATTTGTGTGCTAAAAGTTAGAGTAGTTGGAAATTAGGAATTGAAATCTGGAAAAAAGAAAAGGCAGCGGGGAACTCGCCGTCTCATGAGGCGACTTCTCGCTCGCGAGGCGAGATAATTAGCCTGGTCGCGAGGGCGACGGATCGCCTCGCGACGAAGAAGGGTGATTCAGCCTCGTGAGGGCGGCGTCTCGCCCCCATGAGACAAAGCTTCCGGAGATATATATATATATATTATTGTTTTTGATTTTATTTGGCATTATTGATCCAATTGTTCTTTTGTCAATTTCTTTCCCGTCCGACGTCCGATTGACCTGATTCCAGAGGCATCGGATTCATTGAATATTTAATTTCATTTTCTGATAAAACGGAAATTTTTAGACGGGAATTTGACGTAGCCCCTATTGACGGAACATGTAAACACTGTTTTATTTAATTGAGGACCTATAGAGGTCCGAATTGCGCACCGTCAGCGCCTATGGATTTCTAATTTTTCATAGAATTTTATTATGGGAAAATATTGAATTAGGACCGGGAATTCATGAACATGCATATCTCATCATCATGAGCACAAATTTCATATTTAGTGACTCGTACTTTTTCTGATTCATATAGAGGTCCAATTGGAGCGTCGATTGACCGACGTCACAGAAGTTTTCCGGCATTAGCTCGGAAGTAATAGGTGAGTAACCTAGATGGTTTCTCAATTTTTTTATGTGTTTAATATTTCGCGATTATGCCATGTGGAGATAATGGATGGGTATATGTGTGTTTGACTTTGATTGATTTGGACCATAGGTGTCTCAAATATTGGGAATGAGATAACGAAGTGCTACTTGTGTGTATTTGTTTGTGAATGTTTATATATCTCGGACCAAAGGTCCGAGGAAATAGGGATTGATATCGAAGTGTTAATTATCCGTCTCGATCATGGGATGTGACCGTAAATGCGATATGGTATGACGAATAAATTGGAAAATATATGATTGAAATACGGACCGAAGGTCCGAGGAAATGGGAAATGGCATTGAATGTAAGTGATATAAATAATCGTAAATGAAAATTGGAACATATGCATTCATGCATAAGGACATGCTCAGATAAAGCGCAACAGGATGGGCGACCACCGTGTCGGGGCATATCACGCCTAACGATGTGAGAGCTTTCACCAACGCATGTGACCTCAGTCCAACGTATTGAGAGCCTCGTGCTCAATGTATCGTGGCTTCAAGCCCAATATTTGAAGCCATCGGCTCAACGCAATGTGCCCGTTCATGGGGACAGTTTGGTAGCACGGTCACAATAACATAATGAAAATGGAAAGGGTCTCATGTGCATTGCATATATGGTATGATTAATCGTGGATTGTATGATAGGCGATTCGCCTTACATTTGTGAAATGTGATTATACGTATTATTTGGTATTACTTTTGTAAATCGTGATCGATGTGATAATTGGTAAAGTGTTTGAACATACATGAATTGAGTGAACCATCGATGATGGTTTCTCACCGAGTTCGCAAAACTCACCCAAAATTTGCATCTATTTTCAGTCTGAAGAATACCCGGTTGACACGGAGTATATCTCCGTAGACGAGTAAAGGTTAGAGGTCGGGATCGGTTAGGTCTGCATTAGTGTTTTAGTAAATTGTATTCCGCAATCCTCGTATAACAAGGCATTGTATTTTCTTGAGCCATTGTGGTAGTAATATTTCTTGCATTGACCGATTGTAATTATTCTTTGGATGACCGTAATAACTGGCTCGGTTTTATTGAACACGGATTTTAATTACTTACCGTGTTTGCCGTGTGAACGTGGAGTTAATGGCTATAAAAAGAAAAGAAAAAAAAGTATACTGAATTTTAAATCGACCGATAGTACGCCACTCGTGGACGCGGACTCGGATATCACCAACGATATCGGGTTACGGTCTTACGGAGTGGGTGTTACATTTAGGTGGTATCGAGCCCGAAGAGTACGTAATGTATCCGGGCACAGTTTGGAACATAGATTTCATGCATTTGAGTCGCGTCGTTGCAGACCGTGGTAACTGATCCCTAGTCAGAGTCGCACGAGGATAAAGTCTAAGGGTGCATAAGTGTCAAGTGATTAAGTGAGAGAAGAGTGATACTGGATTAGAGTGTAAATCCCAAAGGGGATAATCAATTAGGAAAGGATAAAGGAAAAATGGATAAGAAGATTGAAAATTGTACTGGGTTAGAAACCCTTATAAGTGATAGCCGAATGACTGTGTTGGCCTAGACTGATTGAGAATTTCCGAATTAAATTGACAATATTATGGTGACAGAAAAATGAAGATGTTGAGAACTTGGAGAGGTCCATTAGAGATATGGGAAGATCTAAGTAAAATTAAAAGCCCAGGATGGTTAGGTAATTACAGTTCTGACTGTATATGTCATGAAAGGGGAAATATTGGAATTGAGTAAAATGTAGATGGTCCGATCGGGCATATTTTGATTCACGGTATTCGAATTGGCGATCAGTAAATATTATAAGCAGATGATGATATGGAAAGAAGCTCAATAGAGTACTGTAATGGTTTATTGAGAACTGAAAGAACCGAAAAAGTGATGCCCAGTGCCTATTAGAGTGAGGTAAAAGTGTACAGATAGACTGAAACGAATTCGGGAAATGGTTATGATCTAGACCGCATAAGTTTGAGACTGAAATTGTTAGGTGATTATTGTGCTTCGAGGTTGGAAATGCGTATGATAAAATCGTAAAGGAAAAAGACAGACAGATGATTTCTACTGATGGTGTATCGGGAAATACTGAATTAGGTGTATATGGACACGAAAATGGTAAATGGATAGGTATATAGATAGGGATAAAATGGAGTAGTATCAACGACTTTGTCGGATATTGGGGACTGTGAACACCCGATCATAGACTGTTTGAGGAAATAGAAGATAAGTAGGAGAAACAGAAGAAAAAAATAATAATAATAATAAAGATCATAAGATGATAAGCCAAAGTGATATGTCCTTATAAGGTCAAGTTGCACGTAACGGATAGGGGAATGAGACATACAGTTTAATGATATGGTGAGAATGAAATAAAGATCTTGAAAAGAATGAAACCACAATAGTGGTGTATGAAAAGAGTTATTGTATTTAAATCGACGCATCGTTAGGGATATCTATTGGACAAGAATGTTGATTGTGACTAATGAAATGTATGTGATGATATATGGAAATCATAGAGGAAATGAGCGGTAAATGTTTAGAGTGATTATAAGTGTGAAGTTCTTAAGAGGTTAAAGTAAGACAAAAGTGGACTGAGTGTACCTGTATGAGAGGAACGGAAAAATGATTCTGGTATAGATTACTGAACAAGTGGTAAAGAAAGTGTTTAAGTGACTGTCATAAGGAATCTTCGCGAGAGGAATGTTCTGATATTTAAATTATGGCATAAAATCGTTCTAATTGAGATTGTACGTATAGTGAAGAAGGATTGAAAAGCAATTAGGGATAATAAATTGATTGATGAGACTTTTGTGGACAAAATTAAAAGTGAAATTGGATCATAGCTCATACTGCTGAGATTATCTGCATTGTATGTACAGAAATAGTAAAGAATTCAACATGAGTGAGATTTTAATTTGAGGTGATTCTATTGCAATGTGAAGTGAATCGATCTCCAGTTATGATGTAAAACTGTTGAGGAATCTAGATTTGAAACGCAAAATAAAAAAGTCCCGAACTGAGAAGAGAGATACTAAAATAAAATGGAAAATTTTGGAGGTTTAAATATAGATGACAAGGTATTAACATATGTTGATAGGAATGATATGAAAACAAATGAGAAGAGAAATGAAAAGAGTAATCGAATAGAGACAAGAGGGTCAAAAAGGGAAACTGACAATGAGGTGATGTAGTGACACCTTCATAAAGAAATTGTAGATACACTCATTGTAGACTCAATGAAAAGGGTAAAAGATGTACGGTAACGTCAATAAGACCCTAATAGGGAATTATGCGAGGTAAACAATGGTAATAACTGTGATTAGAGACAGAATGTGTTGAGAAGTGTTGAACAGTGAAAAGTGAAAAGAACGATGGGACTAATTGAGGAATCTGATACTGATGATATACATACATTGGAAAGAGTGGGCAGTGAGTATTGAATCGTGACAATATGTTGAACGAGTATGAAATAAATTCAATGACCGTGATAAATGGTATTAGTGCCATTCTCATGATTGAAAGCCTCAAGATCAGAATTCCATAAGCATATCTTGTGTTAATTTGAGGAAAGAGACGGTATAATACGACAATGCTTTGCAATGAATGATCAATTACGAGATATTGGGATTTTCAATGATTGTCAAGCAGATTATGGGTAATAGTGAGGTGTTCTGAAAAAAAAAAAAAAGAGAAGTTGTAAAAATAGTGATAAGAAAGGTTAAGAGTGCAGAAAGTAAAGGGGGAATTTTTTATGATGAGTTTGAATATACTAATGGAATTGGAAAACTATAGTGAACAAAAGTCTAAGTATGTGGACCCGATAAAAGGGTATTAGAACAAGAATGTGAACAGTTAAAGTTAGACATTCTAGTAAGCATATTTGAAAAGTGAAATTGAGTAATTGTAGTTATAGAATGAAGTGATTCTTGGCTCAAGTGTTTATAGGTTGAATGTCCAATAGGAAAAAGGTTTGATTATGTTCTTGTTATAGAGTTTTGATTCACTGGAGAATATATACTGTTACACTGCGCAGTGCCTACTGGGAGTCAAAGATCATGATGGATTTGAGACTATAATAAGTGAGACAAAGGAAAGTGACTTAGGAAGACTGCATGGTTAGCTAAAGTGAAATCGGATCGGACAAATGAGATAGAGTAAACTGTATATCCGGATGAAGTGTGTGAACACTATTGAATAGTGATTTGTCTTACGAGAATCGATTTTAAATATAAAGTGAATGGCATATAATAAGTGACTGCATTAGGTACATTGTTACTGATAGTGAATTGGAATTAATGTCACTGTATTGGTACCAAGGGAATGTAATTCGTCCCTGACGTGATTAAGGGAGGTACCAAAGAAATGAAAACGTACTCATTGGAACATAAGTTGGACTATATAACATTGGGGAAAAAGGTATTAGAGGAATAAAATGTGATAAGTGAATAGGTTCGAAAATACTAAACTGAGTTAAATATCGAAACCAAAGGTAGTGACAATTCTAGAAATGGTAAGTGAGATAGCTAAGAAAAATGAGATCGTCAACTGATAGTCTTGTCAAATCCGTTTACTGTACTAAGTGATAACGAGTTAGCCAAATCAGTAACTGAACCACAGACTGAGAGTAGTTGTAGTGATCACTCGATAAGTGAATTATTAAGTGGAAAAGTATATGGGATATGAAGAATCATATGATTACTGTCATAGGGAATCGTTGACTGAGAATTTCGAGGACGAAATTCTTATAAGGAGGGGAGAATTGTAACATCCCACCCCTCCTGGAAGGGTAAAATAGTAAAATTGGCATAGGATGAGTTTGGTAAGGAATAATTAGTACTGTTTGTGCATAATAGGATTGATACACGATATCAATTGTGTATATGGAATTACGGTATATGCATTCATGATAATTCCTTAATTGGGCCTAAAGCAATTTTATTGTGATTAACGGGTTATGGGATTTGAAAATTATTCGAAAAGGCCGTTAAGCGTTTTCGATTTTAAGGGATTTTCAGAATTTTTGGAATTTTTGGAGAAAATTCTTGACCGGCAAAATCGCCAGAATCGGCCTAAACTTGTTTTGGGATAGAAAAGGTGATTTTTGTGATTGAAAAATTATTTGGAGTGCACTGTTATCTGTTTTATAATTTTAGGGAATTTAGATAATTATCAGAAAAATGATTTGGGGGAAATTCTCGGAAATTCCCGGACCGGATAAAATCGTCCGATGGTGAACCGGTTGAATTTCTACTGATATTTGGTACTGATCTATTGCATATTGTGTTGGGACCTATAAAGGGACCCTTAAAATTTAGTAGGAACCGAAATTGGGTGGAAATTATTGTGAATTGGATCAATTTATATTTAATCTCCTTCTTTGACTTTTCTTATACACTTGGCCAAATAGCCTTTTGCCACCTTTTCCCTTCTTTAATGCTCATTCTCGGTGATTGCTTAAAGGAAGGAATAAAGAGGAGATTTTGATTGTTTCCTTGAAATTTCACCATCATCCAAACCCTCTTCATGCTATCCTCCATCGAATTTTCATCTTCTTCATTAACTTTCCTCCAAATTCAAGAGCTCCTCTTCATGCAACCAAGCTCCTTCCTTTCTAAGAGGACCTTACACTTGCATGTGTTAGAATAGAGTGGAGAAGGTGTTGAGTAAGAGTAGTAGCTAAAGAATTGAAGAGTTTGAAGATGGAAAAAAGAAGCTTGAATTGGTAAGTGTTTAATTATGCTTTGATTATGTAGTTCATAAATCATGATTAGTGGGTGCATTTAAAGGGGTTATTGTTCATTTATTTTGAGTGATGATGGTTAAATGTTATGAAAAGATAGTTTGAATTGTTGAGTTATGATTTGAAGAAAAGGGATGAGGCTAGATGAAGATGCATTGAAGTTAATGATATGGTTTGATTTTGAATTGAATAGGGATAATTATTCGAGTCCTTGAATTGAGGAAGTTAATGCTGTAAATTTTTCAGTGTTAACCCTAATATATGTATGACTGTATTAAAATTTAATTTGTATTTATTTTGATGTCTAGTGATGTGAAAAAGGAATTAGAAGTGGGTGAACTAAGGTTAACCTTAAATCTGGAAAGTTGGAATTTTAATTGATGTTACTGTTTTATTCATAACTCATTGTGTAGATATGAAAATGAGGCAAGGTTTGTGCCCAATTAAACTTTGGGATGTTGGCTTCAATTTAGTGTGAAATGGGTGTTGTTGAATTCCAATGATAGAAGGGTGAAATTTTGCATGGAAAGTTACTGTTCCATTGCCTGTGAACAGTAACCGCAACCATGACATCTGAGTTTTGTTGATTTTATGAATTAATTGAGATGGAATTAGGAGAATGGTCTTCATGGAAGTTGTAGCATATTTGATTATCTTTCCATTGCTACTGATCTTGTTATTTTAGAATTGTGTATTGGGAGATATGAATTGATTACTAATGGCTGGTTTTGAGCATTTTGGATGAAACCTAGTTTAAGTGTGATTTTGTGAGTTTACTGATTTGAGGCAATTTTAACATTTTATGTGGACTGAATTGGTGTGAGTGAGCTTCTGAAAAGTTTTAGAGGAAGAGATTATCTTGAACTTGATATTTGGTATGTAATTTTAGAAGTCAGAATTGGGAGATATGATTTTCAAAACTGATCCTACATTAGGTTATGAATGGCTGATGATAACAGAAACTTCCATAACAATTTTAAAATTGTTAGAGATCGAATTGGGTGTTGAGTGCTTCATGAAAAACGAAGTTTATGATGTTATCTTTACAAGGATATAAAGTTCTGATTTTATTTACTTATATACTGGAAGTTATGCTTCTTGTAAGATTACTGCACAAAGTGAAGGATTTCAGGGACAGTAACATTAGATGAATTAATCGACTTGGTTTACAATAGAATTTGATTTTGGGTTGTTCATGAAAGTTGTAGAGGACATTGTGAACTTATTGACCATATTTTTGTGGTAATTTATTACTAAGGAATCAGTGAGTTATGAAATTGTAAATGTACTGCCCTGTGTTGAGGGAAATTTTGAAGGCAGAAGGTTTGATGGATTATTTGAGACTCTTAAGGTTGGATTTGAATTTTTGGGTCTTCTTGAGAATTGTAGAGCTTTTCATAAGCTTTCCAATGAGGTATAGTGGGTATTTTTCTGATTTGTGTGCTAAAAGTTAGAGTAGTTGGAAATTAGGAATTGAAATCTGGAAAAAAAGAAAAGGGCAAGCAGGGGAACTCGCCGTCTCGCGAGGGCGACTTCTCTTCTCATGAGGGAGAGATATTGGCCTGGTCGCGAGGGCGACGGATCGCCCTCGCGATGAAGAAGGGTGATTCAGCCTCGCGAGGGCGGCGTCTCGCCCCCGCGAGGCAGGCTTCCGGATATATATATATATATATTATTGTTTTTGATTTTATTTGGCATTATTGATCCAATTGTTCTTTTGTCAATTTCTTTCCCATCCGACGTCCGATTGACCTGATTCCAGAGGCATCGGATTCATTGAATATTTAATTTCATTTTCTGATAAAACGGGAATTTTTAGACCGGAATTTGACGTAGCCCCTATTGACGGAACATGTAAACACTGTTTTATTTAATCGAGGACCTATAGAGGTCCGAATCATGCACCGTCGGCCTTATAGATTTCTAATTTTCATAGAATTTTATTATGGGAAAATATTGAATTAGGACCGAATTCATGAACATGCATATCTCATCATCATGAGCACAAATTTCATATTTAGTGACTCGTACTTTTCTCGATTCATATAGAGGTCCAATTGAGCGTCGATTGACCGACGTCACAGAGGTTTTCGGCATTAGCTCGAAGTAATAGGTGAGTAACCTAGATGGTTTCTCAATTTTTATGTGTTTAATATTTCGCGATTATGCCATGTGGAGATAATGGATGGGTATATGTGTGTTTGACTTTGATTGATTTGGACCATAGGTGTCTCAAATATCGGGAATGAGATAACGAAGTGCTACTTGTGTGTATTTGTTTGTGAATGTTTACATTGAGATCTCGGACCAAAGGTTCGAGGAAATAGGGATTGATATCGGTGTTAATTATCCGTCTCGATACATGGGATGTACCGTAAATGCGATATGGTATGACGAATAAATTGGAAAATATATGATTGAAATACGGACCGAAGGTCCGAGGAAATGGGAAATGGCATTGAATGTAAGTGATAGAAATAATCAAATGAAAATTGGAACATATGCATTCATGCATAAGGACATGCTCAGATAAAGGCGCCAGGATCGAGCACCACCGATCGGGGCATATCACGCCTAACGATGTGAGAGCTTTCACCAACGCACAGACCTCGTGTCCAACGTATTGAGCCTCGGGCTCGATGTATCGTGGCTTCAAGCCCAATGTTTGAGAGCCATCGCTCAACGCAATGTGCCCGCATGGGACAAGCCAGCGCACGTCCACAATAACATAATGAAAATGGAAAGGGTCTCATGTGCATTGCATATATGGTATGATTAATCGTGGATTGTATGATAGGCGATTCGCCCTTACATTTGTGAAATGTGATTGTACGTATTATTTGGTATTACTTTTGTAAATCGTGATCGTATGTGATAATTGGTAAAGTGTTTGAACATACATGAATTGAGTGAACCATCGATGATGGTTTCTCACTGAGTTCGCAAAACTCACCCAAAATTTGCATCTATTTTTCAGGTCTCAAGAATACCCGGCTGACACGGAGTATATCTATCGTAGAGCGAGTAAAGGTTAGAGGTCGGGATCGGTTAGGTTATCGCATTAGTGTTTTAGTAAATTGTATTCCGCAATCCCTGTATAACAAGGCATTGTATTTTTACTGAGTCATTGTGGTAGTAATATTTTACTGCATTGACTGATTGTAATTATTACTGGATGACTGTAATAACTGAAACTGGTTTTTATTGAACACGGATTTTAATTACTTACTGTGTTTGCCGTGTGAACGTGGAGTTAATGGCTATAAAAAGAAAAGAAAAAAAAAGTATACTGAATTTTTAAATCGACTGATGTAGTACGCCACTCTCGTGGGACGCGGACTCGGATATCACCAACGATATCGGGTTCGGGTCTTACGGGAGTGGGGTGTTACATATATGGGAGCGTAAAATGGACATTCCCCACTCATTAAGAGAGTATGAATTAGAAGAAGAAGATTGGGAATGGGAAGAAAAAGAAGAAGGAGCCGTGGGAGAAGAAGAGAAGGGAAAGCTAGGGTTTGGAGATCTTTGAAGAATTTGAAGAATTTGAAGCCAAATCAAGTAAGTATAAGCATCTTTCCCCTTGATTAGATGAATGAAACAAGTTTTGATGTTAGTTAAGAGAGGATTAAGTGTTAGAAGTTGTCGAATGAGTTAAAGCATAGGTTTGGTTTTTAGGGTTAATGATTATGTTGTTTGTGGATGATTTTTGTGTTGAGATGAGTTTAGAAATGAGGTAGGAAGGATGATTTAGGGTTAAGATGAGTTATTTGTGGAAGATGGAATGTTTAAAGATGAAAAATGTCGAAAATGGGTGTTCGGAGGATTTCTGGTCTCGCACGTCGCGGCGCACGCAGGTCTCGCACGTCCCGGCGTGCGCAGGCGCCCATGCCGTGGCTCATGCAGGCGTCCCCATCGCGACTCGCGTAAGCACCCATGTTGCGGCGTGCATGAGCGCCCACGTCGCGGCTTACACGAGTGCCCACGTCGCGGCGTGCGCGAGCGCATTCGCTGCAGCGAGCTCCTTTCCGCCGCGGCGAGAGGTCATTTTCCTGCACAAACATGTTTTGATATTTTGGGTATAACGTTTGCTGTAGATATCCAAACGAGGTAATTTTTGATTCGTTATGAACTAGAGGCATAGAGCTACATGCTTTGTGAAGAAATGAAATTGAAATTCAGTCTCTAAGAATCTTAAATTTTGGTTGTAAGTTGAGTATAGATTATTGTTTCAGCATAAGAATAGTCCTAACATGTTTGGAGTATAACTTTCGAATTTTTGAAACAAATTGAATGATTTTGGGAGTCAAAGTGATCATGGAAAATTGACCAGATTGTTTGGACTTTTGGAAGAGCTTGAGTTTTTAGAATTTATGGGTGCTCAAATTTGTATTCCTATTGAATGAGATTTTGCATTTGATAAAGGAAATCAAGGAAGGCAAGAGGATCAAGAGGAGATGCATCGTTTAAGCATGTGTCCAAGCAAGGAATTCAGGTGGCTACATTTTTATAATTTAAATAAGCTACTACTGGTTTCTTTAAATCAAAGAAGTTTTCTGATTTCACTTGCATCATAAATGTTGCATTATTATTTATGAATGACTTGTGAAACATGCTATATGTTGTTACATGATTTGAGTGATATTTTGAAAAAGATGCATGTTATGAAATCATGTTTTCAAGAATGGTTTTCAAGATATACATCAAGTATGTGATAAGCAAGTTTTCAAGAAAAGTACCATTATGGGCAACAAGTTACAAGATTTTTAAAGCTATGTGTTAAGTGGGTTTGTGGTAGTCCCTTAAGAACCGTCACGTGCACGTTGACCAAGAATAGGCTTCTCCCGCCTGCCCGCTAGTGGCACGGAGCTCCTTCAAGGACTCCCTCAAGAAACTACGACTACACAGGACCATTTCGATGGAAATGTGTTGTGCGTCATGAATTTGGACTTACCCAAACCATTCTGTTGTGTTATGTTCTCATGTTATGTTTGATCAAGTTTGATGCATTCATGATTGGTAACTTATGTGTTTTATAAACTCCATGAAAGTTTTCTAAGACAAGTGAATTGTTTTCAAGGTTTTTGCTTATCTTTATTATAAACGTGTATCCACGAGCTGTAAAGCTCACCCACCTTTCATCCCCCATCTCCAGGTATCAAGATGGAGATCGGATGAAAGAAAGTCTAGACGTCCATCTGTTATGTGTATGATTGGCTTTTAAGTTAATTTGTTGCAAGATTCAGATTTCAGACATGTTGAGAATTTTGGGATTTTTGTATTTTGTTCATTTTGGATTTTGATATTGATGTTGTAACATGGCTTGGAATGCCATTAAGATTTCGTAAGCATGTATTTCTTTGTTGAATTTGATATAGGGATTTGTATCTAGAATGGAAAAGTGAATTATGGTTTGTGACATGATTATGATAAATTGCGTCTGTATTCCGGAAAGGAGGTCCGATGATTGATGTGATGGATTTGAAATATTGAAGTACTTTTTGTGTATGGTCGATTGTCATGCATGAGATTTTTATGGCAAAAGAAAGAATAAGAATAAGAATAAGTTTCGTTGTGATGATATTGAGTTATTAGCATAATTAAGAAGATTGTGATAATTTGAGTTTTGATTGAGGAAAATTAAGTTTCGAATTGTATACGATGAATAAGTTTGAAAGAGATGGAATAAAAGATGAAAGGAATAAACATGAAAGAAATAATGAAAAAAAAGAAAAAAATTTATACCGATTTCGGATTGGTCTAGTCTTATGGTTTCCAACTCGATGTTTTCCAAAGGATTTGTTTTCGGATGTCGGAGTTAAGGTTTTTTCCTTCAGCGATATGTTTCGCTTTCGATTTCTTTCGCTTTTGCCAAGTATAAGTTTGCTCACATTTTGTACATGTGGTCGATTATGATTCCAAGGTTGGGTTCCAGGAACGGGATCCAACATTTATGGTTGATTGTACATGTGGTCGATTATGATTCCAAGGTTAGGTTCCAGGAACGGGATCCAACATTTATGGTTGATTGATCCGTTTTGTTTCTTTATTTAATCTGAGCCTTTCGATTTTTCTATGACTCATTAAGAATTCGATCCGTTTTTGATATTTATTTCCGCTTTTCGAGTTGGGATCCGGTTCCCAGATCGGGTCCCAACAGAATACGTGTGAGGGAAATGCACGCCACAAGGTACGTGCTTGGGTGCAGTCCTAAACTACATGTAGCGAAGATTCTTCTGCTTGATAATGATAGCATGCAACCTTAGTAGCTAACTGTTTGCGAACTCGTTGTTAATTAGATAGTAACTGATCTTGCGCAAGGAGCCAAAGGAATGTGCGAATTCGTTGGAGGGCCATTCCATTGACAGAATGCCCTCCAAAATTCATCCGAATTAGGTTCTACATGATCCATGATCATGGAATAAGTCGATGTTGTAGTGAACTATCCAGTGTCTGATATTCCCCATATTAGCTTATCTTACCCTAAGTAGGGCTGAGGAGGCAAAACTCCTGCGATATATATGCAAATCGAGTGAAGGATCAAAGATTGAAATGCATCCCATTTCTAAGAACCTGTATTATCCACAAAGTGTTGGACTTTGAGATCAATATCTGATTGTAGAATCGAGACAGTTGTATAAGAAATAAGAGGTTCCAGATCCTCAACCTAAGGGTCTAGCCAGAATCGAGTTCTGACTCCATCACAAATCACCCATTTCAGGCTTTTGAGAACATAGTGCCAAGTTGCTTTTGTACTCTTCCAAACAATTGAGCCTCCCATAGCATCAAAAGAAGTGGGGATGTTGTTGGCATCAAAATTATACTTTGCAGATAGAACTTGCACCCATAATAAGTTAGGCTTGGACACCAAAGACCACCCTAATTTTGCTATGAAGGCATCATTGGTTTCTTTGATTTTTTGGATGCCAAGTCCCCTATCTCTTTAGGTCTGCAGACTCTATCCCAATTTACTAGGTTAATCTTCATAGTGCCATTATATAAGCCCCATAAAAATTGTCGCATTAATTTTTCTAAGTCATCACAAAGACTTCTAGGAAGATGAACTGTCTGCATTGTATAAGTGGGAAGAGCAGATATGATAGCTTGTGTCAATGTGATTCTCCCTGCGAATGACAAAAGGTTTGTAGTCCAACCTGAAAGACGCTGTTGCACCTTATCTAGTACATGTTGATATGTTCTTTTATTGACTCTCTCATGCAAAAGGGGCACTTCGAGGTAGTGTCTGAGGTTGTTCATCTGCTTAAATCCCAATTCTATGTTTAAGTATTATGACATAGAATGATGTATATTCTTGGAGTAAAAACAATGAGATTTTTCTTGGCTAACTCGTTCTCCTGAGGCTATACAAGAATTGTTCAATGTGTCTCGAATTATATGCACTTGGTTGATTGTGACCTTTGAGAACAATATGAGATCATCCGCGAAAAATAAATGAGATAGAGCCGGACCCCGTCTACTTAGTTTAATGGGCTCCCATCTTCCTTGGGGCATTGAGTGTTTTATTAAGTAACCCAATCTTTCCATATATAGAACAAAAAGGTAGGGTAATAGTGGGGTTACCCTGCCGAATACCTCTGGAGGGAGTAAATGCTTCACTGAGTTCCCCGTTTCAATTCACCTGCATAGAAACTGATGAAACACACTTCATAATAAGTTGTATCAAAGATTCAGAAAGTCTAATATTGATAAAAGTATCTTTGATAAAATCCTAGGAAAGCCTATCGTAAGCTTTTTTAAGGTCTATTTTTATCGCGAGTATCCCTTTTTTTTTTTTTTTTTTTTGTTTTATGGTATGGATGACCTCTTAAGCAATGATAATATTATTAGTAATCAATCTTCCTGGAACAAAGCTACATTAAGTTGGAGCTACAAACTCATCTAGATGAGGTTTGAGGCGGTTCACGATAATCTTAGTAATAGCCTTATAGGGCACTGAACATAATGCAATTGACGTGAATTGAGTGATTGACATAGGAGAAGGAAGTTTGGGAATGAGAACCATAATCGTATGATTCAATTTAGCTTCCTATAATTCATGTCTGAATATTTTTTGGATTAAAAGTGATAGAGAAGACCCGAAGACATCCCATTGGGATTCATAAAATAAAGCTGTAAGCCCATCAATACCCGGTGCCTTATTGGGTGCCATATAAAAGAATGTCATCTTGACTTCTTCTGAAAGAATTGGACCTTCCATATTAATTATAGCCTGATGGGAGAGGGGTGGAAAAAGGCCTGTGAGAGGAAGTGTCAGAGTTCTGATTATTTCTGTTGTATAAGTTTCTGAAGGAAGTTCTTCGCTATCCTTTTGATACTATTTTTGTTCAAACCAACGCATCCATTTTCATCCTTCAGTGTAGCGATCCTCATTTTCTAATGTTTAGCAGTTGTAATAGTATGATAGTATTTGGTATTTTTGTCTTCTTGGCCTAACCACTGACATCTTGAGCGTTGATGCCAATAAAGTTCCTCTTAGCAAAGGACTTGTTCTAGTTTAGAGCATAAATATTCCTCTAGCTCCCTTAGAGAATTCGAAATTTTGTCTTCCATTTTTTATTGAATGCCTTTAAGACATGCTAGGAGCCTTTTTTATGATTAAAATTTTTACTAAAACTAGTATAGTTCCAATGTTGAAGTTTTTCTGAAACATCCCTAAGAGTGCTGGTAATATCGGTTATTTTAGGATTCCAAATATCTTCCACAATCTTTGCAAATTGGTCATCGGCCAACCAAGCCGACTGAAATCTAAAAGGTCGAGTGGTCGGCAGTAGGTGAGTGCTTTGTTTTAGTGTTACCAGCAGTGGTCTATGATCTGATTTGAGGAAGGGTAGATGAGTCTCTGTAGTTTCTTGGAATGAAGACTATCAGGAAGTAGAGCAAAAAATGTGGTCTAGTCTAGCAATAATCTGCCCTCATCTCCAAGTGAATCTTGGCCCTAAAAAACCAAGATCATGCAGTTGACAACATTGTATACATTGTCGAAACTGCTTATTGACTACTGGTTGGAGTATAAAACCTCCACATTTGTCATTGTTTTCTAGATTGGCGTTGAAGTCCCCTCCTAAAATCCATAGTTTGGAGGTTGATCGAGCAATGTTGTGTAGATTCTTCCATAAAAAGTGTTGTAAATTATAGTTAGGGCTAGCATAAATGGCATTGAAGTCAAAAGATGTCTGATCCTAATTAATGTTAACATGAATAAATTGATAGTAGGCTAGCAGGATTCGAACCTAAATATCTATTTTCCATAACAACCATATACCTCCCAAGAATCTCTCTGCTTCCACCCTGAATGACTGAGAACATCCCAAGCTTTGAATAACCTTCAATGCATGTGTCCCACTTGTTCTTGGCTCAACCAAAATAACAACTAGTGGATTATGAATTCGAATGTAATTTTTAAGGATCGGTTTAAAGGTCTTGCCTCCTGCCCTTTGTCAGTTCCATATGAATAGAGACATAGGAAATATTGTACGAGAGAATAAGTAAACCCTACTAGGCATGAGTGTTTACCAGCTCTTCCATTTGTATACTACAGGTGTTAGACATGGAGTTTTGTGGCAACTCTTCCATCTGTGAATCGGGTAGTCTCACTATCCAAACCTAAATCTTGATCAGGAACTGGTGGCTTTGATGGGGGCAACATGTGTTTGTTGATTGATGTAGACAATGTAGTAGTTATGCATGCTTCATGCCTGTCCTCCTCCATGTCCCCGTCCCCCATATCGTCATTCATCATTAGCGTAAAAGAGTTATTGAATCACCAACTCTTGATGAGGGAATTGAGATAGCCACGTGGTGTGTTTTACTTCGTTGAGACTTATCAGTCATTAATTTCGGAACCGAGTGGGTCGTATTTTGGCTTGTGTGGGCTATTGGTGACTTAGGTGTAATAGAAGTCTTCCCGATGATGTCCCTATGAGAGGGCCCTTCTTTTCTTGAGTGTTCACCAGTCGTTGATTTTCTTCATTTCGGTTGTAAATGATTCAATTCCAAGTTCTTTGTATTATTTTCTCTTTGCTTCTCCTCCACAAGCTGAGGATAGTCGTTTAGAGATGCAGGTGTATGATTGTCTGTCAGTATTGTATACCTCGAGCCCCTTGAAGTCTCATGATGGTTACTGTCTCTCCTGTCACATCCCTGGACCGTTTTGTTGAGGTTTGGACGACAAGTTTGTCGTTGTACTTAGATCCAAGGGCCATAGGGCTCTACCCTGATGTCGGTTGCCGGTGTTTCCATTCTTGCTTCCGGTGGGGTTTCTGTTGTCTGTCCACCGATGATGCCCCTTAGTTCCTACTGAGAAGTAGACTTTTTAGGACAATCCATCGCGCCATGTCTAACCATTCCACAAGAGAAGCAAATTTGAAGCAAGCCCTCATAAGCGACTTTGATCAGTTCTTCATCAAGTTCATTTATGGAGTACTGATGTCAATGTCTACTGCAACTCTCACGAATTTTCCTCTCTGACATTGTTGTGTATGATCATATATCTTTACTGTGTAGCCTACTAGATTTCCCAGAGCCTTCAAGATGGAGGGATGATATCGTGCTACGGAAAGTTTTAGGAATCTGACCCAAGCTACAATGTGAGACATTTTTCTAGAAGAGGGGTGAAATTCTGGGTTCCAAGGTTGGATTGAAAGTACATGGTTGGAGATGACCCAAGGACCCTTGGTGAGAGCATGCATATAATCCTCTTCTTCCAAAAAATTGATAAGGTAAAGATCATTATCTATGTCTACGATCTTCAATGGTCCTTTTAAGTTCCACATTGTGTTCAACCTAGTTTTAAACATATTGAACCCCACCTTTCGGCCTAGTAGCTTGACCACTATGGCCTTCTCCCATTGTTTATCTAATTGGCTTCTGAAGGTGTTTGTTGGGCCCTGAATTTTTATTTATTTATTCTTTATTTTGCTTTAATTGTTTTATTATTATTTTTTTGTTGAGTTTTTAAATTTAGCAAGGATGAATGGGGCATTGAATGGAAATGAGAATTTAGAATGAAGTGTTAGAATTATATTAGGTGGTGTTAGGTGGGTTGAAAGAGTAGAGATATATAAGACAAATAAGGGCATCTTGAGAAAGTCCTTGTAAGTGAAGGGCATAATTGGAAGAAAAGGGGTTATGTAACATCCCGTTACTGTTAGCAAGGGTATTTTGGTAATTGGGACGGACTGATAGGTTTCATTGCATTTACCGATTGAACATGTTACTGGCTTCTGATCATAGAGAAACAGGTTTCTTGCATATGCATTTATTTATAGGTACATGCATTCATGATTTTCCGGCATTTTATTATGAGTATAAATTTATTGGATTGCGAACTGGAAACTGACTGAACTGACTGGATTAGGATTGATTAATCGAGAATTGGGAGTAAGTGGGTTCGAATGACTGATTTAGAATAGTCTAAGTGTAATTGATAATTGATAGTGGCTTATAGGAAATTTTTGGGAAATTCGGGAGAAAATACCCGGACCGAAAATTTTAGAGTGACAGATCGATTGACTGTGTAGTACTGAAAGAATTGTCCAATGGTGATGGAAAAATTAGAGTTTTACTGTTAGGAATTAAAATGTTGAACCGTTCAAATTTAGAGACTGAAATTTGGACTGATTTGGAGACCTATGTCTATAAATAGGTAGGTTTGAGAAATTGGGAATTTTACCTAAGGCATTATCGCATTCTCCTTCTCTTCTCTACGGCGATCTCCGATTCCTTCCTCATTGGTGAGGATTCTTTGATCTTTCTTTATGGTTTTCTTCTCCTTATGCTAGCCTAACTGGTTTATTGTGATTGATGAAGGTTAAGAAGGATTGAGAGTGGATTAGTCGTTGATTTGAGAAAGTTTTAGGGTTACGGTGATTTGTGGTTTTGATCTTCGATTGGTAAGTTTTTATGGCTTTAATGTTGTTATTACTGGTTGTTTGAGCATTTATGGCATGTATTGGGTTAGATTGAGTAGTTAGGGTGTTAAATGTTGAGTTTTAATAGCATTAATAGCGGAAAATCGATCGAAGAAGAAGGTGGCGCAGTCGCATGTCGCGACGTCTGGCGTGCCTCGCCGCGGCGAGAAAATTTGGTGCTCGCCGCGACGAGCGCAGCGGGACGTCGTGGCGAGCGCCTGGATGTACGTCGCGACGAGCCTTTCGCTTACGTCATGACGAAGCGGAAAAGGACGACGCTTCGGCGAAGCGTGCTACGCCTGTGCGAAGCGGCCCGTATCGTCGTCATGACGAGAGTCGCAAGGTCGCGACGAAAGGGGCTTTTCTGATTGAATGAGTGTTTGTTTATTGAGCATAACTTACGGTATAGACCTCCGATTGAGGTGATTCCTAAATCGTTGTGAACTAAAAAAAGAGGTCTACAATTGAGGATAATTAAAGGAATTGGAATTTATTTAAATGGTATTGATTCATAGAGAATAAGGTCAATTATGGTTCATAGTGTGACCTAAGTATTGAATTGAGACAATTGGAATTTTAATTGGGATTTTCAATAGAGGTTTTGACCCAATGGATAGGGAATTGCTATAGGGAGTATGAATTGAGGTAATTGAACTGAATTTTAGGATTTGATCAATTATTTTCGATCAATTGAGCGAAGAGTTGGAATGGGATATAAGAGTTCAAAATTGGGTTTTAGCGCCGGGAAAATCGTGAACATGCATTGTACATAATTTCATAGAGACGTATGCATCACTGAATTGTTTAATTGAGCATCTAGTAATGGGACTGTATTTTACTGTTATAGAAGCACCGTTGGATCGTCATTCCACGGACATTGCTGGAACTTTCAGGCAGTAGCTCGGAAGTAACAGGTGAGTAACCTAGTTGGTTTTTCAAATTTTTGACTGCTTAAATGCTCAACGTGAATTACTTGCCAAATGTGAAACTGTATGATTACTGAAATATACATGATTGGATGGTATGCCTCTACTGTATTAGACTGTGAAATTGCATGATCACTTTCTCTTGTCATTGGATTGGATTATTGTCGACCAAATATCTTGTATGTTCTTGAGAAATACAATACTGGGCTTTTATAGCCATACACTGAATCACTGAATACTGAATTACTGAACACTGCATTGCATGCATAAATGCATGATTAGATAATGGATATGTGACCCAAGTGCTATTATCACTGAAAAGAGCCTCGAGCTCGAACATCTTCGTCTTGGCCTCGACCTCGAGCAGGGAGAAATCTCGACGCATCCCCATTGAATCTTGTTGAGCACTTGGGCACAATACTGAATAACTGGAAAGAGTCACATATGCATTGTATACACATGAATGATTGTTGTATGACACTGACTGATTACGTGATGCCATGATTTACTGTAAATTGGGATATGATACTGTAAACTGTTATATGCTATTGTAAATTGCTACTTAATACTGTAAACTGTTATAGACTACTGTAAATTGTTATATAATGATGTTAATTGAATATTATTGTCGTAAATGTCTTTGCACGCAATTTGCGTAATGCATGATTTGAGTGAACCATCGATGATGGTTTCTCACGAGTTATAAACTCACCCAACATTGCAATTATTTTTAGGATTTGGCTAGTACCCCGTTAGACAAACGGGAGTATGATTTCAGCAAGCAAGTCGAGTTGTGTCGGGATCGGTCTCATGTCTCGCATTTGATTCTTTCGATTCTGAATTGTCTTGTTATTTTAGAGGGCCCCAACCGATTAATATTGTATTGTGAATTGATTATTGAAATAGTGTTTGATTTAAAATGTTTCCATATCGCGGGCCCTAAATTGTTTATTGATTTGCGACTTTCGAGTGTTTTTAAAAGAAAAAGATGTCATAATGAGTTTTAAAGCGCATGGTGCGCTTAAGCATACCACCCTCATGGTCACGGCTCGGATATCACCATCGATATCGGGTTGGTGCAGGCGGGAGTGGGTGTTACATTTGTGGTATCGAGCCCGAAGTACAATCTTACATGGGCATTCTGAGAAAAATGTGTCGAGTACATGCATTTAAGTCATGTCACGGCAGACAGTGACAACTGATCCCCAGTCTAGTATATGAGTCACATGCATGAGTGTGTCTTAGTCGTTCAAGCGGTTAAAATAGTGAAGAAAATGATAATGTGTGAGAATGTGATAAAAAGGAAGATTAGTGTCTCGGTATGCCGTGGATTTATTGTGAAATACAATATTAGAGTTATATGGGTATAGCGGATTGGAATGAAGTGATAGTTGTGCATTGATAGAGGAAAATAGAAATATGGTAGAAATGGAAAGAGTTCAAGTGTATAAAGTGGATGAAAATAAAGTGTTTCATGATATAGAGAAGTTACAATTGAGATTGATTGCCGTGACAAGAGTTATGAATAATGATTTATGACTGTGAATCGATTATGTTAGTGAGAAATCATGAATGATTTCATATATGTGATATTGATTTGAGTGCGGAAATATATGGGTATAATGCAATAATGAAAAGATTGAAATGTAAGACAATGAAATTGGTAGATGAAAAAGGTGTTCGGGTTTAATTGATTTGCCTAAGTAAATGCACACCCGATTATGGGAGCCCCATGGCAAGTGGAAATATTAAGCTTAATTGTCTCATAATTGTGGAGATGGCATGGGAAGCAGTTAGTGAGTTAAGAGATGATCGTATTGTTTAAAATTTTGTATGGGTTGAAATAAAAAATGAAAGTGCTTATAATGATCAATTGTGAATGAGTGGAAATTGTATATGATCCTCATAAGCGAGGACGGGTGTAGACAGGAAGGTTGCTGAGTTTAGATTAGATTGTCACTGTAAGTGTACATTTGATAGTGGAATCACCATCATAGGTGAAATGAGTAAGCATAAGTGAATTGTATGCGTGAATATGATATAGGAGAAAATTGGTGGCCTATTAAATAGGTTCCGATCATAGTTCTGGTAGCCCCAAGTTCAAGATGAGTTAGAGTAAGGCATGAGAATGCTTGTAATGATCAATTGAGAAAGAAGTGAGACTATTAATGATGTTAGCATCGGTATTGAGCTTGCGAGAATAAAAGAGGGTCATGAATTCAACAAAGCCCCCATGATCGAGAACTGGTACCAAAAAGAGAAAGGTTATCTAGAATTAAATGAGATTAAGGTGTCTTTAGTAGTATGTGCTATGAATGGGTAAATTGATGTGAATACATTGCCAGATAAGATGTGATGATTATAGTGATGTATGTCAAGATATTAGAGGAAATGAAATTGTTTAAGTGCCCTTCAGAAATTGATCTTCTCGAGGTATTAAGAGTGACTGATATTTAGTGATGAAAAATAGTTGATTTATAAAGTTTTTTTAGCAGTATTAATGATTGATAAGGTTTAGTTGATCTGATGAATTGATTTGAGAGTAACCGTCGAAGAGATAAATTTGAAATGAAGTACAGAGATAAATTATGTTACTGAAAAGTGTACATTACGTCAATGAGATGATTCTGATTACGTAAGAGAATTACTGAATATCAAGGAAATATTAATTGCGAATATGAGGAGAGTATCTGTTCGAATATATTTTGTGAAATTGTGTTCTGAAAGTACAAAACTTGATATGATGAATGTGTTGCCAACCCCGTTGGTAATGATGGAAATAAATCAGATTATGTGGAGAAATTAGGGTAAAGGAACATGTATCAAAATGTGTTACGGTGAAACTGAGAAAGTATAAGAAAATTTCTCCTCATTAGAGATAATCGACATTGAGAGAAATATATGAATTGATTATGGGTATAAGGAATTTAGTGTACTACTGAAAAGTAAAGTGTCTCAATTGTATTTAAATTGGAAAGCGACTATGAGCGTCGATGATTGATTAAATGCATTTGAAAAGTGAATAAGATAAGTTGGCACAGTTGAGGAAATTGGTTATTATGTAAATTTCATAAGAGTGAATCTAAATCTGATTGAATGAATAGCGGATGAATTAGTACGAGTATGACATAGGGAGACTAAATGATGATAGAGGTGTTGATAAAATGTGAAATTACAAGGAATATTGTATTCGGGAATTTGGAGTTATTTAGAACTGACTGAATGTTGGATACATCCAAAAAGTGTCAAAGATTTTCTGGCTTTAGTTTCGAAAAAACGTTTGAGTAAAAATGTGTGAATAGTATGGCTGATGATCATAAAAGAGACATTTGGAGAAATGTTCAGCCCAAGTATTGATCGTGTCGCTTTAAATTGGAAATTTTGCAATATTTACTGAAGTGTCCCAATAAAGGTTATGATGTGATCTTTTGAAAATTTTATAAAGTTATTTTATGCACCTTGGGACAAATATAATTCTATGGGCAATACTATGATTGATGATTTGAATTCTGTTATACTGAGTGTGGCTTAAAAAGCTTGGATACATTAATCGTACAGAAATAGTTTGGAGATGTCTATGAATATGCAAATCGATAACGATTGAGTTATTTCATATATTTGAATGATTTAAAAAGGATTAAGCGGCTGATTCTTCAAACTAAGTTAATGGTGCAATTCAATGGATTGAACAGAAAAATTCAATGGCAGAAGATCAAAATTTGGGCAATGAGGTTATCAAATCTAGTGTATTATTGAGTGTTAATGGTTGAGCTGTCAAAAAAAAAAGTATTATTTGTGCATCAAATCGGATAGGCAAAACCCGAAGTGAGGATGTAGAAATTGTAAACCGTATCGAGGAATTGAAAATAACTCCCTTGTTGAGGAAAGTGATATGTATAGTCAATTAAGAGGTAGGCGTGATATCCTATCGAAGTTTTATGCTATAGTAAGAGTTCAAAGAAAGAGAAATTGGTAATTTAGAGAGAAAATCCGAAAGATTGTATGTGTGACTGATTACATGTGTGAATAATCAACGGACTTGACTGTTGGAGCCTAAGTCAAACTGGTATTGTGAAGTTTTTAGGGACATGAAATTGACGTATAGTTCAGACTGATTAAGAACATAACAATTGTTGTATGGGTAATACCAATGGAACAGTGTTGATGAGTAAAATGAATTTGTAATGGGGATTGCGAAAATCCAAGTAAAAGAGTAATGATTTGAGTAGATCGAGGCTATTAGAATCCTATGAGATTAGTGTTTTAATTCTAAGGGGATGTGATCTGATAAATGACAAATGAAATGCTCCGAAGTGTATTGCCTCGACCAAAATGTATAGATGGAGACAAGGTAAGTAGGGAAACTAAATTCGCGATGAAATGACCTCTATGTGATATGTTTGATTATGATAAATTGGATTGGACTGCAATGTGATTTTGTGACTGTATGATATTGTGTATACTTTGATAAATGGGTTTTAGTGACAATGTGAATTGTGATACATTGAGCATGTGCATTATATATATGTATATGACTGAATGTGGGCCGAGAAAAAAAAAGGTGAAACGCCTTAAAATTGTGATAACGAATTCCATAATTGGTTTATAAATAATGGTCGTGACTGGAGCTGTTATTAAGAGGGCTCTCCTACTCCCTAAGTGTGTCTCAATTACATTCATTAAGCGCTCGATCCTGACAACTCGTAAAGGAAGGGCGATAATGGGGAAAAGTTCATGAATGCGACTCTTATGTGTGAATGTGGGAAAAAGGTGTTAATACTGTTTATGCGTCTGATAAGCGTTATATAGTGATATTGAATGTGAAAAATTGTCAATGCATGAGATAATTTGGATTGTGGTGTGATTAGATCGGTAAGACAGTTAAAACCTAAAAGATGATTCGGATCCAAAATGTTACATAGACAGGATTAGGAAATATTGTTAGAATCCGATATAAGTGTTATTGATAATTGAAAGTGATGAATTGAAAATGAAAATCGTAAAGGCAATGATCAAAAAGACTCCCTTGCCTTCTTGATTAATTGTATATGAATTTCGAGGACGAAATTTTTATTAGGAGGGGTGAATTGTAACATCCGATTCTTTATTATAGCAAGGTATTTTGGTAATTGGGACGGACTGATAGGTTTCATTGCATTTACCGATTGAACATGTTACTGGCTTCTGATCATAGAGAAACAGGTTTCTTGCATATGCATTTATTTATAGGTACATGTATTCATAATTTTCCGGCATTTTATTGTGAGTATGAATTGATTGGATTGCGAACTGGAAACTGACTGAACTGACTGGATTAGGATTGATTAATCGAGAATTGGGAGTAAGTGGATTCGAATGACTGATTTAGAATAGTCTAAGTGTAATTGATAATTGATAGTGGCTTATAGGAAATTTTCGGGAAATTCAGGAGAAAATACCCGGACCGGAAATTTTGGAGTGATGAATCGATTATTGTATAATCTTGAAAGAATTGTCCAATGGCGATGGAAAAATTAGAGTTTTCTTGTTAGGAATTAAAATGTTGAGCCGTTCAAATTTAGAGACTGAAATTTGGACTGATTTGGAGACCTATGTCTATAAATAGGTAGGTTTGAGAAATTGGGAATTTTACCTAAGGCATTATCGCATTCTCCTACTCTTCTCTACGGCGATCTCCGATTCCTTCCTCATTGGTGAGGATTTTTTGATCTTTCTTTATGGTTTTCTTCTCCTTATGCTAGCCTAACTGGTTTATTGTGATTGATGAAGGTTGAGAAGGATTGAGAGTGGATTAGTCGTTGATTTGAGAAAGTTTTAGGGTTACGGTGATTTGTGGTTTTGATCTTCGATTGGTAAGTTTTTATGGCTTTAATGTTGTTATTACTGGTTGTTTGAGCATTTATGGCATGTATTGGGTTAGATTGAGTAGTTAGGGTGTTAAATGTTGAGTTTTAATAACATTAATGGCGGAAAATCGATCGGAGAAGAAGGTGGCGCAGTCGCATGTCGCGACGTCTGACGTGCCTCACCGCGGCGAGAAAATTTGGTGCTCGCCGCGACGAGCGCAGCGGGATGTCGCGGCGAGCGCTTGGATGTACGTCGCGACGAGCCTTCTGGCTTACGTTGCGACGAGCGGGAAAAGGACGCACGCTGCGGCGAGCGTGCTTTACGCCGCGGCGAGCGGCCCGTATACGTCGCGGCGAAAGGGGCTTTTCTGATTGAATGAGTGTTTGTTTATTGGGCATAACTTACGGTATAGACCTCCGATTGAGGTGATTCCTGAATCGTTGTGAACTAGAGAAAGAGTTCTACAATTGAGGATAATTATGGAAATTGGAATTTATTTAAATGGTATTGATTCATAGAGAATAAGGTCAATTATGGTTCATAGTGTGACCTAAGTATTGAATTGAGACAATTGGAATTTTAATTGGGATTTTCAATAGAGGTTTTGACCTAATGGATAGGGAATTGCTATAGGGAGTATGAATTGAGGTAATTGAACTGAATTTTAGGATTTGATCAATTATTGTCGATCAATTGAGCGAAGAGTTGGAATGGGACATAAGAGTTCAAAATTGGATTTTAGCGCCGGGAAAATCGTGAACATGCATTGTACATAATTTCATAGAGACGTATGCATCACTGAATTGTTTAATTGAGCATCTAGTAATGGGACTGTATTTTACTGTTATAGAAGCGCCGTTTGATCGTCATTCCATGGACATTGCTGGAACTTCCAGGCAGTAGCTCGGAAGTAACAGGTGAGTAACCTAGTTGGTTTCTCAAATTTTTGACTGTTTAAATGCTCAACGTGAATTACTTGCCAAATGTGAAACTGTATGATTACTGAAATATACATGATTGGATGGTATGCCTCTACTGTATTAGACTGTGAAATTGCATGATCACTTTCTCATCTTGGATTGGATTATTGATCTTGGGTGAATTACTATATATTCTTGAGAAATACAATCTCGGGCTTTTATAGCCATACACCGAATCCTTGAATCTTGAATTCTTGAACATCATTACATGCATAAATGCATGATCAGATAATGGATATGTGACCCAAGTGCTATTATCACTGAAAAGAGCCTCGAGCTCGAACATCAGATCTTGACCAAGGCCTCGAGCCCGAGGGAGAAAATCTGACGCGCCCCCATGAATACTAAGCGAGCACTTGGGCTGTCTTGAATAATCGGAAAGAGTCACATATGCATTGTATACACATGAATGATTGTTGTATGATAGTGACTGATTACGTGATGCCATGATTTACTGTAAATTGGGATATGATACTGTAAACTGTTATATGCTATTGTAAATTGCTACTTAATACTGTAAACTGTTATAAACTACTGTAAATTGTTATATAATGATGTTAATTGAATATTATTGTGTCGTGCTGTATGCAATTTGCGTAATGCATGATTTGAGTGAACCATCGATGATGGTTTCTCACTGAGTTCGCAAACTCACCCAACATTGCAATTATTTTTCAGGATTTGGTTAGTACCCCGTTAGACAAACGGGAGTATGATTTCAGCAAGCAAGTCAGAGTTCAGGTCGGGATCAGTCTCATGTCTGCATTTGATTCTTTCTGATTTATGAATTGTACTGTTATTTTAGAGAGCCCCAACTAATTAATATTGTATTGTGAATTGATTATTGAAATAGTGCTTGATTTAAAATGTTTCCATATCGCGGGCCCTAAATTGTTTATTGATTTCTGCGCACTCGATTGTTTTCAAAAAGAAAAAGATGTCATAATGAGTTTTAAAACTGCATAGTCTGCTCTAGCATACCACCCTCGCGGGTCACGGGCTCGGATATCACCATCGATATCGGGTTCGGGTCTGGCGGGAGTGGGGTGTTACAGGTTAAATGTTTTTAAATTAGAAGAAGAGGAGAAGTGTCGTAGGAACAAGGAAAGGTGGAAGAAAACGTGAAAATTGAAGAAGAGAAGAAGAGGAATTGTAGGAAATTTGAAAGGAAGAAGAAAAAAAAGAAAAAGAAGAGAAAATCCACTTATTGGAGGTAAGTTTTCATCTTTCTTATGTTAGATTCAAAAGGGGGATTAAATAGAGGTTAGGGTTTGTGTTGGAAATGAGGGAAGAAAGAAGAGAAAGATGAAAACCAATTGATTTTGGGATTTCTAAGTTAGGGTTTTGGTTTTTCTAGCCTAAATGGGCTATGGGTAGGTTAGGTTTAAATTCAATTTTAGCATTTCTTTGATTCTTGAATTTTATGAACTTTCTTTTGAATGTATGGATTGAATGGAAATTGGTTTAATTGAAGGGAATCAAGGAAACCATACTTAAGAGAGAGAGGAAGGGCAATCTTGAGCTTGGATTTTCAACAATTTAGGTGGGTAATATGTTTATGATTATTATGTGATGGACAATGCCCTATTTGTGCGTGTGATTGCTTGAAATGGCGTAAATGTTGAGTTGTGGTGAATATTTGAAAATGTATGATGAAATAGGATATGTTTTCTTTGAAATAAATGAAAAGTATTAAGATATAAGAATTTGATAAACTGAAAGAAGCATAAGAATGAAATTTTTGCGATTGACTAATTTGAGCATAGATTTGTTATCATTGGGCAAGAGAGAAACCCGTTTCGTTAGTCACGTGCACGTTTTGTTTACGGTGTAAACCGTTTTGTTCCACGGAAACTCTCTAGCCATTTGTTGTGCATTTCATTATGACTTTGTTGAGTGTGATGCATAATAAAGTGTTATGATTGATAGAAGATGTCATGATATGCTTTATGTGATAAGTTTTGGTTGATTATGAATTATGTGATGAATTGGATTGTTTGATATATGTGTATTTGTTCTTGTTGTATGACTCATTACTGATGGCTATAAACGTATTAGCCACTGAGCCGAGTTGCTCACCCCACTTTCCCTCCTTAGATGCAAAACAAGACGAGCGTGAGCCTTGCAAGGCATCGAAAAACTCCAAGGCTTTAGATACTTTTGTACTAAGTTAGTAACTAGCCTTTTGGATAGTTTTTCAAGCATATCAAACATGGAGCATCTCATGTATTATGTATCTTTTGCTTAGTTCATGATGGACATGTTGATATGTATTTAAAGCTATGCATGACCATTTATTTTGGTTGGAAATGAGAATGAGAATTCAAGTATTCTCCTTTTGAGTATGATTGTGTTGCTTTATAGATAATATATGAGATTGTGTATGACTTTTGTGAAAGCGGAATACGCATGCGCATATTCTTCATTGTTGAGTTTGAAATTGGTTAGTTGTTATGGAATAGCATGTTGGAGATTTGAAGGGTGTAAGAGATGAATTGGTTGAGTTGGAGCTCAAAAGTACCAAAAGGTACTTGGTAGTGGGTGAATATGAAGGGAATTGTGTTTTGGTAAGCCTTCCTAGGTGTAGGAATGGTGTGCAGAGATTCAACGGAAAAATTGTATTGATCTAGATAGAATCAGCTAAAGTGGTCTAAATGAAAGTTGTAGCTTATATTTCTAGTTTTCTAACGCTATAAAGTATGACATTTTTTGATATCAGGGTTGGAAGTTATGATCGATTGAAGTCTTGATGTTGTTTAGGATGAATTTTTAGGGGCAGTTACTTTGATTGAAATTTTGACCTTTATAGAGGCAGAAATTGCTCTTAAGATCTTCATGAAAGCTGTAGGTTGCCTTTTTATATTTTTGTTGATATAAAGTATGAAATTTTTTGGACAATGGGGAAGGAAGATTTGATTTTTAGAAGTTATGATGCTGTTCAGGATGAGCTTGTCGACCAGTCACTTTTGCGTGAACTTTTGACTCCTTTAGAAATTGAAATTGTTTTTAAGTCCTGCATAGAAGTTGTAGATCTTTCTTTTAACTTTCCATTGATACTAAATTTGCAAGTTTTAGACTTCTGGGTCACAAGTTATGAATTTTAGAAGTTGGAAAGTCGGAAGAGGAGAAGGCAGCAGTCGCATGCGCCCTCGCGAGGGTGAGCACCGATTTGTGATTTTTCCTCCCCGATCTGACCTCTCTCCATTCTTTTGGTCATAACTTTTTCGTCCGACCTTCGATTGACCTGATTTTTAAAGCGTTGAATTTCTAAGACAATCCTATACCTCTCCACAAAAATTTGGAGGTTTTGATTTTAATTTGAAAAATATGAATTAAATCAAAGTAAGTTGGATATTTTTCTTAACATGCTTCAGTATTTTGGCGATATCTTGATGTGTAGAGCTCCGATTGGGTTGATTTTTATTTCAAATTAAACTAGAGACATGGAGCTACAACTTATTTGAAGGAATTGAATTTCAATTTTTCCCTAAGACTTTCAATTTCTGAAGTGAATTCGGGTGTAGTATTCAGTCTTGGTTTAATGTTAGCCCAATAGAGTTTTGGCCATAACTTCTTCATTTCTGAACCAAATTGACTATTTTTGGTGTCGTTAGAAACTTAATTCAATGGTGAACAAATTTTTTGAAGAAGCTGGTTTGAGACTCCAAATGAAAGTTCCCCAATTATGTTCAGTAAGTTATAAGAAGTGAGCCCTCCATGCGTTTATGATTCTGAATATTAGACTTCAGAAACGGGGAGCAACAGTGTTTGACAGTTCGATGCCCATGCCAAATTCTCTTGACACCATGTTAATATCCCCCTCAGTAATCTCAATCGGGTCCTCTTCTGGCCAAACTAGGTCTCGCTTGTCGTTATCGGGGATTGGGCGACCTGAGATGACCGCGCTATAACTGTGGTGAATGGTGTTTTGAATAGGGGTAAAAGGAGGTGGGTCTTCCTTGTGCCCTCATATTTAAACCTTTTTGTGGAGTGTCCACCATATCTTATGGAGGTAAGATCACCACCTGTAGTTTCCGAGCATTTTGAGTCGATAGAATTTCAAAGCGTTTGAACGAATTGAGATGAAGGTCCTAGCAAGTGTATTGTAAAGTTCTTTCAATGCAAGCGATTGGTTGTCTCCAAGTGACCCAGTCGGATTAAAACCATGGGAGAGTGACTGAAATGGAAATGTGGAAGCGAAGACTTCTTTCATACTAAAATTTGGAAGAGATAACTAACTACTCAAAGTTGCAGATTGCAAAGATAAATTTGCCACCAAATATCTGACATGCTTGTTTGTAGATAAATACGTTAACAGTGTAAAATATTTTTTCTTTGGAAATTTAAAAGAAATATATTAACTAAAAAAAGCTAAAATGCATTTTCAATCTCAACATTTACACTAAATTACAGAACAAATCTTAACATTCAAATTAAATACTAATATTTTCAAAACATTCAAAACATATGTTAAATAGATAGAAAATTAAATATAACAAAATTAACTTTTAATGTAACATGACAAGTGAGATATATGCATAATAATAAGTTTTACTATCATGTGACAAGTGAGACCTATTGTTTAAAATGTGTAACAATGGACCTTATTATTATGTGACAAGTGGGACCAATTGTTGATTAATTTTTTAAAAATCATTTTGTTTAAAAATATAAAAATAATGTCGTGTCAATATTGATGTAAATTTTAACTGATGGGGAGTTATTTCCATCAAAATTTCCATCTATTTCGGGCTTTCAATGAATGTTTTGAAAATGTTATGGTTCAATTTAAATGCTTTAAAACGTTAGGGTTCAAGTGACATTCTATTATAAAGATCGAGGTTCAAAATATACTTTTAGTCCTAAAAAAAGTATAGGCTATAATAACACTTCATTTTAAAACTTAATATTTTATACAAATATAACTCGAATTCTAACATTTTGAAGTGTTTAATTTAAATCTTAATATTTTTAAAACATGGAAAACAGATCCGAAGTGTATAGAAAATTTAACAGACTAACTTTTTCTTAGTTAAATGCCACACTAATATTGATAAGATATTATTCTTTTTCTTACAATTAAACAGTGGATTCCATTACTATGTGAAAAGTGGGATTCATTTTCTGTAAATAGAAAAACACTATTTACATTTATTTATACTATTCTTTCCCTCTCTTGCCTTTTATAGTCACATCCTTCTTAATTATTTTCCCTTTCATCTTCAGCTTCTTGTTCATCACCATATTCGACTGTAAAAAACGAAGAACAAAAAACTTAGAATGACCAAACTTTGCATCATTTTTAGTATTAAATGAAGGACTGAGAGGAGAAATTTAACAAAGATCGAGAAATTATGGACGCTTAGGTTAAGAACTTGAAATATATTAACTTAAGTGGTAATTAGTAGTCAAGGTTTCCATAATTAATTTGGATAATAACTTGTTGAATTTGAAAGTTAGATTGGTTCATTATTAGAGTTAATTTAGAAGCCAATTGTTAATTTTAGTAAGACAACTATCCAATCATTTCCCTTAATCATGTATTAGAGATTAAATTAGCAAAATTAACTCTCAAGAGTCTTCCATTTTGATTAATCTATTTGTCTTTAATTCTAGTTGATTTCGTTTACTTTTTAATCTATTTTGTGATTTTTTTAAAGTCTTCATTTAACAGAGTAGGAAAGAATGTTTAGGATTGCATCTTTTATTATTTTTTCTTTAATTCAAAGTTAATTTAAGTGTACCAATTTCACCTCTATGGGAGGCGACCTCGGGTAATCACTACAACTATGTCGTATACTTGTGAGTAAGATTGGCTAGGCATTTTTAGAACTTATTTGGTCATAACACTTGTGACAAAGAAGAAGCGAAAGTAGGGCTCAAAGTAGACAAGGGCACATCTTTAAGCTCGGAGGTAACTACTGAGTTCCAATTTGTTGTTAAGAATAACTCTTTACTTTTACCTAGCAGGTTACAAGAATTAAATGAGGAAAAAAAAGGTCAAGAGACATTTGAGATCTTTCTAGAGTGCATAGACTCAGTAGAGATTGAAAATCAGAAGATAGGAATGAAGCTATATGTGAATGATCATCGAATAAGGCCCTATCCTAAACTACCGAATGTAGAAGATCATAATTTTTTCACGTGAGGAGAAAACATAGAGTCAAGCAAGTGACCCTAAACAAAGGCACTTCTTGGGAGGAAACCTAAGGGAAGTAAATTTCTTTTCTTTTACTTTTTCACATTAGTTAGATATACATATGTGTTTTTATGTTGGTTTTTTCTTACTTGTTTAAGTTTTTCAATCCAAATGAGAGAGAGAGAGGGTAAAACAAACAAGCAAACGTTAGCTCATTTTCTATTGCTTCTAATCATGATCAAAAATGATTTGACTAGAGAATTTCATGGCAATTTGAGCATGTCCTTTTACTTTTGTGATTGGTTTGTGATTGGTCGATGCGCCTTATCTTTAGAAGAGTAATGATGAATAGTAGATAAAGTCTGTAGGATTTTGAGCCTTATTAGACTGACACATCCATGTCAGTCTCATTGTCTTTGTTTATATGTGACCTTTATGACATGTACATCCTAATTTTTCCTTAATTTTCGATTTGAGGCCATATTTTTATCGCATGCATTAACATAAAAATGATTAGACATTCTTTGCTTTTCCTAACTACATTAGCCAAATAACCTACCCTGTTGACATGATTTCTCCCTTATTACGCCCCCTTAAGCTTTATTTGCCTTTTCTTTGTGTATTAATCACATTATATGCTTTAACCCTAACCTTGATTGTTGAGTTTGTGGATATACAAAAGTGTAAGTGTGAGGGTGTATATATATATATGGGTTGGTTATAATGTTGAGATGTTATTTTATATCTTTTCATTGAAATTTCCAAGCTGATGTAGTTTCCTTTAATTTCCATAAGAGAAAAGAAAAGAAAGGTAAAAAGAGAAAAGCAAAAGCAAAAGAAAAGAAAAGAAAAGAAAAAGAAAGGAAGAAAGAAAAAAGAAGAAAAGTGTTTAAATAAATTTATATAGGAGGAAGTGCATATGTGTTAAAAAGTTGTTTATGATTAATGTATCCTCCTCAAGTTGTAATGAATAGGATACTTACGTATGTTAAATATGAGGTAGATGTTGTCTTAGAAGGTTCACTCATTATAGTTTCAATGTAGTGTTATCATCAATCTCTATGAGTGATCCTTTTTGATTCGTTATACTTTATGTGGCTTGTGAATAAGAGCTGAATTGAGTTGTGAAATATAACTATTGCATTCGTTATCACTAACAGTACCTAGTTTTGTATTAATGTTAAATTGTGCACTTGATATCTCATTGAGTGTTACTTTTGTTTCACTAGCTTTGATGTCTTTTATGCTACTTTACCCAAATACATCTCATTTAACCTTAGCCTATATTATAACCTTAAAAAGTCCTTTAATTCATGATTGTGCATGTGAATTTTAGTAGTGGAGAAATAAAATGACATGCAAAGTTATGGAATGACATGGTTGTGAATGGTGTTGAGTGTACCTATGGATATATTTTAGTTTAACACATTTTCCAAGTCTACCATTAGATTGTTCATTTTTTGAAGGTATTGAATGTTGATTGATCATGACTAAAAGCTTAGAATGCTAAGTTATTGTTATTAATTTTGTAAGTTATTCATCTTTGTTTATGATTATGTATTCTTGAAGCATTTGGGAAATGAGTCAATGTTTTTAAGTCTATAAGCTTAATTTTGATGTTTTGCCCGAGGATGACCAAAAGCTAAGTGTGAGAAAAATTGATATATACTTAATTGATTATGAATTTATTTCATAACACTTAGTAATTATTGTTATGAAAATACTTAAGATACTTACTTTAACTCGTATGTGATTTTAGGCACAATTCGGAAGCAAAGAAGTTAAAGTGAGCCAAAAGCATAATATTTTGGGCCTTTTTTCGAAGAATAATACTCACTTGTCTTCATAGAGCAAGAAGAAGAAAATTAAAAGACAAAAAAAAGGAAAAAAAAATAAAGAAGTAGAAAACTTGCATAGTCGTGCATGTTTTTGTATGGGCACATGCAATGTGAATTCATGGAAAATAAAGAAGTAGTAGAAGGTGACAATTGGGAAAAGATGAAATATGAAACCACATACAGTTGGTGGATAAAGGCACGCCAAAATGATATGCATCAGGTGAAAACAAATGGAGCAAAACAACAATGTATGGACAAACAACAAAGAGAAAATGTAGCACAGCAAGGAGATCAAAATGTAGTAGTAAAGGAAAAACGCAAATGTTAGACAAGGCATAAAAAACAAAAGTAGCATAATTTGATATGCACAAGTTTTAAATAAAAATTAGAATAGAGAGAACAAAAGGTTATTCTTTGGCAAGGGGGTTGAAGCAATAGTTTTGGGAGCTTTTGGTTTTAATAAAAATGCGGGGCAAAACTAGCAACATTGAGAGACCCATAGAGGGTTAGCTTCCTGATGTCGGTTTGGAGGCGATTTCGACGTCAACAACCCAGTTAAGCATTCCTTCCATTGATTTTTTGTTTTTTTCTTTTTAGAAATTGATTGTATTATCTTATGTGTATGGATTTGGGTTTTATGTATGAATGCTCGTTTTATCATTATAGTCTGATTATTTATGTGACATCCCACCCCCGATGGGAATGGTAGAATATTAATTATCAAGTGAGCAACGAGAGTTTCGAAATGCATATGCATGGTCATGCATATTGTGACATACATATACATGTGAATAATGAACTTGTTGCACATGAAAATAAGTGTACATGCATTCAATGACATTCCCGGTATATTTGGTCATAAATGTGATTGTTTTGAAAATTGTAGGTTATTATTACTGAAAATGGTTTTGGATAGTGAAATTGGTGATTTAGCAATTTTGGAGAATTTTAGGAAATTTTTCTAAAAAATTTTCGGGGTAAATTCTGGACTAGGAAAAATGCCAAGTGGCAGACCAACTGATAACTGGTAGTAGAATTATTGTCAAATATTAGAATTTTGGATATATGGTTATAGGCATTTTTTACAAGTGGACTTCATTGTGACTTGAGTTTGAATTAATTAGATCAAGGAGGTAATTAAGGGTGAATGATGGAGGTTCTGCCAAGTGGCAAGTTCTAAGCCATGTCTTTTATTTAACTTAAGTTTACTATTAATTGAAGCTCTTCCCTTGCTCCCACACGACACTCACTTTTTTTAAGGTTATTGGAGTTGTATTTTGGGGTGATTTTCTTCTCTTCTTCGTGGTCTTCTCTCCCTCCTCTTCATGTGTTGTGATCTTCTCCAATTTTAGCCTAGTTTTCATCTCTTCCTAGTTTCCTTTCATCTTGCTTTTCTTGCTTACCATAAAAAAACCTCTCTCTACCCTCGTTGGTGATGATGATCATTGGTTGATGGTTGAAGATAGGTCTTAGTAGTTTCCTTGAAGAATTTGAAGATTAAGTGGCTTGATCAAGTAAGTTTTGTGTTATATGTTATGGATATGGTATGGTGAAATTGAAACTAGCATGATGAGGATGTGATAATTGAGTTTTGTTTGTGAAAGGCTTATATTGTGTCTAAATTGATGCTAATAGATGTTCATGTTTGGGTTTTGAGCATGTTTGTTGAATCTTAAATTCATGGAAATGTATAGAGAGAGTTAGAAGTTTGAATGATGTGTTAAAAGAGGGATTGGATGAGTATATATGTATATGCCCTGTTTTTTCTTGTGAGAAATTATAGATTATGTAATGGTTGTGAATGATATCTTGAATTGAAGTGAGTAGTGAATGATGGGAGAAGGAAAGGGAGGTGATGCTCTAGGTATAGGAATGTATAAGTTGAGTGAGTTGTAAAGATAGATAGTTGAAAAATCTGGAAAATTTTGCAGCAATAGGATCTTTGAGTATGCTCTAATGTTTTGATCATAACTTTTTATGTGATTATGCTATTAAGGTAACGTTTGAACCAAATTAAACTTTAGTTGTTTGGATAAAAGTTCTTGTGAAATAAGTGTTGTCTAATTGTAGCTTGAAAGGTTGAATTTTTCCTTGAAAGATGAAGTGTGGATGCAATGTGAACAGTAATCGGGATTAGTGACCTGAAACTTTGAGGTCTTTTGTCAAGGGGTTAGAGACAAGTTTTGTACAATCGGTCTTCATGAAACTTGAATAGGGTCTTGTTGTCTTTCTATCTCCACTAAGTACGCAATTTTTTGATACCTAGGTTGAAAGTTATGCCTTGTTGAATTTCGGATGTAAATGTGCTTAATGCTGGAAAAAACTGTTTTAAGTGTAGGTTGTGGTGACTGAACTTTGAGGTCAAATTCTGGGTTGTTATGGCCCCAATTAGCTTACATGGTCTTATATAAAGTTGTATAAGATTGTTTTAGGTTCTAAGTGAGGTATCTTATGTGTATTTTGGATGTCATAATTGAAAGTTATGGATTTCCAAAGTTTGCATCTGATGTAGGTAAGAACTTGGTTAACTACCCTTAACAGGGTAACATCATTCAAGGAAGAATTTAACTTGGTTATAGAGGGAAATTGCATGCAAGTTCTTCATGGAAATTATATTATGTTCTCTTATCTTTTCAGTGATATAAAGTGGGAAATTTTTGGACATTTGGTTAAGAAGTTATGATTTTTGAAAATTGTTGCACTGTTAAAGAATGATTGTGTAGGCTGAAGCTTTAATGGATAATTTGATTGAGTTAGAGGTGGAATTGGTTTTCAAGATGTACATGGAAGTTGTAGAAAACCTTTTTATCTTTCTTTTGACATAAAGCTTGCTGTTTTTGGCCAAGGGAATAAAAAGATATGATTTTTGTAAAATGATATACTGTTTTCAGTGGGTGTGTTAAGGCAGCAACTTTGTTGGCATTTTTGACACCCTTAGAGGGTGAAATTAATGTTTGTGTATTTCATGAAACTTATAGGGTTGCTTATGATCTTTCCAAGGAGACCTCTTTTGTGATTTTTGGATAAGTGTAGAAAAAGTTATGCATGTTAGAAATTTGGTGGAAGAAAAGGGGTTTTTAAGTGGATATGTACATGCTAGAAATTGGGACATATGCATTTCATATATGAATGCATGCTCAGATAATGATAGTTGTGATCGGAGCAGCCACCAAGAGCTAAAAGTTCAACGTATTAGGGCCTCGAGCCCACAGTGATGCGGAGCCTCAGGCTCACCGATCATTGAGCCCTATATGGGACAGTTATTAATGAGCCCTATATGGGACAGTTATCAATGAGCCCGATATCTAAAAGATACGGGACAGTTCAGGTGCTCGGTCACAACACCGAAATAAATTGGAAAAGTGTCATATGTACATGGCATATGCATTTGAGTGAATAATTGTGATTAGGTGAAAGGCAAAAATGCCTTCTACTTATGTGATCGTAATCATGTGGCACTTCTGAGCATGCAATTGTGAAATAATTGTGATTTGCTTGAGTGCAAGCATATGGTACTTCTGAATGTGAAATTGTGATACAACTGTGAGTGTTGCATGATATACTGATATGTTTAAATGGTCTATGCTCAAGTGAAAGTGCAATTATCTATGTTCAAGTAAAATTGTGAAATATGATCCCATATGCAATAAGGCGAGTATATGATATGTGACTTGATGTGCTGCATGAATTGGGTGAACCATCGATGATGGTTCCTCACTGAGTTCGCAAAACTCAACCAAAATTTGCAATTATTTTTCCAAGATTTAAAGAGCACCCCGTTCGATAAACGGGAGTATGCCTACTGCCTACAAGTCTGAGATGGAGGTCGGGATCAGTTCACGTCTGTATTAGTGTCTAGTAAAAGTGTTTTTGTTTTTTTTGAAATTTTGTACAACTGATGGAGTCAATCTGTAAAGTCAACGGATTGTAGTGTTTTGTATTTATAGGGGGCCTCGATTGGCTATTGGACTTCTCTTGATTGTAATGTGTATAAAATTGGGTCCCATTTGATTATGGATTTTTGTACATTAAATGGCTATCTTGAATAATGTTGAGTGTATTGTTATGACTGAAAATATTTCCAAATTAAAGCAGGACCAAAGTGCCTTCTGATTGCCACGCATATGTTTGTATTAAAAAAAGTTATACTGAGTTTTGACAGAGTGATGTAGCACGCCATCCTCGCGGGGCACGGACTCGAATATCACTATCGATGTACGGTTTGGGTCACGCGGGAGTGGGGTGTTACATTTAGGTGGTATCAGAGCCCAGAATTACTATCTTATATGGGCCATTTTTTTTAAAATATGGGTCAAGTTACATGCATTTAAGTCATGTCACGGCAGACAGTGGCAACTGATCTCCAGTCTAGCATATGAGTCACATGTATGAGCATGTATCAATTGTTTAAGCGGTTAGCAATAGTGAGGAAATGGATGATATGTTAGAATGTGATAAATGGAAGTTTTGGATATCATGGAATGAGAAAAAGTATATGGTTCGATATGAAAAATAAAGATTTAGCGTATTGGTATTGGTGGATGTATTCTGGAATACGACATCCGTGTTATATTGAGGTATATCCTCAAATATGGGATAGATATGAATATCTAGTTGTGGCTTGATAGAGGAAAATAGAGATATGTTAGAAATGGCAAGATTGAAAGTATATAAACAAAGTTGGGTGAAAACAAAATTTTCTATGAGTTAGAGAGGCTGCAATTGATGTTGGAATGGTTGTTTGATGATCGTGATAAGAGTTTATGACTTAGTGTCAGAATATGGTAGTGGGAATCAAAATTTTAGGATAATTATGCAGCTATGATTCTGAATTGAATGTGAATATACATGGGTATGATGAAATAATGAAAATTTGGAATGGGAGACGATGATACTAGTAGATGAACAAATTTTCAAGGTTCCGTTGATTTACCTATATGAATGCACATTTGAAAAGGGGAGTATCATAGCAAGTGAAAATAATAAGCATATATGTATTGTCTGTGTGGAGATGATATCAGAAGCAATCGGTGAATTAGTGACTAATTGCTAGTCCTAGTTCCTATCGTTTAAAGTAAGTAGCGAAAGTGTTTATGATCAATTGGGAATGAATTGAGATTGATATATACTTTAATGAGCCTTATTAACAAGGATGTTCCGATTATATGAGTTATGGCATAAGTGATCTTCATGAGATATTATAAATAGCTCAAATTGATTCCTTAAGGCATTAAGAATGGCTGACACGAAATGGTGACGACAGTTGATTGGTAAGTCCATGAGCGGTATCGATGAAAGTAGTAAGAAATCTCCTTTCAAAGAAGGATTTCCCTGAATTGGGTTAAGTTGATCAAATGATACAATTTAAGAATGATCAATGAAAGGACAAATCAGAAATAAATATGAAATGAATTAAAAATGCTTATTGGAGCCCTAAAGCGTAAGAGGTACGATATGCTACTGAGAAGGGATGCATTGTGTTTAATGTAAAGGATCCGACAATTATAGATTCTTGAATTGAAGAGACATTAATTACAAATATGAGGAAAATATAGGTTCCCGTTATATTATGTGTCAATATGTTCAGGAGATACAAATTTGATATGACAAATGTGTTACCAGCCCAAGAAGTAAAGATTGCAAATAAATTGAAGCATGTGGAGAAACTAGTGTAACTGAACAGATGTTAGAACACGTCAATGTGAAACTTGAGAGAAATTAAATGAATTGAGAAAATCATTCGAGAGAAAAAGCCAGTTGGGAAATTGAGAAAAATATAAGAGAATTTTACCTCATTGGGGGAAAACCGAGACTTAGTTATGAGAATCAATCATGGGCACAGTTTTGGGTTGTAATTTTCGGAAGTAACAATACCCCTGACAGTGTTATACTAGTGAAGAGTAGAGTGTCTCCATTGTGTTTGGATTGGTTAGTGACTAGGATCATAACAAGATATGGAATGTATTTAGGAAACTGGAGAAGAATAATTTGAATATTTGAGGACATCTTATATATATATATCATGGAAACTTCATAAAAGTGAATCTTAGCTTGAGCAAATAAATTGTGGGTGGTCTCGTATTTGAACATGGCACATTGGCAGACTTAATGCAGATAGAGGTGATTGCAAGGAATATATATATGGGATTTGGAGTTATTTAGAACTAGTTGTATGTTGGATACACGCAAAAGGTGTTAAAGGTTTTCTGGTCTTAGCTCTTTGACAAAACTGTTTGAGGAAAAACGTGTAAATCGTATGACTGATGAATGTAAGAACTCGGGTATTGATTGTATCACTTCGATTTGGAGATTTTGCAATATATAACGAAGTGTTCCAGTAAAGATTATGGTGCAATATGTTGAAATAGTGTAAAGTGGTTTTATGTACCTAGGAACAAGTATAACCTTATGGGCTGCATTTGGATTGATGAATTGAAATTTGTGGTACTAGAAATTGCTTTGATAGCTCGAAGACACTATTCATACAGAAATATTTTGGATATGTCTATGAATATGCAAATCGATAACGATTGAGGTATTTTATGGGTTCAAAAGAATTGAAAGGGATTATGCAATTGAGTACTTCATACTAAAGCTAGTGCTGCAATTCAATGTATTGAATAGAAAATTCAATAGTATAATATCACAGATTGAGATGATAAGGTTATCAAACCTAGCCTAGTGTTATACGAAGTGCAAAATGTCGACCTAAAAAGGAGGTAAAAAGGAAGTATTATTAGCTATTGGAATTCCAAATCAGGTGTGTATAAAAGGATTGACAAAGCCCAAATTGAGGATTTAGAAATTTCGAATCTTATCGCGAAATTGAAAATGAAACCAACTGTTGCAAAATTGATTTTTATGATAGGAGTAAGAAGTATGTGTAATACCCGCTAAAGAAACTGTTAGAGAAAACACAAGTAACATTCGAAGCATACATCAAAAGGATAAGAGATGGTTTAGAATGTAAAACCGATTGATTATATGTTGGAATTACCAACAGACTTGACTATTGGTGACAAGTGTAAAGCTGATACTTTTGGAGTTCATAGGTACAAGAGATTGATGTATAGTTCAAATTAATTGCGGGCATTACAATCGTTATATTGGTAACACCATTCGAATAGTGTATAAGGTGTCATACAACAAAAAGGAGTCGTTCACCCCTATCTTGAAGTGAACAGGGCCTAAAAATGGTTGAAGACCATGATTGACTTGAGATAATGGTTATGAGTGAAATGAATCTATAATAGGGGCTAAGTGATCCAAGTTAATAACAAATGAGTTGAATTGATTGACATTGAGGTTATGGAATCTCTGAGATTCGTGGTTTAACACTAACGGGATGCAAACTAATAAGCGAAAGATGAAATATTTTGAAAAGTATCACCTCGGCCAATATGCAACTATGGTGTGAGTAGGACTATGGATTGGTAAGTCTGTATAACACATAAAAGATGTTTCGGATTCATACAGTGTTACATGGATAGGGTTAGGAAATATTGTTCTGATCCGACATATATGTGTTATTGATGCCGAGAGTGAAGAATTGTGAGTAATCATGAGGAAACAGTTAAGACAGTGTGGTATTTGAAGAAAGTAAAGGGGTGATTGATTGCATTGACTATAGCCAATTGACTAAAAGTATTAGCGGAGTGAAGTAAATGGGAAACGGTGATGTAATGAACAAAACAGTTCCCCTTCCTTTTTGATCACTCATATAAGAATTTTGGGGATGAAATTTTTATTAGGAGGGGGGAGTTGTAACATCCCACCACCGATGGGAAGGGTAGAATAGTAATCATCAAGTGAGCAACGAGAGTTTCGAAATGCATTTGCATGCTCATGCATATTGTGACATACATATATATGTGAATAATGAACTTGTTGCACATGAAAATAAGTGTACATGCATTCAATGACATTCCCGGTATATTTGGTCATAAATGTGATTGTTTTGAAAATTGTGGGTTATTGTTATTGAAAATGGTTTTGGATAGTGAAATTGGTGATTTAGCAATTTTGGAGAATTTTAGGAAATTTTTCTGAAAATTTTTCGGGGTAAATTCTGGACTAGGAAAAATTCCAAGTGGCAGACCAACTGATAACTGGTAATAAAATTATTGTCAAATATTAGAATTTTGGATATATGGTTATAGGCATTTTTGACAAGTGGACTTCATTGTGACTTGGGTTTGAATTAATTAGATCAAGGAGGTAATTAAGGGTTAATGATGGAGGTTATGCCAAGTGGCAAGTTCTAAGCCATGTCTTTTATTTAGCCTAAGTTTACTATTAATTGAAGCTCTTCCCTTGCTCCCACACGACACTCACTTTTTTTAAGGCTATTGGAGTTGTATTTTGGGGTGATTTTCTTCTCTTCTTCATGGTCTTCTCTCCCTCCTCTTCATGTGTTGTGATCTTCTCCAATTTTAGCCTAGTTTTCATCTCTTCCTAGTTTCCTTTCATCTTGCTTTTCTTGCTTACCATAAAAAAAACCTCTCTCTACCCTCGTTGGTGATGATGATCGTTGGTTGATGGTTGAAGATAGGTCTTAGTAGTTTCCTTGAAGAATTTGAAGATTAAGTGGCTTGATCAAGTAAGTTTTGTGTTATATGTTATGGATATGGTATGGTGAAATTGAAACTAGCATGATGAGGATGTGATAATTGAGTTTTGTTTGTGAAAGGCTTATGTTGTGTCTAAATTGATGCTAATAGATGTTCATGTTTGGGTTTTGAGCATGTTTGTTGAATCTTAAATTCATGGAAATGTATAGAGAGAGTTAGAAGTTTGAATGATGTGTTAAAGGAGGGATTGGATGAGTATATATGTATATACCCTGTTTTTGCTTGTGAGAAATTATAGATTATGTAATGGTTGTGAATGATATCTTGAATTGAAGTGAGTAGTGAATGATGGGAGAAGGAAGGGAGGTGATGCTCTAGGTATAGGAATGTATAAGTTGAGTGAGTTGTAAAGATGATAGTTGAAAAATCTAGAAAATTTTGCAGCAATAGGATCTTTGAGTATCCTCTAATGTATTGATCATAACTTTTTATGTGGTTATGCTATTAAGGTAAGGTTTGGACCAAATTAAACTTTATTTGTTTGGCTAAAATTTCAAGTGTTGTCTAATTGTAGCTTAAAGAGGTTGAATTTTGCCTTGAAAGATGAAGTGTGGATGCAATGTGAACAGTAATCGGGATTAGTGACCTGAAATTTTGAGGTCTTTTGTCAAGGGGTTAGAGACAGATTTTGTACAATCGGTCTTCATGAAACTTGAAGAGGGTCTTGTTATCTTTCTATCGCCACTAAGTACGCAATTTTTCGATATCTATGTTGAAAGTTATGCCTTGTTGAATTTTGGATGTCAATGTGCATAATGCTGGGAAAAACTGTTTTAAGTGTAGGTTGTGGTGAATGAACTTTGAGCTCAAATTCTGGGTTGTTATGGCCCCAATTAGCTTACATGGTGTTATAGAAAGTTGTATAGGATTGTTTTAGGTTCTAAGTGAGGTATCTTATGTGTATTTTGGATGTCATAATTGAAAGTTATGGATTTCCAAAGTTTGCATATGATGTAGGTAAGAACTTGGTTAACTACCCTTAACAGGGTAACATCATTCAAGGAAGAATTTAACTTGGTTAGAGAGGGAAATTGCATGCAAGTTCTTCATGCAAATTGTAGTATGTTCTCTTATCTTTTCAGTGATATAAAGTGGAAAATTTTTGGACATTTGGTTAAGAAGTTATGATTTTTGAAAATTGCTGCACTGTTAAAGAATGATTGTGTAGGCTGAAGCTTTAATGGAGAATTTGATTGCGTTAGAGGTGGAATTGGTTTTCAAGATGTACATAGAAGTTGTAGAACACATTTTTATCTTTCTTTTGACATAAAGCTTGCTGTTTTTGTCCAAGGGAATAAAAAGATTTGATTTTTGTAAAATGATATACTGTTTTGAGTGGTGTGTTAAGGCAGCAACTTTGCTGGCATTTTTGTCACAATTAAAGGGTGAAATTGATGTTTGTGTATTTCATGAAACTTATAGGGTTGCTTATGATCTTTCCAAGGAGACCTCTTTTGTGATTTTTGGATAAGTGTAGAAAAAGTTATGCACGTTAGAAATTTGGTGGAAAAAAAGGGGTTTTTAAGTGGATGTACATATGGATTTTGTTTTAATTTTCGGTTCAAATCTTCTTTTGCGAATAACTTTTCCGTACAACGTTCGATTGACCTGATTCTTGAGGCATTGAACTCGGGAAATATTTAATTTCATTTTTATGTAAAATTGGAAAGTTTTGGTGATGAACTCAACGTGGATTGGTCAGGTCAAAGTGAGGTGATTGGGTAACTATTTTTTTTTTTGATCCGTCTTTTATTAATAATTGGACCTATAAGGGTCCGAATTGATTGATTTCTGTGTCAACGAGTTTCTAAATTTTTTAGGAAACTTTAGTAACGGGAAATAGTGGAATAGTGCTGGGAATGTCACGAACATGCATTGTACACATTGTAATTGCTATATGTGCATTATTAAATATTTCTGATCGTTTAGTTGGTAATGTTTATATATTGTGACCGTTATAGAGGCACAATTGGAGCGTCAATCCACCGACGTTGCTTAAACTTCCAGGAATTAGCTCGGGAGTTATAGGTGAGTAACCTAGATGGTTCTCTCAATTATTATATGTCTACTATGGTGAATAATGGTGGGTTTTGTGATTGGTTATGATTGGGAATTCTGGAAAGAAGATCCGATGTATTGGGGGCTATGACATAGAAGTGTTATCTATTGTGAATCCGTGAATTACTTGCGTTTGATGTGATACATTGTGACACGTGAATTGATTGTGATACAATGACTACCTAATTGTGACATGTGGATTAAGTGTGATATATTGACTGTTAAATTGGGACATATGCATTTCATACATGAATGCATGCTCAGATAATGATAGTTGTGATCGGAGCAGCCATCGAGAGCTAAAAGCTCAACGTATTAGGGTCTCGAGCCCACAGTGATGCGGAGCCTCAGGCTCACCGATCAATAAGCCCTATATGGGACAGTTCTTAATGAGCCCTATATGAGACAGTTATCAATGAGCCCGATATCTAAAAGATACGGGACAGTTCAGGCACTAGGTCACAACACCGACATAAATTGGAAAAGTGTCACATGTACATGACATATGCATTTGAGTGAATAATTGTGATTAGGTGAAAGGCAAAAATGCCTTCTACTTATGTGATCGTAATCATGTGGCACTTCTGAACATGCAATTGTGAAATAATTGTGATTTGCTTGAGTGCAAGCATATTGTACTTCTGAATGTGAAATTGTGATACAACTGTGAGTATTGCATGTATTACTGATATGTTTAAATGGTCTATGCTTAAGTGAAAGTGCAATTATCTATGTTCAAGTAAAATTGTGAAATATGATCCCACGTGCAATAAGGCGAGTATATGATATGTGACTTGATGTGCTGCATGAATTGGGTGAACCATCGATGATGGTTCCTCACTAAGTTCGCAAAACTCACCCAAAATTTGCAATTATTTTTTCAGGCTTTGAAGAGCACCCCGTTCGACAAACGGGAGTATGCCTACTGCCTACAAGTCTGAGATGGAGGTCGGGATCAGTTCACGTCTACATTAGTGTCTAGTAAAAGTGTTTTTTTTTTGAAATTTTGTATAACTGATGGAGTCAATCTATAAAGTCAACGGATTGTAGTGTTTTGTATTTATAGGAGCCCCCAATTGGCTATTGGACTTCTCTTGATTGTAATGTGTATAAAATTGGGTCCCATTTGATTATGGATTTTTGTACATTAAATGACTATCTTGAATAATGTTGAGTGTATTGTTATGACTGAAAATATTTCCAAATTAAAGCAGGCCCAAAGTGCCTACTGATTTCCGCGCATATGATTGTATTAAAAAAAGTTATACTTAGTTTTGACAGAGTGATGTAGCACGCCACCCTCGCGGGGCATGGACTCGGATATCACCATCGATGTCGGGTTCGGGTCACGCGGGAGTGGGGTGTTACAATTTATGTTTGAACCCATTGGGTATTGTAAAAAGATGATTTTAATGCATTCATTTGGATCATTTGATTGATTACAAACCCATTGCTAGAATATTCAATATAATCTGTAATCATTATGTTGAAATTCATTTGTAGCGACTAATGGTTCGTAATCATTAGGGATAACATAACTTAGGTTAAATGACGCATCATATATGATTATTACCTTGATTAATCAGTTTTTCTAATTCATAATGCTACTACCCAATTGACTCTAAAGATCGTATCCTAGGTTATTCAGTAGCTAGGTTTAATTGACAATCGTATTTTGATTAAAAAATACCTAAGGGAAAACTTTGGTTAATTATTAACCCACAATTAATAGTTGCTAAGGGAGGTTTGAGAATGAAAAATCATTAAAAAATTTTAATTAGGGTGTAGGCTGAGATTGAATCAAAGAATTGAGTCCCTACCAAATTTCCCACTAACTACAAGAAAAGGACCCTTTCTGCGTCATTTTTAAACGTCGCAGAATCAATTTAACCGTCGTAGAAAAAAATGACGTCTAAAAAAACCTCACAAAAAACGTCGTAGAAGGTGGGGTAGGTAATAGGGATCTGCGATGTCTGTTGCTAAACGTCGTGGAAGGCACCGATAATCTCCGATGTTTTTGTAGACGTCAGGAAAGATGTGTATATTTTGCGATGTTTGGAGTAAACATCACGGATTGATTAGGTTTAACGACGTCCAAATGACGTCGCAAAAGATCCACATGCTGCGACGTTTATGAAGACGTCAGGAAATGTGTCGTTATTTTACGACGTTTGAAATAAACGTCATTGATTGTTTAGTTTTAACCATCACTGATTGTTTAGTTTTAACGACATTTACTGGACGTCGCAGAAAAGGTGCTTTCTGCGACGTCTTATTGAGAAGACGTCGTTGATTGTGAAATAATTAATAAATATTATTTAATCAAAAAAATGATTTAAAATATATTTGCAATTTTTTAATAATGATTTAATATAAATTATAATTTCTTAATTTGTTTTCATTTATCTGAATATTTTAAAATTTATAATTAATCAATTTTAATTATTAATTTTGAAAATTTCAATTTGGCAATTTTTTAATAAATTTGAAATATAATTACTTTTTAATTTAAATTTGTTTTAAAATTTTGAAAATAAAGTTTTAATAATTTTTGCAAATGTAATATTTAAAAAATTAAAATAATATTTATTTAATAATAAATAAATATTGTTTATGAAATAAATTTATTTAATAATTTTCATTTTTGAAAATATCATTAATTTTAATAATTATTCATGTATAACAAAAATTGAATACATGCAAACAACAACTTATTATTTAAGCGCAATTCAAACTTTTCATAATACGATAATTAAAATAAAGAAAACGTCATAAGTGTTTAATATATCAATATGAGTACATGTTTAGTCTAAACGAACATTATGTGTAGAACATAAAAGTTTCAAGACTTTTTTTGTTGTTCGACTTTGGAAGTTAATCGATCCTGCATTTCTTTAAATTGTTTAGTCAATTCATCGACTTAAGACTGTAACCCTTGATTAGCCCTCTTTGACTCCTCTAATTCGTCTCGAAGTCTCTTTTTGACCGAAGCATTCCCTTGTGATCGAGGCCCAATTCCCATGCCAACAACGTAATCTGATCTAGTGCCCAAGACTTTGTCGCACACTTCATCCACTGTCATCGGATGACCTTGTTCTATTGAATGTGTCATTTCATGACACATTAATTCCTTAAAAAGTAAGAATTAATTACATACACATTCTCATCTAACAAATAATTGTAAATGAACTATGTACTCACCTATTTTGCTTTGCATTCGGGAGTTGTCCATTGATCTTTGCTTTCATTATAATGAGTGTGATACCATAACTTTATCCGGTCGCACTCTTCTCCATCCTTGTCATTCTATTGTAAAAACATATATTACTAGTAATTCTTTTCATAAATTTTGAAATGCCAATCAAAGTAAACTATAATTTAAAAGATAAAAACTCACAATCTCATGTCGTATCGCTACAAAGGCCTTGGAGTTGGAGTTTGGTGGACATTTGACCTGACTCCTTGCCATTTTAGCTTTTTGACTTTTTTCCTAATCATACACGTATAAAAATCTATTATAAAATTTATAACTCACAATTTATAAATACTAAAATATAATTAATTATGAAAAATGTTGTGAAATAAAGTTTTTTTATCAAATAAAAACTAACCTTTGTAGCTGATTGTTCCCAATACTCGTATAAATCCATCCACTCCGCCACTGTGACATTATGTGTAACGCCCCAAATTAGGGGTTAGCATATTAAGCAAATTTAGTCCGATTTAGGTTATGTCTCTTTGACATTTTAGCAGGCATTCATGGCATTTTCCGGGTACATTGGTTTAATGACACTTCGGATTGATTCGGACTGTATTAAGATAATTTTAGTAATTTTTGTATACTTCAAACATTTTTAGAAATTAATGGAGGATTAGTTTTGAGTTGCCAATTTATTTTGCGAGTCCTTATTTTCTGACGGCATTTTGGTGAATTTTTGGAAGTTGTTTGGAACTTTTGGGTATTTATTTGAGAGAAGAATTCATAAGTGTGTTTTTAGGTAATTAACTATTCATCCAATAGTAGAAATTGAATAAGTGGACGAATATATACGGGTTGCTTAAGTATTTTGAGACAGAATCGATAGCGTTTATCGGTGTTGTTCCGCAGCTCTGTCAGTATGATTTCGATCTCTTTTCTGCTGCAGATCACGAGGTTAGTCCTTTTGACAATGAATCTATGGTTTGTTCTTGTCTTTTATAAAGATAGTCGGATGAGATCTGAGATTGGTAAAAGAAATTTTTAGATCTATAATATTTGACGATTTGGATGATTCTGATAGGTTAGATTTGCTAAACAGGTTAGCTTTTAAGTGATGATGCTAAAAGAATTAAGAAGAATGGAGAGGAAAAGAAAGAAAGAAAAAAATGAAATGAGCAGTGAGTTTAGTAAGGTAGGAGGCGATGAGCGATTGTCGATGAGCGATTGTGTGAGCGATTGTCGGTGAATAGTAAATAGTAAATAGTAATAGTGAATAGTGCAACTAAATAGTGAATAGTGAATAGTGCATAGTGAATAGTGAACGTATGTATTTGTGAACAGTACCCGTACGTATTTGTGAACAATAATAATACGTATTTGTGAATAGTAATACGTATTTTGAACAGTAGAATCCCGGAAATTTGCATGAACATGCATCATATTCATTAGCATCTGATAAGTATGCATAATAATAATTGTATATCGTATTATAGAGGAGCGACCCTTTGCCAGATATTATCGGGACTTCGAGACAATAAATAGTAAGGGCGATTTAAGGTCAGTAATCAGGACTTTCAGTAATATCAATAATTTCAGTAAAGAATACAAGTAACATAGTCAATGTTAAGTAGTAAGAGACCCGGGACGGTCTCACTTTGATTTGGTCTGTACTGATTGTGTACTGTTCCGGACAATGAACGTCCGAGGCAATTGTTGCATGAATATTTTATTGGAAGTGCTAATTTATTGCACATGAAATGTCTGGAATGATTTGTTATGTCCGAGTTGTGGGTAAATAGGCATGCCTAGAAGGGTCTGTAGCGCTTCTGTGACACTTTGGTGTCGAGACTTCGGTCTTCTGTGACACTTTGGTGTCTTCTGATATGGACACTTCGGTGTCGAGACTTCGGTCTTCTGTAACACTTCGGTGTCTTCTGATATGGACACTTCGGTTTCGCGACTTCGGTCTTCTATGACACTTCGGTGTCTTCTGATATGGACACTTCGGTGTCGAGACTTCGGTCTTCTGATAAGTCCCGTTACCCACTTCTATTTTATGGACTTTTGATTTGTTTTGTCATTAATGATAACATCGTTATGAAGTGCATTTTGCCTGAGTATTAATTATATCATTATTGTGAAAAGAAATTGGTTAAATTAGATAAATGATTACTCACTAAGCTATAAGCTTAGCACGGTGGATTTGCCCCGTGTAGGTACAGAGCAAAGAGATTAAGGACTGGGACAAGTCAACCGCAGTGGCCAAAGGAGTCAGAGTTTTTGTGTCACTCGAATATGTATTTTTGTTTGTTTGTTTGGGCCTATAAATATTCTTTCGATTTGTTTCGGAAATTATGAGATGTATTATATGTGTGTTACGTTTAGTTTTTAAAAATGCATGTGTGAAACGTTTTGCTTTGTTTGTCTTGTATTGGGTGGCATCCACATATCCTCCCAGGGGGTATTTGGGTGTTACATCTTTTGGTATTAGAGCATGGTTTAGGCGATTCTGGTTTAACTAGCGCTTAACTATTGCTTGTACTTGAATAGAAGAGTTGTGTCTGGCCTAATGCGGTTTGTCCCATGTTTTGGTTCTAGAATGTCCGTATGTAAAGAGTCATAAGACTGTTGATGAGGTAGTTGAGAATTTGTGATTCTGGATAAGATTATAAGAATGGGTTCGATATTAGAATGTCATGATGGTTACATATCGTAAGTTTCTGAATTGATGCGATTCAGACATGGGAAGTTGAATAGACTGTTGAACGTGCATGTACACATGCTTATTATGGTTAGGTCTGTAATGAATTCTATGTCAGTATGTTCAAGAAGTACGAGTTTGATTTTCGATATGTATTTTTAGCTCAGGAAGCTAAGATGTCAAATAAGCAAATAATGAGGTAATGCATTTGTATTGGTGAATGCATTGGGTATTGAGATTCAATTCTGATGAGATTATTGGATTAAGACTTATTGGCGTGTTAGGTATAGCATTGCGTTGTTTCTTGATGTTGGATTCGGATGGGAGGTCCGATGATTCTGGTTATTGTGTGAGCATTATAGAAGTGCGTTTGATCATTGCAGATTTTTGGGCTGGATAAAATACAGCCGTTATGCTGCCCGATTTTCAGGAAAAAAATGGCAAAGGTAAAATAAGAATACTAGTTTGAAAGTGTGATTCTTAAGATCACTTTTGGTGCATTTTGAGATATTGACAAATTTTTGGCAAAAGATTGGAATGGTTCAGTTTCTAAGTGGGAGAGATTCAGAATTTTATTACGACTTGCGTGAATGTATACTTATGGAAGGCGAAATAAGCGACAATCGAAGATGAGATAGAAATAAGGAACGAATAAAAGAGAAGTCTTGTCCAAGATTAATTGAGAACAAATGGTGATAAGTGAACTTGGGTGAAAGCATTCAGGTTTTGCAGGAATGAAGAAAAAAATTTGTAAGCATAGAGACAAATGATGTCGCGTGAGGTGATTAGTTGATACCTTACGGAGTCAATGAATAGAAGAACTGAAGGTTTATGAATTTTTTGAATGAGTACTATCCTGGTGCGTTTGTGTGTATCTGAAGACACATGAGTTAATTGTATTACCACTGTAGCGATGTGAATGTAATGTGTTCGGAGGGAGATGCATGTGACTGTATGTCAGGAAATTGGTGGAATAAGGTGACGAGGTATATGATCGATCATGAGATGATATCTGATATTAAGTTTCTTTGATCACATTGTTGCGTGATTTTACAAGAGGGAATACGTGAATTGAACCTTTTGACTGATGATTGGTTCATATGATGTTCCTTATGAAATGAGATCATTGACTGGTATGATTATGTAACTATGTGAAGAAACATTGGTTTTGTGGCTATAGTGCTTTGCTATGATATTTGGTGATATTAGATGCATTTGGAACGAGGTTGAATAGGATTTGATATTGGCGTTATTGATTCCGAAAGTGAAAGTAAAACATTTATTTTTCCCTTATGAAAAAAATTACATGCCTTGCTCAAAGGCTATGCCAATAAGCAACAGAAGGATCATAGGAAATGCTAAGAAGACAAAAAAAGTGTGAGCTTCATGTAGCTCGAAACTAACACTAAGAACGAGATAAAGATACATAATGATAAGAAGTACACAAAAGCATGCGATAGAGGATAACATTATGAAATGTGGTTTCGTCTAGAAGAAATTTTGAGGTAAGAAAGAAAGAATGTGTAGGGATGAAGTAATGAGGAAGGAATGGTCTCTATTTATAGAACATTTTTGTACTGTTAACTAGTCGTTTATGACCGTTATCTAGCCGTTACTAGCCGTTTTTTTTAACTAGCCGTTACCTCGATATCGCAATTCTTGGATCGATCTGAATTCGAGGACGAAATTCCTTAAGGAGGAAGAATTATAGCGCCCAAATTGGGGTTAGCATATTAAGCAAATTTAGTCCGATTTAGGTTATGTCTCTTTGACATTTTAGCAGGCATTCATGGCATTTTCCGGGTACATTGGTTTAATGACACTTCGGATTGATTCGGACTGTATTAAGATAATTTTAGTAATTTTGTATACTTGAACATTTTAGAAATTAATGGAGGATTAGTTTTGAGTTGCCAATTTATTTTGCGAGTCCTTATTTTACGGCGACATTTTGGTGAATTTTTGGAAGTTGTTTGGAACTTTTGGGTATTTATTTGAGAGAAGAATTCATAAGTGTGTTTTTAGGTAATTAACTATTCATCCAATAGTAGAAATTGAATAAGTGGACGAATATATACGGGTTGCTTAAGTATTTTGAGACAGAATCGATAGCGTTTATCGGTGTTGTTCATGACTCTGTCAAGATGATTTCGATCTCTTTTTCTTTGCAGATCACGAGGTTAGTCCTTTTGACAATGAATCTATGGTTTGTTCTTGTCTTTTATAAAGATAGTCGGATGAGATCCGAGATTGGTAAAAGAAATTTTAGATCTATAATATTTGACGATTTGGATGATTTCGATAGGTTAGATTTGTTAACAAGGTTAGTTTTAAGTGATGATGCTAAAAGAATTAAGAAGAATGGAGAGGAAAAGAAAGAAAGAAAAAAATGAAATGAGCAGTGAGTTTACGTAAGGTAGGAGGCGATGAAGCGATTGTCGATTGAGCGATGTCGGTGAATAGTAAATAGTAAATAGTAAATAGTAATAGTGAATAGTAAAAGTAAATAGTGAATAGTGAATAGTGCATAGTGAATAGTGAACGTATGTATTTGTGAACGATGCCGCACGTATTTGTGAACAGTAATAATACGTATTTGTGAATAGTGTCGTATTTTGAATAGTAGAATTTGAAATTTGCATGAACATGCATCATATTCATTAGCATACTGATAAGTATGCACAATAATAATTGTATCGTATTATAGAGGCGACCACTTTGCCGGATATTGTCGGGACTTCGAGGCAATAAATAGTAAGGGCGATTTAAGGTCAGTAATCAGGACTTTCAGTAATGTCAATAATTTCAGTAAAGAATACAGGTAACATAGTCAATGTTAAGTAGTAAGAGACCCGGGACGGTCTCACTTTGATTTGGTCTGTACTGATTGTGTACTGTTCCGGACAATGAACGTCCGAGGCAATTGTTGCATGAATATTTTATTGGAAGTGCTAATTTATTGCACATGAAATGTCTGGAATGATTTGTTCTGTCCGAGTTGTGGGTAAATAGGCATGCCTAGAAGGGTCTGTAGCGCTTCTGTGACACTTCGGTGTCGAGACTTCGGTCTTCTGTGACACTTTGGTGTCTTCTGATGTGGACACTTCGGTGTCGAGACTTCGGTCTTCTGTAACACTTCGGTGTCTTCTGATATGGACACTTCGGTGTCGAGACTTCGGTCTTCTATGACACTTCGGTGTCTTCTGATATGGACACTTCGGTGTCGAGACTTCGGTCTTCTGATAAGTCCCGTTACCCACTTCTATTTTATGGACTTTTGATTTGTTTTGTCTGTTAATGATAACATCTGTTATGAAGTGCATTTTGCCTGAGTATTAATTATATCGTTATTGTGAAAAGAAATTGGTTAAATTAGATAAATGATTACTTACTAAGCTATAAGCTTAGCACGGTGGATTTGCCCCGTGTAGGTACAGAGCAAAGAGATTAAGGACTGGGACAAGTCAACCGCAGTGGCCAAAGGAGTCAGAGTTTTTGTGTCACTCAAATATGTTTTTTTTTTGTTTGTTTGGGCCTGTAAATATTCTTTCGATTTGTTTCGGAAATTATGAGATGTATTATATGTGTGTTACGTTTAGTTTTTAAAAATGCATGTGTGAAACGTTTTGCTTTGTTTGTCCTGTATTGGGTGGCATCCACATATCCTCCCAGGGGGTATTTGGGTGTTACATTATGTGACTTCACATCCTTTCCGTGCTTAGTAAAATGCTTTTTAAAATTATACCTTTGATCTTTAGACCTTAAAGCAAGAAACCTCTTCACAGCAGCATGTACTTCGTTGTCAGTCCTGATTCCCTTGACTTCCAGCATGTACTTTAATTAATGTTAATAATTAATATTAAGATCATACCTGCAGTGCTTGTAGAAGAGGAGCCAACAGTAGAAAGAATTGTGTGATTTACTTGTGTCAGATGATTAGAAGCTGGAGGCATCTCCTGAGAAGTTGATGGAGAACTAATATTGCGTCGCATATTCAAATTTTGTTCATACTTATCTCTCGGATGAATACTAGGCATAGATGTGACTTCTCTTGGTGTTGTAGTAGGATCAGAAGGTGCACAAGTTTGAGCTTGTGCCTGTGTAGGTGCAGGTGCAGGTCCAGGTGTTTGATCTTGTGGTTGTGTACGAGCACATGGCTTATTAGCTTCACTTCTAATTAGCTAACGATATCGCAACTGCAGTTGTGTAGGCACTAAGCTACTTGGTGCAACCTTATTCTTCTTCTTAGGTAGACCAGGTCCCATAGGATTCACCTGCATTCACATTGACATTAGTGCATAAAACCCTTTTTGTCATTACATCCATCACTGTAAAGCCTTATATATGATGTCTCTAATGTAATATCCATGAACAAGAAAATAAAACATTTGATTACCCTATGTCATTAACCTAACTTTTAACAGAAATCTAATTATTGTAAAACAAATTATTCACAATATAAAGTAAATAGAAATCTAAATAATCATAATGACAGTATATTACCTTTTATATGGATTAATGAAGAGATAGATGATTGTGTCTTACTTTGTATTTGAATTCAACCTGCAAACACAATAGTTGAAAACAAGAAAACAAGAAAACAAGAAGCTGATTTTTAATGAAGAGCTAGATGATTGGGAATGGAATGTATACAATGTGATGCCTACACCCTTGCCATCTATAAAAGAAGCACATCATTGAGAATTTAAGAATTAACTAGTCATTGGCATTACACACAATTAGGAGACAAGTACTAGCTTATTATCTATTGTTATGTTAACATGGCATTGTTGCTATCATCTATAAAGATTTTCAATCATCACTTACATTCTTATGATTGTGTGCATTTCTCTGTAGTTTTATGTTCTAACTCATTTCAGGTTCCCTTTTGCAAGAAGTTGTCATTATATTGAAGATGATAAGTAGAATGTAGGCATAAAATACATAAAATTGAATTCAAATAATCTTAAAGTATCAGTAAGTCAGCAATGGATTTGTATTTAGAAAGTGTATAAGGTCCAAAAACAAAGCTTAACTAAAGTTTGTTCCTATATGTTTAATTGAAGGGAAAGTTTCTCTCTTGAATTTGTTTCAGGAAAGTAATTTTAGTAGTAGGTTCAGGTTGCATCATCATCAATGACTCAAGTGTTGAATTGAAAATGGCTCTAACAAAAAATTTCATAATAATCCAACAAACCTAGAATGAATGTGCATAAATGTTCTTTTTTTAACATGTAAGTTCAGAACTCAAGTTTATAATTAATGTTTTCTTCACTCAGGAGCTTTATGAATGATATACATGCTTAGGTGATGTATATCCAATTAGCCAAATGCTACGATTAGATGATCCTTTGCCCTCTAATATGCATTTAGGTGTTATCTAATCATTTAAATATTTTCAGGCATATTAGACTTAAAAGTTTGTCAAAAGTATGTTGAGAAAACAAGAAAATAGTAGCAAACTGTCAGCTCTCAAATTCGATTACGTAAATACTCTAACAATAATACTTTCATATTCAAGTTGCATATTTTTTAAATTCTAGCTTTAGAAAACTAACTTGGGGAGGTTTTCTAATTCCCTTATAGCTTTTAAATAACTCCCCTAGACATACCTAAACATAAACTAAGTACAGGTGACTAGTTCCTAAGGCATAGATTAATCATAATCAAGCAAATACACAACTTGGACAACCATCTGCATAACAGATCAAATTGTGTATTTCTTCTTTTCAAAGATATTATAGGCCTTCAACTTTGACCTGTGAGACTTATACAATCAGTAAATATATAATGAGATGAAGGAAAATCACATATAAACATATAAACACAGCAAAAACAGAGTATGTAAGGGCTAAAAGTTTTCTCATCGATTAATATGCCAACAACAAACATGAACTCCAAAATAAAACAAATGCAGCAAAGGGTAAGGTTTCAATTGTTGTGCAGGTTTGTTTCACAAAGTAATTTTCCAAGTGTTTGATCTAAATGTAAGTGTATCCTATTCCCGAATTCAGACTACCATCCTAATATTCTTCTCTTGTTACATTTCAATGCCCGTGACTATTCTCATATTTATTTCATCCTACAAGGCTTATATTAGTATGATAAAGTAATAAAGAAACACCATTGTTTGACTTTGTTATGTATAGATAATTTCATGAAAATCACAATCTTATCTTATTCCTCTTTTATTTAATATATTCTCTATAACAATTTTAAACTCAAGGAAGTGCTTGTCTAAGAATTATAACACTGTAAACAGTATACATTGCTAAGCATTGAATGAAGAGTAAATACAAATCACATTAATATTTAAGCCAAGAATTCACTCTATGTATTCAACAGGTAAATTGTTTAAACAAATTAAATCAATAGTAGACTCCTCACATCAAGTATATATAGACATTGAATTAACAAAATCATCCATAATACAAATGTTATTCAAAGCCGTAAACCCTCTCACAACTTTCATCGAACACTTCAAATGCATGCTTCCTTAACATACTGTCACACAATGCAAAGCCAAATGCATTGGGTTACAGATAATCAAAACAAATGAAAAAGCACTCTTAAACCCAGAATCAACTCAATAAGCAACATTTTAGCCCACATTAATCGTAAACAAATAACTTGAATTACTTACCTCAACCAACACTCACACTGTAGACGACAGAAGGACGTCAACTGGTGAAGCAACCTCTAACGATTCCAATGGCAACAAAAGATGAGAGAGGGAAGGTGGCTCGAGGGAGATGGAAGGGAAGGTGGCTAGACGGAGACCTTAACGCGGGCGAGTGAGATGAAGCTCATTTTTCATTGATTTACACAGAAGATGAGACGACGTTGTTATGAGGTGCGGGAATATGGCATCGTCTCATTTGCTTGGAGTGCGAGAGATTTAAGAGGAATTGGCAGCCTCGTGAGGGCGACAGCTCGCCCTCGCGAGCTACCAATAATATAGCTAGTCCCACGTGAGGCGCCAAGAATATGATCAGCCTCGCGAGGGCGAGGGCTCGCCCTCACGAGGTTGACCATTTCTGCCAGCCTCGCGAGGGCGAGCCTCGCGAAGCTGGCTTTTATAGTTTTATAGTTTTATTTTTTAATCCATTTTCAACAATTTTTTATTCCAACAATCACAATCATAATTCCATTTCTATTTATAATACAACAATTCTAAATTACAACAATCACAAAATAATCATAATTCTAGTTCCATTTCCTTTCATTTACATTCCCATCCATTTGTAACAATTCCCAATTCCATCAATCAAAAAACAACCATAATTATATTTCCATTTCCATTCATAATTGCATTTCCATTCCAGCAATAACCAACAATTTTCAATCCCAACAATTACAAAACAATCATAATTTAATTTCCATTTACAACAATTTACAACAATCACAAAAATTTCATAATTTTATTTTCATTTCCTTCCATTTACAACAATTCTCAATTCTAACAATCTCAAAACAATCATAATTCCACTTCCATTTCCATTCATAATATCAATTGAATTTTCATAATTGGCAAATAATGCATGGAATATCTTATATAATTGTTCATACACATATATTCATAACACAATCATCAAGTTCAAAGATTTATTTATAACATGAGATCAAGTTGAATGATATAATTTTTTGAAAAATTTCCCCTTTTTAAACCTTTGATCTTCCTTTCATTTTTAACAAATCATAATATTATATACACCATTTCATATTTCATTCTTAAATATATATGTTGCTTTAACAATTTTAATTGACATTAATAAATGTATTGCTTTAACAATTTTTAATTGACATTAATAAATGTAAGTATACATAACATTGAACACAAATAACATTGATGAGTTGATCAAAAGTAATAATGACTACTCTCATATCAAAGGTAATAATAATTTTCCTATAGTGATTTAGGTATGATTAAACAAAAGGCCCATCATTTTTCTAAGAATTCTAATCATTTCAAATTCCCAATCTCCATACTAAGCTTAGTCTCAATTAGTTCAATTATTGCATACTTATTCTAAAACAAATTCTTATATATGTTATTTATTTATTTAGTATGGTTATTACTTATTACTTCCAAGTTCTAAGTTTCTAACATTCCAATAAGCTATAAACATATGGATAATTTCACATTTGATCATTAATTTTACATTTCTGCCAGCCTCGCTAGGGCGAGCCCTTGCCCTCGCGAGGCTAGCTTTTATTTATTTGTATTAATTAAATAAATTTTCTTCTTAATATTTTTAAATTTATAAATGGTAATTATTTTATTTATGTGATTATTATGATTAGGTTTGTAGTTAGGTTCGGTATATTACTTAAGATAAATAAATGTATTATTTGAAATAAAATGTCTATTATTATTCATATCATTATTAAATTCGATATTATTATTAACTGTTGTTATTTATGTAATTATTTATTTATAGATTTATAATAATAATAATAATAATAATAATATATTATATATTATATTATTATTATTATTATTAAAGAGTAATTTTGGGAACTAAAATTATAAAATAGAAATAATAATCAAAATAAATGAAATATCCAAAAGGAATTTTAAATAATAATAATAATTATTATTATAATCATATAAAAGGATAATAATAATAATAATAATAATAATAATAATAATAATAATAATAATAATAATAATAATAATAATAATAATAATAATGACCAATATATAACATTAATAATAATAATAATAATAACCCATATATAATTTCAAAATTATAACACATCAGAATAATTTTATTTACATAATAATAATAATAAGTTATAAGAATAATAGTAAATTTAAAAAACGACGTCGTGTGCTCGGGTGGGGGCCCAAGGAGGAGCATTTATTACCTGGCCTTTTCTGACGTTTAACTCTCCATAATGTCGGGGTTATCATTTTACGACATCTTCCTAATAAAATGACGTCAAACATTTCATTTTTCCACGACGTCTGCGTACAACATCGCCAAATCTTCGTTCTTCTGGGAAGATGACGCGAAATGTATGATTTTGTTGTAGTGACTTTTATCAATTTTTTACATGTTTTCTTTAAATTGCTTTTGTTAGTTAGTTTAGCTTTATTTTATTTTCTTATTTTTAAAACCAAAAGCCCCCTAAACCTAAATACCAATTATTTTCATTTCAATAACTTTACACACACTCTATATGGGATCGACTTAGACTCACCACTGCTATAGTAATAGGTCTAGTTTATTTTCAATAGCGTTATGACGTGCTGCCACATACAAACACTTAAAATATGAATAAACATTAACAATAACATAATTATAAGCCTATACACCAGATAATCATATAATAAACACCTAAAAGTAGAATTAAACATCTTTGAAAACATAGTATAATTAACACCTATCAAGCAACTTCTCCTTCCAGCTGTTCACTTTTGGAGTCACTTGAGTCATCCTAAGTTGACACTCTAAAAGCCTTCTTTTTGATGTCTTCCTTCATCTCCTTCTTTTTATTTCCTTCACTAACTAGATTAATACAATCATATTTGATTTAAAGAATGTGCTAAATTTTATGCACAATTTTACACATGGATAACCTATTTCATTCATCTATACCTAATGCATATAATAATATACAAATGGATTTTCTATTTAAAGATATAGTTCCTTATCACATAGATCCCTTTCTTCTTTAATTATAGGAAACCTTCTATCATCTATTACTTTCATGGAAGTGAAAGGGCCATTTAAAAATATTTGTCATAAATCAATACTTTAAGTTATTAAGGAAAAATTCATACTTTTTTAATAGAGATAGTCATTATCATAAAAAAGGGACTCTACTAATGTAGATAATCATTATCATCAAAGAAAGGGACTCTATTAATGTTTTATCCCTCTTGGATATAAGAGAATGAGCCTAAGTATACCTTGGGACCTTTGCTTTAGAATTCTTTTTAAAATGCTAACTTAAGAGATCCACCTTGATATTACTTATAGGTCTCTAATTGCACCTAAGAGGTGGTGAATAGGTGTTGGTAAATTTGAACAACTATTTCTTATCTAATGAAGTCAATTAAGCAAAAATCAATATATGATTAAAAAAATAGCTTAATGCAAATCACTAACACAATCAGACAATAATTTAAGGGGTAAAGGGAAGAAGAAAGGCTAATCCATTTATAGTAGTTTGACAAATAATTATTGTTTACGTCCACTTTCTAAGATCCTTTTTAAAATTTCAACTAAGTCCCTTCCTCCAACAAGAGGAAGACAAACCTTCTTAAAATATTCTTGTTTTCCTTGAGTATATAAAAACTCTTCCTAAAATCTTTCTCCAAGAGAGGAGTAATCCCACTTACAAAAGAATTTGCAACTTAAAAGACCTTGCTTAATCACTTTGAAACCTTAAAGGTTCACTCACTTCAAACTGCAAAAACGAAGGCACTTAATACCTTTTCAAAAATATTTCAAATGTGCTTATACAACACCAAAATACTTTCTAATATCTAAACCAATAAAAAACCATATATTTATAATGATTAGAGGTTAAAATGGCCATTAGAAATAAGAGCTATTCAATTCCAAAAGCTAGTTATTTTGTATTTATCAACTAGTTTAACATATTGGTCAACCAACTTACATTGAATGTACAAATTCAGTAGTTGTTAGGACATTGTTTGACCAATATAAAATTCTATTCAACCATTGCACTAATAAATATCCCTAAAAATTCTTAATACATTTTAAAAAAAACATTATCCTATATTAGTTGACCACTAATCTATATAGGTTGACTTATTCACCTAAAATTATGATTCCAACATCTTGAATGCTTATACTTAATTTTCTTAATGAAAAATTGACTTAAACACTTATCTAAATGATCCCTAAAGAATTTTTTAAGGATCACTACAAGAAAAGGACCCTTTTTGTGACGTTTTTAAAACGTCGCAGAAGGCAATATAACATTGCAAAAAACCTTCTATGACATTTATTAAAACGTCATAAAAAACATCGCAGATGGTGAGGTAGGTAATAGGTATCGTCAACATTTGATGGAAAATGTTGTGAAAGGCACCCATATTTGGCAACGTTTCATAAAACGTCAGGAAATGAGGGGATATTTGACGACGTTGTGTGAAAACGTCATGGATTGTTAGAGTTTTAACGACGTTTTAAGGACGTTGCAGAAAAGCTGTAATCCGCGATGTTTGATTAATCAAACATCGCGGATTGTAAGACATTTATTAAATTTAATTTAACCAAACATAAAATTATTTTTAATAATTTTTAAAAATTTATAATAAATTTTTTATTTATCCAAAATAATTAATATTTAATAATGATTCTGTTGGGCCCCAAATTTGTTTTTCTTGATGTTATTACGTATGATTTAAGTTGATTGTGTTATTTGTGGCATAGTTTGATTTTTATTGAAAGTATTAATGGAAAATTAGGATTTATTTGAGTAGAGTATGGTGTAAGTGGAAATGAAAGAATAAAAATGTTTGAGGGCAAAATGGGCAAGGCACTTAAGTTATGATGTTTAAGGCTTATCAAGGAGGGCATTTTAGTACTTGTGCTATCTTTTAGGTTTAAGGAGTTAAAAGAAGAGAAGGAAAGAAAGCAAAATAAGAAGAAAAGAAGAAGAAGAGGAGAGAGTCGTAGGAGAGGGGAAGAAGAAGAAAAAGAGGAAGCTAGGTTTCGACGTTTTCCGAAGGATTAGAAGCATTCCCGGGTATGTATACGATTGTTTCTTCTTGTTTAGAATGCTTTGATACCCTAGTATTGTTGGACCCCGAACCTTGAGTGACAATTTGACTTAGAAATATGAATGATAAAGTGGATGAGTTGATTGAAATGGAGTTGAAAATCAAGGATAAAAAGAGAAAGAGTGAAAATATGAAAAATTGTGTAATAGTTGACTTTTTGGCCTTTGAACGTTGACTTTTGATACAGGCAAAATTTGATAAAATGATCTACTGGAAACTTGTAGATTATGTTAAGAGCTTTCTGTAGACATAAAGTTTGCAATTTTTCGATATCGGGAGTGAAAGTTATGATCAGTCAAAGTTTATGTTTGATAGGATTTGACTTTTATTATGGTTGAAACTTTGACTGACAAATTAACCTAGTTAGAGGTTAATTGAGTTTTAATGTTCTTCATGAAAATTGAAGGGTTTGTTTTGATCTTTATTTCGATATAAAGTATGCAATTTTTCGATCTCGGTATAATAAGTTATGATTTTTACAAGTTTGTATAGAGGATAGTATCTTTGACCGAAACATGGACTTTCGTAGGAGTCGAATTGAGTTTTATGTCCTTCGTGAAAGATGTAGAGCTTCCCTCAAGCTTTCTATAGAGACTAAGTTTTTCAAAATTGGAGTTCGGGATTGAGAATTATGAATTTTGGAAGTTTATGTGAAAAAAAAAGAAAAAGAGAGGAAAATGATTTATTCCCGTCACTAGGGCGACGCGGATTGCCATAGCGATGGCGAGCGTCCAGAAGAAGATGAAATTGTCGTTTTTAAGAAGGAGATTCACGATTTTTCTGGAAAGAAGAAGAGAAAATAAGAAGAGAAGAGAAGATTAAAGTTTCGGATGAGAGGAAAAAAGGGAGAAAAGAGAGAGAAAGCTAGTTTTTAGAAATTTAAGAGTTTTAAAGCTTGTTTTGAGTAGATTTCAAGGAAGAAGGATGAAAGAAGGTGGAAACTCCCTCTAAGGCTTGTAAAAATCCGAAAATGAAGAGATGAAGAGGTAAGAGAAATTCTTCTACTTTGAATTTTTGATAAGTTTTTGGTTTAGATTAATTAGAAATGATGTGGGTTTATGTGCTATGAGTTTTATTTTGTGATTGATGAGTTAATTTTGGTTATGGAAGATTTTAGAGAGAGAAAGTTTAGTGAGGAAGATGATGAATAGTAAAAATTTGGGACTTTTTGAAATTGATGATTTAGATGGTTTGAATTAGTGATGAATTTGAGATATCCTAAGTTAATTTTGATGTTTATGTTTTAGGTGAAGTTTAATTTGAAAAAATTATGAATTGGGGGTTTAGGCCAAATTAGAGATTTGGGGGTTTTCCCAAAATTTGTGAATTAAAGGTGTAGAATCATCAAAAATAGCATGAATTGATGAAATATGGAATCAATTTTGAAGAAATTATGTTTTATGAGATTGAATTTGAGTGTATTGGTTTAGGCCAATTTTGAAAATTGGGGATTTTCAAAATTGGAGATTGAAATAACTTGAATTTATATGGAATTGGTGTTTTCTAAATTTAATTTGAGTAATTAAGTGATTTATGATATTGAATTTGACTAATTCGGTTTAGGTCAAATTCGAAATTTGGAGATTTTAGAAATTCTTGCTTTAGATAGCTTGGTAAAGTGATGAATTTGGATTCCTTATGGTTATTTTTGATAATTATGCAAATTTATGATGTGAATTTGGGTGATTATGGCTTAGGTCATTTTAATTGAAAGAAGGAAAGAAGCGAGGATCAAATTGAAGCTTGAACAAGTTCTAGCGTCATTTCGAGGTGGGTAGCATATTTATATTTTGATCTGTAAGCTTAATACTGAATTTTGAAAATTAAAGAAAGCAAAATGTGAAATTTGATAAATTATTGTTTTGTAAATGTTTGAAATTATGATTTCGAATGTTTTCGGAAAATTTTATAAGCTTAAATTCATTGTTTTAAATGATTTGATAAATTGATAGAAATTTCTGAAAGTGCATTTGTTGTGTATGCATTATTCAATTGCTGAAATTATTGTTTGATTGAATGATTTGATTGTTGAATTTAGTGAACGATAGATTGAATAAATTGAGTTGTATACATTTTGTGGAAAATTTGAAGAAAAGTAAGATTTTGGAAAGTGCCTTCGGGCAATTTGAATTTCCGTTTTCGATGTGTTATGTGGGTTTGGTAGGTCCTTTGGTGAGTCAGCGCTGTCTCTATGTGTATAGCCTTCTCCCGGCTGCCCGCTAGTGGCACGGAGCTCCGATTTCGGACTCCCTTCACGGCTACACTGGACCGCTATGCGGGACTGTGCAGTACGTTCTGTTTGGACCTAGCTAGACCATTCTGATATGTTATGTGTTTTCAATTTTGTTTCTGTATGATGCATTCATATTTATGAAAATTCGAGAATTTTTGAAAAAAATAAGAAAAAGTGAGATGACTATGAAAAGTTTGAAAAATATGAAAAAAGGGTTTGAGGAAATTGTTTGAAAAATTATAAAGTTTGAAAAATTAGCCCTTTTGGCGAAAGATTATGAAAAATGATTTCGGCTTATTTGTCACTTTATAAATGTGTTATCCACGAGCTTCCGAGCTCACCCCCCCTTCATCCCCATCTGCAGGTTTCGAGCAGGAAATCGGATGAAAGAATGTGAAGACTTTTGGGTCCGTTTTTGCATCGTTAGTATTGTTATGTAAATATTGAGTTTTGGAATATTTTGTAAATGGCTTGAATTGCCATTAAGTGATTATGATGTTTTTTAGAATGTATGAAGATTATGAATGAGAGTATGAAATTGTATATGATTTGGGAATTGTATATGAAATTGTGTATAATTTTGGGATATATATATATGAAAAATTGAGATGGCAAATTTAATTGAATTATGAGTTTGGTTTTGATTGATTTGAGAATTATGGAAGTTTTAGATGTTAGGTTTGCGTTTTGCTGGTGTTTGGATTTCCGGACGGGAGTGTCTGATGATTCTGAGGTCTGTTTGAGATTATAGAAGTGTTTATTTGCCTTTGCGTAAATTTTGGGTTAGGATAAAGGCGGTAGTTATCTTTGCCGAAATTTCGATAAAATTGGATGAAAATGAGATTTTGGATTTGTATTATTTGTTTTTGCATGAGATCAATAAGATGAGAAAATGAGAATAAGAATAAGAAAGAAAAAAAAATTCAACCGGATTTGAGACGTCTTAGGGTTTCCAACGCGACTATGTTCATTCGATAAGTTTTCTTTGATTATTGTTTCCGGATGTCGGACGTGTTTGCTGTGATTCGTTTGGCTATTTTTCGCTTCCGCCTTCGCTTTGCTTCTGCGGTGATTCCGCTTCGGTCGTTTCGTTTTTCGTTTTCCGGTTGGGATCCGGGAACGTTTCGCTTCGAAATCTATTCGTTTGATTCGATTAGTTATTGCTTCCGCTTTCATTTGCTTCCGTTTCGATTCTGTATTCGCTTCGCATTTGCTTTACTTCCGCTTGAATTCGACTCGCTTTTCGATTCCATGTTACTTCTTACGCTTTCGTTCGTTATTTATGATTCGATTCTATCTTCGATTCGCAATTTCGATACGAAATTTCCGTTTCCATTCGATTATGTTCCCTTCGTTCTTCGCTTTTCGGTTGGGATCCAGTTTCCGGATCGGGTCCCAACATTTATGGTATCAGAGCAAGAAGAGTTTATAAGGAATCATGCGTACGTATGAGGGAATCTGTATGAGTAGTTGGATTTCGGAAACGGGATCCAACAAGTATGGTTTGGAATGAGTAGGAAACGATGGTTTAGGGTTTATGGGAAAGATTGGTAGAAATTCTTTGGGTTGTTGGGTTTGTTGATGATTTTGTGTTAGAATGAACCTAGAAAAGAAGTATAGAGCTTGATTTAAGAGTTAGATGTGTTGTAGTTGAGAAAGGAAAGGATTAAAGGTTGAAAAATGTCAAAAATCTGGGTTCAGGAGTCGACCCTCCGTTCGCGACGTCATGACGCGGCGAAAGGTCTGACCCATGACGTTACGAGCCGCGACGCCGTGACGCGTCGAGCATAAGCTGCAACGTGCATCAGGACGCACGTCACGAAGTGTCGAGCCGCACGCCGCGATGTGCGAAAGGGCCGCACGCCGCGACGTGCTAGGCCGCAGATCGCGACGAGCGAGCCTCGTCGCGGCGAGGCCAGTTTTCCAGCAAAGACGTTTTTTGTGTGTTTTGAGCATATCTTTTGCTATAGAAGTCCTTTTGAGGTGATGTTTGAGGCGTTGTAAACTAGAGACATAGATCTACAAGTTTTGTGAAGTAATGAAGTTCTGAATCAGTTTCTAAGAATATGGAATTTTGGATGGAAGTTAAGAATGGAAATATTGTTTCAGCATGAGTTATTGAATGGAATTTTGGTTCTTATTTTAGGAAATCAAGAGAGGCAAGAGGAGCAAGAGGATCAAGAGAAAACTCATTCCTAGGCAAGAACAAGAAAGGAAATCAGGTGAGTTCATGTTTATAATAGAGTAAATAAGTTACTCATTGTTTTGTTCAAATCAAGAAAGATTTAATGCATTTAAATTGCATCATCAACGATTGCATTACATACTATTATGAATGATTATAGGTTGCTATATGATTTGCATTCATGAATTATGAAAAGGTTTCCAAAAAGGGGTTTTTCTCCTTTCAAGAATACAAGTACATGAAATCATGTTTTAAGAAATATATGACAAGCAAGTGCCAGTTTGGAAAACAAGTTTACAAGAACATGAATCATGCATATTTATGTGGGTTTGCGGTGTCCCTCACGAACAGTCAAGTGCACATTGACTCACGAAAAGGCTTCTCCCGCTTGCCCGCTGGTAGCACAGGGTTTCTCACAAGGATTCCCTCACGAACCTACGTCTACACATAACCATTTCGATGGGAGTGTGTAGTACGTCATGAACCAGGGACAACCCAAACCATTATGTTATGTTATGTGTTTATGATTTGTTGATATGAATCATGCATCATGAATTGTTAAAGAATCAAGCATTTTCAAGCTATGACTCATACATGCTCAATTTCTATGATTTCAACAAGTATCATGACAATGAGTTATTTTTTGATTACTTTTGCTTATTCTTATATTATAAATATGTTTCCACGAGCTTTATAGCTCACCCCCTCTATCTCCCCCATTCAGGTGACGAGCAAGAGACCGAGTGAGTCATGAGTTACGACAGCACTCCATTTTGATATGTTTATTTATTTTCAATGCTATATCTTTAGAAGTCAAGGCTTTAGTTACACTTCAAGTATTATTGGTTCAAGGGGATTTTGTATTTTTGGCTCTTGAACTCAAAGTTGTAATTGGGTTTGAAATGTTCTTAAAGCTTTGTAAAACTCATCTTTTGGATATTAATGATTTATGGATGTGTTTATTTAAATAACATGAAAGCAGGTTTCAAGTTTGTTTTCCAGTAGGCTCACTGATCTTCTGCGGGTCTTTTCCTTAAACGTACAATTAACATGTTTCACATCACGCTCTCATGTCCGATGTTAGGCTCCGACAGCGGGGTCCAACATGTTGTGGTATCTGAGCGCCTAGGTTTTGATCTAGGGCTGCATGGCATTACTTTCAAGAAATAACTTGCATTGTTTTATACGATTGGAACTGTTTTTGCATATTTTGAAATTTGTCTTACTTGGACTGAAGTTTTCAATGGTTTTCTATTCAAGGAGTGAACATGCCACCTCGAAGGAGAACTCGGGGAGCTATGACTCGATCTCATTCTCGTCAGGGGAGCACGGATGAATCCCATATTCCTCAGGATGTCGGGACACATTCTGTTCCGATTTCAGAGGCACCTAGTTTGCAACAAGAAGTGCCTCCACCGCCTCCTCCTATGCCTCAGGGAAATCCCATGGATCCGAGTTTTTTTCAAGCCTTTGCTCAGGCTTTCACGTATGCCATAGGTCAGAGATCTCAGGTCCCGGTGCAAGTTTCAGTAGATAGGAGTGGGCAGTATGATAAGCTCCGGAAGTTTGGGGCTGTGGATTTCAGTGGGACTACAAATCCAGAAGAGGCTGAAGCCTGGTTGAAGAGGACCGAGAGGGTTCTAGTTCAGATGAGATGCACAGATGAGGAGAAGCTAGATTATGCAGTCAGTTTGTTGCAGGATGACACACTGCATTGGTGGGAATCAGTGCCTCACAGTCAGGTTGTGCCACCAGTGCTGACATGGAGGGATTTTGTGGAAGTGTTCAGAAAGAAGTATCTCTCCAGGGTTTATGTGCAAGATAAGGCCAGAGAATTTTTGAACCTCACTCAGAAAGACATGAGTGTGAGCGAGTATGAGCTGAAGTTCACACAGCTTTCCCGTTATGCAGCTAACATTGTGGCGACAGAAGAAGACAAGTGTCGTAAGTTTGAAGGAGGTCTTCACTTGGGGATCAGGGAGAAAGTCCTGATCCATAATTTCTGTGACAATCAGCAGTTGGTGGATGCTGCTCTCCAGGTTGAGAAACTGGAGAATATCAGGAATGAAGTGAACAAAAAGAGGAAGAGCAGGGAGCAGAATTTCAAGAAGGGTACTAGTGCTCCATTGCCTGAGAGGAGCACGAGGAGCTCTTACAGTCAGAGTGAAGTGGGTAGCAGTGGGGCTACCAGGGACAAGCAGGTGAGGGCAGTATCAGGGCAAGCCTCTAATGTGGGAGGCACTGGTAGAGCAGGAAGGAGCTGGTACACCCACCCCTTATGTGACCAGTGTGGGAAACATCACCAGGGAGAGTACCTCAGGTCACTTGGAGTTTGTTTTAGATGCGGAGAGAAGGGACATATAGCCAAGAATTGTCCACAGGCACCGAGACAAGAGGGGTCGCAGTTTCAAGCTTCAAGGCGTGCAGAAACAGTGGGAACCAGGCCAGTTACTGAGGTAGGCAGCTCTGGGACTGCAAGGAAGGCTGTTCCTCCAGGAAGGCCAAGGGGTCAGGTGCCGGCAAGAGTGTTCGCCATGACCAGGGAGGAAGCTGCAGCCGCACCTGAGGTTGTCACGGGTATGGCTCAGTTATTTGATTCAGCAGTATTTGTTTTGATTGATTCTGGTTCCACGCACTCTTTTGTTTCTGCAAGCATAGCATTGCATGGTGTGAATTCTGAGCCGTTGGATAGGCCTTTGCTTGTTAGTACTCCTCTAGGAACGAATGTGGTGATCAGTCAGGTGTATGAGCAGTGTGAGCTTTTCATTGATGGTGCTAGATTGGTAGTCGACTTACTACCGCTAGACCTTAGAGGATTATGTTGGATCTCGTCTCCGAGACCCAACTTCTTACAATCCAACTTCTTACGCTTAATAATACAATCACTGCTTAAGCTGGTTATGATCATGCTTGAAGAGAATTCAAATCGAAAGAAAACAAGTGAATTGAAACAAATGCGGAACTAATGGGATCGAAAATACAAATGTGATCGAATATCAAATAACTCAAATCAACATCGATCGAATCCGAAACGAACGAAGCAATGAATCGGATCACTTCAGATACCAAACGAATTCAAATGCAATAAATAGTCAACTTGAAAACAAAGCATACGAACGGTGGTTTTGATAGAATTATAAGACAATTACAGATTTAATCGAAACAAATAAAACCAAAGTCCGACATCCGATACAATATCTTAATCATAGCGTTGGAAATCCTGGACTATTCCTATCTGAAACGGGTCAATGCCGGGTAAATTTTTTTTTCCCATTACTTGCTTTCTTAATCATGCTTTTCATCTATCATATACAATTCATACTAATCTCATCTCATGCCAATAAATTCATAAGTTCATACACAAAATTTCTTATTCATATACTATCATAAGGAAAAATTCGGCAGCATAACGGCTGCACTATAACCTATCCAAAACCTGCAAATAGTCCAGAATACACTTCCAATAACATTACACATACATCATGATCTACCGGACCCTCCGTTCGGGATCTCAACAGTAACGCAATCCTAGGTTCTAAACCACTTCAAGTCATTTTCCTATCCATTCACATTTTTCATATTCAACCACATATCACATCATCCATGTACATTCATCCATATCCATATATATATATAGATATATCCCAAAACACATTCATAAATCAAATCACTTAATATACAAAACCAATCTACACAATCCAAAACCAATACATTTCCAATTCCATATTCCAAGACTCAAATTCTTATACAATTGCATAATCCCAAAACAATACATTATGAAACAAGAGCTTACAATGCTCTAATGGCAATCTAAACCATATTCCATTTTCACTAATCTTAAAACAAATATACAAAGTTACAAAGTACAAATCATGTACAACTACTGATGTCTTGACGTCTTTCATCCAATCTCCTGCACGAATACCTGGAGATGGGGGTGAAAGGGGGGTGAGCTCGGAAGCTCGTGGATAATATGTTTATTAAACAAATAATAAGAAAAAAAGTTTCCAAACCTTACTTTCTGTTGATCGAAAACAGTGGAGGGTTACTTCTCAAAAACTTTTCAAATCAAAAACTTTCATAAATCTTTACAAACAGTTTTGTAAAACTCTCACAGTTGAAAATCCAAATTCTCATTTCGTCAAACTTTCAAACCATTGTGCACATGAAATGCATTACATATAAATGCAGCACATTCTAGACAAAGTAAAACATATAACACATCAATCGGTTTGGGTTGGTCCAAAAACACATGACGTACTGCACATTCCCACGAGCGGTCCTGCGTAAGTGAAACACATAAGAGGAGTCCGTAAACGGAGCTCCTGTGCCACTTGCGGGCAGCCGGGAGAAGGCTTTTAAAAATTGAGACCAGTGCACTGACTCCACATGAGGGACCTTACCAAACCCATGTACCACGTATTCATGCTTGAAAATTCATGTTGCCTGAAGGCACATTTTGGAAATTAAGCTTTTCATGTAATGTCATATTCAACACATTTGCAAGCTTACATACATTCATATACAAATATAAACATATTCTCAAACTATCCATGAATGCAACATCATGAATTTAAATGCATATTTCATATTTTTCACGTTACTCAAAAACATTCATTTATGAAACCATTTAAGTCACCTATGGAAAGATTGTCCAAACATTTCAGAATTTTCGAAAACATTTGGAAACAATGCCTTTTACATTTCTTCATAATTCATGACAAAAATAATTGACTAAATCATTTATAAAACAATAACTTATAAACCACAATTTGTAATTTGCTCATAATTTGAAAAATAAACATATCACCCACCTCATATCCATGTCATAAGCTTGGTCCAATCCTCACATTGCTCTTTCCTTCACTCTTTCTTCCCATATAAGATTACCTTTCTCTTCCCATTTTTGAAATTTTCTTTGGCTTGAAGGGTAGATCTCTTCTCCTTCCCTCTTTTCCTTCAAGAATCCATGAAAAACAAGCTTGAAAAACCCAGAAATCTTCCTCTTCTTCCTCCTTCTTCTCTCCCATGATTCCTTCTCTTCTCTCTTCCTCTTTCTTCTTTCTTCTTCTTTCTTCTGGAATTTTCGAGCTTCTTCCTTCATCCAACAACCAAGCCTTCCTCTTTATATGCCACCTCATTTAAAATAATGTCCAAAGACCATTTTGTCCCTCCTCTTAAGCCTATAGACTTTAATCTTTAAGTGAACTTCCAAAACTGCCCCTGAATATTTCTTCAAGTTGTGTTCACTTTTGGACAATTATTCTCAGATCTAAATGAAGGAATTTGCTAAAACTTTCTTCTAGAGAATTGTGCCTCTATGTCTTAGCTTTATAATGCCTCAAGAATCGTCCAATTCGGAGCACTATATCAAAAGTTATAGTCCAAACATGTCTGACATATCATTTTACTAGCACAGTTTCTTGAATTAACTTCTTTCCACAAATACACATTCTTAAAGGTTAAAATAAATTTTCATTTCTTCATAAGAAATATAGCCCCATGTCTTAACTTTATTTCTCCTGAAACCTTGCTTCAATCGGATCTCCACAGATCCCTAAATTCGCGAAATACTGAACTATGTTCATAACTTTCCTGTATCACTTTGATTCAATTAATCTTACTCAATTAAATCTCTAAAATTCATAATTTTCACATAATCATGAACTTCATTGTCTTAGGAATCCAACGCTTCAAGAACCGAGTCATTCGGATGTCAGACGGAAAAGATATAAGCAAATGATGTGATAGGGTCGAATGAGGGAGGAAAATAGCAAGCTCAGAATGAGGCAAAACATTCTGATCATCATATGGTTCAATCTAACTTTTTCAATTTGACTCCAATTGATGCAAATTTTTATGGAGAGGAAGATATATGTGTTAGGAATTCAATGGTTCAAGAATCGCCTCAATCCGAGGTCGGGTGAGTGAGTTATGAATCAAAACAACTCAACATGTTCAAAACAGAAATTGATTTGAAACTCTTTTGTCGCAAATACCATAACTTTCTCTACCAATATCCAAATGACTTCTTTCTAGTGCCATTTGAAAGATACGATCAATATCTACAACTCGTATTAGAGGTCTTGAAGCAAGATTCGGCCTCAAAATAGGTGAAAAACACGAATTTCCCAAGGTGACCCGTAGCTGTCCGTTAAACGGACAGGCATGTCCGTTTAACGGACACGCACGGCCAAAACAGTACCAAACCTTCCGAGAAAGTCCGTCAAACGGACACCCGTGTCCGCCTAACAGACATACACATAACAAGGGGTCCTTTTGACCCGTAGCTGTCCGTTAAACGGACTCCCATGTCCGTTTAACGGACATGCTAAATTCCACCACTTCTTCAATCTTTTTCCATTGCTTTTCTCATACAAACTAACATCCTATACTCTTATAATCTCCACATATTCACTTATTCAAAGGCCTAAACACCTCATAACACTTCAAGCAACAAATTAAATTCACAAACTTCTCAATTCTCAACTAAATAAATTCATCAAAACCACAATTCTCAAACATTCATCATAGTTGTCACTAACATCAAACTCAAATAACATCATAACTTGAATCAACTATAACTCTTAACTTCGATCTCGAAATCTTGCATTCTTAGTCTCGTTGGAAAGATAAAAGGTCAAGCTACAACTTCACAGAAGGCTACTTTGGCCAAATCTATTTCAATCATTCTCTAATTTCCCCAAATCAACATACACATTTCAATTCACATGCAAAACTTATCATTCTTGCCAACTTCACTTCTTCTATTTTAATCTCATTCAACCAATTAAAATTTGACATTGGAAATCAATCCAATACTCAACCTCAATCCAAATGATTTGCTTACATTTAAATCACATCTTGTCATTCACCAAGATCCTCTCTTGCCTTTTTCTAATATCTTACTTATATAGCATAACCATGATTCATGCTTAAGGTTTTTCAGCTCATCAACCATGCATAAATCACATTCTAACATCATATTCATCTATAACATATTTTACATACAAAACACTCATTTGATCTCGTTTATTATTTCTAGATTTTCACCTCATGGTTCGGGGTCCAACAGATTAGATGTTATTCTGGGGATGGATACTATGGAGAAGTATCTGGCCAAGCTGAATTGTGGTCGAAAAGAGGTAGAGTTTGATCTGGGCAATGGTGAGAAGGTGATCTTCAGAGGGGACAGGAAGACACCCTCGCCAAGACTGATTTCAGCTATGTTAGCTGAAAGGATGTTGGGCCAGGGATGTGAAGCTTTCTTGGCGCATGTTGTGGATGTCGATGTGCATGAAGGGAAGTTAGAGGACTTTCCGATTGTGAGGGAGTTTCCAGATGTTTTCCCAGATGAGTTACCAGGTTTGTCGCCGGTGAGGGAAATCAAGTTTGCCATTGACTTGATTCCCAGAACCGCGCCTATTTCGATACTGCCATACAGGATGGCTCCAGCTGAGTTGAGGGAGCTTAAGGAATAGTTGGAGGAACTGTTAGAGAAAGGGTATGTCAGACCGAGTTCGTCTCCTTGGGGAGCACCGGTTCTGTTTGTTAAGAAGAAAAATGGATCATGGCGGATGTGTATTGACTATCGGAGACTCAATAAGGTGACAATTAAGAACAAGCATCCTCTGCCTCGGATAGATGATCTGTTTGACCAGCTGCAGGGAGCACGGGTCTTTTGCAAGATTGATCTCAGGTCAGGCTATCATCAGCTCAGAATCAAGGAGTCTGATGTAAGCAAGACAACATTCAGGACTCGATATGGGCATTATGATTTTTTGGTTATGCCATTCGACTTGACCAATGCTTCAGCTACTTTCAAGGATCATATGAATAGGATCTTCAAGGAGTTTTTGGATCAGTTTGTCATAGTGTTTATAGATGACATTCTGGTGTATTCCAAGAGTGAAGAAGAGCATGAGGAGCATCTTATGATTGTATTGCAGACTCTTAGGGAGAGAGAGCTTTATGCCAAGTTCAGCAAGTATGAGTTTTGGCTTCATGAGGTGACTTTCCTTGGGCATGTGATTTCGCAGGATGGTGTGCATGTTGATCCGAGGAAAGTTGAAGCAGTGGTCAATTGGCATGCACCCAAGTCAGTGACAGAGGTAAGGAGTTTTCTGGGTCTGGCAGGCTACTACAGGAGGTTTGTAGAAGGATTCTCCATGATAGTTGCTCCGATGAACAAGCTATTAAGGAAGAATCAGAAGTTCATCTGGACTGATGAATGCCAGAAGAGCTTTGAGGAGCTCAAGCACAGGTTGACAAGTGCTCCAGTGCTAATTTTGCCTTCTGGTGATGAGGGCTATACAGTGTATAGTGACACTTCGAGGAAGGGTCTAGGTTGTGTATTGATGCAAGGAGACAGGGTGATAGCATATGCTTTAAGGCAACTGAAGCAGTATGAGTTGAATTACCCAACTCATGATTTGGAGTTGGCAGCAGTGATCTATGCCTTGAAGATTTGGAGGCATTATCTTTATGGGGTTCAAACAAGGATCTTTACTGATCACAAGAGTCTCAAGTACTTACTGAGCTAGAAGGAATTGAATTTGAGACAGAGAAGGTGGATTGAGTTACTCAAGGATTATGATTTGTTGATTGAGTACCATCCAGGTAAAGCGAATGTAGTGGCTGATGCTTTGAGCAGAAAGTCTTCCATTGCTCATGTTCAGACAGTTTATCTTCCTTTTTTGGAAGAGATGGCCAAGCTTAAGATAAGCTTGAAGCAGGAGGAACCAAATTATCTTCTAGCTAATTTCAGAGTAAGGCCTATACTCCGGGAGAAGGTTAGGGAGTTGCAGGCACAGGATGTAGAGTTGAGCAAGCTTCGAGAGGAAATTCAGAATGGTAAGGTTTCTGAAGTAGTAGTGAGAGAAGATGGACTCATGACAGTGGGGGACAGACTTTGTATTCCAAATAGCAAGGAGGTTAAGGATGAGATTTTGGATGAGGCACACAATGCGCCTTATGCCATGCACCCAGGTAGCACCAGGATGTACAGAGATTTGAGAGAGCATTTCTAGTGGAAGGGCATGAAGAGGGATGTAGCAGAGTATGTCAGTAAGTGTCTCGTGTGTCAGCAAGTCAAGGCTGAACACCAGGCTCCTTCAGGCAAGTTAAGGTCATTGTCCATTCCTGAGTGGAAGTGGCAAAGAGTAACCATGGATTTTCTGATGGGTTTGCCCAAGACCAGTAGGAAGCATGATGCCATTTGGGTTATTGTGGATCGGTTGACAAAGTCAGCCCATTTTCTGGCAATCAAGCAAACTGATTCGTTGCATGTGCTAGCCAAGAAGTACATTGATGAGGTAGTGGGATTTCATATTCTATAGTTTCTGACAGGGATCCTCGGTTCACTTCGAGATTCTGGGGAAGCTTGCAGGAAGCTTTAGGTACTAAGCTGCATTTTAGTACGACATTTCACCCTCAAACGGATGGTCAATCTGAGAGGACCATTCGGACGCTTGAGGGAATGCTCAGGGCATGTGTGTTGGATTTCAAGGGAGCTTGGGATGAGCATTTTCCATTGGTCGAGTTTGCTTACAATAATTCGTACCATTCGAGCATTCAGATGGCTCCATATGAGGCTTTGTATGGAAGGAGGTGTAGGACTCCGATATGTTGGGATGAAGAAGGAGAGAGGAAACTGATAGGACCAGAGTTGATTCAGATGACAATTGATAAAGTCAATCTGGTTAAGCAGCGGCTTAAGGCAGCTCAGGATAGGATGAAGAGTTACACTGATGCTCATCGGAAGGAGATGGAGTATGAAGTCGGTGAGAAAGTGTTCCTCAAGACGTCAACTTGGAAGGGAGTAATGAGGTTTAGCAAGAAAGGCAAGTTGAGTCCAAGGTATGTAGGTCCTTATGAGATTCTTGAGAGGATCGGACCTCTAGCTTATAGGTTGGCATTGCCACCAGAGTTGTCTCAGATCCATGATGTCTTTCATGTTTCCATGCTGAGGAGGTACAGATCAGATCCTTCTCATGTCATTCAGGTTTCAGAGGTTCAGTTAAGAGACGACTTGAGTTATGAGGAAATCCCAGTAGAGATCTTGGACACAAAGGAAAAGGTTCTCAGGAATAAGACAGTTCAGCAAGTTAAAGTTCTGTGGAGGAACCATTCAGTGGAAGAGGCCACGTGGGAGCCATTGGATGCCATGAAGGAGAAGTATCCAAGTCTTTTCGATAGTTCAGGTAAATTTCGAGGACGAAATTTCTTTTAAGAGGGGGAGAAATGTTGGGCCCCAAATTTGTTTTTCTTGATGTTATTAAGTATGATTTAAGTTGATTGTGTTATTTGTGGTATAGTTTGATTTTATTGAAAGTATTAATGGAAAATTAGGATTTGTTTGAGTAGAGTATGGTGTAAGTGGAAATGAAAGAGTAAAAATATTTGAGGGCAAAATGGGCAAGGCACTTAAGTTATGATGTTTAAGGCTTATCAAGGAGGGCATTTTAGTACTTGTGCTATCTTTTAGGTTTAAGGAGTTAAAATAAGAGAAGGAAAGAAAGGAAAATAAGAAGAAAAGAAGAAGAAGAGGAGAGAGTTGTAGGAGAGGGGAAGAAGAAGAAAAAGAGGAAGCTAGGTTTCGACGTTTTCCGAAGGATTAGAAGCATTCCTGGGTATGTATACGATTGTTTCTTCTTGTTTAGAATGCTTTGATACCCTAGTATGGTTTGGAATGAGTAGGAAACGATGGTTTAGGGTTTACGGGAAAGATTGGTAGAAATTCTTTGGGTTGTTGGGTTTGTTGGTGATTTTGTGTTAGAATGAACCTAGAAAAGAAGTATAGAGCTTGATTCAAGGGTTAGATGTGTTGTAGTTGAGAAAGGAAAGAATTAAAGGTTGAAAAATGTCAAAAATCTGGGTTCGAAAGTCGACCCTCCCGTTCGTACATCGCGACGTGCGAAAGGCTGCACGCCGCGACGTGCCAGGCCCCACGTTGCGACGAGTGAGCCTCGTCGCGACGAGGCCAGTTTTCCAGCAAAGATGTTTTTTTTTTGGTGTTTTGAGCATATCTTTTGCTACAGAAGTCCTTTTGAGGTGATGTTTGAGGCGTTGTAAACTAGAGACATAGATCTACAAGTTTTGTGAAGTAATGAAGTTCTGAATCAGTTTCTAAGAATATGGAATTTTGGATGGAAGTTAAGAATAGAAATATTGTTTCAGCATGAGTTATTGAATGTAATTTTTGTTCTTATTTTAGGAAATCAAGAGAGGCAAGAGGAGCAAGAGGATCAAGAGAAAACTCATTCCTAGGCAAGAATAAGCAAGGAAATCAGGTGGGTTCATGTTTATAATAGAGTAAATAAGTTACTCATTGTTTTGTTCAAATCAAGAAAGATTTAATGCATTTAAATTGCATCATCAACGATTGCATTACATACTATTATGAATGATTATAGGTTGCTATATGATTTGCATTCATGAATTATGAAAAGGTTTCCAAAAAGGGGTTTTTCTCCTTTCAAGAATACAAGTACATGAAATCATGTTTTACGAAATATATGACAAGCAAGTTTACAAGCAAGTGCCAGTTTGGCAAACAAGTTTACAAGAACATGAATCATGCATATTTATGTGGGTTTACGGTGTCCCTCACGAACAGTCAAGTGCACATTGACTCACGAAAAGGCTTCTCCCGCCTGCCCGTTAGTGGCACAGGGTTTCTCACAAGAATTCCCTCACGAACCTACGTCTACACATAACCATTTCGATGGGAGTGTGTAGTACGTCATGAACCAGGGACAACCCAAACCATTATGTTATGTTATGTGCTTATGATTTGTTGATATGAATCATGCATCATGAATTGTTAAAGAATCAAGCATTTTCAAGCTATGACTCATACATGCTCAATTTCTATGATTTCAACAAGTATCACGACAATGAGTTATTTTTTGATTACTTTTGCTTATTCCTATATTATAAATATGTTCCCATGAGCTTTATAGCTCACCCCCTCTATCTCCCCCATTCAGGTGACGAGCAATAGACCGAGTGAGTCACGAGTTACGGCAGCACTCCATTTTGATATGTTTATTTATTTTCAATGTTATATCTTTAGAAGTCAAGGCTTTAGTTACACTTCAAGTATTATTGGTTCAAGGGGATTTTGTATTTTTGGCTCTTGAACTCAAAGTTGTAATTGGGTTTGAAATGTTCTTAAAGCTTTGTAAAACTCATCTTTTGGATATTAATGATTTATGGATGTGTTTATTTAAATCACATGAAAGCAGGTTTCAAGTTTGTTTTCCAGTAGGCCCATTGATCTTCCGCGGGTCTTTTCCTTAAACGTACAATTAACATGTTTCACATCACGCTCTCATGTCCGATGTTGGGCTCCGGCAGCGGGGTCCAACAGATTCAATATAAATTATAATTTTTTTGTTGTTTTCATTTATTTGAATATAGGAATAATTTAATAATTAATCAATTTTAATGATTAATTAAAAAATTTTCAATTTTATGAAAAAAATTAATTTAATAATTTTCAATTATAATTAATATTTTTAATTTTAATTTGTTTCAAATTTTAGAAAATAAATTTAATTTAATTATTTTCTAATTTAATATTTAACAAAATTTAAAAGATTATTTATTTAATAACTATTAAATATTATTTATGAAATGAATGTATTTAATAATTCTTCAATTTTTAAATATATCATTAATTTTAATAATTATTCATATATAACAAGAATTGAATACATGCAAAGCAAATATTATTTAATTGCAATTCCCAAATATGTCATAATACGATAATTAAAATAAACAATACGTCATAAGTGTTTAATATATCAATATGAGTACATATTTAATCTAAACGAACATTATGTGTAGAACATAAAAGTTCCAAGACCTTTTTTTGTTGTTTGACTTCGGAAGTTAATCGATCCTGCATTTCTTTAAATTGTTTAGTCAATTCATCAACTTGAGACTGTAACCCCTGCTTAGCCCTCTTTGACTCCTCTAATTTGTCTCGAAATCTCTTTTTGACCGAAGTCTTCCCTTGTGCTCGAGTCCCAATTCCCAAGCCAACAACATAATCTAATCTAGTGCCTAAGACTTTGTTGCACACTTCTTTCATTGTCATCGGATGACCTTGTTCTATTGAATGTCTCATTTCATGACACATTAATTTCTGAAAAAGTAAGAATTAATTGCATACAGATTCTTATTTAACAAATATTTGTAAATAAACTATGTACTCACCCATTTTGTTTTGCATTCAGCAGTTGTCCATTGATCTTTACTTTCATCATAATTAGTGTGATACCATAGCTTCATCCGGTCATACTGTTCTCCATCCCTATCACTCTGTTGTATAAAAATATATTACTAGTAATTTTTTGCATAAATTTTTAAATTTCAATCAAAATAAAATATAATTAAAAAGATAATAACTCACAATCTTATGTCGTATCGCGACAAAGGCCTAAGAGCCAGAGTTTGGTCGACATTTGACCTGACTCCCAGCCAATTTGACTTTTTGACTTTTTTCCTGATCATACACGTAGCAAAGTCTATTATAACATCTATAAATCACAATTCATAAATACAAAATATAATCAGTTGTCAAAGAAGTTGTGAAATTAAGTTTTTTTATCAAATAAAAACTAACCTTTGTAGCTGATTGCTTCCAATACTCGCATAAATCCATCCACTCCGCCACTGTGACATTATGCGGTTTCACATCCTTTCCATGCTTGGTAAAATATTTTTTTAAATTATACCTTTGATCTTTAGACCTTAAAGCAAGAAACTTCTTCATAGCAGCATGTACTTCGTTGTTAGTCCTCGTTCCCTTGACTTCCAACTTTTGTTGCAAAAAATTAATAATTGGTCAACGCTTTAAACATATGGAAAACACGTATTAATTAGATTGGTTTAGAATAATTACGTCTAACTTATCAAATGCAATGTCCAATTCCTCATTAGTAATTTTTGTTCTTACAAGCAAGGAAGTTCGGGATACCACACCAATCTCACTCGATAATTTGGCAGACTGTACGAAGTTGGTTGGTCGTCCTTCAGCAAGGGAAATCTCTATCTCCAATCTTTTTGTTAGATCGCGTACGGTCCGAGTATTCACAATACACTGCAGAAAAGACCATACAACAATATGATGTATAATAAAAAATATCAAGGATGTACGAAAATACCTTATTGTCGTGGATAGGTTGCATATTTTTCAGATTCCAAGACACTGCAAACGCCAATGCCCTCTACTGGTATCCACACGAGTATGCACGATCCGGGCTACGGCTGTGGTGTGCTAGCACGTCCTGAAACTCTTTCCGAATGCCGCATGATTTTTCTCTCGGATGGTGGCTAGGGTTTCGTGACAATTGTGTCTTACCTCTAATGAGACCTAAGCTTCTCTATTTATAAAGAAACCCTAATCCCATTGAGGCCCCAATAAGTTTCGGCCCATTATATCTCATATAATGAAAGCCTGACAACTTAATTCAATCTAGCCCAATAAATATATCTACATATATTTATTCAATACCTAATAAATTAGGCCCAAGAGAATAAGCCCAGATCACATCAGTCTTTGTGTGCGACCCTATAGGCTTATTTGATGTTGGCAATGGGCTTGATCATACTTCAAGGCCCATAAGTCATAAGCGGCCTCTAGCAAGACATTATGACTACCCAAATCAAATGAGGATCGATAATCCGATTTAATCTATAACTATGGTTATAAGCTCAGTCCTTTTGTAACACGATATCAAGATTAATCACAAGGCATGGTACATGTCAACCTTTGATTAATCATAGTTTCTTGACCCCCAAGTTGACTGATTATATCAAATGACATTGATGACTCTTCATCAATTCATTTGAGCATGGCCATGCATTTCTTCAGTCACACTTGTCAAGAGGCCCAAATGATATCTCTCTCATTTAAGAGAGGTACAAATCCCATCTACGTCATTCACATCCCTCCGCATGATTCATTTGATTTCCAACATAAGACTACTTGTTATTCGGTTAAGAATAACTTCGTCTAATATCAAAAACACCGAATTCCTCATGTAGGGAACCATGATGATTTCAGGTCGAAGGACTAAAGTCAAACCATATTAAGAATCACTAATAACATGAAACCATGTAGTATTCTTTATGTGGGTCAGTCCAATATACATTCTCTAACATATATCTATGTTTCTAATTTGATATCTCATATCCATGATCAGTAAAACGTGATCATCAACAAGAATACATACTAGCCTTAATTCATTATTGTTCCACCAATAATGATCGACCAGGGACAGTCTAAAATAGTCTTATAATGCTTATAGTTTTACTATCAAGTCATATACTTGAATGACATAAGTCTAAAACCATTCATGGAATGTAAATCACATTACATAAACGAAATACATGCATATATGAAAGGAATACCTCATAATATATTATTAACAAGTCATAATGTTAATACATGAATCACAACTATCCATTGGCCTAGGGCACACTATTAACAATCTCCCACTTGCACTAGGCCTAATCGGTCAGATATCTAATACCCATAGACCTCGTATGACTCTAATGTTTAGGCTGTGGAAAAGGTTTAGTAAGTGGATCGACAATGTTATCATCTGTGCCCACTTTGCATATCTTCACATCTCCTCTCCCAATGATCTCTCTAATAAGATGGAAACGTCTGAGTATGTGTTTGGATCTATGATGCTAGTTTGGTTCCTTAGTGTTGGACCCTGAATTTTTAATGGAAATATCAAAATGGAATATGAGTTTATGTATGGCTTTGAATTATGAATTGGTATATAGATGGTTGTGAAATTAGAATGTGAACTAAGTATGGATGATGAGTTGAGAAACCTTAAGCATAAACCATGATTATGTATGTAAGATAGGATGTTTGGTGAATGATAAGAGGTTATTGAATATGAGAGTATATGAATTGAGGTTGAGTGTTGAATGGATTCCAATTGGAAGTTAAATTGCTTTGAATGATGTGGTAATAGAGAAAGTGAAGTTGGGAAAATGTTAAGTTTTGTATGAGGATAAAAATGAGTATGTTGATTCAAGGGAAATTCTAGAATAATTGAGATAGAATTAGACAAAGTTGTCTTCTTTGAAGTTGTAGCTTGTTCTCTTATCTTTACAACGACACTAAGTATGCAAGATTTTGAGATCGAAGTTGAGATTTATGCTAGTTACAAGATAGGATGTCGTGGTAATCGAAATTCCCCAACCTTTATAGTTTGTGACTTGATCTCGGGCTCGGAAAAGTTGATTATAGGTAAGATATGAGTAATGGAGAAGTTAGGATGGATTTAGTGTTGGATCGGAAAAAGAAAGCATGCTTAGTATGGAGAAACGATAGATTTCAAAACTTTTTAAGAAATCATCTTGCAGCGGAAGCAATATATCCAAATCAACATGCTAATCCATACATGATATGGTATAAGGATAATAAAACCAAGAACAAGATAAAAGGAATTACCGACTCCTTCGCCATGACTTTAAATCCTCATTGCGCTATCCTCTCCTTCTTATATCCAAATCCTTTGCCTTTGAGTCTTTTCCTTTAGCAATCTATCTTCTTCCTTGTTGTGGTATCCTCAACCAATTAGATTTACCACTTGTTCTTCAAGGACAACTAGGTTAACAAAATCCTTTGGTGGGAAAGGAGAAGAAATATTTGGAGGAGATTTTCTTAGAAGAAGAAGAACCAAAATTGAAACTCTTTCAATTCTTTCACTTAGAATTTCGGTTCTACCTTGCATGAAAGGAGAGAATGTCTAAAAACATGCAAGAACCCCTTCTTACATCTCAATTTCGAAATATGCATAAATGGAAAGAGTGAGAGGCATCCAATGCATCACTTACATTAATCACTCATCAAATAGCCAATAAATGAGACTTACTTAATTTATCTTTAAATGGCTATTTGAAAAGACCATAACCTATAATTGAATACCCATTTCGGTTTTGGCAAGAAGAAAGAAGGAAGATGATCCATCTAATGCACATCTTTCATCTTTAATCTAATGAATGCAAATAGGTTACATGCCAACATTAAAAGCCAACCATTAAACCATTTAATGGTAAGTTCATAACTCCATTTAATAATGATGAACCATAATAAAGACCATCTTTATTTAGTATTTTAATGTCAAAGGTGTGGTTACACATCTAACCTAACACAATTTCGAAATTGCTTCTTTTCCATTAAAAAAAGTTGTTTTAATATAATTAATCTAATCAATTACATTAAACCAAAACAAGCCCATTTCTAAATGAACATATGGGCTTCCAATTAACCATTAATTAGTATAAGCCCATCATTCAATTATGGACTTCTAAAGCCTCCAAACTACTTCTTATTTAGCTTGATAACCTTCCTTAAAGCCAAGTGGGGAATCTTATTGGACTTTGATAATTCAAGCTCCAATAAGCCCAGAAATAATTCAATCTCATTGGAATTAATTCTAGCTTATTAACTAAATGTCATTCCACTAAAGACAATTAGTTGAACTCTTGAATTATTAAATATTATGAGAATATGTCCAATTGCAAACCCTATTTAGAACCTTATTATAGCCATCCGCACAACAAAGGGTAAAATTAATGTTTTGCCCTTATGTTGGTTTTTCCTTCTAGATCTCTCATTTTACTTTATATGGTGATTAACACATAAGATCTCATCTTAGTGTTAAGAATTGATGGGTATCTAGTCCATCAAACTCTGGCGCCATTTAATCACCAAATCTCCTTAAAACATCTAGAAGAGATGATAACACTATAAACTCTTTGTTTGAGTGAATGTTCTCGATACATGTTTCAATTAATAATTCCAACATGCGCAGAATCGGATTAATACCTGTAAAAATCCATTCCGATCATATCAAGAATTATAATGAACACATATGAGTTCACCACTCATCAAGATTGTGGTTCATAATAGCGAATGCTTAAGTTGTATGTTTTAAGATTAAAGTAACAACCCACTTTATTCTTGAAAACATACTTGATTCAATTCATTTAATAGTGCCATTATCGATAGTCTACTACTATCATGATATGAAACTCATCATTCCCTTTAAGTAAACTCCTTTACTTGTATGGAGATAAATCGCAACACTACAGTCTAAACCATAATCAAACGACCAACTTGATTATTTAGCGTGAATCAATTAATTGATTCTAATAATATACATGTTTCCCATATATCTCTATGTATATGTATATTACTTACAAATGAATCTTGGTACCTTATGACCAGATATATAATGCTTATACAAATAAAACCAAACTCTTTTGTTTTATTAATAATAAATATTTTCATTACAAAAGCTCAGAATCAAGAAGATAAAGTTACATGTAAATACACTTGCTTTCCAGGCACTATATTTACATAACTCCAACAATCTCCCACTTGCCCTAAAGCAAGTTTGACATATCCTTCATTCCCATCCCTTCTAGGTGACCCTCAAAGCTCTTTTGAGTCAATGTCTTTGTGAACGGATCATCAAGGTTTTGCTCAGGAATCTTTACCACATCCACTTCTCCACGTTGTATTATCTCCTTATGAGATGATACTTTCGCTCAATGTGTTTGGCGACTTTGTGGTTACGAGGTTCTTTAGAATTAGCCACCGCCCACTATTATCACAATAAAGTGTAATGGCTTTTTCGCCTCTGGAACTACCTCCAAATCATTTAGGAACTTCCGAGCCGATCGCTTCCTTTCACGCTTCAAGCAAGAACATACTCAGCTTCCATATTCGAATAAGCAATACAAGATTGCTTGACACTCCTCCAAACTATGGCTCCACCTCCAAAAGTAAATATAGAACCAGAAGTTGATTTCCTTGAATCAACATCTGATTGGAAATCAGAATCCGTATATCCTGTAGGAATAAGATTACTTCCAGAGTAAACAAGCATTAAGTTCTTCGTCCTACGAAAATACTTAAGTATACACTTAACCACAGTCCAATGTTCCATTCCTGGATTGGACTGAAATCTGCTTACTAGTCCCAATGCGTAACAGATATCCGGTCTAGTGCACAGCATTGCATACATCAAACTACCAACTGCCGAAGCATATGGAATGTTACGCATGCGTTCAACCTCTTCTTGGGTTTTAGGTGCTTGTTCCTTTAAAAGTTTGATTCCATGTCTAGTAGGAGTGAAACCCCTCTTGGAATCTTGCATGGCGAACTTGTTGAGCATATTCTCAATGTAGGTTAGTTGAGACAAAACTATCTTCTTGTTCTTACGATCCCTTATAAGTTTGATCCCTAGAACATAGGTAGCCTCTCCCAAATCCTTCATTGAAAACTGCTCATTCACCATCCTTAACCGCAGATAACATTCCCACATCATTCCCAATGAGCAGAATGTCATCAACATACAGGATTAGGAAAGTAACCTTACCTTCTTGTATTCTTTTGTAAACACAAGGCTCATCTAGGTTTTGTATGAACCCATAGGTTTTGATAGCCTTATCAAACCTAATGTTCCAAGACCTAGATGCTTGCTTAAGTCCATAAATGGACCTTTGCAACTTGCAAACCTTATGCTCATTACCTAGCTCAATGAATCCTTCTGGTTGGGCCATATAAATGGTCTCCTCAAGATCTCCATTCAGAAATGTGGTCTTGACATCCATTTGCCATATTTCATAATCGAAATAGGCTGCTATGGCCAAAAGAATCCTGATGGACTTAAGCATGGCAACCAGAGAAAAAGTCTCCTCGTAGTCTATACCCTCCTTTTGAGTATAGCCTTTAGCTACCAATCTAGCTTTAAAGGTCTCTACCTTTCCATCCGATCCCCTTTTCCTTTTGTAGATCCATTTACACCTTATGATTTTTAGACCTGGTGGTAGATCTACAAGGACCCAGACTTCATTAGTATACATAGAATCTATTTCCGATTCCATTGCCTTGAGCCATTTTCCCGCATCAACATCATTAATAGCCTGTGTATACGTAACGGGATCTGTTTCTTCTTGGTCTGAGATGCAATTAAGCCTTCTCCTAAACCCAAATACCTTTCTGATTGTCTCACAACCCTCCCACTACGTCTAGGTACATCTTGATGTTCAGGTTGCACTTCTGATTCAACTCTTGAATCCATTTCGACATCTTGTTCTGTCATATCCAAAACAACTCTTAGTTTGGATGAAATTGCTAACTCCTTTAGTACTACTTCACTTCTTCCTTTGTGATTTCTCACAAACTCTTCCTCTAAGAAGTTTGCATTTGTCGACACAAATACCTTCCTATCATGAGGACTGTAAAAATAGTACCCTCGAGTTCCGTGGGATATCCTACAAACAAACATACTTGACCTTGGTTCCATCTTTGTGGATTCAGGCTTTAGAACATGGGCTGGACAGCCCCAAGTCCTCAAGTGCCTCAATGAAGGCACTCGCCGCCTACAACTCCCTAGGTGTTTTAGGCACCGATTTGGATGGAGCAAAGTTAAGAAGATATGTTGTCGTTTGTATGGCATATCCCCAGAACGATTCTGGAAGGCTAGCATAGGACATCATTAATCTTACCATTTTCAATAAAGTTCTATTTCTCCTCTCTGCTACACCATTCTGTTGAGGTGTACGAGGAGCTGCAAATTGGAAACAATTCCATTGTCAATTAAATATTGCTGGAACTCTCCAGATAAATACTCACCACCTCGATCGATCGAAGTCGTTTTAATGGCTTGCCAAGTTGCTTCTCGACTTGACTTTGAATTCTTTGAACTTTTCAAAAGATTCACTCTTTTATGCATCAAATACAAATAGCCATGTCTTGAGTAATCATCTATAAAAGTTATGAAATATTCATAACCTCCTCTAGCTTGTACATTAATGGGCCCCACACATCAAGATGTACCATGTCCAATGTGGATTCAAATCTGTTTCCTTTAGAAGGAAATGAGGCTTTTGTCATTTTCCTTCAATACAAGATTCACAGTGGGTAATGAATCACTATCCAAGCCCATAAGGATCCCATCCTTACTAGCCTCATCAAGTCTTTTCGATTGATATGACCCATCCTTAGATGCCACAGATACTTTGAATTAATGCTAGAGATATTGGATTGTCTTAGTTTTATCAATTATGTGGTGTTTAGTGAGCCTTTCATAGGTTCTATAAAAACAATCCTGTTTAATTATCGCTTCACAAATAAAATCCTTATTCTCATATATTGAAACAACCTTTTCAAAATATAAGGAATAGCCAGATTTTATTAGACAAAAATGAAATCATGTTCCTTACAATCATTGGCATGTAATAAACATCTTCCAAATATAACCTATGACCACTAGGAAAGTCCAAGATAACTACTCCCACCGATTCTCGCTGAAACATAGGAACCATCTGCTATCTTAACTTGAAAGCGGCCTTTAGGAAGTCTTTTCCTTTCTTTGGAACCCCTGCAAAGAATTACAAACATGGTTAGTGGCTCCTGAATCTAATATCCAAGAAGTAGATAAATCTGCCATATTTCTAGTTCCTAACAAACTTAGGAAGCCCATACCTTGTTTGCTTTTGAGGGACTCTAGGTAGACTGGACAATTTCTTTTCCATTGGCCCATCTCATCACAGTGGAAACACTTTCCTTTGATGTTCTCTTTGGCCTTCTTTTTCATGGGTTTGGCCTTGACCCTATTTGGACCTTCTTTTCATTGGAGCCTTCTTCTTTCCTTGCCCTTACCCTTGGCTTAGAAGAAGAAGCTACATTAGCTTCTCGCCCATGAGCCTTAATATTCAATATTTCCTCCGTGCTCTGGAGGGTATTCATCAACTCACTCAAGGTGTAATCCTTGTTGTTGAGCTCATAGTCCAACTTAAACCGCTGAAAAGAAGAGTTTAAGCTATTGATGATCATAATCATCTGCGTGTCCGCATCCATATCCGCCTAAGCATCTCAGCCTCGGTGACCGCAGAGATTACCTTCATCATGTAATCCCGCACCTGTTCACTGTGTTTCATCTCGAGATTATGAAAGGTTTGGATAGCTTTCACTCTTGCAGACCTAGTCCTCACACCAAACATCTCATGTAGGTGATGGACCATTACACTAGCAGTTTTCATACAAGCAATTTACTTTTGCAACATGCCAATGATGAAGCTTTAATATAACACTTAGTAGTCTTGTCAAGATTCTCGCCAACTTTCATGTTGTTAGACTTGCTCAGAGTTGCATCTCCACTTAGAGGTGTAGGCTCATTTTCAGTTAACACCCATGAAATACGCTCATATTGAAGAACAATGTCAAGGTTACGTCTCCATTCATTAAACTTGTCTCCATTTTCCAATTTGTTATTAGTCAAGAGCGGGGTGAGTGGATTCATTTTGTAGTTGATTATGTCGAAAATATAAATTATTAAAACATGAGCATACTAGTCAACAATTTATGGAACTTTGTATAAAATCATGATGCATGTATGCATGATGATAGATTTAACAAAACTTAAAATTAAAACATTATCTGACGGTTATTTTCTTATCTATAATGACTAAGTGACGGTGGGCCATCTTATCTATTAAAAGAAAATCGGGACCCTCCCACTCAAAAACTACCAAGCATCTCATGCTCAATTTTTAAGAAGCGTCTTAATTTGGTCCATACTTTTACCAATGAGCTACGGTGGGCGGTTTATTGATAAAAATGTTGAGTGTATAACCATTTGATTCATTCACTAAAGATACCTACAAATCATGCCTCGGTGGGAGGTCACATTTGCTATCATTAAGTGGACTTATCCTTAAGGAGACCCAAACCATGCAAGATCTAGGATCCATGCCCTCGATGGGGAGTAACACTTCACCACATGCAAACGGGCCATCATTTGGAGACCGTGGACTCTCACAGAGCATCCTCTCCCACTCAATCTTTTGGGCTTTAAGTTTTAAATACCATCTTGTCTAGATGCAATTTATTATCCATCCTATATTGTTTCATTATATATCTCATACATAATGAATGCATGGCAAGGCCTAGGGTTGATAATTTTCTAAATGACATGCAATCACATAATATCACATATTACAAGCATTCATTTCTCCATTCATCACATGAACTAATAAAGCCACTTTTGATTGTCCATCCTAGAAACATAAAATAATTACAAGCCTTTTAGGCCCAAAATATGCTTCTTCATCTTGGATCTTCCGCTTGAACTCTTCGCTAACATGATCCGCCCATTCGGTAAACAAAATGTAATGGCATTTATGAAATTAGAATTTTGTCATTTTGAAAATAAAATTCTAGCACTAGATTTTTAGAAAACCAAATCTTTGTTTTGACAAAAATCCCAGCACTTGTTTTATTAAAACCGAAACTCATTTCATGAAAATTAAAACAGCACTTAGTATTTTAGCAAAATCGAAATTGGATTCTTTGAAACAAAAACCAGCACTTGTTTTCCAATCATAACTGAAATATGATTCATTGAAACAAAATTCCAGCAACTTAGTTTTCACAAAACTTATGCCAAAACACAAAAGGATACACCGAAAATTTTACCTTTCCATTTCTTCAATCCATGGCTGCTCCTTCTTCATCATTACATCAATTTGTACATTACAAAATCAAATAAAATAGAAAAAGAAACCAAGGAGGAAACATGGTGATGATAGACCACCCTCCTTGTTACAACCAAATGAAGAAATCTTACAAGATAAAATTTAACTTCTATGGACAACCAAAAGAGCAACATACACCATATATATTTCTATCACATAAAAATATGCAGTATACATAAAAAGATTGCCAACCCATGCATCCACCATATAGGAACCGAAATCATGCATGAAAAACTGGCTCTGATACCAATTGTTGGATCGGAAAAAGAAAGCATGCTTAGTATGGAGAAACGATAGATTTCAAAACTTTTTAAGAAATCATCTTGCAGCGGAAGCAATATATCCAAATCAACATGCTAATCCATACATGATATGGTGTAAGGATAATAAAACCAAGAACAAGATAAAAGGAATTACCGACTCCTTCGCTACAGCTTTAAATCCTCGCTGTGCTATCCTCTCCTTCTTATATCCAAATCCTTTGCCTTTGAATCTTTTCCTTTAGCAATCTATCTTCTTCCTTATTGTAGTATCCTCAACCAATTAGATTTACCACTTGTTCTTCAAGGACAACTAGGTTAACAAAATCCTTTGGTGGGAAAGGAGAAGAAATATTTGGAGGAGATTTTCTTAGAAGAAGAAGAACCAAAATTGAAACTCTTTCAATTCTTTCACTTAGGAATTTCGGTTCTACCTTGCATGAAAGGAGAGAATGTCTAAAAACCATGCAAGAACCCCTTCTTACATCTCAATTTCGAAATATGCATAAATGGAAAGAGTGAGAGGCATCCAATGCATCACTTCTTACATTAATCACTCATCAAATAGCCAATAAATGAGACTTACTTAATTTATCTTTAAAATGGCTATTTGAAAAGACCATGACCTATAATTGAATACCCATTTCGGTTTTGGCAAGAAGAAAGAAGGAAGATGGTCCATCTAATGCACATCTTTCATCTTTAATCTAATGAATGCAAATAGGTTACATGCCAACATTAAAAGCCAACCATTAAACCATTTAATGGTAAGTTCATAACTCCATTTAATAATGATGAACCGTAATAAAGACCATCTTTATTTAGTATTTTAATGTCAAATGTGTGGTTACACATCTAACCTCACACAATTTCGAAATTGCTTCTTCTCCATTTAAAAAAAAGTTGTTTTAATATAATTAATCTAATCAATTACATTAAACCAAAATAAGCCCATTTCTAAATGAACATATGGGCTTCCAATTAACCATTAATTAGTATAAGCCCATCATTCAATTATGGACTTCTAAAGCCTCCAAACTACTTCTTATTTATCTTGATAACCTTCCTTAAAGCCAAGTGAGGAATCTTATTGGACTTTGATAGTTCAAGCTCCAATAAGCCCAGAAATAATTCAATCTCATTGGAATTAATTCTAGCTTATTAACTAAATGTCATTCCACTAAAGACAATTAGTTGAACTCTTGAATTATTAAATATTATGAGAATATGTCCAATTGCAAACCCTATTTAGAACCTTATTATAGCCATCCGCACAACAAAGGGTAAAATTACCGTTTTGCCCTTATGTTGGTTTTTCCTTCTAGATCTCTCATTTTACTTTATATGGTGATTAACACATAAGATCTCATCTTAGTGTTAAGACTTGATGGGTAGCTAGTCCATCAAACTATGGCGCCAGTTTAATCACCAAATCTCCTTAAAACATCTAGAAGATATGATAACACTATAAACTCTTTATTCGAGTGAATGTTCACGATACATGTTTCAATTAATAATTTCAACATGCGATAATCGGATTAATACCTGTAAAAATCCATTCGATCATATCAAGAATTATAATGAACACATATGAGTTCACCACTCATCAAGATTGTGGTTCATAATAAGCGAATGCTTAAGTGTGGAGATAAATCGCAACACTACAGTCTAAACCATAATCAAACGACCAACTTGATTATTCAACTGTGAATCAGTTAATTCATATTCTAATAATATACATGTTTCCCATACATCTCTATGTATATGTCTATTACTTACAAATGAATCTTGGTACCTTATGACCAGATATATAATGCTCATACAGATAAAACTAAACTCTTTTCTTTTATTAATAATAAATATTTTCATTACAAAACTGTAACTGAAGAAGATAAAGTTACATGTAAATGCACTTGCTTTCCAGGGCACTTTATTTACATAACTCCAACATTTAGGACCCTTTGGAGGGGTTTTGGAGGGAGAAAATATGGTGGTTTCCGTAGGTTACATAACCCGTATGAATTTCACACAGACTGTGTAAATCCAGGCGCATGAAACTTGATTTTCCCGTAGGTTACACAGCCCGTGTGAATTTCACACAGACTGTGTAAATCCAGCACAATTTATTCGTAGGTTACACAGCCCGTGTGAATTTCTCACAGACTGTGTAAAACCTGAACGCAGTTACTCCAAACCTGAAGGTTACACGACCTGTGTGCCTGACTGTGTGATTTTCACACAACCCGTGCTTTTTTTTCAGAATATGAACATATTAAATTTATTTGGCCATAACTCCTTCATCCGACATCCGATTGAGTTGATTCTTGAAGCGTTGGATTTCGAAGACAATGAATTTCATTTTATGAGATATTTGTGAATTTATGAGAATAATTAAGGGTGATTAATTTAATCAAAGTAAGTCGGGAAATTTTCCAAACATAGTTCAGTATTTTGAGAAATTCGGGATCTGTAGAGATCCGATTGAATTGATTCTTAAGGTGAAATAAAATTAAGATATGGGGCTACAAGTCATATGAAGGAAGTAAATTTCAATTTTTCCCCTAATATTTTTAATTATGAATTGAAGTTCGGATTAGTGTTCAGTCTCGGTTTAGTGACAGTCTAAAAGTATTTTGAGCATAACTTTTTCTCTGGAAATCGAAATGATGTGATTCTTATTTTGGATTAAACTAGAGACATAGATCTAAAATTGTTATGAAGACATCAAATGTCAATTTTGGGATTAATAATGTAAATTTTTGGATGGAAATAATGTGCTGGAAAGTGATTTAGCATAAGACATACCCGAAATGTTTTGAGCATAACTTTTGGTGTAGTGCTCGAAATTGGATGATTCATGAGGAATTATGAAATTAAGACAATGAGGAACAATTCTCTAGAAGGACGTTTTGACTAATTACTTCAATTGGATGGTGAAATTAATGTCCTAAAGTAAGAGAAAATTTAGGGGCAGTTTTGGAAGTCCACTTTAAGTGATAAAAGTTTAGCCTTGCATTGGAGGGCAATTTGGACAATGGCCACTCATTAAATGAGCTGGCAATATAAATAGAGAGTGTCTTTCATGTGGGAGGAGAAACCCATGAAAATTAGAGAAAGAAACACAAGAAGAGAGAGAAATGAGAGAGAGGATCAGTGGAGAGGAAGGAGAAAGGAGAAAGAAGAGCTATGGTTCCATTTTTGAAGGGCTTCAAGGGTGACTTTCAAGTGGTTCAAGAAGGGAAAAACATGGAGGATGAAGAGAGCTTTCTTTCAAGCTTAGAAGTGTCGAAAATAGAGAATGAAAAGGTAAGAGATGAGTTTTAATCCTTGAGTTTTTAGTGAGTTTTTGGTTTGGATAGTTTAAGGTTGATATGGGCTTGTTAATTCCATGATAAATTTTGGAGATTACATGTTGAAATTGATTCAATTTTGCGATGATTAATAATTAGGGTTTATGCCTAATTGTATGATTTGGGGATGTTGGAAGTTCTTGATTTAGATGTCTTGATATGAGTATGGGTTTGTGATTTATGTAATCAATTTTAAAAATTATGATTTTTATGAAGTGGAATTTGGGTTAATTTGATTTAGGGAAGTTGAAATTGGTAGAAAGAAGAAAAGCCTTGGAGAATTAAAGCATTGGTCAAGCTTATAGCATCGATTCGAGGTGGGTTTCATGTATATGATTGAATAATGAGCCAACAAAGTTTTGCCAAAGCAAGAAATAAAATGATTTCAAGTATTTTGTAATTGTGCATATACTGTTTCAAATGATTTAGAGAAATTGTCTTTATGTGTGTACATGCTTCATGAACTGAATTGCGAATTGTGGTGAATATGCAAAAGAATTGCATTATGATATATGAAAATGTTATGCCATATAATTGAGCTATGTCATTTTGATTTGAATGGAAAGAACATGAAAGCATTACATTTTGATAAATGATTGTGACCATTGCTTATGTGTTTGTGTGGGCGAGAGAGGAACCGTTTCGTAAGTCACGTGCATGTCGACGTAAAAGCCTTCTCCCGGCTAACCGCTTGTGCCACACGAGATCTGAAAAAGAACTCGTTTCGTTCACGGTATAAACTTCGGTTTATCCGTTTTATTCACGGAACCCTCGAGCCATTTGATTGTGCATTAGCATATTGATGTGTTATGTTATGATATGAATTGTGTGTTATGCGTGAATGATGAAATGACATAAATTGTGATTGTGAGCAAGTTGATACATTCATGTGTTGTGATTTATGAAATTGAATACATGATGAGAATTTTGAGAAACGAGCATTTTATGGATTTTCAAGAAGAAATTTCTATGACAATAAGCTTTTGAAAGGTTTTGCTTGTTATTTTGTTATAAGCATGTTACCCTCGGGCTTTTTAAGCTCACCCCCTTCATTCCCATCCACAGGTGATGAGAAGAAGACCGGGTGGAAAAAGAATGAGAGTTTTTGTTTATACGTGATTCCATTGAATTACTGTCAAGATTAGAATTATTGTGCGTGGTATGCTTTGGGTTACGAACATTAGAAATTGTTTATGGCTTGGAATGCCATTAGTGTTATGTAAGCGTTTAGTTCATGATGTATTCGGATTGTGAAATTGTATAAAAACTTGAGTTATGGAATTGGAATTGTGTATGGCTATGGATTGTACATTATGGTGTTATATGTAAATTGAGTAGAGATTTATTGTGATTTGGATATGGATGAATTTGAGGATTGTGTGTTTGAGCTGGTTTATAGAAGTGAATTTAAATGATTTTGCAGGTTTTGGGTTTATTGAAATGTAGCCGTTATGCTGCCGGATTTTTGTATGGTAGTATATGAATTAGTGTGAGATTGTTATGGTAATATATAAGATTATGATGAATAAATAGAATCAAGTAAATTGGGCTTTGTTGAGAATGAAATTTCCAAAAAGGGGAAATGATATTGTTTTGATTAGTATGAGCTTTGAATAAAGATGAATAAGAAGAGAAGGAATGAAAAATAAGAAAAAGAAAAAATTTTACATGGAATCGGATAAATTAAGTTTAAGGTATCCAACGCGACCATTTCGACGCTTTTCTAAGAGATTGGTGCGGATGTCAGAATTCGTGTTTCAATTGGATCGTTTGTTTGGTTTGTCTTCGAGCCAATTCGATTTTACCTTGTTTTTGTGCTTTGCTTCCAAGTTAACTTTCGATTCGTAATTGATTTGTTTCGATTCACTTCGATATATGATCCGTTCGTTTCGCTTTGTGATAAATCGTTTGATTTGTTCCGCCCCTTGTTTTCGCATTCGTTTTTGTTTCGTTTTTCAGTTGGGGTCCGATTCTCAGGATCGGATCCCTACACTTAGCCTGTGCTATAGCCCTATTATTATCACAATAAAGGTCTATAGGACTTGCAATGTTAGGAACAACTCCAAGCTCAGTAATGAACTTCTTGATCCATACAGCTTCCTTAGTTGCATCCGAGGCAGCAATGTACCCAGCTTCAGTTGTAGAATTAGCAACAATGTCTTGCTTTGAACTTTTTCAGCTCACTGCACCTCCATTCAAACAGAACACAAAACCTGATTGGGATCTAAAATCATCTATGTCAGACTGAAAACCAGCATCAGTGTAACCATTTACAACGAGCTCTCCTTCAATTCCTCCATAGACTAGGAACATATCCTTAGTTCTTCTCAAGTACTTAAGGATATTTTTAACTGCTATCCAGTGACTCTCAACATAATTAGATTGGTATCTACTTGTTATGCTCAAAGAATATGAGACATCTGGTCGAGTACATAACATGGCATACATGATAGATCCAATTGTAGATGCATATGGAATCTTACTCATGCGCTCAAGCTCTTTACCTGAAGTAGGACAATCCTTCTTAGAAAGCTTGATTCCATGTGACATAGGCAAGAATCCTCTCTTGGAATCTTGCATACTGAACCTTTTCAGTATCTTATCTATATATGTACTCTGACTTAGGCCTATAAGCTTTCTTGATCTATCTCTATAGATCTTAATGCCTAAAACATAGGCAGCCTCACCTAAGTCTTTCATTGAGAAACATTTCCTTAACCAAATCTTGACACTTTGTAAGGTTGGAATATCGTTTCCAATGAGTAATATGTCATCAACATATAAAGCTAAAATGACAACAGCACTCCCACAAACCTTTTTGTAAACACAAGGTTCATCTTCATTCTTGATGAATCCAAACTCTTTGGAAACTGCATCAAAATGAAGATTCCAGCTTCTTGATGCCTGCTTCAATCCATAAATGGATCTTTGAAGCTTGTACACCTTTCCCGAATTATTAGGATAGACAAAACCCTCAGGTTGTATCATATACACATCCTCAAGTAAGTTTCCATTAAGGAAAACTGTTTTGACATCTATTTGTCATATCTCATAATCATAGTATGCAGCTATGGAAATAAAAATTCTAATGGATTTGATCATAACAACTGGAGAAAATGTCTCATCATAATCAATTCCATGAACTTGTCGATAACCTTTAGCAACAGCTTGCTTTATAAGTGTGCACATTCCATCCATGTCGAGTTTCTTTTTGAAAACCCACTTACATCCAATGGTTTTCAAGCCATCAGATGGATCAATCAAAGTCCAAACTTGATTGTCATACATGGATTGCATCTCTGCTTTCATGGCCTCTAACCATTTAGCAGATTCTGGACTTTCCATAGCTTTTTGATAGGTTGTGGGCTCATTATGATCGATGAGCATCACATTATCATCATCAGTAACGAGAAATCCATATCTCTCGGGCTCATGACGAATCCTATCAGATCTACGTAGGCCTTGTGTTGTTAAAGGTTGCTCATCAATAGCTTGTGAACTCGCTTCTTGAAGTGAATCACACGTTAATACAATGTTTAAAAAACAATATAAGAATGCACGAGAAAGGGGGGGTTGAATTGTGTATTCCCCTTTTTTTAACAAAAATCTTTCAAAAATGTTTGTTAGAAATAAAATTCTTTTACAGAACTTCCGATAGATTCTAATTAATCAAAACTTTGAAAACTTTGTTTACGAACTAAGTAATGATAACTTGAATCTAAAAGAGAGATAGAGTAAGAGTAGTTGACACAACGATTTATCCTGGTTCACCCAAAATCGTGGGCTACGTACAGTCCTCAGAGTTCTTTATGAGATTTCACTATCTCTTCAACTTTTACAAGTATTCTTTACGAGCCTCTTCAGGTATCTACAATCAGTATTCTTTCACACTTAGCCTCTGCAGGCTATCTGCACTACTTCCTCACAGAAAAGTGTTTGAAACTTGTTATAGTAAAAATAGCTCTCGGCTAATTTGCATAATATGCCTTTTACGATCGCGTAGATGTAATTCAGCTAATTTTTCAACTAACTTTGCAATCTTCGACTTCGAATTTTATTTATAACCTTCGTCTCCAACTGCTTCTTGATTCTTGTTTCTGGATTCTTGCTTCTTGAATCTTGAATCTTGTTTCTTGAATCTTTAAAAGAAACGATTAATCAGTTGAGTTATATAACTAACCCGAACTGACTCTTACGTCTGCTTTTCAATTCTTCTTCTGTGTCTGTTTTTCTTTAATTCGCATCTTCGTCTGTTTTTATTTTGTGTCTTCGTCTTCGTCTATTTTTCTCTTTTGCGTCTGCGTCTGTATTTCTCTTTTGCGTCTGCGTCTATATTTCTCTTTTGCGTCTGTGTCTGTTTTCCTCTTTTGCATCTGCGTCTATTTTTCTCTTTTCGTCTGCATCTGCGTCTAGGTCTTATTGCTCGTCTGCGTCTATCTTTCTGTTCGTCTGCGTTGCTTCGTCTGTATTGCTTCATCTATATTGCTTCGTCTGCTTTTGTTTTTCTTTTATTGTTCTCTTTGTTATGTAGGTGTAAGTCGACTTGTATTGAGATGTAAGTCGACTTATACCGGTCGATACTAATAAGTCGACTTGTATACGTGTAAGTCGACTTATGCGTGTCTGATCTTAGTGAGATTGTTAGAGTAGTGCCCAAAGGCAATCCCTTTAGCGCTTTTTGTTCATAGTCATGTATGACTTTATGAATAAATAAAGAAAGGCATGTTTCATTTATTTGATGTTCTTTATGAATTGATATTGATCTTTAATCAAATTAATGAAGTCCATGATATATGACATAGCATGAAGGAAATTATGATGTGATCATAATCACGAGATTCCTATCATGTGCAATTATGTCAAGATATCTAAATTCTCCCTAGTCATAGGATTAATGAGATTGGACATCATTAATCCGGACGGACTAACATATGTTATACTCCTTGATTGGATCAGCGGTGGATCTCGAAGCTGTAAATATGAGATATTTAGAGTTGACATGTGGATGCTTACTAGCGGTAGTAAGTACATTGGATGACTGCCATGAGATCATCACATGGATGTCCTATTCTAATGTCAGTGATAATCTCATCATAACAATGGTGCAAGTATCCTTAGACTTGAGGTACTCAAGTATATCTTGGATATTGATTACGTGCTTTGACTCCATTCCTTGTTGCCTTCGGAGGTTACTCATAGGGTGGTGCTTGGAGTGCGACTTGAGGTATTAGAAGGTAATTGAGTAGCCAATAAAGGTTCATCACTACGTGATAGCGAGAAGAGATACCACTGACCTCTTCGTCGGGATCATTACTTTAAGTCTCTCGGCGAGCATAAATATGTCATGAAGAGTGTCTTCATGGACATATAAAGTAATGAGTCCTAAGGCAGGCGATATCACTGGGCTAGACTTAGTCTAGTAAGAGTTGACACTGACCATACTCATAACCAAGTGGGGTATAGGATGATGAAAGGACGAATTGCACAATAATTGTCTATGGAAGGGTTCGTGATCTGGTTCGTGATGAATTCATCAAACCAATTACTTTCCGGTCAATTGGGGGTCCTAATGTGTTGCTAGACGCCGCTCATGACTTGCTCAGATTAATTATTAATCTAAGTGGCCAACATAACCGGGAATCTAAAGGGTCACACGCATAAGAGTGTTTCAGAGAATCCGTAAAATAGTATTGAACAGAGTTCCAATTATGGAGAGCATTAGGATTAAATGGATCCCGATGAGATCGAGATATGTCCCGATGAGATCGCGACATCGATATTGTTGAAAAAGGTTTTCGGGGGTTTATCCCATACCGGGACCAGGTAGGCCGGTAGGACCGACCCCAGTGTGACTGGACCACTTCAGCATTTATTTATATATATTTATATATAATTAATTAATTAAAGAATTAATTAATATATATATATATATATGATGATACGTGGAAAGGAGGAGAACATTCTCCTTTCATGCCTTGTCACCAAAGTCATTAAATGACTAAATGACAAAAAGAAAGATGGATGAAGTGATGCTCGTTGGTGAGGAAAGGGAGAATATACGATGCTCATTTTTCTTCATCTATGAGAAAGGCTTATGGAGAAAGGAAAAAGGATTGATGATCGTGGGTTGATGAAAGAGTTTCAAAAACCTAAGGTTCATCATCTTTCATCCAAGGCTTCATCTTCTCCTCCAAGTTTTTCATCTTCCTCCATCAAATCTCAAGCTCTCCAAGGACAGAGGTAGGGTCTAGCAGCCTTTACTTTGTTCTAGCTATTCCCGGGTCAAAAGGGTTTGTCCCGGTTAGGTTTTCTGATCTCTGCGTGGATACCTTTAGAGATAGTCTCTATTGGCTATTCAGGTTTGAGTCTTCATACCGACACATAGATCCTGGCCTTCGGAAAGGTCCCGGCGACAAAAATTTTTGTTTTCCGTACCTGGTACATGTGATGTACCTCCCGGGATTTTCCTACAGTGGTATCAGAGCCACTTGTGTCGTGTATGAAGCTAAAACCCTAGCTAGGTCGGACTTCCTATTTAAATTTGACGTTGATGCATGTATGCTGTCCAAATTTCGAATTAATATAGGGATATGTTTTTCGAAATTTTTCTGCCCAGAATTGTTCATAACATGTTATAGAATATGTCTGTGAAAGATGAGAATTTATCAATTTGTTTTGATATAGTTTTGCTATTTTATTCCCTAAGGTTCTAGATGCTGTTTTGTGACACATCATGTGAACAGGCATGTGTATAAATTCGATAATAAATTCTAGAAAATATTTTTTTCGGATTGGCCTTCACCAACACGTCCCTAAGATGTTTTTGAATGTCTATGTGGATGGAAAAGTGTTTTCAAGGTGATTTGCTATTTATTCACGAATTTATTCTATGCTGTTGAGAATAGCTGTGTTGATGAACACAGATTTTGAATCGGTTTTGTTGCTTAGGTTGACTGAGTTTTTGATGGATATAAATCCTTCAAAACTTCATGAGGCATTTTCTGAACATTTAGTAACATGTGTAATTTTCTCAGTATTTATTGAAATTTTTTCAATGATTATTTCGAGCAATGTGTAGTACTTGGCAGTTTTGTGAACATTGCTGGGACTGTTTTGCTTGACATAATTGAATGTGTATTTTTCAGTTCCAATGCCTTGGACCATTTTTAATGTGATTTAAAATGAGTTATCTTGATGTAGTATGCTTGCCAAACTGAATTGCTTGAATTTGGTTTTCCAAAAATTTTCGGATGCCGAATAGGTCACATTAGCGTCTCGTTAGTGTATTTCATTATCTTGCTTGTTTTGGCCGTCATAATTTTTTGTGACTTGTGCCGAAGTAATTTGATAACTTATGGACTAGCTAGAGATGCTTAGGGTGATAATTTGGTGTTTCCTAAATTGTTTGGATATTTATGAGTAATGACTCATTTTCAAGCTTTTCTTGTATGGTTTGACTGTATATGGCAATCATGTAACAATGAAGTGTTCATTGGTACATCAAATTAACAGATATTACCTTAGGTATGTTGGTATTGTGAATTGGGACTACACGGATTGAGAAATTAGCCGATTAGATAGCAATTTCGTTTGGATAAGTCGACTTACACAATGTACAAGTCGACTTGTCCGTGCACTGTAGACGTATAAGTCGACTTGCACAATGGTACAAGTCGACTTGTTCGGTGCCGATTACACAAGTCGACTTACACATGCATAAGTCGACTTACACGAGGCATAAGTCGACTTATACATACAAGTCGACTTATAACATGCAAAGGAGGATGATGGATGATTTTAGGTATAAATTCAATGTGATTGATGAAGTACCCTAAGTCATGCCATATAGTCATGGTGACTATAATCCTACGGCTTGAGAAGAAGAAGATGAGACACGAAAACCCTCAAATCATATGAAAACTAACGCCTTCCATTAATATGGTAAGAACCAGAGTTCTTATAGGGTTGGGTTGTTAGGTAAACCCAAGCTCGCTCTATCTGGATATGTTGAACCATGAAAATGTGATTTTCAATTAATGGGTTGGTTTTCACTAGAAGCGTTGGTTTGTTGAGTAAACTCAAGGTCAACGTGGACAGAGGCAAAATTGGGTAGCATACATCAGATGTATGCGCATCAAAGAGTTGATAACTCAATGTAAGTGCACGCATCAACAAGTTGATAGCGATCGATAGTTGTGTCTAAGATGTAATTGGTATATCGATACCTCCGAGACATAAGGTGGCTTGTTGGGTAAACCCAAGGTCATGCTTAATGTCGGTTATCGATGATGCAATTGGTATGTTCGATACCTACCGATTGACCTAAGTTGTGGCTTGTTGGGTAAACCCAAGGTCATTCTTAGCAATATCGGATATCAACCCACTAGGACATTATGTCATCTTGTTTCTTTGGATTCGTAATGAGGATTATGGATTCTATGAAACTAGTGGGAGCTTTTTGCATATCATTCAAGTCCTTATGATTATGCATCTTTTCCTATTCTAACATTCTTTCTCTCTTTCCGTTTAGGTCGGTGGAAGATGTCTTCCAGTGTGAACTTACGCTCGCTAATGGATTCCAACAAGTTAACTGGACCGAATTTTCTTGACTGGCTAAGGAATCTGAAAATTGTTCTTAGATCCAAGGAACTGGGATACATCCTAGATGTTCCACTTCCAGATGCACCTGCTTTCGATGCTTCTGATGAGGATCAGAAGGCATATCGTAAGCATCTAAAGGACAGTGACATGGCTACTTGCATTATGCTTGCCTCGATGTCACAGAGCTGCGAAAAGACGAGTCCATGGATACTCACACTATAGTATTTCATCTTAGGAAGTCGTTTGATGAGCAAGCTCGATGCGAAAGGTTCGAGACCTCAAGGCTTCTCTTCACCATTAAAGATGGCTCCAGGGACATCTGCTGTGCAGTATGCCCTGAAGATGAATGGCTATATTGAGAGATTGGCCGTCTTAGGTTTTGTAATGGATTATGAGTTAAGTATAGACTTAATTCTGGTTGGATTGTCCAAGAGTTATTCACAGTTCGTGTTAAACTATCGGATGAACCAAATATCCACAACAATACCTGAGTTGATCAATCTGCTCAAGACAGCTGAGCAGACTATCAAGAATGATAGTAAGCAAGTGCTAATGGTGGCTGCTTCTTCTTCTGGTTCAAAGAAGAAAAAGAACCCAAAGAAGAAGAAGGCCAAGAAACCAAAGGGAAGCGCCATCAAGAAGAAGACCAAAGAAGCTGCCCCGAAAGGAACTTGCTTCCATTGTGGTAAAGATGGCCATTGGAGGCGCAATTGCAAAGTCTATCTGGAGTCACTGAAGCAGAAGAAGGCATCAGATGCCTCAACTACTTCAGGTATGTTTGTCATTGAGGTTAATACTGTTTCTGATCACAACATTTGGGTATTTGATACTGGTTGTGGCTCACACATATGTAATGATATCACAGGCCTAAGGGACGATGAGCGACTCATGAAGGAGAAGTGAACTGCGTGTTGGAAATGGAGCAAGAGTTCTTTGCATTAGTAGTAGGAACCTATGTTTTGTCTCTCCCACCGGGCTTGTACTCGAATTGGATGATTGTTATTTTGTACCCGTTTGACAAAGAACATATTATCATTTCTTGTTTAAATAGAGTTGGTTTCCATTTGAATTTTAATAGCAATGGTTGTTCTATTAATTCTAATGGAATGCTTTATAATCTTGGTACATTATGCAATGGTATTTACATATTAGATATGTCTCATCCAATTATGAATGTCAATGACACCAAAAGACATAAAAGAGATAATTTAAAGTCAACTTACTTATGGCATTGTCGAACGGCCATATAAATGAGACACGATCGCTAAACTCCATAAGAGTGGCGGTTTAGGTCATTTGATTATGAATCATATGACACATGCGAATCTTGTTTATTAGGCAAGATGACTAAGTTACCCTTCAAGGAAAGGGTGAGCAAGCGATGGAGTATTAGACCTAATACATTCGGATGTATGCGGTCCGATGTCCATCCATGCTAGAAGTGGTTGTCCTTACTTCATTACCTTTATCGATGATTATTCTTGATATGGGTACTTGTATATCGATGAGATACAAATCAAGCGTTGAAAAGTTCAAACAATTGAAATGAAGTAGAAAACCAGCTTGGTAAAAGTATCAAGGCATTACGATTCGATCGTGGTGGAGAATACTTAGACCAACAGTTTGGATTATCTCGTAGATAATGGCATTTTATCTCGTGGACTCCTCCTTACACACCACAAAGACAATGGTGTGGCTGAAAGGAGAAATCGAACCTTGTTGGACATGGTACGATCGATGATGGGTTTTATACGATTACCAAAATCGTTTTGGGGTATGCACTTCTGATAAGCTGTTTACTTGTTAAAATGATTTCCCTCTAAGGCGATTGATGTTACTCCATATGAGATGTGGACTAACGAAAACCTTATCTTTCTCATTTGAAAGTTTGGGGTTGTCACGCTTACGTGAAGCGGATTGGTCGAGATAAGCTTAAAGCAAAGTCGACAAGTATTTGTTTGTAGGATATCCTAAAGAGATCATGGGATATCAATTCTACTTTCTTTGAGGAACAAAAGGTGTTTGTTTCAAAGCATGTTGTCTTCTTAGAGAAAGAGTTTCTTCAAGAAGAAGAGAAGGCGGTAGGAGCAAAGTTGAACTTGAAGAAGTTCAAGATGCTCAACAGATACGAATCAACTGCTGAACACGAGAGGCATCACTCATTCGGATGAAATGTGATTCAACCTTCTACTACTGATTTAAGTTCGTGGGTCAAGTAGGATACGCCTTTGTTCGAGAGATATGGATTTCTCATAAGTGAGCAGAATGACGTATTGCTTTCATAGAAGATTATGAGCTGCTACCTATGAAGAGGTTACAAAAGTTGAGTGCGAAAATGGCTTTGCACCATGAAAGCCGAAATGGATTCCATGTACAAAAACCAAGTATGGACTTTGGTGACTGCATCCGAAGGAATCAAGCCCATAGGGTGCAAATGAGTTTTCAAGAAGAAAAACCGACGTGGATGGTAATGTGATTACTTATAAAGCAAGGCTTGTGGCCAAAGGATTTCGTCAAAGACAAGGAGTTGACTATGACGAGACCTTCAGCCCCGTAGCAATGCTTAAATCCATTAGGATACTCCTAGTCATTGCCGCTCATTATGATTATGAGATATGGCAAATGGATGTGAAGACAGTTTTCCTTAATGGAAATCTGGTCGAGGATGTGTACATGACACAACCAGAGGGCTTCACTTCCATCGATGGCGAAAAGGTATGCAAGCTTCAGAAATCCATTTATGGATTGAAGCAAGCATCTAAGAGTTGGAACATCCGTTTTGATGAGTCAATCAAAGAGTTTGGTTTCTCACAAAAATCCGGATGAACATTGTGTGTACAAGAAGGTTAATGGGACTGCAATCGTATTCCTTGTGTTATATGTAGATGACATATTATTACTCGGAAACGATGTTTCTATGTTGCAATCAGTTAAGATTTGGTTGTCCAAACAATTTGCGATGAAAGACCTTGGTGAAGTAACTTATATCCTTGGGATAAGAATCTATAGAGATAGATCAAAAAGGTTGCTTGGTCTTTCACAATCATCGTACATAGACAAGATGCTAAAGAGGTTTAGCATGGAGCAATCCAAGAGAGGGTTTCTTCCTATGTCTCATGGGATAACACTCTCGAAATCTATGTGTCCTAAGACACAAGATGAGAGGATGCGCATGGATCAGATCCCATATGCGTCTGCAGTAGGATCGATCATGTATCCTATGTTATGTATGAGGCCCGATGTATCGTATGCTCACGAGTGTCATGGCGGATACCAATCGGTTCTGGTGAGGTCATTGAGTGGTGTCAAGAATATCCTCAAGTACTTGCGAAGGACTAAGGATGTTTTCTTGATATATGGAGATGGAAATCTCAGTGAGAGGGCATCTGGATGCCGTTTTCAATCGATAAGGATGATTCAAAATCCCGGTCGAGTTATGTTTTCACTGCTGAGCGGCGGAGCGATCGGTTGGAAGAGTTCAAACAAGAGGCGATTGGCGATTCGACAACCGAGGCAGAGTACATTCTTTGCATCGAGGCAAGAAGGAAGCTATTTGGATCAAGAAGTTCATTCTTGAACTTGGTGTGGTTCCTAGCTTTGATGGGCCCATCGGTTGTATTGTGACAAAATGGGGCTATTGCTCGAGCAAAGGAACCAAGGTCTCACCAACGATCTAAACACGTACTCGCAGATATCATCGATTAGAGATCATTGCGGAGGTGATGTCGTGATCGAGAGAATTCCCACAAAGCAGAACATTGCTGATCCGTTGACGAAGCCATTGTCACAGAAGAATTTTGATTCTCATGTACTCGCTTATGGTATTAGATACCAAGGTGATTAGCTTTAGCTCAAGTGGGAGATTTGTAGGTGTAAGTCGACTTGTATTGAGATGTAAGTCGACTTATACCAGTTCGGTACTAATAAGTCGACTTGTATACCCGTGTAAGTCGACTTATGCGTGTCTGATCTTAGTGAGATTGTTAGAGTAGTGCCTAAAGGCAATCCTCTTTAGCTTTTTGTTCATAGTCATGTATGGACTTTATGAATAAATAAAGAAAGGCATGTTTCATTTATTTGATGTTCTTTATGAATTGATATTGATCTTTAATCAAATTAATGAAGTCCATGATATATGACATAGCATGAAGGAAATTATGATGTGATCATAATCCCGAGATTCCTATCATGTGCAATTATGTCAATATCTAAATTCTCCTAGTCATAGGATTAATGAGGTGGACATCATTAATTGGACGAGACTAGCATATGTTATACTCCTTGATTGGATCAGCGGTGGATCTCGAAGCGTAAATATGGGATATTTAGAGTTGACATGTGGATGCTTACTAGCGGTAGTAAGTACATTGGATGACTGGCATGAGATCATCACATGGATGTCCTATTCTAATGTCGTTGATAATCTCATCATAGCGAATGGTGCAAGTATCCTTAGACTTGAGGTACTCAAGTATATCTTGGATATTGATTACGCTCTTTGACTCCATTCCTTGTTGCCTTTCGAGGTTACTCATAGGGTGGTGCTTGGAGTGCGACTTGAGGTATTGAAGGTAATTGAGTAGCCAATAAAGTTCATCACTTACGTGATAGCGAGAAGAGATACCACAACCTCTCGTCGGGATCATTACTTTAAGTCTCGGCGGAGCATAAATATGTCATGAAGAGTGTCTTCATGGACATATAAAGTAATGAGTCTAAGGCAGAACTGATATCACTTGGCTAGACTTAGTCTAGTAAGAGTTGACACTTTGACCATACTCATAACCAAGTGGGGTATCGGATGATGAAAGGACGAATTACACGTAATTGTCTATGGAAGGGTTCGTGATACGGTTCATGATGAATTCATCAAACCAATTACTTTCCGGTCAATTGGGGGTCATGATGTGTTGCTAGACGCTCATGACTTGCTCAGATTAATTGTTAATCTAAGTGGCCAACATAACCGGAACCTAAAGGGTCACACGATAAGAGTGTTTGAGAGAATCAGTAAAATAGTATTGGACGAGTTCCAATTATGGAAGCATTAGGATTAAATGGATCCCGATGAGATCGAGATATGTCCCGATGAGATCGCGACATCGATATTCTTGAAAAAGGTTTTCGGGGTTTATCTATATACGGGACCCTAGTAGGCGAAGAGGACCGACCCGGTGTGACTGGACCACTTCAGCATTTATATATATATATATTGTAGGAAAATCTCGGGGTGTCCATCACATGGACACAATGCGGAAAACAAAACTTTTTTATTCCGGGAAGTTCCCGAAAGCCAGGATCCAAGTGTATGTATAAATAGTCAAACCATAACGACCAAAGGAGACCGTCTCTAACGGTATCCACGCAGAGGTCGGAAACCTAACCGGGACAAACCCCTTTGACCCGAGAATAGCTAGACTAAAGAAAAGACTGCTAGATCTCACCTTAGCCTTGGAGAGCTTAGGATTCAACCTTGGAGAAGTAGCTTGAAGAAGAGTGAGATGAGAAAAGGCTTTAGAAAATCCAATTTTCATAAGCTTAAACCATCAAGTTTCGAATCTCATGCTCACCATCGACGACCTCCATGCTTCCTTATGCCTTCTATATGTATTTTAACTAATTAAAAGAACATATAAAAGCTTGGTAAGGGAGAGCCCCACGTGGGAGGGCCATTAGCCATTAAAAAGTCAAGTTAATGATGTAACTTTGACTTTTCAAACTAATCTTCTCCTTTTGCTTTCCTCCACCGACCACACTAGCTTCCTTAACTCTTAAGGCTTGCTTTTATGCCTTTTATTCTAATTAAAAGGTCACTTAATGGCTTGGTAAAGGAAAGCCACGTGAGTGGCCTTAAAAGTGATTAAAAAATCAATTTAAAGATGAAGTTTGACTTTTCAAACTTCATCTCCTCCCTTCATCTAATGACATATGTCCACTCATATATTAATTAATTAATCTAATTAATTAATTGATATATAGGGTTGCTGAAGTGGTCCAGTCACACTAGGGTCGGTCCTACCGGCCTGCCGGGCCCCGCCAAATATTGGAGGTCCAATCTCATCGGGATCCATTTAATCCTATTGCTCTCCAAATATTGGATCACCATCCAAAACTATTTTACAGATTTCCGATCCACTCTTATGCGTGTGACCCATTAGGTTCCCGGTTATGTTGGCCACTTAGATTAACACTTAATCTAAGCAAGTTATGAGCGGCGTCTAGCAACACATCATGACCCCCAATTGACCGAAAAGTAATTGGTTTGACTAATGAACCCGAGCTCATCAGGAACCAGATCACGAACCTTTCCATAGACAATTACCGTGCAATTCGTCCTTTCACCATCCTATACCCCACTTGGTTATGAGTATGGTCAAAGTGTCAACTCTCACTAGGCGAGTCTAGCCAAGTGATATCGGGTCTCGTCCGGACTCATTACTTTATATGTCCATGAAGACCCTCTTCATGACACAGGTGTGCTCGCAGAGACTTCAAGTAATGATCCGACAAGAAGCTATGGGTATCTATTCGCTATTCGTAAGTGGTGAATCCTTTATTGGCTACTCAATTACCTTGAATACCTCAAACCGTACTCCAAGCACCACCCTATGGCGACCTCGGAAGGCAACAAGGAATGGAGTCAAAGCACGTAATCGGTATTCAAGATATCCTTGAGTACCTCAAGTCTAAGGATACTTGCACCATTGCTATGATGAGATTATCAACGACATTATAATAGAATACCCATGTGATGATCTCATGGCGGGTTATCAATGTACTTACTACCTCTAGTAAGCATCCACATGTCAAATCTAAATATCTCAATATTTACGGTTTCGAGATCCATTGCTTGATCCAATCAAGAATATGACATATGATAGTCTATCGGATTAACGATGTCCGGTCTCGTTAATCCTATGACTAGGATAATTTAGATCTTGACATAATTGCACATGATAGGAATCTCGATAGTATGATCACATCATAATTTCCTTCATGCTATGTCATATATCATGGACTTTATTAATTTGATTAAAGATCAACATCAATTCATAACAAAATGAACATCAAATAAATGAAATATGCCTTGCTTTATTTATTTATAAAGTCTGTACATGACTATGAACAAAATGTGCTAAAGGGGATTGCCTTTAGGGCACTACTCTAACAATCTTATGGTACTGGACATATATAAGTCGACTTACACTGGTGAACAAGGCGACTTATCAGTACCGAGCAAGCATAAGTCGACTTACAGATGGTACAAGTCGACTTACACCTACATATATATATATAATTAATTAATTAAAGAATTAATTAATTAATATATATATATATATGATGATACGTGGAAAGGAGGAGAACATTCTCCTTTCATGCCTTGTCACCAAAGTCATTAAATGACTAAATGACAAAAAGAAAGATGGATGAAGTGATGCTCGTTGGTGAGGAAAGGGAGAATATACGATGCTCATTTTTCTTCATCTATGAGAAAGGCTTATGGAGAAAGGAAAAAGGATTGATGATCGTGGGTTGATGAAAGAGTTTCAAAAACCTAAGGTTCATCATCTTTCATCCAAGGCTTCATCTTCTCCTCCAAGTTTTTCATCTTCCTTCATCAAATCTCAAGCTCTCCAAGGGGAGGTAGGGTCTAGCACCTTTACTTTGTTCTAGCTATTCCGGGTCAAAAGGGTTTGTCCGGTTAGGTTTTCGATCTCTGCGTGGATACCTTTAGAGATAGTCTCTATTGGCTATTCAGGTTTGAGTCTTCATACCGACACATAGATCCCGGCCTTGAGGAAGGTCCGCGACAAAATTTTTGTTTTACTTTTGGTACATGTGATGTACCTCCCGGGATTTTCCTACATGTTATACATCAAAATTATATCTAAGTAAAGTCATTTTGACTTAACAATCTCCCCCTTTTTGATGATAACAAATTATATACAAAAAAGAAAACAAAATACAATGTTTTTAAAAGAAACAAAAAACTTATCTTCAGAACTCTTCTTTAACTTCTTCCTTTCTTTTCTTCGTCTGCTTCAGTTACACCTTTTGAGATTCTTTTCTGAACATTCTCTTCTCCTCCTCTGCTCATTCCCTTCTCCCCCTATTTGTTATAATAAAAAATGATTAACGATGATGGCTCTTCAACAGTTCTATCATCATCTTCTTCAAATCATTCATTGTCTCCTTTATCTCGTTGACTTCTCCGCATAATTTGATGATTTCAGCTTGTGAGTCCAACGATGGAGAGGGTTGATCATTCTCTGCTGAGGGTGAAGTGAACACAATTGTTGTAGCATATGCGTCCGAGGAAGGAATGTAATCTTCATTAATCTCAATAGTTGGTGGACGAATGAATACTTTTGACTCTGGGATGTCCAAGTCATAGGGAGCAGGTAGCATAAGCAACTGTCTTCCTTGTAAGGGTATAGCTTCAGCTTCAATAGATAGTGTATTAGATAAAGGTCTAATACGTAAAACTGTATGAAAAAGGAATTCAATAAACGTCCCTGTTATTAATCTTCCCCCTACTGGACAGTCTTCATACTTATCCGTGAAACTGCAACTAGCTCCGTCTTTATTCTCCTTAGAAGCGCATGCTGCATCAATTCGATGCACTTCTTCTTCAATTTGATCTGCGGACAGATCATCACTGATTTTTTCAAGAAATAACTCCTTTTTCCCTTTATTCATATCCAAAGGATATCTTGGCTGAATGTCTGGTACAACCTTTATTATCGACTGTTCTGTGACTGGATAAATAGTGTATGGAAGAGAAGACATTTTTGTAGGGTATGGCTTTGTATTAGCATACCTTAAGGTATCATAGAAGTTCCTTTCGTCTTCATTCAATATATGCCATGTCTCACTATTTATCAGAATAGGTTGTAAGACAACCTTTATTTGTCTTCTTGGTTGACTGCAGATGGCAATTGCAGTACTCCTCCTTGTTACCACTTCAACCAGTCTGACTTCAAACTTATCCTTTTTTAAAAATTCAGAATAGTTGTGAACGACCAGACTAGGTTCAACAGATTTCTCCAATGGTACCTGCACTGAGCTCAAATCTGCTGTGAACTCTTGTTGATTATCGACAAGAGTAGGCTGAACGAGGCTAGGCTCCACTGGTTGCTCAATAATGGGAGTATTCTTCTCTTGATTAACTTCCACAGGAGTAGACAAACTCCTCCTTCGACTAACTACTTTAGTCTTTATTCTCGGAGTTTTCTTAACTTGAGACTTCTGTATCTCAGACTCCATTTTTCTCTTCTTCTCAGTCTCCTTGCTCTGTTTGGCTGATTCTTCCTCCAAAATTGAGACGAGAGATCTTGTCACCTTTCGTGTGCTGGATCTAGAGGCTTCTACTTGTTCCTGCTCTCTGGCTCTTCTCTCTTCTTGTTGCGTTAAAGTTCGAATCCTAGGTGATCTCCTTGCTTTCTTAGTAATTTCACCCAAAAGATTCTCTCCTTTCCTTTTTGTCGCACCATCGTCTGTCCTCCGAGCTAGATTATACTCTTCTCTAGGACATGCCTGTTTTATCAAAGGCCTTCCATATAATCTTCTCCTTTCTTCTATTGACATACTCACTCTTCCATGAGATCTAGAACTTGTTGGAGATTTCTTTAATAATCGCTCCCCCTCAGTTCTAGTTCTCCTTGAAGAGTCTGCTTCTTCTTTAATCACTGTCCTAAGACCCATTCTCCGTATAGTGATTGAGTCAATAGTACTCTTCACAGGTACAATCCTTCTATTTCCTTTATGTAGAAGGACTCCGGATTCCTTAAAAATCCTTGTAAGAAGCATGCCATAAGGATAGTTGTTTGTATCCTTCATCCCCTTAATCATATAATGGAAGATTAAGAAGGGTAAGTCAAAAGGATTGCGATTCAGCAGGTAGAAAAAACATTGTTCATCCAGGGTGGTCACCAAATGCCTTGAACCTGCTCTGGGTAAGATGCAATTAAACAGAATCGCATGAAGATCCCTAGCTTTCGGGACCAGACTTGAAGTCTTCCTCTCCGAAGGGTCATTCACTCAATACAACTGTTTGCTAACATCTTCTTCCTTCATGTTGACCATTGTCATCCACTTAGCCTTGGTTGACAGGGTCTCACCAACTGATGGACAATCGGTCACCATCCTTATTAGCTCCTTTGTCACAACAACATATATACCGTCTACTGAGGATACAATAGTGTTGTCTACAAGTTGAGCATTCTTCCAAAAGTCAAATACCTCATTGGTGTACACTGGTTCTCGTACCTAAAAGAAATTCCTCCAACCAGCTCTTTCAATCTCAGGTTCTACGTCCATACCATCCTTCCTTAGCGACTCGAAATCCACATGCCTTTTAAATATCATAGCTGCCTCCATTGTTTCATAATGAACACTGACTCTGGTAAGCTTTTCTTCTTGGGTAGGATGATTGAGAGAATTTGGAAAGCAAGATGAACCGTCTATAGATGAGAATAATCGCAATGATCTTAACTTCAGGCTACTTGAAGTGTCTTATCACGTGTGCCCTAGAATCGTCGGGATTCTAAAGATCGTGAAGCATTTCCCTCCAAAACTTCCTTGTTAGAGAAGTTACCAGCTATAACTTACTGTTTCTAACGCCGTTAATTTTGGCGTCCTTTGCTTTGTTGTTAAGCTTAAAATTACCATGTTAAGGTTGAGTCGATCTTACGAACCGTTCTTCACTCAATGGTTTAGTGAAGATGTCGCTTGATGATGATACTGTTTGATGAACTGTAGTTTAACCACCTTCCTCTGAACATAATCTCTCAAGAAGTGATGTCTGAATTCGATGTGTTTCACTCTCGAATGCTGAATCGGATTCTTTGACAGATTGATTGCACTGGTGTTGTCGTAATAGATTGGAATCTCCGCTTCTTGAACTGAATAGTCTTCAAGTTGATATTTGATCCACAACATTTGTGAACAACAGCTTGCGGCAAACATATACTCTGTTTCGACAGTTGATAGAGCGATTGAGCTTTGTCTCTTGCTTGACCATGAAACTAAGTTTGAGTCAAGAAAGTGACATCCTCCACTTTTTCCCTTCCTTTCAATTCTATCTCTGGCATAGTCTGCGTCGCAATATCCGATTAACCTGAAATCTTTACCTTTCTCAAACATTAAGCAAAGATCAGTAGTACCTGCTAGGTATCTCATAATCCTCTTAACAACAATATAATGAGACTCTCTAGGATCAGCCTGAAACCTTGCACACAAGCATACACTGAACAATATATCAGGTCTACTTGCTGTAAGATAGAGTAAAGAACCAATCATTCCTATATGCAGGGTTTGATCCACCTTCTTACCATTTTCATCTTTCGACAAAAGGTTTGAAGGATGCATCGGAGTAGGCATTGACTTCACATTTTGCATATCAAACTTATTCAACAGTTCTTTCACATATTTTTGTTGATGGATAAAGATTTTCTCTTCGGTTTGCTTAACTTGCAACCCAAGAAAGAACTTCAACTCATCCATCATGCTCATTTCAAATTCATTTTTCATTAGAATCTCAAACTTCATGCATAACTTCTTTGAAGTAGCACCAAAAATAATATCATCAACATAGATTTGTACTATTATAAATTCATTTTCATAATTCTTCCTAAAGAGCGTCTTATCAACTTGACCTCTACTAAAACCATTCTCTAAGAGAAAAGTACTCAGACGATCATAGCAAGCTCTAGGAGCTTGCTTCAGGCTGTATAAGGCTTTATGAAGTCTATAGACATGGTCTAGATTCTTAACATCCTCAAAACCAAGTGGTTGCTTGACATACACCTCTTCGTCTATAAAACCATTCAGAAAGGCACTCTTCACATCCATCTGAAACAGCTTTATATTATGACTGTAACATCCCACCCCCAATTGGAAGGGTAAAATAGTAAATTTGGCATAGGATGAGATGGATCGGAATGACTTAGGACTATCCATGCATACTGGTACTAGTAACCAGTGAAATCTGTGCACATGAACTTATTGTACATGCATACATGACATTCCCGGTTTTTGTGCCTAAGGCAATTTTAGTGTGATTAATTTGATTATTAGGTTTGAAAAATTATTCTGACTGATCCAAAGTGTGTTTTATATTTTAAGGGATTTTTAGGAATTTTTCTAGATTTTTCCGGAGGAAATTTCCGGACCGGAAAAATTGTCAATTGGCGAACTGGTCGATTTTCGGTAGCGAAAGTTTCTACCCAATGGCACTGTAATATTGGGTATATTATTTTGGAATTGAAATTAGGGTCATTTGAGTTGATTGGGGTTAGTTTTTGATCTGGATTAAAAAAAGAATAAGTTGACTTTTCTTTAAAACTATAAACCAATCACATTTGGCCACCAAAAAGCTTCATTTAATGCTCACTTGCTTCCTCCCACGGTTTTACATAAGGAAATATTGTTTCCTTTCCCTTGTAACCGAAAATGTGGAGTTATGGTATAAAAAGTGATGAAAATTCATTGGTTTATACCTTTGACTTTTCTTTGAAAATTTGTACCAACCAAAACTTGCCAACATCTCATTCATTTAATGCCTTCTTATCATGTTTCTTGGTATTACCTATGCCCTCTCTCGGTGATGACTTAAAGAATGAAGGAATGAGATAAAAAAAAAGTTGCTTTTAGTCTTGCTTTTGTAACTCATCCGAAAGTATCTCCTCCCATTTGCTCTCTCCATCGAATTTCTTTCTTCTCCTCCTTTTCTTTATCTAATTGTTGTCTTCTTCCTCCAACCTTAAGAGCCTTGCATGCATCCAAGCTACTTCTTTTCATGATGATGACCTTGTGTGAGGATTAGAAAGTAGAAAGTGGTGTAGTATTGAGAGAGAAAGGCTTGAATTAGGTAAGTTGTATTGTTAAGCTTTAATTAAGGTTTAATTATGAATTTATGAATCATGGTAGTTAGAAACATTGAATGGGAGATATGGTATGTTTATTATGTTTATTGATGCCTTAAATTGATGATAATTATTGCTTGACTTAATGGGTATAAGGTTAGTTTGAAGTAGGAATGGATAAGGTAATATGAATACATGGTTTTAACTTGATTTGTGATTGAATTTTGATGATTAATGTTAATTAGAATTGAGAAATTTAGTGCTGCCAATTTTTAGGTATTAGCCCTAGGACATGTATGAATGTGTATGAATGGTATAAGAATTGATTTGTGTTATTTGGATGCTTGATGATGTGTTAAAGGCAATGGAAATGAGAGAAACAAAGGTTGGACCAAATCTGGAAAATTAGGGTTTTTGATTGATTGTACTGTTTTAATCATAACTCATTGTTTAGATATGAAAATTAGGCACGGTTTGTGCCCACTTAAACTTTGGGATGTTGGCTACAACTTTGTGTGAAATAGGTGTTGTTAAATTGTAATGTTAGAAGGGTGAATTGTTGCATGGAAAGTTACTGTTTCATTGCCTGTGAACAGTAACCGAAACCATAACCTATGAGCTTTGCTGATTTTTCTAAATTAATTGAGATGGAATTAGGGAGAATGGTCTTCATGAAAGTTGTAGCATATTGAGTTATCTTTCCATTTCCACTGATCTTGCTATTTTTAGAGGTGTATATTGAGAGATATGAACTGTTTTCTATGGACTGGTTTTGGGCATGTTGATGAAACCTAGCTTAAGTGTCTGACTTGTGAGTATTCTGCTTGGAAGTAATTTTATCCATTTTTTTGGACTGAATTGGTGTGAGTGATCTTCTTTAAAGTTGTAGAGGAAGAAATTATCTTGAAAATGAGATATGGCATATAATTTTAGAGGTCGAGTTGGGAGTTATGATTTTGCAAAAGCTGATCCTGCATTAGGATGTGAATGGTGATCATGGCAAGTAACTTGCAAAATAGTTTTGAAATTGTTAGAAATCGAATTGGAGTGTGAGTTCTCATGAAACTTGAAGTTTGAGATCTTATCTTTTCAGGAACATAAGGTAGTGAAATTGGTGACATTTGTGCTAAGAGATATCTTTGTTTGGAAAATTCTTGCCAGATTGATTGATTTCAGAGACTGATTCTTTGTTGAATTATTTGACCTAGTTAGGTATGGAATTTGATTTTGGGTTGTTCATGAAAGTTGTAGATAACATTGTGATCTTGATGAGAATATTTATTGTGTAATTGTTGACTGAAGAATCAGAGAGTTATGGAATTTGCAATGTACTGTTCTGTTTTAATGGGATTTGATTAGGCAGTAGCTTTGATGGGATATTTGACACCCTTAGGGGTGAAATTGATTTTTATGGTCTTCTTGAGAATTGTAGAGCTTTTCATGACCTTCCAACAAGCTATAGTTTGTATTTTTCCGAATTGTATGCTAAGAATTATAAAGGTTGGAACTTTGGATTGAAAACTGGAAAAAGGGCAAGGAAGGCACATATATATATATATATATATATATATATTATTTTTGTTATTATTTGGCATTAAATGACCCGATTGTTTCTTTTGTCAATTTCTTTTTCGTCCGACGTCCGATTGACCTGATTCTTGAGGCATCGGATTGGTAACATATTGAATTCTATTTTTTGAGACATTGGAAATTTTTAGACGAGAAATTGACGTGGCCCTGGGTAACGGAGCCTTTAATCACTGTTTTATTAATTGGGGACCTATAGAGGTCCGAATTGCGCACCGTCAGCGCCAATAGGTTTCTAATTTTTAGACGGATTTTTCTGGGAGAAAAAAAAAAGAGATTAGGGCCGGGAATTCATGAACATGCATATTTTACCTACATGTGCACAAATTGCATATTTAGTGACTCGTTCTTTCTCTGTTTCTTCTAGAGGCCCAAGTGGAGCGTGGTCCGACCGACGGGGCAGAAACTTCCCGGCATTAGCTCGGAAGTAATAGGTGAGTAACCTAGTTAGTTTCTCAACCTTATGTGTTTATTAATTATATGCATTGAGTGCTACGAGGAAGCAAGGATGGATATATGTGATTGATTGATTTGATTGATTTCGGACCATGGGTGTTCGAAATATTGGATTATGATATTGAAGTGCAAATGAGAATAAGTGCGTGAGAATGCATTAGTAAATTGGATTGTAAATGTGTTAGTGAAATGAAAGATAAATGCATGGGAATGAAATACCGGACTAAAAGTCCGAGGACATTGAAAAATGATCGGAAATAGTAATTAATTGGAATTGGAAATAGAAATGCGATAATTGGAAATTGAAACCGACATGTGCATTCATGCATAGTAAATGATCGATAATGGCGGTTGTGACCGGTGTAGCCACCGATTTGAGCTTTAAGCTCGATGCACGGGGCCTCGTGCTAACGTATTCGAGCCTCGGCTCGATGATCGTACTATGCCCAACATTTGAGCTTCAAGTCCAATGTTTGAGCCAATGGCTCAACGTATATAATTTGAGGCGCGACGGTCACAACAACGAAAGAAAATAAAAGAGTCACATGCACTTTGCATAAATGAATGTTTTATGTGAATTGTGTGAAAGGCTTATTGCCTTATAAAATGTGAAATTGATTGCTGTGATTTCTTGTTTATGATATATGTACAATATTGTGTGATTTTGTGGATATGCATGAGTTGGGTGAACCATCGATGATGGTTTCTCCGAGTTCGCAAACTCACCCAACATTGCATCTATTTTTCAGAAATGGAGAGTACCCGTTGGACACACGGAGTACGTCTCTCGCTAGCAAGACAGCAGTATCGGGTCGGGATCGATGTCGTTCAGATATCGCATTAGTGTATTGATTTGGTATTTAGTAGGCCCAATTGTTTATATGTAATTGTATAGAGTGGCTGAGCACTAATGAGTGCTAATAATGATTGAAATTGTTTTATCAGTGAAATGGTTTTATATTTGAAAATGTTTTGTTATAATTGGGCCAAGTCAATGATTGTTTTGCGCACTCTAATGTTTTTGAAAGAAAAAGAAAATGTCATACGATTTTTCATAAGGTAATGAATGTCCTAGTACGCTACCCTCGTGGGTCACGGGCTCGGATATCACCATGGATATCGGGTTCGGGTCTCGTCGAGAGTGGGGTGCTACAATGACAGACCGCATATGCCAGTAATATCCTAATGGCTTCAAGTCTTACTACTGGAGCATATGTCTCATTGTAGTCTATTCCTTCTTGCTGATTATAGCCTTGTGCTACTAATCTAGCCTTATTTCGACTCACTCTTCCTGATTCGTTTAACTTATTCTTAAAGACCATCTGGTTCTTATAAAGGATTTCTTAGGGGGTTTCGAAACTAAGGACCAAACATTATTCCTAGTAAATTGATTCAGCTCCTCTTGCATGGCTAACACCCAAGCTTCGTCTCGAAGAGCTTCCTCAACCTTCTTAGGCTCTATTTCAGAAATAAAAGCCACATTAGCTTCTCTTCTGAATCTGGACCTTGTCCTAACTCCTTCTGAGATCTCTCCGATAATCAACTCTTCTGGATGAGAAATTTTATATTTCTAGTCTCTTTTCAGTCTAATAGTTTCTGGAATATCTTCAACTTTGTCTACTTGAGTACCTGGTGTTGGAGTTTCTGTTGTGTTATCTAAGTTCTTTGAAGGACCTTTACTCTCCATGTCATCTTCCTTATGGGGTTGGGAACTATCATTAAACTTGACATGGATGGTCTCCTTAACTGTCTTTGAAATAAGGTTGTACACTCGGAATGCCTTAGACGATAATGAGTAGCCCAGAAAGATTCCTGGATAGGTCTTTGAATCGAATTTATCCAACAGCTCCTTTGTATTCAGAATAGAACATTTGCACCCAAATGGATGAAAGTAAGATATGTTTGGTCTTCTTCTGTTCCATAACTCATAAGGAGTCTTCTTGATATGGGTGCAATGAATTCTATTACGAATATAGCATGTTGTATTCACACTTTTCCGCTTGAGAAGTACTTAGGAAGATTCATCTCACAAAGCATAGTCCTAGCCATTTCTTGAATCTTCCTGTTCTTCCTTTCAACAACTCCATTCTGTTGTGGAGTCCTGGGAGCAGAGAAATTGTGGAAAATTCCATTCTCCTCACAGAATAATCTAAACTTCTCATTCTCAAACTCTCCACCATGTTCACTCCTGATACTAGCTATAGACATTCCTTTTTCATTTTGTAACTTTCTAGATAAGATCCTAAAACACTTAAAAGATTCATCTTTGTGTGATAAAAACAATATCCAACAAAATCGAGTAAAGTCATCAACAATAACAAGTCTATATTTCTTTCCGCCAAGACTTATTGTCCTTGTTGGACCAAATAAATCTAAATGTAACAACTCTAAAGGTCTAGATGATGTTACAAAATTTTTAGAAGAAAATTAAGTTTTAACTTGTTTTCCTTTCAAATATCTTTCACAGAAAAATTCTTTGTCAAAACTTATTTTTGGTAATCCTCTTATCAAATCATGTTTTGCCAACTTTGAAATGTGTTTAAAAGAGACATGACCTAGCTTTTTATGCCAGACTAGTCTTTCTTCTCCGGAAGATAGAAAGCATGAAACTTTTTGATTTTGAAAATCTTCTAAATCAATTTTGTAAAGATTATTTCTTCTCTTGGCAGAAAAAAGTATAGACCCATCTTTGTTTCGACTTCACAAAGATTTTGATTGAATGTATTTGTGAAACGAATCACACAATTGTTGTCGACGCTGATCAAATTATGTTTCAGACCATCAACAAGCAGTACATTATTTATGCATGCAAAGGAATCTTTACCTATTTTCCCGATTCCAATAATCTTTCCCTGCTGGTTGTCTCCGAAAGTTACCGAGCCTCCCTTCTTATACTGAAGGTCTAGGAACATAGACCTTCTTCCCGTCATGTGTTGTGAGCATCCACTGCCTTAATACCAATGGTGCTTACCGCATCTTCCAAGGAAGGATATCTGCAGGAGAAACTATTTTATTTTTTGGTACCCATATTTTCTTGGGTCCTTTATGGTTTGTAGTATGCACATGATGAGTTCTTTGATGCATATTACTAGAACGTTGATTAACACAAGATTTATTATAGTTTCTCTTTTGAGAGAAAGGGTTCTTATGAGGATAAGACATATTGCCTGTAAACCCTAATCCGGTTTTATCACTCGGATGTCTACATTTTCCAAGCATCTCATTTATTTTCTTTGTGCTCTCAGTTAAAGTAGCTAAATCAGCTGACAGATTCTTAATTCTCAGTTTCAGCTGATTGATCTCTTCTGATCTGTCTACAACTTTCTTTTTCTCCTCTAATTGCTTCTTTAGACATATATTTTCTCTCTCTATTACTTCCGTATGTCTAATATTTTCTCCATACTTTTTTTTAACAGTTTGTACTGTTTCAGAATAGCATGAGAATCTTCTAACAATTCTGAGTAGGCATCACGCATGTTATCGTAATCAAAATTTACCTTCTCATCACTTTCTTCCTCGGCTACCAGGTAGATGTTTGCATGTTCAGACGACTCGGAACCTGTATCTGACTCTGATGAATCTAGGTCCTCCTACGTTGCCATCTTGCTTTTCTTGCCTTCTCTACTCTTCTTTGGTTTCTTCTTTAGAGTAGGACATTCGAACTTGTAGTGTCCAGGCTGATTGCACTCGTAGCAAATGACATATGACTTCTCTGGTTTAGCTTCATCTTTTTCATTCTTATTGAAAGTCTGATTTCCTTTGGACTTCTTCTTCAACATGCCTCTTATCTTTCTAGAGATGAAAAATAATTCGTCATCTTTGTTGGGATCCGATCCGTGGACCGGACCCCAACTGTCCCGGGATGTGAGCCCGGGTGGAGCCCATCCCCGGGACACTTGCTCTGATACCACAGATGTTGGAACTCGATCCGTGGACCGGACCCCAACTGTTGGATCCGAGACCTAACTACACATAACTTACCACTTACTTTCTTGTTCTGATATCCCAGAGCCCAACTTTCATAGTCCTGAAGCCTTGTACTTAAAATCTTGCAGGGTTCTTAACTGTAACTCTACATTCGTGGCGAGCGCACACTACTTAAACATCATAATCACATATTTTACTTGTTCATAACAAATATAGCTTAAAGTCTCAAGTTCGCATAGAGGCAAGAGTCACCTCAAACGGGTTATATAACTCAAGATATGCTTCAAAAACCTAAAAGAGTTCATGTCCGAAACATGCTCTCTTAACTGGCCTCTCACTTCTTTTAATGTAAACTTTCTCAATTTGACTCCAATTGATACCAAATTTTATGGAGTGAAGGATATATGTCTTATAAATCCAATGGTTCAAGCCTCACCTCATTTGGAGGTCGTATGAGGGATTTATGCCCAAAACAATAGACCATGCTCACTTCAAAAATCCAAATGAAACGCTTTTGGCGCGATTCTCATAACTCTTAATATAGAGGTTATATTGTGTTCGTTCTTTCACTATTTGAAAATAGACATCCAGATCTACAACGCTTATGAAGACCATAAAACCAAATTCGGCCTCTAACAATGTCTAAAATGCCACTTTTCCCGTAGCTTTCCGTTAAACGGACAGCCATGTCCGTTTAACGGACACATTCGGGTGAATGGGTACCAAACTCTTCGCAAATGTCCGTCTAACGGACACGAGTAGGGCAAGGGGTGTTTTGAAACCCGAGACTGTCCGTTTAACGGACATTAGTGTCCATTTAACGGACACGCCAATTTCCAAAACTTCCAATTCTTAAAACCAACTTCAATTCACTTGACACTTCCATCTTTCAAAGCTTATAACTTCTTATTCCTAGCTCCAATATGAGCATATTATACCTCCATGGAAAGACAAAAAAATTGTCTACAATTCATATGAAGGACACAAATGCTAATTCTATCATTAATTAAGGTGAAACCTCATTTGAATGTACTGCTCTAACAATGACCAATGAAACAGTACATGAACAGTAACTGAATGTGTTCTTCACCTCATAACTTTTTAACCCTAACTCCAAATGAGACAAACGATATACCATTGGAAAGCTATAAACTTCTAATACAATTGTCAAGAAGATCTCTCAATTCAATTCAAACATTAAACCGGTCTAAAATCAAATGGAAGTTGCTGCACAATTTTTGGAAAAATTGGACAGCACCTCCCCTATTTTATTCCTAACCCAAATCTTCAATCTAAGGCTACAACCTGCATGAAACTCAATACTCAACCTCATTCAACATGTTTCAATTCTAAGGTATCTCCCAATACCATTTAAAGCAACAACCACACTCTTAATCATCTAATCATGTCTAAACTATAACAATGATGCAATTGTCTTAAACATACATGGATTTCTCAAAATACATTATAACTGAACATTTTTGCATTCATATGAAATCATAAGTTATTATAAAGCTTTAGAGGGCATTTCAAGCCACTCCATCATATCCCAAAATACAAACTTGTCAAAAACATCATTTGCTCAAAATGCATCTAAAGCATTGATTTTACAAAAGTTAACTTGAAAATACATCAAAAACACAATCTTGGAGTATGCCTTGAGTTCATTCTTCGTGATCCTGATCTTCACCTGGAGATGGGACGGGAAGGTGGGGGGGTGAGCTTTCGCTCATGGGTAACACATTTATATTTATATATCAAGCATATCCATTTAATTATCCATACATTTAACAATCTTTCAATAAAGTCTAAATACATGCATCATGCAATTTTCATCAATACATAAGCATAATTTCTCACAATTCAAACATTCATAATTCTTGTATTTTCATGTAATCACATATGAAACACATCAAATAGCTCGGTAAGTCCTTATTCTTGGCAACCATATAGTCTCATTTAATGAGCCTATATGGGCAAATCTGGAGGAGTCCAAAATGTTGGATCATCCTATGCCACAATCGGGCAGCTGGGCGAAGGCTTTTCATGGTCGACGTGCACGTGACAGTTCTTAGGACAATACCTTACCCACATAACATAACAATCATGTATCATACAAGAAATGGAACTGTTCTTGTCCAATTCATTGTTTTCTTGAAAATCTTCTCTTTCATGCATATTTCATATCGTTCATTTCATGCATAAGTCATATTGTGCATTCATACTCATTTAAGCTATTTCATTCAATACTAACTCAACCATCATCAAATCATCAACATGTATTATTTTCATTTACACATAACTCATGATTAATGTCATCTAACCACAACTAACACAAGCATTTAATACAACTTTCAAGTAGTTGAAACTCATTAATGTCATGCATTAATTTACATTTATAGCTTATATACATAAAGATAAATATGAAACCCACCTTTTAGACTTGTTAAATCCTTGCTAATGGAGCTCCTCCACTTGCTCTTCTCCTCTCTCTTGCTCTAATTCAAGAGAAACAAAACCCAAATTCAACACAAATCCAATTGAAATTCCATAAAACCTCTTTCATGAAATTAACTTAAGAATAACTAAACCCATCTTCTTTCTAAGCCATCTAAACCATAAAACCAACAAAAACTTAACCTTAATCAAGAGGCTTACCTTAAATCTTTAGCTAACCAAGTGATTTCTTGGTTCAAAATGGAGCTCTAGCCTCCCTCCACACTTTTTCCTCTTGCACTTTCTCCAAACTCTTGTTTGAACTCTTAGAAATCACAAACCCTAGCCATGCTTTTCTTCTTTTCTCCTTCTCCCTCCATTTTCACGACACTCTTCTTTTCTTCCTTCAAATTTCGAAACCCTCTTCCTTTCCTTTCCTAACTCACTTAATTCTTTCCCTTTTTATACTCCTTATTACTTACTTAAGCCCATTAAACTAAGGTGACTCATTTCTCTTCTTTCCCTCTTCCTTTCTTCTTTAACCTACTCAAGCCCACTAATTTCTCAAGCCCATCTTACTCATTTAATTCCATTAACTCACTACCTAACATCTTTAATGCTAACTCATACTAATTAATGTCAAGTTAATTAATGCTAACATAATTTACTTAATTACTCTAATCATGCTTAATTTTAAAAAAATTGGGCTAACATTTCTCCCCTTAAGAAATTTAGTCCTCGAAATTCTTACAGTTCCTTGAAGAGGTATGGATCTCGCTCTGCATTGCATCCAAAGGTTCCCACGTCGCCTCTTCAATCGCATGATTTCTCCACGGGACTTTGACTAGTTTGATTTTTTATTCACGAGGATCTTATCCTTCTTGTCCGAATTGTCACGGGCATTTCTTCATAACTCGATCATCACTCATTTGAACTTCGAGGTGCGAATGATGTGAGAAGGATCGATCTGCACCTTCTCAAAGATCGAGACATGGAATACATCATGAATCTGTGACAATTCCGCGGCAATGCTAATCAGAGGCCAACGGCCCAATCCTCTCCAATACTTCATACGGACCCACATAGCGAGGACTTAACTTCCCCTTCTTACCAAATCTCACAACTCCCTTCTATGGAGACGTCTTGAGGAACACCTTGTCACCCAGTGCATATTCCATTTCTTTCCTGTTAGCATCGGCATAACTCTTCATTATATCCTGGGCTACCTTAAGTCGCTGTTTGATTACATCCACTTTCTCAACTGTCATCTGGACCAACTCTGGTCCCACTAGCTTCCTCTCACCTTCTTCATCCCAAAGATATCGAGTCCTGCATCTTACGCCATAAAGGGCTTCATAAGGAGCCATCTGTATGCTCGAATGGTACGAATTGTTATAGGCAAATTCGACCAACGGCAAATGATCATCCCATGCTCCTCTGAAGTCCATGACACATGCTCTAAGCATCCCCTCTAGAGTCTGGATTGTCCTCTCAGACTGGCCATCCGTCTGAGGATGAAACGCCGTACTGAAATTCAGCTTAGTTCCTAACGTTTCCTGCAAACTCTCCCAAAATCTCGATATAAATCGAGGATCCCTGTCAGATACTATGAAATCCGAAACTCCATGTAAGCTTACCACTTCATCAATATATTTCCTGGCTAAGACTTGCAATGAATCTGTTTGCTTGATTGCCAGAAAATGGGCTGACTTGGTCTACCGATCAACAATAACCCAAATGGCATCATGCTTCTTGCTGGTCCTAGGCAAACCCATCAGAAAATCCATTGTGATCCTTTTCCACTTCCATTCAGGAATGGACAATGGCCTTAGCATGCCTGAAGGTGCCTGGTGTTCAGCCTTGACTTGCTGACACACTAGACATCTGCTCACATATTCAGCTACATCCCTCTTCATACCTTTCCACCAGAAATGTTCCTTCAAATCTCTGTACATTCTGGTGCTGCTTGGGTGCATGGAATAAGGCACATTGTGTGCCTCATCCATGATCTCATCCTTAACTGCCTTATCATTTGGAATACATAACCGGTTTCCGACTACCATTAACCCATCATCCCTTACTTACACTTCTGACTGCTTACCATGTTGAATTTAATCTCTCACCACTTAATTTCAGATCCGCTTCGCAACTCCTTGACCTTCTCCCTAAGGATAGGTCTCACCCGAATTGAGCAAAACACCATCGATTCATCACGCTTTAAACCGATCTTCAACTTGGCCATCTGTTCCAACAGAGGAAAGTAAATCGATCAGACGTAAGATATGGATGATTTCACCTCAAAGCATCCGCCACTACATTCGCCTTGCACGGATGATACTCTATCATCAGGTCATAGTCCTTGAGCAACTCCAACCATCATCTCTGCCTTAAATTCAACTCTTTCTGACTCATAATGTACTTAAGACTTTTGTGATCCATGAAGATCCTAGTATGAACCCCATATAGGTAGTGTCTCCAAATCTTTAGGGCAAAAATTACTGCTGCTAACTCCAAGTCATGAGTCGGATAATTTAACTCATACTGCTTCAACTGCCATGAAGCATAGGCTATTACCCTGTCATCCTGCATCAGCACACATCCTAGACCCTTCCTCGAAGCATCACTGTACACCGTATACTCCTGGTCTCCATTGGGCAAAACCAATACTGGAGCACTTGTCAATCTATTCTTGAGCTCCTCAAAACTCTTCTGACATTCCTCACTCCATATGAACTGCTGATTCTTTCTTAACAGCTTAGTCATAGGGACAGCTATCATTGAGAATCCTTCCACGAATCTCCTATAATAACCTGCCAAACCTAGGAAGCTTCTTACCTCTTTCCTTTGTCTTGGGCTCTTGCCAATTCCATCGCTTCTACTTTCCTCGGATCAACATGGATCCCTTTTTGGAAATCACATATCCAAGGAAAACTACTTCATACTGACCAAAATTCACACTTGCTAAATTTGGCATCTGACTCTGTTCTCTCAATCTCTGCAATACTATCCTGAGATGCTGTTCATGCTCTCCTTCATCCTTAGAATAAACCAGAATGTCATCATTGAACACAATGACAAACTGATCTAAGAATTCATTCAACACCCTATTCATCAGATCCATGAAGGCAGCTGGAACATTGGTCAATCCGAAGGGCATGACCCTGAATTCATAGTGCCCATAACGGGTCCTGAAGGCTGTCTTGTTTACATCAGACTCCCTGATTCGGAGTTGATGATAACCTGATCTTAGGTCAATCTTCAAAAAGACCCTTGCTCCCTGCAGCTGATCAAATAAATCATCTATCCGTGGCAACGGATACTTGTTCTAAATCGTCATCTTGTTAAGCTTTCTGTAGTCTATGCACGTCTTCCATGTTCCATCTTTCTTCCTAACAAACAGGATCGGAGCTCCCCAAGGTGAAGAACTCGGCCTGATGAACTGCTTCTCTAACAATTCCTGCAATTGCTCCTTGAGTTCTCTCAGCTCAACTGGAGCCATTCTGTAGGGTGGTATGGAGATTGGCGCGGTTCCGGGAATGAAGTCAATTTCGAACTCAATTTCCCTCACCGGCGGCAACCCTGGTAATTCTTCTGGAAATACATCAGGAAACTCCCTCACAACCTGAAAATCTTCTAATCTGCCCACATTCACTTCTGGATCCACTATATGTGCCAAGAAGGCCTCACACCCTTGGCTCATCATATTGTCAGCTAACATAGCCAAAATGATCCTCGGCACTGGTAGTTTCCTGTCCCCCTTGAAGACTATCTTCTGATCATTGCCCAGATCAAACTCTACTTCTTTCAAACTACAGTCTAGCTTCGCCTTGTACCTCTCCATGACATCCATCCCCAATATAACATCCAATCCTTGAAGGTCTAGAGGTAGTAGATCTACTACCAGTCTAGTACCGTCGATACTGAGCTCACAATTCTTATAGATCAAACTAATCACCACCTTACTCCCTAAAGGAGTACTAACAACCAGAAAGTTATCCATAGTCTCAGACATACAAAGATGCAAATTCATACTTGCAGATACAAACGAATGTGTAGAGCCAAGATCAATTAACACATAAGCAGGAGAGTCAAATAGCATAGCCATACCATCACTACTTAGGAGCAATTGCGGCTTCTTCTCTGGTCATGACAAATACCACGGCCGGTGCTCGACCTTGTCCTCAGGTCTCCTGCTCGATATACCTTCCTTGCGAGACTGAATCGCCACATCATACACCGCCGAGGTGCCACTGTTTACGCTCTTCTTGGGGCTGAGATCGAGACCCTCCCGCTTCGATCGCACTGGGACAATCCTTGATTCATGCCCCTTTGGTCACAGACAAAACATGCTCCTATCTTCAGAGACATTCCCTTTGTGAAATCTCCCACAGTGATCACATTGGGAATTCCCTCTACTGTCCATCCCGGGCCATACACTCAAGCTTGCCTCGACATAGCCCTAGGCTGCTTGCTCTGAGTGGGACCTTTGCTGCCCACCACACTCTGAGTATGATGAGTTCTAGTGCTCCTCGCAGTCTTGGAGCACTCATGCCTTTTCCGAGGCTCGCTCGTTCTTCCTCTTCTAGTCACTTCACTACGATGTTCTCGAATTTCTCACTCAAGAGCAAGATCCACCACCGGTGGTAATCACGGAAGTTGTGGATCACCACCTTTCCTGCATCCTAGGTGCAATCCACCTCAAACTTCCGACACTTATCTTCCTCAGTTGCCACGATATTGGCTGCATACCGTGATAACTGAGTGAACTTCAATTCATACTCTGCCACACTCAACTCCCTCTGAGCGAGATTCAGAAATTCCCTGGCCTTATCCTGCATGTAGACCATCGAGAAATACTTCCTCCGAAGGCCTCTAGAATTCCTCCATGTCAAGATCGGAGGTATTTCGACTACGGGCACCTGACTCCCACCAAAGGTGATGCATCCCTTGCGATAAGCTAAGCGCATAGTCGAGCTTCTCATCGTCAGTACACTTCATTTGATTCAGGACCCTCTCGGTCCTCTTCAGCCATGCTTCGGCTTCCTCGGGATTGGTAGCCCCACTGAAGTCGACTGCTCCATACTTCCGGAGCTTATCATACTGCCCGCTCCTCTCTACTAGGGCTGGCACTTGAGCCTGTCTTCCTTGGCCCATGGCATAAGTGAAAGCCTGGGCGAATGCCTGGAAGAACTGGGGATCCATGGAATTCACTTGTGGAGGAGGCGGCGGAGGCACTTCGTGTTGCACACTTGGTGCATCAGAGTCAGAGATAGGAAAGGTCCCTGCATCCTGCGGAACATACGACTCATCCGTACTTCCGCGATGAGAACTTGGTCGAGATTGAGCTCCTCGAGTTCTCTTTCAAGGCGGCATTACTCCTTCAATTTAAAAATCAGTGAAAATCTTTAGTTCACATAAAACAAGTTCAATTCACTCATTTGAAAGCAATGTTACATATTATGCATTTAAAACAATGCACATAATTCATATAATTCATGTAGGAAAATGCATGATGACTTGACCCTTAGACAATCCCACTAAGGTTCCTAGGAAACCCTAAACCCGGTTTCGCTCTGATACCACAGATGTTGGGACCCGATCCGTGGACCGGACCCCAACTGTCCCGGGATGTGAACCCGGGTGGAGTCCATCCCCGAGACACTTGCTCTGATACCACAGATGTTGAAACCTGATCCGTGGACCGGACCCCAACTATTGGATCCGAGACCCAACTACACATAACTTACCACTTACTTTCTTGTTCTGATATCCCAGAGCCCAACTTTCATAGTCCTGAAGCCTTGTACTTAAAATCTTGCAGGGTTCTTAACTGTAACTCTATATTCGTGGCGAGCGCACACTACTTAAAATCATAATCACATATTTGAATTGTTCATAAAAAATATAGCTTAAAGTCTCAAGTTCGCATAGAGGCAAGAATCACCTCAAACGGGGTTATATAACTCAAGATATGCTTCAAAAACCTAAAAGAGTTCATGTCCAAAACATGCTCTCTTAACTGGCCTCTCACTTCTTTTAATGTAAACTTTCTCAATTTGACTCCAATTGATACCAAATTTTATGGAGTGAATGATATATGTCTTATAAATCCAATGATTCAAGCCTCACCTCATTTGGAGGTCGTATAAGGGATTTATGCCCAAAACAATAGACCATGCTCACTTCAAAAATCCAAATGAAACTCTTTTGGCGCGATTCTCATAACTCTTAATATAGAGGTTAGATTGTGTTCGTTCTTTCACTATTTGAAAATAGACATCCAGCTACAACTCTTATGAAGACCACAAAGCCAAATTCTGCCTCCAACAATGTCGCAAATGCCACTTTTCCCGTAGCTGTCCGTTAAACGGACAGCCATGTCCGTTTAACGGACACATTCGGGTGAATGGGCACCAAACTCTTCGCAAATGTCCGTTAAACGGACATGCATGTCCGTCTAACGGACACGAGTAGGGAAAGGGGTGTTTTGACACCCGAGGCGGTTCGTTTAATGGACATTAGTGTCCGTTTAACGGACACGCCAATTTCCAAAACTTCCAATTCTTAAAACCAACTTCAATTCACTTGACACTTCCATCTTTCAAAGCTTATAACTTCTTATTCCTAGCTCCAATATGAGCATATTATACCTCCATGGAAAGATAACAAAATTGTATACAATTCATATGAAGGACAAAAATGCTAATTCTATAACTAATTAAGGTGAAAACTCATTTGAATGTACTGCTCTAACAATGACCAATGAAACAGTAAATGAACAGTAACTGAATGCGTTCTTCACCTCATAACTTTTTAACCCTAACTCCAAATGAGACAAACGATATACCATTGGAAAGCTCTAAACTTCTATTACAATTGTCAAGAAGATCTCTCAATTCAATTCAAACATTAAACCGGTCTAAAATCAAATGGAAGTTGCTGCAAAATTTTTGGAAAAATTGGACAGCACCTCCCCTATTTTATTCCTAACCCAAATCTTCAATCTAAGGCTACAACCTGCATGAAACTCAATACTCAACCTCATTCAACATGTTTCAATTCTAAGGTATCTCCCAATACCATTTAAAACAACAACCACACTCTTAATCATCTAATCATGTCTAAACTATAACAGTGATGCAATTGTCTTAAACATACATGGATTTCTCAAAATACATTATAACTGAACATTTTTGCATTCATATGAAATCATAAGTTATTACAAAGCTTTAGAGGGCATTTCAAGCCACTCCATCATATCCCAAAATACAAACTTGTCAAAAACATCATTTGCTCAAAATGCATCTAAAGCATTGATTTTACAAAAGTTAACTTGAAAATACATCAAAAACACAATCTTGGAGTATACCTTGAGCTCATTCTTCGTGATCCCGATCTTCACCTGGAGATGGGACGGGAAGGTGGGGGGGTGAGCTTTCGCTCGTGGGTAACTCATTTATATTTATATATCAAGCCTATCCATTTAATTATCCATACATTTAACAATCTTTCAATAAAGTCTAAATACATGCATCATGCAATTTTCATCAATACATAAGCATAATTTCTAACAATTCAAACATTCATAATTCTTGTATTTTCATGTAATCACATATGAAAAACATCAATGGCTCGGTAAGTCCTTATTCTTGGCAACCATATAGTCTCATTTAATGAGCCTATATGGGCAAATCTTGAGGAGTCCAAAATGTTGGATCATCCTATGCCACAATCGGGCAGCCGGGCGAAGGCTTTTCATGATCGACGTGCACGTGACAGTTCTTAGGACAATACCTTACCCACATAACATAACAATCATGTATCATACAAGAAATGGAACTGTTCTTGTCCAATTCATTGTTTTCTTGAAAATCTTCTCTTTCATGCATATTTCATATCGTTCATTTCATGCATAAGTCATATTGTGCATTCATACTCATTTAAGCTATTTCATTCAATACTAACTCAACCATCATCAAATCATCAACATGTATTATTTTCATTTACACATAACTCATGATTAATGTCATCTAACCACAACTAACACAAGCATTTAATACAACTTTCAAGTAGTTGAAACTCATTAATGTCATGCATTAATTTACATTTATAGCTTATATACATAAAGATAAATATGAAACCCACCTTTTAGACTTGTTAAATCCTTGCTAATGGAGCTCCTCCACTTGCTCTTCTCCTCTCTCTTGCTCTAATTCAAGAGAAATAAAACCCAAATTCAACACAAATCCAATTGAAATTCCATAAAACCTCTTTCATGAAATTAGCTTAAGAATCACTAAACCCATCTTCTTTCTAAGCTATCTAAACCATAAAACCAACAAAAACTTAACCTTAATCAAGAGGCTTACCTTAAATCTTTAGCTAACCAAGTGATTTCTTGGTTCAAAATGGAGCTCTAGCCTCCCTCCACACTTTTTCCTCTTGCACTTTCTCCAAACTCTTCTTTGGAACTCTTAGAAATCACAAACCCTAGCCATGCTTTTCTTCTTTCTCCTTCTCCTCCATTTTCACGACACTCTTCTTTTCTTCCTTCAAATTTCGTAACCCTCTTCCTTTCCTTTCCTAACTCACTTAATTCTTTCCCTTTTTATACTCCTTATTACTTACTTAAGCCCATTAAACTAAGGCCTAACTCATTTCTCTTCTTTCCCTCTTCCTTCCTTCTTTAACCTACTCAAGCCCACTAATTTCTCAAGCCCATCTTACTCATTTAATTCCATTAACTCACTACCTAACATCTTTAATGATAACTCATACTAATTAATGTCAAGTTAATTAATGCTAACATAATTTACTTAATTACTCTAATCATGCTTAATTTTAAAAAAAAATTTGGGGCTAACAATCTTCATCACTTGACTCTTGTTCTGATTGACTGGAGTCGTCATTCTTTGATTCTTCAATCTTTAACGCTTTTGATGACTTCCTCCTTCTTTGGGTCTTGTGATTCTTTTGTCCGGCCTTCAGCGCTATCGACTTGTCCCGTTTGGGCTTGTCTTCAGCATCGAGTTCAACTTCATGAATCTTCAAGGATCCAAGCAACTCGTCAAGCTTTAGCACGCTCAAATCTTTGGCTTCCTGCACCGCAGTAACTTTAGGTCTCCACCTCTTTGGAAGACTTTTTAAGATCTTTCAAACAAGATCTTGATTGTTGTACGTTCTTCCAAGAGCTTTCAATCCATTGACAATTGTTTGAAATCTTCCAAACATTTGATCAATGGATTCTTCATCTTTCATCCTAAAAAGCTCGTATTGGTGCACAAGAATGCTTATCTTGGATTCTTTAACTTGGCTTGTGCCTTCATGAGCAATGGACAATGTGTCCCACATCTCTTTCACAGTGTCGCATCCGTGGACTTTGTCATACTCGCTCCTGCTTAGGACACAGGTCAAGAAGAACTTCGTTTTTTTAGTTCAGCTGTATCCTCGCCTTTTGGTCAGCCGTCCATCTGATTCGTGGAATAGAATTCCCATGTTCATCTACTGGTGTATAAGGTCCATTCTCTATCATGTTCCAAAGGTCGACATGAGTAGATTCTATGAATAGTCGCATCCTATTTTTCCAGTAATGATAATCTTCTCCGTTGAATGCTGGAGGTCTAGTGACTGAGACTCCTTCTGCGATGTATATATGTGATTCCGCCATTATCTTTGATCCACACTTTGCTATAGTGATCCTTGGATACTAGGCTCTGATAACAATTCAAGTGAATCACACGTTAATACTGTGTTTAGAAAACGATATAAGAATGCACGAGAAAGGGGGGTTGAATTGTGTATTCCCCTTTTTTGAAAAAAAATCTTTCAAAAATGTTTGTTAGAAATAAAATTCTTTTACAGAACTTCCGATAGATTCTAATTAATCAAAACTTTGAAAACTTTGTTTACGAACTAAGTAATGATAAAACTTGAATCTAAAAGAAAGATAGAGTAAGAGTAGTTGACACAGTGATTTATCCTGGTTCACCCCAAACCGTGGGCTACGTCCAGTCCTCAGAGTTCTTTATGAGATTTCACTATCTCTTCAACTTTTACAAGTATTCTTTACGAGCCTCTTCAGGTCTCTACAATCAGTATTCTTTCACACTTAGCCTCTGCAAGCTATCTGCACTACTTCCTCATAGAAAAGTGTTTGAAACTTGTTACAGTAAAAATAGCTCTCGGCTAATTTGCACAGAATGCTTTTTACGATCGCGTAGATGTAATTCAACTAATTTTTCAACTAACTTTGCAATCTTCTACTTCGACTTGTATTTATAGCCTTCGTCTCCAACTGCTTCTTGATTCTTGTTTTTGGATTCTTGCTTCTTGAATCTTTAAAAGAAACGGTTAATCAGTTGAGTTTTGTAACTAACCCGAACTGACTCTTGCGTCTGCTTTTCAATTCTTCTTCTGTGTCTGTTTTTCTTTAATTTGCGTATTCGTTTGTTTTTATTTTGTCTTCGTCTGCGTTTGTATTTCTCTTTTGCGTCTGCGTCTGCGTCTACGTCTGTATTTCTCTTTTGCGACTGCGTCTGTATCTCTCTTTTACGTTTGCGTCTGTTTTCCTCTTTTGCGTCTGCGTCTGTTTTTCTCTTTTCATTTGCGTCTGTGTCTACGTCTTATTGTTCGTCTGCGTCTATCTTTCTGTTCGTCTATGTTGCTTCGTCTGTATTGCTTCGTCTGCTTTTGTTTTTTTTTTATTGTTCTCTTTGTTATACATCAAAATTATATCTAAGTAAAGTCATTTTGACTTAACACTTCTATCTCCTTTTCAGGCTCAATGTCATTTTGTGAAACTTGAATTTCTTTGAGTTGTACTTTACTCCCACTGTTTCCTTTGGAAACAAATTCCTTCTCTAAGAAAAAACCATTTCGAGCAACAAACACTTTGTTCTCAGATGGGATGTAAAAGTAATATCCTTTAGTTTCCTTAGGATATCCCACAAAATAACATTTTTCTGATTTGGGTGTCAACTTGTCGGTAGTAGGACGCTTCACATAAGCCTCACAAACCCAAATATTTAGAAAAGATAAATTGGGACGCTTCCCAGTCCATATCTAATAAGGTGTCTTTTCTACAACCTTTGAAGGAATACGATTCAATATGAATGCTGCTGTTTCTAAAGCATAGCTCCAAAAATATTTTGGAAGATCATTTTGACTCATCATTGATCGAACCATATCTAATAGAGTTCGATTTATCCTTTCAGAAACACCATTCCATTGAGGAGTTCCTGGAGGAGTCAATTGTGAAACGATTCCAAAATCCTTAAGATAATCATCAAACTCTTGGCCTAAGTATTCACCTTCTCGATCAGATTGAAGGATTTTAATTGTCTTGCTAAGCTAATTTTGTACTTCATTCTTATACTCTTTGAACTTTTTAAAAGATTCAGATTTGTGCTTCATTAAATAGACATACCCATATCTACTAAAGTTATCTGAAAAAGTAATGAAATACAAATAACCTCCTCTCGCTAAAATGCTAAAAGGACCACATACATCGGTATGTATAAGGCCCAATAGCTCATTGGTCCTTTCCCCTTTACCTGTGAAGGGGGCCTTTGTCATCTTACCTAGTAAACAAGAATCACATGTCTCAAAAGATTCAAACGAATCAATGAATCCATCTTGATGAAGTTTTGAAATACGTTTTTCATTTACATGGCCTAAGCGACAATGTCAGAGATAGGTTGGGTTTAAATCATTAGATTTAAACTTCTTGGTATTTATGTTATAGATGGGCTCATTTGTAACAAACTCAATGTCTAGAGTATAAATGCCATTTAATTGACGCACAATTCCATATAAAATGTCATTCTTATAAATGGAAATACTTCTATTCGCAATAGAAAATTTAAATCCATCATTCTCTAAACAAGCAAAAGAAATAATGTTCCTACTCATAGTAGGTACATAATAACAATTCTTGAGTTCTAAAATGAGCCCAGTAGGAAAAATAAGATCATAATTCCCCACGAATAAAGCAGCAACTCTTGCTCCATTTCCCACGGGCAGGTCAATCTCACCAGACATCAATCTTCTAGTCCTTCTAATACCCAGGATGTAGAAGGAGTAAAATTGATTTCTATAGCAAACATACCTGAAGAAGTAGTCGCACTATTCTTCTTCTCTTTCAGCTCTTCCAAATAGAGTTTGCAGTTCCTTTTCCAATGACCAGGTTCATTGCAATGAAAGCAAACTCCCTCTTTGGGTGCCTTAGTCTTAGCTTTAGGCTTGGGCTTGGACTTAGACTTGGGTACTTTACCTTTGTCCTTTGCTGTGCCCTTCTTCTTGAAACCTTTTACCTTTTGAACCATAAGAACTTCATTGGTGATCTTAACCTTTCCCTTTAAGTTCTCTTCAACAGTTTTCAACGTCCCATGCAATTCATCAATGGACTTCTCCATATTATGCATGTTGTAGTTAAGAATGAACTGATCATATTCATCAGTCAAAGATGCTAGAATAAGATCAGTCACCAATTCTTCACTAATAGGTGCACCTAATTTCTCAAGATGATGAATGTAACTCTTCATCTTAAGAACATGAGCACTAACGGGTGTGCCAGGAGTCATCTTGCATGAATTCAATGCCTTAGTGGTTCTAAACCTCTCTTGGCGTGCTTGCTCTTGAAACATAGTTTTCATTTGAGCAAGCATGTCATAGGCCTCCATTTTCTCTAAATCCTTCTGAAGGTCAGAGATCATGGCACGTAACATAAGGCATGGCACATCTGTAGAGTCATTGATTTGCTTCGTGTAAGCATCCTTTTGAGCCTTAGGTGCATTTGCTAGTGGTTCCTCAGGGATGGGATCTTCTAAGAAATAAAGCTTTCTTTCTTGCTTGAGAACAATTCTCAAGTTCTTATACCAATCTAGGAAATTTGTTCCATTAAGCTTTTCTTTCTCTAGGATAGATCGCATGGAAAGGTTGGTAGATGGAGTAGCCATAATCTAGAAAATTATGCAATAAGCGTCAACATTCTTATTATTAAGAGGTATTAGCTCCCAATCAAATAAATAACCCTCAATTGAGAAATGGAAGAAACAAGATCCATATTTCACTAAGTCCTAAGAAAGCTTTGGCTTAACACTCAAGACTTAGTTATTTAGGTAGAAAACTCTTTTCAATTACATCAGATGTAACTCTTGATGGATTTATATTAAAATACATCTTATGTACTGCATGTATGTAAAAACCTAATCTTATGCCTTAAGCCCAAAACCGTTTTGATAGCTTAGTCAAGTTTAACCATACTTTATCTATGAATAGCACCATTATTCAAATGTCTTCCCTAGATGATCCCCACATGCCTTGCTTTGGCAAAAACTCACATAAGGATAAGCTAGAGATAAACATGGGTAAAGTTTTATGAAAGGCATATAAACTTAATATTATCATGAGGGTCGTTCTTAGTATATTATGAAGGTTACTAATCCTATTAGTAAGGGTGTTTGCACTATGTTAGTTCTAATCCTATACTACAACATACTTGAGTATATATATATTAGAAGCATAGAATAGTAATTTACACATGAATATAAATATTCAAATAATATAAATAAACACATGTAAAACCACCCAGAATATATAACACGAATAGCGAACTAACACGCGAATCGAACACGGCGATCCGCTAGCCGATTAATGGCGGGGTCGAGGAAGCCCGTCTTGCGGGTGTGGGCAACACACCTAACCAAAAAATTTTAGCCACGGTTTATTAACAAGGAAGTTCTCAAAATCCCGAATCCACATCAAATATGGAGACTTTCGTGGTTTCCAATTCTTGGTCTTTTAGAATCCTTATCCAATAAGGAATCTTTACCTTTACCGAAAACATATCACATATGAAGATCGGTGGCACTCCTAGTATCCTTGTCCAACATGGATACTTGTGATTTCCTATTCCAAATCCATGTCTTACAAGATAGAAAACCCTAGCGACCACCACCTATGCATCTTCGGCCATAACCCTAGACGTCACCTTGAAGGAATTTTCGGTCATCATCATATGTCATGGCCGAAACCCTTTTGGCCAAGACAAATATGACAGAAACATCTCATGCCTGAACTCATCCTTTACCGAAACAAGCCATAACTGAAACACATCTCAATGCAATCAACATCCATGGCCGAAACCCTTCATACTTGTCATATATTCACATCAGTACCAAGATAATTAACAAATTCAAAACAACATGCATGAAATAAATCACATTCGTATCACGCATCCAAAACCGTGAGAACATGTATTTAAAACATGCATATTTTCGATTATATAGAAACCAAATTCGTAAACACATGTAATCAAAACACGTATATTTTCAATTATACAGAAGAACCTGGCTCTGATACCACTGTTGGATCGCGTACAGTCCGAGTATTCACAATACACTGCAGAAAAGACCATACAACAACATGATGTATAATCAAAAATACCAAGTGTTGGATTGGAAAAAGAAAGCATGCTTAGTATGGAGAAACGATAGATTTCAAAACTTTTTAAGAAATCATCTTGCAGCGGAAGCAATATATCCAAATCAATATGCTAATCCATACATGATATGGTATAAGGATAATAAAACCAAGAACAAGATAAAAGGAATTACCGACTCCTTCGCTTCTGACTTTAAATCCTCATTGCTTATCCTCTCCTTCTTATATCCAAATCCTTTGCCTTTGAGTCTTTTCCTTTAGCAATCTATCTTCTTCCTTGTTGTAGTATCCTCAACCAATTAGATTTACCACTTCTTCTTCAAGGACAACTAGGTTAACAAAATCCTTTGGTGGGAAAGGAGAAGAAATATTTGGAGGAGATTTTCTTAGAAGAAGAAGAACCAAAATTGAAACTCTTTCAATTCTTTCACTTAGGAATTTCGGTTCTACCTTGCATGAAAGGAGATAATGTCTAGAAACCATGCAAGAACCCTTTCTTACATCTCAATTTCGAAATATGCATGAATGGAAAGAGTGAGAGGCATCCAATGCATCACTTCTTACATTAATCACTCATCAAATAGCCAATAAATGAGACTTACTTCATTTATCTTTAAAATGGCTATTTGAAAAGACCATAACCTATAATTGAATACCCATTTCGGTTTTGGCAAGAAGAAAGAAGGAAGATGGTCCATCTAATGCACATCTTTCATCTTTAATCTAATGAATGCAAATAGGTTACAAGCCAACATTAAAAGCCAACCATTAAACCATTTAATGGTAAGTTCATAACTCCATTTAATAATGATGAACCATAATAAAGACCATCTTTATTTAGTATTTTAAGGTCAAATGTGTGGTTACACATCTAACCTAACACAATTTCGAAATTGCTTCTTCTCCATTTAAAAAAAAAGTTGTTTTAATATAATTAATCTAATCAATTACATTAAACCAAAACAAGCCCATTTCTAAATGAACATATGGGCTTCCAATTAACCATTAATTAGTATAAGCCCATCATTCAATTATGGACTTCTAAAGCCTCCAAACTACTTCTTACTTAGATTGATAACCTTCCTTAAAGCCAAGTGGGGAATCTTATTGGACTTTGATAATTCAAGCTCGATAAGCCCGAAATAATTCAATCTCATTGGAATTAATTCTAGCTTATTAACTAAATGTCATTCCACTAAAGACAATTAGTTGAACTCTTGAATTATTAAATATTATGAGAATATGTCCAATTGCAAACCCTATTTAGAACCTTATTATAGCCATCCGCACAACAAAGGGTAAAATTACCATTTGCCCTTATGTTGATTTTATAACTTACCAATTCTATCATTAACAAGGGTATACAGTAAATTGAACCGGTGATAGTCAGATGTCTTTATTCTTGTTGAGTGTGCTACTTGGCCTCTAATTATAGAGAGCAGTCTCTGCATATCATACTTATTTATTCATTGGTACATGCATTCATGATTTTGGTATTTAATTGTGAATTGGAATTGGTAGAATTGTTGATGCGTGAAGTGAAGTGGTCGAATCGATTGGAATTGACTAGATTGAAATCGATTGAGAAATTGAGAGTAATTGGGTTGAATGGTGATTTAAAATAGTGTAAGAGTATTTGGCAATTGATAGTGGCTTATAGGAAATTTTGAGAAATTAGGAGAAAATGCGGACCGGAAAGTTTTGAGTGACAGACCGATTGACTGTATAGTACTGAAAGGAGGGTTTAATGGCGATGGAAAAATTAGAGTTATACTGGTAGATGAATTTAAATGTTGAGCCATTGAAATTTAGAGACTGATTTGGGAGACTATGTGTATATATATATATGGTTAAGTGGAATGGGGATAATGACCTAGGGCAAAATCGTTTCTCTTCGTCTCCTCCCACGGCGCCCTTCGATTTCCTCCATCGGTGAGGATTCTTCGATCTATCTCTTGTGGTTTCCCTCCTTTTGTGTTAAGCTAACTGATTTATAGTGATTGATGAAGGTAGAGAGGCTTGAGAGTGGTTGATCGTGGATTTTGGAGGGATTTAGGGTTTCGGTGGATTTGTGGATCGATATGTGTTTTGGTAAGTTTTAAGAGCTTTAATGTTGTTATTGATGATTCCTACTGCATTTATGGCTTTTATTAGAGTAGATTTGAGTGGTTGGAGTGTATTAATGGAGTTTTAGAGAAGATCGATCGGAGAAGGCGATCGGACCGTCGTCGTCGCGACGAAAGCGAGGCGTCGAAGGCTTCGTCATGACGAGCAAATGGATTTAAATTAAATCCGTTCGCGCGACGAGTCCGGGGACGTCGCGGCGAATGAAGGAAATGCCACGCATGACGAGCCAATTGCTTACGTCGCGGCGAGCCCTGAGAGACGACGCCTTGGCGGCGTGTTTCTCTTCGTTGCGGCGAGGGCCGCATGGTCGTGACGAATGGGTCAATGTATGGGATTGATTTTGGATGAGTGGGCATAACTTTTGGTATAGACCTCCAATTGAGGTGATTCTCGATTCATTGTGATCTAGGGAAAGAGGTCTCTTGTTGAGGATAATTATGAGAATTTAATTTGATCTAATTGGTATTGATTTATTTAGATAAGGTCCATTATGGTCCATAGTGTGACCTAAGCGTCAAATTGAGGCTATTGGAGTTTTGTTTGGGAATTGTAATTGAGGTTTGACCCGATAAATAGGAAATCGTTATAAGGAATTGAATTGAGGAAAATGGACTGAATCGTAGGAATGGATCATTTATTGGTGAGCAATTGAACAAAGAGATAGGATTGAGCTTAAAGTACGAAATTGGGATTTAATGCAGGAAAATCGTGAACATGCATTGTACATCATTTCATTGAGACATATGCATTCTTGAGGCGTTAATTGAGCAATTAATAATAGGCTGTCTTGTCTTGTTATAGAGGTGTCGTTGGATCGTCGTTTCCACGGACATTGTTGGGACTTCAGCAAGAGCTCGGAAGTAACGGTGAAGTAACCTAGATGGTTTCTCAAAGTTCGATTTGCCTATATGCTCACTTTGTGAACTACTTGATAATGTAAATTACATGATTCTTGAGCGTATGTGATTGAATTGCCTTTGTATAACTCTTGAAATGTGTAGATTGAGCGCATGATTATTGATATATACGAAATGTGCATGATCGAGTGACATGCTTCTCTTATCTTGACCGAACTCTTGTATTGAATGGAATTCTTGAGTGACACTAAACCTTTGTATCTTGGGCTTTTATAGCCGTATCTTGTAGACTCGATCACGGAATTCTTGAATTCTTGAATCTTGAATCATTGAACAACTTTGCATTGCATGCATAAATGCATGATCAGATAATGGACGTGCCCCAAGTTGCTAATTTCACTAAAAAGAGCCTTGAGCTCTCGTCTTTATCGACTGGCTTATTTTAGGGGGAAAATCCTCGACGCGTCCCCATTGTTCCTTGGTGAGCACTTGGGCACAAAAGCTGAATAATTGGATAGAGTCACATGCATACCGCATAAACTCTTGTATAATCTTGAAAATTGGTATATATTCTTGATTAGTCTTGAATGCACGAACTATATGACTACTCGAATAAGCTGGATTTGATATCGCAAATTATTGTGACCATAATGCATGATCGAGATAATGGAATGTGACCCAAGTCGCGATTATTCTTGGAGGACCTCGAGCTCGAGGGATTTATCCTGAACCTTTCTGTCATCGACGGGCCTAGCTTTGAGGAGAAATCACGACGCGTCCCACTTATCCTTGTTGGCGCTTGGGCACAACTTTGAATAATGGAAAAGATTCTCACGTGCATTGCATCTTGTCTTGAATGCCTAAAATGATGTAATTGTGACAATGACATGATTTTACATAAGCGCAATATAATCTTTGCTAAATGTTAGTCTTATTGTAAATTCTTTGCATATATGTGAAGCTGTGATATGGTACTTTGTAAATTGTGAGGATTATTGTGAGTTGATATTTGATATGTAAGCGCTAGAGACTACAAGTAAGCGTGATGTAATATGTAAATTCTTTGTTTAGGGATTGTGATTGGTGCGTGATATTATAAACTGTTTATCCTTTGTACATTATTCTTGGTCATTGTAAAGCTGTTAAAAACTCATGGGTTGTATATATATAAATTTCATTAGAAACATCGCGATCGCGTAATGCATGATTGGAGTGAACCATCGATGATGGTTTCTCACCGAGTTTGCAAAACTCACCAAAAATTGCATCGTATTTTCGGGATGATAGAGTAGGCTCTAGCTCAGGAGATGGTTGTTAGTGCCATGCGAGTTCTTTGGCAAGAGACGCGATAACTGCTGGTCGGTCAATTTGGGTTAGTATTTTGAGGATGACTTAGGATAGACTTTAGTATCGACTTCCTTTTGGTTTGTTAGGGAACCGATAGACTTGTCTATCTTGTCCTTTGGATATTTGTATTAGGATGATATTGTAAATTTTAAATCTACCGATTTTTGACAAATTGTGATTTTATTTATTGCGATGCCATGTGGATTTTTGGGAGCTATTACGGTAGTGCACCTTATCGTGGGATACGTGTTGGTTGTCCCGATGTGTACCCTACGGTGAGGCGCTACATTTAGTGGTATCGAGCATGGTTTGGCATCTTTTGGGCATAGTGTATTGTTAGGCTTGAATCCTTTGTAAGAATATGAATCGATTGGAATTTCTTATGCATTTTAGGTCATCCGTCTTAGGAGATAGAGTTGAGTTACCGGTGACACGGAATCGGTAGGAGCTAATAGGAGTCGAGTCCCGATGCCTCATCAGAGGAGATGCCTCCTCGAGTTCTGCGAGCGGAATGAAGATATGATCATTGCTGCATGGCGGTGATGAACTTATGGTAGCACCGACCTGCGGAGGCTAAGGGATGGTGGAGAGGACCGAGCGAGTCCTCGATCAGATGGATTGTGAATCGGATGAGTGTTTCGATTACGCGGTTTCTCTTCTTGCGTGGTAGCATTAATTGTATAGAAAGGTTATGGATATACCCATGGATGTGCGATCAATGATGATCGAGATACTTTGGAAATTTGAATGATTCAAAAGAGATTAAATGGATTGAGTATAAATTCAATAGCGTATAAGAGTGTTATTGTCGAATGATAATAGTCAAACTGGTAAAAAGAAAGTAGTATGAGTTATAGGAATCTCAAATTAATTGTGTATAAAAGTCTTGCAAAACAACTTGGTGATCTGACGCAAAACTGTATTGGGAAATTTAAATGAGAGTCAACTTCGAGAAAATGATATTCATGGTGTATAGTGAAGTATGTGGTTTACACTTAAAGGGGTAGTAGAGAATCTTTAGGAATCGATGACAAGCGATAGGCGTGACTCTTGAGGCAAATGTGAGACTGATATCATTGAAGTCCGTTGAGATTGCCTGAATATAGGCGAAGACTATGATTGACTTGAGTTAACGATGATAAGTGAAGTGAAGCTGTAAAAAGGGATGGAACGATCCCAGATCATGACAATGAGTCGAATCGATAAGGAAATGTAATTTGTTATTGAACGGCCTCTACGTGACTGTCATGTAAGGTTTAAAATCCAAAAGATGGTTCGGATTGACAAAATGTTTTATGGATTGGATTGGGAAACAGACTTAAGATATGATAAATATGTTTCTAGTACTGAAAGTAAACAAGAATCAGAATAGAGAGAAGCGGATCAATTCTCCTGTCCGCTTGATCCACTGAATATGAAATTTCGAGGACGAAATTTTTATAAGGAGGGGTGAATTGTAACACCCCGTTACTGTTAACAAGGGTATTCTGGTAAATTGGAACTGACTGATAGGCTGTACTGTATTTACTGACTGAGTGTGCTACTGGCCTCTAATTATAGAGGAACAGGTCTACTGCATATGCATACTTATTTATTCATTGGTACATGCATTCATGATTTTCGGTATTTAATTGTGAATTGGAATTGGTGAATTGGTGATGCGTGAAGTGAAGTGATATGAATCGATTGGAATTGACTAGATTGAAATCGATTGAGAAATTGAGAGTAATTGGGTTGAATGGTGATTTAAAATAGTGTAAGAGTGACTGGCAATTGATAGTGGCTTATAGGAAATTTTAGAAATTAGGGAGAAAATGCGGATAGGAAAGTTTTGAGTGATGAGGCCAGATTATTTGTATAATCTTGAAAGGAGGGTTTAATGGCGATGGAAAAATTAGAGTTATACTGGTAGATGAATTTAAATGTTGAGCCATTGAAATTTAGAGACTGATTTGGGAGACTATGTGTATATATATATATGGTTAAGTGGAATGGGCGAGAATGACCTAGGGCAAAATCGTTTCTCTTCGTCTCCTCCCACGGCGCCCTTGATTTCCTCCATCGGTGAGGATTCTTGATCTATCTCTTGTGGTTTCCCTCCTTTTGTGTTAAGCTAACTGATTTATAGTGATTGATGAAGGTAGAGAGGCTTGAGAGTGGTTGATCGTGGATTTTGGAGGGATTTAGGGTTTCGGTGGATTTGTGGATCTATATGTGTTTTGGTAAGTTTAAAGAGATTTAATGTTGTTATTGATGATTCCTACTGCATTTATGGCTTTTATTAGAGTAGATTTGAGTGGTTGGAGTGTATTAATGGAGGTTTTAGAGAGAAGATCGATCGGAGAAGACGATCGGACCGTCGCACGTCGCGACGAGCAGAGGCGTCGAAGGCTTCGTCGTCGAGCCAATTGGCTTACGTTGCGGCGAGCCATGAGGAGACGCCTGCCTTGGCGATTACGTCATGGCGAGCAGCAGGAGAGACGACGCCTTGCGGCGGCGTGCTTCACGCCATGACAGCGTGCTTCACGCGCTTGGCGGCGTGTTTCTCTTCGTTGCGGCGAGGGCCGCATGGTCGTGGCGAATGGGTCAATGTATGGGATTGATTTTCGATGAGTGGGCATAACTTTTGGTATAGACCTCCAATTGAGGTGATTCTCGATTCATTGTGATCTAGGGAAAGAGGTCTACTGTTGAGGATAATTATGAGAATTTGATTTGATCTAATTGGTATTGATTTATTTAGATAAGGTCCATTATGGTCCATAGTGTGACCTAAACGTCAAATTGAGGCTATTGGAGTTTTGTTTGGGAATTGTAATTGAGGGTTTGACCCGATAAATAGGAAATCATTATAAGGAATTTGAATTGAGGAAAATGGACTGATTCATAGGAATGGATCATTTATTGGTGAGCAATTGAACAAAGAGATAGGATTGAGCTTAAAGTACTGAAATTGGGATTTAGTACGGAAAATCGTGAACATGCATTGTACATCATTTCATTGAGACATATGCATTCTTGAATCAGTTAATTGAGCAATTAATAATAGGGCATCTTGTCTTTGTTATAGAGGTGCCGTTGGATCGTCGTTTCCACGGACATTGTTGGGACTTCCAGGCAGTAGCTCGGAAGTAACAGGTGAGTAACCTAGATGGTTTCTCAAAGTTCTGATTTGCCTATATGCTCACTGTGAACTACTTGACAATGTAAATTACATGATTACTGAACTGTATGTGATTGAATTGCACTGTATAACTACTGAAATGTGTAAGATTGAACTGCATGATTATTGATATGTCTGAAATGTGCATGATCGAGTGACATGCTTCTACTGTACTGAACCGAACTACTGTATTGGACTGGAATTACTGAGTGACACTGAACACTGTAATACTGGGCTTTTATAGCCGTATACTGTAGACTACTGATCACGGAATTCTTGAATTATGAATCTTGAATCATTGAACATCGCATTGCATGCATAAATGCATGATCGATAATGGGCGTGCCCAAGTTGCTAATTTCCTTTGAAAAGAGCCTTGAGCTCGATTGTCTTGACCGGGCTTAGCAGGGAGAAAATCGACAGCGTCCTCATTGTTCACCGATTGAGCACTTGGGCACAAAGCGAATAATTGGAAAGAGTCACACATGCATCTTGCAAACTCATTGTATAGTAATGAAAATTGGTATATATTCTTGATTAATCTTGAATGCTGAACTATATGACTCTTGTGAATAGCGTGATCAGTATCTGCAAATTATTGTGACCATAATCGCATGATCGATAATGGAATGTGACCCAAGTCGCGATTATTCTTGACCGACCTCGAGCTCGAGGGATTTATCCTGAACACTATACCGGCCTAGACTGCTTTGAGGAGAAATCTTGACGCGTCCATCGATCCGATCGAGCGCTTGGGCACAACATCAATAATCTGGAAAAGAGTCTCACGTGCATTGCATCTTATCTTGAATGCCTAAAATGACTGAATTGTGACAATGACATGATTTCTCAGTAAGCGCAATATGATCTTGCTAAATGTTAGTCTATTGTAAATTCTTTGCATAATATCGTGAATCGTGATATGGCTTCGTAAATTGTGAGGATTATTGTGAGTTGATATTTGATACTGTAAACTGCTAGAGACTACCGTAAACTGTGATGTAATACTGTAAATTACTGTATAGGACTGTGATTGGTACGTGATACTGCAAACTGTTTATCACTGTACATTGTTACTGGTCACTGTAAATTGTTAAAAACTACTGTAGGTTGTATATATATAAATTTCTGTTAGGCTGTACGCGATACGCGTAATGCATGATTGGAGTGAACCATCGATGATGGTTTCTCACTGAGTTTGCAAAACTCACCAAAAAATTGCATCGTATTTTTCAGGACTGATAGAGTAGGCTCCTAGCTCCGGAGATGGTTGTTCGTGTCGTGCGAGTTGCTGGCAAGAGACCCGATAGCACACAGGTCGGTCAGCTGGGTTAGTATTTTGAGGATGACTTAGGATAGACTTTAGTATCAGCTTCCTTTTGGTTTGTTAGGGAACTGATAGACTTGTCTATCTTGTCCTTTGGATATTTGTATTAGGATGATATTGTAAATTTTAAATCTACTGATTTTTGAAAAATTGTGATTTTATTTATTGCGATGCCATGTGGATTTTTGGGGAACTGTTCTGGTAGTGAACCTTATCGTGGGATACGTGTTGGTTGTCCCGATGTGTACCCTACGGTGTGGGGGCGCTACATTTTTCCTTCTAGATCTCTCATTTTACTTTATATGGTGATTAACACATAAGATCTCTTCTTAGTGTTAAGACTTGATGGGTAGCTAGTCCATCAAACTACTGGCGCCAGTTTAATCACCAAATCTCCTTAAAACATCTAGAAGATATGATAACACTATAAACTCTTTATTTGAGTGAATATTCCCTGATACATGTTTCAATTAATAATTCCAACATGCAGACACTAGATTAATACCCTGTAAAAATCCATTCCGATCATATCAAGAATTATAATGAAACACATATGAGTTCACCACTCATCAAGATTGTGGTTCATAATAAGCGAATGCTTAAGTTGTATGTTTTAAGATTAAAGTAACGGCCCACTTTATTCTTGAAAACATACTTGATTCCAAATTCATTTAATAGTGCCATTATCGATAGTCTACTACTATCATGATATGAAACTCATCATTCCCTTTAAGTAAACTCCTTTACTTATATGGAGATAAATCGCAACACTACAGTCTAAACCATAATCAAACGACCAACTTGATTATTCAACTGTGAATCAATTAATTCAGATTCTAATAATATACATGTTTCCCATACATCTCTATGTATATGTATATTACTTACAAATGAATCTTGGTACCTTATGACCAGATATATAATGCTCATACAGATAAAACCAAACTCTTTTGTTTTATTAATAATAAATATTTTCATTACAAAACTGTAACTGAAGAAGATAAAGTTACATGTAAATACACTTGCTTTCCAGGGCACTATATTTACATAACTCCAACAATCTCCCACTTGCCCTAAAGCAAGTTTGACATATCCTTCATTCCCATCCCTTCTAGGTGACCCTCAAAGCTCTTTTGAGTCAATGTCTTTGTGAACGGATCAGCAAGGTTTTGCTCTGTAGGAATCTTTACCACATCCACTTCTCCATGTTGTATTATCTCCCTTATGAGATGATACTTTCACTCAATGTGTTTGGCAGCTTTGTGGTTCCGAGGTTCTTTAGAATTAGCCCGCCCACTATTATCACGATAAAGTGTAATGGCTTTTTCGCCTCTGGAACTACCTCCAAATCATTTAGGAACTTCCGAGCAGGTATTTCAGTTGTTGCTTCACAAGCAGCAACATACTCACCTCCATAGTCGAATCAACAATACAAGATTGCTTGACACTCCTCCAAACTATGGCTCCGCCTCTAAAGTAAATATAGAACCGAAGTTGATTTCCTTGAATCAACATCGATTGGAAATCGAGAATCCGTATATCTGTCGAATAAGATTACTTCGAGTAAACAAGCATTAAGTTCTTCGTCCTACGAAGATACTTAAATATACACTTAACATGATCAATGTTCCATTCTGGATTAGATGAAATCGCTTACCGGTCCATCTGCGTAACAGATATCGGTCTAGTGCACAGCATTGCATACATCAAACTACCAACTGCCGAAGCATATGGAATGTTACGCATGCGTTCAACCTCCTCTTGGGTTTTAGGTGCTTGTTCCTTTGAAAGTTTGATTCCATGTCTAGTAGGAGTGAAACCCCTCTTGGAATCTTGCATGGCGAACTTATTGAGCATATTCTCAATGTAGGTTAGTTGAGACAAAACTATCTTCTTGTTCTTACGATCCCTTATAAGTTTGATCCCTAGAACATAGGTAGCCTCTCCCAAATCCTTCATTGAAAACTGTTCATTCAGCCATCCCTTAACCGCAGATAACATTCCACATCATTCCGAATGAGCGAATGTCATCAACATACGAGGATTAGGAAAGTAACCTTACCTTCTTGTATTCTTTTGTAAACACAAGGCTCATCTAGGTTTTGTATGAACCCATAGGTTTTGATAGCCTTATCAAACCTAATGTTCCAAGACCTAGATGCTTGCTTAAATCCATAAATGGACCTTTGCAACTTCAAACCTTATGCTCATTACCTAGCTCAATGAATCATACGGTTGGGCCATATAAATGGTCTCCTCAAGATCTCCATTCAGAAATGCGGTCTTGACATCCATTTGCCATATTTCATAATCGAAATAGGTTGCTATGGCCAAAAGAATCCTGATGGACTTAAGCATGGCAACCGGAGAAAAACTCTCCTCGTAGTCTATACCTTCCTTTTGAGTATAGCCTTTAGCTACCAATCTAGCTTTAAAGGTCTCTACCTTTCCATGCGATCCCCTTTTCCTTTTGTAGATCCATTTACACCCTATGGTTTTTAGACCTAGTGGTAGATCTACAAGAACCCAGACTTCATTAGTATACATAGAATCTATTTTCGATTCCATTGCCTTGAGCCATTTTCCTGCATCAACATCATTAATAGCCTGTGTATACGTAATGGGATCTGTTTCTTCTTGGTCTGAGATGGCAATTAAGCCTTCTCCTAAACCCAGATACCTATCTGGTTGTCTCACAACCCTCCTACTACGTCTAGGCACATCTTGATGTTCAGGTTGCACTTCTGATTCAACTCTTGAATCCATTTCGACATCTTGTTACATCATATCCAAAACAACTCTTGGTTTGGATGAAATTGCTAACTCCTTTAGTACTACTTCACTTCTTCCTTTGTGATTTCTCACAAACTCTTCCTCTAAGAAGTTTGCATTTGTCGACACAAATACCTTCCTATCATGAGGACTATAAAAATAGTACCCTCGAGTTCCCGTAGGATATCCTACAAACAAACATACTTCTGACCTTGGTTCCATCTTTGTGGATTCAGGCTTTAGAACATGGGTTGGACATCCCCAAGTCCTCAAGTGCCTCAATGAAGGCACTCGGCCAGTCCACAACTCCCTAGGTGTTTTAGGCACCGATTTGGATGGAGCAAAGTTAAGAAGATATGTTGTCGTTTGTATGGCATATCCCCAGAACGATTCTGGAAGGCTAACATAGGACATCATTGATCTTACCATTTCCAATAGAGTTCTATTTCTCCTCTGCTACACCATTCTGTTGAGGTGTACGAGAGCGACAAATTGGAAACAATTCCATTGTCAATTAAATATTCTGGAACTCTCGGATAAATACTCACCACCTCGATCGATCGAAGTTGTTTTAATGGCTTGCCAAGTAGCTTCTCAGCTTCAGCTTTGAATTCTTTGAACTTTTCAAAAGATTCACTCTTTTTATGCATCAAATACAAATAGCCATGTCTTGAGTAATCATCTATAAAAGTTATGAAATATTCATAACCTCCTCTAGCTTAGTACATTCATGGGCCCACACACATCGGTATGTACCATGTCCAATGTGGATTCAAATCTGTTTCCTTTAGAAGGAAATGAGGCTTTGTCATTTTCCTTCAATACAAGATTCACAGTGGGTAATGGATCACTATCCAAGCCCATAAGGATCCCATCCTTTACTAACTGTCAAGTCTTTTACGATTGATATGACCCATCCTTAGATGCCACAGATACTTTGAATTAATGCTAGAGATATTGGATTGTCTTGGTTTTATCAATTATGTGGTGTTTAGTGAGCCTTTCATAGGTTCTATAAAAACAATCCTGTTTAATTATCGTTTCACAAATAAAATCCTTATTCTCATATATTGAAACAACCTTTTCAAAATATAAGGAATAGCCAGATTTTATTAGACAAAAAATAGAAATCATGTTCCTTACAATCATTGGCATGTAATAAACATCTTCCAAATATAACCTATGACCACTAGGAAAGTCCAAGATAACTACTCCCACCGATTCTGCTTGAAACATAGGAACCATCTCGCTATCTTAACTTGGCGGCCTTTAGGAAGTCTTTTCCTTTGCTGGAACCCCTGCAAAGAATTACAAACATGGTTAGTGGCTCCTGAATCTAATATCCAAGAAGTAGATAAATCTGCCACATTTCTAGTTCCTAACAAACTTAGGAAGCCCATACCTTGTTTGCTTTGAGGGACTCTAGGTAGACTAGGCAGTTTCTTTTCGGTGGCCCATCTCATCACGGTGGAAACACTTTCCTTTGATGTTCTCTTTGGCCTTCTTTTCATGGGTTTGGCCTTGACCCTATTTGGGCCTTCTTTTCATTGGACCCTTCTTCTTTTCCTTGCCTTACCCTTGGGCTTAGAAGAAGAAGCTACATTAACCGGCCCATGAGCCTTAATATTCAATATTTCCTCCGTGCTCTGGAGGGTATTCATCAACTCACTCAAGGTGTAATCCTTGCTGTTGATCTCATAGTCCGCATCCATATCCGCCCCAAGCATCTCAGCCTTAGTGACCGCAGAGATTACCTTCATCATGTAATCCCGCACCGGTTCACCAGGTTTCTGTCTGAGATTATGAAAGGTTTGGATAGCTTTCACTCTTGCAGTCCTAGTCCTCACACCAAACATCTCATGTAGGTGATGGACCATTGCACTAGTAGTTTTCATACAAGCAATTTGCTTTTGCAACATGCTGCTAACAGAAGCCAGAATATAACACTTAGTAGTCTTGTCAACATTCTGCCAACGCTCATGTTGTTGGACTTGCTCAGGAGTTGCATCTCCACTTAGAGGTGTAGGCTTATTTTGATTAACACCCATGAAATACGTTCATATTGAAGAACAATGTCAAGGTTCGTCTCCATTCATTAAACTTGTCTCCATTTTCCAATTTGTTATTAGTCGAAGCGGGGTGAGTGGATTCATTTGTGGTTGATTATGTCGAAAATATAAATTATTAAAACATGAGCATACTAGTCAACAATTTATGAAACTTTGTATAAAATCATGATGCATGTATGCATGATGATAGATTTAAGAAAACTTAAAAATTAAAACATTATCTGACGGTTATTTTCTTATCTATAACGAGACTAAGTGACGGTGGGCCATCTTATCTATTAAAAGAAAAACTGAGACCCTCCCACTCAAAAAACTACCAAGCATCTCATGCTCAATTTTTTAAGAAGCGTCTTAATTTGGTCCATACTTTTACCAACAGAGCTACGGTGGGCAGTTTATTGATAAAAAATGTTGAGTGTATAACCATTTGATTCATTCACTAAAGATGCCTACAAATCATGCCTCGGTGGGAGGTCACATTTGCTATCATTAAGTGGACTTATCCTTAAGGAGACCCAAACCATGCAAGATCTAGGATCCATGCCCTCCGATGGGGAGTAACACTTCACCACATGCAAGCGGGCCATAATTTGGAGACCGTGGGCTCACAGAGCATCCTCTCTACTCAATCTTTTTGGGCTTTAAGTTTTAAATACCATCTTGTCTAGATGCAATTTATTATCCATCCTATATTGTTTCATTATATATCTCATACATAATGAATGCATGGCAAGGCCTAGGGTTGGCAATTTTCTAAATGACATGCAATCACATAATATCACATATTACAAGCATTCATTTCTCCATTCATCACATGAACTAATAAAGCCACTTTTGATTGTCCATCCTAGAAACATAAAATAATTACAAGCCTTTTAGGCCCAAAATATGCTTCTTCATCTTGGATCTTCCGCTTCGAACTCTTCGCTAACATGATCCGGCCCATTCGGTAAACAAAATGTAATGACATTTATGAAATTAGAATTTTTCATTTTGAAAATAAAATTCCAGCACTAGATTTTTAGAAAACCAAATCTTTGTTTTGACAAAAAATCCCAGCACTTGTTTTATTAAAACCGAAACTCATTTCATGAAAATTAAAAACAGCACTTAGTATTTTAGCAAAACCGAAATTGGATTCTTTGAAACAAAAAACCAGCACTTGTTTTCCAATCATAACTGAAATATGATTCATTGAAACAAAATTCCAGCAACTTAGTTTTCACAAAACTTATGCCAAAACACAAAAGGATACACCGAAAATTTTACCTTTCCATTTCTTCAATCCATGGCTGCTCCTTCTTCATCATTACATCAATTTGTACATTACAAAATCAAATAAAATAGAAAAAAGAAACCAAGGAGGAAACATGGTGATGATAGACCACTCTCCTTATTACAACCAAATGAAGAAATCTTACAAGATAAAATTTAACTTCTATGGACAACCAAAGAGCAACATACACCATATATATTTCTATCACATAAAATATGCAGTATACATAAAAGATTGCCAACCCATGCATCCACCATATAGGAACCGAAATCATGCATGAAAAACCGGCTCTGATATCAATTGTTGGATCGGAAAAAGAAAGCATGCTTAGTATGGAGAAACGATAGATTTCAAAACTTTTTAAGAAATCATCTTGCAGCGGAAGCAATATATCCAAATCAACATGCTAATCCATACATGATATGGTATAAGGATAATAAAACCAAGAACAAGATAAAAGGAATTACCGACTCCTTCATTCTGACTTTAAATCCTCATTGCGCTATCCTCTCCTTCTTATATCCAAATCCTTTGCCTTTGAGTCTTTTCCTTTAGCAATCTATCTTCTTCCTTGTTTTAGTATCCTCAACCAATTAGATTTACCACTTCTTCTTCAAGGAAAACTAGGTTAACAAAATCCTTTGGTGGGAAAGGAGAAGAAATATTTGGAGGAAATTTTCTTAAAAGAAGAAGAACCAAAATTGAAACTCTTTCAATTCTTTCACTTAGGAATTTCGGTTCTACCTTGCATGAAAGGAGAGAATGTCTAGAAACCATGCAAGAACCCTTTCTTACATCTCAATTTCGAAATATGCATGAATGGAACGAGTGAGAGGCATCCAATGCATCACTTCTTACATTAATCACTCATCAAATAGCCAATAAATGAGACTTACTTCATTTATTTTTAAAATGGCTATTTGAAAAGACCATAACCTATAATTGAATACCCATTTCGGTTTTGGCAAGAAGAAAGAAGGAAGATGGTCCATCTAATGCACATCTTTCATCTTTAATCTAATGAATGCAAATAGGTTACATGCTAACATTAAAAGCCAACCATTAAACCATTTAATGGTAAGTTCATAACTCCATTTAATAATGATGAACCATAATAAAGACCATCTTTATTTAGTATTTTAATGTCAAATGTGTGGTTACACATCTAACCTAACACAATTTCGAAATTGCTTCTTCTCCATTTAAAAAATTGTTTTAATATAATTAATCTAATCAATTACATTAAACCAAAACAAGCCCATTTCTAAATGAACATATGGGCTTCCAATTAACCATTAATTAGTATAAGCCCATCATTCAATTATGGACTTCTAAAGCCTCCAAACTACTTCTTACTTAGCTTGATAACCTTCCTTAAAGCCAAGTGGGGAATCTTATTGGACTTTGATAATTCAAGCTCAATAAGCCGAAATAATTCAATCTCATTGGAATTAATTCTAGCTTATTAACTAAATGTCATTCCACTAAAGACAATTAGTTGGACTCTTGAATTATTAAATATTATGAGAATATGTCCAATTGCAAACCCTATTTAGAACCTTATTATAGCCATCCGCACAACAAAGGGTAAAATTACCGTTTTGCCCTTATGTTGGTTTTTCCTTCTAGATCTCTCATTTTACTTTATATGGTGATTAACACATAAGATCTCATCTTAGTGTTAAGACTTGATGGGTAGCTAGTCCATCAAACTACTGGAGTCAGTTTAATCACCAAATCTCCTTAAAACATCTAGAAGAGACGATAACACTATAAACTCTTTATTGGAGTGAATGTTCCCTGATACATGTTTCAATTAATAATTCCAACATGCAGACACTAGATTAATACCCTGTAAAAATCCATTCCGATCATATCAAGAATTATAATGAAACACATATGAGTTCACCACTCATCAAGATTGTGGTTTATAATAAGCGAATGCTTAAGTTGTATGTTTTAAGAGTAATGGCCCACTTTATTCTTGAAAACATACTTGATTCTAGATTCATTTAATAGTGCCATTATCGATAGTCTACTACTATCATGATATGAAACTCATCATTCCCTTTAAGTAAACTCCTTTACTTATATGGAGATAAATCGCAACACTACAGTCTAAACCATAATCAAACGACCAACTTGATTATTCAACTGTGAATCAATTAATTCATATTCTAATAATATACATGTTTCCCATACATCTCTATATATATGTCTATTACTTTCAAATGAATCTTGGTACCTTATGACCAGATATATAATGCTCATACAGATAAAACCAAACTCTTTTGTTTTATTAATAATAAATATTTTCATTATAAAACTGTAACTGAAGAAGATAAAGTTACATGTAAATACACTTGCTTTCCAGGGCACTATATTTACATAACTCCAACACCAAGGATGTACGAAAATACCTTATTGTCGTGGATAGGTTGCTTCTTTTTCGGATTCCAAGATACTGCAAATGCCAATGCCCTCTACCGGTATCCATACGAGTATGCACGATCCGGGCTGCGGCTGTGGTGTGCTAGCACGTCCTGAAATTCTTTCTGAACGTCGCACGATTTTCCTCTCGGATGGTGGCTAGGTTTTCGTGACAATTGTGTCTTACCTCTAATGAGACCTAAGCTTCTCTATTTATAGAGAAACCCTAATCTCATTGAGGCCCTAATAAGTTTCGGCCCATTATATCTCATATAATAAAAGCCCGACAACTTAATTCAATCTAGCCCAATAAATATATCTACATATATTTATTCAATACCTAATAAATTAGGCCCAAGAGAATAAGCCCAGATCACATCACTCTTTGTGTGTGACCTGTGAGCTCATTTGATGTTGGCAATGGGCGATCACACTTGAGGCCCATAAGTCATAAGCGGCCTCTAGCAAGACATTATGACTACCCAAATCAAATGAGGATCGATAATCCGATTTAACCTATAACTATGGTTATAAGCTCAGTCCTTTTGTAACACGATATCAAGATTAATCATAAGGCATAGTACATGTCAACCTTTGATTAATCATAGTTTCTTGATGCCCAAGTTGATTGATTATAACAAATAACATTGATGACTCTTCATCAATTCATTTGAGCATGGCCATGCATTTATTCAGTCACATTTGTCAAGAGGCCCAAATGATATCTTTCTCATTTAAGAGAGGTAGAAATCCCATCTACGTCATTCACATCCCTCCACATGATTCATTTGATGTCCAACATAAGACTACTTGTTATTCGGTTAAGAATAACTTCGTCTAATATTAAAAACACCGAATTCCTCATGTAGGGAACCATGATGATTTCAGGTCAAAGGACTAAAGTTAAACCATATTAAGAATCACTAATGACATGAAACCATGTAGTATTCTTTATGTGGGTCAGTCCAATATATGTTCTCTAACATATATCTATATTTCTGATTTGATATCTCATATCCATGATCAGTAAAACGTGATCATCAACAAGAATACATACTAGCCTTAATTCATTATTGTTCCACCAATAATGATCGACCAGGGACAGTCTAGAATAGTCTTGTAACGCTTATGGTTTTACTATCAAATCACATACTTGATGACATAAGCCTAAAACCATTCATGGAATGTAAATCACGTTACATAAACGAAATACATGTATATATGAAAGGAATACCTCATAATATATTATTAACAAGTCATAACGTTAATACATGAATCACAACTATCCATTGGCCTAGGGCACACTTCTAACACTTTTCCCTATCGCCTTATTAATCTTTGCCAATCCGTATCCTTTTGTGACATCCCTTGTTTTTTTTGCATCAATCGTGGATCCTAAAATAGCAAAGGAATAATTTATAATTAGCATATAACATACTCTTAATTGGTTAGATAAACAAAATAATTAATCTTAATAAATTTAACCAGTGTGATGTGAAAGATCATACCTGCAGTACTTGCAGAAGAGGAGCCCACAGTAGGAAGAATAGTGTGATTTACTAGTGTCAGATAATTAGAAGCTAGAGGCATCTCTTGAGAAGTGGACGGAGAACTAATATTACGTCGCATATTCAAAATTTGTTCATACTTATCTCTAGGATGAGTACTAGGCATAGATGTGACTTCTTTTGGTGTTGAAGTAGGCTCAAAAGGTGCAGGTGTGTGATCTTGTGCCTGTGTATGTGTAGGTTTGTGATCTTGTGGCTGTGTATGAGCACATGGCTCATAGCTGCACTTCCAATTAGCTAACGGTACCGCGACTGCAGTTGTGTAGGTACTAAGCTACTTAGTGCAGCCTTATTCTTCTTCTTAGGTAGACCAGGTCCCATGTGATTCACCTGCATTCACATTTTATGGAAATCTAAATTAGCATAATGACAGTATATTACCTTCAATATGGATTAATAAAGAGATAGATGATTGTGTCTTACTTTGTATTTTAATACAATATGCAAAAACAATGGTTGAAAACAAGAAAACAAGGCATTAAATCTATACTACAAAAGGTTACTTAGGAAAAATATTAAGAAGGACAGATAAAAAAAAACAATATTCAGAAGTATTAGAATTGCCATTTTCTATTCATGACAGTGGTTAGAAACCTATGTGCATATTTGGAAAAAATGCCTATTTGAATAAGGTTGATAATTCTGTTAGCTAATTGGTATTTCTCTTCCATGATGTCTGTAAATTTGCAACTATTTCTTTCTTCCCAAATGCAATAAATGGACATTGAGAAGGTAGCTGAAAAGAGGACTGCGTTTGGACCTCCTTTCCCAAATTTGGAAATTATCTACTGCAATACGAGCTCCCAATCATAGCTACCAAATTGTGACAGTACAAATGCATAATATGACTACATATAACTTTAGAATAATTACTTTGAAAGAAAAGATGATCACAGTCTTCAGAAGCCAAGTTACAAATAACACATAAGTCAACAACATTACCGTGCCAATGATTCATGGTCTGGAGTCAATTCTTAATAGCTAGCTAGGTTTTGAATATTGTTTTAGGACTGATGGTATTATGCCATATAAGGGAGAATCATGGGACCACCATGGCATTACAAGTAAGGAGACTATAACATGATTTTTTTAGAGAAAACGCCAAAAGTTGGAGTGTTTCAAATATATTTCATGTATCCACTTTGTCCATAGGGCATTTTTATCGATGCATAACTTCCATAACCGTTTACACACAAAAAGTTTATGTATATTAGAGATTGGAATAATCCCAATACCACCATGTTATTCTGCATTGTAACCTTTTTCCATGTCACTGTCGTTTTTTTTTCTGGAATTTCATCCAATAAAGATAAAGGGAGGAGTTCTAAATTCTAACCAATGAACCAATTAAATGGGGCCACTATGATCACGGTAGCAGTTTATTAATTGGTAAGCTATCAATTAGATAAGAACCACACATATAAATAAGTAGATAAGAACCAGAATTATTAAAAAGTTTATTAGTCTTTACATTCAAATGAAGCAAAATAGGATAAATGAGGATAAATATGAAGCAAAACAGAAATCTAATTATTGTAAATCAAATTATTGTTAATATAAAGTAAATAGAAATCTAAATTAGCATAATGACATTATATTACCTTTTATATGGATTAATGAAGAGATAGATGATTGTGTCTTACTTTGTATTTGAATACAATATGTAAAAACAATAGTTGAAAACAAGAAAACAAGAAAACAAGAAACTGATTTTTAATGGAGATAGATGATTGAGAATTTATAAAATGTGATGCCTAAACCCTTGCCATCTATAAAAGAAGCACATGATTGAGAATTTAAGAATTACCTATTCATTAGCGTTACACATTTAGGAGACAATAATATATATAAGTTTAATATCTATTGTTCTATTAACTTTGTATAGGGAAGTAATCAAATAATCTAATTAAAGATAAATGAATTTATTAATAATACTTGAAAGGTAGAAAATTTAGTTTTACAAGACTTAATTAACAAATATAAGATAAAAGACAAGTGAAATTATAGCATATCATCTTAAAGGAGTTTCATTCCCATTTGACTGTAATAGTGTAACAAGTGAGAAGAATAAAGTCTTATGGCTTTGTGCAAGCATCCATCTATCCCTAACATATTCTCATTTCGCTGTAATAGTGTACTAGGTTAGAAGTGGTTTCTTGGCTGTTAGCATTGTTGCATTCACTTTTAACATGGCATTGTTGCATTCACTTTTAACATTATTTTATGGATGAATTGATTGTAGTTTACAAGCAACCCAGAAATTAAACTTTAACTATTAATATATAATGTAAAACAATCTAAAATATCATAAAATTAAGCATACAAGCATGAATGCTCAAGACCTAACAAGAAGATAACTTCTAGTTTTATACAACTGGTTGTTGGCAGAATTCTACCAACTCAAGGGATTTAAGTTCTATGGTTTCACATGCATCTCCTTTTTAGAGCAAGCAAATAAGTGATGCCTTTCTTTTCACTAGGATGGAATTAGTTTTGCTTTTGGATTAATTTACCATTCATTAATTCTTCAATTGATAGAAGAAATGCTGCTGAATAATATCAAGCCTATTTCTTTTATTGTCCAGTTTTTAAAACATTGTTTATACTTCAAAAGAAGCAGTATTGGATATGTTTTTCTCTTTTTCCGACTGAACCTAGCAGATTAGGCACTTTCTTATTTAAAACACAAATTTTCATTTAGTGAATTAAAATGAAATATGAGAAGGGAACTATACCGAGACAATTCCAAGTTGCAGTTAGGCTTTATAAGGAAACACTTGTAGCACAGTTAAAGTGAGCAGTGGTCTCACATAAGATATTTATCGACTTAAATATTATTTGTTAGTACTTTGCTTATGCATGATAATAGCATCAACTATAAATTTTTGACTAATTGGTTATATACAGTGATTTCTTCATTATTGCCTGGTCAATCCACTATGAAATTATTCTAAACGATTTGAGTTAATGTTTGTGAATTTAATTTTGGTGTTGAAATGTTAAAATTAAAAGATTCACAAATTTGTTTAAAAATATTTTTGGCCAGTTTTATTAGAATAAAGAATGTTGTAAGCAATCATCTAATCAACCCCACTTAGTACTCGGTACAAGTTGAAGGAGCTTATTTGTATAGGATATGACATATCTAAAAGATGCCTTCAACCTAGACTAAAAGATTAGAGTGTCGTGGAAACTGACTTTAAAAGAATTACTTCATAACTATGTGATGTATATAGGTTGTATCTTTTAACTATTAATGTGCTTGCTTCCAGATTAGCTGACTTTAAAAGAATTACTTTATAACAATGTGTTGTATATAGATTTTGTCTCTTGCCCACCAAAATTTCAAACTCTACCTTTATAAAAACTGTAAATAACCATATAAAATCCAAAGAGTGGTCAAAAATTCAAGAAAGAACGTCCTTAACTCCAATTAGAAATATTGAAACATTTACCGTCATAATATAAAATTCACTAAGGAAATCTTTTCATTACCAAGAAATTGCAAAAACAGTGTTGCGTGTGATTATATAGACCTAACCTAAGTGAGCATAAAACTCTTGAACATATTCAATGTTTCACTATACTTCATAAATAGTATGGACAAACTTCATAATGAACAATACAACACCAAAAAGAAGTAAAGAGTCGAGGAAAAAGAAAAAGAAAACCTCTCAGCCTGGATAATCATTTACTTAAGAAAACCTCTCAGCCTGGATAATCATTTACTTACGGTTATGAGATGCTTAATCATCGCTTCACAAAAACATTTAATAAGAAGCAGTTAACAAGAAGCATTAAGTTTATGCTTCTTATTAAAAGACCATTTAACAAGAAGCATAAACTCAATGGCTAAACTAACCAATCCTCCTTTCCTTTGCTTCTTCCGAAAAATGCAATCATAAGTAACATAACTATGCAGTCAAGAAATTCACTTTCTTAAGGTTCACATGTTCTTCCTAAAAATGCAATCAAAAGCAACATAACTATGCAGTCAAGAAACTCACTTTCTTAAGGTTCACATGAAATTCTAAGAGTTCGTGATTGAAATCCAAACCAACAACTTTCTGTGGATTATACAAATAGCTAAAAACTAGTGATTCAATACAAAATGAAGCACTGGGTTAAAGAAACCTTACAAACAAACCAGATTAGTAGATTTCTTTATAAGATTTCATTTTTGCATTTAATGGTTCACTTCGAAATAAAGTTATATTAACAAAAGAAGATCCTAATATCAAATCAAGTGAAAATAAGCATGTGGGATTCCAATTTCCAACTGAAATGATCGTAAGGAAAGCTCAAGATAAGAATATAACTAACACCAAATATTTCATTTAAGAAGTTATACTCTAAAGATCACAGTTAAGCACCACCCTGTAAGTGAATTACTAATTTAAGAATAAATACTATTTCAAGCACATAACAACATTAGTTATTCAAAATATTGAAGGACACTCAGTTTGCATACGTTTCAGGAATGTTATTTGAGAAAATATGATTGAAACTGGACCTTCTTCTTCACACGTTTACTCTTTTGAGGTCATCCTTCTATGAGAAGGCAGAAGACAATTTCTTCAAACAACAATTTGTAAGTCTTATAGCCCTCAACTTTCTCATAATCCTCTTCTAATTTATTTTCGTTAGCCCTCCCTTTTTATGAAGAAATTGAACAACTTCAATGGGGCTTTTAGTTTTGTTATATGTTTTCCCATTTTGATTTCTAGAGGAGAATGATATAAGAAACTAGGATTGGTTAACTAGCTGAAGGAACATTAAACTCTATCCACTCAAAATTTACTAATCCTTTGTCTAGTTTCTTCTTAATTAATACTGGCCCTCCTCTTTATTTGACCATGTGAATAAAATTTCTATGTATGTAAGATCTACTCATCCTAATATACTTATACAATTTTTTATTTCTTGATCTATTTTCCCCACTTTTCCACCTGATCCTTCTACTTTAAAAGAATCCATATACAAATGTTTCATACACACCATAGAAAAGTTTTAGTGATGATGATGATAGTGATATGGAAGCAAATTTGATGATATAATGTAAACAAAGGATAAAAGCATTTGCACAATTATTCCAAGGATAAAAGCATCTACATAATTATTCCAAGGATAAAAGCATCTACACAATTTGATGATATAATGGCTGAACAGACATTATTCTAAGGATAAAAGCATCTGCACAATTAAGGTAATGCATGATTCTTCTTGAAGCTTAACATAAATTAAAATAGAGGGATGTTATATAACATTTTATTCAAATTAGGATTGGTAATAGATTGAACATATGGCTCTGAAATGATAATTAGGATTGGTAATAGGTTGAACATGGGGACAATTTAGGTTATTTTTGTTTATGTTCCGAACAAATGACCATACACAAGAAGCTACATCTATTGCCAATAAGAAATAGCATTAGTTCACCTTGACTTACCTTGGTAGATTTTAATACCATTATGTTTTCTAATGAATCAGAAATCCACTGATCTAATCTTAGTTCCCGCAACAAATGATTGCATTAAGTTTACAAATCTGTTATAAGTTCTGTAAATTATTCCTCCAAGTTTTAGAAGGGTCAGAAACTTCCATAGGTTTCTTAACTTCTGTAATTATTCCTCCAAGTTCCACATTTTTTATAACTTCTGTAATTTCTAACTTCTGTAATTTCTTAACTTCTATAATTTGCACATTTAGATAAGTTCCTTGAGAAGTTGAAGAAGAAGGGTTATGAAGTCATCTATATGGTTGAGGCCATATAGATTATGTGATTGGTTAGCTCAAGGATACAAATATTTTGGTTAGCTCAAGGATACAAATATTCTTATGCAAACACAATATCAAGGATTACTCTTACCTACAAATACAAATATTATTATATAATATCACATACTCAACTAATTTTAAGAATAATTGTATTCAGATAAATACACTTACTATATCTTAAAAGAGAATAGAGAAGGTCTTTAGCTGTGTTCATGTTCATGTTCATTAAATCTAAATTATTTAAATTGGTAAGTACAGGAAGTTGATGATGAAGTCTATGGTAAGACCCAGTTCTTAGTAGCAATCCTTTTCTGGGCAAATAAATACAAGGATAGGGGTTGTAGAGATAGATGAGGCATATAAAAGCATCCACAACAATAGACAATATGCAAACAACTTCATAAATTTAAAGCTAGATAATTACCTCTAGATGTTACTCCACTGCAAATGACACCACAGCTGATGGATCTTTTGAACTCGTAGGAATAACAACCGAAAATGTAATAGTAATTTGCACTGTTAAAGTTGTTAATTGTGATGGATAAAAGGCTATAGGAACGAAATTCATAAACATAAAGTGCAGCTATATGAAGTGAAGAGAGTGAAATAATTATTGGTGGCATCAAACACTGCAGATAAGTTCCTTGAGAAGTTGAAGAAGAAGGGTTATGAAGTCCTCTACATGGTTGATGCTATTCATGAGTATATGGTTGGTTAGTTCAACGAATTTGAAGGTAAGAAGCTTGTCCCCACACTCTGTTTAGAGGAACCAAGGTTATTTTTGTTCAGGATCTCTTCATGTTTAGGCATCCCTAACTTGTGATATTTCATTATTACTTTCAGCAAATATGCAACTTTGATTCAGTCTTCAACTAGTATTCTTGCATCATTTAGTTTCACTATCCTTATAAAATAGTGAAATTTTCTATTCAAATATGTTTCAAAGAATATCTTAGCATATCCAATTCTTTTGAGTTTGCTCATATTTTCATCAAGACTTATTAGCCCACCTAATGAGCTTGTTATATGATTAAGTTCGTATAAGTAGTGGACACCATGTACAAAGTTAACTAATTTTAGAATAAGACTCGTCCATTGGTTCACAACATATTTAATTTATACTTACGTAAAACAAACACAAATGCCAACTGTAGGCACATTCCTAAATAGACATTCTTAAGCCAAATTAAATCAGAAGTGTTAGACCTCGAATTTTTTTTTATGATGATATTAAGCATGAATTGTGATCATGATGTGAGTAAGGCTTAGTTTGATTTATTTTGGAGTATTAGTGGATAATTGAGGTGTATTTGCGTTTAATATGGTTTAAATAAGGCATGAGATGATTAAATTGTGTGAGCACATTTTGGGAAGTTTACTTGAGTTGGAATGAATTTGGGCTTAGCTAAGAGGGGTATTATGGTCTTTGTCCCATGTCTTTAGGTTTAAGAGAAAGAAATTAGAAAAAGAAAAGAGAAGAAAGAAAAGAAGGAAAGAAGAGGAAATAGAAGAAAGAGAAGAGGAGAAGTCGTCGGTGGAGAAGAAGAGAAGAGAAGAGAGGGTTTTGCAATTCTTGTGATTTCCGACGATTCGAAACAATTTCTGGTAAGTTTAGCTTCCTTCAAACTTGTTATGGTTAGATTTAAACCTAGAGAATGTTGAATATGTGAGAATCGAAGGTTTTAGGGTTTTAAGACAAAATGGTGAGATTTCCTTGGGTTGATGTGTTTGTGATGGATTTGAAGCTTAGAATGGGTTAGAAATGTAGTAGAGGACTTGATCTATAGTTTGGTTATGTTGCATCTGAGATTAGGAAGGATTGAAGTCAGAAAATGCAGAAAGCGGGGGTTGAGTCGACTCAGACCAAGACGTCAAGCGTCGTCATGACGTCGCAAAGCTGCCTGTGACGACGCAGAGAATTGGTGACACGCCACGTGCACGAAGAGACATGCACGTTGCGGCGCACGTCGCGACGTGCGAGTGATGAGCACGCTGCGAGCAGGGTCGTTCGCAGCAGCGAGCCCCCCCTGTTTTCTGAAAGTGAGATTTTTAGTATTTTGGGCATATCTTTTGGTATAGATGTCCGATTGAGGTGATTTTGGATTCATTGTGAACTAGAAATAAAGGGCTACGAGTTGTATGAATAAAGGAAGTTCGGAATTTGTTTCGAAGGGTTTGAGAATTTAGTTGGAAGTCGGATGGAGACCTTTAATGCTTTATTTTGATTGTCAAGCTTTATGGAATATTTTCTATGGATTGTTAATTAAATGAGAACTTGGTTTATTATAGGGAACCAAGCTGATTTGACCCAATCGTAAGAGGAAGGACAACAGTGAGTCTGATACTCAAGCGATACTAGGTGGGTAATATGTTTATGGTTATTGTGTGTATGGGCAAATTGCCTTGTGTGTGCTAACTGCTTGCATGATATGACCTTGTTGGTATTGAATTTGATGATAAATATTGAATTTGCATTGCGACTATGATTATGCATGGCTTGATAAACCTTATCGCATATTTGACAAGAATGGAAAGAATGAAAATAACGAAAGCTTCGAAAAATGCTTTGAACATGGAACGTATGGATTATGTGTAATGTTTGGGTGAGAGAGTTACGGATGGAGTCACGTGCACGTTGACATAAAGCCTTCTCCTGACTACCCGCTTGAGGCCACGAGCTCCTTGAGAAATCGGACTCGGATAGTTTACGGATTTACCTTTGGTTTATCCGGATCGTTTACGGAACTCTCGAGCTAATTGTTTGTGCATACATGATCTATTTGTTGAGCATAACACATGATGGATTTGACAGACTTGTTGCATAATGATTGTTATGTGGAGAAACAAGAAAATCCATGACCTATGTCTATATGAATGTGAATAAATTGATGAATTTTTGATTTGCTAGTGATATATGTATATTGCTTGATTATGTGGCTCGTTGCCAATGGCTATAAACGTATATGCCACTGAGCTTTGCAGCTCACCCCATTACTCTCCCCTCCTCAGGTGCAGATCAAGACGATTGTCAACCTTGCAAGGCATCGGAAACTTCAAGCTAGTTAGGAGCCTTGTATAAGTTAGTACTTTGGTTAGCCCACCAGCATTTCATCATGGAGCATACTTTTGTATTCTGAGATTTAATTTCATTATGTATTGTGCTATATTTTGAGACTACTTGGTGAATTTCTTCGAATGACAATGACATATGGTTTATGTATTTGGGATGGTTAATGCATGTTTAGAATGCATGTGATTGTATGTATGAGTATATGTTTATGTATGCGTAAATCGAATTATGTAATTATATGGATGTTGGGATCGGGTCCGATAGTAATCGGACGCCTGTCGCCGGTGCGACCCGAGGGGCCGCCTCGGGAATGGGGATCCGGGAGCCCAGGCCCAACAAGAAGGAACTGATTTGGACCAAACACAAATGGTTAGGCACTAAAAAGGTTCAATTGCATAATAAGAATTGATTCAACAATAAAGATAAAACAACAAAGGTTTAAGTGCATAAGAAGAATTTATTCATCATCGTCATCGGTGGACTCTTCGAATACAATATCACATTCATTCTCACTACTGCTTGTGTCTAAGCCTTCCAAATCGTCATTCAAACGTTGCTCAGAATTCAATACAATATTATTTATTACATCAAATGCAATATCATTTCGATCTAAAAACCCTATGGAACATTCCTCGACTTCCACTGGAACTTCATAAGACTCCTCAATGTCATTTGCATCTTCTTCATTACTATGCAATGGGATATCATACGCACGTCTAACTTCACATTCTTGCACAATCAGCCAATTTGAACCGAGTAACAAATCTTCCACTAAAAAAAACTTGCTTTTCTTGGTTTGTCAAAACAAATGGGTCATCCTTGAACCAAAATTTAGTTACGTTGATGCTTTTTAGAATGCCGTTGACCCTCATATTCAAATTTCCAAGATTGTACCATTTGCATTTGAAAAGCACAACACTTTTATCCTTAACATATTTAAGACTGATAATATCTGTCAGCATCCCATAAAATGTAATATTATCTTCCCTATAATTTCCTAACATTGCAACACCACTATTTTATGTAATCCTATGTAGATCACGAGCTTCAGTACGAAATCGCATGCCATTTGTATTGCAGACAGTATACTTTTGTACCAAACTATGAGGTCCACATGCTAATGCATACAAAGAATCAAACATATTTCCTTCATGGGAGCTAGTTAATGTCGTCATCTATAACAAGAAATGAAAATTAGTTAATAATATATAATTATTAGTGTACACCGCATGCAAACCTTCTTCTCACTCGTTGCTTTAACCATGAAGAAAATTGTTCTCTATGTCTCTTGTCAACATGCAATGGACTTTGTTGCCTCAGCTCATCCATATGCTCATTATTGGTTATCATAAATTCAATCGAAATTATATGAAATATCTCTACTTATGAAATATTTTAATTTGAAAAAAGGTTAGAAAAACTTACTCAATAAAGGGACTAATCTCATGACAATTCATAAGCATATACCAATGTGCAATCTCTAGCTCATTTGTAGGAAGAGCAATTGTTTTGCTAGCACCAATCGAATTACATTGTTGGAAGAACACTGATATGTCACTACCATCAACCATATCATTGATTTGCTCTGGCACGTTGAAGTTGGTTTCGATTCCTTTTAAATACATTGAACAGAATGCCATGCACTCTTTAACAGCATACGTTTCTACAATTGACCCTTCTGGACGTGCTTTATTTCTAACAAATCCCTTTAGTGTGCCTAGGAATCTTAACAATTGATTAATCATAATTAGATAGGCCACTATTTACTTAACTTTTAAAAGTAATAGGATCAATTTAAATAATACCTCTCAATTGGATACATCCATCTATACATAACCGATCCACCAAGTAAGGCTTCATTTGGCAAATGAATAGCCAAATGTACCATCACATCAAATAATGCCGGTGGGTATATCATTTCAAGTTTGTATAAGATTAAAGTAATCTCATGACACATCTTATGTACGTCATCCTTATTCAAACTTCGTCTATAAATTTAGCGAAAGAAGTCCCCTAACTCCATTAAAACACCTGTCACATTTTTGTTCAAGATAGAACGCGTGCCTAATGGAAGAATGCTTTGTAACAATATATGACAATCATGAGACTTAAGTCCAGTAATCTTCCTTTCATCAGCATTAACACATCTAGATATATTCGATGCGTAACCATCTGGAAACTTCACCTGCTTTACAAACTCACAAAACTTCTTCTTCTCATCAGAAGACATTGTACAACATATTGGAGGTTTTCCCACAATAGTTCCATCAGTTGCTTTTATCAAGTGTAATTCTTTTCGAATATTCATATCTTCCAAATCAAGTCGAGCCTTGATTATATCTTTGGTTTTACCTTCAACATTCATCAAAGTACCAAGGATATTGTCATAAATATTCTTTTCTATATGCATGACATCATGGTTATGCCTTAATCTTAACTTATGTCAATATGGTAGATCGAAAAGAATACTTTTTTTATTCCAATTAAACTCTCCTTCCAATCTCCTTCTCCTCTTATTGCTGGGGTGCTTGCCATAACATATATTCTGCATATGACATAATTGTTTCACCACATCATCTCCATCTGGTAAGTTAGGTATAGGCCGATGATCACTCTTGCCATCAAACTTCTGCCTTTTTCTCCATAGATGATCATAAGGAAGAAAACGAAGATGGCCTAAGTAACCAATCTTACTTCTTAACTTACAAGAAGGAGTGTCTTTGTTACAAACAGGGCATGCCTTATAGCCTTTTGAGCTTTACCCAGAAATAGTACCATAGGCTGGAAAGTCATTGATAATCCACATTAAAGCTGTATGCAATCAAAAATTTTCTCATTTTGAAACATCAAAAACATCATAACCATCCTCCTATAATTCATTTAACTCATCTACTAGTGGTCTCATATAGATGTCAATGTCTACCGACCGCTTTCGGACCTGGAATAACCAACGATAACATAAAGAATGACTCATCCATACACGTCCAAGGGGGTAAATTATAAGCTAAGAGAACAACAGGCCACATGGTATATGAAAGTGACAAATTTCCATATGGATTGAACCCATCTATTGCTAAGCCTAGTCTAACATTATGTGGTTCTCTGGCAAACTCAAGATATAGCTCATCAAAGCTCTTGAAAGCTTCTCCATCAGAAGGATGAACCATGTTATTACTGTCACCTTTAGGCCTATCTTTATGCCACATCATTTATTTAGCGATCTTACTTGACATGAATAATCGTTGTAATCTGGACGTTAATGGAAAGTACTGCAATACTTTATGTGGTATCTTCTTACCCCTGCCATCATTAATTCTCCATCTTGGTGTTCCACACAGGGGACAACTTTCCAAGTCCCTATAATTTTTCCAAAATAGGAAACAATCATACTTACATGCATATATCGTCACATAACCAAAGCCTAGGCTCCATAGAAATTGATTTGCTTCATAATAGGACTTCACCAAAGATTTACAATTTGGTAATACATCCTTCAGTAGAGCAAGTAACATGTCAAATGACTTATTACTCCACTTATTGTATACTTTCAAATGAAACAACTTTATTAAAAATGACAACTTTGAAAAGTTCGTACATCCTAGGTACAACTCTTTAGTTGCTTTACTAAACAATTCATGAAAGCCACCCATAATAAAATCTTCAATGCCTGTAGGAGGACTCCTTCCGTCCTGATTAATTGGACGATCATTTAAAAAATTACCTACATCATTAAGCAAATCTTGCATCCCATCATCCTCCTCATCACCATCACCTTCATTAATATCATTGCCCGTCTCATCTATGTCTACATTTGTAGAGTCAAGTCTTTCTTCCCTAGAGATAAATCTATGTTCTGGCACTTCACCATGTAAAACCTAATGGGTGTATGATTGGTCCACGTCGAATTGCATTAAATGTTCAAAAACATTCTTTTGAGACCTCATATAACAATTCATGCAATGTGCACAAGGGCATGAAATGTCACACTCTTTGCGCTTTTTTCCAACCACAAAATTCATAAACATCCTCACTCCATGAATGTATCCACGAGAAACCCTTACACTGTTCATCAAACTCTTATCCATAGAGAAATAAATACCTAGTAATTCAATATAAGAATGAGAACATTATGTTATGTTAGTAAGCGAAGAATGAGGAAAGGTTTACTAGGTATCTAAATGAAGTAGTAGAAAACCTAATTGTTAAAGTAGGAAAACTAATTTTTTCCTATGAGCTTCTTCATAATAGACATAAAATATGACACTATAGTTCCCATCATCTTAAGCAGACCGTTTATGACTACTAATGGGTACTAATTGATGTGCGCAAAAGTAGCTTGACATTTATAATTGGCAATGGGCTACTAATTGATGTCCCCAAATTATTAGGTTAGGTTCTAAGAAATCTAACTACCTATGAGAGTCATAGATAAAGAAAGGGCTAAACCATTGTTTAACAACTTAGAAAATTTAAAAGAATGAAGATTTTGATAAATACATATTCGAAGCTAAGACATCCTTACAAATATTAGCTTTGCTCTACACATATTAATATGTATAATTTGTATTATTATTTGATAAACTATATGGAGAACTAGGGAGGGAGTAATAAAAAAAAGTCATAAAACAAATTAAGCAAAATATGACATTTCATTTCTCTATTTATGTATGAATGCAGGATCCTTACTTTAGCATAATTACATAGAACAAAATATGGCATTTCATAGAGGAAATTCAATAGCTATAGTATGAATGCAGATAAACCAATTAATAATCCAGCAACTTTATACTTATAAGTTAGCATAACTGGCTCTTGTTTTCCAATGGCTCCTCCAGCTATCTCCTCCTCACACTTGCAAATAGTATCTGCCATAAAGCACAAAAAATTAGAACTAAACTTTTGCAATTGAATGTATAAAATCTTATGAAAAGATATTGTTCAGTATAGTAACCACCAAGTTAATGGACACACCTTTTTTTGGGTTAGACATGCGTATGTTAATGGACAATCTATAACTTTAAAAAGTAGCAATAAAACATTCTAATTTGTAGTTTTTTTAATAAATATAGCCTAAAGGTTACTTCAATAGTGAACGATTTTAGTATCACTCACCATGTAACTAATACATTCGACACTCAGTTACTTCAAAATGGAGCTTACTGAATGTCAAACAAGCCCAGCTTAGACAAAAAATAAGAAAAGGATGGAATATATAAGGGCTTCAAGGCTTCACCTTACTCATATTTTTGAATATGTTTCGACAAACAATCCTCTTAAATTCAAACAATAACCAACTACACTTAGCAAGTAAGGGTGACTTATTTAATGTAACTATATGCATCCTAAGCATATTGCATCCTTCATACATCTTTTTTACCTCGTATGACTTGTTATTCCCTTTAGTCTAACTTTTTCTTATCTCATAATATATCACACTTAGTAGTTAGTACCTTAAAATAATTTTACAAAAATTATACTCTAAAATACAAATTTTATAATAGGATACTAAATTTTAACTATATTAAATTAAGAGATTATATTCTAATATTAAAAATTATTCAAAAAGTATCTAGTATTAAACAATATTGATACTTTACAAAAAGAACTAAAATTAGTGTAAATTTTGATACGATATTGTAACTTTAAGTATGACATTTCAATCCTTACAAAATAAAATTTAAACTCAAGGAAGTATTTGTATAAGAATTATATTGAACTTAATGAAGTATGTTTTACTTGCTCTTTTAACATGAGGATTTAATTGAAAGGTATAAGTAGGAATTATTGTAAATATTTTATATTTTAATTGAAAACAAATATTAAAAGTTGTTATTACAATGTAATTTATTGATCCATCATAGTAAAGCACATATGTATACAAAGAGGAAGTATCTTGTTTGGGGAAAAGATTAGGGATATCAAATTTTACGACACCAAATCTTTGAGAATTTCTTAAGTTTAGTGTCAAACCTTAAACTTTTAAATTTGATGTTAAAACTTTCAAAATTGTGTAACTCAAGTTAAAATGTTAGTTTCATTTTTTTAAGGGATAAGAAAAATATGTAACTCAAGTCAAAATGCATCTCATAATATATAACTCAAGTCATAATATATCTCATAATATATAACTCAAGTTAAAATGTTAGTTTCATTGTATAATTTTTCTTATCTAATAATATCTCATACATGTTATTAGTGTGTGTTTTTAAATTTTTTCTCAATATCAAAATCTGTCGCTAATGATACGCTACTCCCCTGATAAGTAATCAAACTTAATTTCATGTTTGACCTTTTCCTAAGATGCCACGTGGTAGTAAGATTTTTACTGGGCAATGTTGTCATTGTTGCTACTAGTATGAACATAGTTTTCAAAGTAAGCAATTATTCCCTCACTTCTTTATATCACCTATATTTCTCCTAAAATAATACCTTTCACATATGTTAAAGCTCAATTGATTCTTTCATCAAATAAAGACAACCCATCATTTTTTTTCTAAGTCAAACTCCATAATCATTTCATTCCATTTTAATATAATTTCTTCATTTGTTGGCATCATACACAACATCTAGAAATGTATCCTTCAAATTCTTATAAATTTTATGGATACTAAATTTCTCAAGTAATTTCTTTAGTATATACCACAAACATAGTTTATTATAGTTGGAAATACCACCTTAATGGTATATTAATACTTTTACACTCATTTGTAATTATAACATTAGGCATCTTCTCATTTAGACACCTTAACAATGTACAAAAGAGCCAATATAAATTGTCAATAGGCTTGTTGGTTAAAAGTGTATAACTAAGCAATATAGATGTCCATGATGGTTTACCTTTACAATGGAGCAAATGACATTTTGATATTTTCTCACAGGATAAGTGATGTCAAATGTGCCATATAACTAAATTTAACACATATTATAAAAATCATTGCATTTTGCCTATAAAATATTCCTCAACCTTCCTTCCTTAGAACAATTAACTTTATATAAAATATATTGACATTCATTCTAATAAAAATGTTATGCACCACTTCTGCATCTCGTTCTTCTAAATTCACTCCTCTCAACATGTCTGTATGATTAAGACAATCCTTTCATAAATATGACATGTTTTTATACCCATCCATGGTTGCAATAATAGACCTTATATTTGTGTAAGACTAATTCTACAATTATCATTCATTTCTAATCTATGTCTAACTTAATTTTCTATAATCCAATGTTGCCTCATAAACCTTATATTACTTGGAATTAATATATGTTTGTGCAAATTCAAAATAATGCAGTAGCTTTACATATGAATTTAAGATCATAAATTCTTTACATTTATGTCAAAGTGGACTTGTAGGATAATCCTATTTGATTAATAGTTTTCAATAGAAAATTGTTACTCCTCTTCTTACATATCAAAAAACAATAACCATCATAGAAACTTTATAGGCAACTACACAAATGTGATATCACCTAAAAGTACAGGAACATAATATAATTAATTCCATTTGCAAATAAATAAAAAACATAACAAATAAATAGTTTAAACAAATTAAATCAATAGTAGAATCCTCACATCAAGTATATATAGACGTTGAATTAACAAAATCATCCATAATACAAACGTGATTCAAAGCCATAAACCCTCTCTAAACTTTCATCAAACACTTCAAACCCGTGACCATATTATCCCAAATCACCTAAACATATAATCTCTTCTTCTTTAACATACTATCACACAATGCAAAGTCAAATGCATTGTGTTACAGATGATCAAAACAAACGAATAAGCACTCTTAAACCTAGATTAAATCGTCCACTTCAACCGACTCAAAAACCAACATTTTACCAGACATTAATTGCATGCGAAATAGTTGAATGACTTACCTCAACCAACACGCACATGCACTCTGACTGTAGATGACAGGGGGACGTCAATTGGTGAAGTAACCTCCACAGATTCTAAGCGTGACAGAAGATGAGAGAGGGAAGGTGGCTCGAGGGAGAGGGAAGGCGACAGAGCTAAACACGGGAGACTAATGACTAACCTCTATATTTCATTTACATAGAAGATGAGACGACATTGTTATAGGGGCCGAGGACATAACGTCGTCTCATTTGGTTGGAGGGTGGGAGTTTAACTTTCAAGGATACAAAAATGACGTCATGTTGGGCCAACGACATGACGACGTTCTGGTGGGGGCAAGGGGAATGTGGACCTGGCCTTTCCTAACGTTTAATTCGCCAGAATGTCGCTCTAACTATTTTGGGACATCTTCCTAACAAAATGACGCCAAACACTTTATTTATCCGTGAAGTCTACATACAACGTCGCAAAATCTTGACTATTTTCGTGACGTTTGAAAAAATGTCACGAAAGCCTCCAACAATTTGCGACGTCTTCTGAAAAAACGACACGAAATGTATGTTTTTGTTTTAGTCGATTAAGATGTTTGCCTTGAGGTAGAAAACTTAATTCCTCTTAATGATTAAAAAAAATCATGCAATAAGTTAAAATAAAGATGTGTTCATCCAATATGAGCCTCTAAAATATCAAGGTGACTTAAGTAAAAAGTACAGTAAAGATTACCTGTTCATTTATAACTTTTCGTTCCTAATTTCTTTTTTTTTCCTAATTTTGTTCTTCATTTGAATGACTTAAACTCCAATTTTTCTGTAATGTCTTTATAATTTGTATCGTGATTTATTCATAACCATTATTATTTTCATATTAATTGTATAAAAAAGTCCATTAGTAATACCTATGTTTTGTTATCATCAAAACATGAATTACAACCTTCCTTAGTTCCACAGTTAAGATAAAACTAAAGGGGTGGCTAGGAATATATATCTAAATAGAGAGTCCTACTAGTGGTTTCTAGTATTTTTATAAAATGAAAAGGAGACTTAGAAAGGTATATAGGATTTCAAACTAAATGGTAACTCTTAGTGTACTTTTTGAAGTTTTCTCCAAAGTTAAGAGAGACCTAGAGGGATATTCAAGCATTTAAAACTAAAAAGGGATTCTAATATAGTGATTTCTAAGGTTTTGGGTGAATAGTGATTTCTAAGATTTCTAAGGGGCATCCTAGTACTTAAAACTAAATAAATAATTCCTAAGGTGGTTTTTAGGGTCTCCTGTAATGTGAAGAGAGACCTATACATATATCCTAACATTTAAAACTAAATATGGAGTCCTATAGTTATTTCTAGGGTTTTTCCTAAATTGAAAGGTACCTCTCTAACCTAGAGAGGTATCTAAAGATTTCAAACTAAATAGAATTTAGTCCAAAGATAAAAGAAACATAGAGTAGTATCTAGGCATTTAAAAATAAACAGGAAGTCCTATACTGGTTTCTAAGGTTTATCCTAAAGTTAAAAGAGACCTACAAGGGTATCAAGGTATTTAAAATTAAAAGAAGAGTCCTAAAGTGATTTTCAGGGTTGAGCACTAAGTTGAGAGGGACCTAGAGGTTTTTCTATGCATTTATACCTAAATTTTTTTATATGCATTTAAAACTATCTCTTAAAGTGATTTTAGGTATTTAACTACAACATTGGATTAGAGATCTAAAAGGGATTGTAGGTAATTAATTATGAATATAAATCGAATTACATGTATCTAACTTCAGGGCAAAAGGGCCCATTTTAGTCCTCTAACTTTACCTCAACTATGCTTAAGTCCTTAAACTTTAACTTCAGCCAAATTAACATTAAACTTACATATTAGTGTTAGATATATATCAAATTTTGTCAACTCATAGAGTGTGCAATACCTATAGGCATCGAAATTAGCCAAGTTGGATTGGGCCCACCATTTACTTGACCTAGCCTAACCTCTCATATAAAATGGCCTAAACTAACTTGAATCTTAATCAGGATCAAGTTGGGCATCTCAAGCTTGCTTTAACCCTCAAAAATAATATCACTTAGGGGTGAGAGTCAAGCTATTAAGGCTAAGCCTTGAGCCATTCTTCAACTCTTAAGTTTGATCAGAAGTCCAGTTAACCCACACTTGGCCCACTGACTTTGGGTTAGGCTAGGCTATGTAATATCAATACAAGGTTAGATTACCATTTCTAAACACATGCCTCTATCTTGTATGTGATAAAATAAAATAAAAAATTTAGATATCTACTTTGGTAAATGAAACTCCTCTTACTTCACTAGTAATTGATCATCCATTCCTAAACATAACAAACTAAAGCTCCACTCCTTTGTTAAACAAATAAAAACCATTATTTCTAAGGCCCTTAAAAAGGCCTTTGTAATCCCCTTCAAGCAAGCCTTTTCCATTTACATCATCCACATAATTAAGCAATAGCTTATTAACAAAGAATAACTTATTAAAAAGAATATTGTTCTTTCTTAAAAAACTAATAATAAATTCAGATTCCACTTTTTAGTGTTATAAAAAATAGATAATCAAACAATTTCCTTGAACTAAGAAGGAAAATCAAACCCTTAATTTTTCACTAACATACCAAAACATTCAATTTTAAGATTTCAATAACATTTTCCTTTACAAGGCCTTAATAGTAGATGAACGTAATACCAAGCTTCTTGACATAATAAAGCAAAGCTAAAATGTTATAGTCAATAATCAAAAGCTACAATGCCTATTGATGAATGTAAGGACTTATGCAATAAAGTGAAATGAAATGTTTATTCATGGTGAGCCATCTAGAGAATTAAATTAACAAACTAAGATTAAAATTAATATTAATATTAAAAATAAAGAATGACCTTGAAAATCTTTGATCTAAAGGTTGATAAAGAGAAGCTAAAGTTTACAGCTGCTAAAATAAGATCAAACTAAAGAATGATCTTAACAATTATTCATTTTCTTTTATTTCTAGTTTGATCTTGATTTCAACTATTGTAAACTTCAACTTCTCTTTATCAACTTCATAAGCTATATTCTTGAATTTATGATTTTAATTTGTTCTTATATTCCTTTTCGTCAAAATAATATATTCATTAGTTGTAATTATGTTTTGATATCATCAAATGGCACTTTAGTGTATTAAAGGACATAGGGAAGACAAATAAAAACACTTTTTCAATTATGTGTTGATCACGGTTTTCTGATATATGTAGTTTTAATATTTTAACCTCAATATTTCGCAAGTGTACGGGTCATTCGAGTAATACCTAAGATGTCGATCCCACGAGGAGGGTTAATCTAATATTAAAATCTAAGGCTAAAACTAATCCGAAAAATTCAAATTTAACTAAACTAAAATAATGATGCAATTCAATCAATCTATTTAATCAAACAACTCAATTCAAGAATTAATGATGAAATATTAACAAATCAGCAAATTGCAACAAACACATTAAGAATCAACCTAAGGAACTATCAATTGAGAGAAAGGAGAATTTTTACTTATCTTCAACACTATTCTAATTAATTATGAATTATCAAATTATTGGTCCTGAGCGATCCTAGGGTTGATTACTCTCTCGCGTACCAATAGCCCAAAATTATAAACCCTAATAACATTATAGAAAACTGCAATTTCTCAATTCACAATTTATCCAAACCCTAATTAAATCTAAAGTTTTCCATTAGACTACCTAGAACCTATATGTGATCTCTCTTCATATAATTACCGATTTTATTGATTTTTCATTCTTGTTAAATCAAGCTAACGAGATCTAACTCTCGTTAGCCTAATTTAATGATTTTCAATCGATTCACCCTCTCAATCTATCACCGAATTATGTAAGTGTATAAATCAATCACAATGAATCCAAATAACATAAACAATTAGATTTTTATTGAATCAAAGACAAAAACAACCCGAAGGTGAGTTTAGACATTTCTCAACATTCATAAAATCCCATCTAAACATCAATCCCAATTCTATACATAAATAAAATTAAAATTCACTAAAAACCAGATCTGAAGGGATGATAGAGGCAACAAAGTCAGGAAACCTCCTATTTTGGGAAGCACTTTGCATTGAATTCTTTTCCACATCTCTTTTCCTTTGTCTTTTTCTCAATCTCTTAATGAACTCTCTCTAGGGTTTCTTCATGGTGGTCCATGCAAGAAGCTCCTTTATCCTCTTTTTTCGTTTTCTTTTTATACTTGATGTGTTTGTGGCAACGCTAGGATTTTTTTGAAGTAAAAAAGGTCTAAAAAACCCTCAAAATTTGACTTTTCTATATGTATGTGCATCTGTTCGACGTAAGCCATGATTGTGGCCCAGCAGGCCACGATCGTGTGCCAAATGTAAGCTCTTTGTCACGATCATGGTAGGAAGGCGACAATCGTGAACTAAATATGATGCTTCTATCACAATCGTGGGCTGTATCCTTTGCTTTTGTCATAATCGTGGCAAGATGGGCCATGATCATGGGCTATTGTTTCAGTTCAAGTCTTTCCGAAACTTCTCTGTTCTTTGTTGTTGATCTTGAAATACTAACAAACACATCAAGGTACCTTAAAGACATAATAATTAAGCTCAAATACTTATACTAACCTATAAAAACACTTAAACATAAATAATTGTCAAATTAACACAATTATATTGAAAAACAAATACTCAACAATCAAATAAACAAATAAACAGATATCAAACTATACCCTAAAACACGATGGATTTCATACTTATCACATCCCCACATTTAAACGTTTGCTTGTCCTCAAGCAAACAAAACAACAAACATATAGAAATTCACACAACACACAATGCAATAATGAGACAAAGGCTTCAACTTCATGAAATAAATTTAATTTAAAACATAATCATTCAAGTCAGTTCAAATCATTAACATGCAAAATCCATGTCTTGAGGCTCTAAACTAAATATATATATTAATCTAGACTCAGGTGTTAAATTGTTTACCCTTCTCAATTGCAAACTCTCATTAATTATTTGGTTGTTCAACTTTGTAACTAATCCTAAACATGTTTTCTTGAAAAGTCAAACTATTACAAGTTCTGTAGGTTTAATTCGGAAACACAATTTTATTTTTATATTTATTTTTTATAAAAATGGACTTATTATTTTCACATGGAGGCAAACATTAGTAATGAATGCCAATCCGGTTATTGAACTAAATTATATTTTTTTATTAAGCTGCTTAGGTGGAATGTCATTCTAGCCTTTTTACGTGAAGGCACGCATTTGTGATGCGTGTCGATTTAGTTACTCAGCTATATCATGTTCTCAACTGGCTACTAGCTCTATTCATAACGTGAAAGGTAGCGAAATAGTTACTTATTTTAATAAAATGAAAATTTTTTATGGCTTACCCTGTTGTTTTAGCTACTTGTTGTCATGAAAAAAAATTCTAGCAAAGTGACTTACATTAAAAGGCCTCAAATTATGAATGAATGTGACAATTTAAAGGGCTACATTTAAACACTAAATCCTAATTAAGGAACATATTTAATCAAAGAACCCCTAATTTACTAATTATGCCAGTTAATAATTCTATATAACCTAATAGACCATGTTCAAAATTAAATCAATTTTGATCCATCTAAGCCATTGACACATTCACCTGATTCATAGAATGCACCCTAACAAACTATCATTTACTATGCACAATTCTCATTCAAATAAAAAACATAACTCTCCCCAGACTTGAACTACATATTGTCTGTAATGTGAGAAGGGGACAAGCAAAGACATAAAGAAAGAAAAACATGAATTAAAGTAAAAAAAATAAAACAACAATAATAATAACAATAAAAATAAAAAATAAAAATAAAACTAAAGACTAAATTAAAGGCTAGAACAAGTTTTATGGTGATGGAGGTGGTGACAGTGTTAAAGGTGGCAGTTGAATGCCCTAGGCCTCAAAATAACGATGAATCCGACGAATGTCCTGGCTTTGTCGTCATTGACTTTGGGCCAACTCCTTCATCCTTTTGGAGTTCTCCACAAGTGTATTTGTGATTACCTTGTTGTTTGTGGAGATCGCATACAGTACCTTTTTCTTGCCCGATTTTTCTGCATCTTCGTCTTCGAATTCCTCACTAGTTGAATCCCCTTCTTGTTATTCTTGGGTTCTTGAACTTGCTTGACCAATCCTAGCCTTGACACGTTTCTTGGCACTAATATCCAAAAGTTCCATATTATAGGACTTTAGGATTTCAGCCTGCTATAGATGATGGTGGTTTATGAACTCAGGACGGTAGACTGTAAGTCTATTACACTTAACTTCATAATAATTAGTTATGGTTGAAACCAAGTAACCCATTATTAAATTATTGATCCTCTTCTTTCGAGCAACAATAATTGAATGAAAACTAGGATGCTCTGATCCATGCACCATAATATAAACAGTTCCCTTGTCGAACACTTTTTGGTTTCCATTTTATCAAAAACGGTTTGGCACATGAATTTGTGCATCAACAAGTGTTTATGACTCCTAATAATGTTGTTGTGTGTGTTCTTAGTGTCGAAACACTCTAACCCAGTTAATTATGTCCAATAGGGACTAACAAGGAAATCATCGTGCTGATCTACTATGGAAGACTCAAGAAAACCAAAAATTTCATGCATGGTGTCATAATCAAGGCTATAAGGTTGTCCCCACAATCTAAATTACAGTTCCCTAGGTTTGTTGTATTCATATTGAAGAGAAGTGAAAAACTCTAAGGTCAGTTCTTCATAAACTGGGAATTAATTTTGAATGAACTGACCCCATTGAATTTTTTTAACTAAGCTCTCGACCTTGTCTCATAGTTCTAATCTATCTAAAGTTTCAAAGTGAAAATATTTTGTAACCATAATTTGTTTATTACGAAGGGAATGGAAATGAGTACCTTCCTCATTCAAGAAGATCGAGAAAGGTGTTCCATAATCAGTTGCTCTATTCCTCTTCCCTCATCCTAAGACTCGTGTTCGCCCCACTGATTGATCATGCTTTACTGTTTGCTTGATACGTGACATATTGGCATGTGAGTCGGTGGAAGTTGAAAGAAATTTGGAGGTTTGAAATTTTGTATAGAGAAGTAAGAGTGATTGGAGAGATAAAGTTTAGAGAGATAAAGTGAAAATGAAAGTGAGTGAAAAAGTGAAGTTAGAAATGTATTTATAGGTGATTAGATGGTAAAATGGCAAAATTTTAAGTGAAATGGGCATGATTTTTCTTCTTCTTTTGTCATTCTCCACTTTCAAAAATCCCTTCTTAACTCCTTGTGGCTATTTTAACTCTCTTTGGTTACTTCATAGATCATAGAATTCAAATCGACGTCCTATGCCTTTTGATTTTATTTGAAAAAGAAAAAACCTAACTACAAAATTCAAACTTTTTGAAGGCAATTTAAGGAAATTAAAATTCCATGGTTGCCTCCCATGTAGCACTTCTTTTCAAGTTAGTAGCTCAATTCTCTATCCTTAACAACTTAACTGGGATCAATTATGAACGACTTGCTTCCACCTTTTTCATTCAACCTCAAATTTGTAGCTTGTAAGTAAGCTACAAATTGTAAAATAATCAAAAGGACAATATTGATAACATTATGAAAACTAATTAAGCTCAATAATGTTCTTTTTTCTAGTGAACTAGAAATAAAAAACTCCTTGAATCTTCCATTGAATCCAACAGTTTATCTTGTAAGAATGTGAGTTGCTCTTTTTCTTCCTTAATCACCTTCATCTCCTTTGCTTCTTCTTCTTCACAAACATAGACTTTTATAGCTTCTTCAAACTTGATGTCTGTTGTCAGCTATTCTTCATCCTTTTATTCTTTAGAAGATTTGAATGCATCAATTATCCTGAATGAGCTACTATTCTTCAAATTCTTTAATACATCATTTATGTTGAATGTTACTTGGTCATCATTAATCGAAAGGATAAGGTTTGTTTCATGAACATCAACCCAATATTTTTTTATGTTCACATATGGTATATCAAGAACGGGTGAATAAAAGGGAGGTTTGGCTTTCTGTTCTTCAACCTCTTTCTTCGTCTCTTAGTCTTCAACAAGGTGGGGTTCAGTTTGGTTTTTCACTGTTCCTTCTGGCTCTCCCCCATTCTTAGGTGCGATAGCCTCATATTGCTCTCTTTGATGTATTTCCATATTACATAGAGAGTCTTCTACACTTCTCCTACAAAATTCACGAGAAAGTTGTCTCACTCAAATCTCTTGGTTGTGAATAGAAGAGGCATGATTTTTTGTTACTTACTTAATTTGCTCTTCTAGTCCTTTCTGGCCTTCTTCCATTTTCGTGAGCTTCTCCAAGATCTTATCCAATTTAGAATCCCATGAACTGGACTCATCTTACTAAAGTCCTAATAGGTATTGATGTCCTAAATGAGTCCCTACATTGTTAGATCAATGGAAATTTGGGTGGTTCTGCTACCCTAGAGTGTACATGTTCCAATAAGGACCGTTACTTTCCCAGCCATATTGTACCTCGTTATAATTCCCAAAAGTTCCTTACTCCTTATAATATATATCTTACATCATTGTTTTTTCCATTTCTTCTTGGTATCTAGCTCTTCAGATGTCTCATTTCTCATTCTAAGATGTCTTGCTATGTCTCTACTTTATGCCCCAAACTTCTATCTTTTTTTTTCTTTTTTCAAACAACAAAAGATAGTGAAAAAGCCTTAGACTAAAGAACTAAACTACTCGCTTCTCTAGCAATGATGCTAAAAACTTGATCGTGGTTTTCCAATATGTTTAGTTTTAATATTTTAACATCAATATTTTGCAAGCGTACGAGTCATTCGCATAGTACTTAAGGTGTCAATCTTATGAGGAGGGGTTAATCTAATCCTAAAATCTAAGGCTAAAACTAATCACAAACATTCAAATTTAACTAAACTAAAACAATGATGCAATTCAATCAATCAATTCAATCAAATAACTCAATTCAAGAATTAATCACGAAATATTAACAAATCAACAAACTTCAATACACACGTTCTTATTCTTATTAAATCACCTAACTCTCATTAGCCCAATTTTATTATTTTTTATTCAATTCACCCTTTTAGTCTATCACTGAATTATGCAAGTGCAGAAATCAATCACAATGAATCTAAATAACATAAACAATCAGATTTTTAGTAAATCAAAGATAAAAACAACCTGAAGGTGAGTTTAGACATTCCTAAACATTCATAAAATCCTATCTCAACAGCTATCCCAATTCTATACATAAATAAAATTTAAATACACTGAAAACCAGATCTGAAGGGATGATGGAGGTAGCAAAGTTGGAAAACCTCCTATTCTGGGAAGTACTTCGTGTTGGCTTCTTCTCCACGTCTCTCTTCCTTTGTCCCTTTCTCAATCTCTTGATGAACTCTCTCTAAGGTTTTTTAATGGTGGCTGATGCAAGAAGCTCCTTTTTCCCTCTTTTTTTTTATTATTTTTATACTTGATGTGTTTGTGGCAGCCCAAACTTTTTTAGGGGTTGAAGAGGTTTAAAAACCCTCAAAATTTTTCTTTTGTATGTTTACATGTCTGTCCGATACATGCCACAATCATGGGCCAAATGTAAGCTCTCTGTCATGATCATGACATAAAGGCCATAATCGTGAGCCAAATCTGAAGCTTCTGTCATGATCATGGCAATTTGGCCATGATTGTGAGCTATATCCCTCACTTTTGTGATAATTGTAGTAGGATGGGCCACAATCGTAGGCCATTGTTTCGATCCAAGTCTTTCTGAAACTTTTTCATTCTTTGCTGTTGACCTTGAAATATTAACAAACACATGAAGGTACCTCAAAGACATAATAATTAAACTCAAACGCTTGTACTACCCATAAAAACACTTAAACACAAATAATTCATAAACTAACACAATTATACCGAAAACACATACTAAACAATCGAATAAACAGATAAACATATATCAAATTATACCCTAAAACATGATTGATTTTTACAATTATCATGTGTATTAAGGGTATGCATATCACATCAAATAATAAAGTAGTGCGTGTAGCACTCTATGATTTGACAAAATTTAGATGTATTTGACACTAATAGATAAGTTTAAGGTTAATTTGGTAAAAATTAAGGTTGAAGGACTTGAATGTACTTGAAGTAGAAGTTGAGGGATCAAAATGAACATTTCCCTTAACTGAAACTTTAGATTAGAAACCATGAGTGTATTATAGGTATTTAACTATAAGTTTACATTAAAAACCTAAAAGGAATTTTAGGTATTTAACAATAAACCTATAATAGATTTCAAGTATTTAACAAAAATTTGGATTATAGACCTAAAATGGATTCTAGGTATTTAAATATGAGTTTAAACTCTACTATAGGTATTTAATTAAAACTTTGGATTGGATAACTAAAAAGTATTCTAGGTATTTAAATATAAATGTATAGCGCATTCTAAGTATTTAGTTAAAATTTTAGATTAGAGACTTAAAGGGGATCATAGGCATTTAGTTATGAACCTATAGTGTTGGCCCCTGGATTTTTTTCTTTAGTTAAGCATGATTTAAATTAATTATGAGGTCTTTACGGAATTATTTTGTAGAATTAATTATCATGTTAGTGTTAGTAAGTTTATATGACATAGGTTAATTGAATTAAAATGAAGGTAGTAGGATTTTATAAGGGTATTTTTGGTAGTTCACTTAAGGATAAAAACCATAAGGCTTATAAGGAATGGTAAGATGGACATTTTACAATCATTAAGGTAAAAAGGGGAAGAACAATTGTTGTCTTACATTTGAAGAAGGGAGAAAACGTGAGTGAGGGAAAAAAGAGAGAAAAATATAGAGAAAAGAAGAGAAGTTGAAAAAAGAAGGAAGCTTTGAGCTAGGGTTCATCATTTCTTAGTTTTCAATAGGGAATTTGAGGTAGTTCAAGAAGAGAAAAAGAAAGAGGAAGAGAAGAGCTTTCTTTTGAGCCAAACATCTTTTCATTTGGAGAAGAGTTAAGGTAAGTGCATTTTTGATCATTTAGCTTTTTGAAAGGGTTTTGGTTCATGAAGCTTAGGAAATGCATAGGTTTAAGTATTCTAGGATCAATTTTAGTGAAGGTGGTTTCTTTGGGTTCTAAATTGGAATTCCTATTGAATAGGAAATTTTGCCATTGATGAAGGAAATGAAGAAAGGCAAGAGGAGCAAGAGGAGAGGCATCTTTGAGCAACTTTATAAGCAAGAAAATCAGGTGGGTTACATGTTTATGGAGTAAATAAGAAATAAATGTTTCTATCAAGAAATGGAAATAAATGATTTCAACTACTTTATAAATGTGTAATTATTGTTCTTTAAATGCTTTGAGAAAGTGTTACATGTTTTGTATATGAATTTTATGGATGAATTAGGAAATGAAAAAAGAAAATGTTTTTGAAAGGATATCAAGTTTATGAAATCATGTTTCAAAAATGTGTCATTTTAGGCAACAAGTTTACAATATGTGAAATGCATGATTATATAGGTTTGTGGTAAGTCTATTCTGTTATGTCAAGTGCATTTCGACTAAAGGCTTCTCCCACCTGCCTGCTAGTGGCATAGAGGTCCTTCACGGACTCCCTTAAGTTCATGGCTATGCAAAACCATTATGTGGGATTGCGATAATACGTTCTGTTCACAGCTACACTAGACCATATTATGGAATTGTATTAGTACGTTCTATTTATAGACCTACCCCAACTATTCTGATGTGTTTATGTGCTCATGATATGCTAACAAGATTGATGCATACATGATTTGTATTATTGTGAATTTGGTTGAGAATTGAAGAACTATGTGTTTTATGAATTCAATATGAATTTTTCTATGAAACATGAACAATTTCAAGGTTTTGCTTGCTATCTGTTATAAACTTATTACCCACGAGCTTTTAAGCTCACTCCTATTCCTCCTCATCTCTAGGTGATGAGCAAGAGACCGAGTGATAGAGACTTAAGGCATCGCTTTAAACTTGCATATTTTTGTATTTTAAGCTAGTTTATGAAAAACACAAGGTTTTAGCTTTTAATTGAATTACTTGTTCATGTAAAGTTTGTATATTTTTGGGTTATGATGTAATGTGGCTGGGAATGCCCACAAACTCTTTTCATTTGAGGTTAATGAAACATGATTTTGTGTAAGGATGAGGTTGAGTTCAAATAAGTTATACTTGAGGAAGTTATCGATTTGAGATGATAAATCTTTGAATACAAATTGTTATTATATATAACTGAAGAAAGATAGGAATTTGTGAAGAATGAGAATTAGTTGTAAGTAATGAATTAAGTGAGTAGAGATTAAAGAGTATGGGGAAATAATATTGGTATTGGTAGTTGAATTGTTATGAAATGATGTTACATTAGAGGGAGTGAATTTATATTGCATTTTCAAGTCTTTCATAAGGGTAAAATTTGTGTTCTGACTTCAGGAGAAAAGCTTTGTTATTTAGGATGAATCAAACAAAGGTGTTTTTTTGAAGTTGTAGATTATCTTTCTAGCTTTCCAACAGTATAAAATATGAACCTTTTGGATATCGGAGTTGAGAGATTTGATCACTATAAGTAGGGATGCTGCATAGGATGTATATGCGGGACAGTTTCAGTCGCGCTCACACTAAACACTCTTGCAATCACACCAGACACTCTCACGATCGCACCAATCACTCTCATGATTGCAACTTTATCCTCACGATCGCACCATTATTCCTTGCGATCACATTCGAAGGGTTTTCATGTTTGATTCTTTTAACCATAACTTTGTTGTCCGACCTCCAAATGACTTGATTCTTAAACCAATAGATTCCTAAGATATTTTGCTATCTCTCCATAAAAAATAGGTAGCCTTAGGCTTTGATTCTAAAAAGATTGATGGAAAGAAAGTGAGGGAATTGGTTGGAAGAGCATGAATTGGTTCTTTTACTGAACATACTTCATTTTTTAATCATATCTTGATTTATAGAGCTCCGAATAAGATGACTTTTATTTCAAAATAAACTAGAGATATAAAGCTACGACTGTTTTAAAGAAGTATTTTTAAATTTCCACTATCTGGCTAGTGTGGGCTTCGGAATTAGTACCCAACACTTTTCGCATTAGAGTAAGAAGATGAACTGATGATGGTTAAGGAGATTACATTGAAATAACCTACAAGGAAACCTACTCACGTTTTATAATTTCAGAATTGGGCTCCGAAAATGAGGTCCAACAATTTATGGTATCAGAGCCTAGCTTTAGTGTCTTACATAGGCATTTTTTGAAATATATGTTAGGATACATGTATTTTTGTCATGTCATAGCAGACAGTAGCAACTGATCCTTAGTCTGAGTCGCGTGAGTATGAGTCACATGCTTGAGCATGTGATAAGAGTTTAAGTTAATAAAATTAGTAAGAAAAGTGACACTTTTTCAAAATATGCGAAAACAAAAGTTTGTGGATAATTAGAAATGAGAAATAGTATATGGGTAAATATGACAGATAATGATTCAACATATTTGTATTGGTGGATGTATTACTGAATATGACACCAATATTGTAATGTGGTGTTATATCCCCAAATGTGATAAAGATGTGAATGTATGATTAAGGATTGTTTGATCTTTTTGAGATACTAAGAATTTCTGATAAGTAGTGATGGAAATAGTGGACTGATAAAGGTTACACGAATTATATAGGTGATAGAAATAAAAAATCTTCTTACAAAGAAGAATTTCACCGAAATATATTAAGTAGACTAGATAGTTTATTCTTAAGAATGATTAATGAAGGAATAAATTAGAAATGATACTAGAGTTCTAATCTTAATGGAGACTCAAGCATAATATGTAGAATATGTTACTAGGAGTATATGCATTTTGTTGATGTAAAGTATCCAACTATGTGATGGGATTCTTGAATTTGAGGTGACGTTAAGTATACGAGATACAAATCAGATCTGATGAATGTGTTACCAACACAAGAAATTAAGATTGCAAATAAATCAAAATATGTGGAGAAATTAGTATAAATGAACAGACATTAGAACAAGTCAATGTGAAATTAGAGGAAATCGAATGAATTGAGAAAAGAAGTCAATCGGGAAACCAAAATTGACATGAGATAATACTACCTCATTGAGGAATTAGATATTTAAAGAATTACAAGAACCAATCACAGGCACAAAGAGTTTTGGGTTATATCTGTTGGAGTTAACAATGCTCCGATAGTATTATGGTATTGAAGATTAAAATGATCCAAGCAAAATTGTATCAATTAGTGATTATGATCATAGAGGATATTTAGATTTTATTCAAAAAGTGACGAGAATGTTTTTGAACATTGAGATTAATCTTACATATCATAGAGGTAGAAAAAATTGTATTCCAAATTCAATAAGAATGAATCTTAGTTTGATTAAATAAAATGTTGGGTTATATGGTATCCAAACATGGCACATTGGGAGACCCAAAGAAAGTAGAGGTAATGATAAAGTGAGAAACTACAAAGAATATAACAGAGATTCAGAGCTTTCTAGAACTAGTTGTACAATGGATATTACCATAGACTGTTAAGGGGCTTTTATTGATCTCATCCCTTGACAAAAATGTTGGAGGAAAAATGTGTAAACCGAATGAGGGATGAATGTAAAAAGGATTTTGAGGAATTATAACACCGATGTTAATTATATCATTTGTTTAGGAGATTATGTAGTATATAATGAAGTATCCACACCTCTTCGATGACGCGCATAAGAATTCAAGGACGAAATTCTTTGAAGAGGTGAAGAAATGTTGACCCCTGGAATTTTTTACATTAGTTAATCATGATTTAAGTTAATTATGAGGTCTTTATGGAATTATTTTATGGAGTTAAGTATTATGTTAACGTTAGTAAGATTATATGGCATAAGTTAATTGAATTAAAGTGTTAAGGTAGTAAGATTGTATAAGGGTATTTTTGGTAGTTCACTTAAGGATAAAAACCATAAAGCTTATAAGGAAGGGTAAAATGAACATTTTACAATCATTAAGGGTAAAAAGGGGAAGAAGAATTGTTGTCTTGCATTTGAAGAAGAGAGAAAAGGTGAGTGAGGGAAAGAAGATAGAAAATTACAAAGAGAAGAAGAGAAGGAGAGAAAAGAAGGAAGCTTTGAGCTAGGGCTCATCATTTCTTAGTTTTCAAGAGCGAATTTGAGGTGGTTCAAGAAGAGAAAAAGAAAGACGAAGAAACTTTTGATCCAAACATCTCTTCATTTGGAGAAGAGTTAAGGTAAGTGCATTTTTTATCTTTTGGCTTTTTGGAAGGGTTTTGGTTCATGAAGCTTAGGAAATGCATGGGTTTAAGTATTCTAGGATTAGTTTTAGTGAAAGTGGTTTCTTTGGGTTCTAAATTGGAATTCCTATTGAATGGGAAAATTTTCCATTAATGTGTGGTATTTGTTAACAACAACATAATGAAGGTAGTCAATCAATATGGATTGATCCGAAATCTGATTCAAATCCAATATAGCATTTATGGGTACATAAGAAATGTATTGAAGGAAATCAAGAAAGGCAAGAGGGGCAAGAGGAGAGGCATTTTTGAGAAAGTTGATAAGCAAGGAAATCAGGTGGGTTACTTGTTTATAATTGAGTAAATAAGCCATAAATGTTTCGTTCAAGAAATAAAAATAAATGATTTAAACTACTTTATAAATGTGCAATTATTGTTCTTTAAATGCTTTGAGAAAGTGTTACGTGTTTTGTATATGAATTTTGTGAATGAATTAGGAAATGAAAAATGAAAATGTTTTTGAAAGGATATCAAGTTTATCAAATCATGCTTCGAAAATGTACTATTTTTGGCAACAAGTTTACAAGATGTGAAATGCATGATTATGTGAGTTTTGGTAAGTCCATTCTGTTATGTCAAGTGCACTTCGACTAAAGGCTTCTCCTGCCTACCCGTTAGTGGCGTGGAGCTCCTTCATGGACTCTCCTAAGTTTATGGCGATGCAAAACTATTATGTGGGATTGTCATAGTATGTTCTGATCACGGCTACACAAGACCATGTTATGGAATTGTATTAGTACGTTCTGTTTATGGACCTACCCGAACCATTATGATGTGTTTATGTGCTCATGATATGTTGACAAGATTAATGCATACATGATTTGTATTATTGTGAATTTGGTTGAGAATTTAAGAACTATGCATTTTATGAATTCAATATGAATTTTTCTATGACACATGAACAATTTCAAGGTTTTGCTTGTTATCTATTATAAACTTGTCATCCACGAGCTTTTAAGCTCACCCCTATTCCTTCTCATCTCCAGGTGATGAGCAAGAGATAGAGTGGTTGAGAGTCAAGGCACCGCTCTGAACTTGCATATTTTTTAGTTTTAAGCTAGTTTATGAAAAACACAAGGTTTTAGCTGTTTTTTTAATTACTCGTTCATGTAAAGTTTGTATATTTTTGGGTTATGATGTAATATGGCTAGAAATTCCCATTAGAGCTTTGTAAAACTCTTTTCCTTTGAGGTTAATGAAACATGAGTTTGTCTATGGATGAGATTGAGTTCGAATGAGGTATACTTGAGGAAGTTATCGATTTGAGATGATAAATCTTTGAATATGAATTGTTTTTATATATAACTAAGATCTACTATGGAAAAAGAAAGATAGGATATTGTATAGAATGAGAATTAGTTAAAAGTAATGAATCAAGTGAGTACAAATTAGAGAGTATGAGGAAATAATATTGGTAGTTGAATTATTATGAAATGATGTTACATTAGAGGGAGTGAATTTGTATTGCATTTTCAAGTCTTTCATAAGGGTAAAATTTGTTCTAACTTTAGGAGAAAAACTGTGTTAATCTAGGGGGAATTAGACAAAGGTGTCTTCTTGAAAGTTATGGATTATGTTTCTAGTTTTCCAATGGTAAAAAGCATGAAATTTTTAGATATGGAGTTGAGAGATATGATCATTATAAGTAGGGATGCTGCATAGGATGTATATATAGGACAACTTTGACCGCTCTCACACTAAACAGTCTCTCGATCGCACTAGGCACTCTTGCCATTGAATCAAGCACTCTCATGATCACACCTTTATCCTCGCGATCGCACCTGAAGGATTTTCTAGCTTTGAACATGTTTGATTCTTTTGGCCATAACTTTGTCGTCTGACCTCCAAATGAGTTTATTCTTGAACCAGTAGATTGCTAACATATTTTTCTATCTCTACGTAAAAATTGGTTATTTTAGGCTTTGATTTGGAAGTATATTGATGCAAATAAAGTGAGGAAATTGGTTGGAAGTGCATGAATTGGTTATTTTACTAAACATACTCTGGTTTTTTAATCATATCTTGATTTGTAGAGCTCTGAATGAGATGTTTTTTATTTCAGAATAAACTAGAGACATAGAGCTATGATTTATCTAAAGAAGACTTTTTAAATTTCTATTGTCTAACTAGTGGGGGCTTCGGAATCGTGGCCCAATACTTTTGGTATTAGAGCAAGAAGATGAACCAATGATGGTTAAGGAGACTACATTCAAATAACCCTACAAGGAAACCTGCTCACGTTTTATGATTTTAGAGTTGCGCTTCGAAAATGAATTCCAACAACTTATGGTATCAGAGCCCAGATTTAATATCTTACATGGACATTTTTTGAAATATATGTCAAGACACATGTATTTCTTTTATGTCATAGCAGACAGTAACAACTGATCCCTAATCTAATTCGTATGAGTATAAGTCACATGCATGAGCATGTGTTAAGAGTTTGAATTAATAAAATTAGTGAGAAAAGTCATACGTTTTCAAAATGTGAGAAAACGAAAATTTGTGGATAATTAGAAATGATAAATAGTATGTGGGTAAATATGACAGATAATGATTCAACGTATTTGTATTGGTGGATGTATTATTGACTATGAAACCAATATTGTACTGTGGTGTTATATCCCTGAATGTGATTAAGATGTGAATGTATTTTCAAGGATTGTTTGAGGAAAATAGGGAGATAAATAGAAATTGATCTTCATGAGATACTAAGAATGTCTGATAAGTAGTGATGGAAATAGTGGACTGATAAAGGTTACATGAATAATATAAATGACAGAAATAAGAAATCTTCTTACAAAGAAGAATTTCACCGAATTAGATTAAGCAGACTAGATAGTTTATTCTTAAGAATGATCAATGAAGGAATAAATCAGAAATGATATTGGAGTCCTAATCTTAATGGAGACTCAAGCATAAGATGTAGAATATGTTAATGGGAGTATATGTATTTTGTTGATGTAAAGTATCCAACTATGTGATGGGATTCTTGAATTTGAGATGACATTAAGTATAGGAGATACCAATCAGATCTGATGAATGTGTTACCAACACAAGAAATTAAGATTGCAAATAAATTGAATTGCGTGGAGAAATTAGTATAAAGGAACAGACATTAGAACAAGTCAATGTGAAATTAAAGGAAATCGAATGAATTGAGAAAATCAATTGAGAAAAGAAGTCAATTGGGAAACTGAAAATGACATGAGATAATAATACCTCATTGAGGAATAGATACTTAAAGAATTAAAAGAACCAATCACAAGCACAAGGATTTTTGGGTTATATTTGTTGAAGTTAACAATGCCCCAACAATATTATGGTATTGAAGATTAAAATGATCCAAGCAAAATTGTGTCAATTAATGATTATGATCATAGAGGATATTTGGAGTGTATTCGAAAAGTGAAGAGAATATTTTTGAACATTGATATTAATCTTACATACCATGGAGGTAGAAGCAATTATATGCCAAGTTCAATAAGAATGTATCTTAGCTTGATCAAATAAAATGTTGGGCTGTATAGTATCTGAACATGGCACATTAGGAGACCCAAAGAAAGTAGAGGTAACGATAAAGTGAGAAACTACACATAATATATCAGAGATTCAGAGGTCTCTAGAACTAGTTTCATAATAGACTACTATAGACTATTAAGGGGTTTTTACTGATCTAATCTTTTGATAAAAATATTAGAGGAAAAATGGGTAAATCGAGTGAGTGATTAATGTAAAAAGGATTTCGAGGAATTATAACACCGAAGTTAATTATATCGTTTGGTTTTGGATATTATACAATATATAATGAAGTATCCACACCTTTTCGATGACTCGGGTAATAATTTCGAGAACGAAATTCTTTTAAAAGGGGACAAATGTTGGCGAGCAATTTTTTTTAGTTAAGCATGATTTAAATTAATTATGAGGTCTTTATGGAATTATTTTTTAGAGTTAATTGTTATGTTAATGTTAGTAAGATTATATGACAAGGTTAATTGAATTAAAGTGTAAAGGTAGTAAGATTGCATAAGGGTATTTTTGGTAATTCACTTAAGGATAAAACCATAAGGATTTTAAGGAAGGGTAAAATGGACATTTTACAATCATTAAGGGTAAAAAGGGGAAGAAGATTGTTGTCTTGCATTTGAAGAAGAGAGAAAAGGTGAGTACGAAAAAGATGAGAGAAAAATACGGAGAGAAGAAAAGGAGAGAAAAGAAGGAAGCTTTGAGCTAGGGTTCATCATTTCTTAGTTTTCAAGAGGGAATTTAAGGTGGTTCAAGAAGAGAAAAAAGAAAGAGTAAGAGAAGAGCTTTCTTTTGAGCTAAACATCTCTACATTTGGAAAAGAGTTAAGGTAAGTGCATTTTTTATCTTTTGGCTTTTTGGAATTGGTTCATGAAGCTTAGGAAATACATGGTTAAGTATTCTAGGATCATTTTAATGAAGAGCTTTCTTTTGAGCTAAACATCTCTACATTTGGAAAAGAGTTAAGGTAAGTGCATTTTTTATCTTTTGGCTTTTTGGAATTGGTTCATGAAGCTTAGGAAATACATGGTTAAGTATTCTAGGATCATTTTAATGAAGATGTTTTCTTTGGGTTCTAAATTGGAATTCCTATCAAATGGGAAATTTTGCCATTGATGAAGGAAATCAAGAAAGGCAAGAGGAGCTAGAGGAGAGGTATCTTTGAGCAAGTTTATAAGCAAGGAAATTAGGTGGGTAACATGTTTGTAATTGAGTAAATAAGCCATAAATGTTTCTTTCAAAAAATGGAAATAAATGATTTCAACTACTTTATAAATGTGCAACTATTGTTCTTTAAATGCTTTGAGAAAGTGTTACGTGTTTTGTACATGAATTTTGTGGATGAATTAGGAAATGAAAAATGAAAATGTTTTTGACAGGATATCAAGTTTATGGAATCATGTTTCGAAAATGTGCCATTTTAGGCAACAAGTTTACAAGATGTGAAATGCATGATTATATGCTATGGTAAGTCCATTCTATTATGTCAAGTGCACTTCGACTAAAGGCTTCTCCCTCCTGTCCGCTAGTGATATAGAGCTCCTTCGCGTACTCCCCTAAGTTTATGACAACGTAAAACCATTATGTGGGATTGGGATAGTACGTTCTGTTCACGGCTACACAAGACCATGATTTGGAATTGTATTAGTACATTCTATTTATGGATCTACCCAAACCATTCTGATGTGCTTATGTGCTTACGATATGTTTATAAGATTGATGCATACATGATTTGTATTATTGTGAATTTGGTTGAGAATTTAAGAACTATGCGCTTGATGAATTCAATATGAATTTGTCAATGACACATGAACAATTTCAAGGTTTTGCTTATTATCTGTTATAAACTTATTACCTATGAGCTTTTAAGCTCACCCCATTCCTCCTCATCTCCAGGTGATGAGCAAGAGATTGAGTGATCGAGAGTCAAGGCATCATTTCGAACTTGCATATTTTTGTATTTTAAGCTAGTTTATAGAAAACACAAGGTTTTAGCTATTTTTTTGAATTACTTGCTCATGTAAAGTTTGTATATTTTTAGGTTATGATATAATATGGCTGGGAATGCCTATTAGAGCCTTATAAAACTCTTTTCATTTGAGGTTAATGAAACATGAGTTTGTGTATGGATGAGGTTGAGTTCAAATAAGGTATACATGAGGAAGTTATCGATTTGAGATGATAAATCTTTGAATATGAATTGTTGTTATATATAACTGAGGTGTGCTATGGAAAAAGAAAGATAGGAAATTGTGAAGAATGAGAATTAGTTGTAAGTATAGAATTAAATGAGTAGAGATTAAAAAGTATGAGGAAATAATATTGGTAGTTGAATTGTTATGAAATGATGTTACATTAGAGGAGGTCAATTTTTATTGCATTTTCAAGTCTTTCCTAAGGGTAAAATTTGTGTTCTGACTTCTTGGGAAAAACTGTGTTAATCTAGTTTGCTTGAAAGTTGTAGATTATCTTTCTAGCATTCCAACGGTACAAAGTATGAAATTTTTGGATATCAGAGTTGGGAGATATGATCATTATAAGTAAGGATGCTGCATAGGATGTATATGCAAGATAACTTCGGTCATGTTCACAACAAACACTCTCGCGATCGTACCATACACTCTCGCGATCGCACCAAGCACTCTTGTTATCGTACCTTTATCCTCGTGATTACATCTTCATTCCTCGCGATAGCACCCGAAGGTTTTTTCAACTTTGAACATGTTTGATTCTTTCGGCGATAACTTGGTTGTCCAACCTCCAAATGACTTGATTCTTAAACCAATAGATTCCTAACATATTTTTCTATCTCTCCATAAAAATTGGTAGTCTTAGGCTTTGATTAAAAAAAGATTGATAGAAAGAAAGTGAGGGAATCGGTTGGTGTTTGACCCCAAACTTTTCTTCAAAGTTAGGACTATTAAATAAGAAGTTGTTGGCAATTAGTCATGTATAAAGAAAAAGGAGAATTCTTGAATTTGAAGTGAAGTAGAAAAGATGGTTTAGGTACAAGACGGGATATATGAAAAATGTTGGAAATTAAAAACTGGAAAATATAGTTGAATATGATCACCGAGTATGCTTCGGTGTTTTAGCTGTAAATTTTTCTCTAGCTATTTGAATGAGGTGATTCTTGATTTGGATTAAAATAGAAAGATAGGCTACAAATTATCTGCTAAAATCAAGTTCTAATTCAGTCACTAAGAATTTCAATTTTTGGATGGAAGTTGAGCAAAGAATATTGTTTTAGTATAAGAACAGTTCGAAAATATTTGGGATAAAACTTTCAGATTTATGAACTAAATTGAATGATTTTAGTGTCATTAGAAAATTAAGACAATGAGGAACATTTTTCGAGAAGGAAGTGTTATCAAATTCCTTCTAAATTTTGGAAGGATTTAGTTAAGGAGTTGGAAGTATAAGATGTTAGTTTTAAAAACAAAAGGAGGGCATATTGGGAAGGACAAGATAAATGAAGGGTAAATGTTGGGACCCGATCCGGGAACCGGATCCCAACCGAAAAATGAATGTGAACGGAGAAAATGGAATTGAATGGAAACGGAAACAATAACTAATCGAACCAAATGAACAGATTTCGAAGCAAAATGATATACAGAATACCGAAGCAAAACGAAACGCGAATCGAATACAGAATCGAAACGGAAGCACATCGAAACGAATCGAATAAGCAAATCGGATACGAATCGCAAACGGATACGCAACAGATCGAACCAAAGCAAACACCTACAGGTGGGGGGTGAGGTCCAACATTAAAAGGTGCCTTTTAATGTTGGACCCCACCCCCCACACCTGGGCTAGCATTTTCCACCCAGCGTGTGTTTGCGGGTTATACCATGGCGGGTGTTTGCGGGTTATACCGCGGCATCCAACCTTAATCAGTACTGTCCTCTTTGGTCAAGGGTGAGCCACGGCTCGAACCCAAGACCTCAAGGTTTTGTTCCACTTAAAGTGGACGCCTCTAACCTAGATAGACTATGGGTAGGTTAGGTTTGAGCTTGATTTGTGTTGATTGCATTTTTGTGATTATGAAAGTCTTAGGGGATTTCCATTTGAATGTGGATTGAATGGAATTTTGATTATGTTAGGAAATCAAGGAAACCCTATCCAAGAGCAAGACGAAGGGAACAATTGAATTTAGATTTTCAAGCAAAATAAGGTGGGTAATTTATTTATTATTGTTGTGTAATATGAGCAAAATGCCTTGTATATGTATTGTGTGCTAAAATGGCTTGTTTTGAATTGTTGTCATATGGAAAATGCATGATGAGGTGTTTCATGTCATGCATTGAAATATGTATAACATTTTGATATAATTGAATTGTGATTATGATGCTATGCCTTCGAATTGTATCATGGCATTTTGATTAAATCGAAAGAAGAAAAAGCATGAGATATGAACTTGTGATTGATTGAATTGAGCATGACATTTGATTGTGTTTGGGTAAGAGAGGAATCATTTTGTAGTCACGTGCACGTCAACATAAAACCTTTTCCCAGTTACCCGTTTGTGGCATACAAGATTCAAAAAGTGGACTCGTTTCGTTCACGTTGTAAACTTCGATTTCTCCGATTTGTTCCACGGAACCCTCAAGCCATTTGTTTATGCATTGCATTTTGATATGTTAGGTTTTGATGAAATTTTAGTGTTATGCTTTGATGGGAAATTATATCCAATATGTTTTATGTGATGATGTATTGAATTATAGGTTGTGAACTAGAATTGTGAATGTTGAACTTGCGCTGTTAGATTAAGATAAGACATGTATGTATATATGAATATTCACATATATGTTTGATTGTATGGCTCATTGCCAATGGCTATAAATATATTAACCATTGAGCTATGTAGCTTAACCCATCATTTTTTCCTCCTTAGGTGTAGAGCGAGAAGATTAACGACCCTTGCAAAGGCATTTGGAAAACTCCAAGATAGCTAGAAATCTTTTGCACTAAGTTAGTGACTAATTTGGATAGCTTATAGGCATATCAAACATGAGCATCCTTTGTATTTTGTATTAAGCTTTTGATATGTATGTTGATAAAGTAAAGCTTGTTCAAACATTTACTTTTTTTAGCAATGAGAATGAGAAATTGAGAAGTTCCTTTTTGTGTATGAATATGTTATTTTAAAGGTTGAGTATGATGGTTGTGTAAGTGGAATGTTCATGTGCAAATTCTTCTTCATTGAGATTGCAAATTGTTGTTTGTTTTAGAATGGCATGTTAGTGATTGGAAAGGTTGTAATGGAATGAATCATTTGAGGTAAGATTGAAGAGTTTAATGAAAAGTACTTAGTATTTGAATTGATATGAAGAGATATTGTGCTTTCCAAGCTTTTATAGGTGTAGAAATTGTGTTCTGAACTCAAAGGAAAAACTGTATTGATCTAGGTAGAATTAGCCAAAGTCGTATTCATGAAAGTTGTTCAATTTGGGAAGATTATAAGTGAAAGTTATGCTAAAATGGGTGTAGGATCCATTGGAGAGGTCTTAGAGAAGGGAAATTGAGCAAAAACCTGAAGGTTACACGGTCAGGCCGTGTAAAATTGACACTGACTGTGTGTTCCTAATGCAAAAAACACCACCAGACCCGAAAGAAACACGGGTTGCCTATGTGGTTTCACATGTCCATGTGTTTTGACCCTCCAAATAACAAAATGTCTTTTGAAGTCTTCATGAAAGTTGTAGATCTAGAAGTCTTCTTCAAAACAATCCTAAGATGACCTCAATCTGACATCTTTAGCGAAAGTTATGTTAATTGGCCCGAAATACATACAATATGATTGAGGACAAATGCAAGTTTGATGCTTTTGGTCATAACTTCATCATCTGACCTCCAAATGACGTGATTCTTGAACCAATAGATTCATAACACATTTTTATATCTCTCAATAAAAATTTATATGCTTTGGTCTTGATTTGAAAAAGATCAATGGAAAGAAACTGAGTGATCTGTTGGGAGAGCATGACTAGGTTATGAACATACTTTGGATTTTTAAGCATATCTTGATCTATAGGGCTCAGAATTAGATGGTTCTTATTTCAAAATGAACTAGAGACATAGAGCTACAATTTTTTTGAAGAAGTCAATTTGAGATTTTGGTGTTTGACTGGTGGGGCATGCCACCCTCGTAGGATAATGGCTAATGAGGGTTCATTGAAATAACCCTACAGGGTATTCCACTCATGCTTTATAACTCCGGATTGTTAGACCCCGAAAAGCCCACCACCCTTATGGGATGATAGCTAATGAGGGTCCATTGAAATAACCCTACAGGATATTCCACTCATGCTTTATGACTCCAGATTGTTAGGCTCCGAAAACGGGGTTTAACAGTTGGAATAACATGAATTGGTTACTTTACTGAACATCTTGATCTGTAGAGCTCCGAATGAGATAATTTTTAGTTCAAAATAAACTAGAGACATAGAGCTTCTGAAGAATACTTTTTGAATTTCCACTATTTGACTAATGTGGGATTCAAAATCGGGGCCCAACGCTTTTGGTATCAAAGTAAGAAGACGAACCGATGATGGTTAAGGAGATTACATTGAAATAACTCTAAAAGGAAACTTGGGCTCCGAAAATGAGGTTCGACATATAGTGGATTATAGGTATTTAACTTAAACTTTTGATTTGAAGCCTATAGAGGATTATAGGTATTCAACTACGAACTTGGAGTAGATTTGAGGTATTTAACTAAACTTTATATTAGAGACCTAAAAGAGATTTTAAATATTTAACTACAAACCTAAACAAGATTCTAGGTATCTAATTGAAACTTTATACTAGAGACCTAAAGACGATTCAAGGTATTTAACTAAAATTTTAAATTACACCTAATAGGGTTTACATATATCGAACTACAAAACTAAAGTAGATTCCAAGTATTTAGGATTTCACTTGATTGAGAATTGAGACCTAAAGGGATCTGTAGGGCTTTCACTCACTAAAAAAAAGACCTAGATAGGTTTGCATAGTTTTTACTCAATAAAATAGATGAACTATAGAGGTTTGTAGGGTTTTCATTCAATAAAAAAAAGACTGAGAGAGCCTTCTAGGTTTTTACATATTATAAAAATATTGTTATTAATGAGCTAAGTCATATCTTAAAAACAAGTAAACATGTGAATTTCAAATGATTTTAAAAAAAAGATGTCATATAATATAGAAAATATTAAAAATATAGAATTGGAAAATATTTCCTCTTTTATAAATTTCCATTTGTCCAAAAACGGAAGGCTTCCCATTATTAGTGTCAGTACTTATGCTATATGTAGAAACAAACATAACCAAATTAGGATCAAGACTAGTAAAACAATTATGAATTTTTATAGTCCTTCATTTTTACTCTTTTTCATTGATAAAAATGAAAGCCACTCACTTTTATATGTTTTTTGTAAATTAAGGAATTTCATTGATCTAGGAAAATAATTTTAAGACGATTACAACTTAGAATACAAGGTGTTACAAAATGAGACGCTAACTAGCTAACTGAGACAAGTAATTAAAATATGAAGTTGTTAGTTCTAATTTAGGATGAGGTTTGGTACATTTGAAAGAATTTATTTTAAAGATATTGATCAGGATGCAGTTTTTTTTGCTAATTAAGATTCCATTTATTAGTTATTACAGCAAGAATAACTAGACTGGCTCCTATGATTAAAATGAGCTCATGTATCCTATTGAATTTCCTTGCCACCACAATTTAACTTTTAGAGCATATGCCTTTGAAAATTCTAGCAATTACATCCCATGACATCCCACCATAGGAAACATACAACAAAAGAAAAATGTTATAATAAATAAGCTATATTCATTTTTAGAGAGGTTATGAGTTGAAAAGCTTATGAATAATTGCATCCTAATTATTTATAGGGAGGAAGTGATTGTACCTAACTTGATCTTTACACTATATCCTATTAGAGTAAAAGCAGATAAAGATAGTTTTTTGAACTAATTATAGAGCTTCTTAACATAGTTTATAGAGTGGTTAAGGAGAGACTAAGGGCGTTTGAGTTTATCTATAGCATTTAACTTGTTCATTATAGAAAATCATAAAATAAAAGAAGTCTTAGTGAAAGATATATGTTCCAAACTAGTTTGTGCCATGTCACTTTTTGAGAATGCCTCTTGAGCAAGTTTTTACAAGATTTTCCTCATATGTTTGACTGGGTGGTAGTTAGGGAAGTACCTTATAAAGGTTGGTGTTTCTATATTATTACAAAGCCATTCTCTATTCTTATCAAGATAGTGCAACCTGATGTTTTGAAAGTTATGGAGGACGTACAATGGCCTTTTCGAGCTCTAATTATCATGCCAAATCCATATGTTTTTTCCATTTTCCAAGTTAATTTTGATAGAAGTTTGGAGAATGTTTCTACGATTTAGAATTTGTAGCATTATCCATGAACTCTCCTTCCTTGATTTTATGCTCCATAAAATTTTCCCATGAAGGTTATGACTATTATTCCATTTAGTTTATAAAGATTCCTCGTCATCAAACATACTCTATTGTCTCTTATATAGCATGCCTTTATTCGTAATTATAATAGATTAGACACCCAAAACTCCTTCTTGTTTAGACAGATGAATAGTGATCAACATATCTTTTGCCTATTTTCGTTGAAGACCATTCCTTAATAAGAGGAAGTTCTTTATCATTTCCTCTGTCTCTGAAATTCTTTCTAGGAAGCAACAGATGGAATTTTGATAAATGTATAGGTTAGTGAGAACTAAATTGAATAGATACAAACTACTTACATAAGTTAGATTTTTATTGCACAAATCACTTAAATTTTTAGTTGAACTCAAAGAATCCTTGGAAAACATTATGAAGCTTTTCTATATATTGATATATAATCCTAATAATTTGATAAAGGAGTCTAGAAATACTATAGGATAATGTTGTTTTGTTATCTCCAAAAAAAATAGTTGATCATAATTTTTATGAAATTTAATATTTTTTTAAGTTCATATACATATCTATCAACCTTGATAGCACTTCCATTGTAAAATGTTAAGAGGAGTGGGTCCCCTTTTCCTTATTCCTCTGACTCCCTTAATTAATTTATTAGACTCCTCATTTAAAAAAGTTATATGATGGTGTTTTGATACATTTACCTATCCAAGATATAAATTAATTGGAGAAAACCAAATGTTTTCAATGTTTTAAGAATAAAAATTCTAGTTTAATGTATCAAATGCCTTATGTATGTCAATTTTCAATACATAAGTTTTACCTAAAATGTTCAAATGGTAATTTTTCATGAGCTCCTCTATAAAAAGGATATTATGTCTAATATTGCTACCTATAATGGAAGTTATCTATAAAGGATTGATTAAAGTAGGTAAGACTACTTTAAGCCTCAATGCTATGAGTTTAGTTAAGAATTTGTAAACTGTACTACACTAAGTAATTGACCATAATCCATTCATTTAGAAAGGGCTATAGACCTTAGGAATGAGATAAAGGTGAGTTCTATTCTAGAACTTTAGTATCTTAGAGTTAGAGAAGAATTCCCTTATTGCTTTCACGACCTATAGTTTTAGTTGGTTCCAAGTATTCTATAAAAACTATGGACTAAACCTATCAATGCTAGGGGCCTTATTATGTTCAAGCTATACAAAAATTTTTCTGTTTCCTCCATTATGAAGGTTTTTGTAAGGAATTAACATTGATAAGGAGTGATTGAATTTGATATGAAATCCTATAGTGAAACTTCAATGTTATGATCATAAATCTATTTTGCAATGACAGAGTCATTTGGAAATTATTCTTGGTAATAGTTAAAATCTCCTTTTGATATGTTATCTCTTCTCCTCTAACATTTTTCAAAGTTTAATTTTATTCATATTCCTTCTTACAAGTAAGGTGCTACCATCTCCATCTTTTTGCTAGATGATTCTAGATTTATGTATGATCTAAGAGGTTTGTATATCCAAGGCCTTATTGTAGACATCCAATGTATTCATTTTAAATTCTAGTTTATACACATTCAAGGGGTCATCACTAAGAGCATATTAGGAAGCTTGGAGAGTATCTCTATCATTTTAAAGGTTTAGGGAAGAGTTTGCCTTAATTAATGTCCTTTTTAATTATCATGAGTTTTTTTCCTTTAAAGCTCTTACAATTCATAACCTTCAATGCCAATATTTAGTCCCCTTTCCACTGCCTACTAAAATATTTGAATTCTACATATGAAATTGAAGAATTTGAAGGGAGTTGACCTGTCTAAATTAGCCTTAAATTCTTATACTTCTATTGGTGCATGTTCTGATCCTAGATATTTTATGAATGTGACTTTGTTATTTTGAAAATTATTTGACCATTTGAAGTTAAACAAGGATCTGTCTAATTTCATTCTTATTAGTCACTCCCCTTCTTGCCTATTACCTCATATAAAGTAGAATCCCTCCTATTTTAAGTATATTACTTCTATATCATTAAGGTAATATCTAAACTCTGAGTGAAGTGTATGTTTACTTCTATGTCCCTTAGATTTTGCTACTAGGATGATGCAATTAAAATCCCCTAAAATATTCAAAGCTCTTTTACATTACCCTATTAGTTCCTTAGATTATGCCATAGGGTTTATCTTTGAAATGTAAAGTTTGAAGCATATATGAAAGTGATCTATAGAGGACCACTTCCAATCAAAATAAATATGTATAAAAATGTACTAATCAAAACATGAATAAATCAAAATGTTAACCAAAAAGGGATTATAAGCTACCACTATCCTTTCATAATGATGATCATAGTGATTTTTAATTATCTTTTAACATTTTCTAAATAACTAGAGGTTTGAGCATTTAAAAAAATTCAATTTTATCTCCAAAAAACCTTAAATTTCAGTCTTTTTTTGGTTGACATAAACAAAAACTATCTATTATTTTATTGGACTATTCGGTCCTCTTGTTTTCCAAAGTAGAATAGTCAAAGGATTAGTTAAAAGTTGAGGTTTTGGCCTTTTGTTTGTGGCCTAATCTCCTTTTAGCAACTTTATTAAATTCATATATCTATTGGGAGGATGCTTTCTCTTGCTCACTAGTAGGAATCATATATGAAATGTTGAGAGGTGGAAAATCTTAGGGTTATATTTGAAATGTTGAATTAAGATATTGATATAGCCTTTATGGTATCTTCTTCTTCGTAAGGGATTGACATATACATAGATGTATCTACGATTTCTTTACAAATAATATTTTATTCTTTTAGTCTTATTAGCTCCTCATAAGTTCCATTCTTAAAGATCCTGCCATTAGGTTTCGATATTTTCCCTAGTATGAATCTAATATGATCCTCATTAAGGTATCTCCATTAATAAGACTTAGAAGTGGAACCACATATGGAAGGTCCTCAAAAAAATCAACCCCTACATAGATCTTGGCATATCTGACACAGTTTCTAGTGGATATTAGTTCATCCATGCATAGGTGCTTACTAATTAGCTAGCTATTGAGCTTAAACTCTTTATACATTAGTATTATAATAGTATTTTATGGAAGGGGAAGTTAACCCATATAGGAACCTATTTTTACCCATATAAGAAACTATTTGTACCTATATAAGAACATATTTTTAGATATAATCTTATATAATGATTACAGGCCTTTAAAGTTATAAGAATATTGGAGAATTATTGAAATGCCAAGGCACATCCTCAATTATGCCTTAAGTCCACTATTTAGTAGCAAATTTAAAGAGGAACATATTGTCCTCATTCAATAATACATCCAATAATCCTCTAGTTCTTCAATGTTTAAGGGCTTAGAATTTTATTTAAAGGAAAGTAGCACTACAAGAAAAAAAAAAGTTTAGCGACGGAATTTACCGACGAAATTTGTACATATTCTATCGGTAAACTTATTTAGCGACGAAATTTATTCATGGAAAAAGGCGTCAGAGATATGGCCATTACTAAATTTAACGACAGATATTTTCCGTTGGTAAATTTACTGATGAAATTATTGACGGTAAAAATTTCCGTCGGTATATTTACCGAACATTATTTTGTTCAGTCAGTAAATTTTTCTGTCAGAAGATTACCAACGGATTTTGTAATTTCGTCAGTAATTAGCGATGAAATTTTTTCGATCGCTAAAATCCAATATATTTACCAACGGATTTTTTTTCCGTCGGTAAATTTGCTGAAAACTATTTTTTAAAATTTACCTGTAAAGTGTTTAGTTTCTCTGCAAGCCACCATGGAGAGAACTTCATTATTTCAAGTAAAAGAATTAAAATATTAAAATTCATACTAAAACAGAACTGAAAATAAAGAACTGAAATCATTTTTTCAAATAACAAACATTTAATCAAACACCATACATGCATCAGAAATTTATCTTAACATCACAACTAAAATCACGTCTTGTCTCTTCTATCACTAACATTTATACCTTAAAGTTGTTTTCCAATAATAAAATACACAAATAAACGAAAATAACAAATATCCAAATTAACTTTCATCTAATATATGAAAAAACACATGATAGCAGTTGCAAAAATACCTTTACCGAAGGACACGATGACAATAGCCGGAGAAGACAACATCGTCGAGCAGAAAAGGAGTCCACAACAGAGAAATGGGCTCCAAGAACTCCGAAGAGAAGATGTAGGCAGAAGGAAGAAGAAGAAAGGAAAAAGAAGATAGAAGTTGGATGGATATGTCAAGTGAGTTTATATTTAAAAAGAATTTACTGACGGAATTACCGTCAAAAATTTTCGTAGATAAATTAAAAAAAAATTATACCACCAATAATTCCCGCCTTTTTATCGACGGAAAGAAAATTTTTGTCACTAAATTAATTTACCAACGGAATTTTCCGTAGGTAAACTCAAAATTTTTTATTCCGCTAAAAATTCTCTCCATTTTTAGCGATGGAATGTATACTGTCGCTAATTTTTCCGCCACGAATTCCCTCCAAATTTAGCAATGAGTATTAGTCCCATCGCTAAATTACTCAATTTTAGCGACGGAAATATGCTTTCCGTCGCTAATTTCTAACGGTATAATTTCTGTCGGTAATAAATTACCAATGGCTATATTGTCCCGTCGCTAATGTCCGTCGCTAATTTTTCCGCGACAAATTCCATTCAAATTTAGCAACGAATATTAGTATCGTCGCTAAATCACTCAATATTAGTGACGGAAATATGCTTTCCGTCGCTAATTGCCGATGAAAATTTTTCTGTTGCTAAGTTTCCGTCACTAATTTACATTTTTCTTGTAGTGTAGGACTTTTCCTTAAATAGAATCCTATTGATATAAAACATCAAGAGTTTTCCCCCTCCTTAAGAGTCTTTGTTGCGGGTGAAACTATAGATCTAATTATAGTTTTGGTTGAAGGATACTATTCGAAGGAACTGCTTAAGAGATCATCAACAACGCTTATCATGTTGAGAGGTTTATTAGTCAAAAGAGTATTAATAAAGATAAAGAGGGTTAATAAGAGAGAAAGGGAATTTATTTATAGTTTTAGGGTTCACATCAAGAGAAAGTAAAGGGGGGAAGTGGAAATCTAGGTTTTAAAGCTGACTTAGGGTTTGTGTGTTAAAGGTAATTGCATGAGAAAAATAAAAGTTGTAACTTAGGAATGGATTAATTTGAAAAATGTTCCTACAATGATAATAAGACTATGGGGGAAATACTAATGGGTATTAAAAGAACAAATTACTCTTATAGGCACTAGGGAATTTAACCTTCAACTTTTAGAGGATAAAAGAAGATAAGGATTACATAAAAAGATGGATAGAGGAAGTCCATGGAGAAGGAAATAAAAGATATAGTTCAAGTAAGTTAGAATGGAAAGGAGTTAGAAAAGGGAACAATAGAAGAAATTAAAGGGTTCAACCTGTTGGAACCCCACCCTGGTGAGACACATATCCGACGTCCCACGTGACGTCTGGACGCGCAACCCACTAGGGAGGGATTCCTCACCACCAAAGAAAACTTGTTTCAAGAATTTAACCTGCAAAATCATGAACCTTGTGCTTATTACCTTACAGGGTCATTAGTTGTAACTCTACATTTGTGGTGAGCGCAAACTAATTTACCACCAAAATCATAAGTTGACTTATTCATACAAATTGTAGCTTTAAGCCTCTAGTTTGTTTTGAAGTAAGAATCACCTCAAACGGAGTTATACAACTCAAGATATGCTTAAAAATCTTAAAAGAGCTCATACTCCAAATATGATCTCCTAACCGACCTCTAGCTTACTTTAGTGATAACTTACTCAATTTAACTCAAAAGGTCACAAATGTTTATTGAGAGAAAGATATATGTCTTAGAAATTCAATGGTCCAAGAATTAATTCAATTGGAGGTCGGATGAGGGAGTTATGCCCAAAAGCGTAACTCATGTTTACACCCTAAGTCAATTTGAACCTCTCTTGGCGCGATCACCATAATTTTTGATTTATAAATAGGATTTAGTTCGTTTTTGGACCATTAGAAAGAAGACATCTAGACCTACAACTCTCATTCAGATCTTAAAATCATATGCGGCCTCTAACTAGATCAACAATCATCGTCTTTCCTATATATGTCTGTTAAGCGGACATCCAAGTCCCTTTAACTGACATGAATCGAGTGAAGGATGCCAAATGACCCGAGAATGTACGTTAAACAGACATGCATGTCCATTCAATGGACATTGACGGTCCATGAGGTGTTTTTACACCTGAGAATGTCCATTAAATGGACTTCCATGTCCGTTTAACGGACATTGGGGTTCCCCAAAGCCCCCAATGCCTCTCAAAAGCCTCCAATCTTCAACCTAACATCATAAACCCTTGCACACTTCACAAATTCACTCATTCTAAAGCCTAAACACTTCATAACACCTCCAACTCCAAGTGCAACTCACCAAGTTCTCAAATTTCAACTTAATTAGTTCATCAAAACAATGAATTTCAAACATTAATCATCAAAGCTATCATAAAAACACAAGCCATATGAACAGCAAAATGAACCGTAACTGTATTCTTCCAATCCTCATAACTTCTTACTTCAAATCCTAAAAATTGCATATTATACCTCAATGGAAATATAACAAGATGCTTTACAACTTTCATGAAGGATGAAAAAGTCAATTCCATCATTAAAAGAGGTAAAAACTCACTCAAAGGTATTGCTCATTTAAGGACAAATGAAACAGTAAAATAGTCATATGAAAAGTAAATGCAATCTTTCAAACCTTATAACTTCTTCATCCTAAGTCCAAAAGTGAAAAATTAGATACCATTGGAATGCTATAAACAAGTACTAAAATTTTGAAGAAGACCTCCCAATCCAATTCAAGCTCTAAGAGGGTCCAAAACCTAAGCGAAGTTTCTGTCAAATTTTGCAAAAATTTGACAGCACCTCCTTTGAAAATTCAACTAGCCAAACTTCAATCCAAACACCATCACCTGCATAAAACTCAATATTTACAATCTTAAATCTCTCAACTACCTAACCAAATCCAAAAATCCCATAACTACTCAAATGGCAGCAAACGCAAGCTTATATCTCTAATCATTCTCAATTCATAAAGCAATCCTCAACCTACTCTTTTTGTCAATTCAAACCATACAATGTTGCATTTTTTTATAAAACATATGCAAATTACACGAATTACATTAAAACCCAACAGTCTTGCATTTACATGAAAGTCAAAAGTTATTACAAAGCTTTAGAGGACATTTCTGCCCAAATTCATCGAAGTATCAAAAGACCAAAAATACAAAGAACAAAGATGCTATCTAAAACCTTGTTTTCTCAAATATAACTTCAAAAGCAAAAAGCATCGAAGTAATGCCTCAATTCCGATGCGATAACTCGGTTTCTCGCTCTTCACCTGTGGAGGGAAAATGGGGTGTGAGGTCTATAGCTCAGTGGGTAACAACTTAATAATTAAGATAACAAGCAAAAGCATTCTTTTTTCATTCATTTTCAAAACAAACTTCATATTGATAAAAAACACTTCCAATTTATCAAAACTCTTCACAAATTCATTATATCAAACAATTTGCACATCAAACTATCACATAAACACAGAGAAAGTGGTTCGGGTGGATCCAAAATGGAACATACTGCACATATCCGTGAAGCGGTCATATGTAGCTGTGAACTTATGAAAGTCCTTGAAGAGCTCCAATGCCACTACCGGGAGGCGGGAGAAGCCTATAATTAGACAGGTGCACCTGACTCTTAAGGGACTACCACAAACTCAAAGAAAAAATGCATATCACATAATTCAGAATTATTAGCCACAAATGGCCCTTATAAAAATTCACTTTCACATGATCGCTGAAATCATATATATTCGAATCCTTTTTTCTTGGCAAAACATTATACACATATTTTCACAAGGTCTTTATATACAAAAGACATTTCATACAAGATTTAACCATCACATATAGCAATTCATTCAAAATCTGGAAGTCTTAGGAAAGCATTAAATGGCATTTATTTCAAAACAATTAAGTAGCTTATTAACTCAATTATTAAAATATCACCCACCTTAATTCCTCTTGGTCAATTGACCTTTCCTCTAACTCCAATTGCCTCACTTCACCTTCATCAAACACAAAAATCCCATATTAACATGAGATGTCCAAAATTAGCCATTCTTAGGAGATATAAACATGGAAATGAACCTATCTAACCTTACCCATAATTTTCCTAAGCTATTTACACAAAAATCCATCCATAAATCCAAAAGAATTCACATTTCCCTTACCTTAAAGAGGGACCCATGAAATTGCTCTTCTTGCCTTTAATGGAAACTAAATCTTTCCCTTTCCTATTTCTTCTTAAAGAACTCTTGGAATCAACTCCTTAAGGCATGAAAATCACAAGACCTAACCTCTTTTCTTCTTCTTCTTCTTCTTCCCACTGAAGATCAGCCTTTTCTTTCCTTTCTCCTTGAAATTTCGTAAGCCTCCTTTCTTAATAGACTTAGGTTACTTGTTTCTTAAACTTTAAAAACCTAGCCTAAGTTAATACTATGCAGTTTCACTAAACTCTCCTTATACAAGCAATTTTTGTCTCTTCTCCTCCCCACACCTACGGCTACAACTCATTTGCTTCATCTCTTCTTCTTTTAATTGCAACAACAAAGAATAAAATGCCCCTCCTTGAAGGCCTTAAGCCTTAAAAACATTAGTGATCTACCTAATTTGCCCTCAAGCCAACTTATTCCTTTTAATTTCTAACAACTTAATCAACTCTAATTTAAAATAATCCTATAATTTAATTTCCATCTATCTAAGCACTAAAACCTCTAATTTTATTCAAACTAAAAGAAAATTTTCAAATTAAACGTCAAAATAAATTAAACATGCTTAAAGTGAATCAGGGCCCAATATTTCTCCCCCCTTAAAAGAATTTCGTCCTCGAAATTCTCACCTGAACCACTGAAAAGATGGGGATACTTCTCCTTCATAGCTTCCAATGGCTCCCACATGGCCTCATCCACCGAATGGTTCCTCCATAAAACTTTTATAAGCTGCACTGTCTTGTTCCTAAGAACCTTTTCTTTTATATTGAAAATCTGCACTGGAAGTTCCTCATAGCTCAAATCATCACTCAACTGAACTTCATCGGCTTGAATGACATGAAAAGAATCGGATCTGTATCTCCTCAACGTAGAAACATGAAAGACATCATGAATATGCGATAGCTCAGGAGGCAATGCTAACTTGTACGCCAATGGACCAAACCTCTCCAAAATGTCATAAGGCCCCACATACCTCGGACTCAGCTTACCCTTCTTTCCAAATCTCATAATCCCTTTCCAAAGGGAAGTCCTGAAAAAAACTTTCTCGCCGACCTCATGCTCCATCTCCTTCTTGTAAGCATCTTCATAACTTTTCATCATGTCCTTAGTTACTTTTAGCCTGTGCTTATTCAAGTTGACCTTATACACTGTCATCTGAATCAACTCTGGACCCAAAAGTTTCCTGTCTCCCTCTTCATCCCAACACACCGGAGTCCTACATCTCCTCCCATACAGAGCTTCATAAGGAACCATCTGAATGCTCGAATGATACGAATTATTGTAAGCAAATTCGATCAAAGGCTAGTGTTCATCCTATGCTCCTCTAAAATCCATCACACATGCCCTGAGCATCCCCTCAAGGGTCCGAATGGTTCTCTCATATTGACCATTGGTCTGAGGATGGAAAGCAATGCTGAAACTCAACTTAGTATCCAAAGCTTCCTGCAAACTACCCCAAAATCTCGAAGTAAAACGAGGATCCCTATTAGACACAATCGAATCCGGGATCCTATGCAATCTTACAACTTCATCAATGTACTTATTGGCTAGCACATGCAGAGGATCAGTCTGTCTGATTGCCAAAAAATGGGCTGATTTCGTCAATCTATCCACAATCACCCATATGGCATCATGCCTCCTACTGGTCCTAGGCAATCCCATTAGAAAATCCATAGTCACTTTCTGCCACTTCCACTCTGGAATAGATAATGGTCTCAACTGACCTGAAGGTGCCTAGTGTTCAGCCTTAACTTGCTGACACACTAGACACTTACTTACATACTCGGCCACATCCTTTTTCATACCTCTCCACCAGAAATGTTCCTTAAGATCCCTATACATCCTGGTGCTACCTGGGTGCATAGCATAAGGTGCATTGTGCGCTTCATCCAGAATTTCATTCTTCACCTCCTTGACATCTAGAATACAAAGCCTATTCCCGACTATCAGGAGTCCATCATCACTCACCATCATATCAGACTTCTTACCCTCCTGAATGTCTTCCCGTAGCTTACCCAGTTCTGTATCCTGAACTTACAACTCTCTCACTTTTTCCCTGAGGATTGGTCTCACCCTAAATGTAGCAATCATACAATCAGTCTCCTCCTGCTTTAAACTGATCCTGAGCTTAGCCATCTCTTCCAATAGCGGTAGATAAAATGTCTGAACATATGAAATGGAAGACTTCCTGATCAAAGCATCTGCAACCACATTAGCCTTACCTGGATGATACTCAATCATCAGGTCATAATCTTTAAGCAGCTCAATCCACCTCCTCTATCTCAAATTCAGCTCCTTCTTACTCAACAAGTATTTGAGACTCTTGTGATCTGTAAAGATCTTTGTTTGAACCCCATAAAAATAATGCCTCCAGATCTTCAAGGAAAAGATCACGGCTGCTAATTCCAGATCGTGGGTCGGATAATTCACCTCATAAGGATTTAGCTGCCTTGAGGCATATGCTATCACCTTATCTCCCTGCATAAGTACACATCCCAACCCCTTTTTGGAAGCATCACTATACACGGTATAACTTCCTTCTCCTGTGGGTAAATTCAGAACTGGAGCACTAGTCAATCTGTGCTTGAGCTCCTCAAAACTCTACTGGCATTCATCACTCCAGACAAACTTCTGATTCTTCCTCAATAACTTGGTCAAAGGAGCGGCAATCATAGAGAATCCCTCCACGAATATTCGACGATAGCCTGCTAAACCCAGAAAGCTCCTCACTTTCGTTACTGTCGTCGGGGCATGCCAATTCACTACTGCTTCAATCTTCTTTGGATCTATATGCACCCCATTCTCAGAAATAATGTGACCAAGAAAAACTACCTCATGTAGCCAAAATTCACATTTAGTGAATTTGGCATAAAGCTCCCTGTCCTTCAACCTCTGCAATACAATCCTCAAGTGTTCCTCTTGCTCTCCTACACTCTTCGAATACACCAGAATGTCATCGATGAACACGATAACAAACTGATCCAAATACTCCTTAAAAACTCTGTTCATCAGATCCATGAAAGCAGCAGGAGCATTGGTCAGTCCAAAAGGCATAACCAGAAATTCATAATGGCCATACCGTGTTCTAAAAGCTGTCTTGCTCACATCAGACTCTTTAATCCTGAGTTGATGGTAGCCAGACCTGAGATCAATCTTAGAAAAGACCGTTGCCTCCTGCAGCTGATCAAACAAGTTATCTATTCGAGGCAAAGGGTACTTGCTTTTCACTGTCATCTTATTAATCCTCCAGTAGTCAATACAAATCTGCCAGGTTCTATCCTTCTTTTTAACAAACAAGAACAGTGCTCCCCAAGGCGAGGAACTCGGTCTAATAAACCCCTTCGCCAATAACTCCTCCAATTGTTCCTTAAGCTCCTTCAGCTCAGCTGGAGCCATCCTATAAGGTGGAATAGAAATAGGAGCTGTCCCGAGAGCCAAGTCGATAACAAACTCGATCTCCCTCTCCGGTGGCAAACTAGGCAACTCCTCAAGGAACACATCAGGAAATTCCCTCACAATGGGAATATCCTCCACCCTGCTCTCCTTCACACTGGTTCTATGACACACGCCGAGAAGGCTTCACAGCCTCTTCCCATCAGTTTATCAGCTAACAAAGCTGAAACAAGCTTTGGCGGTGTCAACTTTCTGTCCCCTCTTAAAATTACGTTCCGAACCTCACCAAGATCAACTCCACTTCCTTTCGACCACAATCAAGCTTCGCTTTATATTTTTCCATTACATCCATTCCGACAATAACGTCCAACCCCTTCAGATCTAGAGGTAGCAGATCTACTACCAAACTAGATCCCTCGATCACAAGCTCACAATCTCTAATGACATTCCTCCCTAACGGAGTGCTAACAGGTAGAAAATTATCCAAAAGAACTGACTGCATACCAGGCAATATCATATTTACAGAGACATAGGAATGTGTAGAACTAGAATCAAATAGAACATACACATCAGAATGAAAGAGCTGAGCCATACCTGTAACAACCTCCGGTGCGGCTGCAGCCTCCTCCCGTGTCATAGCAAACACTCTAGCTTGTGCTTACCCTCTCGGCCTCCCTAGAGAAATAGGCTTCCTGACTGACCCAGAACTGCCCACCCCAGCAGCTGGTCTAGTCCCTACTGTCTCTTCTCTCCTTTAAGCCTGTAGTTGAGATCCTTCCCCTCTGGCCATCTGAGGATAGTCTTTAATCCGGTGTCCCTTCTCTCCACACTTGAAGCAGGCGCCCAAAAGCTTGTAACACTCACCCCGATGTAACTTCCCACAGTGTTCACATTGGGGTTCAGTTCTACTTCTCGCTATTATTTCCTCCCTCTTGAGGAAGCTCAGATGTCCCTGCCCAGATCTCCCTACTCTGCTGAGAGGCACTACTGCCACCCTGACTCTGAGTATAGGTGTTCTTCTCACCCCTATCAGCAGTCAGCAAACTACCCCCTCTCTTGGAAGACTGCTCTCTACTCTTCCTCTTCCTACTCACCTCCTGCCTAATGTTCTCCAGCTTCTCAGCCTGGAGTGCAGCATCCACCAGCTGCTGATAATCACATAAATTGTGGATGATTACCTTCTCCTTGATTCCTAGGTGGAGGCCTCCCTCAAACTTGTGACACTTATCTTCTTCACTGGCTACAATATGAGGTGCATATCGAGATAACTGAGTGAATCTCAACTTATACTCACTCACAGACATCTTCCTCTGAGTCAGATTCAAGAACTCTCGAGCCTTCTCTTGGATGTAGACCCGAGAAAGGTACTTCTTCCTAAACAGCTCCCCGAAGTCCCTTCATGTGAGTACTGGTGGCTCAGCCTGACTCTGTGGCACTGATTCCCACCAGTGAAGAGTATCTCCCTACAGTAAACTCACTGCATACTCCATCTTCTCCTCATCAGAGCACTTCATCTGAACCAGGACCCTCTTTGTCCTCTTCATCCAAGCTTCAGCTTCCTCTAGATTGGTGGTACCATGAAAGTCCACCGCTCCAAACTTTCGTAGCTTATCATATTGCCCGACTCTAACCACTGGAGCTGGCACCGGAGCCTGAGACCCTTGACCCATGGCAAAGGTGAAAGCCTGGGCAAAGGCCTGGAAAAACTGCAGATCCATTGCAGGCATAGTAGAAGGAGGAGGAGGTGACGGCTCCTCAGGTTGCACACTAGGTGCCTCTAAACCAGGAGCAGAGTGTGTCCCAACATCTTGTGGAACATGGGACTCATCTGTGCTCCCCTGGCGAGAGCGAGAACGAAGCCGAGCTCCTTGAGTTCTACTTCGAGGTGGTATATTTACTCCTTCAAGATAAAATCCAGTGAAAATTTTTAGGTCATGCAAAAACAATTTTCAAAGTGTATAGAACGATTTTAAATCATGCAAAATCAACATTTTGTCATGTAAAACAATTTAAAACAAAGCAAAACAATGTAAAGAATGCAAATAATGCAATTTTAAAAGAATGCATAATATGTTATAAAAACCCTCAATTTCGTCTTAAACTCGGACCTAAACCGAAATGCTATGATACCATAAGTGTTGGAACCCCACCCTGGTGAGACACGTGTTCGACGTCCCACGTGACGTCTGGACGTGCAACCCATGAGGGAGGAATTCCTCATCACAAAAGAAAACTTGTTTCTGGAATTTAACCTGCAAAATCATGAACCTTGTGCTTATTACCTTACAGGGTCATTAGCTATAACTCTACATTCATGGTGAGCGCACACTAATTTACCACCAAAATCATAAGTTAACTTATTCATACAAATTGTAGCTTTAAGCCTCAAGTTTTCTTTGAAGCAAGAATCACCTCAAACAGAGTTATACAACTGAAGATATGCTTAAAAATCCTAAAAGAGCTCATACTCCAAATATGATCTCCTAATCGACCTCTCGCTTACTTTAATGTTGACTTCCTTAATTTAACTCCAAAGGTCATAATATTTTATGGAGAGAAGGATATATTTCTTATAAATCCAATGGTCTAATAATTAATTCAATTGGTGGTCGGATGAGGGAGTTATGCCCAAAAGAGTAACCCATGTTTACACCCTAAGTCAATTTGAACCTCTCTTGGCGCGATCACCATAATTTTCGATTTAGAAATCGGATTTATTTGTTCGTAGACCATTAGAAATAAAACATCTAGACCTACAACTCTCATGAAGAAAACAAAATCAGATTCGGCTTCTAACTGCATAAAAAATCATCATCTTTCCAGTAGATGTCCGTTAAACGGACATGAATCGAGTGAAGGATGCCAAATGACCCGAGAATGTCTGTTAAACGGACATGCATGTCCATTTAACAGACATTGACTGGCCATGGGGTGTTTTTACACCAGAGAATTTCTGTTAAATGGACTTCCATGTCCGTTTAATGGACATTGGGGCTCCCCAAAGCCCCCAATGCCTCTCCAAAGCCTCCAATCTTTAACCTAACATCATAAACACTTGCACACTTCACAAATTCACTCATTCTAAAGCCTAAGCACTTCATAACACCTCCAACTCCAAGTGTAACTCACCAAGTTCTCAAATTTCAACTTTATTAGTTCATAAAAACCACGAATTTCAAACATTAATCATCAAAGCTATCATAAACACACAAGCCATATGAACAACAAAATGAACCGTAACTATATTCTTCCAATCCTCATAAATTCTTATTCCAAATCCCAAAAATTGCATATTATACCTCAATGGAAAGATAACAATATGATTTACAACTTTCATGAAGGATGCAAAAGCCAATTCCATCATTAAAAAAGGTAAAACCTCACTCAAAGGTACTGCTCATTTAAGGACCAATGAAACAGTAAAATAGCCAAATAAACAGTAACTGCAATCTTTCAAACCTTAAAACTTCTTCATCCTAAGTCCCAAAGTGACAAATTAGATACCATTGGAAAGTTCTAAACAAGTACTACAATTTTAAAGAAGACCTCCCAATCCAATTCAAGCTCTAAAAGGGTCTAAAACCTAAGCGAAATTTCTATCAAATTTTGCAAAAATTTGACAGCACCTCCTTTGAAAATTCAACTAGCCAAACTTCAATCCAAACACCATCACCTGCATAAAACTCAATATTCACAATCTTCAATCTTTCAACTACCAAACCAAATCCAAAAATCCCACAACTACTCAAATGGCAGCAAACGCAAGCTTATATCTCTAATCATTGTCAATCCATAAAGCAATCCTTAACCTACTCTTTTTGTCAATTCAAACCATGCAATATTGCATTTTTTTATAAAACATATGCAAATTACACGAATTACTTTAAAACCCAACACTCTTGCATTTACATGAAAGTCAAAAGTTATTACAAAGCTTTATAGGGCATTTCTGCCCAAATACATCTAAGTATCAAAAGACCAAAAATATAAAGAACAAAGATGCTATCTAAAGTCTTGTTTTCCCAAATATAACTTCAAAAGCAAAAAGCATCGGAGTAATGCCTAAATCCTGATGCGGTAACTCGGTTTCTCACTCGTCACCTGTGGAGGGGAAATGGGTTGTGAGCTCGACGGCTCAGTAGGTAACAACTTAATAATTAAGAGAATAAGCAAAAGCATTCTTTATTCATTCATTTTCAAAGCAAACTTCATATTGATAAAAACATTTCCAATTTATCAAAACTCTTGAAAAATTCATTACATCAAACCATTTGCACATCAAACTATCACATAAACACAGAGAAAGTGGTTCGGGTGGATCCGAAACGAAACGTATTACACATTTTTGCGAAGCGATCATATGTAGCCATGAACTTATGGGAGTCCGTGAGGAGCTCCAATGCCACTACCGGGCAGGAGGGAGAAGCCTATAATTAGACAGGTGCACCTGACTCTTAAGGAACCACCACAAACTTAAAGAAAACATGCATATCACATAATTTAGAATTATTAGCCACAAATGGCCCTTATAAAAATTCACTTTCACATGATCGCTGAAATCATATATTCGAATCCTTTTTTCTTGGCAAAAAATTGTACATATATTTTCACAAGGTCTTTACATACAAAAGACATTTCATACAATATTTAGCCATCACATATAGCAATTCATTCAAAATCTGGAAGTCTTCGGAAAGCATTAAATGGCATTTATTTCAAAACAATTAAGTAGCTTATTAACTCAATTATTAAAATATCACCCACCTTAATTCCTTTAGCTTTGAGCTTGGTCAATTGGCCTTTCCTCTAACTCCAATTGCCTCACTTCATGTTCATCAAACACAAAAATCTCATATTAACATGAGATTTCCAAAATTAGCCATTCATAGGAGATGAAAACATGGAAATGAACCTATCTAACCTTACCCATAAATTTCCTAAGCCATTTGCACCAAAATCCATCCATAAATCCAAAAGAATTAACATTTCCCTTACCTTAAAGAGAGACCCACGAAATTGCTATTCTTGCCTTTAATGGAAACTAAATCCTTCTCTTTCCTATTTCTTCTTAAAGAACTCTTGGAATCAACTCCTTAAGGCAAGAAAATGACAAGACCTAACCTCTTTTCTTCTTCTTCTTCTTCTTCCCACCTAAGATCACCCTTTTCTTTCCTTTCTCCTTGAAATTTTGTAAGCCTCCTTTCTTAATAGACTTAGGTTACTTGTTTCTTAAACTTTAAAAACCTAGCCTAAGTCAATACTACGTAGTTTCACTAAACTCTCCTTATACAAGCAATTTTTGTCTCTTCTCCTCCACACACCTACGGCTACAACTTATTTGCTTCATCTCTTCTTCTTTTAATTGCAACAACAAAGACTAAAATGCCCCTCCTTGAAGGCCTTAAGCCTTAAAAACCATTAGTGATCTACCTAATTTGCCCTCAAGCCAACTTATTCCTTTTAATTTCTAACAACTTAATCAACTCTAATTTAAACTAATCCTACCATTTAATTTTCATCTATCTAAGCACTAAAACCTGTAATTTTATTCCAGCTAAAAAATTTTCAAATTAAACCTCAAAATAAATTAAACATGCTTAAAGTGAATCGGGGCCCATTACAACCTATCCTGGGAAATCAGAAGGCAAAGTAATGAGTTGTTAAGGGTTTTAATTAGAAAGATGGTTAAGGTTATAACCCATATTACTCGAGGGAGAATGTACCTATAAATTGGAATTCTTACCAGTTCAAGGAACTAGGATTAATCATTGAGTTAAGCTAATTTTAAACTATAGGAAATGTTTTATAGAGATTGTTATCTAGATCTTATTTATCTACTAATTGCTTTATTCTTATTCATCACTTTGATTGCTCATCAATTTGATTTAGTTATTCCCATTGTTAATTTAGTTCACATAATCATTTTCTTTAATTTTGCTCATCGTTTTCTACATTATATAATAGAAATATGGTTAGTAATGGTAGCTATAGCCCTCGTGGGATCAATACTCGACTCACCTAAACTAAATAATATATGAAATGATTGATATACTAGACTTTGTGATATTTTAATATCATTTAGTTTTTAGTTTTTTATCACATCACTTTCCAAAATTTATTTTAATATATTTGCAACAATAAATAATTGTATGCGCATTCATTAACTTTAGCAAAATTAACTTAAATAATTCTTCCATAAATAAGAAATCAAATCATTTGCATCATTTGAAATTTTGAAGAAGACAATTGATATTCAAAATTCCTAAAATTAGGAAGAAAATTTGAAATTGAATGTCATTCTTAGTAATTGGAATAACATTACTTGCAATTGAATTTAAAAAAATGATATCGATCAAAATGATTTGGTTGGTAATAACAAATGACATTGTTTAAGTCGTAAGTATGGTAAGTCTTTATAGAAGTTTCTTGCTTAAAAGTTGACGTTTGAACTAGATTGTAACAAATGATCACAAATGTGGATTAGAAAAGCCTTACAATCTAGTTTTCATTAAGCCTATTTTCTTATTTATGAGGAGTTGTCTTCATTTGCTACATATGAGATTCCTTCACGTACATTTTTTCACTTTGATATGTTTAGATAACAATTTACCAATTTTCAAATTAGTAAGATATTTTTTCTTTATTTATTTTCATGAAGACTGGAACATTTTCTAGGTTGTTGTTTGCCTATTTTTATCCTAACTATATGTCTGTCTGTCTCTCTTTATGTGTGTCTCTATCTCTCTATATCTCTCTTGATCTATGTGTGTGTATGTGTGTGCGTGCATGTGTGTGTGCGTGTGTGTGTGAGCGTGCGTGCATGCGTGTGTGTGTGTGTGAAATTTATATTTAGGAATTTATTTTACCATGTTAAAACCCTTTTAGATTTAGTTCACACTCTTATTTTTTCCTTTATAGACTATCAACTTTATGCTTAGTAGGTTGTGTTATAACTTTTTCCAAGTTTCTAGTGTGTGCATGAAATTTATATTTAGGAATTGATTTTACCATGTTACAACGCTTTTAGATTTAGTTCACACTCTTATTTTTTTTCTTTGTAGACTATCAATTTTAAGCTTAGTAGGTTGTGCTATAGCTTTTTCCAAGTTTCCATTTTTATTGTTTCTATGCTGATAAGTTTCATTCTTAAAATTTTAGGCTTTTATTCAGTGACATTTCCTTCTATAAGGAAACTTGCACACTTTTTTTACTTCTTTCTTTTTCTCTTTTTTCTCTTCTTTTTCAAAATTTTCTCAATGTTGAGGCTTTGATTATTATTTTAGGAATGACTTACTAAATATGCAAAAGAAAAATTAAGCTAAAGGCTTTAATACTATGACTTCAAGATAACATTCTTTAATTTTTGGTCAAATCTAATGAGGCAAATAAATAAAGGAATTTATTTCTTTATAATAAAGGGTTGTTTTTTGTTGAAGCCATACTTTGTTGATGCAACCCATCTTTTTATATACTCCTTTTCTCAAGTGAATCAACATTAATTCTCAAAAGCTTGCTCCTTTTTATATGATCTTTATATTTTGAAGGGGGATGTATTGATACCTTTTTACAACATGAATTTTTGCTTCGGTGGAACTTTGTACGCATCATTTGAAAATTTAGGTAACAATTTGTCTCTTTAAGTGTAAATGCGAATGCAATATGACTCTTCTAGTATTTTCATTGAAGATTTTACTGATCTTTTTCTTTTGTTGAATTTATAAGGCTTTCATTAATGGTATCAAAACATCTTCTAAATTGACTAAAGTGGCTTTCAAACACCATAATATCCTCAATATCAAAATCATATTACCTAGAAGACAAGAATGCATAAAAGAATATTAGGTTAACTGGCCATTTGTGAGATGTCTTAAATTTTGTATCATTTTGATGTATATGCATGCATTTGGAATTGGTTCAAGCAACTGTTAAATTATAACGATATATAAATAAATATTCATAAAAGAGACTACTCTCACTAGGAATAAACAACTAATTATGTCCTTATGGATAAAGCTCAAAATTAACATTTAATTCAATCTTTGGCTTTTAATGTCAAACAAGTTAGAACATAATCCCTATAATTTATTGTTTACTATTGGTTAAGCTGAGGTTATATTTTTGTATTAAATTATACCTGAACAATTGGCAAGCTTAAGGCTTGGAATATATATTCTTTTTAATTTCTAAGAAAGCATTCATAAGGCATTGAAAGTATTTAAGGAAACATTCAAACATTCAGCAATCCATCATCATTTATAACATTTTAAATTAACAATAGAAAAGAAAATCATTAATCCAAAAAAGCATTCAAAAATTAATAATGATTTAAAAATTTATGTAAAAGTGTGAATGTTCTACATCAATGACACTTGTGCCATTAACCTAGGAATGGCTTAAACAAATAAAAAATATAATTAGAAGTAAATAATGAAGTAAATCACTTGTTAATATAGAAATCGAGTATAATATGTAAAATACACAAGAAGGGGGGTTAAATTGTGTAAACTTTTCAAAGATATTAATCTTTTAGGATTTATTGGAATTTCTTTACAAAATTCAGATGATCACAAAAACACTTTACTAAAGTTGATAAGTAAAGAAATCGCAAGTAATATTATCTACTCTTCTAACAACAAGAAAATTAAAAGATAAGGGTTAGATAATAGACACCGCGATTTTATACTGGTTCACCCTAAACCTTGAGCTACGTCCAGTCTTCAAAGTTTGTCTGAGATTTCACTATACTCTCCAACTTTACAAGTATTCTTTCTACACTTACAGAGCCTCTTCAGGTCTCTCTCACAAAGTATTCTTTATCTGCTTTCTTAGCCTCTCTATGTAACATCTCATCATCGATGGGAAGGATAAAATAGTAAATTTGGATCGGGTTGTGTTTTAGTACATGTATTTGGGCATACATGCATAAAATGGCCTCTATACAGATATGAAAAGTAATTTTTGAAAATGCACAAGATTGTACATACACTTGTGACAATTCTCGGCTATTTTGTCTTTGTGAAAAATGTGAATTTGTGTGTTTGAAAAATTGAATTGGAGTGATTTATGTGTATTCTGCATAAAATTGCAAAGTGGGTACCGATGAGATTTCCAGTACTGAAAATGACTGTTCAATTGACACTCTAATTAAAGACATGATTTAGGAATTTTGTTTTAGCATGAGCCATTGAAATTTGGAGAGATTTATGAAAGTCAAAGTGAATGAATTGATTGAATTGCAAATTGATAGGCATGAAAGTGAGTGATTCTGAAAGAATTGAATTTCAATTCAGTCCCTAAGAGTTTGAATTTTTTAATTGAAGTAGTAAAGTTATAAGAGTTTGTATAAGGGCAATTTGGGCAAGATACTTAAGATTATAAGGCTTAAGACTAAAGGAAGGGGCAAAATGGACTTTTCATAATTAGTAAGGATATAAAAAGGGAAATTAGGGTTTGTGAATGGGAAAAAAGAGGAGGAACCGTGGAAGAAGAAGAGGAAGAGTAGAAGAAAATGGTTTTTGATGAAATCACGAAGAGTCTAAGGATTTTGAAAGCCAAATCAAGTAATTTTAAGCCTCTTTCCTCTTGATTAGTTGATTGATTCTTGTTTTGAGTGTTAAAAGTTATAGAATGGGTGATTTACATGTTTGGTTTTTAGGGTTATCATGTATGGATGAATCATGATTGTTTTGTGAACGATATTGGTTTAAAATGAGTTGGAAATGGAGTATAAGTGATGTTTAAGTGTTTAGATGATTTATGTTTTGAAAAATGGGAGGAATTGGATTGAAATTGTTAAGAAATCAGGTTATACGCATGCCACAGCGCACGAAGGTGTGCATGCCACGGCACAGGCGAATGTGTAGGTCGCGGCGTAGGCGAGAATGCACGCCGCGGCGCACACTTGCACCTTCGCATCGGCGAGCTCAACCTTCACCGCGGTGAGCTATTGTTCCGGACAAGTTATGTTTTGGTTTTTAAACCATAACTTTTTGTATCGATATTCAAATGAGATAATTTTGGATTTGTTATGAACTAGAGACAAGGGTCTATACGTTTATGAAAAAGGAAAGTGTTGAATTAGTCTTTTAAAGTTCTCAATTTTGGATGGAAGTGTAGTGTAAAATGTGGTTTCGACAAAAAGATAGTCCGTATCTATGTGGAGAATAATTTTTGGATTTTTCTGAAACAAAGTGAATGATTTTAGTGTCTATTGAGTTTTGATATTGAGGAAAGGCTATGATGGGGATTTTTGGGATAGTGTCGGAATGTCACGAAAGTGCATAGTACATATCTTTAAATTTCTACATGTGCATTATTGCTGGATTGGACGATGTGTTAAATAAATGTTTTTTGACTTGTGATAGAGGCACATTTAGAACGTCAGCCCACCGACATTGCCGAGACTTCCAGGCGTTAGTGCGAAAGTTAGGTGAGTGACCTAGACGGTTCTCCAAATATTAAGTGTTATAATTCAGTGATTTTAATTCTCTAGAGTATAATGGTGGGACAGTGTTGATTGTGAACTCCGGATAGAAAGTTCGGAGTATTGGAGTGATATGATATAGAAGTGTTATGGGTATGTGAAATTGTGATTGTGTTTTAATGTGACAAATTGTGAATAAATTGTCCAATTGTGATAATTTAGAAATGATTGTGATATAAGAGTACATGAATAAAATGATTAAATTGTGGCACATGTCGTTCATAAATGAATGTAAAATCAGTTAATGATAGTTGTGACCGGAGCAGCCACTGATCAGAGCTTTTAGTTCAATGATATATTTGAGCCTCGAGCCCCATAGTGATTTAGAGCCTATGGCTCAATGATTAATGAGCCCTTAATGGGACAGTGATTCAGAGCCTATGGCTCAACGATTAATGAGCCCTTAATGGGACAGTTTCAGAGCCTCTGGCTCAATGATTAATCAGCCCTTAATGGGACAGTCTTAGAGCCTCTGGCTCAACGATTAATGAGCCCTTAGTGGGACAGTTTCAGAGCCTCTAGCTCAAGGATTAATGAGCCCTTAATGTTGGGCCCCGAAATTTTTTTTATTTTATTTGAATTATTTATTTATTTATTTATGGATTTATTCGTTAATTATTTATTTTGTCTTAATTGATTTAATTATGTGTTTATATAAATATTTTATGTTGGGCTTGGAATTAGAAGTTAGAAATTAAATGGAGGGTTAGAATTAAATGTTAGAAATTATGGGCTTTAGGTAAGTGGAATAAGTGGAATGAGGAGGAGGATTAGGAATTAATGGGTGAGATGTAGTGCGCTTGAGAGGAGGAGCCCAATACCAAAACTATGTAGTTTTGGATGGAGGATTTAAGTTGAGAATTAAAGAAGAGTTAAAGGAAGAGGAGGAGAAGAGAGAGTGTCGTAGAACCCAAAGGAAAATAAGAGAAGAAGAAAATCGTGAGCCAAGGAGAAAAGAAGAGTGGTCGGCCAAGGAAGAAGGGAAGAGAGAAAAATCGTGGGAGGCTTGTGGAGAAGAAGAAAGAAGGAGAAAAAGGAGAGAAATCAAGTGAGAAAGGTAAGTTTTCATCTTTTCTTAAGATAGATTCGAAAATGGTGTAGGATGGAAGGTTAGGGTTTGTGTAGGAATGAAGAAAGAAAGAAGAGATGAGTGGTTTTGTGATTCCTAAGCTAGGGTTTTGGTTATTCTAGCTTAAATGGGTTATAGATAGGTTAGGTTTGAGGTTATTGTTAGTTTTCCTTTGATTCTTGAATGTTATAACTTTCCGATGAGTTTCGAAATTAAATCGAAATGTGTTTTATTGAAGGGAACCAAGGAAACCTCACTCAAGAGAGAGAGGAAGGACATTTTTGAACTTAGATTTCTGACATTTTAGGTGGGTAATGCGTTTATAGTCATTATGTAATGGGTGACCTTGTATGCTTATGTGCTTTGTTTTATATTTGTGTAAAAAGTTGATTTCCGATGAATATTTGGATATGTATGTTAAATGTGGCATCTTGTCTTTGAAAGAAATGTAAAGTATGGAATTGTGCATACTTGAAAATTTTGAAGAAACCTATCAATGAAACTATTTGAGCATAGATTATTTGTGTGTGTGGGCAAGAGAGAACCCCGTTGTGATAGTCACGTGCACGTTGACCTAGCCTTCTCCCGGCTGCCCGCTTGTGGCCACGAGATCCTGAGAAATCGGACTCGTTGTGTTTACGATAAACTTCGGTTTATTCGTTGTGTTTATGGAAACTCTCTAGCCATGTGATTGTGCATTTTTCATTCAAACTTTGTTGTGTATGATGCATCATAAGTGTTATAATTGATAAAGTTGTCATGTTAGGCTTTATGTAATGTAATGTTTGTTACGCCTAAAATGATGTTACGTGAATGTTTTAGGATTGTTTGATATATGCATGACTATATGTATGAATATATGTGTTGCATGGCTCATTACGATGGCTATAGGCGTATTAGCCATCGAGTAGTGTTAGCTCACCCCATTTTCCCTCCACAGTGAAAAAGCTCAAGTCTAGCATCGGACCTTGCAAAGCATCGGAAAACTCCAAGACTTTAGATATTTTTGCATTAAGTTAGTGACTCACTTTTGGGATAGCTTTGCAAGCATAACAAGCATGGAGCATCTTTTGTATTTTGTACTTGGTGTTAAATCATGATGAATATGTTGTTATGTAATCAAAGCTATAAATGCACTTTTGGTTGGATTAGAAATGAGAATGAAGAGAACAAGTATTCCTTTGTATAATTGTGTTACTTGTAGTTAATGCATGTGTTTGGGTAGAAGATGTGGAATGAAGGTTGTGTTTGAGTTGCTGTTGGGTTTCTGCTGGGTTTTGTCTTGGGAGAGCTTGCTGGAAAATTTGCTATGGTGTGTGAGTTGTGAAAGTCTTGCGAGTGCAGGTATCTTTGTGTTTTCGCAATTTACGGGTTGGTACAAGTAGTAGGAGATCATTTAATATTTTGAGGTTGTTAGCGGGTGTAGAGCTCTCCAGGAGGTTTTATGAACTATTTAAGAGGAGTTAAATTGGTAGGTGTAAGTCGTTGGAATTAAATGTAGGTGATGTCAAAGTGACTGATTGGTAGCAGAAGCTTTGAGTCCACCTTTGACCCATATAGAGTTGGAATATAGGTCGGTGGTCTTCATGAAAGTTGTAGATAATTCTTTTAGTTTTCCATAGACACTAAGTTTGTTAAATTTGGAGTTCTGGGTCAAAGGTTATGGAGGTCGCAAGTTCTGATGCTGTTAGGGAGAGCTAGTCGATCGGTTTGTTTCCCTTAATGGCCGAGCTAGTCTTTGGATCCTTCTTGAAAAATATAGATTTTTCTCTTAGCTTTCTAACGCCTCCGACCGTGTCTAATTTGAAACTCGGAGTCAAAAGTTATGAGGGTTAGAAGTCGGTTAGGTCGGGCGGTAGGGCAGGTCACCATGGCGCCAGCCGCCTCATTGAGCGAGCGCCAAGAGCCGATGAGCAGCTCTTCGAGCATTTGGGGTTGGTCTCTGGCCGACCGACCCCTCCTTCTTCTTTTGGTCATAACTTATTGCATAGACCTCCGATTGAGCTGATTTTTGAAACGATGGATTTCTAAGAAATTTTTTTATCTTTTTACACTTGATTTTCCAGTATTTACTTTAAATTGAAAAGGGTGGTTTGAAACAAAGTGTGGAGGTCGGCTGATTCTTTCTGAATATACTTCACAAATTTTTAAATATCTGGAGCTATAGGGCTCGGGTTGAGGCGATTCTTGTTTTAAATAAAAGTAGAGACATAAATCTACACTTTTTATGAAGGAGCCAATCAGTAATTTTTCCTCTAAAGTTTTCAAATATTTACATGAAGTCGGTAGAGGGACTGTTTTCACTGTTTTCTTTAAGATAGCATTTTTGCCATAACTTTTCATTTCAAATCCGAATTGAGCGATTTCAGTGGCGTTGGAACCGTGAGAGCGTAAGGAACATATTTTCTTAAAAATCCAAAGCCAAATTTTCTATTTCAAGATTTCTCCTTTTGTGGCCAATTTTGTGTCGGTTTTGGGTCCTCTATGCTTATGCATGCTTGTATGGGTTCGAATGTTGGGCCTTGGAGACGGGGTCCAACATTGTTTGGTATCAAAGCTTAGGCTTAATCCTAGGCTTAAAATGTATAGTAGGGAACATTGTTTTGTATGTGATTAAATGTTTACTTTATGAATTGATTGTTTGCATTACGTGACATGCATATCATGCATACATATAGGAACTAAGCTTAAAAAACAAATTGTAGCTAATCAATAGTATTTTCATTGAAGGAGTACGATGCCACCTTGTCGAAGGACACGAGGAGTTTTGCAAGGTTCAATTGCACCTGACTCTCCGTCGAGGGAGGAGAGCATGGATGAGTCCGTAGCCCCGGGAGTGGCTGTGGCCCCTCTAGGGTAGGGTAGTGAGCCTCTTCGTTCACAGACTCAGCAGTCACCTAGTCTGTCTGAACAAGTGCCTGCGTTAGACCCCAGGCTGTTCCAAGCATTTACCCAAACTTTTGTTCAGGCTATGGGTCAAATGCCTCAGGCTTCTGGTTCAGCCCCAGCTAAGAAGGGGAGGCAGTTTGACAAGCTGAGGAAGTATGGAGCAGTGGATTTCTTTGGAACCTCGGATCCGAAGAAGCCGAGACTGGTTGAGGAAAAGCAGAGAGTCTTTGGATCGGATGGATTGTGAGGTTGGCGACAAAGTTGTTTATCTTTGCAAGTTCGCTTGAGGATGCCTTGCATTGGTGGGAGTGTGTCTAGGGAGCCATTTGAAACAAGCGGGGTTAGTATGGGAGGACTTCCTTCGCTTTCGGGAAGAAGTATTTATCTGAAGTGTACATTCAATGAAGCAGGGAATTCCTAAGCCTTACCTGAGGGAGATGACGGTCGGTGAATCTGACGTCGGTTCACTGATTGTCTAGATATGCCGAGAGATGAGGTGAGTGAGGTTGCTAAGTGCCGTCGATTTGAGTCGGGTTTGCACTGCTATCGAGAGAAGGTGATAGTCTGAAGAACGTGACTTGCAGCAGTTGGTTGAAGCAAACAGAGGTTGAGAACCTCGAGAACATCAAGAGTGCAGTTAACAGGAAGAGGAAGGGGAGAGAGCAGTTCCAGAGGGGAGGTGGTGCTTCTAATCCTGAGAGAAGTGCCAGAACCTTTCCTGCGCAGTCTGAGGAGAGGAGCACCGGTGGAAGCCGGCCTAGATCATTGAGGATTCCTACTGTTCCTCACCAAGCTTCATCGGTGGGCGGCGGTAGAAGAGTGGATGGGGAGAGGCCACCTCTTCCAAAGTGTGAGCATTGTGGGGGGTATCATAAGGGACAATGTTTCAGAGTATCAGGTGCATGCTTCAATTGTGGCCAGAGGGGGCATATCGCTAAGTTTTGTCCCAAGCTGGACAGAGAGAGAGATCTCGATGCAACCCTCAGGAGGACAGAGGCGGTGGCTCAAAGTCTGTGATGAAGTGGGTAGCTCTGGAGGTCTAAGAGAGCTTATCCTCCGGAGCAGATCCAGAGGGCAAGTTCGCCCAGTGTTTGCCATGACTCGAGAGGAGGCAGAGACCGCGCCCGAAGTTGTGGCAGTATGGTTAAACTGTTTGATGATTATGTGCTTGCTATGATTGACTCAGTTCTACCCATTCTTTTGTGTCTTGGTGGGACTATTTCTAGGAGGAGTTTGAGCCCATTGGATACTCCACGATGGTGAGTACTCAATCGGCCAATACATTAATGTCGATCAAGTGTATAGAGATTGTGAGATAGAGATTAGTGGAGGAAAATTGGTGGTGGATCTGATGCCTTTGAAGATGGGAGGATTGGATGTGATCCTAGGTATGGACACATTATAGAGGTACCATGTTACTTTAGATTGTAAGCGTAAGGCGGTGGAGTTCGAGCTAGAGGATAGCAGGAAAGTGATACTCATGGGAGATAGAAAAGTCGATCCACCTCGGGTTATTTCATTATGATGGCGAGAGAGAATGATGAGCGAGGGTGTGAGGCCTTTTGGCTTATGTGCTAGATATGGAGGCAGATAGAGGGAGGTTGGAAGACATTCCAGAGTCGGGAATTCTCGGATGTTTTCCCGAGGAATTGCAGGACTACCTCCTCTAGGAAAATTGAGTTTCCATTGAGCTTCATTCGAGCATTTGCGCGATCTCAATTCCGCCTTATCGGATGGCTCGGCGGAATGAAGGAGCTTAAGGCGATTGGAGGATCTTTTAGAGAAGGGTTATATTAGACCGAGTTCTTCACCTTGGGGAGCTCCGGTTCTTTTTGTGAAGAAGAAAGATGGGTCGTTGCGGATGTGTGTGGATTATAGGAAGCTGAACCATGCTACTGTTAAGAACAGGTATCCGCTCCCGTGCATTGATGACTTGTTTGATCAATTGCAAGGGGCAAGAGTCTTTTCCAAGATAGACTTGAGATTAGGTTATCATCAGTTGAGGATTAAGGAGACCGATGTGTCAAAGACTGCTTTTAGGACGAGGTATGGCCACTTCGAGTTTTTGGTTATGCCTTTCGGGTTAACAAATGCTCTTGCAGTCTTTATGGATTTGATGAATAGAGTCTTCAAGTCTTTCCTAGACCGATTTGTCATTGTCTTTATTGATGACATATTGGTCTATTCTAAGAGTGATGTGGAGCACGAGGATCATTTGAGGGTTGTTTTGGAGACATTGAGGAAGAATGAGCTGTATGCTAAATTCGATAAATCTGAATTTTGGCTAAGGGAAGTGGTATTTTTGGGGCATGTGATCTCGGCGGGAGTGCATATGGATCATGAGAAGATAGAAAATCGTGGTTAAATGGGAGCGTCAAAGAATGTAGTGAAGTGAGAAGTTTCTTGGGATTATTTGGATATTACGGAGGTTTGTGGAGGGCTTTTCCATGATAGTTGCTCCACTTTCCAAGTTGACAAGGAAGAATCAAAAATTTGAATGGGTGAGGAGTGCGAGTAGTTTCGAGGAGTTGAAGAAGCGCTTACAACCGCACCGATTTCGACATTGCCTTCGGTGATGATGGGTACATTGTATGCAGATGATGCCTCAGGAAGGGTTTAAGGTGTGTATTGATGTAAGGAGAGAAAGTGATTGCTTATGCCTCAGGCGGTTGAAGCCTTATGAGATGAACTATCCGATCCATGACTTAGAGTTGGGCTGCTATAATCTTTGCATTGAAGATTTGGAGACATTATCGTATGGAGTTACCACTAGGATATTCTGAGATCATAAGAGCCTTAAATACTTGTTGACCCGAAAAGAGCTGAATTTGAGGCAAAGGCGATGGTTAGAGTTGCTAAAAGATTATGACTTGATGATAGATTACCATCAGGGAAAGCTAATGTGGTAGCGGATGCTCTGAGTAGGAAGTCCACTATGGCTCACATGGAGTGTGTATCTTCCCTTCTTTGAAGGATTTAGCAGACTTGATGTGATGTTGAGGCAAGATAGGCTGAGTGTATTTTGGCAAGTTTGAGGTGAGGCTAGTCTTTGAAAGAAGATCAAGGTGCGGGATCATGATGAGTACTTGAGTAAGCAGGGAAGAGATAAAGAATGGCAAGCCGTCTAATGTAGAGGTAAAGGAAGATGGATTGATGGTTATGGGTAGTAGATTGTGTGTCGGGCAAGTTAGAGTTGAGAGATGAGATTCTTGATGAGGCGATAATGCTCCTTATGCAATGCATCCGGGAGTTCTAAGATGTATCGAATTTGAAAGAGCATTTACGGTGGAAAGGAATGAGGAAAGATGTAGTAGAGTATGCTAAAAGATGTTTGGTGTGCCAGTGAGTTAAAAGTGAACACCAAGCACCTTCGAGCAAGCTTAATCCTTGCCTATTCGGAGTGGAAATGGGAAAAGATAACTATGGATTTTTCGATGGGATTTAGAGATCTAGCGAAGCATGATGCAATATGGGTGATTGTGGATAGGTTGACTAAGTCAGCTCACTTCTTGCCAATTAAATCGAATGATTCTTTGAATGTATTGGCTAAGAAGTATGTGGATGAGGTGATTAGGCTTCATGGGATTACGAGTTCGATAGTTTCGATAGAGATCGGGTTTACCTCCGAGTTTTAGGAGAGTTTGCAGGAGGCCTTGGGGACTAGATTGCATTTGATATGACTTTCCATCCATGGTGATGGACGATCGGAAGGACCATTCGGACTTTGGAGGCAATGTTGAGGGCTTGTGCTTTGGATTTCAAAGGTTAGTGGGATGATCACTTACCTTTGATTGAGTTTGCTTATAATAATTCCTATCATTGAGAATTGAGATGGCACCTTATGAGGCTTTGTATGGTAGGAGATGTAGAACTCCTATATGTTGGGACGAGGAAGGTGAAAGGAAGCTTGTGGGACTGAGTTGAGTGCGAGTTCTGATTGATAAGATAAAGCTAGTGAAGCGAGAGGTTAAAGCACTCAAGATCGGATGAAGAGCTATTCGGATGCCCATAGGAAATAGATGGAATTTGAAGTGGGTGAGAAGGTGTTTCTTAGAGCTTCTCCATGGAAAGGTGTTTTGAGGTTTGGCAAGAAAGGGCAAGCTTAGCCCAAGGTATATAGTCCCATCTGAGATCATTGAGAGGATCGGACCTTTGGCTTAAGTTAGATTTGCCATTGGGTTGTCTAAGATTCTGATGTGTTCCATGTGTCGATGTTGAGCGGTATAGATCGGATCCTTAGCACATAGTTCAACCTTGAGAGGTTCGATTGAGAGAGGATTTGACTTATGAGGAGCAACCGGTGGAAATCTTAGATTTAAAGGAAAAAGTGTTAAGGAACAAGAGTGTAAGCTGGTTGAGGTCTTGTGGAGGAACCATTCGACGAGGAAGCAACTTGGGAACCTTTGGAAGCCATGAAGGAGAAGTATCCTACCTCTTCATGGATTGAGTAAGGATTTCGAGGACGAAATTCATTTAGGAGGGGAGAATTGTTGGGCCCCGAAAATTTTTTTATTTTATTTGAATTAATTATTTATTTATTTATGGATTTATTCGTTAATTATTTATTTTGTCTTAATTGATTTAATTATGTGTTTATATAAATATTTTATGTTGGGCTTGGAATTAGAAGTTAGAAATTAAATGGAGGGTTAGAATTAAATGTTAGAAATTATGGGCTTTAGGTAAGTGGAATAAGCGGAATGAGGAGGAGGATTAGGAATTAATGGGTGAGGTGTAGTGGGCTTGAGAGGAGGAGCCCAATACCAAAACTATATAGTTTTGGATGGAGGATTTAAGTTGAGAATTAAAGAAGAGTTAAAGGAAGAGGAGGAGAAGATAGAGTGTCGTAGAACCCAAAGGAAAAGAAGAGAAGAAGAAAATCGTGAGCCAAGGAGAAAAGAAGAGTGGTCGGCCAAGGAAGAAGGGAAGAGAGAAAAATCGTGGGAGGCTTGTGGAGAAGAAGAAAGAAGGAGAAAAAGGAGAGAAATCAAGTGAGAAAGGTAAGTTTTCATCTTTTCTTAAGATAGATTCGAAAATGGTGTAGGATGGAAGGTTAGGGTTTGTGTAGGAATGAAGAAAGAAAGAAGAGATGAGTGGTTTTGTGATTCCTAAGCTAGGGTTTTGGTTATTCTAGCTTAAATGGGTTATAGATAGGTTAGGTTTGAGGTTATTGTTAGTTTTCCTTTGATTCTTGAATGTTATAACTTTCCGATGAGTTTGAAATTAAATCGAAATGTGTTTTATTGAAGGCAACCAAGGAAACCTCACTCGAGAGAGAGGAAGGACATTGTGAACTCAGTTTCGACATTTTAGGTGAGTAATCGTTTATAGTCATTATGTAATGGGTGACCTTGTATGCTTATGTGCTTTATTTTATATTTGTGTAAAAAGTTGATTTCCGATGAATATTTGGATATGTATGTTAAATGTGGCATCTTGTCTTTGAAAGAAATGTAAAGTATGGAATTGTGCATACTTGAAAATTTTGAAGAAACCTATCAATGAAACTATTTGAGCATAGATTGTTTGTGTGTGTGGGCAAGAGAGAACCCCGTTGTGATAGTCACGTGCACGTTGACCTAGCCTTCTCCTGGCTGCCGTCTTGTGGCCACGAGATCCTGAGAAATCGGACTCGTTGTGTTTACGATAAACTTCAGTTTATTCGTTGTGTTTACGGAAACTCTCTAGCCATGTGATTGTGCATTTTTCATTCAAACTTTGTTGTGTATGATGCATCATAAGTGTTATAATTGATAAAGTTGTCATGTTAGGCTTTATGTAATGTAATGTTTATTACGCTAAAATGATGTTACGTGAATGTTTTAGGATTGTTTGATATATGCATGACTATATGTATGAATATATGTGTTGCATGGCTCATTACGATGGCTATAGGCGTATTAGCCCTTTGAGCCGTGTTAGCTCACCCATTTTCCTCCACAGGTGCAAAAGCTCAAGTCTAACATCGGACCTTGCAAGGCATCGGAAAACTCAAGACTTTAGATATTTTTGCATTAAGTTAGTGACTCACTTTTGGGATAGCTTTGCAAGCATAACAAGCATGGAGCATCTTTTGTATTTTGTACTTGGTGTTAAATCATGATGAATATGTTGTTATGTAATCAAAGCTATAAATGCACTGGTTGGATTAGAAATGAGAATGAAGAGAACAAGTATTCCCTTTTGTATAATTGTGTTACTTGTAGTTAATGCATGTGTTTGGGTAGAAGATGTGGAATGAAGGTTGTGTTTGAGTTCTTTGTTGGGTTTCTGCTTTGGGTTTTGTCTTGGGAGAGCTTCTTTGGAAAATTTGCTATGGTGTGTGAGTTGTGAAAGTCTTGCGAATTCAGGGTATCTTGTGTTTTCTGCAATTTCAGGTTGGTACAAATAGTAGGAGATCATTTAATATTGTTGAGGTTGTTAGCGGGCTGTAGAGCTCTCGGAGGTTTTATGAACTATTTAAGAGGAGTTAAATTGGTAGGTGTAAGTCGTTGGAATTAAATGTTGGTCTTTGTCAAAGTGACAGATTGGTAGTAAACTTTGAGTCCACCTTTGACCCGTATAGAGTTGGAATATAGGTCGATGGTCTTCATGAAAGTTGTAGATAATTCTTTTAGCTTTCCATAGACACTAAGTTTGTTAAATTTGGAGTTACGGGTCAAAGGTTATGGAGGTCATAAGTTACGATCTTTGTTAGGGAGAGCTAGTCGATCGGCCTTTGTGTTAAAAATTTGTTTCCCTTAATGGCCGAGCTAGTCTTTGGATCCTTCTTGAAAATATAGATTTTTCTCTTGGCTTTCTAACGCCTCCGACCGTGTCTAATTTGAAGCTTCGAGTCAAAGTTATGAGGGTTAGAAGTCGGTTGGGTCAGGCGGTAGGGCAGGTCGCCCATGGCGCCAGGCATCGCCGCTCGCCCAGGGCGAGCGCTCAGCCTTCGCCATCGCTGGCGGCGCCAAGAGCCCGATGGTAGACTCTTCTGCTGACATTAAGGTCGGTCTCGGCCGTGAGCCCCTCCTTCTTCTTTGGTCATAACTTATTGCATAGACCTCCGATTGAGCTGATTTTTGAGCCGATGGATTTCTAAGAAATTTTCTATCTTTTACACTTGATTTTCCAGTATTTACTTTAAATTGAAAAGGTGGTTTGAAACAAAGTGTGGAGTCGGCTAATTCTTTCTGAATATACTTCACAAATTTTAAATATCTGGAGCTATAGGGCTCGGGTTGATCACGATTCTTGTTTTAAATGAAACTAGAGACATAAATCTACACTTTTATGAAGGCCGATCAGTAATTTTGCCTCTAAAGTTTTCAAATATTTACATGAAGTCGGTAGAGGAATTTGTTTTCTTTTTTTCTTTAAGATAGCATTTTGCCATAACTTTTCATTTCAAATCGAATTGAGCGATTTGAGTGGCGTTGGAACCGTGAGGCGTAAGGAACATATTTTCTTAAAATCCAAAGCCAAATTTTCTATTTCAAGATTTCCCCTTTGTGGCCAATTTTGTGTCGGTTTGGGTCCTCTATGCTTATGCATGCTTATATGGGTTGAATGTTGGGCCTTTGAGGCAGGGTTCAACACTTAATGGGACTGTTGGACCCGTCTCAGGGCCAACATTTGGACCCATATAAGTATGGAAGACAAAACCAACACAATATTCAGAAGAATCACCGAAATAGAAACCTCCAAACTTTGTTTCGAACCACCCTTTTAATTTAAAGTAAATACTGAAAATCAAGTGTAAAAAGATAGAAAAATTTCTTAGAAATCCATCTTCAAAATCACCAATCGGAGGTCTATGACAAAAAGTTATGACCAAAAAAAGGAGAAGGTCGATAAATAGAAGTAGGCGATAAAGCGAGACGCAAAAAGTCAAGCCTGAGGCGCATTTAAAGTCAACTTAGACGCAAAAAGTCAACTCAGACGCAAAAAGTCAACTCAGACGTAAAAGTCAACTCAGACGCAAAAAGTCAACTCAGATGCAAAAAGTCAACTCAGACGTAAAAAGTCAACTACGTCTCACTACGAAGATGCATAACTTTCTACTCAGAACTCCAAATTAGACACGGTCAGAAGCGTTGGAAAGCTAGGAGAAAAATCTATATTTTTCAAGAAGGGCTCACCAGCAAGCTCGGAATCTAAGGGAATCAAAAGTTCCCACTAAGACAGGTTGACTAGCTCTCCACAAACAGTACCAGAACTTGCGATCTCCACAACTTTTGACCCTGAACTCCAAATTTAACAAACTTAGTGTCTATGGAAAGGTAAAAGAATTATCTACAATTTTCATGAAGACCACCCACCTATATTCCATCTCTATATAGGTCAAAAATGGACTCAAAGCTTTTGCTACCAACCTGTCACTTTGATAGCACCTACATTTAATTCCAGCGACTTGCACCTACCCATTAACTCATCTTAAATAGCTCATAAACCCCCCCCCCCCGGGAGAGCTCTACAGCCCGGCTAACACTCAAAAATATTAAATGATCTCCTACTACTTGTACCAACCCAGAAATTTCTGAAAAACACAGCATACCCAGAATTCTGCAAGACTTTCACAAGTCACACACCATAGCAAACTTTCCAAAGAAGCTCTCCCAAGACAAAACCCAAGAGAAACCCAACAAAGAACTCAAACACAACCTTCATTTCACATCTTCTACCCAAACACATGCATTAACTACAAGTAACACAATTATACAAAAGGGAATACTTGTTCTCTTCATTCTCATTTCTAATCCAACCAAAGTGCATTTATAGCTTTGATTACATAACAACATATTCATCATGATTTAACACCAAGTACAAAATACAAAAGATGCTCCATGCTTGTTATGCTTGCAAAGCTATCCCAAAAGTGAGTCACTAACTTAATGCAAAATATCTAAAGTCTTGGAGTTTTCCGATGCCTTGCAAGGTCCGATGCTAGACTTGAGCTTTTCACTGTGGAGGAAAATGGGGTGAGCTAACACGGCTCATTGGCTAATACGCCTATAGCCATCGTAATGAGCCATGCAACACATATATTCATACATATACTCATGCATATATCAAACAATCCTAAAACATTCACGAACATCATTTTAGGCGTAATAAACATTACATTACATAAAGCCTAACATGACAACTTTATCAATTATAACACTTATGATGCATCATACACAACAAAGTTTGAATGAAAATGCACAATCACATGGCTAGAGAGTTTTCAGTAAACACAACGAATAAATCGAAGTTTATAAACACAACGAGTCCAATTTCTCGGGATCTACGTGGCTACAAGCGGCAAGGGAGAAGGCTAGGTCAACGTGCGTGACTATCACAACAGGTTCTCTCTTGCCCACACACACAAATAATCTATGCTCAAATAGTTTCATTCATAGGTTTCTTCAAAATTTTCCAGTATGCACAATTCCATACTTTACATAATTCCATACTTTACATTTCTTTCAAAGACAAGATGCCACATTTCACATACATATCCAAATATTCATCGGAAATCAACTTTTTACACAAATATAAGACAAAGCACATAAGCATACAAGGTCACCCATTACATAATGACTATAAATGCATTACCCACCTAAAATGTCAGAAATCTGAATTCACAAATGTCCTTCCTCTTTCTCTTGAGTGAGGTTTCCTTGGTTCCCTTCAATAAAACACATTTTGATTTAATTTCGAAACTCATCGGAAAGTTATAACATTCAAGAATCAAAGGAAAACTAACAATAACCTCAAACCTAACCTATATATAACCCATTTAAACTAGAATAACCATAACCTTCCTTAACAACCACAGATCTCACCTTCTCTTCCATTTTTCTTCAATCTCTACATAAACCCTAACTTTCATCCTACACCATTTTTGAATCTAACTTAAGAAAAGATGAAAGCTTACCTTTCTCATTTGATTTCTCTTCTTTTTCTCCTTCTTTCTTCTTCTCCACAAGCCTCCCACGATTTTTCTCTCTTCCTTTCTTCCTTGGTCGACCACTCTTTCTTTCTCCTCTAGCTCACGTTTTCTTCTCTTCTCTTCTTGGGTGACTTACGACTCTTGCTACTCTTCTCCTCTTCCTTTAATTCATTCACTCATTTATTCCTTTACATCTCCACTTAAAAGCCTACACAATAACTATATAGTTTTGGTATTGGGCTCTCCCTCTTACCATGCTTTTGAGCCCTTCCTCTAATAACTTACAAGCCCACCATACCTTAACCCACTCATCTCTAATCCTCCTTCCACTTAATCCATTTACCTAAAGCCCATACTTTCCAATATTGAATCCAAGCCTTCAATTAATTTCTAACTTCTAATCCCAAGCCCAACATAAAAATATTTATATAAACACATAATTAAATCAATTAAGACAAAATTAAAAATAATTTAACGAATAAATCCATAAATCAATAAATAATTAATTAAATAAAAAAAAAATTTCGGGGCCCAACAGGGACAGTTTCAGAGCCTCTGGCTCAATGATTAATGTGCCCTTATAGGGACAGTTTAGGTGCTCGGTCATAACAATGAAATACATTGAAAAAGTGTTACATGCTGCATTTGATTTGATATGTTTGATTGAATGACTGACAAAAATGCCATATACTGATGTGATAATAATCATGGGGTACATCTAATTGTAAAATGTATGACAAATTGTGATATGCCTAGCATTGTATGAAATATTAGGGCTGTTGACCAGAGTTGCCATGTTGGACCCCGTTACCGGAGCCCAACATCAGACATGAAAATGTGGCGCTTGACACGTGGGCTGGGCCTCCCAACCTTATCAACATGCACTCGAGCAAATTTCTAAATGATTCAATACGTAAGATTTGAAACATAAACATGCATACCTCAATAAAATCCAAAAGATGAGTTTTACAAAGCTTTAATAACATTTCAAACCAAATTACAAACTTTGAGTTCAAGTGTCATAAGTACAAAAATACACTTGAACTAATTAAACTCGAAATGAAACTAAAGCCTTGTCTTCCAAAAGTACAACTCGAAAATACTTAAACATAACAAAATGGAGTGTAGCCATGACCCTTAACTTACTCAGTCTCTTGCTCGTCACCTGAATGGGGAGAGTAAAGGGGGGTGAGCTATAATGCTCGTGGGAACACATTTATAATATAGAAATAAGCAAAACTATTAGAAAGGTAACTCATTGCCATGATACACCTTGAAATCATAGTGATTAAGCATATGCGAATCGTCAACTCAAAAATGCTTGATTGATAGCAATTCATGAGTAAAGTTCCAAATTTGAATGCGTGAAACAGGATAACAAATCATAAACACATAAGCATAGCATAATGGCTTGGGTTAGTCCAGGTTCATGACGTACTACACATTCCCATCAAAATAGTTATGTGTAGTCGTAGTTTCCTGAGGGAGTCCTTGTGGGGAGCTCCGTGCCACTTGTGGGTAGGCGGGCGAAGCCTTTTCATGGTCAAAGTGCACGTGACGGTTCTTGGGACATACCACAAACCCACATATCATGCATGATTCAAAGTCTTGTAAACTTGATTTGCGAAACTGGCACTTGTTTAGAAAATCACTTTTCACATCTTTTGTAAATCATGATTTCATGTGCATGTGTTCTTGGAATGAGAAAAACCCTTTTTAAAACCCTTTTATTAATCATGAATGCAAATCATATGGCAAACATATAATCAATTCACATTAGCACATAAGGCAACGTTGATGATGCAATTTAAAGCATTAAATCTTTCTTGATTTGAACAAAACAATGAGTGACTTATTTACTTTATTATAAATATGAACCCACCTTGAATTCCTTGCTTATACTTTCTCAGGAATGAGTTTCCTCTTGATCCTCTTGCTCCTCTTGCCTCACTTGATTTCCTAAAACAAGAACCAAAATCCCATTCAATAACTCATGCTGAAACAATATTTCTATTCTTAACTTCCATACAAAATTTCATGTCCTTAGAGACTGATTCAGAACTTCACTTCTTCACAAAACTTGTAGATCTATGTCTCTAGTTTACAACACATCAAAAATCACTTCAATTGGACTCCTATAACAAAAGATATGCTCAAAACATCAAAATTCATCTTTGTCAGAAACTGAGGGCTCGTCGCGATGAACACATCTGCCTCGCACGTCGTGACGAACGACTTGTGCACGTCGCGACGAACAGCCTTGTGCACGTCACGACGAACAGCCTTGTGCACGTCGCGACGAACAGCCTTGTGCACGTCGAGACGTGCGGGTCTGGAGAACGTCTCCGAACCCGATTCTCCAGCATTTTCCCATCCTCAAACCTACCCTTATGCAAAAACAACACATCTAAGCCTTAAATCAGGTCTCAAACTTCAATTCTAGACTCATTATAACCCAACATCAAACATAAACACAACATGATCATCAACCCTAGAGATTTATCCCATTTTTCCGAAAAGCTCCAAACAATCAGTTGTTGGAGTTATGTAAATATAGTGCCCTGGAAAGCAAGTGTATTTACATGTAACTTTATCTTCTTCAGTTACAGTTTTGTAATGAAAATATTTATTATTAATAAAACAAAAGAGTTTGGTTTTATCTGTATGAGCATTATATATCTGGTCATAAGGTACCAAGATTCATTTGTAAGTAATATACATATACATAGAGATGTATGGGAAACATGTATATTATTAGAATCAATTAATTGATTCACAGTTGAATAATCAAGTTGGTCGTTTGATTATGGTTTAGGCTGTAGTGTTGCGATTTATCTCCATATAAGTAAAGTGTTTACTTAAAGGGAATGATGAGTTTCATATCATGATAGTAGTAGACTATCGATAATGACACTATTAAATGAATCGGAATCAAGTATGTTTTCGAGAATAAAGTGGGTCGTTACTTTAATTTTAAAACATACAACTTAAGCATTAAACTATTATGAACCACAATCTTGATGAGTGGTGAACTCATATGTGTTTTATTATAATTCTTGATATGATCGGAATGGATTTTTACAGGTATTAATCCGATTATCTGCATGTTGGAATTATTACTTGAAACATGTATCGTGGAACATTCACTCGAATAAAGAGTTTATAGTGTTATCATCTCTTCTAGATGTTTTAAGGAGATTTGGTGATTAAATTGGCGCCATTAGTTTGATGGACTAACTACCCATCAAGTCTTAACACTAAGATGAGATCTTATGTGTTAATCACCATATAAAGTAAAATAAGAGATCTAGAAGGAAAAACCAACATAAGGGCAAAACGGTAATTTTACCCTTTGTTGTGCGGATGGCTATAATAAGGTTCTAAATAGGGTTTGTAATTGGACATATTCTCATAATATTTAATAATTCAAGAGTTCAACCAATTGTCTTTAGTGGAATGACATTTAGTTAATAAGCTAGAATTAATTTCAATGAGATTGAATTATTTCTGGGCTTATTGGAGCTTGAATTATCAAAGTCCAATAAGATTCTCCACTTGGCTTTAAGGAAGGTTATCAAGCTAAGTAAGAAGTAGTTTGGAGGCTTTAGAAGTCCATAATTGAATGATGGGCTTATACTAATTAATGGTTAATTGGAAGCCCATATGTTCATTTAGAAATGAGCTTGTTTTGGTTTAATGTAATTGATTAGATTAATTATATTTTAAAAAAAAATTTTTAAATGGAGAAGAAGCAATTTCGAAATTGTTTTAGGTTAGATGTGTAACCACACATTTGACATTAAAATACTAAATAAAGATGGTCTTTATTATGGTTCATCATTATTAAATGGAGTTATGAACTTACCATTAAATGGTTTCATGGTTGGCTTTTAATGTTGGCATGTAACCTATTTGCATTCATTAGATTAAAGATGAAAGATGTGCATTAGATGGACCATCTTCCTTCTTTCTTCTTGCCAAAACCGAAATGGGTATTCAATTATAGATTATGGTCTTTTCAAATAGCCATTTTAAAGATAAATGAAGTAAGTCTCATTTATTGGCTATTTGATGAGTGATTAATGTAAGAAGTGATGCATTGGATGCCTCTCACTCTTTCCATTCATGCATATTTCGAAATTGAGATGTAAGAAAGGGTTCTTGCATGGTTTCTAGACATTCTCTCCTTTCATGTAAGGTAGAACCGAAATTCCTAAGTGAAAGAATTGAAAGAGTTTCAATTTTGGTTCTTCTTCTTCTAAAAAAATCTCCTCCAAATATTTCTTCTCCTTTCCCACCAAAGGATTTTGTTAACCTAGTTTTCCTTAAAGAACAAGTGGTAAATCTAATTGGTTGAGGATACTACAACAAGGAAGAAGATAGATTGCTAAAGGAAAAGACTCAAAGGCAAAGGATTTTGATATAAGAAGGAGAGGATAGCAATGAGGATTTAAAGTCGTATGGCGAAGGAGTCGGTAATTCCTTTTATCTTGTTCTTGGTTTTATTATCCTTATACCATATCATGTATGGATTAGCATGTTGATTTGGATATATTGCTTCCGATGCAAGATGATTTCTTAAAAAGTTTTGAAATCTATCGTTTCTCCATACTAAGCATGCTTTCTTTTTCCGATCCAACATCAGTTCTATCTCCTTCTAAGCATTTTTGGGTTTCATTCAACCCAAAAAAGAGTAAAAGAACATGAACTTACCAGAGATTTCTTCAATCCTTTCAAAAATCCTCTAACCCTATCTTCCTCTTTTTCTCTTCTTCTTCTTCTCTTCTCACGACTCTCTCTTCTCCTTTCTTACTTTCCCTTTCTTTCTTTCGTTCTAACTCTAACACTTAAGCTAAAATGAAAGCAAAATGACTACCATGCCCCTCCTTGCAAAGCCTAAATCTACCCAATTTAGGTGATCTTCCCAAAAATGCCCTCACTCATTTTACCCTTTTATAAACACTTATTTCCTACTAAACTCAAATAATTCTTAATTTCCACTAACACTTTCGATTAAATCAAAGTATGCAACAAATCATACCATTAACATAATTCATACCTAATGACATCGATAAAAGAAAATTTGGGGCCCAACATTTCTCCCCCTCTTAAAAGAAATTTCGTCCTCAAAATTTACCTGAATCATCAAAAAGTTGAGGATACTTCTCCTTCATGGCGTCCATAGGCTCCCACGTGGCCTCTTCCACTAAATGGTTCCTCCACAAGACTTTGACTAGCTGAACCGTCTTGTTCCTAAGGACCTTTTCCTTAGTGTCCAATATCTCAACTGGAAACTCCTCATAACTCAAGTCATCTCTCAACTGAACCTTTGCAGCCTGAATGATATGAGAAGGATCTGATCTATACCTCCTCAGCATGGAAACATGGAAGACGTCATGAATCTGAGACAACTCCGACGATAACGCCAATCTGTAGGCTAGTGGTCCAATCCTCTCAAGAATTTCATAAGGACCCACATATCTTGGACTCAACTTGCCTTTCTTGCCAAACCTCATGACTCCTTTCTAAGGAGACGTCTTAAGGAACACTTTCTCACCGACCTCATACTCCATCTCCTTCCGATGAGCATCAGTGTAACTCTTCATCCTATCCTGAGCTGCTTTAAGCCGCTGCTTAACCAGATTGACTTTATCCACTGTCATCTGAATCAACTCTGGTCTTACCAGTTTCCTCTCTCCTTCTTCGTCCCAACATAATAGAGTTCTACACCTCCTTCCATACAGAGCCTCATATGGAGCCATCTGAATGCTCGAATGGTACGAATTATTATAAGCAAATTCGACCAATGGCAATTGCTCATCCCAACCTCCTTTGAAATCCATAGCACATGCCCTGAGCATTCCCTCTAGTGTCCGAATGGTCCTCTCAGATTGACCATCCGTCTGAGGGTGAAATGTCGTGCTAAAATTCAGCTTAGTCCCTAAAGAATCTGGAATCCCATGCAATGTCACTATCTCATCAATGTACTTCTTTTCCAGCACATGCAAAGAATAAGTCTGCTTGATTGCCAGAAAATGGGCTGACTTCGTTAGCCTATCCACAATAACCCATATGGCATCATGCTTCCTACTGGTCTTGGGCAAACCCATCAGGAAATCCATGGTCACTCTTTGCCACTTCCACTCAGGAATGGACAATGGCCTCAGCTTTCCTGAAGGTACCTGGTGTTCAGCCTTGACTTGTTGACACACTAGACACTTACTTACATACTCTGCTACATCCCTCTTCATGCCCTTCCACCAGAAATGCTCTCTCAAATCCCTGTACATCCTGGTGCTACCTGGGTGCATGGCATAAGGCGCATTGTGTGCCTCATCCAAAATCTCATCCTTAACCTCCTTGATATTTGGAATGCAAAACCTGTTTCCCACTGTCATGAGTCCATCATCCCTCACTACGACTTCAAAAATCTTACCATTCTGAACTTCCTCCCGATGCTTGCTCAAATATGCATCCTGTGCCTGCAACTCCTTAACCTTCTCCCTGAGTATTGGCCTTACCCGGAAGTTAGCTAGAAGGCAGTCTGGTTCCTCCTGCTTCAAGCTTATCTGAAGCTTGGCCATCTCTTCCAATAAAGGAAGATAAACTGTCTGAACATGGGCAATAGAAGACTTCCTGCTCAAAGCATCTTCCACTACATTTTCCTTGCCTAGATGATACTCAATCAGCAAGTCATAATCCTTAAGCAACTCAATCCACCTTCTCTGTCTCAAATTCAGCTCCTTTTGGCTCAGTAAATACTTAAGACTCTTGTGATCAGTAAAGATCCTCGTCTGGACCCCATAAAGATAATGCCTCCAAATTTTCAAGGCAAAGATCACTACTGCCAACTCCAAATCATGAGTTAGATAATTCAACTCATATGGCTTCAATTCCCTTGAAACATAAGCTATCACCCTGTCTCCCTACATCAATACACAACTAAGAACCTTCCTCGAAGCATCACTATACACGATATACCCCTCATCTCCAGAAGGAAAAATCAAGAACGACACTTGTCAATCTGCGCTTGAGCTCCTCAAAGCTCTTCTGGCATTCATCACTCCAGATAAACTTCTGATTCTTCCTTAATAGCTTAGTCAACGGAGCAGCTATCATGGAGAATCCTTCCACGAACCTTCTATAATTACCTGTCAGACCCAGAAAACTCCTCACCTCTGTCACTGTCTTGGGTGCATGCCAATTCACCACTGCTTCAACTTTCCTCTGATCAACATGTACACCATCCTGCGAAATCACACGCCCAAGGAATGTCACCTCATGAAGACAAAACTCACACTTGCTGAACTTAGCATAAAGCTCCCTCTCCCTTAGAGTCTGCAACACAATCCTGAGATGCTCCTCATGTGCTTCTTCACTTTTAGAATACACCAGAATGTCATCTATAAACACTATGATAAACTGATCCAGAAACTCCTGGAAGACCCTATTCATAAGATCCATAAAAGCAGCTGGAGCATTGGTCAAGCCGAATGGCATAACCAAGAACTCATAATGTCCATACCGAGTCCTGAATACTGTATTGTTTACATCAGCCTCCTTGATTCTGAGCTGATGATAGCCCGACCTGAGATCAATCTTGGAAAAGACCCTTGCTCCCTGCAGCTGGTCAAACAGTTCATCTATTCGAGGCAAAGAATACTTGTTCTTAATTATTACCTTGTTGAGTCTCCAGTAGTCAATACACATCCGCCATGTTCCATCCTTCTTGTTGACAAACAGAACCGATGCTCCCCAAGGTGACGAACTCGGCCTGACATACCCCTTCTCTAACAGTTCCTCCAACTGTTCCTTAAGCTCCCTCAACTCAGCTGGAGCCATCCTATAAGGCGGTATTGAAATTGGTGCGGTTCTGGGAATCAAGTTAATGGCAAACTCGATCTCCCTCACCGGCGACAAACCTAGTAATTCCTCTGGGAACACATCTGGAAACTCCCTCACAATCGGAAAATCCCCTAACTTCCCTTCATTCATATCGACGTCCACAACATGTGCCAAGAAAGCTTCACACCCTTGGCCCATCATTCTTTCAGCTAACATAGCCGAAATCAGTCTTGGAGAAGATGTCTTCCTGTCCCCCTTGAAAATCACCTTTTCACCGTTGCCTAGATCAAATTCCACCTCTTTCCAACCACAATCCAGCTTTGCCAGATATTTCTCCATAACATCCATTCCCAGAATAACATCTAACCCTCTTAGGTCTAGGGGTAGTAAGTCTACTACCAACCTAGCACCACCAATGAAAAGCCCACACTGCTCATATACCTGACTGATCACCACATTCCTCCCTAGAGGAGTACTAACAAGCAAAGGCTTATCCAAAGGCACAGAATTCACACCATGCAATGCTATGCTTGAAGAAACAAATGAATGCGTGGAACCAGAATTAATTAAAAAAATATTGCTGAATCAAGTAACTGAGCCATACCCGTGACAACCTCAGGTGCAGCTACAACTTCCTCCCTAGTCATGGCGAATACCCTAGCCTGAGCCTGACCCTGACCCTTTGGCCTTCCTGGAGGAATAGCCTTCCTAGCAGCCCCAGAGCTGCCTACCTCGGTAACTGGCCTGGTTCCTACTGTTTCTGAACGACTCTGGGCTTGAAACTGCGACCCCTCCTGTCTCGGTACCTGTGGACAATCCTTGACCATATGCCCCTTCTTTCCACATCTAAAAAAGACTCCAAGTGACTTGAGGCACACTCCTTGGTGATGTTTCCCACAATGATCACATAGAGGATTGGTGAACCAGCTCTTTCCTGCTCTTCCAGTGCCTCCCACATTAGAGGCTTGCCCTGACACCACCTTTACTTGCTTGTTCCTGATAGAGCCACTGCTACCCACTTCACTCTGGGTATGAAAGCTCCTTGTGCTCCTCTCAGGCATTGGAGCACTATTTCCTTTCTTAAAAGAATGGTCCCTGCTCCTCCTCTTCCTGCTTACTTCATTTATGATATTCTCCAGTTTTTCAGCCTAGAGAGCAGCATCCACCAATTGCTGGTAGTCATAGAAATTGTGGATCAAGACTTTCTCCCTGATTCCCAAGTGAAGACCTCCTTCAAACTTATGGCATTTGTCTTCCTCTGTTGCCACAATGTTAGCTGCATAACGAGAAAGTTGTGTGAACTTCAGCTCATACTCGCTCACACTCATGTCGCTCTGAGTGAGGTTCAGAAACTCCCTGGCCTTCTCTTGCACATAAACTCTAGAGAGATACTTCTTTCTGAACACTTCCACAAAGTCTCTCCATGTCAGCACCGGTGGCACAACCTAACTGTGGGGCACTGATTCCCACCAATGCAGTGCGTCTCCCTGTAACAAACTGACCACATACTCTAACTTCTCCTCATCTGTGCATTTCATCTGGACTAGAACCCTCTCGGTCCTCTTCAACCAGGCTTCAGCTTCTTCTAGATTCATCATTCCATTGAAATCTACAGCCCCAAACTTACGAAGCTTTTCATACTGCCCACTCCTGTCTACTGGAGCTTGCATCGAAATCTGAGATCTTTGACCCATGACATACGTGAAAGCCTGAGCAAAGGCTTGGAAGAAACTCGGATCCATGGGATTCATTTGAGGCATAGGAGGAGGTGGTGGAGGCACTTCTTGTTACAAACTAGGTGCCTCATAAATCAGAACAGAATGTGTCCCAGCATCTTGCGGGACATGGGATACATCCGTGCTCCCATGACAAGAATGAGACCGAGTCATAGCTCCTCGAGTTCTCTTTCGAGGTGGCATTTTCACTCCTTCAAGATAAGACCATTGAAAACTTTAGTTCAAGTAAAACAATTTCTAAATCATGCAAAAATAGTTCAAATCATGTAAAACAATGCAAGTTATTCCTTGAAAGCAAGGCTATGCAGCCCTAGACCAAAACCTAGGCGCTCTGATATCATAACATGTTGGAACCCGTTACCGGAGTCCAACATCGGACATGAAAGCGTGGCGCTTGATGCGTGGGTTGGGCCTCCCAACCTTATCAACATGCACTCGAGCAAATTTCTAAATGATTCAATACGTAAGATTTGAAACATAAACATGCATACCTCAATAAAATCCAAAAGATGAGTTTTACAAAGCTTTAATAACATTTCAAACCAAATTACAAACTTTGAGTTCAAGTGTCATAAGTATAAAAATACACTTGAACTAATTAAACTCGAAATGAAACTAAAGCCTTGTCTCCCAAAAGTACAACTCGAAAATACTTAAACATAACAAAATGGAGTGTAGCCATGACCCTTGACTTACTCAGTCTCTTGCTCGTCACCTGAATGGGGAGAGTAAAGGGGGTGAGCTATAAAGCTCGTGGGAACACATTTATAATATAGAAATAAGCAAAACTATTAGAAAGGTAACTCATTGCTGTGATACACCTGGAAATCATAGTGATTAAGCATATGCGAATCGTCAACTCAAAAATGCTTGATTGATAGCAATTCATGAGTAAAGTTCCAAATTTGAATGCGAGAAACATGATAACAAATCATAAACACATAAGCATAGCATAATGGCTTGGATTAGTCCAGGTTCATGACGTACTACACATTTCTATCGAAATAGTTATGTGTAGTCGTAGTTTCTTGAGGGAGTCCTTGTGGGGAGCTCCGTGCCACTTGCGGGAAGGCAGGCGAAGCCTTTTCATAGTCAACGTGCACGTGACGGTTCTTGAGACATACCACAAACCCACATATCATGCATGATTCAAAGTCTTGTAAACTTGATTTTTCCAAACTGACACTTATTTAGAAAATCACTTTTCACATCTTTTGTAAATCATGATTTCATGTGCATGTGTTCTTGGAATGAGAAAAACCCTTTTTGAAACCTTTTTATTAATCATGAATGCAAATCATATGGAAAACATATAATCAGTTCACATTAGCACATAAGGCAACGTTGATGATGCAATTTAAAGCATTAAATCTTTCTTGATTTGAACAAAACAATGAGTGACTTATTTACTCTATTATAAATATGAACCCACCTTGAATTCCTTGCTTATACTTGCTTAGGAATGAGTTTCCTCTTGATCCTCTTGCTCCTCTTGCCTCACTTGATTTCCTAAAATAAGAACTAAAATCCCATTCAATAACTCATGTTGAAACAATATTTCTATTCTTAACTTCCATCCAAAATTTCATATCCTTAAAGACTGATTCAGAACTTCACTTCTTCACAAAACTTGTATATCTATGTCTCTAGTTTACAACGCATGAAAAATCACTTCAATTGGACTCCTATAACAAAAGATATGCCCAAAACATAAAAATTCATCGTTGTTGGAAACTGAGGGCTCGTCGAGGCGAACGACTTGTGCACGTCGCGACGAACAGCCTTGTGCACGTCGTGACGTGCGGGTCTGGAGAACGTCTCCTAACCCGATTCTCCAGCATTTTCCCATCCTCAAACCTACCCTTATGCAAAAACAACACATCTAAGCCTTAAATCAAGTCTCAAACTTCAATTCTAGACTCATTCTAACCCAACATCAAACTTAAACACAACATGATTATCAACCCTAGAGATTTATCCCATTTTTACGAAAACCTCCAAACAATCGGTTCTATCTCCTTCTAAGCATTCTAGTGTTTCATTCTACCCAAACAAGAGTAAAAGAACATGAACTTACCAGAGATTTCTTCAATCCTTTCGAAAATCCTCTAACCATAGCTTCCCCTTTTTCTCTTCTTCTTCTTCTCTTCCCACGACTCTCTCTTCTCCTTTCTTACTTTCCCTTTCTTTCTTTCTTTCTAACTCTAACACTTAAGCTCAAATGAAAGCAAAATGACTACCATGCCCCTCCTTGCAAAGCCTAAATCTAACCAACTTAAGTGATCTTCCCAAAAACTGCCCTCACTCATTTTACCCTTTTATAAACACTTATTTCCTACTAAACTCAAATAATTCTTAATTTCCACTAACACTTCCGATTAAATCAAAATATGCAACAAATCATACCATTAATTTGGGGCCCAACATGCCACCGATCAGAGCTTTTAGCTTAATGTGCATAAATGAGCTTCGAGCTTATGAGTGATTCAAAGCCTCAGGCTCAACGTATAATGAGCCCTGTATCTAGCATTGAATAAGGGACAGATATTAACGAGCCCTTTAATGGGACAATTTAGGCACTCGGTCACGGAAAAATGATAATACATGGTAAGTGAGTGAAATATGTATGTATCAAAAATGGGATATATGAATGTGGATTTCTGTAAATATATAAATCGGCAATTTTGTGAAAGTGTATTATGAGATAAAGTTAGATGTATGTGATTTGTAAAATGAGATCAAATAGACAGCAATGTGAATATAGGTTATGAATTGATTTTGTTTCATGATTGAGCGAACCATCGACGATGGTCACTCATTGAGTTCGCAAAACTCACCCAAAATTTGCAATTATTTTTCAGGATTCAGAAGAATACCCCGTTAGGCAACGAGTGTATAGTGATCGCTTGAGAGTGATAGAAGAGGACAAGATCAGTTGCGTCTGCATTAGTGTGAGGACCCTCGTGGTCATCACATTATTTACCGGTCATGTTTTGTAAGATTTGTTTTCCGCAACATATATAACATAAGTGTATCTATGTTTCAAAAAAAATGTACTGTGATGTGACTGAGTGATGTATCACGCCACCCTTACAGGGCACGGACTCGAATATCACCATCGATGTTAGGTCCGGGTCTTACGGGAGTGGGATGTTACATTTAGGTGGTATCAGAGCCTAGAAGTACGAACTTACATGGGCATTTTTTGTAATATAGGTCAAATCGTATACAGTAAAGACATGTCATAGCAGACTGTGGCAACTGATCCCTAATCTGAGTCCCATGGGTATGAGTCATACGCATGAACAAGTGTTAAGTGTTTCAGTGTGCAAAGAGAAACGAAATATCAACATATGAGCCAACGTGGATTATGGGCAATTGGGAATGGAAAAAGTAAAACCGCGAGGGCGCGAGGCCCGAGAGGCCGAGGCCTTTTTAGGGACGCGAGGCTCGAGAGGCCGAGGTCCTATAGATTGTTAATGATATTCACATTATACTGTGGTTATAAACCCTTGAATGTGATATGAATGTGAAGACAGTGGCATGGGCTGATTTAGGAAAGAAGTGATATCAATGGAATAATGAGACTTAAGTGTATAAATTGGGTTGGAAGAAAACAAAATTTGCGATACCCTGGAGGGGTCAATTTGGATATGAGAAGAATATCGGTCAAAAGTGATAAGAGTTAATGAGTTACCATAAAAATATGTCTATGTTTGATCAAAAGCTCAGGGATGACTAGGAAATTGTGATTCTGATGAGTATTTCCGATAAAATGGGATAAGTGGAAATGAGAAAAAGTTAGGTAAAGATTCACTGTATTTGTGTTGATATGAGTATGATGGAATGTATTGTAGCGTAAGTGAAGAATTGTTAGGAAGAAGCGGTAAAGATGAGATCAAAGTGTACAAGCCGGTTAAAAGAAATAACTCAATGGGATGTGGATGTGAAATGTGAGAAAAGTTATGATATAACGAAATATTTTGTCTGTGAGAATGAGATTACATTCCATTGATGTTTCTGCAATTATAGTTTTTGAATGGATTGAGAATATAAACATGGATGAGGAAATCAGAGGAACATGATATTACAAGTGAGTTCTGAGGTTATATCTATTAGCGTTAACAAGCAACATGATAACAATGAGAGACTTAGTGTATATTGAAAAAGTGTGTAAAATATATGTGGCTGCATTATCGAGTATAGTAAAAAGAATTTTTTGGAGGAATTCACAATTTTGCTGTCTATGACAAGTTCCCACGAGAGATTGAGACACAATCTATTGCAATAGTAAATTGATGTTGTGTATTTAAGGACAATTGTAGTCTTATGAGCTAAATTTGGACTTATGTCTTGAAAGATGTTGTGCCAGTAATGGAAATTTGATTTACCTATAAATAGACAGACTAGTAGAAATTAATGAAAAACAGGAATTGGAAAAGATTGAAGGATTATATAAAGGAACCTGTCCAAACACAGTTATTGTTCCGATCAACAGTATTGAATAGAGCATTTCATAGCAGAGTGCCACAAATATGGATATTGGGTTCCTCAAGTAAGAGTAAGAAAGTGGGTATAGTGACAAGTTAAAGTGGAGCAAAGAGGAACAATTTACCAATAATGGAATAGTAATTTCAGTTTTGCAAAAAGGAATTAAGAAAGCCCGAACTGTGGATTCGAGGTTTTTGATGGCATAAAATATGTGTACTAACAAATCACGAGAGGTCCTTATAAGTGGACCTCAAAAGAGCAAATTGGCGGCCAAAAATGTCGACCTGAGTGATTATATGTTTGATTCCCTTATAATGGGGCCATTTGAGAAGGGTAGAAGGCGCATACGCCTGGAATATTGCAGCATATAAGGTATAGTGCAAAGTGATTACAGCCAAACTCATTATTTTTCTAGATGAAACAACAAAAAGAGTTGGTCACCCTGAGTAAAAGTCAGAGCAAATTTGGGATACCATTAGTGAGTGAAGTGGTAAGTGAAATGGTTTTAAATTTTTTAATAAAGTGGTTTTGAAAGACAAATGGATTTTGGTGGATTACATAGAAGTTGTGATACAGAGTGATAAGGGAGTCTAAGTGTGACTAAAGTGGTTCATATTAAATGGTGGCAAATGGGACTATAGCTTTATAAGTGATTTTATGGCTAAGATTGTCTTAATGTGATATATATATATGTGGGGCTTAAATTGGTATTAATGAGTTAAATTTTCTAAAACTCATCAAGGACATAATTGACAAAGTGTGCTATCTAAACAGAGAATTGAGAAACCTATTGATAACATCGTTTTTTATGTTATAAAGTGAACATCGAATAGAATGATGAAATGAGAAATAAAAGAGTGTATGAGAAAACAGTACCCCTATCGTATTCAGTGTCAAAATGAATTTCGAGGACGAAATTTTTATTAGGAGGGGAGAATTGTAACATCCCATCACCGATGGGAAGGATAAAATAGTAAATTTGGATCGGGTTGTGATTTAGTACATGTATTTGGGCATACATGCATAAAATGGCCTCTATACAGATATGAAAAGTAATTTTTGAAAATGTACAAGATTGTATATGCACTCGTGACAATTCCCGGCTATTGTGTCTTTGTGAAAATTGTGAATTTGTGTGTTTGAAAAATTGAATTGGAGTGATTTATGTGTATTCTGCATAAAATTGCAAAGTGGGTACCGATGAGATTTCCAGTACTGAAAATGACTGTTCAATTGACACTCAATTTAAAGACATGATTTAGGAATTTTGTTTTAGCATGAGCCATTGAAATTTGGAGAGATTTATGAAAGTCAAAGTGAATGAATTGATTGAATTGCAAATTGATAGGCATGAAAGTGAGTGATTCTGAAAGAATTTAATCTCACTTCAATCCCTAAGAGTCTGAATTTCTGAATTGAAGTAGTAAAGTTATAAGAGTTTGTATAACGGCAATTTGGGCAAGATACTTAAGATTATAAGGCTTAAGGTTAAAGGAAGGGGAAAAATGGACTTTTCATAATTAGTAAGGATATAAAAAGGGAAATTAGGGTTTGTGAATAGGAAAAAGAGGAGGAACTGTGGAAGAAGAAGAGGAATAATAGAAGAAAATGGTTTTCGACGAAATCACGAAGAGTCTAAGGATTTTGAAAGCCAAATCTAGTAAGTTTAAGACTCTTTCCTCTTGATTAGTTGATTGATTCTTGTTTTGAGTGTTAAAAGTTATACAATGGGTGATTTACATGTTTGGTTTTTAGAGTTATCATGTATGGATGAATCTTGATTGTTTTGTGAACGATATTGGTTTAAAATGAGTTGGAAATGGAGAATAAGTGATGTTTAAGTGTTTAGATGATTTATGTTTTGAAAAATGGGAGGAATTGAATTGAAATTGTTAAGAAATCAGGTTTAGGGAGGCTTATGGGACTCATGACGTCTAGCGATGCTCAAGATGCCATAAATATGGCGCATTTGGCGTGCGCACGTCATGCATGATGAGCGAACGCACGTCATGGCGTAGGAGAGAATGCAATCCGCGGGGCACACTTGTGCTTTCAAATGAGATAATTTTGGATTTCTTATGTTTTCGTTTGTTATGTTCCGGACAAGTTATGTTTTCGTTTTTAAACCATAACTTTTTGTATCGATATTCAAATGAGATAATTTTGGATTTGTTATGAACTAGAGACAAGGGTCTATACGTTTATGAAAAAGGAAAGTGTTGAATTAGTCTTTTAAAGTTCTCAATTTTGGATGGAAAAGTAGTGTAAAATGTGGTTTCGACAAAAAGATAGTCCGTATCTATTTGGAGAATAATTTTTGGATTTTTCTGAAACAAAGTGAATGATTTTAGTGTCTATTGAGTTCTGATATTGAGGAAAGGCTGTGATGGAGATTTTTGGGATAGTGTCGGAATGTCACGAAAGTGCATAGTATATATCTTTAAATTCCTACATGTGCATTATTGCTGGATTGGACGATGTGTTAAATAAATGTGTTTTGACTTGTGATAGAGGCACATTTGGAACGTCAGCCCACAAATGTTGCTGATACTTCCAGGCGTTAGCGCGGAAGTCAGGTGAGTGACCTAGACGGTTCTCCAATTATTAAGTGTTATAATTCAGTGATTTTAATTCTCTAGAGTATAATGGTGGGACAGTGTTGATTGTGAACTCCGGACTTAGTGATATGATATAGAAGTGTTATGGGTATGTGAAATTGTGATTGTGTTTTAATGTGACAAATTGTGAATAAATTGTCCGATTGTGATAATTTAGAAATGATTGTGATATAGGAATACATGAATAAAATGATTAAATTGTGGCACATGCCGTTCATAAATGAATGTAAAATCAGTTAAAGACAGTTGTGATCGGAGCAGCCATTGATCAGAGCTTTTAGCTCAACGTTATATTTGGGTCTCGAGCTTCACAATGATTCGGAGCCTATGGCTCAACGATTAATGAGCCCTTAATGGGACAGTGATTCAAAGCCTATGGCTCAACGATTAATGAGCCCTTTATGGGACAGTATCAGAGCCTCTGACTCAACGATTAATGAGCCCCTAATGAGACAGTTTCAGAGCCTCTGGCTCAACGATTAATGAGCCCTTAGTGCGACAATTTCAGAGCCTCTGGCTCAACGATTAATGTGCCCTTATAGGGACAGTTCAGGTGCTCGGTCATACACTGAAATAAATTGAAAAAGTGTTACATGCTGCATTTGATTTGATATGTTTGATTGAATGATAGGCAAAATGCCATATACTGATGTGATAACAGTCATAGGGTACATCAAATTGTAAAACATATGACAAATTATGATATGCCTGTATGAAATATTAGGGCTGTTGACCAGAGTTGGCACCGATCAGAGCTTTTAACTCAACGTCCGTAAATGAGCTTCGAGCTTACGAGTGATTCAGAGCCTCAGGCTCAACGTATAATGAGCCCTATATCCAGCATTGGATAAGGGACAGATATTAATGAGCCCTTCAATGGGACAATTTAGGCACTTGGTCACAGAAAAATAATAATAAATGGTAAGTGAGTGAAATATGTATGTATCAAAAATGGGATATATGTGTTGGATCGGAAAAAGAAAGCATGCTTAGTATGGAGAAACGATAGATTTCAAAACTTTTTAAGAAATCATCTTGCAACAGAAGCAATATATCCAAATCAACATGCTAATCCATACATGATATGGTATAAGGATAATAAAACCAAGAACAAGATAAAAGGAATTACCGACTCCTTCGCTACAGCTTTAAATCCTCGCTGCGCTATCCTCTCCTTTTTTATATCCAAATCCTTTGCCTTTGAGTCTTTCCCTTTAGCAATCTATCTTCTTCCTTGTTGTAGTATCCTCAACCAATTAGATTTACCACTTGTTCTTCAAGGACAACTAGGTTAACAAAATCCTTTGGTGGGAAAGGATAAGAAATATTTGGAGGAGATTTTCTTAGAAGAAGAAGAACCAAAATTGAAACTCATTCAATTCTTTCACTTAGGAATTTCGGTTCTACCATGCATGAAAGGAGAGAATGTGTAAAAAAACATGCAAGAACCCTTTCTTACATCTCAATTTCGAAATATGCATGAATGGAAAAAGTGAGAGGCATCCAATCCATCACTTCTTACATTAATCACTCATCAAATAGCCAATAAATGAGACTTACTTCATTTATCTTTAAAATGTCTATTTGAAAAGACCATAACCTATAATTGAATACCCATTTCGGTTTTGGCAACAAGAAAGAAGGAAGATGGTCCATCTAATGCACATCTTTCATCTTTAATCTAATGAATGCAAATAGGTTACATGCCAACATTAAAAGCCAACCATTAAACCATTTAATGGTAAGTTCATAACTACATTTAATAATGATGAACCATAATAAAGACCATCTTTATTTAGTATTTTAATGTCAAATGTGTGGTTACACATCTAACCTAACACAATTTCGAAATTGGTTCTTCTCCATTTAAAAAAAATTGTTTTAATATAATTAATCTAATCAATTACATTAAACCAAAACAAGCCCATTTCTAAATGAACATATGGGCTTCCAATTAACCATTAATTAGTATAAGCCCATCATTCAATTATGGACTTCTAAAGCCTTCAAACTACTTCTTACTTAGCTTGATAACCTTCCTTAAAGTCAAGTGGGGAATCTTATTGGACTTTGATAATTCAAGCTCCAATAAGCCCAGAAATAATTCAATCTCATTGGAATTAATTCTAGCTTATTAACTAAATGTCATTCCACTAAAGACAATTAGTTGAACTCTTGAATTATTAAATATTATGAGAATATGTCCAATTGCAAACCCTATTTAGAACCTTATTATAGCCATCCGCACAACAAAGGGTAAAATTACCGTTTTGCCCTTATGTTGGTTTTTCCTTCTATATCTCTCATTTTACTTTATATGGTGATTAACACATAAGATCTCATCTTAGTGTTAAGACTTGATGGGTAGCTAGTCCATCAAACTAATGGCGCCATTTAATCACCAAATCTCCTTAAAACATCTAGAAGAGATGATAACACTATAAACTCTTTATTTGAGTGAATGTTCACGATACATGTTTCAATTAATAATTCCAACATGCGAACCTTTGGATTAATACCTGTAAAAATCCATTCCGATCATATCAAAATTATAATGAAACACATATGAGTTCACCACTCATCAAGATTGTGGTTCATAATAGCGAATGCTTAAGTTGTATGTTTTAAGATTATAGTAACGGCCCACTTTATTCTTGAAAACATACTTGATTCCGATTCATTTAATAGTGCCATTATCGATAGTCTACTACTATTATGATATGAAACTCATCACTCCCTTTAAGTAAACTCCTTTACTTATATGCAGATAAATCGCAACACTACGATCTAAACCATAATCAAACGACCAACTTGATTATTCAAGCTGTGAATCAATTAATTGATTCTAATAATATACATGTTTCCCATACATCTCTATGTATATGTATATTACTTACAAATGAATCTTGGTACCTTATGACCAGATATATAATGCTCATATAGATAAAACCAAACTCTTTTGTTTTATTAATAATAAATATTTTCATTACAAAGCATGGCGAAGAAGATAAAGTTACATGTAAATACACTTGCTTTCGAGGCACTATATTTACATAACTCCAACAATCTCCCACTTGCCCTAAAGCAAGTTTGACATATCCTTTATTCCCATCCCTTCTAGGTGACCCTCAAAGCTCTTTTGAGTCAATGTCTTTGTGAACGGATCGCAAGGTTTTGCTCTGAGGAATCTTTACCACATCCACTTCTCCACGTTGTATTATCTCCTTATGAGATGATACTTTCGCTCAATGTGTTTGGCGACTTTGTGGTTCCGAGGTTCTTTAGAATTAGCCAACGCCCACTATTATCACAATAAAGTGTAATGGCTTTTACGCCTCTGGAACTACCTCCAAATCATTTAGGAACTTCCGAGAGCATCGCTTCCTTTCTTTGCAACATACTCAGCCTCCATAGTCGAATCAGCAATACAAGATTGCTTGACACTCCTCCAAACTATGGCTCCACCTCCTAAAGTAAATATAGAACCAGAAGTTGATTTCCTTGAATCAACATCTGATTGGAAATCAGAATCCGTATATCCTGTCGGAATAAGATTACTTCCAGAGTAAAAAAGCATTAAGTTCTTCGTCCTACAAAGATACTTAAGTATACACTTAACCGCAGTCCAATGTTCCATTCCTGGATTGGACTGAAATCTGCTTACCAGTCCCACTGCGTAACAGATATCCGGTCTAGTGCACAGCATTGCATACATCAAACTACCAACTGCCGAAGCATATGGAATGTTACGCATGCGTTCAACCTCCTCTTGGATTTTAGGTGCTTGTTCCTTTGAAAGTTTGATTCCATGTCTAGTAGGAGTGAAACCCCTTTTAGAATCTTGCATGGCGAACTTATTGAGCATATTCTCAATGTAGGTTAGTTGAGACAAAACTATCTTCTTGTTCTTACGATCCCTTATAAGTTTGATCCCTAGAACATAGGTAGCCTCTCCCAAATCCTTCATTGAAAAGCATTCATTCACCATCCTTAACCGCAGATAACATTCCCACATCATTCCTAATGAGCGTAATGTCATCAACATACAGGATTAGGAAAGTAACCTTACCTTCTTGTATTCTTTTGTAAACACAAGGCTCATCTAGGTTTTGTATGAACCCATAGGTTTTGATAGCCTTATCAAACCTAATGTTCCAAGACCTAGATGCTTGCTTAAGTCCATAAATGGACCTTTGCAACTTACAAACCTTATGCTCATTACCTAGCTCAATGAATCCTTCTGGTTGGGCCATATAAATGGTCTCCTCAAGATCTCCATTCAGAAATGCGGTCTTGACATCCATTTTCCATATTTCATAATCGAAATAGGCTGCTATGGCCAAAAGAATCCTGATGGACTTAAGCATGGCAACCGGAGAAAAAGTCTCCTCGTAGTCTATACCCTCCTTTTGAGTATAGCCTTTAGCTACCAATCTAGCTTTAAAGGTCTCTACCTTTCCATCCGATCCCCTTTTCCTTTTGTAGATCCATTTACACCCTATGATTTTTAGACCTGGTGGTAGATCTACAAGGACCCAGACTTCATTAGTATACATAGAATCTATTTCCGATTCCATTGCCTTGAGCCATTTTTCGCATCAATATCATTAATAGCCGTGTATACGAACGAGATCTGTTTCTTCTTGGTGCGAGATGTCAATTAAGCCTTCTCCTAAACCCGGATACCTATCTGGTTGTCTCACAACCCTCCCACTATGTCTAGGCACATCTTGATGTTCGGGTTGCACTTCGATTCAACTCTTGAATCCATTTCGACATCTTGTTACATCATATCCAAAACAACTCTTGGTTTGGATGAAATTGCTAACTCCTTTAGTACTACTTCACTTCTTCCTTTGTGATTTCTCACAAACTCTTTCTCTAAGAAGTTTGCATTTGTAAACACAAATACCTTCCTATCATGAGGATTTGTAAAAATAGTACCCTCGAGTTCCGTAGGATATCCTACAAACAAACATACTTCTGACCTTGGTTTCATCTTTGTGGATTCAGGCTTTAGAACATGGGCTGGACAACCCCAAGTCCTCAAGTGCCTCAATGAAGGCACTCGGCCAGTCCACAACTCCCTAGGTGTTTTAGGCACCGATTTGGATGGAGCAAAGTTAAGAAGTTATGTTTGCCGTTGTATGGCATATCCCGTAACGATTCGGAAGGCTAGCATAGGACATCATTGATCTTACCATTTCCAATAGAGTTCTATTTCTCCTCTCTGCTACACCATTCTATTGAGGTGTACGAGGAGCTGACAAATTAGAAACAATTCCATTCTCAATTAAATATTGCTGGAACTCTCGGATAAATACTCACCACCTCGATCGATCGAAGTCGCTTTTAATGGCTTGCCAAGTTGCTTCTCGACTTGACTTTGAATTCTTTGAACTTTTCAAAAGATTCACTCTTTTATGCATCAAATACAAATAGCCATGTCTTAAGTAATCATCTATAAAATTATGAAATATTCATAACCTCCTCTAGCTTGTACATTTATGGGCCCACACACATCAAGATGTACCATGTCCAATGTGGATTCAAATCTGTTTCCTTTAGAAGGAAATGAGGCTTTTGTCATTTTCCTTCAATACAAGATTCACAGTGGGTAATGGATCACTATCCAAGCCCATAAGGATCCCATCCTTTACTAGCCTATCAAGTCTTTTTCGATTGATATGACCCATCCTTAGATGCCACAGATACTTTGAATTAATGCTAGAGATATTGGATTGTCTTGGTTTTATCAATTACGTGGTGTTTAGTGAGCCTTTCATAGGTTCTATAAAAACAATCCTGTTTAATTATCGCTTCACAAATAAAATCCTTATTCTCATATATTGAAACAACCTTTTCAAAATATAAGGAATAGCAGATTTTATTAGACAAAAATGAAATCATGTTCCTTACAATCATTGGCATGTAATAAACATCTTCCAAATATAACCTATGACCACTAGGAAAGTCCAAGATAACTACTCCCACCGATTCTGCTGAAACATAGGAACCATCTGCTATCTTAACTTGGCGGCCTTTAGGAAGTCTTTTCCTTCTTTGGAACCCTGCAAAGAATTACAAACATGGTTAGTGGCTCCTGAATCTAATATCCAAGAAGTAGATAAATCTGCCACATTTCTAGTTCCTAACAAACTTAGGAAGCCCATACCTTGTTTGCTTTTGAGGACTCTAGGTAGGCGGACAGTTTCTTTTCGGTGGCCCATCTCATCACAAAGTGGAAACACTTTCCTTTGATGTTCTCTTTGGCCTTCTTTTTATGGGTTTGGCCTGACCCTATTTGGGCCTTCTTTTTCATTGGACCCTTTTTCTTTTCCTTGCCCTTACCCTTGGGCTTAGAAGAAGAAGCTATATTAGCTTCTGGCCCATGAGCCTTAATATTCAATATTTCCTCCGTGCTCTGGAGGGTATTCATTAACTCACTCAAGGTGTAATCCTTGCTTTGTTGAGCTCATAGTCCAACTTAAACTGCTGAAAAGAAGAGTTTAAGCTATTGATGATCATAATCATCTGCGTGTCCGCATCCATATCCGCCTAAGCATCTCGGCCTCAGTGACCGCAGAGATTACCTTCATCATGTAATCCCGCACCGGTTCACTAGGTTTCTGTCTGAGATTATGAAAGGTTTGGATAGCTTTCACTCTTGCAGACCTAGTCCTCACACCAAACATCTCATGTAGGTGATGGACCATTGCACTAGCAGTTTTCATACAAGCAATTTGCTTTTGCAACATCTGTGACGAAGCGAATATAACACTTAGTAGTCTTGTCAAGATTCTCGCCAACGCTCATATTGTTGGACTTGCTCAGAGTTGCATCTCCACTTAGAGGTGTAGGCTCATTTTCAGTTAACACCCATTAAATCGTTCATATTGAAGAACAATGTCAAGGTTACGTCTCCATTCATTAAACTTGTCTCCATTTTCCAATTTGTTATTAGTCAAGAAGCGGGGTGAGTGGATTCATTTTGTGGTTGATTATGTCGAAAATATAAATTATTAAAACATGAGCATACTAGTCAACAATTTATGGAACTTTGTATAAAATCATGATGCATGTATGCATGATGATAGATTTAACAAAACTTAAAAATTAAAACATTATACGATGGTTATTTTTCTTATCTATATGAGACTAAGTGACGGTGGGCTATCTTATCTATTAAAAGAAAAAGCGGGACCCTCCCACTCAAAAACTACTAAGCATCTCATGCTCAATTTTTAAGAAGCGTCTTAATTTGGTCCATACTTTTACCAATGAGCTACGGTGGGCGGTTTATTGATAAAAATGTTGAGTGTATAACCATTTGATTCATTCACTAAAGATACCTACAAATCATGCCTCGGTGGGAGGTCACATTTGCTATCATTAAGTGGACTTATCTTTAAGGAGACCCAAACCATGCAAGATCTAGGATCCATGCCCTTCGATGGGGAGTAACACTTCACCACATGCAAGCGGGCCATCATTTGGAGACCGTGGACTCTCACAGAGCATCCTCTCCCACTCAATCTTTTGGGCTTTAAGTTTTAAATACCATCTTGTCTAGATGCAATTTATTATCCATCCTATATTGTTTCATTATATATCTCATACATAATGAATGCATGGCAAGGCCTAGGGTTGGCAATTTTTAAATGACATGCAATCACATAATATCACATATTACAAGCATTCATTTCTCCATTCATCACATGAACTAATAAAGCCACTTTTGATTGTCCATCCTAGAAACATAAAATAATTACAAGCCTTTTAGGCCCAAAATATGCTTCTTCATCTTGGATCTTCCGCTTCGAACTCTTCGCTAACATGATCTGGCCCATTCGGTAAACAAAATGTAATGGCATTTATGAAATTAGAATTTTGTCATTTTGAAAAATAAAATTCCAGCACTAGATTTTTAGAAAACCAAATCTTTGTTTTGACAAAAAATCCCAGCACTTGTTTTATTAAAACCAAAACTCATTTCATGAAAATTAAAAACAAAACTTAGTATTTTAGCAAAACCGAAATTGGATTCTTTGAAACAAAAAAAAAACAGCAATTGTTTTCCAATCATAACTGAAATATGATTCATTGAAACAAAAATTCCAGCAACTTAGTTTTCACAAAACTTATGCCAAAACACAAAAGGATACACCGAAAATTTTACCTTTCCATTTCTTCAATCCATGAATGCTCCTTCTTCATCATTACATCAATTTGTACATTACAAAATCAAATAAAATAGAAAAAAGAAACCAAGGAGGAAACATGGTGATGATAGACCACCCTCCTTGTTACAACCAAATGAAGAAATCTTACAAGATAAAATTTAACTTCTATGGACAACCAAAAGAGCAACATACACCATATATATTTCTATCACATAAAAATATGCAGTATACATAAAAGATTGCCAACCCATGCATCCACCATATAGGAACCGAAATCATGCATGAAAACCCGCTCGATATCAATTGTTGGATCGGAAAAGAAAGCATGCTTAGTATGGAGAAACGATAGATTTCAAAACTTTTTAAGAATCATCTTGCAGCGGAAGCAATATATCCAAATCAACATGCTAATCCATACATGATATGGTATAAGGATAATAAAACCAAGAACAAGATAAAAGGAATTACCGACTCCTTCGCCATGACTTTAAATCCTCATTTGCTATCCTCTCCTTCTTATATCCAAATCCTTTGCCTTTGAGTCTTTTCCTTTAGCAATCTATCTTCTTCCTTGTTGTAGTATCCTCAACCAATTAGATTTACCACTTGTTCTTTAAGGACAACTAGGTTAACAAAATCCTTTGGTGGGAAAGGAGAAGAAATATTTGGAGGAGATTTTCTTAGAAGAAGAAGAACCAAAATTGAAACTCTTTCAATTCTTTCACTTAGGAATTTCGGTTCTACCTTGCATGAAAGGAGAGAATGTGTAAAAAAACATGCAAGAACCCTTTCTTACATCTCAATTTCGAAATATGCATGAATGGAAAAAGTGAGAGGCATCCAATCCATCACTTCTTACATTAATCACTCATCAAATAGCCAATAAATGAGACTTACTTCATTTAACTTTAAAATGGCTATTTGAAAAGACCATACCCTATAATTGAATACCCATTTCGGTTTTGGCAAGAAAAAAGAAGGAAGATGGTCCATCTAATGCACATCTTTCATCTTTAATCTAATGAATGCAAATAGGTTACATGCCAACATTAAAAGCCAACCATTAAACCATTTAATGGTAAGTTCATAACTCCATTTAATAATGATGAACCATAATAAAGATCATCTTTATTTAGTATTTTAATGTCAAATGTGTGGTTACACATCTAACCTAACACAATTTCGAAATTGCTTCTTCTCCATTTAAAAAATTGTTTTAATATAATTAATCTAATCAATTACATTAAACCAAAACAAGCCCATTTCTAAATGAACATATGGGCTTCCAATTAACCATTAATTAGTATAAGCCCATCATTCAATTATGGAATTCTAAAGCCTCCAAACTACTTCTTACTTAGCTTGATAACCTTCCTTAAAGCCAAGTGGGGAATCTTATTGGACTTTGATAATTCAAGTCTCAATAAGCCCGTAAATAATTCAATCTCATTGGAATTAATTCTAACTTATTAACTAAATGTCATTCCACTAAAACAATTAGTTGAACTCTTGAATTATTAAATATTATGAGAATATGTCCAATTGCAAACCCTATTTAGAACCTTATTATAGCCATCCGCACAACAAAGGGTAAAATTACCGTTTTGCCCTTATGTTGGTTTTTCCTTCTAGATCTCTCATTTTACTTTTTATGGTGATTAACACATAAGATCTCATCTTAGTGTTAAGACTTGATGGGTAGCTAGTCCATCAAACTCTGGCATGATTTAATCACCAAATCTCCTTAAAACATCTAGAAGAGATGATAACACTATAAATTCTTTATTTGAGTGAATGTTCCCTGATACATGTTTCAATTAATAATTCCAACATGCAGACACTGGATTAATACCCTGTAAAAATCTATTCTGATTATATCAAGAATTATAATGAAACATATATGAGTTCACCACTCATCAAGATTGTGGTTCATAATAAGCGAATGCTTAAGTTGTATGTTTTAAGATTATAGTAACGGCCCACTTTATTCTTGAAAACATACTTGATTCTAGATTCATTTAATAGTGCCATTATCGATAGTCTACTACTATCATGATATGAAACTCATCATTCCCTTTAAGTAAACTCCTTTACTTATATGCAGATAAATCGCAACACTACGCCTAAACCATAATCAAACGACCAACTTGATTATTCAACGTGAATCAATTAATTGATTCTAATAATATACATGTTTCCATACATCTCTATGTATATGTATATTACTTACAAATGAATCTTGGTACCTTATGACCATATATATAATGCTTATACAGATAAAACCAAACTCTTTTGTTTTATTAATAATAAATATTTTCATTACAAATCAGAATCAAGAAGATAAAGTTACATGTAAATACACTTGCTTTCCAGGGCACTATATTTACATAACTCCAACAATATGAATGTGGATTTCTGTAAATGTGTAAATGGGCAATTTTGTGAAAGTGTATTATGAGATAAAGTTAGATGTATGTGATTTGTAAATTGAGATCAAATAGATAGCAATGTGAATATAGGTTATGAATTGATTTTTTTTCATGATTGAGCGGACCATCGACGATGGTCACTCATTGAGTTCGCAAAACTCACCCAAAATGTGCAATTATTTTTTAGGACTCAGAAGAATAACCCGTTAGGCAATGGGTGTATAGTGATCGCTTGAGAGTTATAGAAGAGGACAGGATCAGTTGCGTCTGCATTAGTGTGAAGACCCTCGTGGTCATCACATTATTTACCAGTCATGTTTTGTAAGATTTGTTTTCCGCAATATATATAACGTAAGTGTATGTATGTTTCAAAAAAAATTTATACTGTGATTTGACTGAGTGATGTATCACACCACTCTCGCAGGGCACGGACTCGGATATCACCATCGATGTCGGGTCCGGGTCTTACGGGAGTGGGGTGTTACACTATAGACTCTAGCTTTTCTTTCTCTCTCTAGGAAAGATATTTTTGAGCTTCATGTTATAGATGTATTTGATCTCTTCTTTCACACTTTGAATACATAATTTCTCTTAGTATTTTACAATCAAATTTTCTCTCTTGTAAAAACATCATTTAGTTTACGGCTAGAACTAGTATTTATAACCTAAGTATTCAACTGTCTTCTTGAGAAACTGCTTCTTGAATCTTTTAGAAATCATTATTAATTGAGTCCTGTAACTAACTCTAACTAATTAACTGAATGACGTTCTAGAATAGCTTCCTTTTGTATTGTCTGGTATAATACTTCTTCTGTTATCACGTTTCGTCTGTTATCGTACTTCGTCTAGTATTGCACTTCATTTGGTGTTGTGCTTGGTCTAGTGATGTGCTTCGTCTGGTGTTGCGCTTTGTTTGGTCTTAATGTATCGTCTATTACTGACATAGCATCTGTTGCTGACGTGTCATCTGTTGCTGATATATTGTCTATTGTAGATATATCGTCTGGTGTTGACCACGCATCTTCTAGGTTTGACTAAGTGTTACTTACATTTTTCTGTACACTTAACAAACTTATCAAAACAATTCATACATTTCTAAGATTATTATTATTTGATTGTCATCAAAATTAATAGAAGTGAAGTCTTCTTGACTTAACAATCTCCCCCTTTTTTATGATAACAAATAATCATAATTTTAGAAGATAAGATGATATTCAGACGAATGGACGAATAATAATCAAAGCAAAAACACAAGAAATGCATACAAGATATATACAATGCTTTCTATCTTCTCTTCTCTTTCTCCTCTCATTCTCCCCTTATTTTTTATTAATAAAAAAGATAGCACATCATAGACACTTCAAAATTTCAAAAAACATATATTGCATGTCAGTGCAGATCATCTTGAGGTCTTGTTCAATAGTACCCTATAGAAGTGCTATTTCCTTATGAAGATCACCCACTGAGTCACCCAGTTCATCAACCTTAGTATGAATTTCCTCAATATCTTTCACTAAGGCCTCCTGAACTTCCTTCTGTTCGTGACTTACTTCTGTCCAATTGATGAAATGCTTTAAGAACTCCAAATCAACAGTAGGATTTTGTTGTATTTCACTAAGTGGATGAAGGTTTTCAGCAACAGATGGTTCTGTAGGTAAAATGTCTAACTCTATGATTTTGATTGAGAGTAGTCTGAAGGTTTGTTTTCCTTTTGGGAGATCAAGATCATCAGGTCTAGGTAGTTTAGGAATTGGTTGCCCAAGAAGGTGTAACACATCACTAACTGAAGGTATAAAACCTAAGGGTCTGAAATGCATGATTAAATGCGCAAAGGTTTCTAAGTTGAGATTGATACCTTCAACCATGATACTTATGTACTGTCCCTTTGTCACTGTGCCAACTACCTTGAAGTTTTTATCTTTGGTAGAAACTCCAAATTGACTTCTTGATGCCTTTGAAATGTAATATGAAACATAGATACCTTCAGGTTGAGCTACAATACATGCATTATCTAAGTTCTTCACAACTACTTGAATCTGTTCTTCTATAAGATCATCTTCATGCCATTTAGGAAACATCTTCTTTTTTCACTTTTTCTTCGTTTCTCATGGGGGTTGAACATCTTATTTGTATATCTGGCATAATCTTTATCGATGTTCTACTCGTAATTGGATAGATTGTATACCGATTCTTTGAAATCTTCATTGGATATGGTTCTACCATCTCATCTCACAGAATACCATATAGTCTTCGTTCTTCATAACTGAGAAGACGTATTGACTGATCGTTAATCGGTATAGTTTTGATTTGTACCTTGACTGCCTTCTTAGAAGGTTATCTAATAATAATTGAGCTTCTACTTCGAACAGGTACTAATTCTTTTATAATCTTCATTTTCAAATCCTTTTTGTTGATTGGTTGAGAAGGATTGTAAGGTTCCAATTGGTGTTCAACTGTCTTAGCCTTCTGTTGAACATCAGATGAAGAAACCTTTTTTTAAACTAGGCTTCACCTTCTTTTGTTCTTCTACCGGTTTAGAAGAAAGTTGCTATTGAGGCTTCTTCCTCTCAAATACTCACTTCTATTTTATCTCTATCTCTCCAGATTGCTGATTGACTTTGCAAACTTGAGATAATTGATTTGGTAGGTTGCTGACTTTTCTCTTGTTTTTCAAAATCTCCACCAAGAATTAAAGCTTTCTGCTTCTTCTATTCTTATTGTCATAAGGTCAATAATCTTGGTAACCTTCTTGACTATTTGGATTTTTCTGATTGAAGTGTCTTTGCCTTTCTCTTCAATGACACTTATTGTGGTGATTATTGAACCCAGGTTTTCTCTTTCTGTAGAATCGTCTTAGCTTTTATTGGTACATCAGATGATTTTTCAGTCTTTTCTTCTGTGGATTTTCTTCCTTTCGATCGAGGTTTTGTTTTTCTTTCAGACATAACATATTTAGTCTTACTTTGTCTTACTACAAGCTCCGCTCCCCCTTAGACCTTGCTTTTGGTGTTGGTATCTGCTTCAACTTCAAACTTTATTCCCATTCTGTTAATAGTAGTGACATTAATAATGCTCGTCACATCCATCTTTACCTTGCTACCTCTGTCGAATAAGAATCCAAATTCCTATCAACAGCATACCATAAGGTAAAGAGCTAGAATCTCCCTTGGACTTCATCATGTACTTCAAAATCAATTACGGAAGATTAATGGGTTGGTTATTAAGTAGGTGAAACAAGCAATGTTCATCGTTCATTGTCACAATGTCCTTCGAGCCTATTCTTGGTAGAACATAATGGAGAAGTAGTGAATGTAGAACCCTAGCCTTCGGAATAAGGGTTGAAGCCTTCTTAACTCCTGGATCACTACTTCCATATAGTTGTCGATGGATGTGCACTTTATCTATATGAACTTAAGTAATCCATTCAGCTTTGCTCCAATACTAAGACATCCAATGACACTCTCGATAGTATCTTGTGTGACGATAACTGACAATCCATCTACCATTGATAATAAGGTGTTGTCCACCACCTTTAAATTCTTCCAGAACTCATATCTCATTCAAATAGACTTTTTCACGAACGTTGAAGAAATTTTTCTAGCCAACTGCTTACATTTCTGATTCAATGTCCTTCTGATTTTCCTTCAAGGAGATTAAATCAACGTGTCTCCTATAGATAAGACATTGCTCCATTTGTGATCTGTAACAAATAAGAACTAAACACACAAATGTATTTCTCTTAACGTAGCGAGGTTAGTATCTAAAAGTAAGAATGTGAAACGAAAAGAACTTGAAGTTTAGAACAGAGTATTGAATCATCTTGGATGAGAGTGTTAGTAGTGTGCCCTAGGCTAATGGACATAGGTGACTTTTGTACTAACATTATGACTTATTAATAATATATTATGAGATATTCTTTTATATATCCATGTATATCATTTATGTAATGTGATTTACGTTCCATGAATAGTATTAGGCTTATGTCATCAAGTATATGACTTGATAGTAAAACCATAAGCATTATAATACTATTCTAAACTGTCCCTAGTCGATCGTTATTGGTGGAACAATAATGAATTAAAGCTAGTATGAATTCTGATTAATGATTATGTTTTTCTAATCATGGATATGAGTTATCAAATCATAAACATATATATATGTTAGAGAACATATATTGGACCGACCCACAGAGAGAACGCTACATGGTTTCATGTCATTAGTGATTCTCAATATGGTTTGACTTTAGTCCTTTGACCTCAAGTCATCATGGTTCCCTACATGAGGAATTCATTGTTTTGACATTAGACTAAGTTATCTTTAACCGAATAATAAGTAGTCTTATATTGGACATTAAATAAATCATGCGGAGGGATATGAATGGCGTAGATGGGATTTGTACCTATCTTAAATGAGAAAGATATCATTTGGGCCTCTTGACAAGTATGACTGAAGAAATGCATGGCCGTGCTCAAATAAATTAATGAGGAGTCATCAATGTCATTTGTTATAATCAGTCAATTTGGGGATCAGGAAACTATGATTAATTAAAGGTTGATATGTACCATGCCTTGTGAGTAATCTTGATATCGTGTTAAAAAGGGACCTAGTTTGTAACCATGGTTACAGGTTAAATCGGATTACCAATCCTCATTTGATTTAGGTACTCATAATGTCTTGCTAGAGGGCGCTTATGACTTATGGGCCTTGAAGTATGATCAAGCCCATTGTTAACATCAAATGAGCCTACAAGGTCGCACACAGAGAGTGATGTGATATGGGATTATTCGCTTGGGCCTAATTTTTTAGGCATTGAATAAATATATGTGGATATATTTATTGGGCTAGATTGAATTAAGATGTCAGGCTTTTGTTATATGAGATATAATATGGGCTGAAACTTATTGGGCTTTAATAATTCTAATGGGTTTAGGATTATGATGTTTTTATTCCTAATAGGAATAGGGATTACGTTTTCTCTATAAATAGAGAAACTTATGTCTCATTAGATGAGAGACGAAAACCCTAGCCACCTAGACCTAGTTGTTCGTTCTTCTTCCGAGAGAAAAATTGTGCGACGTTCAAAAAGGATTTTAGAACGTGTTAGCACACATTAGCCGCTGCCCAGATCGTTCATCCTCGTGTGGATACTGGTAGAAGACGTTCGTGCACTGCAGTGTCTACAAATCTGAAAAAAAACAAATACCAATCCGCGTCAAGAGATAATTTCATACGTGTTATAATTTTTGGCTATACTTCTTGTTGTATAGTATGGTCCATTCCGCTACGTATTGTGAATACCCGGGCCATAGGTGATCCAACAGAGAGAACTAAACAAGTCGGTTTCAAAGTTTTTCAAGAAAATTCTAGAGGAGAAAGTATTTTAGAATCTTGAGAAGATTTCCTTCTTATACATACTCTTGAAAAGTTACCATTCATAACTTACCGTTACTATTTATTTAAAAACTTATGACTTTTAATCTTTTTCTTGTATGAATCGTTTGGGTCATGACATGTCAAACGAATGGTCATTCAAGATTACCATATTCAAGTTCTATCTGATTTCCTTGAATCTATTTTCCCACAAAGGTTTAGTGAAGATATCCACCCATTGTTGATTCGTCTCAACAAATTTTAGATTGACGATTCCTCTCTGTACATAGTCTCGTATAAAATGATTTCTAACTTTAATATGCTTTGCCCTTGAGTGTTGTATTGGGTTCTTTGATAGATTGATAACACTTGTATTGTCACAGAAGATTGGAATTTGATCTTCTTGTATAAAGTAATCTTCTAACCGATACTTAATCCATAACATCTGTGAACAACAACTTACAACTGACATGTATTCAGCTTCTGCAGTAGATAGAGCAATTGAACTTTGCCTCTTACTTAACCATGAAATTAGATTACGACCAAGAAAGTGACAAACTCCACTTGTACTCTTTATATCAATCCTATCTCTAGCACAATCAACATCACAATAGCTAATTAACCTGAAATCTTTACCTTTCTTATGTATTAAACAGAGATCAGTAGAACCTGCCAAGTATCTCAACATTCTTTTGATAGCAATATAATGAGATTTTCTAGGATCTGCTTGAAATTTTGTACACAAACAAACACTAAACAGAATATTAGGTCTGCTTACAGTTAGGTAAAGTATAGAACCAATAATTCCTTTGAAAAGGGTTTGATCAACCTTCTTAGTTTACGACTAGAACTAGTATTTATAGCCTAAGTCTTCAATTGTCTTCTTGAGAAACTGCTTCTTGAATCTTCTAGAAATCGTTATTAGTTGAGTCCTGTAACTAACTCCAACTAACTAACTAAATAACATTCTAGAGTAGGTTCCTTTTGTATCGTCTAATATAATACTTTTTATATTATCACACTTCGTCTGTTATCGTGCTTCGTTTGGTATCACACTTCGTCTGGTATTGATGTATTGTCTATTACTGACGTGTTTCTTCTGTTGCTGATGTATCGTTTGTTGCTAACGTGTCATCTGTTGTTGATATATCATCTGGTGTTGACCACGCATCTTCTAGATTTGACTAAATGTTACTTACATTTTTCTGCACACTTAACAAACTTATCAAAACAATTCATACATTTATAAGATTATTATTATTTGATTGTCATCAAATTAATAGAAGTGAAGTCTTCGTGACTTAATAAATAATGTTAGAGGAAGGCATAAGATTATTAAGTATATATGATTTTTTTAGGCTCCTTTGTTAGTGTTTTGAATATACCAATTTGAGTTAAATGTTTTGGTAAGGGATTATTATTTACATTTTGGTCCCTCTTCTTCCAACTAAGCCATATGTTCTTCATAAAGGAACTAACTTTTTCCTTAAAGAACACACAACTTTTAATTTGAATGATTTATGACCTCATCATGAGAGTTATATGTGAACTTTGGTTTGTACCAAAGAGGATATGGTGGTTTACACTATTTATGAAAAATTGGTAAAATCCCATTCTATCTTAAAAGTAGCTTATAAAGTTTCACTAGAGTTGTTCCCAATGGTGGAGAAGGCTTTATTTTCTTTTTTCACCCTCCTTAGTTTTATAGCCCACTGTTGCTATTATTGTTAACCTCATTACCTAAGTTTAACCCAAATGTCATTTACTAGTGGACTGTAGTCAAGTTGGGGTTAAAAAATGGCTATTATGGGATGAAAACATCCTCAATAGTTGACGGTTTGGTTGAATAGGATAATACTAAGTTAATGCCACGTGTGGAGCATAGGATACTAGCATTGGAGGCATTAAATGATAATTATAGGAGAAATTAAGGAGGTGTAAGTTTGATTAGAGATACCTTTTTAACTTAAATACTTTGATTTATTAGATTTGTATGATAATGTTAACCAAGTTTCAACCTAATTTGCCTCATTTTCCTTCTTCTAGAAAGGCTTCTTGGGGGGTTTTTTCGTAAGTATTTTCAATTTTATCATTTATATATACACTTTCCAAAATTTCTCATTGGTTGGCCAACTCACCAAAGAGGATATTTGAAATTTTCAATAATGTTTCATAGTATGGGTATCATAATGTCTCTAAAAATAGATCCATAGTTTCATTTTATGAAAAATGAGGTTGGGCTTTTATTACGACTTCACTCCAAATTCTTGCATTCTTTTTTAGACTTTTGATGGATTCTTTTCCATTTGCTAGTGATACTTGTAAGTTTCTATTATGTTTTAGTTAAACATATATTACATTAAAAATAAATTCACCAATTCCCTCAGTGTTTCACATATGATTGGTTTAAATTAAGAAACCACTGCCATGTTGATATGGTAAGGCTTTATAAAAAGCAGTAGACTAACAAGTCTTCATTATCAAGATTAGTAGCTAACTTACTATAAAACATCCTCAAAATGGGCCCTTGAATCTGAATTCCTATATTATTTATTAAGCTCTAAAGTTTTAAATTTAGGAGGAAGTCAAATATTTATGACTAAATAGACTTTCAAGGTCCTCAAGCATTAGCAGAAGTAATACTTCCAATTAATTGCATCATCTTCTAAAATTTTTGTACTAAGTAGGCCACTTTTTCATTTATAATGCCCTCATTAATTTTCCATTCACTTTAATAGTTATAAGATAGAAAGAAGGCCCAATATTTAGTTTCAACTTTTTGATTGTGATGTATACATCTGATTAAAGATCAACTAGGTAAGTGCACCTATCCTTCTCATAGTATAGTCTAAGAAATGTGAATGTTGATCACACAACAACTAGAAATATTAATACTAACCATCTTTCTATTATTAAATATAATAAAATAGTGATTTAATTAAAATAAAATATTAACAACAATAAATTTACTAATCTAAGATTAAAAACAATAAAACAATAAGAAAGAATGACGAATTGGTTAATAATCAAAATATAGATGGAAAATATATCTATAGCATTTATATGCCTAAATTTATCTTGATTTAATGATTAATACTAGTTTCATATAAATTATAAAGTTATAACTCTATTATTTTTCAAAAACACAACCTCAATCCTTAATTTGATTGACTAAATCTTTTCTAATCAAAAGCCCTAAGAATGCTTTGACTTGTTTTATAAACTTTGTTTAATAGATTTAGCTCTAAACTAAAAGGTTTATGTTGTCCTATCTCTAGAATTCCATGTAACTCTTATCATTCACGTCATGACATATTCATTCATATGATTCCTTAATTCCTATACATGAGATTTAAAATTAAATAAAAATGTTAGAATATTTCAATTCAACATAAGAAGAAATCATGAACAATTCATAATAAAATTTGGTCTTTAATTAAATCAAAGAATTAATCCATGAACATAGTTCTAAGGTTTATCCCATCTAAGTTTATCCTAATTCGGATCATACTAATATAAAGAAATTCAATAAAAATTAGAAAAGGAAAATAAGACAAAAGTAGTCATTCTTATGAATTCTTAAAATCTTGAAGTTCTTCAGTTGAATCCTAATGGAATCTCCTTCTTTATCTCTAAGGTGTCTCCTTTCTTATCTTAAGATAATCTAGTTTAGCTCCTTATGACTTCTCCACAATCTCATGTCCCTATTTATCCTTTTTAAAATAACCGTAAAATTTTCATAAAATTACCACCACCACCAACAACAACAACACCAAGTATGAATCCTGTTGAGATGCAGGGTCTGGAAAGGTCAAGTAGTATGCATCCTTACTCCTAGCTAGTAGAGAGAAAGCAAAAGAAAGAGAGAGAGAGAAATAGAAAGAGAGACGGAGAGTTTTAGAGAGAGAAATAGAGAATAAAAATACCACTAAAATAGTACAAATATCTCATGTCCTTATTTATCCTTTTAAAAAGAACCCTAAAATTTTCATCAAATTACCACTATCACGGTGTTAATAGGTTCGTGTTTTGCTTGTGTTGGCTTAGTACTTAATAATTAAATCCTAAATTATGGATTTGAGGGTTTATCTTAAGAACAAAAATCCTAAAGACAATAAACATGGGTGTATATTTAGGTTATAATTGTTTACATGGAATTTTCTTATTGAAACATAGTGGACCAATAGCCTATATAAGTAGACCAAAATCCATATTTATCCTGTATTATAAGAGCATAGGTATATATTCGGCTCATGTTTATATAAAATCAAGTTAAAAATTTTCCATTTTAGTCCAACTAGCTCGAATTTGTTCTTTTTTTATTAAGGAGCTTAAACAAGGCCTAAAAGTAAAACCATCCAAGTACAATCAAAATGTTTTCAAAATCATGCTACAAGTATAATCTAGTTAGCACTTATCACTTTGAAAATTCCAACATTTAAGGCAATTGATATGGAATGAGATGGGTACAGTGCCCCATTTCTAGCCTACGATGTGTGGAAATTGTAGCACTGAGTATACAGACATTGGTGGATCAAAGTAGACAAGCATATAAGAAAGTTGTTTGGAAGATGCTAGAGGAGACTGATAGTTTGATGTAGGCGGGAATTGATAAGTTATTAAAAATTGAGACACTAACACTGGTGGGAATTGAGAGGCTAATATAAAAGATACTACAAACTTGATCTTAGAAAAAGGAGGTTCAACAAAGAAACTTTTGCTCCATAAGTATTATTTTATGCCTCATCCTCAATTCGATATTTGCCTTGGTCATTCTCTCAAACCTAAGCTCTTCCATTATTTGGGCTTATTTCTTTCTTAATTCTTCTTCTTTATAGTCTTACAGCTATATAAGTTATATTACTTTAGTTTTTGATCTATTAAGAGATGAGTTTCATTTTATTGTTTTCTTTGCATTCCTCTCAGAAGTTACGTTTATTAATATAGACAACTACCTATAAGATAAAAACATTTATAATTACATAGTTGGAATTAAGAAAATGATTAAATACATATATAAGAAAAAAGGATACAGGAGAGCTTGGACGATTAGACTTACTCATGTCCTCATTATTATTATTATTATTATTATTATTATTATTGATTCTTCACCACAACCATGATTCGACTTTAGGTAAGATCATCTTTTCATGAGGCCCAACATGTCAATTAAATCATTCAACGTATCTCACATAAATCTTAGGCTTTAGTTTTATAAAATAACGAAGAGCTTCATTAAAAGTTTGGATTGGAAGCTATTTATTAGAGAAATGGACCTAATTTTAAATATTGTTTCTTCTTTTTTATCATTTTTCCTAAAGATAAACTAGAGTTTATAATAATTTAATATTCCGAGCATATAAAAACTATAGGGATTATACAAATTTAAAGGATTAAAATTGTACTTTTCTTTTCTCTTCTAACAAAAATATAGAAAGTGAATATGCCTTACTATTAGACCCTTAAATCTCAATGACCTTCACGATGTGCCTTAGGATGAAGGTTAGCTGGATTACATGCATAAGGGAGGCATGCAAAAACACTAAGGCAAACATGGGCTAGTAAGATCAAACTTAGAACGAATTTTGGTAGAGTCTCGGACCTTGTGGAGATTGACTCAACCCAATCTAAGGACTTGATGGACTAAGGACTTCGCCCATGCTTAGATGAATGGATCACAGATATCAGACTTGTTGTAGGAAGCATTGGATTATACCAGTGTGCTATGTGGGCTTCGGCAAGATCACATTGCATCATCAATAGATAGGGATCGTAAAGAGATCTTGGATGATGTGGCAATAATTAGGAGTTAGAGTTGCAATAGGATTCAACATCTAAAGATAGTGAAGATATTTAAGGATAAGGATGCTAGTTTCCTATTTAAATGTAAACTCTATCTTTCTGTTATCTTGTACATTTTATCTTATCAGTTAGAGTCCTATTTGGATGGGGGTGTCATCCAATTAGTCCACGTGATGCAATCTGATAGAGATAGACGTGATCTTAACACGATCTTAGGCAGTTCAGTTTAAGTGAGATTTTGAATGTAACTTGGCTTTCAAGTTAGAGTGCTTATATATAGCTCATTCGAGTTTTACTCTCTTTATTTAATTAGAGAGAGTATTCATTTTATTCTTTTGAGGGAAAGTAATATAAAGGATGGTTTTACCATGTCTCTCTTATTTCCTTATTGCCTTTATTTTCTTATCACTTTTATAGCATTGTTTCTTCAAATGTGTGAGGTAAACACTTCGAGGGTCGTTAAAGGTTGAAGTCTTGCTTAAGTGGACCTAAATTAGACTGTTGTGCAAAGGGTGTTGGCGATCAACTTCAGTGAAAGTTCGAGTCCCAAGGCCACCTTTGTATTAACTAGTATCAGAGCCAAATTTCAAGATGGCAGTAGGCAACTTGACAAAATGAGTGACTAGGGTGGAGGCACTTATTGGGCCAATTCCTCAAGGGGAAGAGGTCATATCTCATAATACTCAATTCAATATGTTGGAGGTGGGAATCCAACAGCTGCAAGAACAGATGGTGAATTGTTGAAGGCACAAGAGGAGACCCAGTTCGAGATCACTGTGTTGGGGAGTGCCGTTACAACGCATTTCGGATGTATGTGGACTATCAAGCGTTGAACAAGGTAACGATTAAAAACAATTATTCGGTACCTTTGATTCAGGATTTGATGGATAGGTTATCAATAGCTGAGGTATTCACTAAGTTGGATCTTCAGAGTGGGTATTGGCAAGTATGGATAACTGAGAGTAATGAGCAAAGATAACATGCATAACTCGGTTTAGATCCTAAGAATTTTTAGTTATACCATTTAGATTAACTAATACCTCTGCTACATTTTGCAACCTTATGAGTGATGTGTTGTAAGACTTCTTAGATGATGTGATCTACTTAGACGATATCATGGCATATAGCACTAACATGGTAGAACATGTGGAACACTTGAGGAGGATGTTTGAAAGACTAAAGCAGCATAAGCTCTATGGAAGATGGAGAAGTGCAAGTTTTCCTAATTGGAGATCAGATTCTTTGGTCAAGTGGTAAGCATGGGTCAGGTTAGTATGGATCCGAGTAAGGTGAAAGCAATAGTTGAGTAGCAGGCTCCCACAACAGTATAAGAATTGCGTAGTTTTCTCAGCTTGACAAACTACTATAGTAGTTCATTATGGGATACTCTAAGAAAGCGATGACATTGACAAACTTGCTAAAGAAGAAGCAAGAGTGGTATTGGTTGAGTGCATGTGAGGAGGTATTCGAGAAAAAGTCGTTTTCCCATTTAAACCTATGTTGAAGTTGCTTGTGTTCGATCTTCCATTTGAGGTATATACTAATGCTTTAGACAAAGCCATTAGTGGAGTCCTTGTACAGGAGGGTGATTTGATAGTATTTGAGAGTCGAAAGCTCAATAGTGCAGAGAAGCATTACTCGATGCACAAAAAGGAGACGCATGCAGTGGTGCATTGCCTTGAGACATAGCAAGTATATTTATTAGGAACCAGGTTCGTTGTGCGAATGGATAATGTTGTTAACACGTTTTTCAAGACCTAAAAGAAGTTGTCCACAAAATAGGTCTGATGATAGGAGTTTCTTACTGAGTATGACTTCATGTGGGAGCATAAACTAGGGAGACACAACAACATGACAAAGGCATTGAGTAGAAAGGAGGTATTTTTGGTCCTTTATTCGGTCACAAGGGTGGAGTCTGACCTATTGGAGAAAATTAAGACGACAGCTCCATTAGTCACCATGTACTGTAAGTTGATTTCTTAAGTCAAGGAAGGTGTTGTATACAGGTTTTGGCTCGAAGATGATGGGCTTTTGATGACTAAGAGTACTCAAGTATATGTGTTAAGCTTTGGTGGATTACGGGAACAGTTGTTGAAGGAGACACATAACTTGAAGTAGGTTGGTCACCCAGGACTTCAACAGATGCTAACGCTCCTATCTCATTCCTATTTATGGTCGAAGATAGAGAATGGTGTGGAATGTTACATCAAGACATGCCTCATTTATTAGTTGGATAAACCGGAGAGAAAGAAGGAAGTCAGTTTGCTACAACCCTTATCCATCCCCAAGAGACCGTGTGTTGGGCACCAGTTCCAGAACCCAACTCTTTCTCTGATACCACAACTGTTGGACCCTACTTCATCAGCCTAACTTTTGGAGTCATAAAGCGTGTGCTTGTACTTGTTACCATGTATGGTTATTCCAATTAACCCTTATTAGTCATCCTCAGTTCATCTTCATTCTCTGATACAGTAAGTGTCGGGCCCTATTTTCTGAATCATTCTTATACTGAAGCAAATATTCGATGCTCAACTTCCATCTAGATATTGAACATCATAGAGACTGAATTAGAATTTGACCTCTTCATATAATTTGTAAAACTACGTCTCTAGTTTACTCCACATTAGAAACCATCTCAGTTGGAACCCTACAGATCTAGATATATTCAAAATGAGGAAGTTTGTTCAGTAAAATAACATCAGTTCATACTATTCCAATAGATTCCTTTACTTTCCGTTAATCAAAACCTTTTTCCAATTAATTCAGAATGCTGCCAATTTTTATGGAGAGATAGAAAAATGTGTGAGGAATCTATTTCCTCAATGATCACTTTGTTTAGAGGTCGGATAACTAAGATTGGGCTGAAGAAATCAAACAAGGTTCTGTCCTCAATCTTAATGAACCTGGTTCAGGACAATGGCATAACTTGCTCTAGGGATATCAAATGAAGGTCATTCTTAAAGGGTTCAAAAGAGGACTTCAATATCTACATCTTTCATAAAGACATTGAGGTGAGATTTTGTCATCAAAGGACTAGAATTGGACCAAACGATACAAGATGAAAAGTGATCAGAAGAAGGTTATGAACAGTACATAGAAGATATCTTCCAATTGGCATAGCTTTCTCTAGAGACATTGGATTAAGGTGTTATTTAGTTAGTTTGAAAGAGGAATTCAAGATCTACAACTTTCATGAAGACCTAAAAGACAAATTCGATCTTCTATAGGGTCAAAATGGGACCAGGCGATAGGATCAAATCAACAGTGCACCAGACGATATGACATCACCAGACGATACGTCATCACCAGACAAAGCGTCCTCACCAGATGAAGTGCCCTTACCAGATGATACGTCCTCACCATATGAAACGTTCTCACTAGATGATACATCCTCACTAGAAGAAGTGCCTTCACCAAACGATATGTCCTCACCAGATGAAACATCATCACCATCAACGGACTAACAGGGTCAACTAATCAACTAATATTCATAATTAAATATTGTTACTGTATAGATAATCTCATTGGTGTGAAAGACCTATTACTAGAGATTTCATGGGGTAGAGCCAAAAAGTGTGAACTGTACAAGTTAACAATAGCATTGATTGCGTCCTCACCAGAAGACATAGCAAAGTTCATTTAACCATCACTATAGAACACTCAAGTTATGCAACAAACTTGACAATTCAATTATGCAATGCACAAAAAAATGCCTCGACAGCTCCATGGAACGAAACAGAGAAACTGAAGTTTATACTGTGAACAAAACGAGTTCGATTTCTCAAGATCTCGTGGCCTCAAGTGAGCAACCGAGAGAAGGCTATGGGTCAACGTGCACGTGACTAACCAAATAGGTTCCTTTCTTATCCAAACAAAATCACATATTCATGCTCAAATCATTTGCTCACGTGTTCATATTTTCATGCTTTCACATCTTTTCATTCATAAAAAATGCCATGACATGTTTCAAGGCAAAACGTGAATATTTCAAAATCATATTCCATTTTATAATCAAAATTTATGCTCCAACATGTAGCAATCTCTCAGATCACTTAAAACATTAAAAGTAACAGTTATAAAGTAATTGAAATCATTTTACTTTCTTGATTTGTAAAAAACCTTAATGGCTCATAACTCTATTATAAACATGTAACCTACTTTGATTTCCTTGCTTAAAGACTTGCTCAAAATGCCTATTCTCTTGTTTCTCTTGCCTCTTTGATCCCCTTTATGCAATAACAAAAATCCCACTAAATAGGGTTTTCAATTGAAAATCCCATAAAGCCTAATCACTAAAATTGGTGCTAGAATACTTAAACCTTTGGATTTTCTAAACTTCATGAACTAAACTGCTTCTAAAAATCCCAAAAGATTTAGGTGATTTTACCTTGGTTCTTCACCAAATAAAGAGATCTTTTGGCTCAAATGGAAGCTCTTCTCTTCCTCCTTTTTCTCTTCTTGATCCACTTCAAAATCTCTCTCAGAAGCTAAGAAATGAAGAAACCCTAGCTCAACTCTCTTCTTTTCTCTCAACTACTGAAATATCTCTTCTTTCTCTCTTTGATTTGTTATTTCTCTTCCTCTCTCCCAATTCACGTTTTTTTCTTCTTCTTCTTAAACAAGACCACATTTTGGTCTTGTCCTTCCAAAAATACCCTTCCTCTCCTTTGGACTTCCCATTTTGCCCCTTCTTTCATTTACCTCCTAACTCCTTTAATCTTCTTAAACACCAAATTAACTCTAACTTAATTCAAATCTTTTCATCTAATTTCAAATCTCTATTTATACCGATCAAAATAATGATTCAATTCTAAAAATAATGAAATAAATAAATCAATAATAATTGAAAAAAATTCGAGGAACAACAATTCTCCCCCTAAAAGAATTTAATCCTCGAAATTCTTACCTAACTAATCTAAGGGCAAGGGTATGCTTCCTCTTGTGCTTCTCCGTTTTCCATTTAACTTCATCACTTCAATAATTTTCTTTCTAATGACCTTAGTCAACAGATTCAATCCATTCTTTCATGACTTACTCAGACATCACACTATCTTATCTGTTCCCTCAATATATTTCGGATTACTCACAATTTTCCATTTCCTATGTCAATATCACCAATATCATATCATATCAATATTCTTAACATACTCACGTATATCACATTACGAATCTAAGACATCTTTCTTCAGTAGCACTTCTCATAATTATTTCATACAAAACTATTCATGTGGGGCCTAGCTAATCCTTTTTCCTAGCCTAAGCACACCTTGGCACGGTGATACTCTCAGAGATAATTTATCTTTCACTTAATAATTCACATCACTATAGTGTTAATACACTTAACTCTTATGCCTATTCTTACTGTATTCCATGCCTTTGGTGTTCATCCACCTAATTCATTCATCTTTCTTGAATCACTTAATTTCTAATATTGATCAATTTCACCTATCAGTAACATCTCCAATTTTGGCCTTCAACAAATTTTTAAGCCTTAATCATCACAATCCAGAAGCGAACGACTCTTTCTGTCATCCAAATCCTCATATAGTATTATAATGAAATCACTATGATAATGATTGTGATGCTTAATGTTGGACCCCGTCTCCGAGGCCCAACATTCGGAAGCACACAAACGCAGAAGACCCAAAATCGACAACAAACCGACCACAAATTGAGGGACTTGCAAAAGGAATTTCAGATTGGTTTCTTAAGTCCATTTTATTCCTCATGGTCTAATGATTCTAACGCCACTGAAATCGCTCAATTCGGACCAGAAATCAATAAGTTATAACCAAGATAGTCAAAACTGAACGCTTTACTGACTTCGCGTCAAAAATTGGAAAATCTTAGAGGCTAGGTTGCTGATCGGTTTCTTCATAAAACTTGTAGGTTTAGGTCACTAGTTTAATTTAAAACAAGAATCGTCTCGTTCCGAGCTCTACAGCTCCAGATATTGCAAAATTAGTAAAATATATTCAGACTTTACCAACCGATCGTCGTACTTTGTTTCAAACCAACTTTTTCAAATTAAAAGGAATACTGACTAATCAGGTGTAAAAATCGGCTAAATCGGAGGTCTGTACAAAAAGTTATGGCTAAAAGAAGGAAGAGGGGTCGGTAAACAGTAGCAGACGATAAAACTGAGACGCAAAAGTCAACTGAGACGCAAAAAGTCAAACCAAGACGATGAACAGTAACTGAGACGATGAACAGTAACTGAGATGGTCAAACTGAGACGTAAAAAGTCAGACTAAGACGATGAACAGTAACTGAGATGATGAACAGTAACTGAGACGGTCAAACTGAGACGTAAAAAGTCAGACTAAGACGATGAACAGTAACTGAGACGAACTTTTTCTCCAGAATGTCTCAACTTATAAGATGCATAACTTTTGACTCAAAACTCTAAATTAGACACGGTTTAATTCATTGGAAAGCTAAGAGAAAAATATACAACTTTCATGAAGATCACGGACCTAAATTTCAACCCTATAAGGGTCAAAAGTTGACTCAAAGCTTCAGCCTGAAATCTGCCATTTAGGCAAAGACGTGATCGACTCTAACAACTCACACTTTGCAATCAATACCTCAAAAATAGCTCATTAAACTTCATGGGAAAGCTCTACAGCTTGATTAACACCCGCATGAAGTCTAAAATAATCCCATTCGACCTATAACAATCCATAATTTGGCTGAAAGCGCAAAACACCCAAATTTAACTCAAATAGCACATCAGCCCAGAAATTTGCAGAACTTCAACAAATTTCTAAACTTGTGCAAATTTCAGAAGCTCTCTCAAGGCAAAACTCAATGATAAAAGACTCAATACACATACTTCACACATAGATCACAAATCAACATAAACACATGATGAAGAGAGTACTAAAGCTCTCGTTCTCTTTTCAAATCATAATAAAGATTCATGCATAGCTTTGGTTACATATTGACATATTCATCAAGATCAAGTACAACATACAAAAGATGAGATGCTCAATGATTAATATGCTTACAAAGCTATTCCAAAAGCTAGTTACTAGCTTAATACAAAGTTCCTAAGTTTCTTGGAGTGATGCCGATGCCTTGCAAGGTTCAACTCTCAACTTTGATTTGCACCTGAGGAGGGAGAATGGGGTGAGCTAACACAGCTCAGTGGCTAACAAGTTTATAGCCATCGAATAATGAGCCACACAACACATCATTAACAATCCGAAACAATAGCAATTCATCATATTAAGCTCAAATAACCCAAAATCATCATATACGCACCACATGAGAGTTTATCTCAATCAAACACACATCATGCATCATAAGCACAATTAAAGAATGGAATGCACACAATAGGCTCGAGAGTTCCATAAACACGACGGAAACCGAAGTTTACCGTAAACACGACGAGTCCATTTTCAGATCTCGTAAGCCTCAAGCAGGCAGCCGGGAGAAGGCTAAAGGGGGTCAACGTGCACGTGACTATCGAAGTAGGTTCTCTCTTGCCCAATCACAACTCATTTATGCTCACACATTCAAGAACAAGAATAGCATTTCATGCTTCTTTCATACTTTCGAATCATCATAATTTCACACTTTTCTTTCAAATCAATAGAAATACACTTTCAATATACACACAATGTAGCAAAGATAGCACACATAGGGCATTTGCCCATTACACAACAACTATAAAAAAATGTTACCCACCTATCGTCGGTATCCAAATTCAAGATTGCCCTTCCTCCTTGTCTTGAGTGGGATTTTCTTGATTTCCTTCAATTAAATCACACTCTATTCAATAAATATATTTTAAAAGAAGGTCATAATATTCATAAATAAAGCAAAGATGAAAATAAACTTTAAACCTAACCTAGCCATAAGCCATTTAAGCTAGAATAACCATAACCTTAGCTTAGAAATCCCAAAAATCCATAGATCTCACCTTCTCTTCTTTCTTTCTACAAACCCTACACAAACCCTAACTTCCATTTCCTCCCATTTTCGAACCTATCATAAACAAAGATGAAACTTACCTCTAGCAAGAAGGTTTCTTCTCTTTTTCTCCTTCTTTCTTCCTCCCTTCAAGCCTCCGATGGGTCTCCTTCCTCTCTTGGCCGAAACCCTCTTGCTTCCTTGCTCACGATTTTCTTCTTCTCCTTGGCTCTTACGACAACTTGCTTCCTACTCTTCCTTTAATTCCTTTTATATCTCAACTTAAAGCCCTACCTCAAAACTATGTAGTTTTGATACTCCTATAAGCTCTCTTGCAATTCCTTTTGGGCTCCCCTTCCTCCCAAGCCCACTATACATTAAAGCTCATTAATTTCTAACTCTCCTTCTTCTTATTCATTCATTCCTAAAGCCCATACTTTCCAATATTAGTTCCAAGCCTTCATTTAAAGTCCCAACTTCTAATTTCTAAGCCCAACATAAAAATATTTATATAAACACATAATTAAATCAATTAAGGCAAAATAAAAATAATAATTAACGAATAAATCCATAAATCAATAAATAATTAATTCAAATAAAAAAAAGTTTTTCGGGGCCCAACAATTCTCCCCTCCTAAAAGAATTTCGTCCTCGAAATCCTTACTTGAGTCCATGAAGAGGTAGGGATACTTCTCCCTCATGGCTTCCAAAGGCTCCCAAGTCGCCTCCTCGGTCGAATGGTTCCTCCATAAGACCTTAACCAGCTTCACAATCTTGTTCCTTAACACTTTTTCCTTTGAATCTAAGATCTCCACTGGTTGCTCCTCATAAGTCAAATCCTCTCTCAATTGAACCTCTGAAGGTTGAACTATATGCGAAGGATCCGATCTGTACTTCCTTAGCATCGACACATGAAATACATTGTGAATCTTAGACAACTCCAATGGCAAATCTAACTTATAAGCCAAAGGTCCAATCCTCTCAATGATCTCATATGGGCCTATATACCTCGGGCTAAGCTTTCCCTTCTTGCCAAACCTCAAAACACCTTTCCATGGAGAAGCTCTAAGAAACACCTTTTCTCCCACTTCAAATTCCATCTCTTTCCTATGCGCATTCGTATAGCTCTTCATCCTATCTTGAGCTGCTTTAAACCTCTGCTTTACCACTTTGATTTTATCGACTGTAGCCTGTACCAATTCAGGCCCTACAAGCTTCCTTTCACCTTCCTCATCCCAACATATAGGAGTTTTACATCTCCTACCATACAAAGCCTCATAAGGTGCCATCTGAATTCCCGAGTGATAGGAATTGTTGTATGCAAACTCAATCAAAGGTAAGTGATCATCCCACGAACCTTTGAAATCCAACGCGCAAGCTCTCAACATAGCCTCTAAAGTTCAGATCGTCTCTCCGATCGTCCATCACCGAGGATGGAAAAAGTATCTTGAAATGCAATCTAGTCCCCAAAGCCTCTTGCAAACTTTCCCAAAACCTGGAGGTAAACCTAGGATCCTTATCAGAAATTATCGAACTCGGAATCCCATGAAGTCTTATTACCTCATCCACATACTTCTTAGCCAAAACATTCAAAGAATCCGTCTGTCTAATTGGCAAGAAGTGCGCTGACTTGGTCAGCCTATCCACAATCACCCATATAGCATCATGCTTCTTGCTAGTCTTCGGTAATCCCATCAGAAAATCCATGGTAATCTTCTCCCATTTCCATTCCGGAATCGGCAAGGGATTGAGTTTGCCCCAAGGTGCTTGGTGTTTAGTTTTCACTTGCTGACACACTAAACATCTCTTAGCATACTCTGCCACATCTTTCCTCATTCCCTTCCACCAGAAATGGTCTTTCAAATCCCGATACATCTTAGAACTCCCTGGGTGCATTGCATAAGGAGCGTTATGCGCTTCATCAAGGATCTCATCCTTCAGCTCTAGCACATCTGGAACACACAATCTGTCACCCATAACCATCAATCCATCTTCCTTTACCTCTACATCAGAGGGCTTACCATCTTTTATCTCTGCTCTGAGCTTACTCAAGTACTCATCTCGATCCTGCAATTCTTTGATCTTCCCCCTCAACACTGATCTCACTCTGAAATTTGCCAAAATACAGTAAGGCTCAACTTGCCTCAATGTCACATCAAGTCTGGCTAATTCCTTCAGCAAAGGAAGGTACACTGTCTCCACATGTGCTATAGTGGACTTCCTACTCAATGCATCAGCTACAACATTAGCTTTCCCCAGATGGTAGTCTATCACCAAATCATAATCTTTTAATAACTCCAACCATCACCTCTGCCTCAAATTCAGCTCTTTCTGAGTCAACAAGTACTTAAGGCTCCTATAGTCCGTAAATACTCTAGTAGTAACTCCATACAAGTAGTGTCTCCAAATCTTCAATGCGAAAATAATAGCAGCCAACTCCAAATCATGAATAGGGTAGTTCATCTCATAAGGCTTTAATTGCCTAGAAGCATAGGCAATCACTTTCTCTCCTTGCATCAATACACATCCTAAACCCTTCTGAAGGCCATCAGACACAATGTATCCATCATCACCATAGGGTAATGTCAAAATCGGTGCAGTAGTAAGCCTATTCTTCAATTCCTCAAAACTACTTTGGCACTCCTCAGTCCACTCAAACTTTTGATTCTTTCTCGTCAATTTGGAAAGTAGAGCAGCTATCAAAGAAAAGCCCTCCACAAACCTCCTGTAGTATCCACCTAATCCCAAGAAACTCCTCACCTCAGCCACATTCTTAGGTGCTTCCCATTTAACCACAGCTTCTATCTTTTGTGGATCCACATGCACTCCACGCTCTGAAATCACATGCCCAAGAAATACTACTTCTCTTAGCCAAAATTCGCACTTGTCGAACTTGGCATACAACTCGTTCTTTCTCAAGGTCTCCAAAGCAACCCTCAAGTGATCCTCGTGCTCCTCATCACTCTTAGAATAGACCAATATATCATCAATAAAGACAATGATAAATTGATCTAGGAAAGAATTGAAGACTCTATTCATCAAATCCATAAAAATTGCAAGAGCATTTGTTAACCCGAAAGGCATAACCAAAAACTCGAAGTGACCATACCGCGTCCTAAAAGAAGTCTTTGACACATCGGTCTCCTTAATCCTCAACTGATGATAACCCGATCTCAAATCTATCTTGGAAAAGACTCTGCCCGCAACGGTGATCAAACAAATCATCTATGCGCGGGAGTGGATATCTGTTCTTAATGGTGGCCTGATTCAGCTTCCTATAATCCACACACATCCGCAACGACCCATCCTTCTTCTTCACAAATAGCACCGGAGCTTCCCAAGGCGAAGAGCTCGGCCTAATGTAACCCTTCTCCAAAAGATCCCCCAATTGCTCCTTAAGCTCCTTCAATTCCGCCGGAGCGATTCGGTAAGGCAGAATTGAAATCGGTCCAGTACTTGGAAGAAGCTCAACGGGAAACTCAATTTCCCGAGGAATTGACCCTCGGAGGAGGTAGGCCTGGCAATTCCTCAGGAAAGACGTCCAGGAATTCCCTGGCTACAGGAATATCCTCCAACCTCCCTCTATCAGCCTCCGTGTCTAATACATAGGCCAAATACGCTTCACACCCCTTACTCATCAATCTCTCGGCTGACATAGCTGAAATAATCTGAGGCGGAGTGACTTTTCTATCTCCCACAAATACCACTTTTCTGCCATTCTCTGACTCGAATTCCACTGTCTTTTGCTTGCAGTCTAAGTTGGCATGATACTTCTCTAAAGTATCCATACTTAGGATTACATCCAATCCTCCCATCTTCAAAGGCATCAAATCCACCACAAACTTCCCTCCACTAATCTCTATCTCACAGTCTCTATACACTTGACTGATAACAATAAACTGGCCGATAGGAGTACTCACCATCAGCGGAGTATCCAATGGGCTCAAGACTCTACCATATACAGTTCTACCCGACGACACAAAAGAGTGGGTAGAACCTGGATCAATCAAAGCAAGAACATCAACATCAAACAATTTTATCATACCCATCACCACTTCTAGAGATGTCTCTGCCTCCTCCCGAGTCATAGCAAACACTCTAGCTGGTGCTTTCCCCCTGGATCTGTCTGGAGGATAAGCTCTCTTAGGTACACCAGAGCTACCCACTTCCGTCACAGCCTTCTGCCCCACTGCCTCTGTCCTTCTGGAAGCTTGCATCTGAGACTCCTCTCTTCTGTCTGGCTTAGGACACTGTCTGGCTATGTGTCCTTTCTGCCCACAATTGAAACATGCTCCTGAAAATCTGCGACATTCCCCTCTATGAAGGTTCCCACAATGCTCACACCTAGGAAGAGGTGGTCTCTCCCCATCTCCTCTTCTACCGCCGCCCACCGTTGAGGCTTGGTGCGACATAGAAGAAGTCTTCATCGGTCTAGGCCAGCTCCCACCGGTACTCCTCTCCTCAGATTGTACAGGAAAAGTTCTGGCACTTCTCTCAGGAATAAAAGTATGACCTCCCCTCCTGAACTGCTCTCTTCCATTCCTCTTTCTGTTGACTGCACTCTTAATATTTTCGATGTTCTCTACTCTCAACGCTGCTTCAACCAACTGCTGAAAATTGCCAAAGTTTTGCACTACCACCTTCTCTCTGATGGCGAGATGCAATCCCGACTCAAATCGGTGACACTTAGCAGCCTCACTGAACATCAACTCTAAAGCGTACCTCGACAATTGAGTAAACCGGCGCTCATACTCAGCAACAGTCATCTCCCTTTGGGTAAGACTCAAAAACTCCCTCTGCTTCTGTTGAATGTACACCTCAGACAGATACTTCTTCCTGTACATAGTCAGGAAGTCTCCCCATGACAACCCTACTGGTCTCGTCTGACTCCCCGGCACCGTCTCCCACCAGTGCAAGGCATCACCCTGCAGTAAGCTGGCAGCATAGACCACTCTCTCATCATCCTCGCACTCCATCTGATCCAAGACCCTTTCGGTCTTCTTTCTACAAACCCTACACAAACCCTAACTTCCATTTCCTCCCATTTTCGAACCTATCATAAACAAAGATGAAACTTACCTCTAGCAAGAAGGTTTCTTCTCTTTTTCTCCTTCTTTCTTCCTCCCTTCAAGCCTCCGACAGGTCTCCTTCCTCTCTTGGCCGAAACCCTCTTGCTTCCTTGCTCACGATTTTCTTCTTCTCCTTGGCTCTTACGACAACTTGCTTCCTACTCTTCCTTTAATTCCTTTTATATCTCAACTTAAAGCCCTACCTCAAAACTATGTAGTTTTGATACTCCTATAAGCTCTCTTGCAATTCCTTTTGGGCTCCCCTTCCTCCCAAGCCCACTATACATTAAAGCTCATTAATTTCTAATCCTCCTTTTTCTTATTCATTCATTCCTAAAGCCCATACTTTCCAATATTAGTTCCAAGCCTTCATTTAAAGTCCCAACTTCTAATTTCTAAGCCCAACATAAAAATATTTATATAAACACATAATTAAATCAATTAAGGCAAAATAAAAATAATAATTAACGAATAAATCCATAAATCAATAAATAATTAATTCAAATAAATAAATAAAAAATTCGGGGCCCAACACTTAAGGTCAAATAGAACTATACATGGATCTCATGTTCCTATGAACTTCAAACTATAAACCTTAAGCATATCTTTGACAGTTAAGACCATCAACAATTTAAACATTTACTCACTTGATTCAACATTCTTAGTCACTAAATGATGTTTCAGCGTATTTCTACTAGGATATATAAGTTACATTAACATTTGTACTTTTCTAACAATTTCTTTGCTCAATCACCTTTATCAGTACACATACTTCTTATTTCAATCACAATGTATCATTCTTCCTATTCGATCACAAAATTCATATCTGCTTTTAATCTCTCAATAGGATTCACAATTTCTGAATCCTCAATTTGGGCTTGATTAATCCTTTCATGTGAAACTGGTCTTTAATTCCATAGCAAATAGTGCTTTGATTTGCCCAAAATTCAACTCCACATTCTATGCTCCCTTTTTGTAATAGATCTGAGAACCTCAATATCAAATTTCTGCTTAATGCATTAGATACAACACTAACTTTATTGAAAAATACTCATTTGTACCATTATAGTCTTTCAGAACTTATATCCATTATTTTAGTCTCATATTCAATTCTCTCAATTCAGTAATTACCTCAAACTTTAATGATCTGTACATATATATATATATATATATATATATATATATATATATATATATCCAAGATGTTCCTATACATATATTGTCTCCAAAATTTCAGAACAATCACTACTATAGTAGTTCTAAATCGTATCAAATAGTCAACTCCTAAGACTTTTAATTGTCTCCATACATGTAAAGTCACTTTATTATGCTGCATTGGAATTTACCCAAATCTCTTATACAACTTCATTGTATGCTATAAATCTCCAAATACATACAATATAATTAATATCATTATAATTCCTCAAAATTCTCTTTACTTTCATTACTCATATGCTTTACACGTTTTTCTTCACGTATTTAAACTATTCTTCTCAACTTTTCGAATACCTTTAATACATCATCAAATTTTTGCTTGGATTAATTTAATCTTCAATACCATAGTACTGTCAAGGCAATTGTTAACTCAAACAATTATTATCACACTCCATATGCCCATGATTAGTTCTCATAATTTCTTAAATAACTAATTCCTCAATGAGGTAACATTGTCTCACGTTATTTTCAATTTTCCAATTGACTTCCTTTCTCGAATGATTTTCTCAATTCATTCAATTTCCTCTAATTTCATATTGAATTTTTCTAATGTTTGCTTATTCATACTATTTTATCCATACATTTCAATTTATTTGCAAACTTAACTTCTTGTGGTTATAATACATTCATCAAGTCAAATTTGTATTTCTTGAATACATTTACATAGAATATAACATGGACCTATATACTCCCCATATTAGTAATTAATGTCACCTTAATTTCAAGAATCCAATCCCATAGTTGGATACATTACATTAACCATAATGCATACACTCTCTATAGCATATTCTATATTTCATGCTTAAGTCTCCGCCAGGGATATGACTCCAATATTACTTTTGAATCATTAAGTATTCATTTCTGATTTGTTCTTTCATTGATCATCCTTAATATACTATCTGATCTGCTTAATCTAATCCAGCGAAATTCTTCTTAGAAAGAAGATTTCTTGCTACTATCATCTATACTATTCATGCAATCTTTATCAATTATCTGTTATCATCATCACTTGATCAGCCATTCTTACTACCTCGAGAAGACCAATTTTTATCGTTCTTACAAGGTCATAACATTCTAATTACCAAAACTCAATAAAGTAGTTAACATAATTACTACCGCATATGCTTATGGGGGTATCATCAAATTCATCCCATTTTGTCTACATATTTATCTCCAACAATTCACCAATTTATACCTTACAAAATTGATACTCTGATCTCTATTGATCCTAAATGATTTTTTCTCTTTATCTTTGAATTCATTACTCATTGTAACTTCATCAACAATCTCAATTCTACTAATATCTTCTTATACCAGATCATAACTCTTATCACAGCAATCAAACAATCATTCTAACTTTCTAGTTCAACCTTTCAATTTCACTTTGTTTGTACACCTTAAATCTTTTCATTTCCACTTATTTCTTTATTTCTACTCAGTCGATGTAAATATTTTTCAAATTCATATCAATTCAAGTACATATTCACAACAAAATTTCGTCACCATATTCATTTACATAATCACAAATATTGCAACTATGTCTGTAACATCCCGTTACTGTTAGCAAGGGTATTATGGTAATATGGGGTCAGACTGATAGGTTTCATTGCATTCACTAACTGAGCATGTTACTGGCCTCTAATTATAGAGGAACAGGTTTATTGCATATGCAATTATTCATAGATACATGCATTCATGATTTTCCGGTACTTAATTTTGAGTATGAACTGACTGGACTGACTGGATCGGGATTAAATAAGAAATTAAGAGTAATTGGGTTCAAATGACTGATTTGGAATAGTTTAAGTGTAATTGGTAAATTATAGTGACTTATAGGAAATTTTCGAGAAATTCGGGAGAAAATGCCCGGATCGGAAATATTTGGATGGTATTGATCGATCAGATATTACTGAAAGAACTGTCCAATGGCAATGGAAAAATTAGAATTTTACTGATAGGAAATAAATACATTGAGCCATTGAAAATTTAGAGAATGAAATTTGGACTGATTTGGAGACTTAAGTCTATAAATACTAGGTTTGAAAGAAATTGGGGAAATTTTTCTCTAAGGCATTGGAGTTTCTTCTTCTCCCCTACGGCGTTCATCAATTCCTCCCATTGGTGAGGATTCTTCGATTTTCCTTGTGGTTTCCTCCTCATTGTGTAAGGCTAACATGTTTATTGTGATTGATGAAGGATTGAGGAGCTCTAGAGTAGATCATCGTTGGTTTTGAAAGATTTTAGGGTTTACGGTGTTTTGAGGGATCGGTGGATTTGAGCTTGATTGGTAAGTCTTAACAGTTTTAATGTTGTTATTGATAGTTTTATGGCATTTATGACATTTATTATGGTTGATTTGAGTAGTTGGGAGTGTTTAATGGTGGGATTAGGAAGAGAAAATGGCGGAAAAACGATTGGGGAAGAAGAAGTTTGGCCGCACGTCGCGGCGTCTGAAAAAGGGCACTTATTTGTAATAAGGAATGCGAAAGACGCCATGAAGCTACACGTGACTTCATGAAGCGGAGAAAGTGCGTCATGGCAAGGCGACGTGTGGGCGTCGCGGTTAAGGGATGAGAGTTGCTCGCCGCGGCGAGCAACCCGCATACGTCGTGGCGAAGGCCGCAAGGTCGCGGCGAAGGGGATTGTTTTGATGGTTTATATTTTGGTTTATTGGGTGTAGACCTCCGATTGAGGTAATTCCAGATTCGTTATGAATTAGGGAAAGAGGTCTACAATTGAGGATAATTATGAGAGTTAGAATTTAATTTAAGTGGTATTGATTTATCGAGATTAAGGTCAATTATGGTTCATAGTGCGACCTGAATATTGAATTGAGACTATTGGAGTTTTAATTGGGATTTTCTATAGAGGTTTTGACCCAATGGATACGGAATTGTTATAGGAAATATTGAATTAAGGAAATTGAACTGAATATTAGGATTGAATCAATTATTGTCGATCAATTGAGCGAAGAGTTAGACTTGGGCCTAAGAGTCCAAAATTGGGTTTTAGCACCGGAAATCGTGAACATGCATTGTACATAATTTTACTGAGACATATGCATTACTGAACTGCTTAATTGAGCCTCTAGTAATGGAACTGTATTTTTACTGTTATAGAGGCCCCGTTGGATCGTCGTTCCACGGACATTGCTGGGACTTCCAAGCAGTAGCTCGGAAGTCACAGGTGAGTAACCTAGTTGGTTTCTCAAATTCATCGCTTAAATGTTTAATGTGAATTACTTGCATTGTGAAATTACATGATTCTGAAATGTACATGATCGAATGACATGTTTCTCACCGTATGGGATTGACTCATTGATTGATTGGATTATTGATGATACCGAGGAATGTAATATCGGGCCTTTATAGCCATACACCAATTATGAACTTTGAATTATTGAACATCGCATTGCATGCATAAATGCATGATCAGATAATGGATATGTGACCCAAGTGCTATTATCACTGAAAAGAGTCTCGAGCTCGAACATCAGATCTTGGCCGGCCTCGAGCCCAGGGAGAAATCACACGCGCCCCCCATCGAACATTGACTGAGCACTTGGGCACAACACTGAATAACTGGAAAAGAGTCTCATATGCATTGTATACACATGACTGATTGAATTGCAAACTTACTGAATTATGTGATGACATGAGAGATTGCAAATTGTTACATGCTACTGTGAACTGTTGCATAATTATGTGAATTATGATATGATACTGTAAATTGTTATATGTTATTGTAAATTGTTATTTGATACTGCAAACTGTTATAGACTACTATAAATTGAATATTACTGTGTCGTGCTGTACGCAATTTGCGTAATGCATGATTTGAGTAAACCATCGCTGATGGTTTCTCACTGAGTTCGCAAACTCACCCAAAATTGCATCTAATTTTTCAGGATCGATAGAGTAGACCTCTAGCTCCGGAGATAGTCTTTTCCTGCCGTGCGAGCGTGCTGGCAAGAGAAGCAATGGCACACAAGTCGGTCAGCTGGGTTGGACTTTTGAGGATGACTTAGGATAGATGCTTATATCAGTTTCCTTTTTGGTTTTGTTTAGGGGACTGATAGACTTGTCTATTCTGCTTTTGGATGACTGTATTGAAATTGCTGCTATGATAAGATTATTTTGGATTTCTTAAAAGTTAATGATTCCTGATATTATGGTTTTAATTATTGCGATGCCATGTGGATATTATTGGGAAAATGTTCTGGTAGTGCACCTTTATCGTGGGATACGTGTCGGAGCGACCTTCGGGTTTCCCGATGTGTACCCTACGATGAGGGGGCGCTACATTAAGTGGTATCAGAGCATGGTTTGGCATCTTTTGGGATTAGTAAAATTAAGGTGGAATCACTGCAAGAATAGTGGGCGATCGAATTTCTTATGCATTTTAGGTCATCCGTCCTTGGAGATCGAGTTGAGTTACCGGTGACCTAAAATCGGTAGGAGCTAGTAGGAGTCTCCGCCTCGCTGAAGGAGTTGCCTCCTCGAGTTCTGTGAGGACGGAGCGGAGATATGATCAGCTGTGTAAGCAGGGGCGGTTGACTTCTATGGCAGCACCGACCCTGCGGAGACTGAGGGATGGCTAGAGAGGACTGAGAGAGTCCTCGATCAAATGGACTGCGACTCGGATGAGCATTTTGACTATGCGGTTTCTCTGCTACAGGGTCCTGCATATCAATGGTGGAAGACTGTCCCGGGCAGTACCACCAGGCCTTGTACACTGACATAGGATGACTTTCTGAGGGCCTTCAAGGATAATTTCATGGCCAAGATCTATCTGGAAATGAAGTTGCAAGAGTTCTTAGAGCTGAGATAGGGGCAGTTGACCGTGGCTGACTATGAGGTGCGGTTCAACGAGTTAGTGGTCTATGCTTCTTCATTGGTGGCTCTGAGGTGGCGTGTGTCGGCGTTTGGCGGACTCAATCGGAGATCCGTACCTATTGGCTACATCTGATATGGGTAATTTTATTGAGCTGAGGGCTGCAGCAGTGAGGATAAAGCATTCTTGAGACAACAGTATGACCGAGGCTGGTCGGGGACCAGATTAAGAGATCGATGTGATGCCTGCAATCTTGGCGAGAGGTATAAGAAGCGGCAGTGTAGGCCCTTCAGATCTGCAGGAGGGGCTAGACAGACTGGTCATGGGCAGAGGAGCAGATTTGTACAGACTGTTAGTGGTGGCGGCAGTGCCAGAGTTTCAGGGCAGTCTGCTCCTTTATGTGAGCATTGTGGCAAGAGACACAGTGGAGAGTGTCGATGGCTGTCTGGAGCCTGTTTGAGGTGTGGTTCGATGGACCACCTAGTGAGGAACTGCCCAAAGACTTTGGGAGCCTAGTCTACTATGAATGGAAGATCAAAAGAATACCACACAGTGCGTGAGCCGTGGAGGTGGATCCGGATGGAGAGGCGAGGCCGAGGCCGAGGCCGAGCAGAGGGTCCGTGGTGGTCGAAGGGACCGAAGCAGCATGCAGCCACAAGCTAGGATCTATGCCATGACTCGACAGGAGGCCCAGGATTCCCCGGATGTTGTTGCGGGTATGCTTCTAATTTTTGGTTTTGAAGCATATGCATTGTTGGATCTGGATCCACCCATTCTTTCATTGACCGCATTTAGCATGTAGATCGCATGCAGATAGGAGAGGTTCTGATATAGGTTAGAGGTGAGTACACCTCTAGGTAGTCTGTTGTATGGGGTGTCGGGGTTGGATCGATCGGCGGTTTGAGTGCCGATCGATCGTTTGGCTCTGAGGAGATTGATGTGATTTTGGGGATGGGTGGTTATGCGTGTATAGGGCTATCATGGACTTATACCAAGGAGGTCGTATTGAGTCTCTGGTCAGCCTAGAAATTTGTGTTTGAGGGTTAGTCGGCGGTGCCGTGAGGATGATATCCTTCTTGAGTGCCCCGAGATTGATGCAGGAGGAGGTGTGAGACCTATCGGCTCACGTAGTGGATTCTAGAGTCGAGCCGAGATTGCGGGATGTTCCGTAGTCGGGGAATTCCCGGATGTGTTTCAGGAGTTACGGGATTGCCGCCAAAGCGGAGGCGAGTTTGAGATTGATCTCGTTCTGGTACATGCCTATATCGATCCCTCCAGTATAGGATGGGCCGGTGGGCGAGAGAGCTTAAGGCTCAATTGCAGGAGCTACTGGATAAGGGGTTCATTAGACCGAGTGTTTCGCCATGGGGAGCTTCGGTACTGTTTGTGAAGAAGAAGGATGGGATGCTGAGACTGTGTATTGATTATAGGCAATTGAATCGGGTGACGGTGAAGAATAAGTATCCACTGCCTAGGATTGACGATTTATTTGATCAGTTGTAGGGAGCTCAGGTGTTCACTAAATTAGATCTGAGGTCAGGTTATTATCAGTTGAGGATTATAGAGGCCGATGTGCCTAAGAGTGCTTTCCAGAGTAGGTACGGACATTTCGAGTTCCTAGTGATGCCGTTTGGGTTGACTAATGCCCCGGCAGCCTTCATGGCTTTGATGAATAGAGTTTTTCAGCCCTACCTGGATCGGTTCGTGATAGTATTTATTGACGATATTACGTCTATTCGAGGAGTAGAGTAGAGATGCATCTTGAGCACACGAGGATTGTTCTGCAGGTCATGAGAGAGAGGTAGTTGTTCGCCAAATTCACAAAGTGTGAATTCTGGCTTGATGAGATAGTGTTTCTGGGGCACATGGTGCCCGATGAGGGTATCCAGGTGGATCCTCACAAGATAGAAGCAGTGATGAGTTGGGAGATTCTGAGGAGTGTTCCAGAGTTGCGGAGTTTCCTAGGATTGGCGGTTATTACGGAGGTTAAATCGAGGGTTTTCGTTGATCTCGCCCCTTCGACGAAGCTATTGAGGAAGAATGTCGTTTAGATGGTGCGAGGTGTGGAAGAGCTTTGAGGAGCTGAAACATCGGTTGACTCTCTTGCCGGTGTTAGGCATTCCATCTGGGACTGGAGGCTTTGTGGTTTACAGTGATGCCTCGCATCAGGGATTGGGATGTGTATTGATGCAGCATGGGAGAGTTATAGCGTATGCCTTGAGACAGTTGAGGTCTCACGAGGTGAATTATTCAGTACATGACTTGGAGTTGGCCGCAGTTGTATTTGCTCTGAAGATCTGGAGGCATTATCTGTATGGGGAGACGTTCCAAATTTTCACCGATCATAAGAGTTTGAGGTATCTATTGAGTCAGAGAGAGCTCAATCTGAGATAGAGGAGATGGATAGAGTTACTGAAGGACTATGACTGCACGATTGAGTATCATCCAGGGAAGGCCAATGTGGTGGCCGATGCACTGAGTAGGAGATCGCATGGCAGTGCAGCTCAGGTTCAGGTTTTGAGGTTACCTGGTCTGATTCAATTGAGAGCTCTTAATGTACATAATGATTTGAGTCTGGATGGAGCTCTGATTGCTACTCTGAGGCTGAGGCCGATGTTGCATGACATGATCCGGAGAGCTCAGGATCAAGACCCAGTGTTAGTGAGACTGATTGAGAGAGTCCGGGCGATCGATGATTGGAGTTTGAGTTGAGAGATGGGGCGTTATGGATGGGACAGAGGCGTGTGTGCACGATATTGATGATTTGAGGCGTGAGATTACGGAGGAGGCATATGTAGCTGCCTATCTTTATGCATCTGATACGACCAAGATGTATCGTACTACGAGGCGGCATTTACGGTTTGGTATGAAGAGGCAAGTGGCGATGTATGTTTCAGTGTCGATTTGTCGGCGAGTTAAAGCGAGCATCGAGCTCCGATGGGAAAGTTGCATTCGTTGCCCATCCCGGAGTGGAAATGGGAGCGAATTACCATGGATTTTGTGACGGGGTTGCCTAGGACACCGAGGCAACATGATGTTATCTGGGTCATAGTGGACCAATTGACCAAATCGGCTCACTTCTTGCCAGTGAGGGAGAGCAATACTCTCGATCAGTTGGCCTAGAAGTATGTGGCAGAGATTGTACGGTTGCATGGGGTTCCTTTGTCGATAGTCTTAGACAGGGATCACAGATTCACCTCGAGGTTCTGGAAGAGCCCACAGACTGCTATGGGTTCGAGGTTAAACTTTAGTACTGCATTTCATCCTCAGACGGATGGACAGAGTGAGAGGACGATTAAGACTGTTGAGGACATGCTTCGGGCATGTGTATTGGAGTTCAGAGGATCATGGGATCGATGTTGCTAGCGATTGAGTTTGCATATAATAACTTGATGTCGAGTAGTATTGGGATGGCACCGTATGAGGCCTTGTATGGGAGGCGTGTCGATCGCCACTATATTAGGATGAAGAGGGTATGAGATCGATAGAGGGTTCTGAGCTGATTCAGGACACGATGGATAAATGCAGTTGATCCAGAGTCGCATCAAGGTGGCTCAGGATAGACAAAAGAGCTATGTGGATCGACGATCGGCGAGAGATGGAATATAGTGTAGGTGATGAGTGTTTCTCCGAGTGTCTTCTTGGAAAGAATCTCGAGATTTGGCCGTAAGGGCAAGTTGAGCCCTCGGTATATTGGTCCGTATGAGATCCTTGAGAGGATAGGACCGTTGGCTTACAGATTGGCATTATCGAGTGAGATGTCCCAGATGCATGATGTATTTCATGTTAGCATGCTCCGCCAGTACCGTTCGACCCGACGCATGTGATTACGCTCGGGAGATTGAGGTAGCGGTGATTTGACCTATGTTGAGGAGCCGGTACGGATTATAGGATCACGGGTCAAGCAACTGAGCAACAGGGTGATTCCATTGGTGAAAGTCCATTGGAAAAACCACTCTTCTGAGGAAGCTACAAGGGAAACTGAGGAGCATATGAGGAGTTAGTATTCTCATTTATTCGATCGGACAGGTATTAAATTTCGAGGAAGAAATTTTTTATTAGGAGGGGTGAATTGTAACATCCCGTTACAGTTAGCAAGGGTATTATGGTAATATGGGGTCAGACTGATAGGTTTCATTGCATTCACTGACTGAGCATGTTACTGGCCTCTAATTATAGAGGAACAGGTTTATTGCATATGCAATTATTCATAGATACATGCATTCATGATTTTCCGGTACTTAATTTTGAGTATGAGCTCGATTGGGTGATTGGATCGGGATTAAATGAGAAATTAGGAGTAATTGGGTTCAAATGGTGATTTGGAATAGTTTAAGTGTAATTGGTAAATTATAGTGACTTATAGGAAATTTTAGGAAATTAGGGAGAAAATGCCGGACGGAAATATTTGGATGGTCCATGGATCGATATATTCTTGAAAGAATTGTCTAATGGCAATGGAAAAATTAGAATTTTACTGATAGGAAATAAATACATTGAGCCATTGAAAATTTAGAGAATGAAATTTGGACTGATTTGGAGACTTAGGACTATAAATACTAGGTTTGAAAGAAATTGGGGAAATTTTTCTCTAAGGCATTGGAGTTTTTTCTTCTCCCCTACGGCGTTCATCAATTCCTCCCATTGGTGAGGATTCTTCGATTTTTCTTGTGGTTTCCTCCTTATTGTGTAAGGCTAACATGTTTATTGTGATTGATGAAGGATTGAGGAGCTCTAGAGTGGATCATCGTTGGTTTTGAAAGATTTTAGGGTTTATGGTGTTTTGAGGGATCGGTGGATTTGAGCTTGATTGGTAAGTCTTAATAGTTTTAATGTTGTTATTGATAGTTTTATGGCATTTATGACATTTATTATAGTTGATTTGAGTGGTTAGGAGTGTTTAATGGTGGGTTTAGGAAGAAAATGGCGGAAAACGATTGGGGAAGAAGAAGTTTGGCACGTCGCGGCGTCTGAAAAGGGACGCATGACGACGAAATCTTGACGCCTTGTGGCGTAGCTACTACGTGACGTCGCGGCGAGCGGGAGAAAGTTGCGCCGCGGCAAGGCGACGTGTGGGTGTCGCGACGAAGGGATGAGAGTTGTTCACCGCGGCGAGCAATTCTCACGCCGCGGCAAGCAACCCGCATACGTCGCAGCGAAGGCCGCAAGGTCGCGGCGAAAGGGATTGTTTTGATGGTTTATATTTTCGTTTATTGGGTGTAGACCTCCGATTGAGGTAATTCCAGATTCGTTATGAATTAGGGAAAGAGGTCTACAATTGAGGATAATTATGAGAGTTAGAATTTAATTTAAGTGGTATTGATTTATAAAGATTAAGGTCAATTATGGTTCATAGTGCGACCTAAATATTGAATTGAGACAATTGGAGTTTTAATTGGGATTTTCTATAGAGGTTTTGACGCAATGGATACGGAATTCTTATAGGAAATATTGAATTAAGGAAATTGAACTGAATATTAGGATTGAATCAATTATTGTCGATCAATTGAGCGAAGAGTTAGACTTGGGCCTAAAAGTCCAAAATTGGGTTTTAGCACCGGAAATCGTGAACATGAATTGTACATAATTTTACTGAGACATATGCATTACTGAACTGCTTAATTGAGCCTCTAGTAATGGGACTGTATTTTCTTGTTATAGAGGCCCGTTGGATCGTCGCTCCACGGACATTCTTTGGGACTTCAGCAAGAGCTCGGAAGTCACGGTGAAATAACCTAGTTGGTTTCTCAAATTCATTTATTTAAATGTTTAATGTGAATTACTTGCATTTGTGAAATTACATGATTCTTGAAATGTACATGATCGAATGACATGTTTCTCTTGTATGGGATTGGACTCTTGTATTGGATTGGATTCTTGTGTGATCTTGAGGAATGTAATACGGGCTTTTATAGCCATACACCAATTCTTGAACATCTGCATTGCATGCATAAATGCATGATCGGATAATGGATATGTGACCCAAGTGCTATTATCACCTAAAGAGCCTCAAGTGGAACCTTTGTCTTGGGGGGCCTCGAGGCAGGGAGAAAATCTCACGCGTCCCCCATCGAACATTGGTGAGCACGTGGGCATAACCATGAATAAGCTGGAAAGAGTCTCATATGCATTGTATACATGGTGATTGAATTGCAAACTTCTTGAATTATGTGATGACATGAGAGATTGCAAATTGTTACATCTCATGTGTATTGCATAATTACATGAATTATGATATGATCTCAGTAAATTGTTATATGTTATTGTAAATTATTATTTGATACCGCAAACTGTTATAGACTACTATAAATTGAATATTACTGTGCCGTGCTGTATGCAATTTGCGTAATGCATGATTTGAGTAAACCATCGATGATGGTTTCTCACTTTGTTCATAAACTCACCCAAAATTGCATCTAATTTTTCAGGGATCGATAGAGTAGACCCCTAGCTCCGGAGATAGTCTTTTCTGCCGCTTGCGTCTTTGGCAAGAGAAGCAATGGCACACAGGTCGATCAGCTGGGTTGGACTTTTGAGGATGACCTAGGATAGATGCTTATATCAATTTCCTTTTTGGTTTTGTTTAGGGGACTGATAGACTTGTCTATTCTGCTTTTGGATGACTGTATTGAAATTGCTGCTATGATAAGATTATTTTGGATTTTTTAAAAGTTACCGATTCCTGATATTATGGCTTTAATTATTGTGATGCCATGTGGATATTATTGGGAAAATGTTCTGGTAGTGCACCTTTATCGTGGGATACGTGTCGGAGCGACCTTCGGGTTTTCCGATGTGTACCCTACGGTGAGGGGGCGCTACAATGTCTATCATATCGGAATATGTAATATCTACAAACTTTCATTTGCTCACATTCTACCAGATCATCATTCTCTTCTTACTTAGTCTATTTTCTTGAATTCTTAACAATCGCTTTTGCACTTCACACATATTCCAAAAATTACCCATGTAAAACTCTCAATTCTGGGCTCTGATACCACAACTATTGGGCACCGATTCTAGAAGTCAACTCTTTCTATGATACCACAACTGTTGGACCACGCTTCCGGAGCCCAACTTTTAGAGTCATGAAGCGTGTGCTTGTACTTGTTACCATGTATGGTTATTCCAGTTAACCCTCATTAGTCATCCTCGATTCATCTTTATTCTCTGATATCGTAAGTGTCGCGCCCTATTTTCCGAATCATTCTTATCCTAAAGAAAATATTCTATGCTCAACTTCCATCTAGATATTGAACATCTTAGAGGCTGAATTAGAATTTGACCTCTTCATATAATTTGTAAAACTACATCTCTAGTTTACTCCACATTAGAAACCATCTCAGTTGGAACCCTACAGATCCAGATACATTCAAAATGCAGAAGCATGCTTAGTAAAATAACATCAGTTCATACTATTCCAACAGATTCCTTTACATTCCTTTAATCAAAACCTTTTTCTAATCAATTCGGAATGCTGCCAATTTTTGTGGAGAGATAACACAATGTGTGAGGAATCTATTGCCTCAAGGATCACTTCGTTTAGAGGTAGGATAACAAAGATTGGGCGTCATAATGAACCTGGTTCGGGACAATGACATAACTTGCTCTAGGGATATCAGATGAATGTCATTCTTAAAGGGTTCAAAAGAGGACTTCAATATCTATATATTTCATGAAGACATTAAAGTGAGATTTTGTCATCTAAAGGATCATAATTGGACTAGACGGTATAAGATGAACAGTGATCAGAAGAAGGTTATGAACAATACATAGAAGATATATTGCAATTGGAATAGCTTTGACTAGAGACATCATATTAAGGTGTTCTTTGATTAGTTTGAAAGAGAACTTCAAGATATACAACTTTCATGAAGACCTCAAAGACAAATTCGATTATCTACAGGGTCAAAATGGGACCAGATGATAGGATTAGATGAATATTACACCAGACGATATGACATCATCACCAGGCAATATGACGTCACTAGACGATATGTCATCACCAGACAAAGCGTCCTCACCAGACGATACGTCCTCACCAGATGATGCGTCCTCACCAGATGACACAACAAAGTACATTTAATCATCATTGTAGAACACTCAAGTTATGCAACAAACTTGACAATTCAATTATGCAATGCACAAACAAATGGCTCGAGAGTTCCGTGGAATGAAATGGAGAAACCGAAGTTTACATCGTGAACAAAACGAGTTCGATTTCTTAGGATCTCGTGGCCTCAAGTGGGCAGCCGGGAGAAGGCTATGGGTGAACGTGCATGTGACTAACGAAATAGGTTCCTTTCTTGCCCAAACAAAAGCATATATTCAAGCTCAAATCATTTACTTATGTGTTCATACTTTCATGCTTTCACATCTTTTCATTCATACAAAATGCCATAACATGTTTCAAGGTATAATATGAATATTTCAAAACCATTTCCCATTTTATAATCAAAATTCATACACCAACGTGTAGCAATTTCTCAGATCACTCAAAACATTAAAAGCAACATTTATGAAATAATTGAAATCAACTTACTTTCTTGATTTGTAAAAAATATTAATGGCTCATAACTCTATTATAAACATGTAACCTACCTTGATTTCCTTGCTTAAAGACTTGCTCAAAACATCTCTTCTCTTGTTCCTCTTGCCTCTTTGATCCCCTTTATGCAATAACAAAAATCTCACTCAATAGAGTTTTCAATTGAAAATCCCATAAAGCACAATCATTAAAATTGGTGCTAGAATACTTAAACCCATGGATTTTCCAAACTCCATGAACTAAAATCCTTCCAAAAATCCCAAAATATTTAGGTGATCTTACCTTGGTTCTTTACCAAATGAAGAGATCTTTGGCTCAAATGGAAGCTCTTCTCTTCCTCTACCTTTTGCTCTTCTTGAACCACTTCAAAATCTCTGTTAAAAGCTAATAAATGAAGAAACCCTAGCTCAACTCTCTTCTTTTCTCTCAACCACCGAAATAACTCTTCTTTCTCTCTTTGATTTGTTATTTCTCTTCCTCTCTCCCAATTCATGTTTTTTTTTTCTTCTTCTTCTTAAATAAGACCACATTTTGGTCCTATCCTTCCAAAAATACCCCTCCTCTCCTTTAGACTTCCCATTTTGCCCCTTCTTTCATTTACCTCTTAACTCCTTTAATCTTCTTAAACACCATATTAACTCTAACTTAATTCAAATCTTTCCATCTAATTTAAAATCTCTATTTATACCCATCAAATTAATGACTCAATTCTAAAAATACTGAAACAAATAAATTAATAATAATTGAAAACAATTTGGGGTCTAACACTTTGGATGTTAATTTTAATGGATTTCATTAGTGAGTTTCCAATGGTGGACAACATAGCATCAATCATGGTGGTGGTTGATAGATTCTCCAAGTATGCAATCTTCATGCCAATTCTCATGACTTATCCCTTGGATATTACGGCTGAGTTTTTCTATAAGAACGTGTCAAGTATTTCAGAGTTTTAGTAAATATTGTGAGCGACCGAGATGCTAGATTTACAAGCTGATTTTAGACGTCCATTTTTAACATGATAGGTTACGATTTGAAGTTTTAAAAAGAAAATTACCCACAAATAGATGGCCAAATAGAAAGAATCAACGGTTTATTGGACAATTACCTACAACATTATGTAAGTGCACGTTAACGTAACTGCTTGAGTTTACTTGATACTGCACATTTTTGCTATGACTTGTATAGATCTTCGACTATAGAGAAAATTCCATTTAAGAATATGTTAGGACAATAACCTCTCATGCCATTAGAGATTGCTCAACAAAGGATAAGTGGTAGATGTCCTGCGGCACATAAGTTTGTGGTGGAGAAGCAAGAATTGTTGGATGAGGTCAGGGACAATCTTCGAAAAGCTTCTTGACAGATGAAGAAGCAAGCAAATTTTTAGAGGACACCGTTAGAATTTGACATAGGAGATAAAGTTTTGTTGAAACTAATCCCACAAATTTGGAAGAGATCTCGAGTAAGCAAGTTTATAGGGGCATGGTGCAGAAGTACGATGGATCATTTGAAGTGCTACACAAAGTGGGGAGCATGACATATAGATTGAAATTGCTAGGGCTGTTAAAGGTATACGATACTTTTCATGTTAGTTTTCTAAAGCCTTATTATGAGGATGTATCAGATTCAAATAGGAGTCAGGTGAAGCAAGTTCTACAGTTGTGAAGAAACAGTTCAAGGAATAAGTGGAGAAGATCATAAATCATCGAAAAATTGATCAACACAAAAAGAACCAACATACCAAGTTCTTAATTCAGTGGAAAGGTAAACCTATGGTAAAATCTACGTGGAAGAAAGATACGACTTTGTGGCAATTTAAGGACCAGGTGAACGCCTACCTTCAAACTAATTCGACAGGGCGTCGAATTTATCTAGTAGGGTGATTTGTTAGACCTTTAAACTTTGGAGCACTTCTCAATGACCTTCATGATGTGACATAGGAGGAAGGTTAGTTAGATTACACGCATGAGGGAGGTATGTGAAAACACTAAGATAAACATGGGTGAGCAGGATCGGACTTGGCACGAATTTTGATATAGTCTCGAACCTTGGGGAGATTGACTCGACCTAGGCTAAGGACTTAATGGACTAAGGACTTGGCCCATCTCAGATGAATGGACCACGACTAGCGGATTTGTTGTGGGAAATATTGGATTAGGTCATTGTGCTATGTGGGCTTTCGCAAGAACACACTGCATCATCAATAGATAAAGATCATGGGGAGATCTTAGATGATGCAGCAACAACTAGGAGTTAGAGTTGCAGTAGAACTTAACATCTAAAGATAGTGGAGATCTTCAAGGATAAGCATTTGCATATACATCAGCAGTAGGGAGTCTTACGTATGCTCAAGTATCTACACATCCGGATATGCATACACTGTTGGGATGCTAGGGAGATATTTGAGCAATCTGGGATTAGACTACTGAGTAGCAGCTAAAAGAGTTATGAGATATCTATAGAAAAACTAAAGACTACATGCTCATATATAAGAGATCATATCATTTTGAGGTCATTTAGTATTCTAGTTTTGATTTTGCTAGATGTCAAAATAGTAACAAATCTACTTCAAGCTATATTTATTTATTGTTTGGAGAAGTTACTTCTTGGAAGAATGTTAAGCAAGCACTCATAGCTTCTTTTACCACAATAACAAAGTTTATAACATGTTATGAAGCATCCAATCATGGGATATGACTACCAAATTTTGTCATAAGGCAAAAATACCATGGCAACAACGTTTAAAAAATGTTATAAAGAATCCAATTATAGGATATGGCTAAAAAATTATTATGAGGCTACAAATTATAAATGGAATTAATAGGCCACTTAAGATATTTTGTAAAAATAATATAGCAATTATGTATTCTAACAATAATAGAAGCTCAAGAAAGTCTAAACATATAGACATTAGGTTTCTAGTTGTTAAAGAAAGAGTTCATAGTGATCAAGTGTCCATTTAACATGTTGAGACTAACTTCATGGGTGCAGATTTGCTTATTAAGGGATTACCACGCAAGGTTTCTTGTGAGCATACCACTCGTACGAGTGTAGTTCCTTTTGAGTATGTTACAATTTAGTGGGAGTTTGTATCCTTAATATTGTCCGAATAAAAAACATATTATATGGTTTTTTTATGGTTGACACTACATTGATAAAATCTACAATTCATTTCCGCATTAAACATTTTTTTGTTCCCATAAGGAATAAGTTTTAAAGAAGGAACAATTGGAAATAGTAGTGATAAAATCACGTTGCATGAAATTTTAATGTTGACATTCATTCCTGATCCATATCATTCATTTATACTAATATATGTGACCATTGATGGTTTAGGTACGCTCAATGTAAAAAATTCACTTTTATCCCTTATTGATATGTATGATGGATATAATTGTTCTAAATGCTTTTGATGATGATTACACATTTGTGCACATAAGGATTTTGGCATGATATACAATTGCTAAGATTTCAGATACATATAGCCTAATTGGGAAATTGTTGGAATAATTTTTAATTAATTTGTGGGCTTGTGTATATATATATATATATATATATTGGTTCTGCCGAATTTTGACAGAACGGAACGTTACCGTTTGGATCCATGATCTGGCTGTCTTCTGGGATGACTTCAACATGAAGGTACCTGCAAAACAAAGGAAGGCACGCCGGGGGTTGTGTCCCGATTAGCCCCTCCGACGCTCAAGTCAATCTTTGCTGAAGGTGGGATTGCTGTAAAAGCTGAGAAAGCTAGGTTATGATTGTGCGTACCTTTGTTACGATGAAATTATACCTTCTATACGGGACGGATGCTAGGGTTAAGTCTTTACGTGTGCATGGGAGTCTCTTACATGCGGATGGGCTGAGAAGTGCATGGATCGGACTTGGGTTAACTAATGGGTGTGAGACCCATCTTTTAAGAGATCGACCGATCGGCCCGTGGATTATTATGGTTGGGCTTGGGCCTAATTCAACCGACCCGACCATAAACCCCCCTACTTCTCGAGTCTGAGCGAAGAGAAGGGTCGGAGGAGTATGTCAGGATTTGATAGTTCGTCTGTGAAATAGCTCGTAAGGTGGATGATCGGTCGGGCATTAACGTTGTAGGTCAGTATGAGGCAGCTCATACTTGATCTGATCGATCGGATATTGAGATGTAGTCCATCTGCAGTCTACTAGCTCGTCAATAGGATAGCTTGGGGTAGGCCTGGTTGGTCGAATATTGACGGGCACTATGTGACGGCTCGCATTGGGATCGGTCGGCTAATTGTCTCTAGTCGGTCGGCATTGGCGTACTTTGCACGATAGCCCGCGCCTAAGTTGGTCTGGAGGTTATCATTAGCAAGCGCGTGGTGGTACTTGGAACATTTATTGTTTGACGACGCGTGCCTTCTGACAGCTTTTCAGAATCTGAAACGGATCGTGCTTGAGGGATCGTCCTTGTAACTGTTGTACAGTTGTCATGGATGTCCTTTCAACTGTCGCGCCGCTCCAACTTTTTAAATAAACCCTTCTCTACTTCGGCTCGGATTCTTCCACGTGTCCGAGCTCGTTCGAATTTTCTCCGCGTGTCACGCTCTGGTTGAGATGTCCATTTAGCTGATCTTTTATAAATGTTCAGGATCGATATGTTGTGAGTTTTCTTCACGCTTATTTTGTTCTCGCCTTCATTCTATCTTCATCTACTCTTTCTTGCTCTCAGTTCCCGGAAATTTCTGTCAACTGTCGTTCGATTTCCCTTTCTCCGTTCACTAAATAGGTACGTCCTTTCTTCCTCTAAGTCTTTCTTATTAGAAACCCCTTCTCGGTAAACATGTCGACTACCAGTGCTAGGAGTATGGTACAGGGTGTCGAGGAAATATCGACGAGGGAGAGAAAAGATGGGTTGGTTGTGGAGGCGCCGTCGCGGGAAGCGTCGACGATGACCGTAAAGGAGCTGAATCGGTCAATACTCAGATATAACTGTAGGAAAATCCCAGGAGGAACATCACATGTTCCAGCAGCGGAAACAAAAATTTTTATTCCGGGACCTTCCGAAACCCAGATCCGGTGTCGGTATGAAAACCTCAAACTGAATAGCCAATAGAGACTATCTCTAAAGGTATCCACGCAGAGATCGAAAACCTAACCGAATCAAACACTTTTGACCGGGAATAGCTAGAACAGAATAAAGCCTGCTAGAGCCTACCTACATCTGTGGAGAGCTTGATTCACGTTGGAACTTTGCCTTGAGAAGAGAAAATTCGATGGTTGCCAAAAGAAGACTTGAAAATCACCTTCTTCAAAGCAAGCTTAACTCTTAAGCTTCTAACCTCCAACCCTTGCAAAACCGTCGTTCCTCCTACTCAAATTCATCCATCTTATATGTCTTTTAACAATTAAAAGACTAGCCTTAGATGAAGCCAAGTGGGGGCTTAATGACCATTCATTAATTCATGGAATAAAGAAATCACTTTGAAAAGTCAAAGCTCTTATCTCTTCTCCCTCTTTCCAACGTGCATGTCCATATATATATAATAATTAATTAATTAATTTACTTAATTAATTAATTAGAATATAAATGCTAAGGTCCGATCCAACTGGGTCTGGTCCTACCGGCCCATCAGGGCCCCGATCGTCAAACGACTCCTAAACCCTTTCTTAGCAATATTGATGTCGCAATCTCATCGGGACATATCCCAATCTTATCGGGATCCATTTAATCCAGTTGCTCTCCATAATTGGAACTCAGTCCAATACTATTTTACGGATTCTCTGAAACACTTTTATGCGTGTGACCCTTTAGGTTCCCGGTTATGTTGGCCACTTAGATTAACAATTAATCTGAGCAAGTCATGAGCGGTATCTAGCAACACATCATGACCCCCAATTGACCGGAAAGTAATCGGTTTGATAAATTCATCACTTAACCCTTCCATAGACAATTCTTTGCAATTCGTCCTTTCATCATCCTATACCCCACTTGGTTATGAGTATGGCTAATATGTCAACTCTTACTAGACTAAGTCTAGCCCAGTGAAATCGGTTCTGTCGAGGACTCATTACTTTATATGTCTATGAAGACACTCTTCATGACATAGTCATGCTCGGCCGAGACTTAAAGTAATGATCTGACGAGAGGGCGGTATCTCTTCATTCTCACGAAGTGATGAATCCTTTATTGGCTACTCAATTACCTTGAATACCTCAAATCGCACCCAAGCACCATCCTATGAGTAACCTCGGAAGGCCACAAGGAATGGAGTCAAAATACAGATCAAGATCAAGATATCCTTGAGTACCTCAAGTCTAAGGAGACTTGCACCATTGCTATGATGAGATTATCAACGACATTAAATCCATGTGATGATCTCATGGGTGTCATCAATGAACTTACTACCACTAGTAAGCATCCATATGTCAACTCTAAATATCTCATATTTACAATTTCGAGATCCACTACTTGATCCAATCAAGGAGTATGAGATATGTTAGTCCGTGGGATTAATGATGTCGGTCTCATTAATCCTATGACTAGGAAAATTTAGATCTTGACATAATTGCATGATAGGAATCTCGTGATTATGATCACATCATAATTTCCTTCATGCTATGTCATATATCATGGACTTCGTTAATTTGATTAAAGATCAATATCAATTCATAAAGAATATCAAATAAATGAAACATGCCTTTCTTTATTTATTCATAAAGTCTCATGCATGATTTGTGAACAAAAGCGCTAAAGGGATTGCCTTTAGGCACTACTCTAACAATCTCCCACTTGACCTAAAGCCAATCGCCTTGGTATCTAATACCATAAGCGAGTACATGAGAATCAAAATTCTTCTGTGACAATGGCTTCGTCAACGGATCAACAATGTTATGCTCTGTGGGAATCCTCTCGATCGCGACATCACCTCTAGCAATGATCTCTCGAATCAGATGATATCTGCGGAGTACGTGTTTAGATCGTTGGTGAGACCTCGGTTCTTTTGCCTGAGCAATAGCCCCATTGTTGTCACAATACAACTGTATGGGTCCATCACAGCTAGGAACCACACCAAGTTGAAATGAACTTCTTGATCCAACGAGCTTCCTTCTTGCCTCGATGCGACAATGTACTCTCGCCTCGATCGTCGAATCGCGATCGTCTCTTTTTGGAACTCTTCCAATGACCGCTCCGCCGTTTAGCGTGAAAACATAACCGGCGGGATCCGAGTCATCCTTGTCATATTGGAGGCGGCATCCGTATGCGCTCACTGGAGATTTCCATCTCCATATATCGAAAACATCCTTAGTCCTTCGCAAGTACTTGAGGATATTCTTGATAGCCACCCGATGACCTCACGGGATCCGATTGGTATCTCGCTTGTGACACTCGTGAGCATACGATACATCGGGCCTCGTACATAACATAGCATACATGATCGATCCTACTGCAGATGCATACGGGATCTGATCCATGCGAATCCTCTCATCTTGTGTCTTAGGACACATAGATTTCGAGAGTGTTATCCCATGAGTAATGGGAAGAAACCTCTCTTGGATTGCTCCATGCTAAACCTCTTTAGCATCTTGTCTATGTCACGATGATTGTGAAAGACCAAGCAACCTCTTTGATCTATCTCTATAGATCTTTATCCCAAGGATATAAGTTGCTTCACCAAGGTCTTTCATCGCAAATTGCTTTGACAACCAAATTTTAACTGATTGCATCAATGAGACATCGTTTAGAGTAACGATATGTCATCTACATACAATACAAGGAAAGCGATTGCATTCCCATTAACCTTTTGTACACGGTGTTCATCCGGATTTTGTGAAACCAAACACTTTGATTGACTCATCAAAGCGGATGTTCCAACTCTGGATGCTTGCTTCAATCCATAAATGGATTTACAAGCTTGCATACCTTTTCGCCATCATCGAAGTGAAGCCCTCTGGTTGTGTCATGTACACATCCTCGGCGATTTCCGTTAAGGAAAGGCGTCTTCACATCCATTGCCATATCTCATAATCATAATGAGCAGAATGGCTAGGAGTATCCGAATGGATTTAAGCATTACTACGGGTGAAGGTCTCGTCATAGTCAACTCCTTGTCTTTGGACGAAATCCTTTCGCCACAAGCCTTGCTTTGTAGGTAATCACATTACCATCCATGTCGGTTTTCTTCTTGAAAACCCATTTGCACCCTATAGGTTTTATCCCTTCAGGTGCATCAACCAAAGTCCATACTTGGTTTATGTACATGGAATCCATTTCGACTTTCATGGCACAAAGCCATTTTTCAGACTCTGAACTTTTCAGAACCTCTTCATAGGTAGCAGGCTCATCATTTTCTATGAGCAATACGTCATTCTGTTCACTTACAAGAAATCCATATCTCTCGGGAACAGTGCGCATCCTACTTGACCTCTGAACCGTGTGTCACGAGAAGGTTGGTATTACTTCATCCGAATGAGTGCAGTTTGAGTTGAGCGGTTGATACATGCTTGTTTGAGCATCTTGAACTTCTTCAAGTTCAACTCTGCTCCCTTGTCTTCTTGCAGAAGAAACTCTTTCTCTAAAAAGACAGCATGCTTGAAACAAACACCTTTTGTTCCTCCGCCAAGGTAGAATTGATATCCCATGGTCTCTTTAGGATATCCTACAAACAAACACTTGTCAGACTTTGCTTCAAGCTTATCTGACTGAATCCGCTTCACGTAAGCAGGACAACCCCATACTTTCAGATGAGAAAGATAAGGTTTTCTGTTAGTCCACATCTCATATGGAGTAACATCAACTGTCTTAGAGGGAACTCTGTTTAACAAGTAAACAGTTGTCTCTAGCGCATACCCCCAAAACAATTTTGGTAACTTTGCGAAACCCATCATTGATCGTACCATGTCCAACAAGGTTCGATTTCTCCTTTCAACCACACCGTTGTCTTTGCGGCGTGTAAGGAGGAGTCGAGATAAAATGCCATTATCTACGAGATAATCCGAAGCTGTTGGTCTAAGTATTCTCCACCACGATCGGATCGTAATGCCTTGATACTTTTACCAAGTTGGTTTTCTATTTCATTTCAATTGTTTGAACCTTTCAAACGCTTCAGATTTGTATCTCATCAGATACAAGTACCCATATCGTGAATAATCATCGATAAAGGTAATGAAGTAACGACAACCACTTCTGGCATGGATGGACATCGGACCGCATACATCTGAATGTATTAGGTCTAATACTCCAATCGCTCGTTCACCCTTTCCCTTGAAGGGTAACTTAATCATCTTGCCTAATAAACAAGATTCGCATGTTTCATATGATTCATAATCAAATGACCCTAAACTGCCACTCTAGTGGAGCTTAGCGATGCGTGTCTCATTTATATGGCCAAGCCGACAATGCCATAAGTAAGTTGACTTTAGATTATCTCTTTTATGCCGTTTGGTGTCATTGACATTTAAAATTGGATTAGACATATCTAATATGTAAATACCATTGCACAATGTACCAGTTCCATAAAGCATTCCATTAGAATTAATAGAACAACCATTGCTATTAAAATTCATATGGAATCCAGCTCTATTCAGATAAGAAACAGACAATATATTCTTTGTCAAAACGGGTACAAAATAACAATCATCCAATTCGGTACAAGCCCAAGAGGGAGAGATAAAACATAGGTTCCTACGGCTAATGCAAAGACTCTTGCTCCATTTCCAACACGTAGGTCTACTTCTCCCTTCATGGGTTGCCATCGTCACGAAGGCCCCGATATCATTGCATATGTGAGCCACAACCAGTATCAAATACCAGATGTTGTGATCGAGAATGATTAACTTCAATGACATACAAACTGAAGTAGTCGAGGCATCGATGCCTTCTTACGCTTCGGCGACTCGAGATAGACTTTGCAATTCGCCTCCAATGGCCATCTTTACATGAATGGAAGCAAGTTCCTTTCAGGCTGACTTCTTTGGTCTTCTTCTTGATGGCGCTTCCTTTGGTTTCTTTGCCTTCTTCTTCTTTGGGTTCTTTTCTTCTTGGAACTGAAGAAGAAGAAGCTACTACAAGACTTGCTTACTATCACTCTTGATAGTCTTTCATTTGTCTTGAGCAGATTGATCATTTCGTATTGTAGTGGATATTTGGTTCATCCGATAGTTTAGCACTAACTGCATAAGCGTCGGAAAATCCAACCAAATTAAGTCTATACTTAATTCATGATCCATTGCAAAACCTAAGACGGCCAATCTCTCAATATAGCCATTCATCTTCGTATGCGTCTTGCGGCAGATGTCCCTCGAGCCATCTTAGTAGTGAAGAGAAGCCTTGAGGTCTCGAACCTTTCGGACCGGCTTGCTCGTCAAACAGCTCCCTAAGATGAAAACTATAGTATAAGCATCCATGGACTCGTCGCTATCGCAGCTCGGGTGACATCGACGCAAGCATAATGCAAGTCGCCATGTCACCGTCCTTTAGATGCTTACTATATGCCTTTCGATCATCATCGAAGCATCGACAAGAAAGTGCATCCGAAGCGGAAAATCTAGGATATATCCTGACTTTCAGATCTGAGAACTATTCTCGATTCCTTAACGATCAAGAAAATTCGGTCCGATTAACTTGTTGGAATCCATAAGCGAGCGAAGATTCACACTTGACGACATTTTCAAACAACCTACACGGATAGAGAGGAAGAATGTTAGAATAGGAATAGATGCATAATCATAAGGACTTGAATGATATGCAAAAAGAGCTCCCACTAGTTTCATAGAATCCATAACCCTCATTACTGAATCCAAAGAAACAAAATGACATAATGTCCTAGTGGGTTGATATCCGATATTGCTAAGAATGACCTTGGGTTTACCCAACAAGCCACAACTTAGTTCAATCGGTAGATATCGAACATACCAATTGCATCATCGATAACCGACATTGAGAATGACCTTGGGTTTACCCAACAAGCCACCTTATGTCTCGGAGGTATCAAATATACCAATTACATCTTAGACACAACTATCGATCAGTCTTTATCAACTTGTTGATGTATGCACTTACATTGAGTATCAACTCTTTGATGCGATACATCCGATGTATGCTACCCAATTTCGCCTCTTTCCACGCTGACCTTGAGTTTACTCAACAAACTAACGCCTTCGGTGAAAACCAACCCATTAATCGAAAATCATATTTTCATGGTTGAACATATCCAGATAGAGTGAGCTTGGGTTTACCCAAAGAACCCATCCCTATAAGAACTCGGTTCTTACCATATTAATGGAAGGCGTTAGTTTTCATATACCGAGGAGGATTTAGAAACTCTAGACTCAAGTGAAGGATCATAGTCGCTAGGACTATATGGCATGATTTAGGTTTCATCAATCAAATTGAATCGATCCTTATAATCATCCATCATCGTCATCCAACTCGAGCATGTCACAAGTCGACTTTCATCAAATGCAAGTCACCTTATGCTTCTGCCACACACAAGTCGACTTGTCGATATAAGTCGACTTATGCTCCTGCTTCACGCACAAGTGGACTTGTAGGAAACAAGTAAGCCTTATGGCACTCGCTTGATGTACAAGTCGCCTTGTAAGGTCTTACAAGTCGACTTATACTAAGACCTTGAACAAGTCGACTTATGCCATGCACAAGTCGCTTTATTCAGTGGAGAAATGCTATAATCTCTAATCGGCTAATTCCTCAATCCATGCAATTCTAATTCTCAACACCATCATACCTAGGGTAATATCGTACATTGATGCCTCAATGAACACTTCATTGATTCATGAATGCCTTAAATAGTTAAACTATATGAAAAGCTTGAAATGAGTCAAAACTCATAAATATCCAAATAATTTAGGAACACCCAAATTCTCACCCTAAGCATCTCAAGCTAGTGTATACACTCTCAAAACTACTCGGCACTTGTCACAAAAATTGTGACGCCAAAACAAGCAAGAAAATGAAATATACTAACGAGATACAAATGTGACCAATTCGGCATTCAAAAATTCTTGGAAAAGCAAATTCAAGCAATTCAATTTGGAAATCATACTACATCAATTTAACACATTTTTAATCACATTAAAAATGCTGCAAGGCATTGGAATTGAAAAAGCAAACTCAATCAAGCCAAGCAAAACAGTCCCAACAATTTTCATCAAAACTGTCCAGTTCTGTACATTGCTTGAAATGATCAATGAAACAATTTCAATAAATCATGAGAAACTTATATAGGTTACCACATGTTATGAACATGCTACCTGAAGTTTTTCAGGATTTTAGGCCATCAAAATCTCAGTAAACCAAAATAACAAAACCGATTCCAAAACTGTGTTCATCAGCACAGCAATTCCCAACAGCATAGAATAAAATCGAAAATAAATATCCAATCACCTTGAAATCCAATTTCCATGCTCACAGACATTCCCCAACATCTTAGAGACATGTAGGTGAAGGAAAATCAAGAAAACGATTTTTCTAGAATTTATTCTTGATTTTATACTACTGCCTGTTCACAGAATCGTTTCAAAAACAGCATCTGTAAGCTTAGGGAAATAATTAGCAAAACTTTATCTAATCAAATCGATAAATTCTGAAAATTCATAGACATATTCTCTAATATGTTATGAACATTTCTGGGCAGAAAAATTTCGAAAACCCTATCTCTATAGCAATTCGAAAATTGGACAGCAAGCATGCATCAACATCACAAGCAATTAGGGTTTATGATCTAGCTTCAGTTAAAGCTTCATACACGACACCAGACTCTCTGATACCACTGTAGGAAAATCCCGGGAGGAACATCACATGTTCCAGCAGTGGAAACAAAAAATTTTATTCCCGGGACCTTTCCGAAACCCAGGATCCCGGTGTCGGTATGAAAACCTCAAACCTGAATAGCCAATAGAGACTATCTCTAAAGGTATCCACGCAGAGATCAGAAAACCTAACCGGATCAAACACTTTTGACCCGGGAATAGCTAGAACAGAATAAAGCCTGCTAGAGCCTACCTCTGTCCTGTGGAGAGCTTGATTCACGTTGGAACTTTGCCTTGGAGAAGAGAAAATTCGATGGTTGCCAAAAAGAAGACTTGAAAATCACCTTCTTCAAAGCAAGCTTAACTCTTAAGCTTCCAACCTCCAACCCTTGCAAAACCGTCGTTCCTCCTACTCAAATTCATCCATCTTATATGTCTTTTAACAATTAAAAGACTAGCCTTAGATGAAGCCAAGTGGGGGCTTAATGACCATTCATTAATTCATGGAATAAAGAAATCACTTTGAAAAGTCAAAGCTCTTATCTCTTCTCCCTCTTTCCAACGTGCATGTCCATATATATATAATAATTAATTAATTAATTTACTTAATTAATTAATTAGAATATAAATGCTAAGGTCCAGTCCAACTGGGGTCGGTCCTACTGCCTCTCAGGGCCCCAAATCTTTGAAACGACTCTAAACCTTTCTTAGCAATATTGATGTCGCGATCTCATCGGGACATATCCCAATCTCATCGAGATCCATTTAATCCAGTTGCTCTCCATAATTGGAACTCAGTCCAATACTATTTTACTGGATTCTCTGAAACACTCTTATCGTGTGACCCTTTAGGTTCCGGTTATGTTGGTCACTTAGATTAACAATTAATCTGAGCAAGTCATGGCGGTATCTAGCAACACATCATGACCCCAATTGACCGGAAAGTAATCGGTTTGATAAATTCATCACGAACAGATCACTTAACCCTTCCATAGACAACCATTGTGCAATTAGTCCTTTCATCATCCTATACCCCACTTAGTTATGAGTATGGCTAATATGTCAACTCTTACTAGACTAAGTCTAGCCTAAGTGAAATCGGTTCTGTCCGAGGACTCATTACTTTATATGTCTATGAAGACACTCTTCATGACATAGTCATGCTCGCCAGAGACTTAAAGTAATGATCCCTGATAAGAGGCTGTGGTATCTCTTACATTCTCGTATGATGAATCCTTTATTAGCTACTCAATTACCTTGAATACCTCAAGCTGCACTCCAAGCACCATCCTATGAGTAACCTCGGAAGGCCACAAGGAATGGAGTCAAAGTGCAGGATCGGTATCAAGATATCCTTGAGTACCTCAAGTCTAAGGAGACTTGCACCATTGCTATGATGAGATTATCATCGACATTAAATCCATGTGATGATCTCATGGCGTGTCATCCAATGAACTTACTACCACTAGTAAGCATCCATATGTCAACTCTAAATATCTCATATTTACAATTTCGAGATCCACCGCTTGATCCAATCAAGGAGTATGAGATATCTTAATCTGTCCGGATTAATGATGTCGATCTCATTAATCCTATGACTAGAGAAAATTTAGATACTGACATAATTGCACATGATAGGAATCTCAGGATTATGATCACATCATAATTTCCTTCATGCTATGTCATATATTATGGACTTCATTAATTTGATTAAAGATCAATATCAATTCATAAAGAATATCAAATAAATGAAACATGCCTTTCTTTATTTATTCATAAAGTCTGTACATGACTGTGAACAAAAAGCGCTAAAGGGGATTGCCTTTAGGGCACTACTCTAACAACAACATTCCCGTGTCCTGGGGACCTCGGCTGACTTTGGGGAACGAACGTATCCACAGCAACTCGAGTGGATACTTCGTCGTTTTCGATAGCTTCTTCTCGGTGGGTGGTATGAGGCTTCCATACGCCCCGATCGTTGACGAGATATGCACGGCTTATCAGCTAATGCCAAGCCAAATCCCTCCAAATAGCTGGAGATTTGTAAACGTTCTGGCGTTGTTGTGCCACCAGTTCGGCTGCCCGCCTTCGATCGACATCTTGCGCCATTTCATGAGATTGAGTCAGAGTCCGATCTCTGGAGCAGGAATCCCTTCTCTGCAGTACCGAGACGCTCGCTATCGACCGATCGGGACAGCTTTAAAGGTTGCTTGGCGGACCAAGTATTTCTTTGTGAAGCCTCCCGGGTCCTCCTCTGAGTGTCGGCCGTGGAGGTACCCCTTAGTCGAGAAATGGAATGACGTGTCGAGCGTATCCCTTAGTAGGAATGAGTGGGTAGTAGTAGATCGTATTAAAGGGCTCGGTCGGTATGACTTCGCTCGGCTCGTCCAGGGCTATTTCGGGGTCTCGGCCAATTCTTTTCTGCTTGACCCCCCGCTACGGATTAGTGGGCTCGGAGAAGGAGCGGCCCCGCCTGGTTGACCCCGCATAGTTTAGTTATTTACTACATTCCTTGATTATTGCGTCTCTCTCTAACTTGTGTTTGTTGCCGTGCAGCCATGGTGAGAGTAGAGGACTATACCAGGCCCGCCGCTCCCTCCAAGTCTAAAAAGCAGGCCACGAGGAAAAAGAAGGGGAAGGAAACAGAGATTGGTGAGGGCTCTACTCCGTTGGTGGACCTCGGTCGTTCTACGATGTCTTTGATCCCTTCGCTTGTTGAGGACAGTCCTGCGAGGCCGACGTCGCTGCCGATCATACCAATATGTATGGGCCGAGCAGGTATAGAAGAGGATGAGGAGGAGGAAGTGGATCCGCCTCTTAAGAGGAGGAGACTGGTTTGACTTCGTGATCTTCCATCCGAGCCGTTTGGGCTAGTTGGGAAGGCGAAGGAGAAGGAGAGCAAAGGGAAAGGTCAAACGACTGACGCCGGACAGTGGGAGTCTTTGATCAAACTGTCCATGACCTCCTCGATTGGGGAGTTTGACGTGTCCCACCATATTGTTGAGAGGAATACTCCCCCTGCAGACGAGGAGAAATTGGATAAGAAGAGTAATCGGGAGATGGGGTCTCTACTCCTTCGTAGCTGTGTACGGAGCTCAGTTATGTCCTTTGCAGTGGTGCAACGCCTGGAGGCTCTGGACCGGGAAGTTCAAGACCTTCATGAGCAGATGAGGACTCTGAAGGACGAGCTTTCGGAGGTGAAAGAGGGAAGAGACCTTCTTCAGGCTCAGAATTTTTCTTTAGAGGAGGAGAAGAAGGGTCAGGAGGAAGCAATGAGCGTTTTGAAAGCTCGAGTCGATACGGGGGAGGAGGAGATGACCAGGGCGATTACGGAGAAAAGTGAGCTGGAGTGGAAGGTGGAGTTGGAGAGGAAGCTTAAAGAGAAGTTCCTCCAAGACTACCATGCAGCGATGGAAGGCAAGCGCAGGACTGAGGAGGTGTTGACGAAGCTAGGAAGCTCTGTTAAAAAGCAGAGAATTGAGGCGATCAAGCGGTGGAAGAGGAGGAATCTAAATGCGGAATGCTTGGAGCTCACCTGCGATGCGACCCTTTTGGCCCTGAGGAAGAGCTATGAGGTTCACGTTCTCGATGGGTCAGAGCGGCCTTCATTTGAAGAGTATGCCGAGCCGTTGCTTCCGGCTCTCGTCCTTTCGCTGGAGGAAATGAAGGAGAAGGTCGTCGGGGAGCGGATCATTATTCCGGACGAGGAGTTAGATTTCAGCTCAGAGGAAGAAGAAGAGGAGGATGCTTCCCTGCTGCCAGCTCCTCTCGACCCAGTTGCTGGCTCTTCTCTTCCCTTGGCCGATTCTGTTGCGGATCCTTCCTCCGCTGACCCGGTTGTTGGTTCTTCGTCTCCTCCTCCTGAGGTGTCTTTATAAAGCTCATCCGGTCGGGCATGTGACCGAAACTTTTGATTTTAATGTCGCTTTCTTTGTAAAGCTCATCCGGTCGGGCATGTGACCGGAACTTTTGAAATGAATGATAGTTTGTTTTTTACTATCTCTTCTGCGTTTAGGATGAGATTGTCCCCTCAATTAGCGGATTGTGAACGAGTCTATTCGTTTATATGGTTAGGTGATTATGAGGCCGTATGGTCTTAGGTTTTTCCTTAGGATCCTGGATGAGTGTGTTCGATCTGCACTAAGTGAGGGGCCCCAATGCTCTTGCCTTGGCGACCCGACCGTCCGTAGTGGATCTATGGAGATGCCGAGCGATGGCAAACGAGAGTTCCAAGGATCTTGTCTTGGCGACCCGACCGACCGTAGTCGATCTTTGGAGATACCGAGCGATGGCGAACGAGGGTCCCAAGGATCTTATCTTGGCGACCCGACTGACCGTAGTCGATCTTTGGAGATACCGAGCGATGGTGAACGAGGGTCCCAAGGATCTTGTCTTGGCGACCCGACCGACCGTAGTCGATCTTTGGAGATACCGAGCGATGGGGAACGAGGGTCCCAAGGATCTTGTCTTGGCGACCCGACCTACCGTAGTCGATCTTTGGAGATACCGAGCGATGGCGGACGAGGGTCCCAAGGATCTTGTCTTGGCGACCCGACCGACCGTAGTCGATCTTTGGAGATACCGAGCGTTGGCGAACGAGGGTTCCAAGGATCTTGTCTTGGCGACCCGACCGACCGTAGTCGATCTTTGAAGATACCGAGCGATTTTTTACTCTTTGCCACATATGATGGAACTTTTCATTGCCCAGAAATCTGAAAATCCCTTTATTGATGACAATGGGGGCGTGGGCCGTTAAAAAACCAGTCTGGCAGGGGCAGGAAAAAGGTTCCCACATGTTGTATACAAAAACGGTAATAAGCAACAACTAACTAAAATAGAACTTATCTATTGGTAGAGGGCCTTCAAGTTTCAAGAGCAGCCTCCCTTTCTCTGTCTTCACTGAGGAGAACGAGTTCCGCTCTGCGGGCTTCATCATTTCGTTTGTCTTCATAGCCCGATGCCCTCTGATTATGAGTCATCCTGTCCATCTCCTCGTTCGCTCCCACATCAAGGGAGCTCGCCAGGACTACCGCCCCGTCTAATATTTTCGTTTCCGCTAAGTAGCACTCCCTTGCGATTCTCTGATGACCCCTGATAGTACCGATTCCCTGAGGCGTTGGGAATTTCATCGCTTGGTAGTGGGGAGAGACGACTTCTTTAAGGGCGTTCTGGGTAGCTCGTCCGATTATTGCGTTGTATGCCCCTTGAAACTTCACGACTAGGAACTCAACGTCCCTTTCTATTTGACTTGGCTTTTGTCCGAACTTCACTTTTAAAAAGACTCGGGCGAACGGGTAGGTTAATGCTCCAGTTACTCCTTTAATGGGTTCGTTTATAGGCAAAAGCCGATCTTCAGGTACCTTCATCTGCTTGAAGGCCTCATAATACAACAAGTCGACTGAGCTGCCCGTATCAATCATCACCCGTTTCACCTCGTAGCCTTCCATATTCAGATTTACAATGAGGGCGTCATCGTGAGGGAAACTTACTCCATCAAGGTCAGACTCGTCGAATGATATCATCCCGTCGCTCTCCTTCGGCCTTTTGGTTGATGAATCTCTGCCGACCTGCTTGGCATATCTTTTTCTCCCTTTAGCAGTGGATCCCCCCGCTGCATTTCCACCGAATATCATGTTGATGACCCCAGTCAATCGGTCACCTTGTTGCCCGACATTTCTGTCATCTCTTTCCCTTGATCGCCCTCTCTCTTCACATCGATTATCTGTATTTGCATTCTGACTTCCTCCGTCATTTTTATCATCCCGTCTCCAATTCTGTCATCTATAATCGTGTCGACCGCTCTTATGCTCGTTATCTCGGTCGGCATTTCACGCGTGCTTCACAAATCGGCGTAACCTTCTCCTTGGTATGAGGAATTCGATTTCTTTTTTCAACTACCAACAATCCTCCGTATCATGACCGACCTCTTTGTGGAAACGGCAATATAAGTTGGGGTTCCTATCCTTGTAGGGAGTCTTCATTTTGTCAGGTTCTCGGATAGTTTCCCCATCTGCTCTCATGGCTGCCAATACTTCCGCATATCGCCTGTTGAGCAGGGTGAAGTCTTGGTGATGCCACTGCCGACCGTTCGGCTTTCTCCAGGTCGACTGATCCCTCTGTCTCTTGTGATACTCATTTGTTCTACTACTCGTCCCGCGGTCATCTGCCTTGCGTTTTGTATTCTTTATTACTTCTTCGAGCTGAATGTACTTATCTGCCCGATGTCTGATCTCTTGAATAGATCGGGGTTGGTCGAGAGCTAATGACTTTTTAAACTCCTCATCCCTCGTGTTGCTCATAAGCGCGGCCAACATGGACGAGCAAGTGAGGTCGGGGACCTCGACCGCTTCGTTATTGAACCGAGTGATAAATTCTCGCAAGCTTTCATTCCTTCCTTGGGTAAGTTGCATTACCTCCAAAGGCATCTTCGTGGCCGCCATTGGTGGTGCTGGTTCAGAATAATAACTGAAATCTTCAAAGCGGTGATCTGCTCGAGGCATTTGTTGAACCATCGCCGAGCTCCTTCTTGGAAGGCCGTGCAGAAAGCCTTGCACTGGATGGCGTCCAGGATACAATGTAGACTCATCATGGACTGGAAGTGCTGCAGGTAGTCCAAGGGGTCGGTATTTTCATGCCGGGTGCCGGGAGGCTATCCAAGATTTCTGGAGTAAAAGGACAGTTGTATTGAGCTGCTGGGCGATCTAGGCGGAAGCTCATAGCTGCATTAATCCGATCATCCATGATTTTCTCTAGGGCTTCAGTTGGATGGCGACCGATCATCATGCTGGTCCGTCGTGCGGCTTGTCGCGCAGACGACTGTTGTTGTGCTGACTGAGACTGCAAAATCTAGCTAATCAACAGATATATCAGCCGCCTCCTCAATCTGCTTTCGGGTGAGGGAGGTGTGTGTAGGCAGAAGAGGATCTGCATCCGATCGGTGTTGGAGATTCGGACGCGTATTGCCCGCAGCGCTATCCTCCGCAGCCACGCTCTGTTCTTCTTGCTCCAAGGCTTGAGGTTGCGGTTGATCGTTCGGATCTGAAGATTCCGTGTGGGAAACATGAGGTGCAGGCGGCAGGGTTGTGGGTAATTGCAAACCCATGCGCTGCATCGCCAGAGCCGTGACGCCGCTATATCAGGTTAGTCATTTGTCGCATGACCGATCGTGTGTTTCGGACGTGGTGCCTGAAGTCGGGCCCCGGTGGCGCCAATTGGTTACGCCGATTTTGTGAGCGGGCGTTACCGTTTGGATCCATGATCGGCCGTCTTCAGGATGACTTCAACGTGAAGGTACCTGCAAAACAAAGGAAGGCACGTCGGGGGTTGTGTCCCTATTAGCCCCTCCGACGCTCAAGTCAATCTTTGCTGAAGGTGGGATTGCTGTAAAAGCTGAGAAAGCTAGGTTATGATTGTGCGTATCTTTGTTACGATGAAATTATACCTTATATACGGGACGAATGCTAGGATTAAGTCTTTACGTGTGCATGGGAGTCTTTTACATGCGGATGGGCTGAGAAGAGCATGAATCGTGTAACATCCCCTCTCCTATAGGAAGGGTATTTTGGTAATTAGGATGGGTTCGGGATATTTAATTATATCTCGGAATGCGCGTACAGCATATAGTTTCTATAATTACTGACGGGTTGCACATGCACATAGTATACATGCATTCATGTCATTTTCCGGCTTAGGGTTGAAATTGAACTCTTGTGTGTCATTAATGGGGTAATTGAGTTTGGAAAATTATTTGGACTGTGCCATAAATCGTTTTACATTTTAGGATTTTAGGAATTTTCTGGATTTTTCCGGAAACAATTCTGGGCCGGTAAAATCGCCAATTGGCGAATCGGTCAATTCTCGGTAGCAAAGATCGCTACCAAAGTGGCACGATAATATTGGGTATATTATTTTGGGACTGAAAGTAGGGTCATTAGAGTTAAATGGAGTAACATTTTAGATTGGATTAAATAATTGATAATTTGACTTTTCTTTAAAGTAGAACCAACCATAATTTGCCATTTAAAAGTTACATTTAATGCTTCCTCTCCACTCTCTCTTGGTTTTGCTTGTTTAAAGGAAAGGAAATGAATTGTTTAGGCTTTCTTCTTGTTCATCCGAATCACACTAACTTCTCCTCCATCAAAACATCAAAATTTGGCTCTTCTTTTCTCCACTTTTCTCCATAACTTTAAGCTAAGTTCTTTGATCTCATCAAAGTTAGATGATGGGTATGGTATATTCTTGAGAAGGAAAGGTGGTAGCTTGATATAGAAGTTAGAAGGAAAAGGTTGGAAGTTAAAGCTTTGAAGGAGAATTGTAATAGGTAAGTTTTCATTTAAGGGTTGAGTTTTAAATGAGGTTTGCATATGGATTAAATGCCATGATAGTGTGGGGTAGTTAATAAATGGGTTTAAAGCATGTATTAGGTTTAGGTAGGCATTAAAGTGATGGTTATTATGATTTGATGAAAAAGGGATGAGGCTAGGTGAAGATGCATTGAAGTTAATGTTATAGTTTGATTTTTGGATTGAATAGGGATAATTAATTGAGTATTTGAATTGAGGAATTTAGTGCTGCCAATTTTTCAGTGTTAGCCCTAATATATGTATGATGGTATTAATATTTAATTTGTATTTATTTTGATGTTTAGTGATGTGAAAAAGATATTGGAAGTGTTTGAACTAAGGTTAACATTGAATCTGGAAAATGAGATTTGTAATAGATGTTACTGTTTTATTCATAACTTATTGTGTAGAAATGTAAATGAGGTAAGGTTAGTGGCCACTGAAACTTTGGGATGTTGGCTTTAATTTAGTGTGAAATAGGTGTTGTTGAATTTCAATGATAGAAGGGTGAAATTTTGCATGGAAAGTTACTGTTCCATTGCCTGTGAACAGTAACCGCAACCATGACATCTGAGTTTTGTTGATTTTGTGAATTAATTGAGATGGAATTAGGAGAATGGTCTTCATGGAAGTTGTAGTATATTTGATTATATTTCCATTGCTACTGATCTTGCTATTTTGGAATTGTGTGTTGGGAGATATGAATTGATTACTAATGGCTGGTTTTGAGCATTTTGGATGAAACCTAGTTTAAGTGTGATTTTGTGAGTTTACTGATTTGAGGCAATTTTAACATTTTATGTGGACTGAAGTGGTGTGAGTAAGCTTCTGAAAAGTTGTAGAGGAAGAGATTATCTTGAAATTGATATTTTGTATGTAATTTTAGAAGTCAGAATTGGGAGATATGATTTTCAAAACTGATCCTACATTAGGTTATGAATGGCTGATGACAACAGAAACTTCCATAACAGTTTTCAAATTGTTAGAGATCGAATTGGATGTTGAGTGCTTCATGAAAATTGAAGTTTGAGATGTTATCTTTTCAGGGATATAAAGTTCTGAATTTATTGACTTGTATAATGGAAGTTATGCTTCTTGTAAGATTACTGCCCAAAGTGAAGGATTTCAGGGACAGTAACATTAGATGAATTAATTGACTTGGTTTGCAATAGAATTTGATTTTGGGTTGTTCATGAAAGTTGTAGAAGACATTGTGAACTTGTTGAACATATTTTTGTGGTAATTTATTACTGAAGAATCAGTGAGTTATGACATTGTAAATGTACTGCCCTGTGTTGATGAAAATTTAGTAGGCAGAAGGTTTGATGGGTTATTTGATACCCTTAGGGTTGGATTTGATTTTTTTGGTCTTCTTGAGAGTTGTAGAGCTTTGCATAAGCTTTCCAATGAGGTATAGTGGGTATTTTTCTGAATTGTGTGCTAAAAGTTAGAGTGGATGGAAATTAAGATTGAAATCTGGAAAAAAAGGCGAGTAGCGGTGGAAACTTCGCCCGCCTCATGGCGACGTTTTGCCTCGCCTCGCGAGATTTAGTGGCTGGTCGCGAGGCATGACGCCTCGCGATTGACGAAGTGAGGCGATTTAAGCCTGAGGGCGGCGTCTCGCCCCATGAGGCGTTCGAGATATATGTATATATAATTATTTTATTTTGATTATTATTTGTTATTAAAAGGTACAATTGTTCTTTTGTCAATTTCTTTCCGTCCGACGTCGATTGACCTGATTCCAGAGGCATCGGATTCGTTGAATATTTAATTTCATTTTCGAGAAATCGGAAATTTTAGGCGGAATTTGACGTAGCCCCTATCGATTGGAACTTGTAAACTTTGTTTTATTTAATTGGGGACCTATAGAGGTCCAATTGCATGCCGTCGGCGCTATGGATTTCTAATTTTTCATAGAATTTTATTATGGGAAATATTAGATTAGGGCGGGATTGCCATGAACATGCATTATATACATTTCACCGATTTCATGTGCATTGTTTAATCATTTACACCAATGGTAATGGTTATTCATTTAATTTGTTATAGAGGCTCCAGTGGACCATCGTTCCACGATTTGGCGAGACTTCCGGCGTTAGCGTGGAAGTTATTAGGTGAGTAACCTAGTTGGTTATTCCAATCTATGTGTTAATCTGTGAATTGATTGCCTACGGGAATACATGAATTATTGTTGTGACTGGCGCCTATGGGGATTACATGAATTATAAGCGTGATTGATTGCCCTACGGGATTATGTGGTATTCTTGTTGTGAATTTACATGAGGTAGCTGTTTAATTGAATTGAATATTAGGCTGTGAAATACCATGTTTCTTGTTGTGAAACATGTGCATTCATGCACAAATACATCACATTGTTAAAAGGAAAATTGTGAGCGAGGCGCCATCTTTGAGCAAGAGCCTGAGCTCGATATCTTGAACCGAGCCTCGAGCTCGATGGGAGATAATTCTCCCAGACGCGTCTATCTTGATCATCATTATGCGCTTTCGGTCACAATAATTGAAATGAATGGAAAAGAGTCACATGTGCATTGCATCTTGGATTCTATATCGACAATATTTTTAGCTGGGTGTATATTCTTGTCTTGTGGTGTAATTATTACGTGATTGTATTCATGTTGTGTTTATAATTCTGCGTGTATCTTGTTTCATGCTTATATGATGCATGAATTGGGAGAACCATCGATGATGGTTTCTCATTGAGTTCGCAAACTCACCCAAAATTGCAACTTATTTTTCAGGCCTAGCATAGGCAGATAGCTCCTCGGAATTTGTAGAGCCAGTATCTGATGGATTGGCGAGAAAAGCAATGGCTCAAAGGTCGGTCATTGGGCTTTCTTTTGGAGACCGATAGTTAGATCTGGTTATTATGCGATAAGTATGTGAAACATGTGTAACTTAAAAATCTTGTGATTGTGAATTATTAAGTTTTGAATGAATGAAATGGAATCTAGTTTGGTTTTAAAAAGTAGCCATTTCTTATTCTTGTCTTATGATTGTGATGCCATGAGGAGTGTAGTGGTTGTTGTCGGTAGTGGTCTCTTGTCGTAGGATATGTATCGGAATGACTACAGGCGTTACGGTGGATACCCTATGGTGAGGGGCGCTACATTTAGTGGTATCGAGCATGGTTTGGCATCTTTGGGAATAGTAACAATATAGGTATGAATCGATGGGCTGCTGAAACCGATCGAATTTTGTTTTGTTTTAGGTCTTGATACTAGGTGATCGGGTTGAGCGGTCGGTGACGAGGATCCGTGGGAGCAAGTAGAGAGTCTTCATGCCTCGTCTCGAGGAGTTGCCTCCTCGAGTTCCGTGAAGCGGAAAGGAGGTATGACTTCTTCTGCATGGCGGTATGAATTTTATGGCGATGCACTTCGCCGAGGCCGAGAGGATGGTTGGAGAGGATGAGAGAGTCTTGACCAGATGGATTCTGAACGATGAGAGGTTCGATTATGCGATATCACCATTGCAGGCCCTGACATATAAGTGGTGGAAGGCGTGCCGAGCGGTACCACCGAGCCTTGCTTGTTGACATAAATTTGAGTTTACGAGGGCCTTGAGGATAATTATATGCCCAAGGTCTATCTTGATATGAAGATGCAGGAGTTTCGGAACTAAAGCGTGGTAGGATGTCGGTGGTGATTATGAGGTAAAATTTAATGAGTGATAGATTATGCTCTTGTGATGGTCCGTGAGGGTGATAAGTCTTGGAGGTTCGAGAATGGCCTCAACACCGAGATCCGTGCAGGTTGGCTTGGTCGGACATGGGTACATTCATTGAGTTGAAATTCTTGCCGTTAGAGTGGAGCGGTGATGAGACAGAGACAGTGAGATTGGGTCCCGGTAAGTGCCCAATGATAGTCGAGCAGCTCTGGCAGGAGCTTTAGTAAGCGCCAGGCGGGACTTTCGAGTCTCCGGAGGTTCGAGACGATCTGGATTTGGGCGGAGGGAGATTTGGATCGTTGGTAGTGGTAGTGGCAGAGGCTCTGGGCAGATTTCTCCAGTGTGCCCACATTGTGAGAGGAGGCACAGTGGGGAGTGTTGGTGGATTACTGGAGCCTATTTGAGGTGCGGCTCGATGGAGCATCAGTCGAGGATTGCCGGATACATGAGAGTTCAGCTCTTGGGAGTGGACCAGTGGGAGTTCCTTCTTGCATGTGAGTAGAGTGGGTGGATCCGGACGGAGGGCCGAGGTAGAGGCCGTGGTAGAGTGAGGGTCCTTTGTGAGGGCCGAGGGTCGGGCACCACCACGCCCCAGCGAGTGTATGCCATGACGCGGCAGGAGGCTCAGGATTCCCGATGTTGTAGCTGGTATGCTTCTCCTTTCTGATATTGAGGCATTTGCATTGCTGGATCCTGGATCCACGCATTCTTTTATTGCACCTCATATGGCATGTAGATTGCATGGGGATAGGGAGATGTTACAGTATGGGCTAGAGGTGAGTACACCTCTAGGTACTACTACTGCATTGGGAGAGGTCTGCAGGGGATGCTCGATTCAGATTGATCAAGCAGTATTGAGGGCAGACCTTATAGTGTTGCCTCTGAGAGAGATCGATGTCATTCTGGGGATGGATTGGCTTACTGCTCATAGGGCTATCATGGACTGCTATACCAAGGAGGTTGTTTTGGAGTCTCCTGGTCAGCCTAGAGCAGTGTTCAGAGGAGTTAGCCAGGCAGTGCCAGCCCGGATGATCTCTTTCCTTAGTGCCCTGAGGTTGATGCAGGGAGGTTGTGAGGCCTATCTGGCTCATGTGATTGACACCAGAGTTGAGCAGAGGCTTCAGGATATTCCGTGGTTGGGAATTTCAGATGTGTTTCTGATGAGTTACTGGGCTTGGCCGGATCGGGAGGCGAGTTTACCATTGACCTCGTTCAGTACCGCTCTATATCTATACCTCCATATAGGATGGCTTTGTGGGCGGGAGTTGAAGGTTCGATTGCGCAGGAGTTCTTTGGAGAAGGGTTCATTAGACCTAGTGTTTCACCATGGGGAGCTCCAGTTTTGTTTGTGAAGAAAAAGGATGGGACTTTGAGGCTGTGCATCGATTATAGGCAGCTGAATCGGGTGACAGTAAAGAACAAGTACCCACTGCCTAGGATCGATGACTTATTTGATCAGTTGCAGGGAGCTCAGGTGTTCACCAAGTTAGATCTGCGATCTGGTTACTATCAGTTGAAGATTGCAGAGGCCGATGTGCCTAAGAGTGCATTCAGGAGCATGTATGGACATTTCGAGTTTCTAGTGATGTCGTTTGGGTTGACAAATGCCCCGGCAGCTTTTATGGCCTTGATGAATAAGGTATTTCAGCCCTACCTGGATCAGTTTGTTATAGTTTTCATTGATGACATCCTAGTATATTCGAGGGATAGACAGGAGCATAGTGAACATTTGAGGATTGTGTTACAGACGATGAGGAGCATATGAGGAGACAGTATCCTCATCTTTTCGATCAGTCAGGTAAGAATTTCGAGGACGAAATTTTTGTTAGGAGGGGAGAATTGTAACATCCCCTCTCCTATAGGAAGGGTATTTTGGTAATTAGGATGGGTTCGAGATATTTAATTATATCTCGGAATGCGCGTACAACATATAGTTTCTATAATTACTGACGGGTTGCACATGCACATAGTATACATGCATTCATGTCATTTTCCGGCTTAGGGTTGAAATTGAACTCTTGTGTGTCATTAATGGGGTAATTGAGTTTGGAAAATTATTTGGACTGTGCCATAAATCGTTTTACATTTTTAGGAATTTTTCGGAATTTTTCTGGATTTTTCCGGAAACAATTCCTGGACCGGTAAAATCGTCAATTGGCGAATCGGTCAATTCTCGGTAGCAAAGATCGCTACCCAGTGGCACAGTAATATTGGGTATATTATTTTGGGACTGAAAGTAGGGTCATTAGAGTTAAATGGAGTAACATTTTAGACTGGATTAAATAATTGATAATTTGACTTTTCTTTAAAGTAGAACCAACCATAATTTGCCATTTAAAAGTTACATTTAATGCTTCCTCTCCACTCTCTCTCGGTTTTGCTTGTTTAAAGGAAAGGAAATGAATTGTTTAGGCTTTCTTCTTGTTCATCCGAAATCACACTAACTTCTCCTCCATCAAAACATCAAAAATTTGGCTCTTCTTTTCTCCACTTTTCTCCATAACTTTAAGCTAAGTTCTTTGATCTCATCAAAGTTAGATGATGGGTATGGTATATTCTTGAGAAGGAAAAGGTGGTAGCTTGATATAGAAGTTAGAAGGAAAAGGTTGGAAGTTAAAGCTTTGAAGGAGAATTGTAATAGGTAAGTTTTCATTTAAGGGTTGAGTTTTTAAATGAGGTTTGCATATGGATTAAATGCCATGATAGTGTGGGGTAGTTAATAAATGGGTTTAAAGCATGTATTAGGTTTAGGTAGGCATTAAAGTGATGGTTATTATGATTTGATGAAAAAGGGATGAGGCTAGGTGAAGATGCATTGAAGTTAATGTTATAGTTTGATTTTTGGATTGAATAGGGATAATTAATTGAGTATTTGAATTGAGGAATTTAGTGCTGCCAATTTTTCAGTGTTAGCCCTAATATATGTATGATGGTATTAATATTTAATTTGTATTTATTTTGATGTTTAGTGATGTGAAAAAGATATTGGAAGTGTTTGAACTAAGGTTAACATTGAATCTGGAAAATGAGATTTGTAATAGATGTTACTGTTTTATTCATAACTTATTGTGTAGAAATGCAAATGAGGTAAGGTTAGTGGCCACTGAAACTTTGGGATGTTGGCTTTAATTTAGTGTGAAATAGGTGTTGTTGAATTTCAATGATAGAAGGGTGAAATTTTGCATGGAAAGTTACTGTTCCATTGCCTGTGAACAGTAACCGCAACCATGACATCTGAGTTTTGTTGATTTTTGTGAATTAATTGAGATGGAATTAGGGAGAATGGTCTTCATGGAAGTTGTAGTATATTTGATTATATTTCCATTGCTACTGATCTTGCTATTTTTGGAATTGTGTGTTGGGAGATATGAATTGATTACTAATGGCTGGTTTTGAGCATTTTGGATGAAACCTAGTTTAAGTGTGATTTTGTGAGTTTACTGATTTGAGGCAATTTTAACATTTTATGTGGACTGAAGTGGTGTGAGTGAGCTTCTGAAAAGTTGTAGAGGAAGAGATTATCTTGAAATTGATATTTTGTATGTAATTTTAGAAGTCAGAATTGGGAGATATGATTTTCAAAACTGATCCTACATTAGGTTATGAATGGCTGATGACAACAGAAACTTCCATAACAGTTTTCAAATTGTTAGAGATCGAATTGGATGTTGAGTGCTTCATGAAAATTGAAGTTTGAGATGTTATCTTTCAGGGATATAAAGTTCTGAATTTATTGACTTGTATAATGGAAGTTATGCTTCTTGTAAGATTACTGCCCAAAGTGAAGGATTTCAGGGACAGTAACATTAGATGAATTAATTGACTTGGTTTGCAATAGAATTTGATTTTGGGTTGTTCATGAAAGTTGTAGAAGACATTGTGAACTTGTTGAACATATTTTGTGGTAATTTATTACTGAAGAATCAGTGAGTTATGACATTGTAAATGTACTGCCCTGTGTTGATGAAAATTTAGTAGGCAGAAGGTTTGATGGGTTATTTGATACCCTTAGGGTTGGATTTGATTTTTTTGGTCTTCTTGAGAGTTGTAGAGCTTTGCATAAGCTTTCCAATGAGGTATAGTGGGTATTTTTCTGAATTGTGTGCTAAAAGTTAGAGTGGATGGAAATTAAGATTGAAATCTGGAAAAAAAAGGGCGAGGTAGCAGTGGAAACTCGCCGCCTCGCGAGCGTCGTTCGCCTCGCCTCGCGAGATTTAGTGGCTGGTCGCGGCGACGCCTCGCCTCATGAAGTGAGGCGATTTAAGCCTCGAGGCGGCGTCTCGCCCATGAGGCGGGCGTTCGATATATATGTATATATAATTATTTTTATTTTGATTATTATTTGTTATTAAAAGGTACAATTGTTCTTTTGTCAATTTCTTTCCGTCCGACGTCCGATTGACCTGATTCCAGAGGCATCGGATTCGTTGAATATTTAATTTCATTTTCTGAGAAATCGGAATTTTAGACGGAATTTGACGTAGCCCCTATGACGGAACTTGTAAACACTGTTTTATTTAATTGGGGACTATAGAGGTCCTAATTGCACCGTCGTCGCGCTATGGATTTCTAATTTTCGTAGAATTTTATTATGGGAAATATTAGATTAGGGCGGGATTGCCATGAACATGCATTATATACATTTCACGATTTCATGTGCATTGTTTAATCATTTACACCAATGGTAATGGTTATTCATTTAATTTGTTATAGAGGCTCCAGTGGACCATCGCTCCACTGATTTGGCGAGACTTCCGGCGTTAGCGTGGAAGTTATTAGGTGAGTAACCTAGTTGGTTATTCCAATCTATGTGTTAACTGTGAATTGATTGCTCTACGGGGAATACATGAATTATTGTTGTGACTGGCCCTACGGGGATTACATGAATTATAAGCGTGATTGATTGTTCTACGGGATTATGTGGTATTACTTGTTGTGAATTTACATGAGGTAGCTGTTTAATTGAATTGAATATTAGATCGTGAAATACCATGTTTCTTGTTGTGAAACATGTGCATTCATGCACAAATACATCACATCGTTAAAAGGAAAATTGTGAACCGAGGCACCATCAGATCGAACCGAGCCTAGAGCTCGATATACTGAACCGAGCCTCGAGCTCGATGGGAGATAATTCTCCCCAGCAGACGCGTCTATACTGATCACTGTTATGCGCTCGGTCACAATACTGAAATGAACTGGAAAAAGAGTCACATGTGCATTGCATACTGGATTCTATATCTGACAATATTTTTAACTGGGTGTATATTCTTTGCATTGGATCGTAATTATTCTCGGATTGTATTCATGTTGTGTTTATAATTACTGCGTGTATACTGTTTCATGCTTATATGATGCATGAATTGGGAGAACCATCGATGATGGTTTCTCATTGAGTTCGCAAACTCACCCAAAATTGCAACTTATTTTTCAGGCCTAGCATAGACAGATAGCTCCCTCAGACTGTAGAGCCGTATACAGTGGATTGGCGAGAAAAGCAATGGCTCAAAGGTCGGTGGGCGGGCTTTTGGAGACCGATAGTTAGATCTGGTTATTATACAAGACAAGATGTGAAACATGTGTAACTTAAAAGTATCTTGATAGATTGTGAATTATTAAGTTTTGAATGAATGAAATGGAATCTAGTTTGGTTTTAAAAAGTAGCGATTTCTTATTCTTGTCTTATGATTGTGATGCCATGAGAGTGTAGTGGTTGTTGTCGGTAGTGGTCTCTTGTCGTAGGATATGTATCGGAATGACCTACGGGCGTTCTGGTGGATACCCTATGGTAAGGGGGCGCTACAAATCGGACTTGGGTTAACTAATGAGTGTAAGACCCATCTTTTAAGAGATCGACCGATCGGCCCGTGGATTATTATGGTTGGGCTTGGGCCTAATTCAACCGACCCGACCATATATATATATATATGTGAATATTGTGCATTACGAGCTATCATTAAGGTCAAGCCAAATTAAAGTGATCTAATTAAAATTTGGATTTAAAGCATCTAATAAGATATTGGCTAATTTTATATATGTAGGGATTAGGATAACAATTTTTAATTTGATATCGCGCCAAATTAGGGTTTTACACTCTTAACAATATATCCAGATATGCTTCCACTTTTATGTCTTGACGATTCAACATGGGTTTTGAGTTCTAGACAATATTCTACATCGATTAAGGTTTTTTACAACATGTTAATCATCAGTTTGGGAGCTAAGTACGTGGCATGATCCAAAGGTGTGCCAGCATCAAAAACAGAGGTGAAATTTAGATCGCAATAGAAGCAAAACCACTTGTATCCACATGTTCTTTGTTTAATTAAAATCTTTCTTTTTGATAGATCCAAAAACACTACATTAATGACCCAAAAAGAACTTGTTAACCTTCTGAATGGAGCACGCACCTTGTCCTTTAAAGGTACTACAGCGCTAATCCTTTCGTACCAGTTTCTACATTCGTCTTCATTGAGCTTGATTTTATTTGAGAATAAGAAAGGGATCTATCCGATGATTAAAGATCAATCAATGTAGGCCTTGCACATAATTAATAGTGAGACCAAGATGATCAGGGATTAAGATGCCATATATATGTTAGGTTTTAAATATATTAATTATAGGTGCGCTGAAAACATCGGTATTTACTGTTACTGAATTGTACTTAGCAATAATGATCGATATTGCATGTCTATCTCAGATCAAATCTGTTAAGCTGCGATGGGAACCAGAGAGATAAATTCCATGTGCTGTCCAAACTTGGCAGATAGGAGTTTTTTTGTTATCTCCGACGCAAACAATCTTTTGCAGATGATATTAAGCCAACTGGCTAAGGCTCGATTAATAATTCAACCTTATTATTTTTTCATCGTGCAGCTTAAAACTTTGACCAATATGCAATTTAAATAGAGGATAAAGCTTTGAACATTCTATCACATTTAAGTCAAAAGATCATAAAGTCCAACTTAAGTATTCAAATATATAATATTATGACTCCCGTCTTTCTCCCAAACCAGGACCGTGAAACCCTTTTTTTTATTTTTTTCTTCTCTATACTCAGTGCTTGATGTATATTTAAGTGGACATAACCAGTGAACTTGGGATGAGATCAAATTGACCACAAAAGAGGGCATTGATGGGAAAATTGCACCGACTTCTCACTCGACGTATTATCAAGTTAAGACGGTGCTTTGTTGAAATCTTGTGTTGCAGATAACTGTCAAAACTCTGCCCTTAATTTCTTTGTTTGTAAAAAGTATAGTCACTTTATGACTTTTTACTTATCTAGATGGACCTTTTGTGTTTTTTTTTTTACAACTTTGAGAAAACCAAAACTATTTTATAAAAGAAATACTATAGTCAAGGAGAGGACTACAGGAATATCGTACCAAACTTGAAAATATGAAGAAATGCCTTATCAAGGAAAATGATCATTATTAATTATCAATATGTATTCTTGTCCACCTTTTTCTTAATTTATTCAAGCGGTAATTTACGCTACTATATTCTCTCGTTTCTTCTCCTTCTGGGAACTCCCAATGTATGCCACCAACCCATTTAAAAGCTAGCTCTTTCTTTTCTGAAGATTTCTCTTTCTCTAGATGAATATGTGTAACCAAAAGGGTATAAAGAATCATTGATATCATTGATACTGACTATCAAAACTATCTTTTTGTCACACTTAACTGGAGCAATGCATGTGCATCTAGTTACACCAAATGGCCAAAAAAATCAAACTTTATTGACAATTATTGCACCCCTTTTAATAATCTTCTCGAACAAATTGCGTTTCTATCACTTTTGCAAATGCTGTGCAAGATGTGATTATATACCTTCCAGCCAATTCTATGCCAACAAAATATCCTAATGTGTGTACTTGAGTAGAAATCACACAATGTCATTAAGGTTAAATGTTTACCAATTAATTTTTTTAAAACTATATACAGCTTAACCTTGGAGAAGTAACATGAATTACATTAACTTCACTCCTAAATAAGCGAAGATACTAACTACATATGCAACCAAACGCTCTAGGGTTAACAAGTTTCTATATATTTACGTAGATATGTCCAAAGGTCACTGCATGTGCTATGGTTTTTCATCAACTTTGTGCTGCAGGTGTTCAGATCTATACATCGAGTAACAATTTTCACTCATCGTCGATCCTCGAGAAAAGTCAATTTTTATGTTTTGAATTCTCTCATGCAAATGCCTCAGAATCTTTGGTGTCTCAGTAAATATTGGCTAATCACTTGATAGATCTCATCATCTCAGTCTAAAAGCATTGTGTCAGATCCCACAAAATTTGCAGATAACCCGGTTGACATTTTGATGCCCCCTTTGTCTTGAGTGGCCCTCTCTAATTGTTGGTTGCCTGGTTTGTGTTTTCTTCTGTTTTGCATCAAAGCAAGTTAATGTAGGAGGAAATAGGAAATAGGAAATAGGAAATGCTGTTTTTTTTTTAGCACAGTCAATTTATATGTCCTATGAAATTGTGTAGCGTCCATGCCAGATGGGATACAGTTCTAACTATATATTCTAGTCAATATTTGACACATTTAGTCAATATACTTTAGCTTATTTTATACCCAACCATGATAGTTGTTCTACACTCGTGAATCATAGTGGAGCTAGAACATGTCTTAGCTTCTACATGATTGTTCCCGTTGCCTGGTCTCGTAGTGCCCAATTATAGGATAGTTAAGTCTTGATGGTCACAAAGCAGCAAGATTGGGTAGACAAAAAATATCTTGAACCTAATCATTACTTTCAGAAATAATATAGAATTGAATGTTGTGGTTATGATCGATTTCTTTGACCACTACACTCCGCACAATGTCTTCAAATCTAAGGAATCGAGCAATAATTTGTTGATACTTAGAGCTTGGTCGTATTAACTTTTAATAAAGTCAGTTTGCTTCTCCTATTATTTCTTAAAGAATTGAAAGAGAAACAATTAACACAAGATAAATAAGTTTGGTGTTTGTTTTTCGTTAATGAAAAAGAGAAAATATTCTTGTTCAATGAACTTTTAATTATTTTGCCAATTAATGCCTTCTTTTCCTTTTAAATGAAACTAATTAGTTCATATGTGATTGAATTATTGAAAAATCAAAAGATAATCGATTGACCTTATGTTATTTCATATTTTAAAAGAAGTCTTTAATGGTTACAAGGAGCCTTCACCTAAGTTATCAAGAAGATTGATTATCTAATTTCTTGCACTACAAGAAAATTTGGTTTCAGCAACCAAATTCTCAGCAACCATAATAAAATGGTTACTAATTATATACATTTTGCAACCAAAAATTATTTGGTTGCAATATATAAGTTACGTATATTTTTTTCCAACCAATAAATACTTGGTAGCTATAGATGGTCACTAAAACTTACAATTCATGGATAATAATATAACGACTAAACTTAATAATTTTAGCGACAACTTTAATAGTCGCTATAGAAAATTATTATTAACAACCAACTATTGATTGGTCACTCCAAATATTTCAAATTTTCCATTAACAACCAATAAATTTGGTTGCTAAATTTATATGACTTCTTTACAAAGAACCATTATATAATTGCTAAAGAAGTATTTATAGCAACAAAATAATTTGTCACTAAGTATTTTAGAAAAGATTAAAAGAATTCTTTAAATTCGGTCCATGTATTTTAAATTAGTTTAAAGGCTCATTCTTATAATAATTAATTATTATAATTTAATTTATATTAATTTTTATAATTCAAAATATATTGTCATTTGAGGAAAGAAGTTATCTAATAAAAATTTATTGTTTGGTAATGTTTGGTATATTTTTTCATTTACCTCTAGTTAATTAAATTAGTGAACTTTTATTTAGTACGGAAATATACATATTACTTTCAATATCTTTTCATTAAAAAATCAAAAGTTAAGCATAAATTTTTAGTTTACAATCTAACTTGAAAAGTTAAATCTAGCAAGAGATGCTAAAAGCTCAAAAAACTGAAAATTAAAGCCAATATATTGTGACTTTTGTGGGAATAACATTAAAAACGAGGAATTATAAAAATATCAATTTTGGGTCAATGTCATTAGCGTCAATACCTCTCTCCAAATAATAAAAGGAAAAAATGAATTATATTAGTATATGCATAATGGGAAACATATATGGACCCAAACATATGTTCTTGCCAAAATATCTAATGTGATCTACACAAATTATAAATATGAAACACGAATTAAAAAAAAGTGAATTAAAAAAAACCACTCTGGTTCATAGAGATGATTTTGATATGAATGGTGTCTTTAATTTCTAAAAGAAAATTTCTCATTTCAACAAATAGATGATTATGCTGAATGAGACATATGGACTTAAAAAATAAGTTTCTCATATCAGTAAGTTTATGGTGTCCCTTAGTAAAGAGACAAAAAAGTATTAAATAAGGGACGACTTATCTTAGGTAAAGGACATATTCCTAAATAGAAGCCCTTTTCTCTTGGGTTAAACACTTAATAAATGGTGTACTTAAGGGTATTTAATTGAGAACAGTACTCTAAGGAGAACCATCTTTGAAGAAATCTTAGTAAGGTCCTTAAGGAATTCAATATCAGCCAAAGAATCAAAGAAAAACTAATTTCATTGCTCTTAATTTCAATTCATACTCCAATGGTAAAGATTTTGTCATCTAATCGAAATATACTTTGGGCAAATATTCCAGTGTCTCTTATAAGCATACTTTGAGATGCAGAGCCTTAAGGTCCATTAGCATAGGCGGTATGTTCAAATAGGCCATTCCTAATATTTCATTCATCTTATGGTTAGCCGTTAAAGAAAGACTAACCACCAAGGGTAGAATACATGATAATATTATCATCACTAATGGTTACTCTCTCTGCCATTTAGTTCCTAAAATCATTGACCGTTTATTCTTCCAACATAGATTCTCTACTTATGGTAAAAGAATTTACATAAATTTAATCTTTCTTACCTAACTCAAACATAGCCACAAATCATATTATAGATCACTCAAAGAAGATGGAGAACCAATGAGAACTCCATTAACTTTGGCATATCATTTAGATTGTATAGATATGCAAGATGAAGATATAACAGGGGATTTGGGCAGTATGTTGGCAATGCAGGTCATTCTGTATGGTAGAGGTAAAATTATATTAAGTTAACATAACCCAAAGCTGATCCATTAAATTGCAATGACCTGCAGCTGTGCAATTCTTGGTTTCTTTCGGTGGTACTTATGACCCACCAATAAGCCATGTAAACAGCAAAATTATATTTTAATTTTGAGATTAAACACCGTAAGTAAACGGTTAAACACTAGATAATGCCTAATTGTTGTGGGAAAGGATCTACATCGGTCTCATACTTAAAAGTTAACGACAAAAGATCCAAAGTACCTACGTCTTTGAAAAGAACAAGGTCAGAGTAGACAAGTGTTGAAACCAAAACTTGCAAAAAGAAAATTTACTAGTATCGATATTAGCTTTTATGAGCCACAGATAATGAATAGAAGAAATCGTTGTGTTCTTCATTTGGATCCAAAAAGAGGAATACTTAGTTATCAAGAATAATTAGTCAATAAGAAACACTTACAAGTTGATAAATTTTGGGACAACTCAAATTATACTTCATCAAGATTCAACGCCCCTGGTACACACTCAACAATTGAGGGACTTTATCGAAAAGCATGACACATACCTCAGAAACCGCTTCTCACCAGAAATAACAATGAACCAAGACTCCAATTTTCCTTAATAAGTCATTTTGACTGCAAGATATTTACCACTCTAAACACAGGGATGATTCTATTCTCCAAACTGAAAAACAAGATCATAGGGCATTGCACAATCATCTTTGAAGACCGTCCCATCTTGTTCACAAAAAGTCCATTGCCTCACTGATTTTCTTCTCCGACATTAACATACAATTAAGATGCTTCCTAAATGCGTAAGTATATCGTCTTTAGACCAACCCCATTTCGAATAAACCCCAAAGCATCGCTCCTTGTAAACTTATTGACCTTCCCAATAAGGGCATGCATTGCTAATACAAAAGTTAATTTCTTTGGATCAAATCCCATTTCTTTGACCTCTTCCACAACTCGCTAAACTCTTGAGACGCGTTTGAAGAAGAGCCTCGTGGAAATTAGCCAACAAAATCGAAATGCTCGAGCCGAGATACACCAGATTCTCTCAAGAGCATCTATACAAATAACAGGGCAATCAAAGAATTATCAATACTTTTATGTGTGTATAGATATGCAAGATGAAGATATACATACCAAAACAAGGAAATCAAGAGTCTGGGAGAGAAACAGAGATAACAGAGGAACTGAGAGTTGGAGGAGTGGGAACGTGCATGCAGTTAGGATATAAGAGAATTAGGGTATGAGGTAGAGATAAGCAGGGGCACAAAATATACAAAAAAGCGCTAAAATAACAAAATCTAACGCCAAAATAAAAATAAAATCTGCGTAAATAGCCTTCTCAATTACCATATCATCCAAAGCTAAAATGTTAAGGCACTTCAAACCGTAAATCCAAATTCAAAGCAATCTAAGGAAAGCTTTATGGGTTGTTTGGAAGAAGATGAATTCTCCCATAGGTTTAAAACTTACTCTGTTAATAAATTCAATTCACCTTATAAATCAAGTGAATTGATCCCCAAAAGCTGCTCTCTTCTTTTTTAACTCACAAACCTAATAATACCCACTATTCCAACATAATAACCCTACGCACTGCATTTGAGCCACACTCTTCTCCCAACAGCAATGGCTTCAATTTGTGTGGAGGGGTAGTACCTTGAGATGTTGGCCTTGACCCAGTTGTCGAAAAATATCTGGTCACCGGCGGCGGAGGATAGTAGCTCATTGGGCAGCGCTACGACTACGTTTATACCTGAGTTCGCTAGTGCAATTAAGACCGTTGAGTCTGTGTCGTGGAAATTGGTCGGGGTTGGGAGGTTGTTGGCTATTCTGCCATAGTTCACGCCTATTGTGCCCACTGACTCTGCTTACACAAAACAAAAAGGAATGAAAATAGATGAAGACATTAAGTAACCACAAAATAGGCAAAAGTTGAACCTAAGATTGTTATAAGAACAAAGTAGGTACCTGAAAGATCAAATAAGGTGAGAAGAAGAAATAAGAGTGAGAGTGTGTGAGGGTCCATATCACCTTCGACGTCGGGGATCTCTCCGCTGTAGATCTCATGCTCCTCCTCCTCCATCTCTTTTTGTTATTACTTCAAGGCAAAAGATCTTTTCTGATTGTGGATAATCGGTGAGCCCATTGACATTAGTTCCAGATCAAGAAACAGAGAGGAAACGTTTGTGGTGTTTCAAATAAATTTTATGGGTTTATTTTTTGGATAAGAGCATAGTTAACCATTGGATAAGGAGGATTTTGTTGTCCATCGGATAAAGACTAGAGCTTTATCTATTGGATACGTTTTGTTTTTTCCAGAATGCTTTCAAAGAATTTTCAAAGCCAATAACCAATAAATTTCTTATTGTTTTGTAATAAAGTGACGATGGTTGTTATGGATTTATTTGATTTTATACGTTAATCATGGGAAAGTTTTCCATGTTTTAGTTTAATATTATGAGGAATGAGTTTTAAGTCTAAATTTTATAATTTTTGGTTTGATTTTTAAAATTTTGACCCAATTCTCAATTTGAATTGACGGGATTGTTAATGTCATAACATCAAGAAATTAAAATTATGATGTTTTCATACAGTTTATGTAAAATTTGGTATTAATTTTAAATTTTGGTATTTTAAAGAAAATGTAGCATTTTAAATTAAATTAATTGAAACAACATGTTGTCAAAGCAACTTTTCTTATTAAATTAATTTAACTTAGAATGTTAAAAGTTTTGTGTATGTTATTTATGTAAGGAAATTATCTTTAACAAAGAGGAACGTGTACTTGAATGCAAAATACCACACAACAGATGATTTTAGATTTTATCTCAATTAAATATGTCCTTAAATTGCTATATTTAAAAAGCAGTGGTCCTGAAATTAATATATTTAAAAAACAATGGTCCTTAAATTGCTATATTTAAAAAGAAGTGGTCCTTAAATTACTACAAAAAAAGGAATGGTCCTATTTTGCCATTTGCCAATAGTTATGGTACGAAATTTGCAATAAAGTCAATAAAAAAGGCGTCATATCTATTAATTTATTGGTATTTTACATTATAAAACTCATAATTGAGATACACTGTAGTTTTAATGAATAAAATATGGCGTTATTGCAAATTTCGTCCTATAACTATTGGTAAATGGCAAAATAGGATCATCCTTTTTTGTGGCAATTTAAGGACCATTACTTTTTAAATATAGCAATTTAAGGACAAATTTAATCAAAAATTTCAAAATTTGCTGGAATTTGTCACATGAGGTGCACGTGTTGTATAAAATTGAGATTTTAGGCGAGGCTGTCCATGTTTCCCGAAATTTTAGACATGTTTCTTTTTTTTCTACTCTAACACATGCTAATACAATATATGCCTAGTTTTTAAAGATTTTAGACATGTTATTGCTACTTTATGATAGTTTGTCTCAGTTTGAAGACATTGAGTAGTTGAGATAGCTTTTAGCTTTTTTAGAAGTTGTCATCGCTTGAAGACAAATTCCGGCTGATTTTGAAATTTCCGATTAAATTTGTCCTTAAATTGCTACATTTAAAAAGCAGTGGTCCTTAAATTGCTATATTTAAAAAGAAGTGGTCGTTAAATTACCACAAAAAAAGGATTGGTCCTATGTTGCCATTTGCCAACAGCTATGGGACGAAATTTGCATTAAAGTCAAAATATTTAGTTTTAAACAGTCTAGCTTAAGAAATTTATAAATCCGGCAAAATAAATTGGACTAAATTCTACATAATTATAAGGTATAAGATGAATTATGAAAAACAATATCTAAAAGGACCGAAATCCAAAAGTATAGTAATTTTACCATACTTCAATTTTAAACTATAATGATCACTTTCTTCAAATTTGGTACCATAACTTATAATTTATATCAATTTAGGTAAATTTGGTTTATATACTGTAAATGACTAATGACAAATCTTACGTATCCTATATTATAAAATAGATATTTTATTAAATTATTTTAACAAAAGATACTATTAAAATTAAAAAGAAATAATTATAAAACTTTATTATTTATGTAATAAATAATCATATGGTATTTTGGTGAAAGTAATTTAATTAAAATTTTATAAAGATGATGTATTTTTAATCATATTTTAAATTCTTTAATTTTGTTCGATCTTTATTATATACTTGTTTTATAACGATCCAATATCGCTAAATCTTTAAACCTTAAATTTTTATCTTCTTGATTTAATTTTTAGTTCAATTTTAAAATATTTTTAAAACATTTCTTTCCTTATTAAAAAGTGATGAATCGATTTATTATTAATTTTCTAGTTTCTATTTTAAATTGTATTAGATGAATTTTAATTTTTGATAAGGTGATAATGAGATTACAAAACAAAGTCCTATAACTTTGTTTTGAAAGGGTTAAATAATGACAAATAAATAGATCTTGAAAATGTTTTCAGCTCATTAATTATAAAAAATAAAATTTTATATTATTAATTCAAACTTTAAAAATAATATCAAAATATTTTAACTTTTAATAAAAATAATTTGTCGTTAAATTTTTATTAATGAGAATAGCGTGACAAATTATATCAATTTTATATTTGTATTATTTGGTATCATATATTTTATTTATGTCATATGTATTAAATAATAAAATTTATACGTGTCAAAAGTATAATACGTGATAGCTATATAAAAAAAATTGTTTTAACGTAGCTTAACACATTATTCATATTAAAGAGGGGAGACGAGCAGTTGGTGGTAAAATTGGAGAGAGAGAGAGATGGAGAGTGGTGGCCGGAAACCAGAGCCAAGGGTGGCGGTGGTGGTGTTTTTGCTGAAAGGGAAGTCAGTGTTGTTGGAGAAGAGCCGCTCCTCAACCGGTGATTCAACTTTCGCGCTTCCCGGGGGTCATCTCGAGTTCGGAGAGAGCTTCGAGGCATGCGCTGCTCATGAGTGTAAGGAGGAAACAGGGCTGAACGTTAATGGAACGAAGTATTTGACCGTTACGAACAATGTCTTTTTGGAGGAACCCAAACCGTCTCACTACGTCACCGTTTTGTTCATTGCTTCGACCGATCCTACTCAAGTTCCGCAGAATCTAAAACCGCACAAGTCTTTATGGTTGGGATTGGTTCAATTGGGACGATCTCCTGACCTTTATTTTGGCCATTGGAGAAAATGGTGAAGACTGGCTTCAACCCTTTTCCTACTTAATCACTGTGAGTTGATTTGAGTTTATGGTTGACAGTACTTATCAAGATTTCTTGGAGTTCAATCCAAATGCAGGTTTCATAGATGCACTTAATTTAAGTTTAAAAAAAAGAGGGGAAATGAGAAGAAACTGGGGGTAGCGCCGATCTCTTTTTAAAGCACTTGCCAGATCCGTTCGACACTTTCTCTCCCACTCTCACTCTCTTACATACACAATTCGTTAAAGCTAACACCTTTTCATTCTCAAAGTTCTATTTAGGGCTTAGAGGGTTGTTGCGTTGCTGTTCTTTATGGTTGTAAACTAGAAAAAATTTCATTATCTTTAAAGTTCAACAAGTCTCATGGAAGGAAAAAGAAACTCATACCTGTAATTCAAGAGACGGTTGTACCTGTTGCATTGCTGCTATTGACACTTTGCAAAGGATTACCTACATAAGGGCGCTTATCCTACCCCCAGGTTTCTATCGCTCTTACCCTTTCTCACTATGTTAGTGCTTATATGTTACGAGGCGGAAAATTTCAAGATTTAATTGGATTGGGCTAATGGGTATTCGTTCATTGGCCATTTTGATGCATGAATCCTTTTGGGTTATTCGTACATTGCGCATATATCTGATGGGGTGCTGAAAAGTTTTGATTTTTCTATCAACTTGAGGTGATTTATTTGTACATTACGCATATATCTGATGGGGTGCTAGTTAGTAATTACACCTTTACTTCCAATTAATTTGTGCTAGTACATAGAATGGAAGTCATCAATGTTTAAATATCTATGAAGAACAGGTAGAGCATATAGTGCTTGGCTCTTAGGGCAAAAAGGTTTAAATTTCTCAATAAATGAATTTAGCATGATATACGTATATCATGATTGAGTCTTCTAAACTGTAGGGCAAAGAGGTTTAAATATCTTTCTAGTTTACAACCATAAAGAGCATGACGGTTCGAGCAAAGAACCATCAGTTGAGCATCATGATGATGACTCCGATGGTGGGTGAATCTTAATTTTCTGTCTATCATACACATTTTTTGTTTAGTAATGAAACTTGTGCTTCATGTAGCTAAAAGGAAAAGTAAGGTCGTGAATCATGGGAGTAAGTATAATAGGAGAGCACAAACAGAACCACAGACACGCAGTTTCAGTTCTCAGACCTCCAAAGTAACATATGGTGGTGTAGATGGAGTATATTACACTACTACACGAACTAGAAGGATGGGCACAGATGGAGTCAGTGGCATTTCCCTAGTCTAAGTTGATTGATTTCATGGTGCTTTCTCTTTCTGTTCTAAGATTGTGATTGTGTGACAGGTGTTGATTGAGGAGAGCAAAGAAGCTGAGAAGACAACAGGCCAAGCAACCTATAGAATCGCTAGAGGCATACACGACAAGGTGGTGGCTATTACCTTGTGCTCTTTCAAATAAGCTCAACTTTACACGACTTTGAAAGAGTTTGCAACAAGAGCGTGTAAGTGTGGAATTTAACCAAATCATTAAGCAATATATGCTTATACCTTTTTCATTTTCTTATCAAATTACCGAAGCATAATGATGATGCATTACGCTTAGTCATCTTGTAATTTACTATTGTTTGTTACTATTGTTTTTCTTTTTACATCAGTTAACCAATGCTAAAAGTCATCTTGTAATTTATTCTGCTTGTATTTCCTTTTGGAATTTGCAGACTGTAGAGAGTGATTTGCCTCCCACCCATCCCATTAAATTGGGGTTGGCACTTAATTTTTCAGTCTTCTATTATGAGATTATGAATTCACTTGAACGGTATGCAGAGTTTGACTGCTCACTTGAGTTACAATAACATCATCATAGCTCTTATCTTCTAAGCTCTACTGTCACTTAGCGCATGCCACCTTGCAAAGCAAGCATTTGATGAAGCTATATCAGAGCTTGATACCCTGAGTGAATAATCCGATAAAGATAGCACCTTAATTATGCAACTACTGAGGGATAACCTTACTTTGTGGACTTCTGACATTCCAGAAGATGGAGGTATTTAATAAATTCAGTCATTCAACCTTCCAGAGGGTGATGCTTTTGTATTCTATATTGTTTTGTACATCACAATTTGGGTAGCTGTTCATATTATATTTCTCTAGATTGATATTAATATTTCTTCTATAGAAATTGACATTTCCATTAACTTCTCAACATGCTAGAACCATTTGCTTGATGACCACAAATTAAATAGAGGAAATATCAAGCCAGCATATTTGGCGTGATTTCGATGAATACAATAACTGTTTTGTTACATGAAATCTATCTTATTTTTCTCACTTGTAGAGAATAGTTTTAATCATAGAAATTAAGTTATTGAGTTTATGATATAATTATCCATCGAATGAAATGTGTTTTTCTTGATTGGCATCGGTCACAAGTTTTAGTCATGTACTCTAGGAATACTAGTTCCCCTACAGCAGTAAAGAAATTGGCTACTGCTAGATCCTGAGGATATAGGAGCGTGTCTATGGTTGTACTTCAATAGTTGAATTTAGAGATATATAGATGCAATTTTGCTTAACAATGGTAATTTTTTTTGGATAGAAGACCAGAAAATGGAAAATTCAGCTAAAGCAAGTGGCGGTGAAGATGAAGAGGTGAGGCTCTTACCTTTTGATATATTAAAGTAGTTTATTTTCATATCTGAATTTTTCGCAAGCATCTAAATCTAAAGCAAATTATTTATCTTTAGTGAAGGAGGAGCCTTGTATCCACATAATGCATCATCATTATGTGGATATGAGAAGAATGATTTGTCCTCAGCTTTGGGCTGCTGTTGATTTTGACAGTCTCGCTCTTATTGTAACTTTATATGCTGCTGTTAATCTTTTTAAAGCACTTGAATACTTGCAGGAATATTACATGCTGGCTAATGATATTGGTGAATCAAATTGTTGGATCAGAAAAAGAAAGCATGCTTAGTTTGGAGAAACGATAGATTTCAAAACTTTTTAAGAAATCATCTTGCAGCGGAAGCAATATATCCAAATCAACATGCTAATCCATACATGATATGGTATAAGGATAATAAAACTAAGAACGAGATAAAAGGAATTACCGACTCCTTCGCCATGACTTTAAATCCTCATTGCGCTTATCCTCTCCTTCTCAGTATCCAAATCCTTTGCCTTTGAGTCTTTCCTTTAACAATCTATCTTCTTCCTTGTTGTAGTATCCTCAACCAATTAGATTTACCACTTGTTCTTCAAGGACAACTAGGTTAACAAAATCCTTTGGTGGGAAAGGAGAAGAAATATTTGGAGGAGATTTTCTTAGAAGAAGAAGAACCAAAATTGAAACTCTTTCAATTCTTTCACTTAGGAATTTCGGTTCTACCTTGCATGAAAAGAGAGAATGTCTATAAACCATGCAAGAAGCCTTTCTTACATCTCAATTTCGAAATATGCATGAATGGAAAGAGTGAGAGGCATCCAATGCATCACTTACATTAATCACTCATCAAATAGCCAATAAATGAGACTTACTTCATTTATCTTTAAAATGGCTATTTGAAAAGACCATAACCTATAATTGAATACCCATTTCGGTTTTGGCAAGAAGAAAGAAGGAAGATGGTCCATCTAATGCACATCTTTCATCTTTAATCTAATGAATGCAAATAGGTTACATGCCAACATTAAAAGCCAACCATTAAACCATTTAATGGTAAGTTCATAACTCCATTTAATAATGATGAACCATAATAAAGACCATCTTTATTTAGTATTTTAATGTCAAATGTGTGGTTACACATCTAACCTAACACAATTTCGAAATTGCTTCTTCTCCATTTAAAAAAAAATTGTTTTAATATAATTAATCTAATCAATTACATTAAACCAAAACAAGCCCATTTCGAAATGAACATATGGGCTTCCAATTAACCATTAATTAGTATAAGCCCATCATTCAATTATGGACTTCTAAAGCCTCCAAACTACTTCTTACTTAGCTTGATAACCTTCCTTAAAGCCAAGTGGGGAATCTTATTGGACTTTGATAATTCAAGCCCAATAAGCCCGTAAATAATTCAATCTCATTGGAATTAATTCTAGCTTATTAACTAAATGTCATTCCACTAAAGACAATTAGTTGAACTCTTGAATTATTAAATATTATGAGAATATGTCCAATTGCAAACCCTATTTAGAACCTTATTATAGCCATCCGCACAACAAAGAGTAAAATTACCGTTTTGCCCTTATGTTGGTTTTTCCTTCTAGATCTCTCATTTTACTTTATATGGTGATTAACACATAAGATCTCATCTTAGTGTTAAGACTTGATGGGTAGCTAGTCCATCAAACCATCGCGCCATTTAATCACCAAATCTCCTTAAAACATCTAGAAGAGATGATAACACTATAAACTCTTTATTTGAGTGAATGTTCTCGATACATGTTTCAATTAATAATTCCAACATGCGCATAATCGGATTAATACCTGTAAAAATCCATTCCGATCATATCAAGAATTATAATGAAACACATATGAGTTCACCACTCATCAAGATTGTGGTTCATAATGTTTAATGCTTAAGTTGTATGTTTTAAGATTAAAGTAACGACCCACTTTATTCTTGAAAACATACTTGATTCCAATTCATTTAATAGTGCCATTATCGATAGTCTACTACTATCATGATATGAAACTCATCATTCCCTTTAAGTAAACTCCTTTACTTATATGGAGATAAATCGCAACACTACGCCTAAACCATAATCAAACCACCAACTTGATTATTCAACTGTGAATCAATTAATTTAGATTCTAATAATATACATGTTTCCCATACATCTCTATGTATATGTATATTACTTACAAATGAATCTTGGTACCTTATGACCAGATATATAATGCTCATACAGATAAAACCAAACTCTTTTGTTTTATTAATAATAAATATTTTCATTACAAAATCAGAATCAAGAAGATAAAGTTACATGTAAATACACTTGCTTTCCAGGCACTATATTTACATAACTCCAACAATCTCCCACTTGCCCTAAAGCAAGTTTGACATATCCTTCATTCCCATCCCTTCTAGGTGACCCTCAAAGCTCTTTTGAGTCAATGTCTTTCAGGAACGGATCGCAAGGTTTTGCTCAGAGGAATCTTTACCACATCCACTTCTCCACGTTGTATTATCTCCCTTATGAGATGATACTTTCGCCAATGTGTTTGGCGGCTTTGTGATTTCGAGGTTCTTTAGAATTAGCCACCGCCCACTATTATCACAATAAAGTGTAATGGCTTTTTCGCCTCGAACTACCTCCAAATCATTTAGAACTTCCGAGCCAGTCGCTTCCTTTCACGCTTCACAAGCAACAACATACTCAGCCTCCATAGTCGAATCAGCAATACAAGATTGCTTGACACTCCTCCAAACTATGGCTCCACCTCCTAAAGTAAATATAGAACCGAAGTTGATTTCTTGAATCAACATCGATTGGAAATCGAATCCGTATATCCCGTCGGAATAAGATTACTTCCAGAGTAAAAAGCATTAAGTTCTTCGTCCTACGAAGATACTTAATATACACTTAACCGCAATTCAATGTTCCATTCTGGATTCGATGAAATCGCTACTACCCCATCACAGTAACATATATCCGGTCTAGTGCACAAGATTGCATACATCAAACTACCAACCGCCAAGCATATGGAATGTTACGCATCGCTCAACCTCCTCTTGGGTTTTAGGTGCTTGTTCCTTTGAAAGTTTGATTCCATGTCTAGTAGAGTGAAACCCTCTTGGAATCTTGCATGGCTAACTTATTTAGCATATTCTCAATGTAGGTTAGTTGAGACAAAACTATCTTCTTGTTCTTACGATCCCTTATAAGTTTGATCCTAGAACATAGGTAGCCTCTCCCAAATCCTTCATTGAAAGCTGCTCATTCAGCCATCCTTATCCATGTATAACATTCCCACATCATTCCTAATGAGTAGAATGTCATCAACATACGTGATTAGGAAAGTAACCTTACCTTCTTGTATTCTTTTGTAAACACAAGGCTCATCTAGGTTTTGTATGAACCCATAGGTTTTGATAGCCTTATCAAACCTAATGTTCCAAGACCTAGATGCTTGTTTAAGTCCATAAATGGACCTTTGTAACTTGCAAACCTTATGCTCATTACCTAGCTCAATGAATCCTTCTGGTTGGGCCATATAAATGGTCTCCTCAAGATTTCCATTCAGAATTGCGGTCTTGACATCCATTTTCCATATTTCATAATCGAAATAGGTCGCTATGGCCAAAAGAACTCGATGGACTTAAGCATGGCAACCGGAGAAAAGTCTCCTCGTAGTCTATACCCTCCTTTTGAGTATAGTCTTTAGCTACCAATCTAGCTTTAAAGGTCTCTACCTTTCAATCCGATCCCCTTTTCCTTTTGTAGATCCATTTACACCCTATGGTTTTTAGACCTGGTGGTAGATCTACAAGGACCCAGACTTAATTAGTATACATAGAATCTATTTTCGATTCCATTGCCTTGAGCCATTTTCCTGCATCAACATCATTAATAGCCTGTGTATACATAACGGGATCTATTTCTTCTTGGTATGAGATGGCAATTAAGCCTTCTCCTAAACCCAGATACCTATCTGGTTGTCTCACAACCCTCCCACTATGTCTAGGCACATCTTGATGTTCAGGTTGCACTTCTGATTCAACTCTTGAATCCATTTCGACATCTTGTTCTGTCATATCCAAAACAACTCTTGGTTTGGATGAAATTGCTAACTCCTTTAGTACTACTTCACTTCTTCCTTTGTGATTTCTCACAAACTCTTCCTCTAAGAAGTTTGCATTTATCGACACAAATACCTTCCTATCATGAGGACTGTAAGAATAGTACCCTCGAGTTCCCATAGGATATCCTACAAATAAACATACTTCTGACCTTGGTTCTATCTTTGTGGATTCAGGCTTTAGAACATGGGCTGGACAGCCCTAAGTCCTCAAGTGCCTCAATGAAGGCACTCGGCCAGTCCACAACTCCCTAGGTGTTTTAGGCACCGATTTGGATGGAGCAAAGTTAAGAAGATATGTTGCCGTTTGTATGGCATATCCCCATAACGATTCTGAAAGGCTAGCATAGGACATCATTGATCATACCATTTCCAATAGAGTTCTGTTTCTCCTCTCTGCTACACCATTCTGTTGAGGTGTACGAGGAGCTGACAAATTGGAAACAATTCCATTCTCAATTAAATATTGCTGGAACTCTCCGGATAAATACTCACCACCTCGATCCGATCAAGTCGTTTTAATGGCTTGCCAAGTTGCTTCTCACTTCACTTTGAATTCTTTGAACTTTTCAAAAGATTCACTCTTTTATGCATCAAATACAAATAGCCATGTCTTGAGTAATCATCTATAAAAGTTATGAAATATTCATAACCTCCTCTAGCTTGTACATTCATGGGCCCACACACATCAAGATGTACCATGTCCAATGTGGATTCAAATCGCTTCCTTTAGAAGGAAATGAGGCTTTTGTCATTTTCCTTCAATACAAGATTCACAGTGGGTAATGGATCACTATCCAAGCCCATAAGGATCCCATCCTTTACTAGCCTGTCAAGTCTTTTCTGATTGATATGACCCATCCTTAGATGCCATAGATACTTTGAATTAATGCTAGAGATATTGGATTGTCTTGGTTTTATCAATTCTGTGGTGTTTAGTGAGCCTTTCATAGGTTCTATAAAAACAATCCTCGCTTAATTATCGCTTCACAAATAAAATCCTTATTCTCATATATTGAAACAACCTTTTCAAAATATAAGGAATAGCCAGATTTTATTAGATAAAAAACAGAAATCATGTTCCTTACAATCATTGGCATGTAATAAACATCTTCCAAATATAACCTATGACCACTAGGAAAGTCCAAGATAACTACTCCCACCGATTCTCACTGAAACATAGGAACCATCTGCTATCTTAACTTGAAACCGGCCTTTAGGAAGTCTTTTCTTCATTGAACCCCGCAAAGAATTACAAACATGGTTAGTGGCTCCTAATCTAATATCCAAGAAGTAGATAAATGCCACATTTCTAGTTCCTAACAAACTTAGGAAGCCCATACCTTGTTTGCTTTTGAGGGACTCTAGGTAGATCTGGATAGTTTCTTTTCCAAAGGGCCCATCTCATCACAAAGGAAACACTTTCCTTTGATGTTCTCTTTGGCCTTCTTTTCATGGGTTTGGCCTTGACCCCTATTTGGGTCTTCTTTTCATCGACCCTTCTTCTTTCCCTTGCCCTTACCCTTGGCTTAGAAGAAGAAGCTACATTAGCTTCGCCCATGAGCCTTAATTATCAATATTTCCTCCGTGCTCTGGAGGGTATTCATCAACTCACTCAAGGTGTAATCCTTGCTGTTGAGCTCATAGTCCAACTTAAACTATTGAAAAGAAGAGTTTAAGCTATTGATGATCATAATCATCTGCGTGTCCGCATCCATATCCACCCCAAGCATCTCAGCCTCAGTGACCACAGAGATTACCTTCATCATGTGTAACATCCCGTTACTGTTAGCAAGGGTATTATGGTAATACTGGGTTAGATTGATAGATTCCACTGCATTCACTGACTGAGCATGCTACTGGCCTCTAATTATAGAGGAACAGGTTTATTGCATATGCATTTATCCATAGGTACATGCATTCATGATTTTCTGGCATTTTAAGTGGAAGTATGAACTGATTGAATTGTGAACTGACTGGACTGACTGGATTATAATTGACTGAGAAATTAAGAGTAAGTGAGCTCGAATGACAGATTTAGAATAGTTTAAGAGTGATTGGTAATTGATAGTGGTTTATAGGAAATTTTCTGGAAATTCGGGAGAAAATACCCGGACCGGAAATTTTGGAATGACAGACTGATTGACTGTATAGTACTGAAAGAATTGTCCAATGGCAAGAGAAATATTAGGGTTATACTGTTAGGAAATTACAATGTTGAGCCATTGAAATTTAGAGACTGAAATTTGGACTGATTTGAAGACTTAGGTCTATATATAGCCTAGGTTTGAGATTTGGGGAAAGTTACCTAAGGCATTAACGTTTTTCTTCTTCCTCTTCTCCACAGTGATTTCAATTTCCTCCATAGGTAAGAATTCTTCAATCTTTCCTCAATGGTTTTCTTCCTATTGTGCTAGCCTAACTGATTTATTGTGATTGATGAAGGTTGAGAAGGATTGGAGTGAGTTATCGTTGGTTTGAGAAAGTTTTAGGGTTTACGACGATTCTTAGAGATTTGTGGATTTGAGCGTGATTGGTAAGTGGTTATGGTTTTAAAGTTGTTATTAGTAGTTGTTTCAAGTATTTATGGCATTTATTGGGTTAGATTGAGTTGTTAGAGTGTTAATGGAGGTTTTAAATAGCATTAATGGCGGAAAATCGATCGAAGAAGAAGAAGGTGGCGCAATGCGACGTCATGACGTCTGGCGTGTTTCGCCCTTGCTAATAAATTTAGTGTTCAGCTCGTCACGGCGGCAAGCGCCGGAGATACGTCGCGACGAGCCTTCTGGCTTGCATCGCGACGAAGCGATTTAAGAGGACGACGCCGCAGCGAAGCGTTCAGATATATCGCTATGAGCTAACATAGGTCGCGGCGAAGATGGCAATTCTAAAGGGATGATTGTTAGTATATTGGGCATAATTTATGGTATAGACCTCCGATTGAGGTGATTCCTGATTCGTTATGAACTAGAGAAAGAGGTCCACAATTGAGGATAATTATAAGAATTAGAATTGATTTAAGTGACATTGATTTATAGAGAATAAGGTCGATTATGGTTCATAGTGTGACCTAAATACTGAATTGAGACAATTGGAGTTTAATTGGGATTTTCAATAGAGGTTTTGACCCGATGGATAGGAAATTTCTATGGGGATTATGAATTGAGGAAATTGAACCGGATTATAGGATTGGATCAATTATTGTTGACCAATTGAGCGAAGAGTTAGATTGGGATATAAGAGTTATAAATTGGGTTTTAATATTTGGGAAAATCGTGAACATGCATTGTACATCATCTCACCGAGACATATGCATTATGAATGGTTTAATTGAGCATCTAGTAATGGGACTATATTTTTACTGTTATAGAGGCACCGTTGGATCGTCGTTCCACGGACATTGTTGGAACTTCCAGGCAGTAGCTCGGAAGTTACATGTGAGTAACCTAGTTGGTTTCTCAAATTCTCGATCGCTTAAATGCTCAACGTGAATTACTTGCCAAATGTGAATCAGATGATTATCGAGATATACATGATCGGATGGTATGCCTCTCAGATTAGGCGTGAAATTGCATGATCACTTTTTACTTGCATCGATTGGATTATCAGATCGGATGAATTATGTATGTTATCGAAATACAATACTGGGCTTTTATAGCCATACACTGAATCACTGAATACTGAACACTGCATTGCATCCATAAATGCATGATCAGATAATGGAATGTGACCGAAGTTGCTATTATCACTGAAAAGAGCCTCGAGCTCGAATATCGATCGACGGGCCTAGCCCAAGGGAGAAATCTCGACACGCCCCCATCGAACACCGATCGAGCACTTGGGCACACATCAATAACCGGAAAGAGTCTCATATGCATTATATACATGACTGATTGAATTGCCACATTGTGTGATGATTAATGAACTGTGTGATGCTATGATTTACTGTAAATTGTGATGTGATACTATAAACTGTTCTATGCTATCGTAATATTGTCACCGACATCGCATAATCGTTGTAAAATATCAGTAAATCGTTATAAACTCATGTAAATTGTTATATAATATCGTTAATCGAATACTCATTGTGCGTACGCCGTTAATTTGCGTAATGCATGATTTGAGGAACCATCGATGATGGTTTTCATCGAGGTCGCAAACTCACCCAAAATTGCAACCTATTTTTCAGGACTGATAGAATAGACCCCTAGCTCCGGAGATAGCCTTTTCCTACCGCAAGAAGCGTCTTTGGTAGGAGAAGCGCGGCACACTGTGTCGGTCGGTTGGGTTGGATTTTGAGGATGACTTAGATAGATGTTTGTATCGTTTCCTTTTGGTTTTGTTTAGGGACCGATAGACTTGTCTATTCTATTCTTTGGGTGATCGACGATTGATATTATGATTTTAAAATTTAGCGGTTTCTGATATTGTGTTATGTTATGGTTTTAAATTATTGCGATGCCATGTGGATATTATTGGGAAATGTTCTGGTGGTGCACCTTCATCGTGGGATTTGTATCGGAGCGACCTTTGGGTTTCCCGATGTGTATCCTACGATGAGGGGCTTCATTAAGTGGTATCGAGCGTGGTTTGGCATCTTTTGGGCATAGTGTAATTTAGGCTTGAATTACTGTAAGAATAGCAGAATTGATCGGAATTTCTTATCTGTTTTAGGTCATCCGTACTGGGAGATCGAGTGGAACAACCAGCTGACCTAGAATCGGTAGGAGCTAGTAGGGAGTCTCCTGTGCCTGATTCAGAGGAGTTGCCTCCTCGATTTCCTGTGAGATGACCTAAAACAGACAAGAAATTCCGATCAATTATGCTATTCTTACAGTAATTCAAGCCTAAATTACACTATGCCCAAAAGATGCCAAACCATGCTCTGATACCACTTAATGTAGCGCCTCATCGTAGGGTAAACCGATCATGGAGGTCGAGGGATGGCTAGAGAGGATGAGAGAGTCCTCGATCGATGGATCAGTGACCGGATGAGCGCTTCGACACGCGGTTTCTTTGCTGTGGTTTCGTGATATCGGTGGTGGAAGACCGCTCCGGAAGTACCACCAGCCCCGCATAATCGACATGGGATGATTTTCTGAGGGCATTCAAGGACAACTTCATGCCCAAGATTTATCTGGAAATGAAGTTACAGGAGTTCCTAGAGTTGAGACAGGGGCAGTTGACCGTGGCCGACTATGAGGTGCGGTTCAACGAGTTAGTGGTATATGCTTCTTCACTGGTGACTTCTGAGGCTGACAAGTGTCGGCGTTTTGAGGGCGGAATCAATCTGGAGATCCGTACACTATTGGCTAGATCTGATATGGGTAGTTTTATTGAGCTGAGGGCTGCAGCAGTGAGGATAGAGCAGCTGTTGAGACAGCGTGTGACTGAGACTGATCAGGGGGCTCGGCATAAGAGATCCAGTGACAGCCAGGGTAGTGCTGGCAGAGGGTTCAGTAAGCGACAGAGTAAGCCCTTCAGATCTGCAGGAGGGGCTAGACAGACTGGTCTTGGGCAGAGGGGCAGATTTGTACAGACTGTTAGTGGTGGCGGCAGTGCCAGATTTTCAGGGCAGTCTGCTCCTTTTTGTGAGCATTGTGACAAGAGACACAGTGGAGAGTGTCGATGGCTGTCTGGAGCCTGTTTGAGGTGTGGTTCGATGGACCACCTAGTGAGGAGCTGCCCAGAGACTTTGGCAGCCCAGTCTACTATGACTGGAAGATCAGGCAGCAATACCACGATCCAGCCAAACCGTGGAGGTGGATCAGGATGGAGAGGCCGAGGCCGAGCAGAGGGGTCCGCAGTGAGGTCAGAGGGACCGAAAGGATAACAATCCGCAGTTGTGGTCTATGCCATGACTCGGCAGGAGGCCCAGGATTCCCCGGATGTTGTTGCGGGTATGCTTCTTATTTCTGGTTTCGAAGCATATGCATTGTTGGATCCTGGATCCACTCATTCCTTCATTGCACCGCATTTAGCATGTAGACTTCATGAGGATAGGCAGAGATTACAGTATGGGTTAGAGGTGAGTACACCTCTAGGTAGTACGACTGTATTGGGAGAGGTCTGTATGGGATGTCAGGTTCAGATCGACCGAGCAGTTCTGAGTGCCGATTTCATTATTTTGCCTCTGAGGGAGATTGATGTGATATTGGGGATGGACTGGTTGACTGTACATAGGGCGGTCATGGACTGTTACACCAAGGAGGTTGTATTGGAATCTCCTGGTCAGCCCAGAGTGGTGTTTTGAGGAGTTAGTCAGGCAGTGCCTGCGAGGATGATATCCTCTATGAGTGCCCTGAGATTGATGCAGGGAGGTTGTGAGGCCTATCTGGCTCACATAGTGGATTCCCGAGTTGAGCAGAGATTGGAGGATATTCTCGTGATCAGGGAATTTCCGGATGTATTTCCCGAGGAGTTATCGAGATTGCCGTCAGAGCGGGAGATAGAGTTTGAGATTAATCTCGCTCCTGCATCGCCCTATATCGATCCCTCCAGATAGGATGGCACCGTGGAACCGAGAGAGCTTAAGGCTCGAGCCATGTGAGCTAGTGGATAAAGGATTTATTAGATCGAGTGTTTCGCCACGGGAGCCTCAAGATCGTTTGTGAAGAAAAGGACGGACGCCGAGACGTGCATTGACTATAGGCGGTTAATCGGGTGACAATGAAGAATAAGTATCCACCGCTTAGGATTGACGATTTATTTGATCGATTGCAGGAGCTCTGTGTTCACTAAATTGGATCTCGAGATCGCTATTACCGATTAAGGATCGCAGAGGCCGATGTGCCCAAGAGTGCCTTTGAGCGTGTACGGCATTTCGAGTTCCTAGTGATGCCGTTTGGGTTGACTAATGCCCCGACGACCTTCATGGCTTTGATGAATAAAGTTTTCAGCCCTACCGGACCGGTTCGTGATAGTATTTATTGATGATATACTCGATTTATTCGAGGAGTAGACAGAGCACATTGAGCACCAAGATTATTCGCAGTCATGAGAGAGAGTAGTTGTTCGCCAAATTCACTAAGTGTGAATTTCGCTTGATGAGATTGTATTTCGGGGCACGAGTGTCCGTGAGGGTATCGGTGGATCCTCACAAGATAGAGGCGCTATGAGTTGGGAGATTCCGAGGAGTGTGCCCGAGTCATGGAGTTTCTAGATCGGCCGGATATTATCGAAGATTCGCCGAGGGTTTTCGTTGATCTCCGCCTTCGAAAGCTACCGAGGAAGAATGTGCCGCTTAGATGGTCCGAGGAGTGCCGTAAGAGTTTTGAGGAGCTGAAACATCGGCTGACCATCGCACGGTGTTAAGCCTTCCTTCCGCATCTGGAGGCTTTGTGGTTTACAAGTGATGCCTCGCATCGTGGACCGGGATGTGTTGATGCAGCATGGTCGAGTGATAGCGTATGCCTCGAGACAATTGAGGTCTCACGAGGTGAATTATCCAGTGTATGACTTAGAGTTGGCCGCAGTCGTATTTGCTCTGAAGATCTGGAGACATTATCTGTATGGGGAGACGTTCCAGATCTTCACTAATCATAAAAGTCTCAGATATCTGTTGAGTCAGAGAGAGCTCAACCTGAGACAGAGGAGATGGGTAGAGTTACTGAAGGACTATGACTGCACGATTGAGTACCATCCATGGAAGGCCAATGTGGTGGCCGATGCACTGAGTAGGAGATCGCATGGTAGTGCAGCTCAGGTTCAGGTTTCGAGGTTACCTGGTCTGATTCAGTTGAGAGCTCTTAATGTACAGATGGATTTAGGTCAGGATGGAGCTCTGATTGCTACTCTGAGGCTGAGGCCGATGTTGCATGATAGGATCCGGAGAGTTTAGGATCAAGACCCAGTTTTAGTGAGACTGATTGAGAAAGTCCAGGCCGGTACTGATTCAGAGTTTGAGTTGAGAGATGGGACTCTACGGATGGGACAGAGGCTGTGTGTGCCGGATATTGATGATTTGAGACGGGAGATCCTTGAGGAGGCACATGTAGCTGCCTATGCTATGCATCCTGGTACGACCAAGATGTATCATACCGAGACATCATTTCGGTTTGGCATGAAGAGGCAAGTGGCGAGTTCAGGTCCAGTGTCCGACGTGCCAAGAAGTCAAGGCCGAGCACCAGCTCCATGGGTAAGTTGCATTCGTTGCCCATTCGGAGTGGAAATGGGAGCTAATTACCATGGATTTTGTGACGGATTGCCTAGAACATCGGCAAAGATGATGCTATCTGGTCATAGTGGACCGATTGATTAAATCGGCCACTTCTTGCCAATGAGGGGAGCAATACTCGATCAGTTGGCCGTAAGTATGTGGCGAGAGATTGTACGGTTGCATGGGGTTCCGTTATCGATAGTCTCGCATAGGATCCTGTGTTCACCTCGAGGTTCTGAAAGAGCCTACAGACTGCTATGGGTACGAGGTTGAACTTCAGTACTGCATTTCATCCTCAGATAGATGAACAGAGTGAGAGGACGATTAAGACTGTTGAGGACATGCTTCGAGCGTGTGTATTGGAGTTCAGAGGCTCATGGGATCAGTATTTGGCTCTGATTGAGTTTGCCTACAACAATCAGTATCAGAGCAGTATCGGGATGGCACCGTATGAGGCCTTGTATGGGAGGCCGTGTCGAACGCCACTGTATTGGGATGAAGAGGGTATGAGATCGATTGAGGGTCCCGAGCTGATCCAGGACACTGTGGATAAGGTACAGTTGATCCGGAGTCGCGTCAAGGCAGCTCAGGACAGACAAAAGAGCTATGTGGATCAGCATCGGCGAGATATAGAGTACAGTGTGTAGGAAAATCCCAGGAGGTACATCACATGTACCAGGTGCGGAAAATAAAAATTTTTGTCATCGGGACCTTCCCGAAGGCCAGGATCTATGTGTCGGTATGAAGACTCAAACCTGGATAGCCAATAGAGACTATCTCTAAAGGTATCCACGCAGAGATCAGAAAACCTAACCGGACAAACCCTTTGACCCGGAATAGCTAGAACAAAGTAAAGGCTGCTAGACCCTACCTCCCTCGGAGAGCTTGGATCAACGTTGGAAAGCTTGCTTGGAAGAAGAGAGAAACGATGGTTGCCAAAGAGAGAAGAAGATGAAACCTTTTCTACTAACTTAACATTTAAGCTATTCTTCTTCAAACCCATAAGGCTTGTCGACCATCATCACTAAGCCATCTTATATGTATCTTTTAACAATTAAAAGACTACCATAAGATGAGGCCAAGTTGTATGGCTTAATAGGCATTCATTAATTAATGGAATAAATTAATCAAATTTGAAAAGTCAAAGGCTAATCTCTTCTTCCTCTTTCAAACGTGCACATGGGCTAATAAATATAATAATTAATTAATTAATTACTTAATTAATCAATTAAGATATAATTGCTAAGGTCCAATCCAACTGGGCCTTGATCTTACCTACCTACTAGGCCCCTGTAAGATCAAAATGACTCAAAACCTTTCTTAGCAATATTGATGTCGCGATCTCATCGGGACATATCCCAATCTCATCAGGATCTATTTAATCCTAATGCTCTCCATAATTGGAACTCAGTCCAATACTATTTTACTTGATTCTCCAAACACTCTTATGCGTGTGACCCTTTAGGTTCCCGTTTATGTTGGCCACTTAGATTAACAATTAATCTGAGCAAGTCATGAGCGGCGTCTAGCAACACATCATGACCCCCAATTGACCGGAAAGTAATTGGTTTGATGAATTCATCACGAACCCTTCCATAGACAATTACCGTGCAATTCGTCCTTTCATCATCCTATGCCCCACTTAGTTATGAGTATGGTCAACGTGTCAACTCTTACTAGACTAAGTCTAGCCCAAGTGTTATCAGTTCCTGTCTTAGGACTCATTACTTTATATGTCCATGAAGACACTCTTCATGACATATTTATGCTCGCCGAGACTTAAAGTAATGATCCCGATAAGAGGTTGAGGTATCTCTTCTCGCTATCACGTAAGTGATGAATCCTCTATTGGCTACTCAATTACCTTCAATACCTCAAGCTATACCCAAGCACCACCCTATGAGTAACCTCCGAAGGCAACAAGGAATGGAGTCAAAGCACGTAATCAAGATTCAAGATATCCTTGAGTACCTCAAGTCTAAGGATACTTGCACCATTGCTATGATGAGATTATCACCGACATTAGAATAGACATCCATGTGATGATCTCATGGCAGTCATCCAATGTACTTACTACCCTTAGTAAGCATCCACATGTCAACTCTAAATATCCCATATTTACAGCTTCGAGATCCACCGCTGATCCAATCAAGGAGTATGACATATACTAGTCCGTCCGGATTAATGATGTCCAGCCTCATTAATCCTATGACTAGGAAAATTTAGATATCGACATAATTGCACACGATAGGAATCTCGTGATTATGATCACATCATAATTTCCTTCATGCTATGTCATATATCATGAACTGCATTAATTTGATTATAGATCAATATCAATTCATAAAGAACATCAAATTAATGAAATATGCCTTTCTTTATTTATTTATAAAGTCCGTATATGACTATGAACAAAATGCGCTAAAGGGATTGCCTTTAGGCACTACTCTAACAATCTCCCACTGACCTAAAGCCAATCGCCTTGGTATCTAATACCATAAGCGAGTACATGAGAATCAAAATTCTTCCGTGACAATGGCTTCACAACGGATCAAGAATGTTCGCCAGGAATTCTCTCGATCTCGACATCACCTCCGCAATGATCTCTCGAATCGATGATATCTCATGAGTAACGTGTTTAGATCGTTGGTGAGACCTTGGTTCCTTTGCTCGAGCAATAGCCCCATTATTGTCACAATACAATCAGATGGGCCCATCACACTAGGAACCACACCAAGTTCAAGAATGAACTTCGATCCAAATAGACTTCCTTTGCGCCTCGATGCAAAGAATGTACTCTCGATCGTTGAATCGTGATCGCCTCTTGTTTGGAACTCTTCCAACCGACCGCCCACCGCTCAATGTGAAAACATAACTCGACCGGGATTTTGAATCATCCCTATCGATTGAAAATCGCATCCAGATGTTCGCCACTGAGATTTCCATCTCCATATATCAAGAAAACATCCTTAGTCCTTCGCAAGTACTTGAGGATATTCTTGACAGCCACCCAAATGACCCTCACCAGATCCGATTGGTATCCGCCGTGACACTCGTGAGTATACGATACATCGGGCCTCGACATAACATAGCATACATGATCGATCCTATCGCAGACGACACGGATCTCGATCCATGCGATCCTCTCATCTTGTGTCTTAGACATAGATTTTGAGAGTGTTATCCCATGAGACATGGAAGAAACCTCTCTTGGATTGCTCCATGCTAAACCTCTTTAGCATCTTGTCTATGTACGATGATTGTGAAAGACCAAGCAACCTTTTGATCTATCTCTATAGATTCTTATCCCAAGGATATAAGTTGCTTCACCAAGGTCCTTCATGGCAAATTGTTTGGACAACCAAATCTTGACTGATTGTAGCATCGAGATATCGTTTCCTAGTAATAATATGTTATCCACATATAGTACAAGGAATACGATTGCAGTCCCATTAACCTTCTTATACACACAGTATTCATCCGGATTTTGTGAGAAACCAAACTCTTTGATTACCTCATCAAAACGGATATTCCAACTCCTGGATGCTTGCTTCAATCCATAAATGGATTTCTGAAGCTTGCATACCTTTTCCCCATCGATGGAAGTGAAGCCCTCTGGTTGTGTCATGTACACATCCTCGGCCAGATTTCCATTAAGGAAAGTTGTCTTCACATCCATTTGCCATATCTCATAATCATAATGAGCGGTAATGGCTAGGAGTATCCGAATGGATTTAAGCATTGCTACGGGGCTGAAGGTCTCGTCATAGTCAACTCCTTGTCTCTGACGAAATCCTTTGGCCACAAGCCATGCTTTATAAGTAATCACATTACCATCCATGCCGGTTTTCTTCTTGAAAACCCATTTGCACCTTATGGGTTTGATTCCTTCACGAGCGCCTAGAGATACATCGTGACGAGCCTTCTGGCTTGCATCGCGACGAGCGACGAAGAGGACGCACGCCGCGGCGAGCGGCCCATATACGTCGCGACGAGCGGACATAGGTCGCATTTAAGATGGCAATTCAAGGGATGATCATAGTATATGGGCATAATTTATGGTATGACCTCCGATTGAGGTGATTCCTGATTCGTTATGAACTAGAGAAAGAGGTCCACAATTGAAGATAATTATAGGAATTAGAATTGATTTAAGTGACATTGATTTATAGAGAATAAGGTCGATTATGGTTCATAGTGTGACCTAAATACTGAATTGAGACAATTGGAGTTTAATTGGGATTTTCAATAGAGGTTTTGACCCGATGGATAGGAAATTTCTATGGGGATTATGAATTGAGGAAATTGAACCGGATTATAGGATTGGATCAATTATTGTTGACCAATTGAGCGAAGAGTTAGATTGGGATATAAGAGTTATAAATTGGGTTTTAGCGCCGGGAAAATCGTGAACATGCATTGTACATCATCTCACTGAGACATATGCATCACTGAATGGTTTAATTGAGCATCTAGTAATGGGACTATATTTTTACTATTATAGAGGCACCGTTGGATCGTCGTTCCACGGACATTGCCGGAACTTCAGCAAGAGTTCTGAAGTTACTGGTGAGTAACCTAGTTGGTTTCTCAAATTCTCGATCGCTTAAATGCTCAACGTGAATTACTTGTCAAATGTGAATCAGATGATTACCGAGATATACATGATCGGATGGTATGCCTCATCAGATTAGATCGTGAAATTGCATGATCACTTTTTATCGCATCGATTGGATTATCAGATCTTTGGATGAATTATCAGATGTTATGAGAAATACAATACTGGGCTTTTATAGCCATACATCAATCATCAATATCAATTATCGAACATCGCATTGCATGCATAAATGCATGATCAGATAATGGAATGTGACCCAAGTTGCTATTATCACTGAAAAGAGCCTCGAGCTCGAATACTATACTGACCGGGCCTAGCCCGAGGGGAGAAATCCCTAACGCATCCCCCACTAAACACTGACTGAACACTTGGGCACAATACTGAATAACTGGAAAGAGTCTCATATGCATTATATACATGACTGATTGAATTGCCACATTATGTGATGATTAATGAACTGTGTGATGCCATGATTTACTGTAAATTGTGATGTGATACTATAAACTGTTCTATGCTACTGTAATATTGTCACCGACATCGCATAATCGTTGTAAAATATCAAACTGTTATAAACTCATCAAATTGTTATATAATACGTTAATCGAATACTACTATGCCATGCCGCATTTAATTTCGTAATGCATGATTTGAGTGAACCATCGATGATGGTTTCTCACTGAGTTCGCAAACTCACCCAAAATTGCAACCTATTTTTCAGATCGATAGAATAGACCCTAGCTCCGGAGATAGCCTTTTTCTACCGTCGGCGGCTTTGGTAGGAGAAGCGATGGCACATGTGTCGGCCATTTGGGTTGGATTTTGAGGATGACTTAGATAGATGTTTGTATCGCTTCCTTTTGGTTTTGTTTAGGGACCGATAGACTTGTCTATTCTATTGGGTGATCAGACGATTGATATTATGATTTTAAAATTTAGCGGTTTCGATATTGTGTTATGTTATGGTTTTAAATTATTGCGATGCCATGTGGATATTATTGGGAAATGTTCGGTGGTGCACCTTCATCAGGATTTGTATCGAGCGACCTTCGGTTTCCGATGTGTATCCTACGATGAGGGGGTGCTACATCATGTAATCCCGCACCTGTTCACCTGTGTTTACATGCGAGATTATGAAAGGTTTGATAGCTTTCACTCTTGCAGACCTAGTCCTCACACCAAACATCTCATGTAGGTGATGGACCATTGCACTAGCAGTTTTCATACAAGCAATTTGCTTTTGTAACATGCCACCGATGTGAAGCTTTAATATAACACTTAGTAGTCTTGTCAAGATTTCGCCAACGCCATGTTGTTGGACTTGCTCAGAGTTGCATCTCCACTTAGAGGTGTAGGCTCATTTTCGTTAACACCTATGAAATACGCTCATATTGAAGAACAATGTCAAGGTTACGCTCCATTCATTAAACTTGTCTCCATTTTTCAATTTGTTATTAGTCAAGAAAGGTGAGTGGATTCATTTTGTGGTTGATTATGTCGAAAATATAAATTATTAAAACATGAGCATACTAGTCAACAATTTATGGAACTTTGTATAAAATCATGATGCATGTATGCATGATGATAGATTTAACAAAACTTAAAAATTAAAACATTATACTTACGCTTATTTTTCTTATCTATAATGACTAAGTGACAATGGGCCATCTTATCTATTAAAAGAAAAACGGGACCCTCCCATTCAAAAACTACCAAGCATCTCATGCTCAATTTTTAAGAAGCGCCTTAATTTGGTCCATACTTTTACCAATGAGCTACGGTGGGCGCTTTATTGATAAAAAATGTCGAGTGTATAACCATTTGATTCATTCACTAAAGATACCTACAAATCATGCCTCGGTGGGAGGTCACATTTGCTATCATTAAGTGGACTTATCCTTAAGCAGACCCAAACCATGCAAGATCTAGGATCCATGCCCTCCGATGGGGAGTAACACTTCACCACATGCAAACGGGCCATCATTTGGAGACCGTGGACTCTCACAGAGCATCCTCTCCCACTCAATCTTTTGGGCTTTAAGTTTTAAATACCATCTTGTCTAGATGCAATTTATTATCCATCCTATATTGTTTCATTATATATCTCATACATAATGAATGCATGGCAAGACCTAGGGTTGGCAATTTTCTAAATGACATGCAATCACATAATATCACATATTACAAGCATTCATTTTCCATTCATCACATGAACTAATAAAGCCACTTTTGATTGTCCATCCTAGAAACATAAATAATTACAGGCCTTTTAGGCCCAAAATATGCTTCTTCATCTTGGATCTTCCGCTTCAACTCTTCGATAACATGATCCGCCCATTCGTAAACAAAATGTAATGGCATTTATGAAATTAGAATTTTGTCATTTTGAAAATAAAATTCCAGCACTAGATTTTTAGAAAACCAAATCTTTGTTTTGACAAAAATTCCAGCACTTGTTTTATTAAAACCAAACTCATTTCATGAAAATTAAACACAGCACTTAGTATTTTAGCAAAACCAAAATTGGATTCTTTGAAACAAAAAACCACCACTTGTTTTCCAATCATAACTAAAATATGATTCATTGAAACAAAAATTCCAGCAACTTAGTTTTCACAAAACTTATGCTAAAACACAAAAGGATACACCGAAAATTTTACCTTTCTATTTCTTCAATCCATGGCTGCTCCTTCTTCATCATTACATCAATTTGTACATTACAAAATCAAATAAAATAGAAAAAAGAAATCAAGGAGGAAACATGGTGATGATAGACCACCCTCCTTGTTACAACCAAATGAAGAAATCTTACAAGATAAAATTTAACTTCTATGGACAACCAAAAGAGCAACATACACCATATATATTTCTATCACATAAAAATATGCAGTATACATAAAAAGATTGCCAACCCATGCATCCACCATATAGGAACCGAAATCATGCATGAAAAACCTGGCTCTGATACCAATTGTTGGATCGGAAAAGAAAGCATGCTTAGTTTGGAGAAACGATAGATTTCAAAACTTTTTAAGAAATCATCTTGCAGCGGAAGCAATATATCCAAATCAACATGCTAATCCATACATGATATGGTATAAGGATAATAAAACCAAGAACAAGATAAAAGGAATTACCGACTCCTTCGCACATGACTTTAAATCCTCGCCGCGCTATCCTCTCCTTCTCAGATCCAAATCCTTTGCCTTTGAGTCTTTTCCTTTAGCAATCTATCTTCTTCCTTGTTGTAGTATCCTCAACCAATTAGATTTACCACTTTTTCTTCAAGGATAACTAGGTTAACAAAATCCTTTGGTGGGAAAGGAGAAGAAATATTTGGAGGAGATTTTCTTAGAAGAAGAACCAAAATTGAAACTCTTTCAATTCTTTCACTTAGGAATTTCGGTTCTACCTTGCATGAAAAGAGAGAATGTCCTAAAACCATGCAAGAAGCCTTTCTTACATCTCAATTTCGAAATATGCATGAATGGAAAGAGTGAGAGGCATCCAATGCATCACTTCTTACATTAATCACTCATCAAATAGCCAATAAATGAGACTTACTTCATTTATCTTTAAAATGGCAATTTGAAAAGACCATAACCTATAATTGAATACCCATTTCGGTTTTGGCAAGAAGAAAGAAGGAAGATGGTCCATCTAATGCACATCTTTCATCTTTAATCTAATGAATGCAAATAGGTTACATGCCAACATTAAAAGCCAACCATTAAACCATTTAATGGTAAGTTCATAACTCTATTTAATAATGATGAACCATAATAAAGACCATCTTTATTTAGTATTTTAATGTCAAATGTGTGGTTAAACATCTAACCTAACACAATTTCGAAATTGCTTCTTCTCCATTTAAAAAAATTGTTTTAATATAATTAATCTAATCAATTACATTAAGCCAAAACAAGCCCATTTCGAAATGAACATATGGGCTTCCAATTAACAATTAATTAGTATAAGCCCATTATTCAATTATGGACTTCTAAAGTCTCCAAACTACTTCTTACTTAGCTTGATAACCTTCCTTAAAGCCAAGTGGGGAATCTTATTGACTTTGATAATTCAAGCTCCAATAAGCCCGTAAATAATTCAATCTCATCGAATTAATTCTAGCTTATTAACTAAATGTCATTGCACTAAAGACAATTAGTTGAACTCTTGAATTATTAAATATTATGAGAATATGTCCAATTGCAAACCCTATTTAGAACCTTATTATAGCCATCCACACAACAAAGGGTAAAATTACCGTTTTGCCCTTATGTTGGTTTTTCCTTCTAGATCTCTCATTTTACTTTATATGGTGATTAAACATAAGATCTCATCTTAGTGTTAAGACTTGATGGGTAGCTAGTCCATCAAACCATGGCGCCAGCTTAATCACCAAATCTCCTTAAAACATCTAAGAGATGATAACACTATAAACTCTTTATTTGAGTGAATATTCTCGATACATGTTTCAATTAATAATTCCAACATGCGATAATCGGATTAATACCTGTAAAAATCCATTCCGATCATATCAAGAATTATAATGAAACACATATGAGTTCACCACTCATCAAGATTGTGGTTCATAATAAGTTTAATGCTTAAGTTGTATGTTTTAAGATTAAAGTAACTACCACTTTATTCTTGAAAACATATTTGATTCTAGATTCATTTAATAGTGCCATTATCGATAGTCTACTACTATCATGATATGAAACTCATCATTCCCTTTAAGTAAACTCCTTTACTTATATGGAGATAAATCGCAACACTACAGATCTAAACCATAATTAAACGACCAACTTGATTATTCAACCGTGAATCAATTAATTCAGATTCTATTAATATACATGTTTCCCATACATCTCTATGTATATGTATATTACTTACAAATGAATCTTGGTACCTTATGACCAGATATATAATGCTCATATAGATAAAACCAAACTCTTTTGTTTTATTAATAATAAATATTTTCATTACAAAGCTCAGAATCAAGAAGATAAAGTTACATGTAAATACACTTGCTTTCCGTGGCACTATATTTACATAACTCCAACACAAATACCCTTCTGACCTTGGACTCTCTTTTGAAAATACAAGGGAAAGGCCGTGTGAGAAAGTCGATTTTATATTCGCGATAGATGCGGTAATTCAAGGATTTATGATTCGACTACGATCGAGGCCTCGCGCTTCGCTTAGTTAACATTTCTTCCTTAGGTCTTACAAACTTGTAGAAAGGATCGATGAATGTTCTTTCAACAAAGAATTTTGGTAGTCGATGATAGATGAACTTTCGATTAATTAGTGTATTATGGCATATTTGTGAATTACAATTAGTGTATTTTGATATTAATGTATGTTGATATTAATTAGTGTATTATGATATGTTTACAAATTGCAATTAAATAATACATTATCTGCAGATATGAAATCCTTGTGATACATAAATAATTATTAAAATTAATGATATATTAAAAATTGAAAATTATTAATTAAATACAATTTATAAATAATATTGAATAATTATTAAACAAATAAGATTAAAATTGTATTTTAAAATAATTATTAAAATTAAAATTATTAAATTAATATGATAAATCATTTGTTGTAACCAAATAAAAATAACTGTAACCAATGACTTGGTTGTTATAAGATTATTTTTTACCAACAAAAATAATTTGGTCGCAGCATGAATAGCTATAGTAACCATTGACTTGGTTGTTATAAGATTATTTTTTACCAACCAAAATAATTTGGTCGCAATATAAATAGTTATAGTAACCATTGACTTGGTTGCTATAAGATTATTTTTTAGCAACAAAAATAATTTGGTCGCAATATGCATAACTATAGCAACCATTCTAACATTACAGCAACCATGAAATTTTACATTAGCAAGTATAAATTTGGTCGCTAATAATTCTACCTTTAGTGACCAATTTTAAATGGTTGTTAATAATGCATTTTTAACGACCAACATAACAACTCGTCACTGAGCACTTTTAGTAACAACCCTATAGTGACCACCTGTGACCAACTCAATTTTGGTCGCTATAACTTTTAACGACCATTTTCTTACTTTTAGCAACCATTACTAATAGTTGCTGAAACTTATTTTTCTTGTAATGTTATATATGATCATCATCAATAATTTCCTTTGAATAACTTTTAAAAGATTAAGCATATGTATAAAGAAGAACAATTGGTAAAAAGAAGTAGGCTCCATAAGATTATGACATGAGAATGTGGCTTTTGAGAGAGCATAAACATGTGTTACAAATGTCAACATTCTCCACATTTTTGCATTACAAATTAACTAAATTTGATCAAACTTACATGCCAGAGGAAAAGTAAGGGATTATACTAATTCTGTTAAAGCTGGCCTAACTATTTAGTTTAATAGAGGAAGTACCTTATTTTAGAAAGATTTCAACATTTCCATAAAAGTTGATGTCACAAGAGCCACTGTCATGTGAGTTTGGCATTACTTGCTTATTATCATATAGTTGACAAAATACACATAAGCTTTTAGTTCTTTAGCCTAGTTTTAGCTTATGATATTATTGAAAATGGGATGAAGCTAAAAAATCTCAATTGTCATTGATGTAATGTGAAAAGGCATTACTACATTCCAAGAGTACAGAAAACGCAGATCTAATTCAAGATCTACAAAGAACTTAAAATATAGATGAAAATCTTAAGAGAAATAAAATAGAGTAATTTGATTGAAAATAGGAAAACGTTCTTCCGGCAATACAATAAAGAAGTATTTATATGAGTTATAATGACCTAGAACCTAATAACAAGTATAAAAGCATCCTTGTAGTCCTAATAAAAGTAAAACACAATAAATAAATAAATAGATTTTCTAATCTAAAGTTCCTCGTCGGTCTCCTCCATTTTTAAAGAACTTGACCTTGAGTTATACTCTAGATAACCTAACTTGCACTCCGGTAAGTAGGGTAAATATCCACAACATTAAAGGTTGGGTTGATATTACCCATCCACGAAGGTAACTAAATGAAATAAATATGCACTGTCATTAATTTTCTTCACAATTTTGAATGTACCATATTTCTTGGCCTTCAACTTGTGGTGATGTTCAGTAATCCGTTTCTTGTTCATAAACACCATTACTTCATCTCCCACCTCAAGCACTTGATTCTTCCTACTGCAGATGCATAAGAGCATTCTTATGCATAACATTACTTCATCTCATTACTCATACGACTTTATATAGAATATAAATTCTTAAGTGTAGGAATGGGCTATTAAATTAAGCATTTGAGTAGTAACGCTTTCAAATTTTCATTAATGAAGATGCATTGAAAGAACAAGTGGTCTATGCTTTCCTCAGCACATCTATAAATTGTAAACTGTCCAAGGCTCAACAAGTACGGGTCACGTAAGTAAATAGGGAAGTAAGAGTATCGATCCACAGGTAGTTACTAAACAATTACTAGGCTAAAACCATTCAATTATTTGAGCTAATCACTTAAATGTTGATTATTGAGAAATTAATTAATTAACGAATTGCAAAAACTAATCCTAAAACAAACAGAATAACCGCGCAATTTATGATTGTAAGGAATAAATCAAATATGTAAAAGGCAAGTTTCAAATTTAGTTTTGTGGTCGACTTCTAATTATTCTCTTCTGGTTTATTCAATAATCTTGATCCCTAAACTTTGAAAGAAACTAAATCTAAATTATCTATAATTCTTTATCGAGATGTCAAAGAAGTATCATAGTTAAAATCAATCTCGACTATCGTAGCTCATGAAATTAACTAAAACCTATTAAGAGTTTTATCTAATTGACAATTCCTCTCATAGATTTTTGCCTATGTCTAGGTCTAAACCTACAAGTTCTTAATTTTGGTTTTCCACCACCAATTTTCACCTTTCAGTTCTTCAACCGATAATTTTGACAAAAATTATGTGATGCCTAACACATAACAAGCACAATAATACTCAAAACAAGAATCAATAGTCACGAATCAATTTTATTGAATAAAATCCAGAATCAAATCATGTAGAAATTCGAAAACTACATCCCATCTTTAAAACCTAACAAGAAATCTACTCACTCATGTTCATGTTGATGTTCAACAAGATAGATATCAAAACAAAGAAAATAAACATTAGAGGAGTAAGGAGTGAAGAACTTTAGTGAATCTTGAACAAAAACATTAAAACCAAGGTCTGGAATGAGTCTCCCACCGTGTGGCGCCTTCCAACGTGAGATCCTTGCGTGCATCAAAGTCCTTGTCTGCGTGCATGAGGTAGTCCTTCGCTGGTCAGGTTCCAAGTCGTGCGTTCACCCTGTTATTGCCTGCGTCTGGTCTTCTCCTACTGCTACTGCCACGTGTGTTTATTCTCCCAGTTGCTGTTAGTCCTTCGCGTTAAGCCTTCTGTGCAATTGCGGTGTGTGTGCATCAAATTCTCCTGCGCAGCTACCTCCCTAGTCCCTTCGCACGTGAAATGGGAGCTGCCAATTAAAAACCTAAATGTTGTTATAATTCTCAAGTCCTCCTCCAAAACGTCACCTAGTCCACCACTCTTTTGACTCTCATGTGCTACCGTTTTGGACTATTTCTAGCTGTTGTTTACTATATCATTTTGGCTACTAACTTATTATTGTGCTTTCCTTTTGTTCTTTTCATTCACCTACTATAGTGGCAACTTCTTAGGTCTAATTTGAAGCCAAACTTGATGTTTTTTACGAAAAAAATCAAAAAAATAAAATAAATAACAAACTCAATGAAAATAAATAAATAAACCTAAAAATACTACTAAAATGAATTATTAAATATGCAAAATAAATGCAAATATGACCTAAATACCTATATGAATTGGACTAAACAAATGCCCCCAAACTCAAACCTTTGCTTGTCTCCAAGCAAAATAAAGATTTAGAAAACATTTTCAAAGTTGCTCATCCAAGGAATCGTAAAAACAGTAAATCGTAAAAACAGTACACGTATAACAAGAATTAGGAAGATCTCTAATCAAATGAACATTAAAAAAAAGTAAATTCCTAAGATCCTTGCACCAATCAGGAACTTTCCAATCCATAACCTAGTCTAAAAGTGGATTTAATTGCTCTTCAAAACAATTCCTATTCATCCATGGATAAGGCAAAAATTTTTTTTGAATATATACCATAAATGAATAAATAAATACCAATGCATGTAAAAGAATTGCAAAAGAAGAACAAAACAAGAATTTTAGTCAACCACGCAAACTCAAAGTTGACAGTGACCTCAATGTCAAATAAGCCAAATAATTCTCATCCATAAAATTTCATACAATGCACAATATAAATCAAACACCAAATTCAACAACCTCATTCATCAATTAAACATTACTGTAGAATAATAAAAGGAAGTTTAATGAGAACTTCCTTGGATTGTGACGATGAGTGCATTTCCAACCAAATCCTCTATTCACCTACAGTACCGAGTTACTATTCCTTCAAGAAAAATCATTGAGAATTATTAATTTGAGTTTGTAAAAATGGAAGCGTTGTACCAAAAATAAATAAATGAACTAAAAAGAAAAGGAAAGAAAATTGGGTTGTCTTCCAATAAGCGCTTGTTTAAAGTTCATAGCTACACTTTGAATTCTTCTCTTAAGGCTTTAGACTAGAAAGGGAGTAAACAGTCCCTTTCTCGATTTGAGCTCCAGCAATATATGGCTTTAAACGTTGTCCATTGATCTTAAAAATTCTAGTTTTTTTTATCTTCTATCTCTATTGCTCTGTAAGGAAAAACCTTCACCACTTTGAATGGCCTCGACCATCGAGACTTTAACTTTCCAGGAAATATTTTCAATCTTGAATTGAAGAGTAGCACCAAATATCCTTCTTTGAATTCCCTTCTTACAAGGTTCTTATCATGTCATCTTTTAATTTGTTCCTTGTAGATTCTGGCACTTTCATAGGCATCATGCCTTAACTCGTCCAACTCGTTCAGTTGCAATAGTCTTTTAGCACCTGCTTCTTTAAATCCATATTCAACTTCCTTATTGTCCAATAAGCTTTGTGTTCAAATTCCACCGGAAGATGGCAAAACTTACCAAAAACCAGTCTATACGGAGTTATCCCTATAGGGGTCTTGTACGTCATCCTGTATGCCCACAAAGAATCATCAAGCCTCAAAGACCAGTCCTTCCTTGATGAATTAACCATCTTCTCCAATATAGATTTGATCTCCCCGTAAGAAATTTCAGCTTGACCATTAACTTGAGGATGGTAAGCTAACGCTTGCTTATGGTAAACCCTATATTTTTTCAGCAAATTCTCAAAGGAACGGTTGACAAAGTGAGTCCTTTGATCACTTAATATAGCCCTCGGGATCCTAAACCTTGTGAAAATATTCTTCTTAATGAATTTTAGCACCACTTTCGTGTCACAAGTTGCACAAGAAATAGCTTCTACCCATTTCGAGACGTAATCTACTCCTAGAAAAATAAATTTGTTACCAAAAGAAGGTGGAAAAGGCCCCATGAAGTCTAATCCTACATGTCAAAGAGTTCCACTTCCAAAATTCCTTGCATTGGTATCTCATGCTTTCTTGAAATGGTTCCAGTTCTTTGACATCGGTCACATGCGCAAAATTCCTTACATTTTGAAAAAGTGTTGGCTAATAAAATCCTGCTTGTAACACCTTAACTGTTGTCTTTTCTGAACTAAAATGTCCTCTATAAGGTGAGGAATGACAATTCATCAACACTTCTTCAACTTCTTCAATTGGCAAACATCGCCTAATAATTCCATCATTGCATCTCTGAAATAAATATGGTTCCTCCCATATGTAATACTTCAAATTTGAGAAAAATTTCTTCCTCTACTGGTAGGACAAATCAAGTGATATAACTCCGACGACCAAATAATTCATGAAGTCTGCGTACCAAGGAACAATTGAAGGTATAACTGCCGCTAGTTCTTAGACAACACAACATAACTCGTTCAGATCTGCACAGTCTGTGCGCAAGGTACCTTCAAGAAAAATCAAATTCTTATCACAAAATTTATCATCTATATCCAATTGATGAGTTGAGTTTGAAAGCCTCGATAGATGATCTACAACCACATTCCCTACCCCCTTCTTATCTTTTATCTCTAAATCAAATCCTTGAAGGAGAAGCATCCAACGTATTAGCCTTGGTTTAGCTTATTTCTTTGCAAGTAGGTACCTACTAGCAGCATAATCTGAATAGACGGCAACTTTTGAGCCAACTATATAAGACCTAAATTTGTCCACAACAAACACCACAACTAGGAGTTCCTTTTCAGTAATTGCATAATTCAATTGTCCATCATTGAGCGTTTTACTTGCATAATAGATATCGTGAACTACTTTATCCTTCCTTTGGGTAAACACAACTCCTACAACAAAATCGTAGGCATCACACATAATTTCAAACGGTATAGACCAATCCGTAGGTTAAAGAATTGGAGCAAAAATTAAGGCTTCTTTTAACCTGTGAAAAGAATTCAAAAAGGAATCATCAATCACAAAAGGGGCATCATTATTCAATAGATTTGTCAAAGGTTTAACTTTTTTAAAAAATCTTTGATAAATCTTTTATAAAAATCGGCATGCCCCAAAAAGCTTCTGACTTCCTTAATCGAGGTAGGTGGAGGCAAATTTGATATCACTTCGATCTTAGCCTTGTCTACCTCAATCCCTCAATTAGAAACAAGATGACCAAGTACTATCCCTTCTTGCACCATAAAATGATACTTTTCCCAGTTTAATACAAGGTCAACTTCTTCACACCTACTCAAAACTTTGCTAAGGTTAGATAAACATGAGTCAAATGAAACCCCATATACTAAAAAATCATCCATAAAAACTTTCATAATTTTCTCAATGAAATTAGAAAAGATTGCCATCATGCACCTCTGAAAGGTAGCTGGGGCATTACACAAACCAAATGGCATCCTTCGATAAGCAAAAGTATCATAAGGACATGTAAATGTCATTTTTTCTTGATCATTAGGGTGAATAGGAATTTGGAAGAAACCAGAATAACCATCCAAATAACAAAAGTAATCATGATTAGCTAGCCTCTCTAACATTTGATCAATAAAGGGCAAAGGGAAATGATCCTTACATATGGCTTTATTTAATTTTTTATAATCTATACACACACGCCAACCTGTTACAATTCTAGTTGGAATCAGCTCATTATTATCATTTCTTACCACTGTCATGCCTCCCTTTTTAGGGACACAATAGACCGGGCTTACCCATGTACTGTCGGAAATCGAATAGATAATTCCTGCAGCTAGAAGTTTAAACACTTCTTTCTTCACGACCTCCTTCATATTTGGGTTGAGCTTTCTTTGGTGTTGCCGAACTGGCTTTGCATCTTCCTCCAAATCGATCAGATGCATACAAAATGTTAGACTTGTTCCCTTCAAATATGAAATTTGGTAGCCAATCGCTTTCCTATACTCTCTCAAGACCTTCATTAATTTTTCAATCTGCATAGTACTCAAATTTGCATTAATAATGACTGGATAAGTACTATTGGGTCCTAAAAATTCATACCTGAGATTGGACGCTAGGGGCTTTAGTTCAACGGTTGGTGGCTCTTCTTATTTCAAATCTAGTGCAGTTATTTGTTCTGACAACAAAGGTTGCGCGCTCCTTTGCACAGGTTGTGCTGCTAGTGTCTGCAACAACTCTGACATTTCTGGTTGATGGGTTCCTGTTGAAATTGAATGCACTAGAAAATTTTCCAACAAATCATTAGGTTTAGACTTCCTAAAATGACTTCTAACCTCCTCATCAACTCTATCAACCCTAAGACATGAATCTCCCTCATCCTTTTCCTTAATTTCCTTTCCTAAATTAAATTCAACTTTTTCCTCCCCAACTTTCAATGTCATTCTTCAATTCTTGACATCTATAATAGCTCTCACAGTAGCAAGAAAAGGTCTCTCTAAGATAATGGGTATATTTGTATCTTCTTCCATCTCCAAGACCACAAAATCTACTGGGATAAAGAAATTTCATATTTTCGAAGGTATATTTTTTAAAATACCTTGAGGGTATTTGATTGACCTATCAGCTAGTTGGAGGGAAATTGTAGTAGGTTTAAGTTCTCCTATATCAAGCTTTTTACATATAGAAAGAGGTAAGAGACTTACACTTGCACCAAGGTCGTATAAAGCCTTACCGATGTTTGTGCTTCTGATTTGACAAGGAATGGAGAAGCTTCCGGGATCCCTCAACTTCGATGGCAACTTATTCTATAAAATAACGCTAGACTCTTCCGTCAATGCCACTGTTTCATACTCCTCCAACTTCCTTTTATTTGACAATATTTCCTTCAAGAATTTTGTGTAGGTTGGCATTTGTGTAAGAGCTTCCGTAAAGGGAATATTGATATATAGCTTCTTGAGGATTTCCAGAAAACTTCCAAATTGTTTATCTAGCTGAGCCTTTTGAAAACGTTGTGGGAATTTGATGGGTGGCTTATATGGAGGAGGTGGAGTGTATTTTTCAGTTTCAACATTTTTTGGCTCATTCTGGACAGGCATTGTAGCTGGGACATAATCAGATCTTTCTTTACTTGTTGCTTTATCTTTGCTTTCCACCATCAGTTCTAAGACCTTTCCAGTTCTCAAAATCACTGCATCAGTAGTCTCCTTAGGATTTTCTGGTCGTGCAGGCAATTTGCCCTTATCCCCTCTTGATGTACTAGCCTGTTGAGCAATCTGAGTCTCCAACATTTTGTTATGTATGGCAAATTGATCTACCTTAGAACTAAAGTGCTGGATTAGTTCCACCATGGAGTCCAAAGTTAGTTTCTACTCTTGAGCTTGTGGGGTTGTGGAGGGGCTTGAGGTTTTGTGTTTTGGAATCCTAGAGGACCCCTATTTAAGTTTTGTTACTAGGCTAAAAAGTGAGGTTGGTTTTGAGGGTAGGAAGAGTAATGGGGCTGGTTTGAGAAATTTTGTGGTTGTCTGGGTTGTTGGGACCAAGAGAAATTGGGATGGTTCCTCCATTCAGGGTTGTTTGTGTTTGAGAAGGGTCCTCCTTGAGGTTTAGCTCCGCCCACTAAATTAGCTTGCCCAACTGCAATGTCTTGTCCATAAGCCTGAAAATCATACATGGGCTGTGCAAATTACTGCAGTTCATGCACAGGCTGTAAGCTACCTACTACCATCACATTAACCTTATCCATCTTATCCATTCTTTTTGTCAAGGCTTCAAATTTAGCGTTCATCGTGGATAACGCATCAACCTCAAACAGTCCTGTAATCTTCTTAGACTCTTGCTTTAAATTCCCCCTCCTCCTACTCCACTGGTAATTATTTTGAGCAATCCTTTCCATAAGTGAATGGCCTTCATCTTTAGTTTTTGCTATAAAATCTTCACCTACAGTTGCATCTATAACACTTTTCATAATTGGAGAAAGCCCTTTGTAAAAAATCTACACAAGTATCCATTTCTGAATCCCGTGGTGATGGCATTTTCTTTGTATCTCCTTGAATCTTTCTCGTGCTTCATACATAGATTCATCTTCTCTCGGTAGGAAGGAATGCACTTGCCCCCTCAGTTGTGCGGTCTTTCCTGGGGGAAAGTACTACGTTAGGAAGGCTTGGGATAACTCTTTCCACTTAGTTATAGACCCTGGAGGTAGAGAGTAGAGCCATTCACTTACATGATCCCTCAAGGAAAAAGGAAATAATCTGAGGTGAATTTGTAGGAAAATCCCGGGAGGAACATCACATGTTCCAGCAACGGAAACAAAAAATTTTTAGTCCCGGGACCTTCCCGAAAACCCAGGATCCCGGTGTCGGTATGAAAACTCAAACCTGAATAGCCAATAGAGACTATCTCTAAAGGTATCCACGCAGAGATCGAAAACCTAACCGAGTCAAACCCTTTTGACCGGGAATAGCTAGAATGAATAAAGCTCGCTAGAGCCTACCTACTGCTCGGAGAGCTTGAGAAATGATCTTGGTGGAGTCTTGAGAGTGGAAGGAATCTTGAATGGAAAAGATGAAGAAGATGAAAACCAATTTTCCAAGCTTAACAATAAAGCATATCGTTTCTTCTTCTCAAACCCACGACCAAGCTTTTTTTCAATGCTTCTTCTACGTATTTTTAACACTTAAAACACACATTAGAAGCTTGGTGGATAGGCATCCATGTAGAAGGCATAAAATGCCTTAAAATGCTAAATGATGATGAGCTTTGACTTTTCAAACTCACATCTTTCTCTCCATCTTTGGTTCCACGAATTAACATTTATATATATAATTAATTAATTTTAATTAATTAATATATATATATATATTTGTCAAGAGGTCCATCAAACTGGGTCGGTCCTACCTACCCTAGGGCCCCGATTTGAAATAGCTCCTAAACCTTTCTTAGCAATATTGATGTCGCGATCTCATGGGACATATCCCAATCCCATTAGGATCCATTTAATCTTAATGCTCCCATAATTGGAACTCGTCCAATTACTATTTTCTGATTCTCCGAGTCACTCTTATCGTGTGACCCTTTAGGTTCCGGTTATGTTGGCCACTTAGATTAACAATTAATCCGAGCAAGTCATGAGCGGTATCTAGCAACACATCATGACCCCCAATTGATCGGAAAGTAATTGGTTTGATGAATTCATCACGAACCGGATCACGAACCTTCCATGTACAATTCTTGTGCAATTCGTCCTTTCATCATCCTATACCCCACTTGGTTATGAGTATGGCTAATATGTCAACTCTTACTAGACTAAGTCTAGCCCAAGTGAAATCGGTTCTGTCGAGGACTCATTACTTTATATGTCCATGAAGACACTCTTCATGACATAGTCATGCTCGCCGAGACTTAAAGTAATGATCCCGATAAGAGGTTGTGGTATCTCTTACATCGCTCTCGTAGTGATGAACTTTATTGGCTACTCAATTACCTTGAATACCTCAAATCTGCACTCCAAGCACCATCCTATGAGTAACCTCCGAAGGCCACAAGGAATGGAGTCAATACAGGATCAAGATTCAAGATATCCTTGAGTACCTCAAGTCTAAGGATACTTGCACCATTGCTATGATGAGATTATCACCGACATTAAATCCATGTGATGATCTCATGGCAGTCATCCAATGAACTTACTACCACTAGTAAGCATCCATATGTCAACTCTAAATATCTCATATTTACAGTTTCGAGATCCACCGCTGATCCAATCAAGGAGTATGACATATGCTAGTCCGTCCGGATTAATGATGTCCGGTCTCATTAATTCTATGACTAGGAAAATTTAGATCTCGACATAATTGCACATGATAGGAATCTCAGATTATGATCACATCATAATTTCCTTCATGCTATGTCATATATCATGGACTTCATTAATTTGATTAAAGATCAATATCAATTCATAAAGAATATCAAATAAATGAAACATGCCTTTCTTTATTTATTCATAAAGTCTGTACATAACTATGAACAAAAAGCGCTAAAGGGGATTGCCTTTAGGGCACTACTCTAACAATCTCCCACTTGGCCTAAAGCCAATCGCCTTGGTATCTAATACCAAAAGCGAGTACATGAGAATCAAAATTCTTACGTGACAATGGCTTCGTCAACGGATCAAGAATGTTTCGCTCTCTGGAATCCTCTCGATCGCGACATCACCTCTAGCAATGATCTCTCGAATCGATGATATCGTGGAGTACGTGTTTAGATCGTTGGTGAGACCTCGGTTCTTTGCTCGAGCAATAGCCCCATTGTTGTCACAATACAACCAGATGGGTCCATCACGACTAGGAACCACACCAAGTTCGAAATGAACTTCGATCCAAACTTCCTTCCTTTCGCCTCGATGCAAAGAATGTACTCGCCTCGATCGTCGAATCAGTGATCGTCTCTTGTTTGGAACTCTTCCAATCGACCGCTCCGCCGTTTAGCGTGAAAACATAACCTGACCGATTTGAGTCATCCTTGTCGATTGGAAACCGCATCAGATGCCCGCCACTTGAGATTTCCATCGCCATATATTAAGAAAACATCCTTAGTCCTTCGTAAGTACTTGAGGATATTCTTGACACCACCTAGTGACCCTCACCAGATCCGATTGGTATCCGCCGTGACACTTTCAGAGCATACGATACATCGGGCCTCGTACATAACATAGCATACATGATCAATCCTACTGCAGACGCATGCGGGATCTAATCCATGCGAATCCTCTCATCTTGTGTCTTAGGACACATAGATTTCGAGAGTGTTATCCCATGAGTAATGGGAAGAAACCCTCTCTTGGATTGCTCCATGCTAAACCTCTTTAGCATCTTGTCTATGTACGATGATTGGGAAAGACCAAGCAACCTTTTTGATCTATCTCTATAGATCTTTATCCCAAGGATATAAGTTGCTTCACCAAGGTCTTTCATCGCAAATTGCTTGGACAACTAAATTTTAACTGATTGCATCAATGAGATATCGTTTCCGAGTAATAGTATGTCATCTACATACAACACAAGGAAAACGATTGCATTCCCATTAACCTTCTTGTACACACAGTGTTCATCCGAAATTTGTGAGAAACCAAACTCTTTGATTGACTCATCAAAACGGATGTTCCAACTCCTGGATGCTTGCTTCAATCCATAGATGGATTTGAAGCTTGCATACCTTTTCGCCATCATCGAAGTGAAGCCCTCTGGTTGTGTCATGTACACATCCTCGCCGATTTTCGTTATGAAAGTCGTCTTCACATCCATTTGCCATATCTCATAATCATAATGAGCGGCAATGGCTAGGAGTATCCGAATGGATTTAAGCATTGCTACGGGACTAAAGGTCTCGTCATAGTCAACTCCTTATCTTTAACGAAATCCTTTGGCCACAAGCCTTGCTTTGTAGGTAATCACATTACCATCCATGTCGGTTTTCTTCTTGAAAACCCATTTGCACCCTATAGGTTTTATCCTTCAGTGCATCAACCAAAGTCCATACTTGGTTTATGTACATGGAATCCATTTCGCTTTCATGGCACAAAACTATTTTTCGACTCAACTTTTCGTAACCTCTTCATAGGTAGCGAGCTCATCATTTTCTATGAGCAATACGTCATTCTGTTAAACATAAGAAATCCATATCTCTCGAATAGTCGCATCCTACTTGACCTCTGAACTTCGTGTGCAATGAAGGTTGAATCATTACTTCATCCGAATGAGTGGCAGCCTCGAGTTCAGCGATTGATACATGCTTGTTTGAGCATCTTGAACTTCTTCAAGTTCGACTTTGCTCCCACCGCCTTCTTGCAGAAGAAACTCTTTCTCTAAAGACAGCATGCTTCAAAACAAACACCTTTTGTTCCTCAAAGAAGGTAGAATTGATATCCCATGGTCTCTTTAGGATATCCTACAAACAAACACTTGTCGACTTTTGCTTCAAGCTTATCTCGATCGAATCCGCTTCACGAAGGTGACAACCCCATACTTTCAAATGAGAAAGATAAGGTTTTCGTTAGTCCACATCTCATATGGAGTAACATCAACTGTCTTAGAGGGAACTCTGTTTAGCAAGTAAACAGTTGTCTCTAGCGCATACCCCCAAAACGATTTTGGTAACTTTGCAAAACCCATCATTGATCGTACCATGTCCAACAAGGTTCGATTTCTCCTTTCAACCACCTTTGTTGTCTTTGCGGCGTGTAAGGAGGAGTCCATCGAGATAAAATGCCATTATCTCTGAGATAATCCTGAAGCTGTTGGTCTAAGTATTCTCCACCACGATCGGATCGTAATGCCTTGATACTTTTACGAAGCTGGTTTTCTACTTCATTTCGAATTGTTTGAACCTTTCAAACGCTTCAGATTTGTATCTCATCGATACAAGTACCCATATCGTGAATAATCATCGATAAAGGTAATGAGGTAACGACAACCACTTCGCATGGATGGACATCGGACCGCATACATCCGAATGTATTAGGTCTAATACTCCAATCGCCGCTCACCCTTTCCTTGAAGGGTAACTTAGTCATCTTGCCTAATAAACAAGATTCGCATGTGTCATATGATTCATAATCAAATGACCCTAAACTGCCACTTTTGTGGAGCTTAGCGATGCGTGTCTCATTTATATGGCCAAGCCGACAATGCCATAAGTAAGTTGACTTTAGATTATCTCTTTATACCGCTTGGTGTCATTGACATTTAAAATTGGATTAGACATATCTAATATGTAAATACCATTGCACAATGTACCAGTTCCATAAAGCATTCCATTAGAATTAATAGAACAACCATTGCTATTAAAATTCATATGGAATCCAAATTTATTTAGACAAGAAATGATAATATATTCTTTGTCAAACGGGTACAAAATAATAATCATCCAATTCCAAAGACAAGCCCAAGAGGGAGAGACAAAACATAGGTTCCTACGGCTAATGCAGAACTCTTGCTCCATTTCCAACACGAGGTCTACTTCTCCCTTCATGAGTTGCCTCATCGTCTCAAGGCCCTGCATATCATTGCATATGTGTGAGCCACAACCAGTATCAAATACCGGATGTTGTGATCGAGAATAAGATTAACTTCAATGACATACAAACTGAAGTAGTCGAGGCATCGATGCCTTCTTCGCTTCAATGACTCCAGATAGACTTTGCAATTGCGCCCCAATGGCCATCTTTACCGCAATGGAAGCAAGTTCCTTTCGGGGCAGCTTCTTTGGTCTTCTTCTTGATGGCGCTTCCCTTTGGTTTCTTTGCCTTCTTCTTCTTTGGGTTCTTTTCTTCTTGGAACTCAAGAAGAAGAAGCTACTACCAAAGACTTGCTTACTATCACTCTTGATAGATCGCTTCACTGTGTCGAAAGCAGATTGATCACTCGGTATTGTAGTGGATATTTGGTTCATCCGATAGTTTAGCACAACCGCATATAGCGTCGGACAATCCAACCGAATTAAGTCTATACTTAATTCATGATCCATTGCAAAACCTAAGACGCCAATCTCTCAATATAGCCATTCATCTTCGTATGCATCGCATGCCAGATGTCCCTGGAGCCATCTTGGTAGTGAAGAGAAGCCTTGAGGTCTCGAACCTTCGGACCGGGCTTGCTCGTCAAACAACTCCCTAAGATGAAAAACTATAGTATGAGCATCCATGGACTCGTCTTCGCTTCGCAGCCTCGGTGACATCGACACAAGCATAATGCAAGTCGCCATGTCATCGTCCTTTAGATGCTTACTATATGCCTTCGATCATCATCGAAGCATCGACAAAGAAGTGCATCTGGAAGCGGAAAATCTAGGATATATCCTGACTTTCGGATCGAGAACTATTCTCGATTCCTTAACGATCAAGAAAATTCGGTCCCGATTAACTTGTTGGAATCCATAAGCGGCGAAGATTCACACTTGACGACATTTTCAAATTACCTACACGGATAGAGAGGAAGAATGTTAGAATAGGAATAGCTGCATAATCATAAGGACTTGAATGATATGCAAAGCTCCCACTAGTTTCATAGAATCCATAACCCTCATTACTGAATCCAAAGAAACAAAGTGACATAATGTCCTAGTGGGTTGATATCCGGTATTGCTAAGAATGACCTTGGGTTTACCCAACAAGCCACAACTTAGGTCAATCGGTAGGTATCGAACATACCAATTGCATCATCGATAACCGACATTGAGAATGACCTTGGTTTACCCAACAAGCCACCTTATGTCTCGGAGGTATCGATATACCAATTACATCTTAGACATAACTATCGATCGCTGCTATCAACTTGTTGATGTATGCACTTACATTGGGTATCAACTCTTTGATGCGCATACATCCGATGTATGCTACCCAATTTCACCTCGTCCACGCTGACCTTGAGTTTACTCAACAAACTAACGCCTAAAGGAAAACCAACCCATTAATCAGAAAATCATATTTTCATGGTTCGAACATATCCGTATAGAGTGAGCTTGGGTTTACCCAACAACCCATCCCTATAAGAACTCTGGTTCTTACCATATTAATGGAAGGCGTTAGTTTTCATATACCGAGGAGGGATTTAGAAACTCTAGACTCCAAGCTGAATGATCATAGTCGCTAGGACAATATGGCATGATTTAGGTTTCATCAATCAAATTGAATCAATCCTTATAATCATCCATCATCCGTCATCCAACCTGAGCATGTCACAAGTCGACTTTCATCAAATGCAAGTCACCTTATGCTTCTGCCCACACACAAGTCGACTTGTCTGATATAAGTCGACTTATGCTCCTGCCCACGCACAAGTCGACTTATGCAAAAACTTTGAACAAGTCGACTTATGTACAATACAAGTCGACTTATCCAACAAGAATTGCTATTATATCTAATCGGCTAATTCCTCAATCCATGCAATTCCAATTCACAATACCATCCTACCTAGGGTAATATTCAAATTGATGTATCAATGAACACTTCATTGATCCATGAATGCCTTATATGGTCAAACCATACATGAAAAGCTTAAAATGAGTCAAAACTCATAAATATCCAAACAATTTAAGAACACCCAAATTCTCACCCTAAGCATCTCAAGCTAGTATATACACTCTCAAAACTACTCCGGCACTTGTCACAAAAAATTGTGACGGCCAAAACAAGCAAGAAAATGAAATGTACTAACGAGACACAAATGTGACCAATTCGGCATTCAAAAATTCTTGGAAAAGCAACTTCAAGCAATTCAATTTGGAAATCATACTACATCAAGATAACACATTATTAATCACATTACAAATGCTGCAAGGCATTGGAATTGAAAAAGCAAACTCAATCAAGCCAAGCAAAACAGTCCCAACAATTTTCACCAAAACTGTCCAGTTCTGTACATTGCTTGAAATGATCAATGAAACAATTTCAATAAATCATGAGAAAATTATATAGGTTACTAAATGTTCTGAAAATGCTACCTGAATGTTTTCAGGATTTTAGGCCATCAAAAACTCAGTCAACCAAAATAACAAAACCGATTCCAAAACTGTGTTCATCAGCACATAAATTCCCAACAGCATAGAATAAAATCAAAAATAAATATCCAATCACCTTGAAATTCAATTTCCATGCTCATAGACATTCACCAACATCTTAGAGATATTTAGGTGAAGGAAAATCCAGAAAACGAGTTTTCTAGAATTTATTCTTGATTTTATACTACTGCCTGTTCACAGAATCGTTTCAAAAACAGCATCTGTCAGCTTAGGGAAATAATTAGCAAAAATTTATCTAATCAAATCGATAAATTCTGAAAATTCATAGACATATTCTCTAACATGTTATGAACAATCCTGGGCAGAAAATTTTCGAAAACCCTATCTCTATAGCAATTCGAAATCTGAACAGAATACATGCTACAGCATCACAAGCAATTAAGGTTTATGATCTAGCTTCAGTTAAAGCTTCATACACGACACCAGTTGCTCTGATACCACTGTAGGAAAATCCCGGGAGGAACATCACATGTTCCAACAACGGAAACAAAAATTTTTTAGTCCCGGGACCTTCCCGAAAACCCAAGATCCCGGTGTCGGTATGAAAACTCAAACCTGAATAGCCAATAGAGACTATCTCTAAAGGTATCCACGCAGAGATCAGAAAACCTAACCGAGTCAAACCCTTTTGACCCGGGAATAGCTAGAACAGAATAAAGCCTGCTAGAGCCTACCTCTGTCCTGGAGAGCTTGAGAAATGATCTTGGTGGAGTCTTGGAGAGTGGAAGGAATCTTGAATGGAAAAGATGAAGAAGATGAAAACCAATTTTCCAAGCTTAACAATTAAGCATATCGTTTCTTCTTCTCAAACCCATGACCAAGCTTTTTTTCAATGCTTCTTCTATGTATTTTTAACACTTAAAACACACATTAGAAGCTTGGTGGATAGGCATCCACGTAGAAGGCATAAAATGCCTTAAAATGCTAAATGATGATGAGCTTTGACTTTTCAAACTCACATCTTTCTCTCCATCTTTTGGTTCCACGAAATTCAACATTTATATATATAATTAATTAATTCTTAATTAATTAATATATATATATATATTTGCTGAAGAGGTCCAGTCAAACTGGGGTCAGTCCTACCGGCCTACCGAGCCCCGATGCTGAAATAGCTCCGGAAACCTTTCTTAGCAATATTGATATCGCGATCTCATCGGGACATATCCCAATCCCATTGGGATCCATTTAATCTTAATGCTCTCCATAATTGGAACTCTGTCCAATTACTATTTTACAGATTCTCTGAGTCACTCTTATGCGTGTGACCCTTTAGGTTCCCGGTTATGTTGGCCACTTAGATTAACAATTAATCTGAGCAAGTCATGAGCGGTATCTAGCAACACATCATGACCCCCAATTGACCGAAAAGTAATTGGTTTGATGAATTCATCACGAACCAGATCACGAACCCTTCCATAGACAATTACTGTGCAATTCGTCCTTTCATCATCCTATACCCCACTTGGTTATGAGTATGGCTAATATGTGAACTCTTACTAGACTAAGTCTAGCCCAAGTGAAATCAGTTCCTGTCTGAGGACTCATTACTTTATATGTCCATGAAGACACTCTTCATGACATAGTCATGCTCTGGTCAGAGACTTAAAGTAATGATCCCGACAAGAGGTGTGGTATCTCTTCATTCTCACGTAGTGATGAATCCTTTATTGGCTACTCAATTACCTTGAATACCTCAAACTGCACTCCAAGCACCATCCTATGAGTAACCTCTCGGAAGGCTACAAGGAATGGAGTCAAAGCATGTGATCAAGATTCAAGATATCCTCGAGTACCTCAAGTCTAAGGATACTTGCACCATTGCTATGATGAGATTATCACCGACATTAAATCCATGTGATGATCTCATGGCAGTCATCCAATGAACTTACTACCACTAGTAAGCATCCATATGTCAACTCTAAATATCTCATATTTACGCTTCGAGATCCACCGCTGATCCAATCAAGGAGTATGACATATGCTAGTCTGTCCGGATTAATGATGTCCAGTCTCATTAATTCTATGACTAGGGAAAATTTAGATACTGACATAATTGCACATGATAGGAATCTCAGGATTATGATCACATCATAATTTCCTTCATGCTATGTCATATATCATGGACTTCATTAATTTGATTAAAGATCAATATCAATTCATAAAGAATATCAAATAAATGAAACATGCCTTTCTTTATTTATTCATAAAGTCTGTACATAACTATGAACAAAAAGCGCTAAAGGGGATTGCCTTTAGGGCACTACTCTAACAGAATTGCATCGTTAGATACCCCATTCTGCTTCAACATGCTACATATCTGAATGAACTTCTCTAAAAGAATGTGGGGATTTTCTTAAGGGTTACCTCCAAATTGGGACTGTTAGACCATCTGCATAAGTCAGGTCTTCAGTTCAAAGTTATTAGCTGTAACTGGAGGTGTCGCGATGCTCGATTGGTAATCCTTAAAGTTCGGTATTGCATGATCCCGCATTTTTCTCTAATTTTGCCCACCATTCTGCATTTATTCTGCCATTATTTTCTCACTTGTAGTATCAATAGATTCGATTTTTGTTCGTTGGTTACCCTGCACAGATTATGCTCTTTGCTTTCTCGTAGCTTTTCGGATCGCCTTAGCGGTCTTTTCAATTTTTGGATCAAATAACAAATTTTATGCACTATGAGAATGTCTCATATACAGAAGGAATCACCTGAAAATAAAAAATCAAAAAGAATACTCCAAGTGAAGAAATAAACTATGAGAAAAAGTAAATAAAATGAAAAATAACAAAATGATAACGGAAAAAATAAATGCCCAAAGTAACCAAACAATTGATCGCCTAATATTGCCCAAAGGGAAACTCCCCGACAACGACGCCAAAACTTATCCAAAGCCCTACAAGTACGGGTCACGCAAGTAACTAGGGAAGTAAGAGTATCGATCCCTAGGGAGTTACTAAACAATTACTAGGCTAAAACCATTCAATTATTTGGGTTGATCATTTAAATGTTGATTATTGAAAAATTAATTAATTAACGAATTGCTAAAACTATTCCTAAAACAAACATAATAACCACACAATTTATGACTGTAAGGAATAAATCAGATATATAAAAGGCAGGTTTCAAATTTGGTTTGGTGATCGACTTCTAATTATTTTCTTCTGGTTTATTCAATAATCTTGATCCCTAGACTTTGAAGGAAACTAAATCTAAATTATCTATGATTCTCTATCGAGATGTCAAAGAAGTATTGTAGTTAAAATCAATCTCAACTATTGTGGCTCATGAAATTAGCTAAAACCCATTAAAATGTTTATCTAGTTGGTAATTCCTCTCACAGATTTTTGCCTATGTCTAGGTCTAAACCTACAAGTTTTTAATTTTGGCTTTCCACTATCGATTTTCACCTTTTAGTTCTTCAACCAAAATTTTCAACAAAAATTATGTGAGGCCTAACACATAACAAGCACAATAATACTCAAAACAAGAATCAACAGTCACGAATCAATTTTCTTGGATAAAATCCAGAATCAAATCATGTAGAAATTTGAAAACTATATCCCATCTTTAAAACCTAATAAGAAATCTACCACTCATGTTCATGTTCTTGTTGAACAAGATAGATATCAAAACAAAGAAAATAAACTTTAGAGGAGTAAGGACTGAAGAACTCTGGTGAATCTTGAACAAAAACGTTAAAACCAAGGTCTGGAATGAGTCTCCCAACGTGTGCCATCTTCCAGCGTGAGATCCTTACGTGCGTCAAAGTCCCTGTTTGTGTGCGTGAGGTAGTCCTTCGCTGGTTAGGTTCCAAGTTGTGAATTCCCTCTGTTTTCGCCTGCGTCTGGTCTCCTCCTACTGCTACTGCTGCATGTGTTTATTCTCCCAGTTGTTGCTAGTCCTTCACGTCAAGCCTTCTGCGCAGTTGCGGTGTGCGTGCGTCAAAGTCTCCTATACAGTTGCCTCCCTAGTCCCTTTGTACATGAGATGGGAGCTGCCAATTAAAAACCTAAACGTTGTTATAATTCTCAAATCCTCCTTTAAAACATCACCTAGTTCACCACTCTTTTGACTCTCATGTGCTACCGTTTTGGACTATTTCTAGTTGTTGTTTACTATATCGTTTTGGCTACTAACTTATTGTTGAGCTATCCTTTTGTTCTTTTCATTCACCTACTGTAGTGGCAACTTCTTAGGTCTAATTTGAAGCCAAACTTGAAGCTTTTTACGAAAAAAATCAGAAAATAAAATAAATAACAAACTCAATGAAAATAAATAAATAAACCTAAAAATGCTACTAAAATGAATTATTGAATATGCAAAATAAATGCAAATATGACCTAAATACCTATATGAATTGGACTAAACAAAAACCAATTAGTTAGGTTCAAACACTTAGGAAGTTTATCTATAGTTGGAAGCATGTTCATCATGATAAGACAAAAAGTGGTGGATCATCATGGATGAAGATGACTGAACAACACCATCTTAGTCTAAGATATAGATACCAAATTATAGAATAAAACCTTTTTGCATGATTAGTTGGTAAATATGCCACTAGATGTGTGTTTCCAAATGTCTTATCCTCAACTGAGTTAATAGTAGTATGAGTAATTTTAATTTTCAAATAGCTCGCAATAGGAACTCGTTGGATGAGCTCCTTTTTCATCAGAGCTTTTGCTACTATGGCTTTATTGTAAACTCCAAACCTAAAAGGTGAGGCATCAATCACTTCTTCCAAAATAGATAACCAATTATTTTTCAAAAGCTAGTGGATTCTCCATTTCCCATTAGTGAAATTGAAGTTTAGTCTGATTCTTTTCCTTGTCTTCAAAATTTCTTTCAAAGTAATAGAAGGATAGTGTTTCACATCCAAACTATACACATTCTTATTTTTTAAGAAAAAATTGTGTATTCGTTTGCACCACAATGACTACTTATTAGAGATGAGTCTTTATAGTCATTTAGTGAGTATGACAATGTTCATGGTTTTAAGAGAGCATATGTTGAGACCTTTGATAGTTGTAGGCTACATAATATTTTAAAGTGTAGTTTAGTATATGTTTGGTTGTTAAATTGAATGATTAGTGCATGTTTTGGTTAGGATTATGTTATTTAGTTAGATACTTGTTTTTTAGTGTTTTATGGGTTAAAGCATGCTATTGGGCTTAAATTTTGTGTATTTGAGGTGCCTTGATGTATTTGTTAGTGTTTGAGAACAGATACAAGAGAATAAAGGAGAATTAGAGTACCAGAGCAAGGCCCAAGGCCATGATCATGACAGAAGCTTAGTGGGTCTGCCACAATCGTGCCCCATTTGCCACGATCCTAATAGAGAGCAAAAAGATCGTGGTAAATGGGGCCATGATCGTGGTTTGCATGATAACAAAAGCAGACTGACTTCTAAAATGTGACTTTTTTAGGGAATATTTCAAACTTATGGCCCAAGTAAACTCTAATGTTTGTTCTAAATGGAAAAGATATATAAAGAAAAGAAATAACCCTAGAAAGGGAGCTTCATTTTCTACCACTTTGAGGAAGATCCATGGAAGAGGAAGAGAACAGACAAGGAGGAGAAAGGAAGAAAGAAGAAGAAAGGTCCCTTCCAAGTGACAATTCATTTCATATTTTTTTATTCTTTTTTTTTAATGTATGAGATGAATTTAATAGTGATGGATTTAGGTTTGATGACGTTGTTATAAACTCCTTTAGGTATTTTTCTTGAATCAATGTCAAGGTGATTTTTTTAATGTTAATACATTGGGTATTGTGATTATTTGTTGTATTTGCATACTTTGGTAACAAATTGAGAGAGTGAACTGATAACAAAATAATTAGATTGGGTAATAGGAGTTAAACAATCTAATAAATCACGCAAATAATCAAATTGATAATTTATACAAAGAGAGATCTCATGTGAGGAATCGATAGTCTATTAGAGGGCTTAAGATCTAATTGGATGTATAGGTTTTTTGTTAAATGAGAGATTGCAAATTCCATAATTCAATTAGGGTTTACAATTTAGGGTTTAATGATTATAACTCAAGAGTGAGTAATCCACCTTTCAAAAGTCTAGGACTGATACCGTATTAACTTAAAAGTAATCATTTTAGCATTTGATGATAAGATAAAGCCCCCTTCTTATAATCGGCTAATCTTCCTTGTGTGATTTTTGATTGCTCATTAGTGGTTCTTAATTTTGATTTCTTTGTGTTAAGTTTACAATTTATTTTTCAGTCAATCTATATTCACGAATTTACTTTTTTATTTAGTTTTTATTTTCTTTTTAATAATCCTTTAACTCTTAGATAACTTAGAATTAGATTAGTTCACCAACTCATCGAGAGATTGACACCTCATATACTACTTTCATAACACATGCACTTGTAGTATATTGAGATTTTTGTAAGATTAAAACTTGCTCAATAGCATCCTTGGTCTTTAGGGACGTATTCTAAATCCCATTTCATTTTGAACCTATTAAGATTTCCATTTTCTCTAGACCATAAAAACATGTTGAAGATCTTATTAATATATTTAATGATGTTGATTTAGAAAGCGAAGTGAGTAGCACAATATATTTTGATGGAGTTCATAATGGAGATGATGAGTTGAGCTCTACTAGCTATAAAGAGATATTTTGAGTTCCATGTAAAAATTTATGTGTTGATTTTATCAAGTAAACTGCTAAAATCTTTGTTACTTAATTTTAAAGATGTGATTGGAATGCCAAGGTAATTCATAGGAAGAGTTTGTTGTTTGAAATCTGTTATGGCAGTCATAGTAGAATTCTAATTTGTAGCACTCTTAGAGAGAAACAAAACCACTATTAGAACAATTCACCTAGAGCCTAAACATCCTATTAATGACCTTTAGAGCTTTCGTAAGAGTTGAAATAGAAGTCGTGTCTACTTTAGAGAGTAAGATAAGATCGTCAGCAACATAAAGGTTGGTACCTTGTAACTTTCTGCACTTAGAGTGATATGTGAACTCTCTAATTCTTTCTATAACCCTCTTAAGAAGCTAATTGAAAACTTTCATAATAAGAGAAAAAAGGTAAGGAGAGATGGGATCACCTTGGCTAATCCCTTTGTAGTCTTTAAAAAACTTAGTGGGTTGGTTATTAACAAGGATGATGTATGAATAAGAAATAATGTATTGCTTAATACATTAAATGAAAACATATGGGAATTCTATAGATGTGATATCTTGATTATCACCAATACCTTTCAAGAATATAAGCACCTTGAATAGGTTCAATATGGCTTGGAAGGATCCCTCTTAGTCTTTAAGCAAGGATTTTAGAAATTATTTTGTAGATAGAGTTGCATCAAGCATTAAGGAGAAAGTCTAAAAACTATTTTAGCTTACCACTTTAAAGAACTAGAGTAATTAATGTCTAATTGATCTCTGTAAACAAGGAACCTTTGTTGAAAAACTCTAAAATAACTTCAGTCACACGACTTCCTATAGGAGGCCAACATTTGAGAAAGAAGTTGTTATTGAAAACATTAGGGCCTGGAGCCTTACTAGGATGAAGAGATTTCAATGGTTCTCTAATTTCCTTAATAGTGATAAGCTTATATACCTAGTTAGTCACCTAAGTAAAGATACATCCTTACAAGATTTCTTAGAGTAATGATTATATAGAGTGTGTTTCAGTGGATCTATCCATTATATTAGTAAAGTAATTGAGAGATCTTTGCAGAATCTAAGACTGTGAGTCTAACTTGAGACTATTATACTCAAGTGAAATAATTCCATTCCTAGCTCTTCTAAAGATAACGGCCTTATGAAAGAAACATGTATTCTTGTCTCCACTTCTCATCTATTTTACCTTGAACTCTGTTTTATAAGAGAATATTTATAAAGTAAACTTCAAAATAATTCTACAATACAACTCTTTCCAATTCCTGTAAATGTATGGATATAGGATTAAGAAAGAGCTCTTGTTAGATTTCTTCAAGATCCCTTACAGTTTTGTTAACAAGATGATGAGTATTACCAACATTTTCCTTAAATAAGAGCTTCATCTCTTATTTGATGAGATTTAGCTTCCTTGTAAAGATAAATTATTTGGTACCCCTAATTCTAGTTCTTAAGGCATTCCAAATTCCATCCTCAAAACTTGCTAGGTCCATCAAGAAATTATTAAATCTAAAAGGATAATTGGGATTTATTGCTTTGGTGTAGGTAAGGAAAAGAAAATGATCAGAAAGGTTATTATATAAGAAGATAGAGAAACGTTTGGGAAAACTATAATATAATGGAGATTTGCTAAACTCATATCCAATTTTTCCTAATAAAAATTATTCCAGATTTTTTGTTGTTCTATGTAGAGAATTTGGCCTAAGATGGGATATCTAAAATTTAAGCTTCATCAATGCATTTTCCAAAATCTAGAAAAATAATATTTGAAGATATAGTGCCTTCTCCATCTTTAATTTTCAGGATGGAGTTGAAATCTCCATACAAGATTTATGGATTATTCCTAGTTTTGAGACATTATGGCTTTGCAGGCGACCCATGCATACATCAACATCCTTAATTTGGTTCTAAAGAGATATCCTCTGAAATGAGCTATTATAAGGAAAGATGAAGGGAATGAATATTGGTTATGCTAAGACAGTTATGGAGACTTGTAGTTGAACGATTTAGTCTGACATCATTCTTATGCAAACTGCTAGAGCATTAAAGTCATAAAGAACAATTATTCTACCATTGGAATGATGACTGTGATTGGTGATTACTTTCTAGTGAGCTAGAAAGTATTTCAATAAGTTACAATTTTCCTCTCTAATTATGGTTTCCAAACTGTCACCTATAGTCACTTTATTCTGCAAAATCATATCTCTAGTCATCAGCTTTTTGTCAGGAGCATATGCTCCTCTGACATTATAGGATAATATATTCATGTGGCATTCTCCCCAAGTAGGGACCTCTTTTTCCTATTGGATTTCTTCCTAGTGATAGTTTTAAATTCTCTATTAGTGTTTTCTTGTTATTGCTTCTGCTTATTAGGAACATCAGCTATACTATCCTCTACATAAGCATATTTCTCTACTATGGGATTTGAGATTGGGGTACCAAAACATGTATTTTGCTTCATTCTCTAAATGAACAGCTAAGGGTTCATTCCCCATTATTTCTTTGTTTGTTTCTTTAGCATCCACATGTAGGTGGTTTATCTCAGTAGAGATATGATGTTCGATATTGTCCTCTATCAACTCTAGGTGACTTCTTGTTTTAAAAAGCCCTCCATTTGGTCTCCATTTATGCTTCTTTCCAATATGAGGTTTTTCATATATAAGAAATCTTTAATTGATCCTTCACTGGTTCCACATCTTCATTCAGCCTGATGAATGGGATCACCTCTTGTAAGTCAGACATAGAAGTAATCAATATGCAAATTTTTACAAAGTTGATTTTTCTGATCTTAGCAGTTGGTTGATCTATAGAAATGTACTTGCCAATATAACTAGCAAGGTGACTAAAACCATTAGTAGTCCAGTACTCAAAAGGGACATCATAAAGGCAGATCCATATAAGGATTTTTTTCCTATCTAAGCTCCTCCAATTTAGTCTAGGCTCTATAATTGAAGCAAAAGTGGCTTGTTATAAACATATCAAGGTCCAAATTGGAACATTTTTTTTTTTGCTTTCTCAAAACTCACAAATTTGAACAAAAATACATCCTCATTGTTCACAAGCACATCCAACAAACAATGTTCCTTCTAATTGTTCATTTCCTATTGTTTCTGTAACATCCCACCCCCTATTGGAAGGGTGAAATAGTAATTTAGCAAAGGTCAAGAATGATTAGGACTAATTGGATAATGTTATGCATACTGGTATTGGTCAAACAATGAAATTATGCACATGCAATAACTGTACATGCATTCATGATTATTTCCCGGTATTGGGCCTAAATGGAATTTTATTATGATTAATGTGGAAATTGTATTTAAAAAAATATTGGACTGCGTTTTTGTGTGTTTTACATTTTACGGGAATTATAGGAATTTTTCGAATTTTCAATGAAAATTCCGGACGGATAAATCGCCAAGTGGCGAACCGGTTGATTTTGAGATCGAAACTTTTTATCCAATGACACTATAATATTGGATACATTATTTTGGGATTGTAATTAGGGCCATTGGAATTGAATGGGTCAAATTAAGGAAATCCTATTGCATATTTTATCTCTTCTTTATTTTATTGTCTTTTTTTTAGAAAAATGCCATGTGTCCCACCAATTTATGACATTTGTCTTATTCTTATCTAATGACTACGGGAACTCATTGATTTAAAGACAAGTTTCTTGCTTTTTCCATCATCATCCGAAATCTTCCACCCTCTTCTTCCTCCTTGATTTTCTTCATTCCTTATGGTAAATTGCTACTCCTTTCTCCTACTTTAAGTGCTCCCCTTGTAGAAATAAGCTAAGTCTTCCACTCCCTCCCCAAGATGATGTGTCGTGTGTGTTAGATGAGTGAAGGAGTTGGTGAGGTGGTGAGAAAGGTGAGAAAAATGGAAGAATTAAAGCTTGGAACTTGTTTAGGTAAGATGAGGTTTAAGCTTTGATTATGTTTAATGCATGAATTTATAGTTAGTTACATGAATTGCAAGTGATTGTTTATGAAATAGGATGTATGATGCATTAATGACATGAAACATATGGTTTGAATTGTTGAGCAAGTTTATAGAAGAATTAATGAGGTTGAAGATGATTAGTATTTGAATGTCATAGTTTGAAATGATTGTAGTGATATTAGATGAATAAGACTCATAAGAAAATGAGTGAAGAGGATGCTGAAATTTTAGGCATTGATATAGAAGTGAAGTGTTTGATGAAGGTTAGGATGAATGAATGAGTTAAATTGAGTGTTAATTGAAGTAGAATGGACATGGGAATGAAAGGAATTGAATTGAACATCAAAGCTGGAAAATTGTCACTTGTACATGGTTTACTGTTTTGATCATAACTCATTGTATAGATATGAAAGTGAGGCAAGGTTTGTGCCCACTGAAACTTTGGTTTGTTGGCTACATTTTTGTGTGAAATAGGTGTTGTCTAATTTTAACATTTAGAGGTTGAAATTTGGCATGAAAAATCACTGTCAGGGTTACTGTGAACAGTAACCGAGATATAGGTCCTAGAGTTTTGCTAATTTTTCTCAATTAATTGAGAAGGAATTAGAACAAAAAGAATAAATGAAAGTTGAAGCCCATTAAGTTAGTTTTCCAATGCCACTGATTTTGCAATTTTTCGATGTGTATATGAGGAGATATGGACTGATGACTATTGGCTGTCTTAATGCATTGAGTGAAACCTAGCTGAAATGTCAGATTTGGTGCACATTCTGATTAGAAGTAATTTTAGCAATTTATGTGAATTGAATTGGTTTGAGTGATCTTCCGAAGAATTGTAGAGGAAATGATTCTCTTGAAAATGGTATATAGCATGCTATTTTCAGATAACAGAATTGGGACTTATGATTTTTCAAAAATTGGACTGAGGTTAGGTCATGGACTGCTGAACAGGGCAGTAACTTACAGGACTGTTTTGAATTGGTTAATGATGGAATTTGATTCTGAGCCCTTCATGAGAAGTGTAGTACTGTGTTTTATCTTTTCATGGGTATAAAGTATGCAATTTTTCGACATTTTTACAAGGAGTTATACTGTTTGAAAAAATTACTGTCCAATTTGAGTACTTTCAGGGGCAGCAGCCTTCACTGAATTGTTTGACCTAGTTAGCCATTGAATTTGAATTTAGACTGTTCATGAAAGTTGTAGATCACATTTTGATCTTACTGAGAATATTTATTGTGTAATTTTGGACTAAGGAAATGGGAAGTTATTGAATTTACAAAATACTGCACTGGTTAGGAACTCTACTGCACTGGTTAGGAAGTCATTGACTGGACAGAAACTTTGATTGTATTTTTAGCACCCTTAGAGGTGAATTTGGCTTTTGGGTTCTTCATGAACATTGTAGATCTCTCTTTTCTCTATGAAATAGACACCAAATTTGTCCAAATTGGAGTTTGGAGTTGGAGTTAGGGCCTAAACAAGTTGGCATGTCGGAGGAAACTGTTTCAGATTTGTCATTGTAATAATACTAGTCGACTACAACCTGTACTAGTCGACTAGGACATGTATTTTTTCTGAATCGACTTCCCTCCACTCTTTTGCTTATAACTTTTCCGTCCGACGTCCGATTGACCTGATTCTTGAGGCATCGGATTCGTGAGCTATTGAATTTCATTTCATGGAAAATTGGGAATTTTGGACGGAAAATTTACGGGTGTCCGGGAAATGGGTATTGTATTACTGTTTTATTTAATTGGGGACCTATAGAGGTCCAAATTGAGCGCCGTTAGCGCCGTTGAATTTCTAATTTTTCTACGAATTTTATTGTTGGAAAAAAATGGGAATAAGGCCGGGAATATCATGAACATGCATTGTGCACCTACAAATTGCTTCATATGCATTATTAAATAGTTTTGATTGGACAAGTGGTAATGGTTCTATTTTCTGATTATTATAGAGGCACAATTGAAGCGTCGATCTACCGACGTTACTGAGACTTCCAGATATTAGATCGGAAGTACAGGTGAGTAACCTAGTTGGTTCCTCAATCTACATGTGATGAAAATTATGTGGTTATGCCATGTGGAGATAATGGAGGGATTATGTGTGTTTGCTTTTGATTGATTTCGGACCATAGATGTCTGAAGTATTGGGAACTTGTTATCGAAGTGCTATTTGTGTGTAATTGTTTGTGAATGATTACGTTTGAGATCTCGGACTAAAGATTCGAGGGAATGGGAAATTGATATTGAAGTGTTACTTGTTTGTTCGATAAATTGGTTTTTTGACTTTCAATGTGATGTGGTAGAATTGTAATAAATGAATTCTGTACATGATTAATTGATAACAGTTGTGACTGGAGCTGCCACCGAGAGCTATATGCTCAGGGATAGTTTAGAGCTTTATGCTCAATGCTTAATGAGCCCGAAAGGGACAGTTCAGAGCTTTATGCTCAATGCTTAATGAGCCCGAAAGGGACAATTCAGAACCATAGGCTCACTGATTAATGCGCCCGGATTGCAGCAAAGACAAAGCGCCAAATACAATACATAATCTAAATGGGAAGAAACAGAAAAATGTTATGACGTATTTGATTGTACGATAAATTGGGAAAAGATGAATCGCTGAAATAAAATGGAAAATGTCATGTATTTGAGTAAGTATGCATTAAATTGACTTTTGTATTGGGAAAGAGGCAATGTGCCTTGCATTTTTATGATACTGCTTTGAATTCTTTCTAATTATGCTGTTGTGAAAATCTTTAAATTGCCATATGATATTCTGAATGTGTAATTGTGATAATTTGTACGCTATTCGCGTAATGCATGAATTGGGTGAACCATCAATGATGGTTTCTCACTGAGTTCGCAAAACTCACCCAAAATTTGCATCTATTTTTCAAGTCTTGAAGAATACCCCGTTTGACACGGGAATACTGTAAGCAAGTAAAAGATAGAGGTCGGGATCAGTTTGCGTCTGCATTAGTGTATTTTTATTTTCTGATATTCTGTATTATTGAATAAGTCAGTTTGTAAAGTCAACAGACTGGAATTAATTGTATTTATGAAAAGGGCCCCAAGGCCATTGAATTGGTTATAATTGTCTTCTGCATATGTTATCATGTGTATATATGGGTGTTGCAAAAAAAAATATTTACAATGAGTTCTTGGACTGAGTGATGTAGCAAGTCACCCTCGCGGGACACGGACTCAGATATCACCATCGATGTCGGGTTCGGGTCTTGCGGGAGTGGGGTGTTACAGTTTCATGAGTAGAAAAGTTCTCCTTTTGTATAAGAAAATTCCAAATATGGTGCACTTCCATTTGTCTACACCAAATTTCAAAAGTTCTAAAAAAGGGGACATAATCCTTCACTCTAAAATTTCGCTAGGAGGATAATAAGAAAGCTTTAAATAAAGTGTAGCATCTCCTACCACTTGAATCCAAGATTCTTTTTATAAGTGCAAAGTTTGAATTTGGAGCTTGAGCATTAATATATGAGGATCCAAGAAGTTCTTGAGAACTAATGGGTTTAGAAGACAGATGAAGAAAGTTTAAATTTAGGGGTAGGAAAGGAGTGGTTTCTATTGGGTCAATTTAAGGAATAAATGATAAAAGAGTAGTAGTTATAGTAAAAAATTCACAAGAGGGTGAAGATAATATAGACCATAACAACACCAAAAATGCAGTTGAAAGTTTGATGTGAAGGAGGTGATAAGAAGGAGGAGGTAGATGAATTATGAAAAGAGTTTAGTGAAAAAGAGAAGGGATAAAGAGAGCTGACAGAGACAAAGAGGTGTGTAGAGAGCTAAGTTTAATAGTAAAGGAGGGAGCCAAGATTAATAGAGATATTCAGTAAAGAAAAGCCATTGAAGCAGTAAAAACCCTATGAACAGTGTTCTATAAGGGAGAGATCTATAACGAATGTTCTTTGAGAGCACTTATCTTGCCTTAATTGATAATGTATTCCATCAAAGCCACTCTTATGGCACTGAATAAAACTAAGTTTGTCTTCTTTAGATACTGGGGTATCACCTGGTTTACAGTTTTGCATACCAAATCTTTTAAGAACCTTAATGTATCCCTTTTGTGATAATCCAAGAATAACTTGAGAATGATCGTGATGTATTTGGATCCCCAATAGAAAATAGGTGTCACCAAGATCTTTCATCTTAAAATTTTGAGATAGCCAATAAGCCTACATTATTACTAGCAAGTAGTATATCATCGCCATATAAAATTAGAAAAATATGTTTGTTCTCATTGAACTTATGCTATACACAATCATCTTAAAACCAGATAAGATAACAACTTGATGAAACTTATGGTACTATTGACAGGAATCATGATGAAGTCTATAGATGAATTTTTTTAATTTGCAAAATATTTTCTTTGAGTCTCTTAATATTAAAGTTTTTTGGTTGTACCATATAAATTATCTCATTAATGATGCTATCGAGAAATGTGATTTTAAAATCCATCTGATATACCTCAAGATTAAAGTACGTCACTAATGTCATGATGATTCTAAAAGAGACTTTTGAAGAAATTGAAGAGATAATCTCATTATAATCAATTTCTTCATTTGAGTAAATCCTTTAGCAACTAGTCGTGCCTTATATCTTTCCACTTTACACTTAAAATCCCTCTTAGTATTAAATATGCATTTGCAACCAATGAATTTTTCACCTTCAAGTAATGGGACAAGATTTTAAACATCATTGTGCTTTATAGACTTCATTTCCTCATTTATGGCTTTAATCCACTTTTGAAAGTTAGAAATTTGTATGACTTGATGGAAATTAACTGGATCATCTTCCACTATCCTAATGTCATACTTATGTTTTTGAAGATATACAATATAATCATCCAGAATTACTTTTCATCTTTCTCCAGTAGATCTTTTTAAAGGTATTGGTTCTTAAGGTTAATAAGTTGGTTTTCTAAAATAACTTCTTAAATTTTTATGGGAGGAACATTTTATTAATCTATAATTGTTTCTTAATTGATTTCAATAATAGTTTGAGGAAAAATAAAAGTCTCCTTCTCGAAGACAAAATCTCTAACCTTATCTCCCCTATAAACTGAACTTCCTCAAAGAATAGAGCATTCCTTGTCTTAAAAATTCCTTTAGTAGGGGATCATAAAACTTCAAACCCCTAAATCATTCATAGTATCCAGTAAAATAGCAATAAATAGTTCTAGAATCCAATTTAGTTTCATTTGGCATATAAGGCCTAGCCTTCACTAGATAACCACAAACATGTAAATTGTTTAAGATAGGTTTCTTTCGTGTCTGCAGCTCATAATAGGTTCTAATATTGCTTTAGTTGGAACTCAATTAAGTAAGTAAGTTCTAGTCTTTAATGCCTTACCCTAGAAGGATTCTGGTAAAGTGGTAAGAGCAATCATACTCTTTACCATATCCTTAAATGTCATGTTTAATCTTTCAGCTATACCATTTATGCTAAGAGTACCTAACATGGTGTGCTGTGGGACAATTCCACATTCCTCCAGATATTTGGCAAAGGTCTTGGACACTTTTCACCTAAGCCATCATATATACCATAGTATTCTCCACCACGGTCAAATTTGATGCACTTAACCTTTTAGTAAGTTGATTTTTAACTTTAGCTTTAAATTTTTTGAACATTTCAAGAGATTGAGATTTCTCAGGAAACCTTGCATAGGTATACTTATATGAATAATAGCATCGAAATCTATCCACCAAGTATGTCTAAGCATTGAAGCTAAATTAATCTCAGAATAAATTAAAACAAGAAACATAACTTTCTCAACACACCAAGCATGATATTTGGTATAACCTCATTCCTATGAATTGCACCCTTATACAAGTAATAGGTAAATTCCTAATCCTATTCTTTCTTGTGTTTCTTTTGTGCAGAATTGAAACCTACAGCTTCATTATCCTTCTTTCTTTTCTTACCCTTATCTTTGGACGTTATGACTAAATGAGCACTCTTAGCCTTTGCTTGCTTTATCTTATCTTCTTATTGTAGACAATCGGAAATAAGTTCATTAAGGGAACATTTTTCCTCTAATAGCTAGCTTATCTTGAATTAACTAAATTGTATAAAAAGATATATCAAAACTAAATGAACAAGTAAATTTTCAAATAGTTCTAACTTAAATGCCTTTAGTTTTGAAGCCAGATGTATGAGATATCTCTATTATGTACTCCTTTCTATTTCCTTTTCCCTTATACTTCATTGATAAGAGGTTTGATAAAAGTGAACAAGTTTCTGCCTTCTTATTTTTGGCAAAACTCTTTTTAATTTTAGTAAGGAAACCTTAAGTTTCAATAGCCTCCTCAAACATAATGCCCCTAAATTCTTTTGGAATAACATGCTTTATGATCATAAGATCCATGTGATCAGAACATTCCTACTTCTCTATCACCTTCTTTTGATTAGGAGTACTAGTAGTTGTAAGAGTAACGGGATGTTCTATCCTTAACGCAAGGTCCAGATCTATAACTCCAAGAACAATGATGACATTTTCTTGCCGTATTTTGAATTTTGTGTCATTGAGTAGAGGAATTAAATTGATGCTAGAAAAAATATCACCATAAGAAAATTTAGTTTTAGCAATGAAAGCTATCGATGGAAAATACTGATTTTTCATATGCAAACAAATTTGGCGATGGAAATTAACAATAAAAAGAGTTATAGAAGACATGGTCATAGGTAAAATGGAAATTTCCCAACGGAATTACATTTTTTGTTAGGAAATTTGTCGATGGGTTTACACACTAAATTTACCTATAGAATATAGCATTAAGTCGATAAATTTGGAGGTAGATATTGTAATTCTATTGAGAAATTTTCCTATAGCACCATTTTTTTGTCAGTAATTTTAGTTATGAAAACTCCATCACTACCAATTCCTAACATAATTTTCATTGATAATATATTAATTTTTCACATTTAATTTCGTAAATAATATAATCTTAATTGAAAATATAATATAAAATTATCTTTATTGGTAATATAATATAAAAATTATAATGTACAACAATAAGTTTCTTGAAAATGTATGTTATAATTGCAAACTAAGAATTCATTAAAAAAATAAGAGTAACAAAACATTAAATAAAATCCATTTAAGTACTGAAATATTATAAACCTAAGCTATGAGGTTGGTGCAGCCGGATGATCTAATTGCTACAATGAGATGTTATCCCTCCCCTTCAACTCATCTATCTTATTACAGAGCTGGGTTATGTACTTCATCAACTGTCGCAACTAAGTTTCCAACATCTCCACTATGCTCTCAAGCTAAACGATTCTCTTATTGGATGTGAACCACCTACTAGATCCAATTATACTGGATGTGGAGGATTATGAATAACATGTGTTTGCAAAAGAACCTGAGTCGAAAATCCCTCTATGGCGATCCCTACCACCAACTACTTCAAGATATGTCTGACTCTCATCAACATTTTCACAATTCTGAGATTATTGTTCAATGCTTTCTTGTATTTGCCCCTATCATTATAATTTTTGTATTATTTATATTAATAAGTACTAATTTTTTACTAATATTATTTATCAAATTAATATTGAATTATAAATTTTACATACAATAAGTTATCTGTATCGAGTGTTGATGAAGGTCATATCATCACGCTTCTTAGTGTGGATGAGCAAAAAGAGCTTACGCAATGTAGGCTTTGTGCCCATAGAATTGTCCTGCATTAGAATAACGTGTTATGAATACACTAAAATTTACAAAAATTTCAGCAAAATTTCCTTTATTTTTATGATATTTACCCCTTATTAAACAAAAAAAATCTCAACAACACAACCATTCATGCAAACAAACATTTATAAAATTACCATTCTCTATAATAAACATATATTTTCATTCTAATTACATACATCAAATTATATTGAAATCTAATTGGTAGTAATTAGTACAAAAATTAGAATATAAGTGTAAAGTTTAGATACTTACAAGTTTCTTTGCGTGCTCCTAGTGGGTCATAAATCCTCCAGTGTGTACTGGTAGACTCTATCCTCCAGTCCTCTTCGTTTGTTTGCAAAATTACGCTTTGAAATGAAGATTATCACGTGTGTAGCTTAGAACTACTACCAACGACTCCTATTTCTTTAGATATATAAGGAGTTTGTACACCATTATTATTTATCAAACTAACAAAGTCTCTATAATGTGCATAGCAATGCCTCTCCCATACATTATAAATGATAGCATCAAATTTTGAATCCCAAAATATTCTTTCTAAAAAATAAAAAAGAAAACATACTATAAGTACTTATAAACTATAATATTTATCTAATTAATGTTTAAAATTAGATAAAATAAAAAGATTAAAGAATTTATGTTTTGTACCTCAAATGCCTGTTAATAAAATCCTTTGTCCCTTGAGAGATATTCTTCCATATATAACTGTCAAGTTTTATATTCTCCTTAAACTTGGATGAGATATTTCTAGAGCACGTTCTAGATGAAACCAACTTAATCTATATTCTATTTTAGATCATTTTCAAATTAAAATCTATAACTTCAATATAAAACTATGGTGTTATCATATATTACAAAATTTTTAGAGTTTCACTCAGATCGTTGACAATTGTAATGTAAATTCTTCCATCATCTCCTTTAGCTCCAAGTTAGAGGTTGCTTCCATCATCCGCAACATCTACTCTTGATATCTCTATCAGTATAGATTCAGATTTTGGTCTGGGAGTAGATGTTGCATCGATGGTATCTGACGGTATAGCTGTAGTAGGGGGTGCTAGATGGTGTAACAGTAGGTAGGGAATGTGACTCTATAGGGACTATAGGTGGGGAAGGTGATGCCTCATCTGGATGGCCACTAATTGGATGTGTAGCACCTAATTTTGTAGAGTTTGCATAATGTAATGCTTTATGTGGAAGTGCACTGGCTCCTCCAAATGGTGATAATCTGAGCCTTGACCGTAACATATCTTTTTTTTCTCTTCTATGACATATTTTTAACTTGAAATTCACATTTTATTGACCATTCCACTGATAAAACAATATAAATTAAATATAAAACAATATAACGTTGATGTAAAAATAAATTTATTCATATAATATTTTATTACTTACACAAATTAATCGTTATAATCACTTAATTGTAAATCAAAATCATCTTCTTGTTTTTATGAAGAATTAGAATCAAGGTCAAACTCCTTTTCAGATCTCTCACCCTCTATGGATTCCTCATCCTTTCTAAATGAAATTTCAATATATTTATTATTTAGATCATTCAAAGGTTAATTCTCATCATATGTTACATATGCATTTATTTCATGAACATCTTCCTAAAATGCTTCACTTTTAATTCTCTTATTTTTCTCCTTTTCCATGTAATTCAAAAACACCTCTAGGTTTTACTTTACAAATGGCCAACCAATCTGACTTATCTCATCTTTAGCTGGAAAAAGGGACATAATACACCTGGGTTGCTTGCATCACCAACATGAAAGGTTCAAATTTTCTAAATCTCCTTCACTAGTTGATTTCAACTTAGATTATATCGGCTATGCACTTTTGTTCCAAAATTAGGAGTTAGATCAAACCATTTACACTTAAATATCACACTTTGTTTTATTGGCAATGCAAAGTACTTAATTTCAGGTATCTCAATAATTTCACCATAGTAATCTATCAATTCTCCCTGTATGCAAACCTTATTATTTACTATTTCCATGCTATGACCATTATATTATGTATAAAATTTGTATCCATTAAAAAAACACATCTATGATTTAACAGTTTGCAAAGGTCCGTTCGTGAGATCACAAATGAACTTGTTCTCTAATAAATTTTCTAGGCCTACATTAAAAAAATTATCATATTAAATAGTCTAATGTTATTTGAACACTTTGATCTCATAATTCAACAATTTCAATAATTGCAAGTCAAAAATTACATATTTCTTGAACAATCGAGGGAAGTGACTTTCAACTTCTTTATTGATATCATCCTATTTTTTTAGTATTATCTCGCTTAACCATTCCTCATATAATGTAAAAGAATTATTATGTGTTTTAGTTATGAACACCACTCACCTCGAAAACCAAATAAACAATTTCAAAATTAACTTAAACTTACTGCACAAAAGGTTAAACCTCTTGGCAATTCAATAAAATGTAACAATAGGCAGACTCTATTTCTTCTTTTGTTAACATTCTTCTTATTGAGCATCCAATATTTGTTCAGGATATGTGAGAATGGATATGTTACTATCAAAATCACCTGTTTCACCCATATCGTCATTATGAGAAACTTTTCTTTCTCTTGTGTGCACATGCAGCTCAGAAAAATGTGAACAAAATATACTTGCCTCCTTCAGTAAATAAACATTACATATCGAACCTTTGGCCCTAGCCATGCTTTAAACTTTTTTTTCAAGTGATACAAATGCCTACAATACAAATAGGTTTATTACAATTATTAATTAAAACATGCTATAAATTTTATTTAAATATTAACTATAATTACCTCTCAAACGAATACATCGATCAATATTAGACTGGACCAACAAGTTTAGCGTCTTATGCTAAATGTACGGGTAGATACTCTATACTATTAAAGAAGCTTGGAGAGAAAATATCTTCTAATTTGCATAAGATAACTGGAATTTTCCTTCCTAGTTTTTCCATTTTAGCCAACTTTATTTTAGATGATGTTAAGTTTTTGAAAAATAAACTTGATTTTGTTATAGCTTCTTAAACCTTATTCAGCAGCAACTTCTGAAATGCAAACACATAAAAATCACAACTTTTCATCTCAAATAATTTATACTTCATCATGTCCAGACATCTTCCAAGTTCGAAACACAACCATCAGGAAACTTTAGACTTTTCAACCATTTACACAAAATTTTCTTTTGGTTTTTATATATATTGTAACATGCTTTTGGATAATTACACATGCAAAGATCTTTATCTAAGTTATTCCTTTTACAAAAAAGTTTAAAATCAGCTTGTGATTTTTCATTATCCTTTTGTCCTCTCTTCAATGTTCATTATGGTGTTGAACAAATTATCAAAATTATTTTTTTCAATATGATTCACATCTAGATTATGACATATCAAATTAGTTTTCTAATATGGCAAATCCCAAAAGATGAATTGTTTTCTCCAAAAAAAGTTTTCACTAATGCTTCTATTAACTTCTTTAGCTTTAAGTTTTGTAACTTTCAGCAACCCTAATTCATCAATCTCTTGCAATATCTCTTTACTAGCGTTATGAGAGGAAGGAGTTGTTTGTGCCATCATATTCTTAATGAACTTTTGTTTATTGCATCTAAATGGATGATTTGGAGAAAGAAATTTCCTTTGGTTGTCAAACCAAGATGTTTTGCCCTTATTAGGAAGATAAAGTGCATCATAATCACTGCGACAATAAGGGTAAGCCAATTTTCATATTGTACTCCATCCAAAAAACATAGCATACATAGGGAAATCATTAATATTTCACATCGAAGCTGCTCTCAACAAAAAATTTTGTTTAAAAGATACATCATATGTCTCCACACCAAATTCCAGAAGATTATGCAATTCAGATACTAATGGTTGTAAGAATACATTAATTTTATGCTTTGGATTTGTAGGCCTTATCATAATCACTGTCACGAACATATATGCTTCATTCATACACATCCATATGTAAGTACAAGTCGACTTGTACTACTGATAAGTCGACTTGTTCTTGAAAAGTACCGATAAGTCGACTTGTACATTGCATAAGTCGACTTATTCAAGGACGGTACTGTTTATTTGTGCCCTAAAGACAATCCCCTTTAACGCGTTTTATTCACAGTCGTATGCAGACTGAATGAATAAATAAAGAAAAGGCATAATTCATTAATTTGATGTTCATGAACATTGTTTATGAATTGATTGGATCTTTAATCAGATTAATGAAGTCCATGATATATGACATAGCATGAAGGAAATTATGATGTGATCATACTCCTGAGATTCCTATCATGTGCAATTATGTCAAGTATCTAAATTCTCCTAGTCATAGGATTAATGAGACTGGACATCATTAATCCGGATAGACTAGCACATGTCATATTCCTTGATTGGATCAAGCAGTGGATCTCAGAAACTGTAAATATGAGATATTTAGAATTGACATGTGGATGCTTACTAGTGGTAGTAAGTTCATTGGATGACCTGCCATGAGATCATCACATGGATATCTTATCTAGTGTCAGTGATAATCTCATCATAGCAATGGTGCAAGTATCCTTAGACTTGAGGTACTCAAGGATATCTTGAATCTTGATCACTGCTTTGACTCCATTCCTTGTTGCCTTCGGAGGTAACTCATAGGGTGGTGCTTGGGTACAGCTTGAGGTATTCGAAGGTAATTGAGTAGCCAATAAAGGATTCACCACTTCTGGATTAGCAGAGGAGATACCCATGGCCTCTTGTCAGGATCACTACTCGGAAATCTCTGGCCAGAGTGAATATGTTATGAAGAGTGTCTTCATGGACATATAGAGTAATGAGTCCTAGGACGAGATCTGTTATCACTTGGGCTAGACTCAGTCTAGTAAGAGTTGACACTTTGACCATACTCATAACCAAGTGGGGTATAGGATGGTGAAAGGACGAATTGCACGGTAATTGTCTATGGAAGGGTTTGTGATCTGGTTCGTGATGAATACATCAAACCGATTACTTTCCGGTCAATTGGGGGTCATGATGTGTTGCTAGATACCGCTCATGACTTGCTTAGATTAATTGTTAATCTAAGTGGCCAACATAACCGGGAACCTAAAGGGTCACACGCTTAAGAGTGTTTCAGAGAATCTGTAAAATAGTAATTGGACAGAGTTCCAATTATGGAGAGCATTAGGATTAAATGGATCCCAATGGGATTGGGATATGTCCCGATGAGATCGCGACATCAATATTGCTAAGAAAGGTTTTGGTCGCTTTCAAAGATCGGGGCGTGAGGTAGGTAAGACCAAGCCCAGTTGGACTGGACCTTAGCAATTATATTCTAATTAATTAATTAAGTAATTAATTAATTAATTATTATATAAATTATGCAATTTTCGTTGGAATGGGAGAAGAGGAAGAGATATTGCTTTGAAAAGTCAAAGTTGCTTTCTTTATTCATTAATATATGAATGGCCATTAAGCTTCCACATGGCTTCATCTTATTCAAGTCTTTTAATGGTTATAAAGACATATAAGATGGCTTGCTTAAGGTATAAGGGTCGACGGTTTTTCTTGTAGGGAGGAGAGGATGGAAGCTTAAGTGTTAAGCTTCCTTAGAAAAATGGTTTTTCAAGTCTTCTCTCGTAAGCTTCATCGATTTTCTCTTCTCCAAGGCAAGGTCCAACGTGAATCTCAAGCTCTCCAGGACAGAGGTAAGGTCTAGCAGCCTTTAATCTGTTCTAGCTATTCCCGGGTCAAAGGGGTTTGATCCGGTTAGGTTTTCTGATCTCTACGTGGATCACCTTTAGAGATAGTCTCTATTGGCTATTTAGGTTGATGTCTTCATACGGATACCTGGATCCTGGGTTCGGGAAGGTTCCGGGAACAAAAATTTTTGTTTTCCGCTGCCTGTACATGTGATGTACCTCCCGGGATTTTCCTACAGTTGTATTAGAGCGTCTGGTATCCCGTATGAAGCTAAAACCTAAGCTAGATCAGAAACCCTAAGTGCTGTTGATGTTGATGCATGTGTACTGCCCAGATTTCGAATTGGTATAGAGATAGGGTTTTCGAAATTTTTTTGCCCAGAATAGTTCATAACATGTTAGAGAATATGTCTATGAATTTTCAGAATTTATTGATTTGATTTGATATAGTTTTGCTAATTAATTCCCTAAGGTTACAGATGCTGTTTTGTGAAACGATTCTGGAACAGGCAGTAGTATAAAATCTAGAATAAATTCTAGAAAAATCGTTTTCTGGATTTTCCTTCACCTACATGTCTCTACGATGTTGTTGAATGTCTGTGAGCATGGAAATTGGATTTCAAGGTGATTGGATATTTATTCACGAATTTATTCTATGCTGTTGGGAATTGCTGTGCTGATGAACACAGATTTTGAATCGGTTTTGTTATTTAGGTTGACTGAGTTTTTGATGGCCTAAAATCCTGAAAAAATTCATGTAGCATGTTCTGAACATTTAGTAACCTATGTAATTTTCCCAGAATTTATTGAAATTTTGTCATTGATCATTTCAAGCAATGTACAGAACTGGACAGTTTTGGTGAAAATTGTTGAGACTGTTTTGCTTGGCTTGATTGAGTGTGCTTTTTCAGTTCCAATGCCTTGCACCATTTTTAATATGATTAAAAATGTGTTATCTTGATTTAGTATGATTTCCAAACTGAATTGCTTGAATTACCTTTTCCAAGAATTTTTGAATGCCGAATTGGTCACATTAGCGTCTTGTTAGTATATTGCATTATTTTGTTTGTTTTGACCGTCATATTTTTTATGGCATGTGCTGAAGTAAATTTGATAATGTATGTGCTAGCTAGAGATGCTTAGGATGATAATTTGGGTGTTCCTAAATTGTTTGGAAATTAATGAGTTTTGACTCATTTCAAGCTTTTCATATAGTTTGACTATTTAAGGCATTCATGAATCAATGAAGTGTTCATTGATACATCAAATTTATCAGATATTACCCTAGGTATGTAGGTGTTGTGAATTGGAATTGCATTAATTGAGGAATTAGCCGATTAGAGATTTTAGCAAATTTACCTGGATAAGTCGACTTGTATGTGAAATAAGTCGACTTGTTCAAGGTTTTTTGGATAAGTCGACTTGTTCAGGATCTCAGTTTAAGTCGACTTGTAGTACCTTATAAGTCGACTTGTTCATGGGCAGGTGACATAAGTCGACTTGTGTCATACAAGTCGACTTGTGTGTGGGCAGAAGCATAAGTCGACTTGCATTTGATGAAAGTCGACTTGTGGCATGCTCAGGTTGGATGATGGATGATTATAAGGATTGATTCAATACGATTGATGAAACCTAAATCATTCCATATAGTCTTCGTGACTATAATCCTTAAGCTTGGAGTCTAGAGACCAAATCCCTCCTCGGTATATGAAATCTAACGCTTCCATTAATATGGTAAGAACCGAGTTCTTATAGGGTTGGGTTGTTGAGCTAACCTCAAGCTCACTCTATACTGAATATGTTCAAACCATGAAAATAAGATTTTCGGATTAATGGGTCGGTTTTCCTAGAAGCGTTGATTTGTTGAGCTAACCTCAAGGTCAACGTGGATGAGGCGAAGTTGGGTAGCATACATTAGATGTATGTGCATCAAAGAGTTGATACCAATGAAGTGCACACATCAACAAGTTGATAGCGATCGATAATTGTGTCTAAGATGTAATTGGTATATCCGATACCTCCGAGACATAAGGTGGCTTGTTGAGCTAACCTCAAGGTCATTCTTAATGTCGGTTATCGATGATGCAATTGGTATGACCGATACCTACCGATTGACCTAAGTTGTGGCTTGTTGAGCAAACTCAAGGTCACTCTTAGCAATGTCGGATATCGACCCACTAGGACATTATGTCACTTTGTTTCTCTGGATTCGTAAAGAGGGTTATGGATTCTAGGAAACTAGTGGGAGCCATATGCATATCATGCAAGTCCTTATGATCATGCAGGCATTTCTATTCTATCATTCCTTCTCTATCGCGTTTAGGTTGATTGAAGAAGTCATTCGATTGTGAATTTTCGCCTCTATTCGGACTGAATTTTCTTGATTGGCTAAGGAATCGAGAATTGTTCTCGGATCGAGGAACCGGATACGTCTAGATGTTCCACTTCCGGATGCACTGCCGTCGATGCTTCGATAAGGATCGAAGCATATCGTAAGCATCTAAAGGACGATGATATGGATACTTGCATTATGCTTGTCTCGATGTCACCAGAGCTGCAGAAGCAGGACGAGTCCATGGATGCTCACGTTATAGTATCTCATCTTAGGGAGCTGTTTGATGAGTAAGCTCGATCGAAAGGTTCAAGACCTCGAGGCTTCTCTTCATCACAAAGATGGCTCCAAGGATAACTGCTGTGCAGTATGCCCAAGATGAATGGCTATATTGAGAGATTGGCTGTCTTAGGATTTGTAATGGATTATGAGTTAAGTAGAGACTTAATTCTGGTTGGATTGTCTGATGTTTATTCACAGTTTGTGTTAAACTATCGGATAAACCAAATATTCACAACAATACCGAAGTGATCAATACTTTCGATAAATGAGCAGCTATCAAGATAGATAGCAAGTGCTAATGGTGGATGCTTCTTCTTCTAGATCAAAGAAGAAAAGGCATAGAAACCAAAGGGAAGTGCCATCAAAGAAAAACCAAAGATTCTTCCCCAAAAGGATTTTGCTTTCATAGTGGCAAGACTAGCCACTAGAGGCTAAACAGAAAATCTATCTCGAGTCCTGAAGCGAAGAAGGCATCGATGCCTCTACTTCTTCAAATATGTTTGTCATTGAGGTTAATACTATTCCTGATCCAAACATATCGGTATTTGATACCGGATGTGGCTCATACATATGAAATGATATGCAGGGCCTCAGGGACAGTAGAAAGCTCATAAAAGAGAACTAGACCTTTGTGTAAGTAATGCAGCAAGAGTTGCTACATTTGCCGTAGGCACTTATGTCTTGTTACTCCCTACTGGGCTTATATTCAAATTGGATGATTGTCATTTTGTACCCGTTTTAAACAAAGAACATATTGTATGTTTTATGTTTAATTAGAGCTGATTTCCATTTGACTTTTAGTAGCAATGGTTGCTATATTAGTTGCAATGGAAAGCTCTATGGTACTGGTACATTATGCAATGGAATTGACATATTAGATATGTCATATCCAGTTCTGAATGTCAATGACGCGAAAAGACATAATTGAGATAATTTAAAATCAACTTACTTATGGCATTGTCGCCTTGGCCATATAAATGAGACTCGCATCTCTAAGCTCCATAAGAGTGGATGTTTAGGGTCATTTGATTATGAATCATATGACACATGCGAATCTTGTTTATTAGGCAAGATGACTAAGTTATCCTTTTAAGAAAAGGGTGAACGAGTGAATGGAATATTAGACCTAATACATTCGGATGTATGTGATCCGATGTCCATCCATGCCAGAAGTGGTTGTTTTTACTTCACTATTTTTATCGGTGATTATTCACGATATAGGTATCTGTATCTGATAAGATACAAATCTGAAGCATTTGAATAGTTCAAATAATTCAGAAATGAAGTAGAAAACTAACTTGGTAAAAGTATGAAGACATTACGATCTGATCGTGGTGGAAAATACTTAGACCAACAGTTTTGGATTATCTCAGAGATAATGGGATATTATCTCAGTGGACTCCTCCTTACACGCCGCAGCACAATGGTGTGGCTGAAAGGAGAAATCAAACCTTGTTAGACATGGTGCGATTGATGATAGGTTTTGCAGTTTTGGGAATATGCGCCGAGACAATTTGTTTACTTGCTAAACAAAGTTCCATCAAAGGCAGTTGATGTTACTCCATATGGAGATATGGACTAATGAGAAAATCCTATCTTTCTCATCTGAAAGTATGGGGTTGTCCTGCTTACGTGAAGCGGACACAGTCAGATTAGCTTGATGTAAAGCTGACAAGTGTTTGTTCGTGGAATATCAATTCTACCTTGCTGAGGAACAAAAGTTGTTTGTTTCCAAGCATGCTGTTTTCTTAAAGAAATAGTTTCTTTTACAAGAAGACAGTGGGAGCAAAGTTGAACTTGGAGAAGTTCAAGATGCTCGAACAAACATAGATCAACTGCCTGAACTTGAAACTGTAACTCATGTAGATGAGGTAACAGTTCAACCTTCTACTACACACAAATTTCGTAGGTTAAGTAGGATACGCACTGTTCCTGAGAAATATGGATTTCTCGTGGGGAACAGAATGACGTATTGCTCATACCAGATGATGAGCCTACTACCTATGAAGAGGTTCTGAAAAGTTCAGAGTCTGAAAAATGGCTTTGTGCCATAAAATCTGAAATGGATTCCATGTACATAAACCAAGTATGGACTTTGGTTGTTACACCTGAAGGGATAAAACCCACAGGGTGCAAAGGGGTTTTCAAGAAGAAAACCAACATGGATGGTAATTTGATTACCTATAAAGCAATGCTTACGGTTAAAGGATTTAAATCACAGACAAGGAGTTGACTATGACGAAACCTTCAGCCCCGTAGCAATGCTTAAATCCATTAGGATACTCCTAGCCATTGCCGCTCATTATGATTATGAGATATGGCAAATGGATGTGAAGATAGCTTTCCTGAGAGGAAATCTACCCGAGGATATGTATGACACAACCTGAGGGCTTCACTTCCATCGATGGCGAAAACGTATGCAAGCTTCAGAAATCCATGTTTGGATTGAAGCAAGCATCCAGGAGTTGGATTATCCGTTTTATGAGTCAATCAAAGAGTTTGATTTCTCACAAAATTCGGATAATCATTGTGTGCATAAGAAGGTTAATGGGACTGCAATCGTATTCCTTGTGTTGTATGTAGATGACATACTGTTACTAGGAAACGATGTCTCTATGCTGCAATCAGTTAAAATTTGGTTGTCCAAACAATTTGGGATGAAAGACCTTGGTGAAGCAACTTATATCCTAGGGATATAGATTTATAGAGATAAATCAAAAGGTTGCTTGGTCTTTCACAAGCATCGTACATAGATGAGATGCTAAAGAGGTTTAGCATGAAACAATGCTATGTACGAGGCCCGATGTATCGTATGCTCTAAATGTTACGAGCAGATACCAATCGGATCCTGGTGAGGGTCACTGGGTGGCTGTCAAGAATATCCTCAAGTACTTGCGAAGCACTAAGGATGTTTTCTTGATCCATGGAGATGGAAATCTCCACATGAGCGGGCATTCAGATGCCAGTATCTAATCTGATAAGGATGATTCTGAATCACAATCAGGTTATATACATTCACACTAAATAACGTGGCGGTCAGTTGGAAAAGTTCCAAACAAGAGAGGACTGCTGATTCATCAACCGAGGCAGAGTACATTGCAGCATCGGATGCAGCAAAGGAAGCGGTTTAGATCAAGAAGTTCATTACTGAACTTGATCTGGTCCCTAGCTGTGATGGGCCCATAGGATTGTATTGTGATACAATGGGGCTAGTCTTGTGAGCAAAGGAACCAAGGTCTTATCGACGATCCGAACTCGTACTCACCGATTCGGAGATCATTAGTCGAGATGATATCCGATAGAGAATTCCACGAGCAAAGTGTTGTTGTTCCGTTGACAAAGCCATTGTCACAGGAGAATTGTGATTCTCATGGACTCGCTTATGGTATTAGATACTAAGGCGATTGGCTTTAGGTCAAGTGGGAGATTTGTAAGTACAAGTCGACTTGTACTACTGATAAGTCGACTTGTTCTTGAAAAGTACCGATAAGTCGACTTGTACATTGCATAAGTCGACTTATTCAAGGACGGTAATTGTTTATTTGTGCCCTAAAGGAATCCCCTTTAGCGCGTTTTATTCACGATCGTATCTGATGAATGAATAAATAAAGAAAAGGCATAATTCATTAATTTGATGTTCATGAACATTGTTTATGAATTGATTGGATCTTTAATCGATTAATGAAGTCCATGATATATGACATAGCATGAAGGAAATTATGATGTGATCATACTCCGAGATTCCTATCATGTGCAATTATGTCAAGATATCTAAATTCTCCTATTCATAGGATTAATGAGTGGACATCATTAATCCGGATAGACTAACACATGTCATATTCCTTGATTGGATCAAGCGGTGGATCTCAAAACCGTAAATATGAGATATTTAGAATTGACATGTGGATGCTTACTAGTGGTAGTAAGTTCATTGGATGACTGCCATGAGATCATCACATGGATATCTTATCTAGTGTCGGTGATAATCTCATCATAGCAATGGTGCAAGTATCCTTAGACTTGAGGTACTCAAGGATATCTTGAATCTTGATCACGTGTTTTGACTCCATTCCTTGTTACCTTCGAGGTAACTCATAGGTGGTGCTTGGGTGCAACTTGAGGTATTGAAGGTAATTGAGTAGCCAATAAAGGATTCACCACTTACGGATTAGCAGAGGAGATACCCGTGGCCTCTTGTCGGGATCATTACTCGAAATCTCGGCGAGTGAATATGTCATGAAGAGTGTCTTCATGGACATATAGAGTAATGAGTCCTAGGGCGAGATCTGTTATCACTAGGCTAGACTCAGTCTAGTAAGAGTTGACACTTTGACCATACTCATAACCAAGTGGGGTATAGGATGGTGAAAGGACGAATTGCACAGTAATTGTCATGGAAGGGTTTGTGATCCGGTTCGTGATGAATACATCAAACCGATTACTTTCCGGTCAATTGGGGTCATGATGTGTTGCTAGATACCGCTCATGACTTGCTCAGATTAATTGTTAATCTAAGTGGCCAACATAACCGGAACCTAAATGGTCACACGCTTAAGAGTGTTTGAGAGAATCAGTAAAATAGTAATTGGACGAGTTCCAATTATGGAGAGCATTAGGATTAAATGGATCCCAATGGATTGGGATATGTCCGATGAGATCGCGACATCAATATTGCTAAGAAAGGTTTTTGGAAAGTTTCAAAGATCGGGCCCGATAGGTTTAGTAGGACCAGACCCAGTTGGATGGACCTTAACAATTATATTCTAATTAATTAATTAAGTAATTAATTAATTAATTATTATATAAATTATGCAATTTTCGTTGGAATGGGAGAAGAGGAAGAGATATTGCTTTGAAAAGTCAAAGTTGCTTTCTTTATTCATTAATATATGAATGGCCATTAAGCTTCCACATGACTTCATCTTATTCAAGTCTTTTAATGGTTATAAAGACATATAAGATGGCTTGCTTAAGGTATAAGGGTGACGGTTTTGCTTGTAGGGAGGAGAGGATGGAAGCTTAAGTGTTAAGCTTCCTTAGAAAATGGTTTTCAAGTCTTCTCTCATAAGCTTCATCGATTTTCTCTTCTCAAGGCAAGGTCCAACGTGAATCTCAAGCTCTCCAAGCAGAGGTAAGGTCTAGCACCTTTAATCTGTTCTAGCTATTCCGGGTCAAAGGGTTTGATCCGGTTAGGTTTCTCGATCTCTGCGTGGATCACCTTTAGAGATAGTCTCTATTGGCTATTTAGGTTGATGTCTTCATACGGATACCTGGATCCTGGGTTCGGGAAGGTCCCGGGAACAAAAATTTTTGTTTTCCGCTGCCTGTACATGTGATGTACCTCCCGGGATTTTCCTACACCATAGATGCAAATTATAAGGAAAAATATGGTTAGCCATGATGAATTTTATTGGTTAGAATGACCAAAAAGTTGGAATTCATTTGTCGACAATCTCAATATAACATTTTAACTTTCCATTGCAAACCCACAATGGGTGTTATTGAAATGTTTGTATGAGTGCATCCGATGGATGAGTCATTATTCCATCTTCCTGTTCATGTTCATTATGTTAGAGATGTAGTAACATCTCATGTGAGATAGGCATATATTCTTTGAAGCCTTAGAGTTAGCGAGAAATAATATATCTGCTTCCAAGATACTAATTCTACTTCATAGTACACTTTTTTCGTTTAAACCTAGATTGACCGCAAAATTTTTACTCTTATAATTCCACATCATCTCTCGAAAACAACATATATCTCAAATTGTAACATTCATTTTTCTCAACTGGAAAACTAAGACCCCTAATAAGTTTCTTCATATTGTAAAAGTTATCAACCATTTATGATTATGAGACAATGATTCATTGTACCAAGCAAGAATTTTATCCAAAATTTATCAGAAATATGCCCTTTAGATTTTATGTTCAACATTTGACCAATTGAAGATAACTGAGTCATGGTCTCACAATTTGGTCATAATTCTTGGTCAACTGATTTTAGTAAGTCAAAAAAAATTCCATTTGGGTTTGGTTCTTCTTTAAAAGTTTCTATATTTGTTTTAAAGGTATAACCGGTTATATCATAAACCATTTGGGTGTAAGAATTTTCAGTTGCACCCATATTATTTATTTTAAATCCAATTTCCCTTTCAAACTCATCTACATTTATTAACAAGTTTACTTCATTATCCTTTGAGGTGCTATAAAATAATCGCTCCCCATGTCATGTCCACTCAAAGTAATTTGGAACAAACCATTTTTTTAACAAATGGAGATTCACTTCATCAATAGGAAGAAAACAAATATGTTTGCACTATTTACATGGACATCTGATTTTTGGACCATCCATATATGTAGGATGAGAACATGCATAGTCAATAAAATCTTGAACTCCCTAAAAAAAACTCAAGATTAATGAAACCATCGGGTGCTAATCATCTACACATCCAAGATCTATCAACATTACTCATTTCTACAAAATTGTTATTTAAAAAAGTGATTTCATTTTTAGATATAACAATCGTTATGGTCGTATCCATATTAATCTTATAGAACATTTAATCTTAAGTTTACACATTAACAATAACACAAGAAGAAAGCATTGTATTATAGTATATGCATAAATTTTCGTAATGTCCGATAATAGGGAAATATGTTAGGTTGTACGTGACACCAACTAATTTCAAGTATCTACCGTTTATATCAACTAACTAATGACAATATTTCGAGAGGACTTAATAGAATTATACTATTTCTTCATCTAAGCAGTTATCTAAGCATTATACGATCAAGATGTTTACTTGTAGATAAATAAATCATGCTTTAGAAACATTAAATGAAAACGCATTTTAATGATTAACATAAATAAACACATAAATTAAATAGTAAATTTGAAAAACAAAACAACAAAGTACGTTTATACTCCAGGAATGGAGAAATGAACACCCGGTAGAGAGAGAGACCTAGTACAGGATTGGCAAGGACAACAAATACAACAAATAATGCCCAAAACAAAAGCTATACCAAGTCCTTGACAACAAGCATCATAACCCAACCAAAAAGAAATCAACTTCACTCCAACCAACCAATAAATCAAAGTTGTATAAATAAATAAAAATCATATAGTCATTATTAAAAAAGAGGAAAAACTATAATGATTCATCAAATTGAACTCTATATAACAGGTAGGATTCATTATTCTAAAAAAATTATGGTTGTGCTAATTATAATAAAGGCTAGAATCATTTTTCTAATTAAAACATTGAAAGTGTTATGCAGAGATCAGTCTAAGACCTAAGGTTGAGAATCATTTTCACAATATGAAAAGTTTAATCTATTAAACAAAAGACCAAGATTAGATTCTATAAGATAATTAATGAAAAAATAATATAATTGTCTCTTCATCCGTAGATAGAAAGACACCATTTCTAAAAATCCTCAATTAAAAAGGGCTCTTTAGTGTTTAATTGCATCAGACATTTGCAATAGAAGCTTAAATTTGTCGTAAATAATAAACAAAGTATAGGATTATTGTGACAAATATCTACAATTTGCTCATATTGTATTAACTCATCGTTTAGGAAGCATATTTAATTCTTGTAAACTTTGATTATGATATACATATATTGGCTATGGAAAACTAGGAGTCTACAATAAAAAAAATGCAAAAGAGCCAGAAACTACAAATATGACAAGTCAAAAATAGCAAAAGTGAAAACAAAAATAAAAGTAGTTTTTAAAAGGTCATTTGGTAAGAATGAGGCATAGTCCCCTTCTTGCTCCCCCAAATACCATAGATCTTGTCTCCACCGCTTCTTACATTTATAATCAAAACATATTTCCCGCAATTCAAAGATAAATATTCCCACCTTAATTCCTAGGAGAACATGTTTCTAGTTGATATATTGTGAGTAGAAGAATGATAGCCATTGTAATGCATTTCAAAGATAGATCTTGGTATATACAACTAACCAACTCTAATATAGAAAAATAACCACACATCACAATCTTATTCTCCTACTGTGAATTTCCACAGCCAAAGCCCTTCTCCTCCTTGAACCCTCATCCACTAGCCTTACAAAACAAGAAAATTCATGCCTCAAGACCTGATCCAACCCCAAACACCCACTAACACGACTACTGCTTTCCTTACCTCTCACACCCCTCAACACCTAGGAAACTCTTCTCAGCAAAACACCATTATTAAACCAATCATCCATCTCCATAAGATAGAACAAAGCCAATTAAAAGATCAAAAGGTTAAAAGTTTATAAACACAAAGGAAGCTACCTTTCGATAAGATAAGGGTGCGAAGCAATTTAGGGTTAGAACAATGGTGGGAGACGGTCAGACGATGGTGGTAGATGGTGCGACGCGATTTACGTTACCTCCGATTGTCACTTCCTAGGAAAATGGTGGGAGATGGTAGGCGACGGTGGGAGCGATTTAGAATTAGAACAAGAGAAACTGAAATATACGTCAAATATTTCTCGACTTTGTCTATATTTGTTTTGTTATGTAAAGTGATTCCCTACCGAAATATCATTCCATAGTTAAATTACCTACAAAAACACCATTCTGTAGGGAATTTTTTGAATTTCCCTACGAAAACATCACTTCGTAATAATTTACCTATAGAAATGTGACTCCATAGGTAATTTACCTATGGAATGATATTTTTGTAGGAAATTTTCCTACGGAAATTTTTTCAATCGGTAAATTTCGTGCGCAATTTTTACCGAGAGCCATTAACGTCTATTTTCACATTGACTTTTACTATTCTGTCGGTAAAGTTTGGCGGTAAAATTTCCTTCTCTTTTAACGAAAAATTTTGTTCGTCGCAAAATATCTTTTTTTGACAAGTTTACTTTTGAAAAGCAATTTTTGTCGCTAATTTACTACAGATTTTTTTTCCGTTGGTAATTTGCAATTTTCTTGTATTATATTAGCAACAAAAGAATTAATTGAATTAAAAAATAAAATACGATCACATTGGTAACTTGATAATACTCAGTCAAATTCAAACTCAATTTATGGTAAATTCTCTTCACAAGATATTGAATACAAGACTAATATTTAATCTTTAGACATAATTATTAATTTATAAGTGGAACTCTTGGTATAGTAATCAGAAATTAACAATAAATCATATCTATCAATAAACTTTCTTTAGACCGACTTATTTTTTATATAGAAAACTTGATAATTGTCACATATTGATTACCACTAGTGTGCATAAAATTGGTATGTTGGCTCTTGTTTTGTGATTTTCACTAGTGATGGGAATACCAAGAGAAAACCTAATAGTTTGACATCTAATTTGAGGACCATAACTATATTTTTATACTAGTAAAACATTAAACCTAATGAGTTTAACATTTCTAATTTAACCCATCATCAAATTAGAAATTATTATCTTGGTCTCTACACATATAGAATTGGTTCATACCCTTTTAGATGCTTCAAATCCAAAATTTAATTAGATCACTTTAATTTGGCTCAACCTTAAAGGTAGCCCTTAATATACAATATTTTCGTGATATATATATATAAGCTCAAAATTAATTAAAAATTATTCCAACATAACATACGTGGAAAAGGGCGACTCTGAACTAACATTTTTTTGAATTATACTATCAAGATTCCCTAAGTATCTAGGAATCTCGATAACTCTCTTGTTAAATATCTCCAAGTTTTAAAGGCAAACATACAGGCACGTAATTTCCCAGTTTTACCTGTCTTCATATGCGAAATTTAGCCAGGACTAATCCTAGATAATGGTAAATACATTTCAATGATGGAATATGCAATGAAAGTTGGAATTCGATAATGACTATAGGCCATTGATGATGAAAGTGATCGAATTTATTTCCTCACGTGTAGACACATTCAGGTAATTGTGGATCATCTTGATCTTAATAGGGAAAGTGGATATGCTGGGTTATATCTTGGAAAATGACAAAGTCTGATATTGAAACACGAGGGTGAGGGTCACATATTCAGTATATATCACAGTTAAAACATGGGGTTTTGAGGGATCTTTTTCTACGTACTTCACTTTTTTTGTTAGTGATATAGATCGAACCAAACTGTCCACTTTTACATGTTATAAAGTTGATTGCTCATCAGTATCAGTTTAGTGACTCTCTCGATCCGACTCTGTCCCTACCCACCATCGTTAAGTTCTCTATAAATCTAAGGACCAAAAGTTTGTTGCTCTATCTCTCAAAACAAAAGGGAACAAGTGAAGGATACTCATGAGGCAAATGAGAAATCAAAAGATGGTCGCAGCAGAGAGTTCCCGCACGTACCCGACAATGCCAGAGGTACAAAATCTTGAAAACACAACTAAAAATATCTTCTGCACACTACATGATTTATCATTCTAACTCTGATTTTTTTTTTTCCTTCACTTCTTGTTTTCTCATTTTGTGTTTTTTTTTCAATTGAATAGCTTGTGGAGGAGCTAAAGAAAATGGCCGACATAAGCTTCCCCATAACGACCATGGGATTGGTAAGTTATCTTAAAAACATGGTCCTAGTTGTCTGCATGGGAAGGATTGGAAGTCTCGAGCTAGCCGGTGGTGCTTTAGCTATTGGTTTCACCAACATCACTGGATACTCGGTCCTTTCAGGTCTGGCCATGGGCATGGAGCCTCTATGTAGCCAAGCTTTCGGTTCAAGAAACATGTACTTGGCATTTCTTACTCTGCAAAGAACAATGATCATGCTACTGTTTGCTTCAGTACCAATTGCCTTTCTATGGGTCAACCTCAAACCTCTCATGCTTAGTCTCCATCAAGACCCTGATATAACTCAAGTTGCAAGCCTGTACTGTCTCTTTGCCATCCCTGACCTTATTGTTAATAGCCTTCTACTCCCTCTACGCATATATTTACGCAGCAAAGGGACCACATGGCCATTAATGTGGTGCACTTTTTTCTCTGCACTTCTTCATCTCCCCATCACCATATTCTTAGCTTTCACTCTCTCCCTTGGAGTTGCTGGAATAGCAATCTCAAATTTTATCTCCAATTTTAACACCCTTTCATTTCTTCTATGTTACATATACTGTACTCGCACGCCTGAACAAACTTTGAGTACATCACCAAAGCCACTATTACCATCTTCAGCAAGTTCATTAGGAGGAGAATGGAGGGTCTTGGTTAGATTGGCCATACCAAGCAGTGTAGCTGTATGCTTAGAGTGGTGGTGGTACGAGTTTATGACAATTCTTGCAGGTTACTTGGATAAACCAAGAGTTGCCCTAGCAGCGTCTGCTATAGTGATTCAAACAACTTCACTCATGTACACCTTACCAGCATCACTTAGTGCCTCAGTATCTACACGAGTGGGAAATGAGCTTGGAGCTGGCAGACCAGTAAAGGCACGTTTGGCCACCGTGGTTGCCATAGGAATAGCTCTAGTGACCTCGTTATTTGGATTGTTGTGGACTACCTTAGGAAGAGAACCATGGGTTAAAGTTTTCACAGAAGATAGGGATGTTCTTGAGCTAACAATGATTGTGCTACCAATTATTGGGGTGTGTGAACTAGCAAACTGCCCCCAAACAACAAGTTGTGGTATTCTAAGAGGAAGTGCCAGACCCAGTATAGGGGCAGGGATCAACTTTTATTCATTTTACTTGGTGGGGGCACCAGTGGCCATAGTCTTAGCCTTTGTTTGGAAACTAGGATTTTTGGGTCTTTGTTATGGTCTCCTAACTGCTCAAATTACATGTGTTGTCTCAATCCTCGTAGTGATTTACAAGACAGATTGGGAAAGAGAGTCGTTAAAGGCCCAACACTTGGTTGGCAAGAGTGACTCATTTGCACATGGAGACCAAACTGTCGTATGTGAAGAGGGCACGTAGATAGCATTTTTCAAAACAGTTGCCTTTGAAAAGTGAAATGCAGAGATTTTCAGGGAAGATTGTACAGATTGAATCAAGGGTTCTATTCCTCGTCTTCTAGACAAGTCAGATCTTGAAAAAGGAAAAGTAGATTGGTGATTCTTGGCTGTTGGTTGTTTTGCAGGACATCAGTTAGTTCAAACTATGAATACTTTAATGCCTTACTAGATCCGTTGTTCCTTACGTTCAGTGTAATTGCTTCCTTGGAAAAAAATACAATTAGATTGATATTGAGAGAACTATTTCCTTCTTTTGTTTTACAAATCGAGCAGAAACTATTTCATTCTATCAGTCAAGTAGGCATAACATAATAGCTTTCTCTTTAATTCTCAATCTAGTCATACGTATGCCTAAAGCAATGCACATGAAAAACCCAATTTATTGCAAGACATGTTCTTATACACTAAACCATGTGACATCTACCAACCACCAAAGATAGGCTGCGTTTGGTTAGTGTCTATAGCCCTGCGTTTGATTCTGCGTCTGCGGCGAGTGTGGGCGGGGCGAGGCGAACGAGTTGGGCCGGGATAGGACAAAGCGAAAACGATGAGATGTTTGGTTGCGATGGGCAGATGAAAATATTGTCCTTATCCTTAGGGCGAAATGTGTTTGATTAGAGGACGAAAGAAAGCAGTGTTAATGACAAAATGCCCTTGTAGTATAATAAGAAGAGTTGTTGTAATTCATTTATTATTTTATCATTGTATAATTATTTACATTACAATATTTAATTATGTTATTACCCACTTGTAAATGTAATAAAATTTATAATTATTCAAATTTATCAAATTATTATTATTATTATTATTATTATTATTATTATTATTATTATTATTATTATTATTATTATTATTATTATTATTATTATACCTATTATGACTTCTATTTGTTAATGTTATTAATTTTAGTATGATATTTGTTTAACAAAATTAGTTATGTTATTATAAGTAATATTATTATTGTGATTAATTATTGTTATTATTAGTGAGATTTATTCTAAATTATGTAATCAAATAACAAGAATAATTATTAGTATTAATGCAACGTTATTATTTGTTAGTATGAGTTTATAAAAATAAAAGTAATTATTAATATTTTGTAATTAAACGCAATTATCTGGATTCTTCTTCTTATTATGATTATAATAATACACATTGGTTAGACAAACAAATTACATAAAACATCCGAACATTACATAATAGGTTCAAATAAGTTTGACAACCAAGAAATTCAAATACATAATAATTTACATAAATTTATCTAGAATCTCCTTAATGATGAATCCCAAAAATGACCCCAATGACAATTAGTAACAAGTCACGAGTACATGTCATTTGTTCCTCAATGTTGCAAGCTGCGATTGGTTGTTCGGTTGGGACAATCTGCGATTAGTTGGGACGTTGTTGGCGATCTTTGGTGGGAAGCGGAGTTTCTTCTTAGGTGCATTGGCGGATTCGATGAGGTAAGTGAATTTGGTTGTTTGGACGACTGGGCACATGTTGATCCCTGGCATAAGCAGCTTCGCTTCTTCCAAGGTCCGATACCCCTTAAATCTAGCGTTGGGGAAGCCCTGAGTTTGCAATTTCACGTCGTCCCAATTAGTGAATATTCCCACTTGTCGTCAACGAAGACAACATAAAAGCATATCTAGCCATAGTGATGTACCGCCAATGTAAAATATCACAACCATTTATGAGCGTATTGAAACATGTATCCCTAAAATAATGTTAAACCTGACCATTGAGCATTGGCGAAATGCTAACAACCATAGTCACAACTATATAATCTCGTGATAGACATCACCATATACGAAAACAAATAACCAAGCGTTTGACGGATGGTAACCATTATACATGTCCATATAATCGAAACAAATTAACATACAAATATAAGGTCATTTGTCATAAAGTCGAATTGATCACGTAAGAGCCTCCACATAGGCCTTCTTACATTACGCTTTCAACCCCAGAAAAGAGTCGGCAAGAGCATTTCTCGCGAAGATCATTGTTGTCGTAACAATGTCTTCAGTGGAGAAACCTAACTGCTCAAGCTCGTCACCAAGCTGGGGAATTTGCGGCTCGGGATTTTGTTGCTGGGGAATTTGCTGTTCGGGAGTTTGCAGTTTCCGATTCATGGCTTCTGCAATGAGCTCCGCACTCCTTGCACTGGATTCAGCGGTACGGGCAAGTGTTGTAGCAAGGTGTTCCAACAATGCATTGTCCCTCACCTTCCGTTTCTTGGAAGGTTGTTGGGTGCCGGCTGCGTTGGAAGAAGAGGCGCCGGACCGACCAACATGAATGGTTGTTGTTGGCGTGTGAGTGTCTGCTTGGTCGGCTTCACTCGATGGGGAACCATGAAAGGTGAAGCTTACCTTCACCACCTTCATTTTCTTCCGCATCAAGCGAACCTCGGCATCTTCCGGATCTTGAGATGTTGCACCAGTGGCTCTATCCTTCCCAAATACTGACTCAAGTCTACGGTACAATGGAAACGACTTCCCAGGGGTATAGTGTCGAGTAGGGTGGCTCTGCATAAATGTTAAGCATAATGTTAGCATGATAAACAAAAATATAATCATCATGAGTATACAAACATCTTACCCTCATCCATTCGTCAATGACTTGCTTGCTTTCTACATCGACGCATTGCTTGCTTTCGTTCCACCCAAAGCCATTGCATTGCAACATGTCATCTGTTTATCTGAAATTTTTCCTTAAGCCTCTTATGCTTATTTTGGATATGTCTCTTCTCGATTGACACACCGGAAACTTCTCAACCATCTTTTAGCAATCGCTTGGAAAGTCGAGGCTTAAATTGGCCATTATCGGCTCTCGGCCATCAACCACCGCCTCTTCCAACAAGGTAACGAATGTGTCGGTTTCATCATCTGTCGAAACCCGTGACATTGTACCTAACCCATACAATGTCATACCCCAAACCATTACGATAACAAAGTAAGCGACACATATTAGTTGTGTAGGTTGAAATAAGGCAACATTTAAGTAAACGAAACATGTAATTACGAACAAACGCAGTCAACAACATGAACACAAACCCCATCTAATATAAAGGTCACAAGTTTAATGGTTTCTTCTCCATTCAGCAAACATGTTGTTTGCTAAATCATCTCTCCATTGAGTCCATGCATTACTTGGTTCAACACGATCGAGAAATTCAGGCAACGCTCTATCTTCCCCAATTGGCATATCCTCATCTTCAAGAGAAGTGTGCTCGAGTGGATCAACACTCATATGCAACCTAATAAAATTGTGCAGAAGGCAGCATGCCAGAATAATGTGCACATGAGTGGCTGGATTATAGAACGAGGGATTTCTAAGGATTTTCATCTTTTTTCAATCGCCAAATGCACGTTCAATAACATTTCGGCGGATGAGTGTCTCTTATTATAAAGCTCATGAGAGTCCGTGGTGCCCTTCCATCTCTTGCCCACTCTTGAATATGGTATCTTGTGCCTCTATAAGGTGCAAGAAAACCAGATCATTAGTATAACCAGCATCTACTAAGTAGTAATTTCTATCGACAATAAACACAATCACTTAATGGTTACGTAATCAACATTCCAAAAACACATTGCTAATTTCTAACCATTACATTCTTACATACCCGTGGAACTTGAAGTCCATGTGGCCGACTCACGGCATCATGGAGGACCCGTGAATCCATTTGAACCCTCCCGGCCAATGAGGACATAAACAAAGTTTAAGTCCTTATTACACACTCCTAAAACATTCGTGCATATTCTCCCTTTCCTTCCTCGTATCTGGTTTGTCTACTTTTGATGCGATTATATCTAAATAAGTCCCATCTAGAGCACCGAGCAACCCTATGTTTTCAATTGCAAACACCAAAAGTCTTATTAAATTATGTCTTTAGGTTAAATGACACAATGCCTTTGTGGAAACATAAATTAACTAACCTTAAACCATTTCCATCTATAGTGCATGCGGTCCTCTGCGATTGGTATAAACTTGACAAGCAGCAGTTGTGAAGCGATTCGACTCTTAACACACTATGGAAGGCTCTACTTATTGTTTCTCCTGACCTCATAAACCGAACTTGTAATACTCTATTAGATTCGTTTTGTGCTAATATTCTAAGGAAGATTAAAACTTTTTCCTCAATGGGCACATGGCCATTATCCCTCAACCTACCATGGCTCTGAAGCATTTGACATAACAATGTAAATGCAGTATTGTCCATCCTTATATCCCACTGACTATTCCTATCACCCTCATGCAAAATCCGATTTACATTGGCTTGTCATTAAGTCTTATTAATGCCCTAGAACCTTGAGCATTGTCACTTCTACGACATTGTTTAGGTGTATACATACAAGCATAACAACATTAACATTCTCAACACATTCAATTGCCCATTCCAAAACTCAAACAAAGCCAAACCTTTGGAACATATGATCATGATCCATTCAGCCCAAATTTGTAACAACAACTATCTGCGCAGAGAAATGCATATAATCATCATCAACTACATTTATATGTATGTATACAATACCTACATTTGTAAATATGTAGAGACTAGTAAGCATTGCATGCCATCTTGACGACTATGTATCAATTCAGCTATGTATACATTCAGCTATGTATCCTCTTATGTTTATCAAAACTAAAACTTTATGAAAGCCTAAACCACCTTTTCTTTGCATGCAAATTGTCCACATGCCTATGGAATCAACTTTTGAGCATTTTCAATCTATACACTTCTACTAATGGGCAATTGAATATGAAGGTCGATTATAAGAAGGACTTACCACTTTGAGAAGAAGTCCTCAAATTTCAAGTTCCCGAATGCAAGAAGATTGATGCGAAATATAGCAAGTACCACACCACGTACATGAAACATTAATCTCATTGATTACTTGACTCAACAACAATGAAGATATATAATTGCAAAAGGATATAGTTAACTAATAATACCATGCAAGGCCAGATAGGAAGAGAATAAATGGCGGGTTCAAATTTAAGGTTTCCAAGATCCTCATTTAAAGAAATTATGTCATCATCCTCACACGATGAGAGACTAGCCTACAAATCCCAATAAATAACAAGGCTGGCACTAGACCAATCAATTACAAAGCGTAATAAACAACCTAGGCAGCTGTCATGCATGCACCAATATTTGACTAAATCCTCACAAAGCTCTATCATACAGAACAAAGTAAAGTGAATACAGAAATACATGTAATTCAAAAAACTAAAATTTCCTCTACAAAGAAAGTATCATAGTTTAGAGAGATGTTCAAATAATGTTACTACTTGGTTTTGATTTGTGTGCTGAAATTCACTTGTTTGGTTCGGATAAGCGTTGATTTAATTTTGATTGGCTTCTGCGGTTTGTCGTTTTCTTCTCTTCCTACTACAACGTACTGCACTTGTGAGATGCCATATAACCCTGATGACCTTATGGTGCAATGTGCAGGGTGCAAGGACTGGTAAATCTGCATTGTAATATTAAATTTAATTGCTCATTTCAGTCATTCTTATCGGGTGTAAGTTTAAGTGATTGAATTAAGGACGGGATGTGGGGTTAACTTTATGTAACCACCCTATGACCTATGACATGGAAATCTTGAAGTATGCAGCTAATGCATATGAAGCGATATGAAATTAAATGTTGAAACATCTTGTCTATAAAGCATTTGAAGTTTCCTTGCTTAGGTGGCAAATTTTAAAGGTAAATGGATAAAGTTCCAAGAGTGAGGTTAATTCACTTGGTTGAGGGCGTCTTACCTGTCATGCAATTACTTATGTGTTAAGTTGATGCATAAGAAATAGTATGAGAATTAAAATGTTAGAAAATCTTGTATATAAAGCATGATGAAATCCCAAGAGGTCTTGCCTATGAAGAATTGTTAAGGAAATATGTCTACAATCTTGGACTAGTTTCCTCAAATGCTAGAACCTTACAATTTCGATAAATTTAAACCAATACCACCTTGATGACCATCCCTCACCATTGCATCCCTTCTCTATTTCTTCTCCCCACACGCTTTACACCCCTTTACAAGTAGCACAACATATTCTTAAACCACTTAATTAACTGAACCATTCTCTTCTCTAAAATATGAGCAGAAGACTAAGAAGCCTCTTAATTGCAGAAGTGAAACAGATGTACAGAAGTGAAACAAATCCCTTGTTCTGTTCCTATATTATTTTATGAATGAAAACATTCATTCATCCAATAAATATATTTTGGAACCACTTATACTGTCTATTAATCAACAAACGGTGTTTATAGGAGATATGAGAAAATTAAAACCGGAAGGAATAGAGGGAGACAGTCCTTTTTCTACCATCCCTATATGGCTGCCATTTGATTACATAGTTGCCTAGCCTAAAATTATCAACCTCAGTATTCATGTCAGTCATGATATGATCTAATTGCATCATACTAATGCCTTATTCCCCTCAGTTAATCTATGTTTTCTCAGTATTCTGTCAAATCTGATGTGAGAATCTTCCAGAAAATGGAAAACCTAGTCTTGTTCTGCAGTGAATTTCTTTCAATTTATGTGAGTATGAAATAGGATCTTGACATTGTGCAGAAACTGATCAACGTCATTACAGAAATCACAGAGGCATAAGAGCAACAACAACCCAGAAGGGGAATTCAAATAAAATCACAAAGAATGATCAAAGACACGAGCTTGTAGGTATCATCCTGCCTGTGTGGGCATGACCATTGAGGAAGCAAAGAAACTAGATCACTTCGTCTGCTCTGGAATGTGCATCTGATGATGATGTCAAACGATCATATAATGGGTTTAATGCATCACCAGCAGCCAACCCATACCCATACCCATCATCCTCTTCCTCCTCATCGTCCTGTTCCCCAAATCCATAATCCAAACCAAACACCACAATGGGTCCCACGTCGTCCTGCTCCTGATGATGATGATCATCACTGTCATCACCGGAATGGGTCGTCGTCGGAGGCCCAGTTTCCTCGTCCATTTCTGGGGATTTCACCCATGGAGTTGTCGTTCTGGTCCTTACACGGTACAAAGCGACATTCCAAACATAACCCACATTCGAAACCGACAGCATTTGAAGAACATACGTTCAAACACCCAGAAGAAGAAGACGAAACATTCCAAACATAACCCACATTCTACAAACCACAACGATGGGATGAATGTCTTACCCGGAAGAGAGGAAAGATGGTACGACGCTGCTTCAACGAAGACGGAGGTTCTTTGCACACAGAACACAATCAAATCTGGGGAAGAAGGAGACGCAAACAATGAGAAAATGTATGGAGAATAGAGAGAGATTAGTAGAATATGTACAATGACCATATGCGTACATTGAAGGGGAGGAGAAGCTTACGCTACTTACCGCAGCGTGTCGATGGAGCGACGGTTCACCGACCTCGGACGCTTGGTGACCGCAATGGAGAATGGGTGTTTTAGGTTTAAGCAGGGTTATTTTTGGCTTATTATTATCTTATCTGCGACCAACGGACAACGTCTCACATTTTTTAGTTGGACGACATTTTTTGTCCTTGTCCGTTAAAGCCAGGACAGCAATTAATCAAGACAGTAACCAAACGCTCCTTCGGACGGAAATTGTTTGTCTTCGTCATCCGTCTGCGGACGCGCAGACGGTAACCAAACGCTGGGTAAAGCTGTGGGTTCTTTTTTTGGGAGTGACACATCTTAGTAGAGCCTGAAACAATGGGAACAGAGAATCGGAACAAGAACCAACAGGAATATCACACTAAGCACCAGCTATATACACCTGAAATCAAGTTAAAGGTAATTAAACTAACATTGCTAAAGCAGGTAAGGACCCTTGTACACCATTAAGGAGATTTTCGCTGTCAAAAGAGGTATTAACAAATTTACTTTCTAACTCACTCTTTATCATTTAGTCATTAAATGATTGAAATGAATAACCAAAAATTCAAAAATTTTTGACTTATAACTCATATCAGTCTGAGAAAAAGATTCCCAATAATTATAACTTATAACTCAACGAGGCTTTAGCTTTGACTTTGACCTTTTAAGTTTTTCCTAAGCTTTTTGAGGATGAATGTATTGCTTAATCAAAGGATAGTTAAACTTGAAAACCTTTGAATAGTCAGCTTCTTTTGAATATGTCTGATACATAAAGAGAGAGTATATTGGCTGAGCATACTGGGAATAAAATCCTTACTAGGTCCAATCCAGTTGAAAGGTCTCTCACAATGGTAAATTCTAATCCATTTTAAGCACCCTCAGCTGTAGCCAGTTCACCAAAGAAGTTAGAATGCGTTTTAAGCGTGTTTGTAACAGCCCCATCAATAGAAAAGATGATTACCATATATAAGTCTCTCAATCAAGTGCTTTGCACAGGCATATGACCACCTTTGCTTTTCAATGGAGCCAAAAATGCAGGGTGAGGCATCTTCTTTCAAAATGTGGTATGTCGGATCTTGTAATGACATAATACTTGAAATATAAGGTCACCTAACCACAGTAAGTTGAGAAAGGAAAATTAACAATAAATAGTACTAGAAAGATTCATATTTTTTGTCAAAAAAAAAAAGAAAGATTCATATTCAACAACACCATTAATCTCTTCTTAACATCCTCAAATTTCATGTCTGAGTAATGGAAGCTAATTTGCAAAGTCAAAACTAGCTAAGAATGTTGATGCCCAACAATACGAATCCAATGATTAAAGACCCAAGTGAAAAATCAACAATGGCATATATATGCACATGCAACTAAAATTACAAATCGTTTTGAAATATTTTAGAATAAATTTTAAAATTGTAGCAAAATGTCTACTCTTAAAAAAAATTTCTGCAATCGTCGTCAAAAGTTAGCCATTTAACTACCATTTTAAAAATCATCACAAAATAATTAACGATAATGTTCAAAAATCATTACGAAATTAATCCCCAAAACAACCTTTGGGCGACGATTTTGAGAATCGTCATCAATCTTTTGATACCAAATATTAGGACCGCAAAGAAAAGAATCCTAAACGCAAAATGCCTTCAGTTATCACAGTTCCGTCATCACATTTTCGTTCCCTCTATGGTTCAGTTCTAATGCTTACTCTCTAGTTCGCTCTTTCAAGAAGACGAGTGTAGTTGATGAAACTAATGGCTTCCATGAGAGCTACTAGGCAACAACGACAATACGCCCAGCTTCCACCTCATGGATTTTCAGTTTCGACTTCTTCTTCTTATTGTTCTAGGGCTGTAAATGCTCAATCTGTTTGATCTAAGGCTACTCATACTTCTTCTCAGCGCTCTACTACTCCTAGTTCTCGCACTCACTCACTCTCTTCCTCCTCTGACTTCCACTTCGACAATAGTCTCTCTCTGTCTTTAAAATTAGAAGATCTGTTGAAAGCTTATTACTACTCTTCTTGTGATGTTAGCTTGTTGCATTTTCCTAATTAAGGTTTTTTACATTTGGTTACTTTTTTCTTTTCTTTTTTGTTTTCTTTTGTTGCTTTTTGCAGGAAAAGATTAAACCTTAACCTTTTTATTTTTTAATGTAAACATAGGTTTAGGAATTGCTGCTGGGTTTGAGGTTGTAATTGGGTTTGTTGAGCATGGAATCGTTGTTGGGTTTAAGGATGACTATTGAATTGGTTTTGGGATTGAGGTTGTAATTGAGTTTGATGATGAGCTCGGAATTTTTGTTGGGATTGAGACTGTAATTGTGTTTGAGGATGATAAGTTTGGTATTGATGTAGAGGATGAGGTTGTAATTGTGTTTGAGACTGGGTATGGTATTGCTGTAGGGATTGGGGCTGTAATTGTTGTTAAGGCTGAGTATGGTATTGCTGTTGGGGTTGGTACTGTTGTTGCCTGCAATCAAATTAATCACAACTCTAGTAATAAAAAAATGTAATTAGTGAAGAGTTGAGATCGTTCTCACGAGAAATTTTAACGGTAAAGAATATACGGATTTAATTCACATAAATTCATTAAATTAAAAATAACTAAAATTGAAAATTTAATGAAAATATCACATCTGAAAATTCAATAAATAAACCTTAATTTCGGGTCACCGGCGTTATCACATTAATATGGATCCTTGATATAAAATTTAGTCCATCATCAAACATTCATTAGGTGATGTTTTTTCTTAAGTTTAAATGAATAGAAACATATATACTGAACATTCTTATTAGTCAACAACTTAGATGCAATCTTAAGTTTAATTGATTAATAGCTTTAAGAACTAAGAAACTAATGAACATAACAACACATGTACAATATACATTTAATCAAGATAAGTATCTTCTTAGAATTTCCAACTATAACGTAAAGATGGTAATCTTAATTGCCACTTACGATTAGTAAAACTGAACGTCATATCTTACTAATATGGCTATTAAACGAATCAATTCCTAATTGAGCACCCTAGAAATCAACCAATTTAATTATAAAAGGCAATTCAGAAGACACTCAATATTTATCCATGAAACAAGCTTTGTTTGAAAATCTCACACATAATAGATCATAACACAATTTCCTTCAATCAAGAAAAAGAATTTAGCTATTTATAACGAAAATGAAAATTAACAAAGAAGTAGCAAAATATAAAGTCTTCATCCCTAATCTTTTCCCATAAAATACAAAAATTCTTAGCAAAATTAGAAAAACTCTACAGAAAACGTAAACTACTATCTATGGCTCCCGTGAATAGTAACAAAAATCTCCCTTTATACTCTTCGATCTCCTCTTTTCATGATTTTTAGCAGATAATCTTTTTCCCATATTCATGTTGCAGATCCCCATTAGTATGGTAGCAATCTGATTCTCAAGATTATGAAAATCTTAGGTGAATCAAATCTACATTTAAAAACATATTTTGCAAGCATTCTTTGTCCTTGTACGTGCCTACACTTAATCAATGATTTTTCTGCCATTTTGGAATTTCAAATTACCTTTGCTCTCTTGCATATTTTTAGTTCAATTTCATCTCTTAAGTGTTGAAAATCAAATGAGAACAATTAAAAAACAAATCCTTCAATTTTGAATAATAATTTCAACACATTAAAGAGATTTATATACAAAATAAGCATAAAATGACAACTTAATAGGGGTTGATCTTAGAATTGTTGTTGAGGTTGTGATGATTATTTCAATTGGTTTGGGGGTTGAGATTGTACCCATTGAACAAGATAACTGTTGTATGACACCTGTCCTTGGTTCCCATTGCATCCTTAATTATTTCGTGTTCTTTTTCCATTTTAACAACTAAAGGTGGATTAATATCTGGTGTTTAAGTTTTAGTTGTTCACCAGAAAAAAAAAATCTAAGTAAGTGATTTCTATTTTCTATTCTATAGTAACAAAAAAAGAAGCATAGTAAAAGACAATTGGTTCACCGTTAGTTTTGAGGATTGATTTTGTTAAACTAGTTGAGATATTCATTATATGTTTGTAATATGTTGTATCCTTACTAATAAATGTAAATAATTGAAGTGCCCCAGTTGCAAGGTAACAACAGGAGAAGGAGATATGTATGGCATTGGTGCTCATGTTCATTGTCAAATTATTGTTGACGTGTTACTTGCGAACTTGATAATGATCTTGATGTGAGCAGAAGCAAGGATCACTATGAAAATGGTATGTGTGATGGGAGCGAGCTTGTCATTCTAATTGGACCTATGTCCAGAGCTAGGATCGAGACACTCAAAGAGGTTCTCTATGTGCATGTAGGCCAATTTTTGGAGAGGATGGAGTGCACCAAGCCTATTGGAGGAGGGCTGTCTAAATCACAGCCCAAATTGATTCATTTATCTCAAATCCTTATATTGGACTCACTTGGGACTTGAAGACCGTGATATTGGGTTGTGAATCATCACTTAAGTCTGAGAGGAGAGCCACACCTATGATCAGAATTGGGGAGCGCTTTGGACCGAGATTAGGTGTGTTTTTATTATTATATTTTGGACTTGTTTTAAGTTATATTTATTTTGAGCTTCTATGTATTATTTAGCCCATGTCTTTTATTATTTGACCTAGGTATAAATACCCCCTTTAGGGTTAAGGAAAGGGATCTTTTGATCAGTTTATTATCTTGTGTGCCGCCGGCCATATTGAGAGGAGAAACCCCTCTTGTTCTTTTCAACTTAGGAATTAAACATCACTTATCAATTGAATCTGATTATGGCGTGATTTTGATCCTAAACTAACTTTCTTGGTTTATTCTTTACTCGTTATCTAGGTTGCTCGAGAAAAGTTCTTCGTGAGGTCTAGTAGGTAAATTTGAAACCTTACGTATTGGATTTAATTTTAGTTAATTCGAATCTACATTCTTCTTATTTACTTAAATCTGAACTTTTCAAGCCTTCAATTCCATGTGAGCACATTATTTGGTATCAGAGCGTTTGTGTGGAGGAGAATTCTTATTCAACTTTACCAGAATTCAAGAAGCCGCTGCCCATTACCATCTAATTATTGTCAGCTCATTAATTTAGGTGTGAATCAACTTTCGGCCTAGGGTTGAATCTTTCTTCTTGTTCTTATTTTGGTTAGGGCTTTCAATTATTCTTCTTGTTTTTTTTTTTGAAACTTTCGACCTATATTAAAAAAATATATGAAAAAAGACCAAAAAAGTTCAAAAAATCTAAAAAATCCAAAAATGTCAAAAAAAGTCAGAAAAATCTAAAAAAAATATAGAAACACTTTAATTTTTTGTTTCGTCATACTCATACTTGCTAGTTGGTTCAAAATTTTTACACCCTTTTTATTCTTTTGATCGGTTAAAAATTGGTTCTGAGTGGTGATTTGAATTTCAGAGGAGATTGAGTGGTAAAAGGAAATGTGATTATTTGAGGGAGTCATTGCTGTGACTTAAACATAAGGGGAGTGATATCATTTGAGTAACACATGTGAGGAAGTGTATGAGGTTGTTTATTACTAACCTTGTTTTGCAGGTATATCATTTTATCTACAATGTCACAGGGAGGTAGTAATGATGACAACCAAGGAGAAAATGCAAATATCGCTTTCACTTTGAGAGCCATGCAATAACAATTTGAGAGGTTCAATCTAGCCTTAACTGAGATTAGGGACAGATGGATGAGCTTAGACAAGGGAGACTTAAGGAACCACAACAACAACCACCACCTCGTAGATCAGCACCTTGGTATGAGTCAAAGGAGGATGACTTTGAAGAGGAGGAGCAGTATGCAGACCTAAGAGAGCTTAGAGAGTTGAACCATTTAACAAGAGAGACATCAAATTCATCAAGATGCAGATCCCAACCTTCAAGGGAAGGAATGATGTAGAGGCTTACCTAAAATGGGAAAGGAAAGTGGACTAGGTTTTTGAGTGCCACAATTTTTTAGAAGCTAAAAGGGTAAAGCTAGCCATTGTTAAATTTATAGATTATGCACTAATATGGTGGGATCAGTTGGTGACGTCCAGGAGGAGAAATGGAGAGGTGACAATTACTACTTGGGATGATGTGAAGGCATGCATGAGGAAGCAGTTTGTGCCTTCTTACTATTACAGGGAGATGCACCAAAAACTTCAAAGACTCACTCAGGGGTCTAAATTAGTAGATGACTACCACAAAGAGATAGAGGTGGCTATGATCTGAGCTAACATAGAGGAGGACTCAGAGGTTACAATGGCCAGATTTTTTAGTGGACTCAATAGGGAGATAGCCTATGTTATGGAGTTGTAACATTATGTGGAGATTGAGGACATGGTAAACATGGCCATGAAGGTGGAGAAACAAATCAAAGCTAGAGTGGTAGCAAGGAGTGGGGCAAATTCTGGCCAAACTTGGAGTTCAAAATGGCCCAAGAGAGAGGAGAAGTCAAAAGACAAGGGGTTGGACTTCAAGGAGACATCCAAAAAATCGAATGTAAGGTTTGACCCTAAAGGTACACTAAACACCCGAGCTTCTTTTAGTAAGCATTCTAGCATTAAATGTTTTAGGTGTTTGGGTACTGGCCATATTGCATCTCAATGTCTACAGAAGAGAGTCATGATTATGAGGGATAATGGGATGATTGATTTGTAGGATAGTGGTAGTGAATCTGAGCTTGTTATTGATAATGATTTTGAGGATGAGAGTTGCTTTGAGAGAGTTGTTACAGGAGAAGCACTAGTAGTTAGGAGGGTACTAAGTGCTAAGGCCATATATGAGATTGTAGATTAGAGAGAGAATATTTTCCATTTGAGGTGCTTAGTTGGTGGGAAAGTATGCAATTTGATCATTGATGGGGGTAGTTGCACTAATGTAGCTAGTTAGACTATGGTACAGAAATTGAGTTTGACATGCATGAAACATTCGAAGCCATACAATTTACAGCGGCTCAATGATAGTGCTGGTGGGAATGTGACTAGGAAAGTTGTACTACCATTTTCAGTAGGGAAATATGAGGATGAGGTGTTGTGTGATGTGGTACCAATGGAGGCTAGTCATATGTTATTTAGGAGACCTTGGCAGTTTGACAGGAGGATAGCATATGATAGGTATACCAATAGGTACTCCTTTAAGTTTAAAGATAGGAATTTCATTATACTACCTTTATCACCTCATGAATTGTACCTGGACTAGATAAAAGCAAGTAAAAGTGAGGAAGGTTCGGGTAGTGAGAACAAAAAATGTGAAAAGAGAAAAGAGACCTAAAAGAAAAATGAGTCTGGCCCAATGGTGAGTGACTGCACAAGTAAGGAATGGAAAGTGAGATGTGCGGGAGAGAAGAGCTCAAAAAGAGAAAAGAAGAGAGAAAAGAAAGAGAGAAAAGTGAGCTTGTTAACTAAGGGAAAAGACTTGAGGAGAGTAACTGGAGAGAAAAGAGCACTAGTAGTGGTGAGATACAGAGAATATTTAGTTTTTGGTACTAACCCTTTTGATGCTTTGCCTAGTGTTTTTGCTTCTCTTTTGCAGGAATATTCAGATGTCTTTCCTGAGGAGATGCCCAAGAGACTATCACCCTTGAAAGGCATCGAACACCAGATTGATTTTGTGCCCAGAGCTAAAATTCCAAACCACCCAGCTTATAAGAATAATCCCGAGGAGATAAAGGATCTTCAAAAGTATGTGGATGAGTTACTAGAAAAGGGACATGTAAGGGAGAGTTTGAGCCCTGTCTGGTGCCTGTGTTGCAGTGCCTAAGAAATATGGAACCTAAAGGATGTGTGTGGACTATAAAGTTATTAACAAAATCACTGTAAAGTATCACCACCCTATCCCTAGGTTAGATGATATGCTTAATGAATTGCATGGTGCATATATCTTTACAAAAATTGACTTGAAAAGCGAATACCACTAGATTAGAATCAAACTAGGAGATGAATGAAAAACTACTTTCAAAACTAAATATGGGTTGTATGAGTGGTTAGCTATTCCATTTGGTTTAACTAGTGCACCTAACACTTTTATATGTTTTATGAATCATGTCTTGCGTGCATTTCTTGGAAAATTTGTGGTTGTTTACTTTGATGACATCTTGATATATAGCACTAATCTTAATGAGCATGTCATGCATTTGATATGTGTTTTGGATATATTGAGACAGGAGAAACTGTATGCAAACCTTAAGAATTGTACTTTTTACATTGATAGGCTTGTATTCTTGATTTGTAATTAGTTTTAGGGAAGTTGAGGTTGATGAGGAAAAAGTGAAGGTTATCTAGGAATGGCCGACGCTTAAGAGTGCTAGTGAGGTGAGGAGTTTTCAAGGACTTGCTAGTTTTTATAGGAGGTTTGTGAAAGATTTCTTTACCATTACTGCTCCTTTGACTAAAATAGTCAAGAAGGAGAAAGGGGTTATATGGGGTAAGGAATAAGAGCATGCGTTTAATTTGTTGAAAGCAAAATTATGTCCTGCTCCTATTCTATGTTTATGTGACTTTGAGAAAGCTTTTGAGATTCAAGGTGATGCTTCTGGTATTGGTATAGGTGTTGTGCTTTTGCAGGAAAACAAACTGGTAGCTTATTTTAGTGAAAAACTGTGTGGTGGATAACTCAACTATCCAAGCTATGACAAGGAGCTTTATGTTGTGGTGGGAGCATTGAAGGTGTGGCAACATTACCTTCAACCCAAAGAGTTTGTCATTCAGACGGATTTAGAGTCCCTAAAGCACTTGAAAGGACAGAGCAAGCTGAGCAAGAGACATGTCACTTGGGTGGAGTTTCTGGAGACATTTATGTATGTGCTACATTATAATAAAGGGAAGGGAAATGTGTTAGCTGATGTTTTATCTAGGAGATATTCCTTAATTTATACTTGTAGTTCTAAATTATTAGGATTTGAACAGCTTAAAGACATGTATACTTCTGATGATGATTTTGTTAATATGTATACTGCTTATGAGCATATTGCATTCTAAAACTTTTATAGGTATGATAGATATTTGTATCGTGGTAATCAGCTGTGTGTGCCTAATTGTTCTTTACGTGCTTTGTTTGTGCATGAGGCCCATAGTGGTGGTTTGATGTGTCATTATGGGGTTACTAAAATATTAAATATTTTGCATGAACATTTCTATTGGCCTGGTATGCGCAAGGATGTTGAATGTGTATGTGCCAAATGCATTGCACGTAGACAGGAAAAATCTACTATTAAATCCCATAGATTGTATACCTCTTTATCTGTGCCTATTGAACCTTGGGTTGATATTTCTATAGATTTTGTTTTAGGACTACCTAGAACAAAGAAAGGGCATGATAGCATCTTTTTTGGTTGTTGATCGATTTAGTAAGATGAAGCATTTCATTGCATGTCATAAGACTAATGATTTTGTGCATATTGCTAATTTATTCTTTAGGGATATTGTTAGATTGCTTGGTATTCCTAGGTCTATTGTTTTGGATAGAGATATTAACATTTTGAGCCATTTTTGGCATGTTCTATGGCGAAAGTTGAGTATTAAATTGCTTTATTCTCCTACTTGTCATCTACAGGCAGATGGACAGACTGAGGTTGTTAAATAGAACTTTAAATACCATGTTGCGTGCTATAGTTGGTAAAAATTTGAAAACTTGGGGTAATTGTTTTCCATTTATTGAGTTTGCATATAATAGATATGTGCATTCCACCATAGGTTATTCACCTTTTGAGCTTATATATGGTTTTAATCCTTTGACTGTCTTGGATTTGGTGTCATTACCCTTACATTAGTTGTATAGTATAAATGGTAAGAAAAAAGTTGAGATGGTTAAGGACTTGCATGCGAAGGTGAGACAACATACTGAGCTTAGAAATAGGGTGTATGTGAAGCAAGCCAGTAAGGAGCGAAAGTTGGTGACTTTTAAACCTAGTGATTAGTTTTGGGTGTATATGAGGAATGAGAGGTTTCCTACCCAACGGAAATCCAAACTGAATCTTAAGGGTGATGGTTCGTCTCAGGTGTTGGAGAAGATAAATGACAACGTCTACAAGATTGACATACTAGGTGAGTATTCTATTTCTGCAACTTTTAATATTACTGATCTTTCCCCTTTTGATATGGATTCAGATTCAAGAATGAATCTTCTTAAAATGATGTGAGCAGGAGCAAGGACCACTATGGAAATGGCGTGCGTGATGGGGAGCGAGCTTGTCATTCCAATTGGACCTATATCCAGAGCTAGGATCGAGAGACTCAAGGAGGCTGTAGCGCATGTGGGCCAATTTGTGGAGAGGATGGAGTGCACTAAGCCTATTAGAGGAGAGCTATCTGAATCACACCAAATTGATTCATTTATCTCAAATCCTTATATTGGATTCACTTAGGATTTGAATACCATTGTATTGGGCTGTGCATCATCACTTAAGCCCAAGAGAAGAGGTGCACCTATAATCAGACTTGGGAGCACATTGGACCAGGCTTAAGCGTGTTATTATTATTTTATTTTGGACTTGTTTTAAGTTATAATTATTTTGGGCTTCCATATATGATTTAGCTCAAGTCTTTTATTGTTTGACCTAGGTATAGATACCCTCTTTAAGGTGAGGGAAAGAGAACTTTTGATCAGATTATTATCTTGTGTGCCATCGGCCATATTGAGAGGAGAAACCCCTCTTGTTCTTTTCAACTTAGGAATTAAACATCATTTATCAACTGAATCAGATTGTGGCGTGATTTTGATCCTAAACTAACTTTTTTAGTTTGTTCTTTTCCGTTATCTAGGTTGCAGGAGATAAGTTCTTCATGAGGTCTAGTAGGTAAATTTGAAACCTTGCATATTGGGTTTAATTTTAGTTAATTCGAATGTACACTCTTCTTATTTCCTTGAATCTGAACTTTTCAAGCCTTCAATTCTATTTGTGAGTATTAGATCTTGTTTTTAACAATTCTGTTGTTCCACAGGGGGGAGACTTTGGGACAAAGAGGGCCAAGGTTGAGAATCAGAGGTGACAAGAACAATAATTATGATGAGAAGGCTTGTTTGTTCAATTATGTATGTACATAACTCAACCTTATTAGATTTGGTAGGATTTTTTTTATTATGGTAAGAATATGAATGAGATTGATTATGTTTCTCTTTGTGAATTGCTTTAAGTGTCTCATTATGAATTTTGTAGGATATAGAGGATGCTATTGTGAGTGGTAGATGTGAAAATGATAGCCATCAGTCTTGAAAAGGGCTTGAAACAACTCTTCTTTACTCGGAAAGTTGGTGCCATTGATTTCTTGAAACTTTAATGCATTCTGCAGGTCAATCCTAAACTCATAAGCTAAAGATATGTGATTTTGGGAGTGCAAAGATGCTGGTAGGGTTACTTATTTTTTACTTCAAAAAATGTTAATGTTTTGCCTACATAAAGAGAAACTGATTTATGTTTATTTATCTATTTTAGGTGCCAGGCGAACTCGACATTTCTTATATATGTTCACCATATTATAGGGCACTTGAACTTTGGGGATACAGAATATAGTAGTACCATTGATACGTGGTCTTCTAGCTGAATACAACACGGGAAGAGATCAAATGCACGAATCCAAACTAAAAATGAATAATTACGATACATTGTTGTAAGAAATAATTAGTTTCACCTAGCTAGTCGTTTTTGTAATTGTAAATTTTTTGTAATCTCGACATTTATAATTTGTAATAAGTCTCTGTATTTATTATTTTGTCTATAAGAATTGTTAAGGTTGTAATTAAAATCTTGTATACGAAGAATATTCTTTTTGTTGGTATAATTTAATGATTTTTATATACAACGCTTCAAATTATTAATTATTTTGTATAATAACTTAACAAAACATCTAAATCTTATATACAATAATATGGATTAAAATGTCATAAATAATTATAATTAACGTGGTATAATATTTAATTAAAAGCGTATATCGAAAATTTAATTACATTTCACAAAATGTAGCTAAAAATATTTGACTACATTTTCAAAAATGTAAGTAAAATTTTTTGATTACAAATTTAGAAATATAGCTAAAAACTTTTGGCTACGTTCCTAGAAATGTAACTAAAAACATTTAGCTACGTTTTTGAAAATGTAGCCAAAAAATTTTAGTTACCAAAACTAAGCGTAGCTAAAAGGTATTGATGACGATTTTTCAAAACGTTGCTAATAGTTTTTTCCTACAAAAATAAAGCATAGGAAATAATTATTAGCAATGATTAGGAAAAATTTTAGCCCGTAGTTTTTTACTATGGGAATTTGACGACTTTTTTGCGAAGGATATAAATCGTCACTAAAAGTCATTAACGACGATTTTTGTACTTTTAACGATGATTTTTTTCGTAGTCAAATGTAGTTTCTATTATAGTGTGTGGTTGTATCTTGTTATAGTGAATATAAGCACCTTAAAAAGCAATCAATCAATATTAACTAATATTTTAAAAATTGGACGAAAATTAAATCAATAAAACAATAATTTTAAAGTTTAAAAGATCAACGGGTATTTGACGTTACAAAATCGACTAAAGATTTAATAAAATTAAAAATATAAAATAAGATTGAAAGAGATTGTTTTCACCTATAAAAAATTTAAAGTTTAATTAAAAAGGATTCTTAAATAAAATTTAATTGATTTATTTTAGTTTATAAGAACATATTAACTTACAAAAATTGATCAATTAATGGTTTAAAATTTTTATAGTTAAATCGACTGAGCCAATTAAATGTTTTAACTATTGGTATCAAATTTCGTTAATAACATTGTGTTTTTCATGCTTTAACATGACAATTAGATAAAACAGTCCTTAAAAATATTGAAAGATTTTGAAATCCACAGCTAAATTTGATGACTCATCACATCTTTTAAACTAGACAAGCTTACGACCTGATAAAAGCTCTGCATCACAATATAAAAAGTTCTGATACGACAAGATTGAATCGGAGATGATGATGTCAATGCCTAACTCCCCCTCTCCTTCTCCGTCGCCTCCTCGCCAGCCTTCACCATCGGCATCCCCGAGTCCTAGTGCAGAAGTAAGTATGGTTCTGAGGGAGCTCTATCGGGAATCGGTCGTCGAAGGAGCTTTACAAGTTGTTGGGTCGCTAGAGATAGAGGCGGGAACGGTGGAGGCACCGGAAGAGTTAAGGGGGAATGAGGAAGTCGGAGCGAGTGCCCGGAAGGATGGACAAATCATTGAGAAACCACCGAGTGACCCTTTGAAGATGACCAGAAGGGAGCTGAATCAGTCAGTTATTAAGCATAATATCGCCTCGTCTTGGGGGCCTAGGTTGGCTAGCCAGAACGAAAGGATTTATAGCAGTGGGTGTGGTTGCTTTGCCGTTACAGAGAGCTTTTTCTAGGTCGATGGTATGAGGCTTCCGTACGCCCCGATCATAGATCGGGATATGGCGTGCCTACCACTTAGGGTCGAGCCAGATTCCCCTAAGTGGTTGGAGGTTCATCAACGGTTTGGCTTTGTTGTGCTATAATTTCGAGTGTCCTCCTTCGGTCGACATTCTGCGGCACTTTTTAAGGATGAACCAGAGCTCGAGCGGGGGGCCGGGATTCCTCACCTCCAGTATAGGGATGCGAGGTATCGTCCTGCTGGAACAGCAGGATCAATCAAAACGTGAAAAACGAAGTACTTCTTTGTGAGGGCCCCAGGATTCACTTTTGAATCCCGACCGTGGAGGTATTCTTTGACCAAGCGATGGAATGACACTACCGACCTACACCTTTCTAGGGAAGAATGGGAGGTGATCGGTAGGATCAAGGCACTCGGCCGATATTCTTTTGACAACCTCATTCTAGGGTATCATGGAGGGGCATCAGCCAATGCCTTTTTAATTGATCCCCCTCCTCATATTAGAGGGCTGGAAGAGGAGACTGCCCCTCCTGGTTAACTCCTCATAATTTATCTATCGTATTTACAAGTATTAATTCTGATTTCTAACTTACTTCTCTGATTGTGCAGCCATGAAGGTCAAGGAGTTCGTTGGGTCCTCCCATCTCCCAAAGTCCAAAAGGCAAGCCGGGTGGTTTAGAGCTTCTTCGAAGGTGAAGAAGAAAAGGAAGGAGGTAGAGGTCAGTGAAGGCATCGCTCAGCCGGCGATGTTGGACCAGCCTTCAGCAATTCTGGCCCTTCCGTCTGCTGAGGGCCGACCTGGCGTGTCAGCGTCGTTGCCGGTCTAGCCGATGAATGTAGACCAAGCAGAGTCGGAGGAGGAAGAGATGGAGCCGCCCCTCAAAAGGAAAAGGACCGCTCGGAGTGCTAGTCGATTATCCTGTCAACTGGACAGAGAAGTGGGGGAGGGGCAAGCGCCCCGATTGGATAAGGGCAAAAGGAAAGAGCGAGCTCCCAGTGGCAGAAAATGGGAGTCCACGATCAGTCTTGACAATACTGCGACGTTGAGGAATGTTGATGTGGTTCTGCACATTGCCGAGAAGGTTGTTCCTCCTGAGGACGAAAATTTTTTGGATACGTTGAACAATAAAGAAATAATGGTTAGCCTTGTCCGTGATTGTGCCAGGGATATGGTGTTCGCCTCTGCTATGTTTCAACATCTCGATCAGCTCGATGAAGTGAGGGAAACAGTGGATCGAGAGGTTCATGATATTCTTGAGCAAATTAATACTTTAAGAGCTAAACTCGCAGAGGCGAAGGAGGAGAAAGACGTCTTACGAGCCCAACTCTCTTCGATGAAGGAGGAGAAGAATATTTTGGAGGAAGAGAAGAGCGTTTTGAGGGCTCAACTCGCCTCGGGGGAGGAGGAGAGGGGTAGAATGCTTGCTTCTAGGGCCGAGCTGGAGAGTGAATACCGAGTGTCGCAGCTCCGTGTTGAGGGCCTAGGAAAAAAGGTGGTCGATGTCGCTTCAAGGGTGTGATTGGAGGAGGAGCTTCGTTTGAAAGCCTTCCAACAGTTTCACGATGCGGTGACAGAGAAGATAAAGGTCGAGAAGAAAATGCTGGAGCTGCAAGGCTCCGTTAGGGAGCAAAGGATTAGGGCGGTCAAGCGATGGAAAGAGTGGTATTTACACGAAGAGTGTCTGGAGTTTGCTTGTGACTTGACTCTTTCCCTCTTGAGGAGCTGCCACAATGTTTGCGTCCCTGAAGGGTTGGAGGGTCCTTCATTCGAGGATTATGCCGAGCCGATGCTTCCCTCCGAGCTCGGCCTTTCACTTGAAGAGATGAGAGAGATTGCTGAAAAGGAAAGAGAGGTCTTGGCGGATGAGATGTTGGGCCTGAGTTCCGATGAACAAGAGGATGCCTCTCCATTGTCTTCTCCTACCGATCCGGCTATTGACCCTTCCACTCCCCCCAAAGGATCAAAGTGAATTTTCCCCTTTTCAATGCTCATCTGGTCGGGCTTGTGGCCAGAACATTAATTCAAGGAAATAAAGTTCTTTTATTTTTCATCACCACCTTTATTTATCGTGTTGAGATTGAGCGATCTTTCCAAATAGCATGGTCGATCGAGACAAGAGAACTTGGCCGAGCGATCTTTCCAATAGCAGGTAGTGAACGAGCACATTTGATGTGCGTCGATCGGCTGTAAGGTCTGAGAGAGTCATGGTCGACCGAGGCAATAGAGTTTGGCCGAACAATTGAGGCTGAGCGATCCAAGATTTTGGCTCTTGGCATCGCCTGGTTCCAAGATCTCATCTTGGCAACCTGGCCGAGCGATGCCGAGGCCGAGCGATGGTTCCAAGATCTTGTCTTGGCAACCTGGCTGAGCGATGGTTTCAAGTATCTTGTCTTGGCAACCTGGCCGAGAGTGGTCGAGGCCGAGCGATCCGAGATTAATCTTCTCAGCATCGTCTGGTTCCAAGTATCTTCTCTTAGCAACCTGGCCGAGCGATGTCGAGGCCGAGCGATGGTTCTAAGATCTTGTCTTGATAACCTGGTCGAGCGATGTCAAGGTTGAGCGATGGTTCCAAGGATCTTATCTTGGCAACCTGGCTGAGAGTGGTCGAGGCCAAGCGATCCGAGATTTGTTGGGCCCGAATCCCGAATTCCCTATCCCGAGGTGGCCCCTTGGGGGCGCCGGGTAGGGGCACACGAAGGAAGAAACGAAAGCAAGCAAATCAGAAGGAAAATAGCAGCGGGAAAGAGGGGGCCTCGCCGCGACGTCAGGTTGTTTGCTGCGGCGAGCGCCTGATAGGATTGAAGTATCTTATATTTTCTTATGCATTTACATGTGATTTCAATCCTATTTTTATGATAAAATGCTCAATCTGTGTTTAATTTATGTTGTTTGCTGGGTTGGATTTGTTGATATATTTTTTAGATCAAAAAGAAAATTTTCTAAAGTAAATGGGAGCATGATTATTTATCAAGTTAAAAAAAAAAGAAAGAAAAAACAGAATTTGTTGTGCGTTGCGTTTCACGCACCGTTCTTTGCGTGAAACGCGACATCGCATGATAGCGTCTGTTGCTTCATCTGCGTGAAAGCAGCGGCGTATCTTCTTGAACGCCGCTACGTCGGCGTTGCGTAATAAAGCTACAAGCAGCGATTTTATAAAAACGCTGGAGAATTAACAAGGATGAAGGAGGGTTTTAACTGGAGGTATTTAATTGTCTTGAAAAAGCAACAGGAGGAGACGGGAAGCAGAAGCCGCAGGAGACTAGCGGCGCTGGAGCTACGTTGGGCGTGAGCCACAGCAGGCAGGGCGCGAAGCAGTGGAGAGGAACTTCAACAATTAATTGTCTCATCGATGAACAGTAACAGTGGAGTGAAGCTTTGAACACAAATTAGGGGTATTTGAGTAGAGACTTTGGATGGGATTGAAGCAATTTATCTGGAAAACCTCATGAAGAGCTAAATGTTCCGACACCGGTTCGGAGGTAAAATCAACGTCGACGACCCGGGTTAAGTGGTTTTATTATTATTGTTGTTTCTTTCTCTCATTAAAAATTGATTGTGTTGTCCGATTTTAACTGATTTGGGTTTCGTATATGGATAATCGGATTTTCGTTATTATTCGGTTATTTGTGTACGAACCTATTGGGTATTGTGAGTGATGATTTTAATGCATTCATTGGATTGTTAATTGCAAAACCTATTGCTAGAATTTCGATGTAATCCGTAATTGTTATGTTGAAATTCATGTGTAGCGACTAATGATTCGTAATCATTAAGGATAGCATGACCTAGGTTAAATGACCCGAGCGTATGTGGTTGTTGCCTTGATTAATCGGTTTTCCTAATTCGTAATGCTACTGCCTAATTAAATCTAGAGATCATATCCTAGGTTGTTAGGTGGTTAGGTTTAATTAACGATCGTATCTTGATTAAACAAAATCTAAGGGAAAACTCGGATTAATTTTTAATCCACGATTAATAATTTCTAGGAGAGGTTAAAGAACAACAAATTAATAAAATATGCTTAATCAGGGTGTAGGCCGAGATTGAACCGAAGAACCGGGTCCCTACCGAATTCCCCACATTTTTCATTGTATTGCATGTTTTCTTTAATTAGTTTTTATTAGTTAGTTTTATTTTATTTTCATCTCTAAAAATCCAAACCCCCCTTTTTTTCTAAACACTGATTAATTTCAATTCTTAAACTTTACACACACTCTCTGTGGGATCGACCTAGACTCGCCACTGCTACAGTAGTAGTTTAATTATTTTAATTTTGATTAGCGTTACGACACGTGGTCAAATTTTGGCGCCGTTGCCGGGGAGTGTGGTGTTTTAGTTTTTGTTTGTGATTTAATTGGTGTTTTGTATATATTTTTTCGTGATTAATTTCTTTTCTATTATTTGGTGATCTTTTCATTTTCTTATTTTGTGTTTGAAAAAAAAATTGTTATGGACGGAAGTATTTTCTTTTATAATTTATATTCTCACTCCTATAATAATATTTGGACTGATCAACCTAACTTTTGTTATGGATGGGATAATCAGTAGAATTACTTCCATGATAGTTTGCAGGACACACAACAATTTTGGTACAGACCAGAAGCTTCCTATCACAACTCCGGACCATCTCTTGAAGAGTTGATGTTACAATTGTAGGAGAATGCTTTACACTTCCAGAATGATGGAGGACAATTTTCAAAAGATACATATTTTAACGCCCAAGATTCGAAAAGCCAACATGATTCACTTGCATCTTTAGAAGAACTGGTTAATACTATAGCTGCTAACAATTTCCAATTTCAACAGAATATGCAGCAGGAGATGCAAGAATTCCGACAAGAGACAAAAGCCATCCCACTTGTTTCAGGTGCATCTTTAGAAGAAATTCTTACCAAACTTGTTGCTTTCAACTTGCAATTGCACCAGGATTTTCAGGAAATCATAGCAAGTTAACGAGAGATGCAGTAGGAAATGCAAGAATTCGTACAAGAGACAAGAGCACACCAACAGAGGAGGGAAAACCTAATGAGTCAGATGGCAAAAAGCCTTGATTACCTCGATTCGCAAAGCGAAGAGGAGCAGCCGTATCAACCTGAGGTGTTCCCAATTGAAGTCTGTACGGAAAATTTGCAAAGTGATGAGGAGCTTGAGAATTTTGAGGTCAACCCTCAACAAATTGTTTGTGTAGAAGAAGTGGAGAAGGATCTCGAAGTCACAAAGGACATATCTTTTAGCTCGGAGGTAAGTACTGAGTCCATAATTACTTTTGAAACTAACTCTTTACCTTTACATTACAGATTGGAGGAATTGAATGATGAAGAAAAAGGTGAAGAGACGTTCGAAATATTTTCAGATTGTATGGACACAGTCAAAATTGAGAAGCTGAGGATAGGGAAGATACTAAAGGAGGATGATGATCGATCAAGGCCCTATCCGGAACTACCTCACGTGGAAGAGCCACATGTAATTCTCGAGGATCATAATTTTGTCACGTGAGGAGAAGAGGAGTGATCGCGGCTCTGTCGATTTGACCTTAAGATCGATCCTTAGAAACCGGTCAAAAATAATAAATTCCAAGATTGCAGTATAGGATGCAACCTCGGGTCGTCTCACTTAATCGGAACCTAATGAAATGGACCTAAGCTAGCCTATATGTCATAAAATGCAAGTGAAATCAGTAAGGAAAAAAAGGGGGTTTTGTTTGAAAATATTAACTAAACTAAAAAGCATGTAACAATTATTTTTGGATTTTTGAAAATAGAAAAGGGAAATACTAAAACAAGTGATAAAATCCTCTTGAAAACAAGTTTTGGCTATCACAGTTCAAAACTAAGTGTGAATGGTAAACCTTAAAGAATTATCTTTAAGTCCAGGGTCTTGATTAATGGACTCCTGTCACTCTTGACTCCATGTCTCAAGACCCCATTGAGTGCTCTTGAGCCTCAGAACCTTAAAGGATTCTTTAAGTCCAGGATCTTGATCAATGAACTCCATTGCTCAAGATCCCGTTAAGCGCATCTTAGTGTGTGCGGTGGATTAAAAATCACTAAGTTTGAATGAAAAAAAAAAACCTTAAAGAACTCATTTTAAGTCCAGGGTCTTGATTAATGGACTCCTGTCACTCTTGACTCCATCTCTCAAGACCCCATTAGGTGCTCTTGAGCCCTAGAACGTTAAAGGATTCTTTAAGTCCAAGGATTTAATCAATGAACTCCATTGCTTAAAACCTTGTTAAAAACATCTTAGTGTAAAGGGGATTTTCCAATGCAATGGGTCAAATGAAATCTAGCATCAACTCATTATCAAACACAACTAAGCGAGATAAAAGAGAATCAACAAGATCACAAGTTGACATATATGAGACTTCATATATTTAAGCACAAAGTTCTACATAAACAAATCCATAACACTTTAGATTGTTCAACGCTTAATTAAATTCTAATTAAGCTAATCTAACTACAAAGCAATAAACCCCAACTTCATTTGTTCATAACAATGCAGTTAAGCGTGACAATGTAAACTACCAATCCAAACAACACATTAAATGTCAAACATTTAGCTATAATCAAATAGCTTCACTACAAATTATAAACCCTAGACCTAGGCATTTATAAATCATAGCAAAACTACTGATTAAGCTACTCCCCTTCGGTGAACTCCAGCCATCACTTTGCATCTTGGGAGAAACAAATGCCTAACCACGCATTTCAACGGAAGCCTCACAACTCATAATGACTCCAAGATATCCACGATGGATGGCGACGGTAAAAATAGAAGATGAAAGCTAATGCAGAAGTTGTCCCCAGGGAACCCCGAAGGGAACCCTGGGGAAGGTGGGTGTCGCGAATGCTCCTGGTGCTTCTCTTCTAGCTCGTCGGTCTCCTCTCTTCTCCCTGTCTCTCGATCCCTCTCCAGATGATGATGATAATGCTGGGACCCGATCCGAGAACCGGATCCCAACCGAAAGACGGAACGGAAAAAAATGGAAAATCGAAAAGCGAGAAATCGCTAATCAGAATACAAATCGAATCATCGAGATGAAACAAATACTCGGAAAGTTTGAATCGGATGAATCGATCAAACCGAAGGTAGCGAAGCGGATCGAATCGGAAAATACAAAGCTTAAAGCGAGACAAACACTTAGCAAAGCGGATCCGACATCCGAGAACCAAAACCAGAGAAAAATGATCGAACGAACATAATCGCGTTGGAAACCTTATGACATTTCAAATCCGGTATAACATTTTTTCTTATTCTTTCCTTTTTCTTTAATCAAACTCATTCAACATATAAACAATCCCTACATTTCTATTCTTTCTCACTTCATCCATCTTAATCATTTCTTATACATTCATATAAATCCTCAAACTCATTTCTTTAAACCCATTTTACCGAAATTTTATTGAAATTTCGAAAGATAACTGTTTGTATTTGTGCCCAAAAATTTAAAACAAAGCAAACGCACTTCTAATATCGTAATCCATCCAATAACACAAAGCAACATCGGACCTCCGTCCGCATCCAAACACCAACCAGAACACAATCTTAATTCTAAACACTTCATAAATTCAATCCATAACCATCTCAACTCAAAATTTCAACCAATCCCAACCACATTCAAAATCCAATCTCATACATAAAGTATAATCATACTTATAACTCATTCCAACACAATACAATCTTATACATTTATCGCCACAAGCAAAACCATTCATATACAATCGGACTAAAATACACTTTACTAGCTTTCTAACTATCCATAAAGATCTAATACCACATCAAACTTTAAACATAATACTGAACATGCACAAGTCGGATTGTAATCATACTCGTCTTCCATCCGATCTCCTGCGTAAAACACGGAGATTTGGGGATGAAAGGGGGTGAGCTCGAAAGCTCGTGGATAATACATTTATAAACCGAACAATAAGCTTAAAAATATTTTCTTTTAAACTTTTCAAACTTTTCAAAAATTTCCTATTTAAGCATTTATCCAAAATCTCATTTTCAAACTTTTCAAAACTTACATAAACCTTAGAAATTTCATGATTATAAATTTTGTCTTATTTCTCAAAATCTCGAACCTTTTTCAAATCATGCACACTTTAAATATGAATGCATCACATTATAAACAAATCAAAACACATAACACATCGAATTGGTTTGGTTCGGTCTAATAGACGCATCGCACATTTCAAGATAACGGTCATATGCGGTAGTGAAACAGACGTACTACACTTTCCCGCATAACGGTCCGGTGTAGCCGTGAAAGGAGTCCGTGTCGGATCTCCATTGCCTATTGCAGCAAAAGGCGCTAAGGCTTAAACAGTAGAGACAATGACGACTCACAAAGGACTGACCAAACCCACTTAACACATAACGAAAGCAGAATTGATTGCTCAAGGCACCTTTTAAAATCTCTTGATTTTCATATTTTCAACTCATAACATCAAATTGTGTCATAAATGACACAAGCATAAAATCACATAAATTCACATAATCATCTAATGCAATTCATAGCATCAAATTAATCACATAATAATCACATTCATGACAAAATATGCACTAATTTCTTTAAATCATAAATCAAATAATTTGAAACCCATGAAGTTCATAAGTCTTGTATTTCTTAAACTCATTTTCATCCTTTGAAATCATAATTTCAACTATTTACATTTTTTCAAACATTTTTTCAACAATTGCTTTCTTTAATTTTTAAAAGTCACATTTAGCTTATAATTCAATAAATAAATATACTACCCACCTTATTTCCATGCAAGCAACTTGTCCAATGCTTCAATTTGACTTTTGCTTCTCTCTCTCTTCCAATTTAACAAAACCTAAACCATAATAATCCAAATTCACATCATAAATAGCATAATTTTCAAAATTAACTTAGGAATTCACCAATTTACCATAATTCCAAGCTATTTCAATCTCCAATTTTGAAAATCCCCAATTTTCAAAATTGGCCTAAACCAATACACTCAAATTCAATCTCATAAAACATAATTTCTTCAAAATTGATTTCACATTTCATCAATTCCTACTCTTAATTATGATTCTACACCATTAATTCACAAAACCCCAATAATTCACAAAACCCCAAATTCCTAATTTGGCCTAAACTCAAATTTACAAATTTTCAAATTAAACTTCACCTAAAGCATAAACATCAAAATTAACTTAGGATATCTCAAATTCATCACTAATTCAATCTATCTAAATCATCAATTTCAAAAATCCCCAAATTGCACTATTCATCATCTTTTCACTAAGCTTTTCTCTCTAAAATTTTCCATAACCAAAATTAAATATAACCATAGTCTAATCTCTTTAAATAATCATAGATAAACTCAATTCATATCCATTCCAAGCCAAATCAATCAACAAACTCATAAAATTTTCAAAATCAAAACTTTCTCTCTCTTACCTTTTTCTCTCTAATTTTCGAATTTCTTCATGTTGCAAGCTTCCATGTTCTTCTTCCTCCTCTTTACTCTTAAAACTAGCGAAAATCACCCTTGAGAAACATGGAGAAAAAAAATTGAAACTTGCTTCTCCTCCCTTCTCCACTATCGCCCCTCTCCTTCTTCTCTCTTCTTCATCTTTTCTTTCTTTCATTTTGCTTCAATTTCGTGCATTCCAGAACACAAAACAACAGCTTCCCATGAGTTCTGCCACCTCATTAAAAATGGAGGGCAAATGACTATTTTGCCCTCACTTATTTGCCTAATTCCAAAATTACCCCTGTGCAGGATTTTGAAAAACTGATAATTTGCGTCCTGATTTCCAGCATCTAAACTAAATAATTTGGACAAACTTTCTTCATGAAAATTGTTCCTCTCGATCTTATGAATCCAACGCCACTGACGACGCTCAAATCGGATCTAAAACGAAGAAGTTATGGCCAAATTACTAACTGACCTGCACAAAATCCGAAACTGAACTTTAACATAACTTCAGTCCAGAATTTGACAATCTTGGGGATGGAATTAAATTTCGATCCCTTCACAAGAGTTGTAGCCCTATCTCTTAACTTTATTTTCCCTCAAGAATCAACTCAATCGGAGTTGTACAGCTCCCAAAAATCGCAAAATACTGAACTATGTTCAGAAAATTATCCAACTTATAACCTATAACTCATCTCTTACTTTGGTTCAATCAATCTCTTTCCATATAATCTCCTAAAAATCATAATTCTTCATAAACATGAACGCAATTGTCTTAGGAATCCAACGCTTCAAGAATCAAATCAATCGGATGTCGGACGAAAGATTTATAACAAAAGATTGCAAAAGGGTCAGAGTTCAAGCAAAAGTTACAAAACCTTAAATACCCACCTATAACTGAATTTTTCGAAAATCATATCTCTTAATTCCGAACTCAGAATTTGACGAATTTAGTGTCTATGGAAAGGTAAAAGGAAGCTCTACAATTTCCCTGAAGTACTCAAAATCAAATTAGGTCTCGAAAGAGGTCAAAACCTCAATCACAGATTCTGTCCAAAACAGCTTTTCCTAAACCACTTCCAATTTTTCATCGCTCATAACTCCTAGCCCCGATATCGAAAAATTACAAACTTTATGGTGTCGGAAAGATCGACATACAAGCTACAACTTTCAGTAAAACCACTTTTTCCAATTCCGACTAAATCCATACGACGAGTGGCCTCGAAGTACAACACATGCAAATCTATACTTAATAACATTTTCAAAACAAAGCATATCTTCCGAAATTCATATCTCTCAATCCCGACATCGAAAAATAGCAAACTTTATGTCCACGAAAAGCTCTCGACAGAGGCTACAATTTTCATGTTGATCATTTTCTCAGATTTTGTCTCAATTAAAAAGTCAACTTTTTTCTCAAAGTCAAACTTCAAACGAACTTTGACTGATCATAACTCTCACTCCCGATATCGAAAAATATCAAACTTTATATCTACAAAAAGCTCTTGACATAAACTACAAGTTTCATGTAGATCATTTTATCAAATTTTGCCTACATCAAAATTCAACTCTCAAAGTCAAACATTCTCTCTCCAAAAAGTCAAACTTTCTAAATTCTTCAAATTTTCACACTTTTTTCTCTTTAATTCTTGCTATTTAACTTTATTTCAATCAACTCATCCACTTTCCTCTCATAATCCATATAAGTTCACTCAAATATCAAAGTCCTCAAAAATTAAACAATTCTTTTCTCATAAGTTATTTCTTAATTTCATCAAATTTCCTTAAATTCATAATTTTCTCACCAATTTCTTTCTCATTTAAAATTCATTTTAATTTTTTCTATTTTTCATCAAAAGTTCGGGGTCCAACAGATAACCTTATTCGGCAGGATTTAAAGGATGGGTCACGGGCAGGGTCGGTACAGTGAGAGAAATCTCTATTTGGAGTCCGGGTATCTGTTTGCACCTCGCGACGAGATGTCTGGGACGTTGCGACGTACGATCTGGTTTCCTCGCTGCGACGTGTTGAATTGTTGACGTCGCGATGTACGATCTGTGTTGATGCGCCGCGATGTGGGAATTACATTTCGCTGCGGCGATGCTGCGACGAGGTGATTAGTTCACGCCGCGACGTGCCTTAAGGACTTCATGCCGTGTTGACTCTTCTGATCCTTCTTGACTCCTTTTCTCCTACAATATAAAATAGCAATTTATGGTATCAATTGTTCTTAGAAAAATTATGATGCAATTAATGTCAATTTGTACAATTTTACTAGCAAATTGCATAAAACATAAGCTCACCGTAAGAGACTAATTTAAGCACAAAAATCATGAATTAAGAGTCAAAAAGTGCATTAACAACCATGAAAGTGTAGCCACTTATATATTAAACTTGAGTTTAATCAAGGAGTCGAGCCAGCGACCCCAAATAATGGCGCTACTTGGGAGGCAACCCAAGGGAAGTAAATTTCTTTTCTTTTACATTTTTCGCATTACTTTTTATATGCATGTGTGTTTTTGAATTTTTTTTTGTTACTTGTTTTTCAATTTTCAATCAAAATGAGAGAAAGAATAAAACAAATGAAACAAGCATTTTCTCATTTTCTATTTCTTCTGGGATTATATAATCATGATTAGAGTGTGGATTGACTATAGAATTTCATAGCAACTTTAGCATGTACTTTTGCTCTTGTGATTGGTCGATATGCCTTATCTTTAGAAGAGTAGTGACTAATGGTAGACAAAGCCGGTGAGAATTTGATCCGTATTAGACTGAAACATCCATATCAGTCTCATTGCCTTTTGATAATGTGTGACCTTCATGACGTGTGCATCTTGATTTTGCGTTGAATTTCTATTCAAGACCACATTTTTATCACGTGCATTAACATGGAAATGATTAGGCATTTTTTTGTTTTCCATAAGCCACATTAGCCAGATGACCTACCCTATTGACAAGATTTATCCCTTGATAAACCCCTTTGAGCTTTAGCCTTTCTTTTTGTATAAACCACATTTTATGCTTTTAAACTTAACTAAATGTCCTACCCAAGTCATAAAGCTAGTGGAACATTTGTGATTGGTGAGTTTGTGGATGTACAAAATTATAAGTGTGGGGGTGTATATATGTGAGGGATGGTTATATTCTCATGTTGATGTAGTTTATTTTAATTTTTACAAAAAAAGGGAAAATGGGAAAGAAAAAAAAGAAAAAGAAAAGAAAAGAAAAAAAAGAAAAAAAGAAAAAAAGAAAAAAATGTTTAAAATAAATGTACCAAGGAAGAATTGCATTTGTGTTGAAAAGTTGTTTATGATTTATGCATCTTCCTAGAGTTGTAATGATTGAATTATTTGGGAATGTTGAATGTGAGGTTGAGGTTTGCTTGAAAGGTTCACTCTTATGATTTCATTGAGATAAATTGCATGAGTGATTCCTTTGGATTGATATATGCTTCATGTGGTTTGTGTGTGAGAGTTGAATGGGGTTGTGAAATGTAAATGTTGCATTTGTCATAACTGACGGTACCCAGTTTTTGATTGAGTGTTACTTTTGTTTCACTAGCTTTGATGACTTTCATGCTACTTGACCTAAATATACCTCACCTTACCCTTGCCTACATTACAACCTTGAAAAGTCCTTTGATTCATGATTTTGCAAGTGAACATTAGTGGTGGAGAAATGAAATGATATGCAAAGTTGTGGATTGTCATGTTCATGAATGGTATTGAGTGTACCCATAGATATATTTTAGTTAAACACATTTCCTGAGTCTACCATTAGATTGCTCAATTTTTGAAGATATTAAATGTTGATTAATCATGAGTAAAAGCTTGGAATGTTGACTTCTTGCTATGACTTTTAAAAGTTATTCATCTTTGTTTATGATTATATTGTCTTAGAAAATGTGGGAATTGAGTAAATGTTTTGGGTCATAAGCTTAATTTTGACGATTTACCCGAGGACGGTCAAAGACCAAGTGTGGGGGTATTTGATAGGATTGAAGTATCTTATATTTTCTTATGCATTTATATGTGATTTCAATCCTATTTTAATGATAAAATGCTCAATCTGTGTTTAATTTATGTTGTCTGCTGGGTTGGATTTGTTGATATATTTATGAGATCAAAAAGACAATTTTCTAAAGTAAATGGGAGCATGATTATTTATCAAGTTAAAAAAAAAAGAAAGAAAAAACAGAATTTGTTGTGTGTTGCGTTTCACGCAGGGGAGCATGATTATCTATCAAGTTAAAAAAAAAGAAAGAAAAACGAATTTCTTTGTGTGTTGCGTTTCAAGCGGCGTTCTTTGCGTGAAGCAGCTGACTTAACAGACGTCGTCAGACGTAATGTTCACGTAATATTCGCTGCTATTGCGTGCGTGAAGGTACGATGTCTGAACGACATTGCTGCTTGTCTGGCGTTCTGGCTACTACGTTAGTGTTACACAGCCAAAGCTGCTGCGTAGCGTTTTTATAAAAACGCTGGAGAATTAACAAGGATGAAGGAGGGTTTTAACTGGAGGTATTTAATTGTCTTAAAAAAGCAACAGGAGGAGATGGGAAGCAGAAGCCGCAGGAGACTAGCGGCGCTGGAGCTGCGTTGGGCGTGAGCCACAGCAGGCAGGGCACGAAGCAGTGGAGAGGAACTTCAACAATTAATTGTCTCATCGATGAACAGTAACAGTGGAGTGAAGCTTTGAACACAAATTAGCGGTATTTGAGTAGAGACTTTGGATGGGATTGAAGCAATTTATCGGGAAAAACTCATGAAGAGCTAAATGTTCCGACACCGATTAGGAGGTAAAATCAATGCCGACGACCCGGGTTAAGTGGTTTTATTATTATTGTTGTTTCTTTCTCTCATTACAAAATTGATTGTGTTGTCCGATTTTAACTGATTTAGGTTTCGTATATGGATAATCGAATTTTCGTTATTATTAGATTATTTGTGTACGAACCTATTGGGTATTGTGAGTGATGATTTTAATGCGTTCATTGGATTGTTAATTGCAAAACCCATCGCTAGAATTTCGATGTAATTCGTAATTGTTATGTTGAAATTCATGTGTAGTGACTAATGATTCATAATCATTAGGGATAACATGACCTTGGTTAAATGACCCGAGCGTATGTGGTTGTTGCCTTGATTAATCGGTTTTCCTAATTCATAATGCTACTGCCTAATTAATGTTAAGTCAAAATGACTTTACATAAAAATGATTTTGATGTATAACAAACAAAGAGAGATCATATACAAGAAAAACAAAACAGTCGCAGACGCAGACGCAAATACAAAGCAGACGCAGACGCAAATGCAAAGCAGACATGCAAAAGCAAAGCAGACGCAGACGCAGACGCAAATACAAAGCAGACGCAGACGCAAATGCAAAGCAGAAACAGGCGCAAATGCAAAGCAGACGCAGACGCAGACACAAATACAAAGCAGACGCAGACACAGACGCAAAAGCAAAGCAAACGCAAATGTGAAGCAGATGCAGACGCAGTAAAAGAAATAGACGCAAGAGTCAGTTCGAGTTAGTTACAGAACTCAACTGATTAACCGTTTCTTTAAAGATTAAAGATTCAAGATTCAAGAATCAAGAAGCAGTTAGAGACGAAGGCTATAAATTCAAGTCGAAGTCGAAAACTGAAAAGCTGTTGATCTTAGAAAAATTACACAAAGTGAAAAAGCGATTAAGTACAAACTAGTTGAGTGCTATCTTACTGTAAGAAAGTGTTCGAATAATTTTCTGAAAAGAAAAAGGTGTACAGATAGCCTGCAGAGGCTAAGTGTGAAAGAATACTGGTTGTAGAGACCTAAAGAGGCTCGTGAAAGAATACTTGTAACGATTGAAGAGATAGTGAAATCTTAGAAGAAACTATGAGGACTGGACGTAGCCCACGGTTTGGGGTGAACTAGGATAAATCCTCGTGTCTACCACTCTTACTCTCTATCTTGTTTTTAGTTTCAAATTTTATCATTACTTACTGTTCATATACATAGTATTGAGAAGTTTGATCAATCGGAATAAATAAAAATTCTGTAAAGATTTTTATTCCTAACAAGTAATTCTGAAAAGACTTATAAAGAGGGGAATACACAATTCAACCCCCCCTTCTCGTGCATTCTATTATTGTTTTCTAAGTCTTTGTATTAACTTGTGATTCACTTCAATTGGTATCAGAGCAAGTTATCCAAAAATCACTTGGCGAAGTGTGGATTAAAGATAATGGCGAGTCACATGTATACATCGCTGAAGGAGCCTCAGTCACTAGACCTCCCCAGCATTCAACGGAGAAGACTATCACTACTGGAAAGATAGGATGCGATTATTCATCGAATCTACTTATGTTGACCTTTGGGACGTTATAGAGAACGAACCGTACACACCTGTAGATGAAGAAGGCAATTCTATTCCACGGAACAGATGGACGGCTGATCGTAAAGCAAGAATACAATTAAATTCAAAGCGAAATTTTCTTGACATGTGCCCTAAGCAGGGCGAGTATGACAAAGTGCACGGTTGTGACACTGCAAAAGAGATGTGGGACACATTGTCTATTGCTAACGAAGGCACAAGCCAAGTTAAAGAATCCAAGATAAGTATTCTTGTGCATCAATATGAACTTTTCAGGATGGAAGATGAAGAATCTATTGATCAAATGTTTGGAAGATTTCAAACAATTGTTAATGGATTGAAAGCTCTTGGAAGGACATACAACAATCAAGATCATGTTCGAAAGATTCTAGGAAGTCTTCCTAAGAGTTGGAGACCTAAAGTTCTCGCAGCGGTAAGAAGCCAAAGACTTGGCGTGTTAAATTTGGATGAGTTCTTTGGGATCCTTAAAGATTCATGAAGTAGAACTCAACGCTGAAGACAAGCCCAAGCGAGATAAGTCAATAGCACTGAAGGCCAAACAAAAGAATCATAAGACTCAGAGATGGACGAAGTCATCAAAAGCGTTGAAAATTGAAGAATCAAAGGTTGATAACTCCAGCCAATCTGAATCAGAGTCAAGTGATGAGGATGACAAATTATCTTTCATTTCCAGAAAGATAAGACGCATGTGGAAGAAAAAGCCCAGAGGGAACCAGACATTCAGAAAGAATGGGAAAGATGAAGCTAAACCAGAGAAGTCTTCTATCATTTGTTACGAGTGCAACCAACCTGGACACTACAAGTCCGAATGTCCTACTCTCAAGAAGAAACCAAAGAAGAGTAGAGAAGGCAAGAAAAGCATGATGGCAACATGGGAGGACCTAGATTCATCTGAATCAGATACAGGCTTCGAGTCATCAGAACATGCAAACATTTGCCTAATGGCCGAGGAAGATAGTGATGAGGAGGTAAAATCAGATTATGATAATTTGTATGATGCCTATTCAGAATTGTTAGAAGATTCTCATGCTATTCTGAAACAGTACAAGTTGTTAAAGAAGAAGTATGCAGAAAATATTAGACATACTGAGGTAATAGAGAGAGAAAATGTTTTTTTAAAGAAACAATTAGAAGATAAAAAGAAAATTGTAGACAGATCAAAAGAGATTAATCAACTTAAACTAAAGATTAAGAATTTATCAGTTGATTTAGCTACTTTCACAGAAAGTACAAAGAAAATGAATGAGATGCTTGGAAAATGTAGACATCCGAGTGATAAGACTGGATTAGGGTTTACAGAAACAAGATTGATCTCGTAAAAATCATCATTCAAAAAGAAGATATAGGATGATTCATTTTAATCAACATTCTAATAATATGCATCATAGATCACATCATATGCATACTACTAACCATAAAGGACCCAAGAAAATTTGGGTACCAAGAAATAAAATAGTTTCTCCTGCAGATATCCTTCCTTGAAAGATACGGCAAGCACCATTGGTATTTAGACAGTGGATGCTCGCGACACATGACGGGAAGAAGGTCTATGTTCCTAGACCTTCAGCATAAGAAGGGAGGATCAGTAACTTTCGGAGACAACCAGCAGGGCAAAATTATTTGAATCGGGAAAATAGGTAAAGATTCCTTTGCATGCATAAATAATGTACTGCTTGTTGATGGTCTAAAGCATAACTTGATTAGCGTCAGTCAATTGTGTGATTCTGGTTTCACAGTTACATTCAATCAAAATCTTTGCGAAGTCTGAAACAAAGATGGGTCTATACTTTTCTCTGCCAAGAGAAGAAACAACCTTTACAAAATCAATTTAGAAGATTTTCAAAAACAAAATATTTCATGTTTTCTATCTTACAAGAAGAAAGACTAATCTGGCATAAAAGCTAGGTCATGTCTCTTTGAAACATATTTCAAAATTGGTAAAACATGATTTGGTAAGAGGTTTGCCAAAATAAGTTTTGACAAAGAACTTTTCTGTGAAAATTGTTTGAAAGGAAAACAAGTTAAAACTCTTTCACTTCTAAAAGTTTTGTAACCTCATCAAGACCTTTAGAAGCTGTTACATATGGATTTATTTGGTCCTACAAGGACATTAAGTCTTAGCGAAAGAAATATGGACTCATCATTGTTGATGACTTTACTCGATTTTGTTGGATATTGTTTTATCACACAAATATGAGTCTTTTAAGTGCTTTAGAATCTTATCCGAAAGTTACTGAGAATGAAAAGGAATGTCCATAGCCGAGATCGGGAGTGACCATGGTGGAGAATTTGAAAATGAGAAGTTTAGAGTATCTTGTGAGGAGAATGGAATTTCCACAACTTCTCAGCCCTAGAACTCCACAACAAAATGGAGTTGTTGAAAGAAAGAATAGGACGATTCGAGAGATGGCAAGGACAATGCTATGTGAGGCGAATCTTCCTAAGTATTTCAAGCGTAAGCGTGAATACAACATGCTATATTCAGAATAGGATCATGTTGCGACCTATGTTGAAGAAGACTCCTTACGAGTTATGGAAAGGAAGAAGACCAAGCATATCTTACTTTCATCCATTTGGGTGCAAATGTTCTATTCTGAATACGAAAGAGCTGTTGGATAAATTCGATTCGAAGGCCTATCCAGGAATCTTCCTAGGCTACTCATTATCGTCTAAAGCGTTTCGAGTTTACAACTTGACTTCAAAGACTGTTGAAGAGACGATCCATGTCAAGTTTGATGATAATTCTCAACCCCATAAGGAAGATGACGTGGAGAATGAAGGTCCTTCAAAGAACTTAGATGATACCTCAGAAACTCCCTCGTCAGACACTCATGAGAACAAGATAGAAGATATTCCAGAAACTATAGAACTAAGATGAAATTGGAGATATAAAAGTTCTCATCCAGAAGAACTAGTTATCGGTGACACCTCAGAAGGAGTTAGGACAAGGTTCAGATTCAGAAGAGAAGCTAATGTAGCCTTTATCTCTAAAGTAGAGCCTAAGAAGGTTGAGGAAGCTCTTCAAGACGAAGCTTGGGTGTTAGCCATGCAAGAGGAGCTGAATCAATTTACTAGAAATAACGTCTGGTCCTTAGTCCCAAAACCTTTTAAGAAATCCATTATTGGAACCAGATGGGTTTTCAAGAATAAGTTAGACGAATCAGGAAGAGTGAGTCGTAATAAGGCTAGATTAGTAGCACAAGGCTATAATCAGCAAGAAGGAATAGAGTACAATGAAGCATATGCTCCAGTGGCGAGACTTGAAGCTATAAGGATTTTGTTAGCATATGCGACCTGTCTTGATATAAAGTTGTTTCAGATGGATGTTAAGAGTGCATTTCTGAATGGTTTTATAGATGAAGAGGTGTATGTGAAACAACCACCTGGCTTTGAAGATGTTAAAACCAGACTATGTCTATAGACTTCACAAAGCCTTATATTAGGTGAAGCAAGCTCTAGAGCTTGGTATGATCGTCTGAGTACCTTCCTAATAGAGAATGGTTTGAGAGAGGTCAAGTTGATAAGACGTTCTTTAGAAAGAGTTTTCAGAATGATTTTATCTTAAGTACAGATCTCGTTGATGATATCATTTTGGTGCTACTTCAAAAGAGTTGTGTTTAAAGTTTGAGAGCTTAATGAAGAAAGAATTTGAAATGAGCATGATGGGCGAGTTAAAGTTCTTTCTTGGGTTGCAAGTTAAGCGCATCAAGGAAGATCTTCATTCATCAACAAAAGTATGTGAAAGAGTTGTTGAATAAGTTTGATATGAATAATGTGAAGCCTATGGCAACTCGATGCATCCTTCAAACCTTTTGTCGAAAGGCGAACTTGGTAAGGAGGTGGATCAAACCCTATATAGAGGGATGATCGGCTCTTTCTTGTATATTACAACAAGTAGACTCGATATTCATTCAATGTATGCTTGTGTGCAAGATTTCAAGCCAATCTAGAGAGTCTCATTTTATTCTTTGTTAAAAGAATTTTGAGATATCTCGCAGTACTCTTGATCTTTGCTTAATGTTTGAGAAAGGTAAAGATTTGAGTTAATTGGATATTGTGATGCGGACTATGCCGGAGAGCAGAATCGAAAGAAAAGCACAAGTGGAGGATGTCATTTTCTCGAGGAAATCTAGTCTCTGGTCAAGCAAGAGACAAAGCTCAATTGCTCTATCAACCGTGAAGAGAATATATATCATCATGAGTTGTCGCTCACGACGCTGTGGATCAAGTATCGACTTGAAGACTATTCAGTTAAAGAGGAGGAGATTCCAATTTATTGCGACAACACCAAAGGCAATAAATCTATCAAAAATCAATTCACATTCGAGTGAAGCATATAGAAGTCGACATCATTTCACGAGAGATTATGTTCAGAGGAAAGTGGTGCTTCTACGGTTTGTTGAAACAGAACTTGATTGGCGGACATCTTCACTAAACCACTAAGTGAAGAACGGTTTCAGAAGATAAGACGCAATCTTAACATGGTGATGTTAAATGAGCAGTCAGGCTAAAGTAACGTGGAAACTAACGGCTTGAGTTACATTGAGTTACAACTGGAAACTTCTCTCACAAGAAAGATTTTTTTGGAGGGAAACATTTGATAATCTTGAGGTTCTTAATGATTCTAGAACCCACTAGACCATAACCCTATATGTAGACTAAAGATGAAATTGTAGCAGTCTTTTCATTATCTCCTGACGATTCATTTCTGCTTTACCAATTCTCTCAAAAACATTTCGCTCAAAAAGTTCTCCAGAAGATATTTTTCACTCTATACAATGGAAGCAGCCATGGTTTATGGAAGACTTGTGGACTTTGAGTCACTAAGAAGAGACGGCATGGATGTAGAACCAGAAATCATAAGAGCTGGTTGGAAGAACTTCTTTCAGATACAAGAACCAGTCTATACGAATGAAGTATATGAGTTCTGGAAGAACGCTCGTCTGATAGATAACACCATTGTATCCTCTGTAGAGAGAATATCTGTTCTTGTCACAAAGGATTTGATAAAGAAGGTGACTGATTGCCCATCAGTTGGTGAGAAATTGTCTACCAAGGCCGGATGGATGACCTCAGTCGGAATGAAAGAAGAAGATATCAAGAGGCAACTATATGGCACAAATAACTCAAGGGAGAGGAAGACATCAAATTTAATTCCGAAGGCTAGGGTGCTTCATGCAATTTTATTTAATTGCATTCTACCCAGAGTCGGTTCAAGACATTTAGTGACCACTCTGGATGAACAATGTCTGTTCTACGTACTAAATCGAAGCCCCATAGATTTACCCTTCTTAATCTTTCACTATATGGTTAAGGGGTTAAAGGAAACTACCAGTTATCCTTATGGTATGATTTTGACGAGGATTCTTAAGGAATCCAGTATTCGTCTGCACCACGGTATCAGACAAACTGTTCCTGTGAAGAACAAGATCGATGCACACACGATACGGCGAATGGGTCTGAATACAGTAGACAAAGACCAAGCCGACTCTTCAAGGAAGTCAAGAACTGAGGGGGAGCGTGTATTGAAGAAGACTCCTGTCTCAAGTTCTCAGTCTCCAGTAAGTTTCAAATCACCTACTGCTGAACTAAGGAGAGTGCTAGGTAGACCTCTCATGAAAATGGCGAGTCCTCTTTTCATAGAAAGCCAATCTCAGAGGACAAAACAAAGTGCGCCAAAGAGACAAGGAGAAAGTCTTTTGAACGAAGTTGTGAAGAAAGAAAAGAGATCACCAAGAATTAGGACTCTGAGGCAACAGGAAGAAAAGATTGCCAGAGAACAAAGTAGAGAAGAAACTTCTAAATCTTGTGCACTCAGAGCCATAAGATCCTTAGTCTCTATTCTGGAAGAAGATACGGCCAGAAAATCCAAAGAGACTGAGAGGAAGAGAAAAGCAACATCAGAGAAAAGAAAATCTCCAACGAAGAAATCAGTAAAACTAACTGAAGCAGAGAAAAAGACTAAGAAGGTTAGTCGAAAGAAGATCATTTCAACTGCTGAGGAAGTTAGTCAACAGAAAGAAATTATTAATACTGTTCAAGTAGAAACAGAAGGTCGAGCGGTGTTACGATTCAGATACCCCTATTGTTCAACAAGAAGAAGAACCAGCTAAAGAAAGCATGGTTCAGGAAACACCTGTTGCTCAACAGGAGGAGCTAGTAGATGAAAGCCCGGTTCAAATGACTCCTAATGAAGCACATCAAGAAGCAACAGCAGTATCAGATTCGGAGGATGATAAACCGTGTCTAATGGTATACAACTACCACAAGTTTTTGAGGAAACAGAAGTTGAAGATCAAAATAGTGGAAGTAGTTACCAGACAGAAGACTGTTATTGCAATCGGTGTTCAACCAGTGAAGAAGATAGTAGCTGTGGTACAACCTATGGTGATTAATCATAACACATGGGAGTTACTCAAAGAAGACGAAAAGATCTTCTATGATACTTTGGGATTTGCTGCTACTATGCCATATCCTACAAAACGTCCCTGCCATCCGTGTACTATTTTCCCAATCACTAAAAATACAGAGATAATGGTTGCACCAGATATACAGCCAAGATTCCCAAAAGATTTTACCAAGGGGAAATCAAAATTATATCCTGAAGATGATGCTAGTAATGATCTATCCACAGATCAAATTGCAGAAGAGGTGCGAAAAATTGATGAAGCATGCACGCCTGCATAGAAGTCAGATAAAGCGAGCTGCAGCCATACTAATAGTGAGAAAGACTGTCCAGTAGGGGGAAGAATAAGAACAGGAACATTTATTGATTTCCTCGTTCAGACAGTTCTTCATATTAGCCCTTTGTCTAATACACTGTCTATTGAAGCACAAGCCCTACCACTGCAAGGACGACAGTTGCTGATGCTGCTTGCTCCTTTTGATTTAGATCTTCCTGAAGCTGAAACGTTCATTCGACCACCTACCTTTGAGATCAATGAAGACTACATCCCATCCTCTGATACTTACACTACTTCAATTCCTTTTGCTCCTCCATCAGCAGAAGTTGATCAAGCCTCTTCGTCGGTTGATCCACCAGATGAAGTTAGCAGATTATGAGGTGAACTCAACGACATGAAGGAGACGGTGAATAATCGAGAAAGATGATATGAGCTGCCAAGACCCGTAATCGTTAATCATTTTTTATTATAACAAATAGGGGAGAGCAGGAAAAGAAGATAATCAATGTAAAAGGAGAGGATGTTCGACAAAGAAGGTGTGACCACAATGAGCGAAGAAAGGAAAAGATAAGTTTTTTTTTCTACTTTGCAAAATCTGTAAATTTACTTTGTTCTGTTTTCTTTTCTTGTATGTAATTTGTTATATTCAAAAAGGGGGAGATTGTTAAGTCAAAATGACTTTACATAAAAAGGATTTTGATGTATAACAAACAAAGAGAGATCATATACAAGAAAAACAAAACAACGGCAGACGCAGACACAAATACAAAGCAGACGCAGACGCAAATACAAAGCAAACGCAGACGCAAATGCAAAGCAGACACAGACGCAAAAGCAAAGCAGACGCAGACGCAGACGCAGACGCAGACGCAAATACAAAGCAGACGCAGACGCAGACGCAAATGCAAAGCAGACACAGGCGCAAATGCAAAGCAGACGCAGACGCAGACACAAATGTGAAGCAGACACAGACGCAGACACAAATGTGAAGCAGACGCAGACACAAAAGCAAAGCAAACGCAAATGTGAAGCAGATGCAGACGCAGTAAAAGAAACAGACGCAAGAGTCAGTTCGAGTTAGTTACAGAACTCAACTGATTAACCGTTTCTTTAAAGATTAAAGATTCAAGATTCAAGAATCAAGAAGCAGTTAGAGACGAAGGCTATAAATTCAAGTCGAAGTCGAAAACTGAAAAGCTACTGATCTTAGGAAAATTACACAAAGTGAAAAAGCGATTAAATACAAACTAGCTGAGTGCTATCTTACTGTAACAAAGTGTTCGAATATTTTTCTGAAAAGAAAAGGTGTATGAGATAACTGCAGAGGCTAAGTGTGAAAGAATACCGATTGTAGAGACCAAGAGGCTCGTGAAAGAATACTTGTAACGATTGAAGAGATAGTGAAATCTCAGAAGAAACTCTGAGGACTGGACGTAGCCCACGGTTTGGGGTGAACCAGGATAAATCCGCGTGTCTACCACTCTTACTCTCTATCTTGTTTTTAGTTTCAAATTTTATCATTACTTACTATTCATATACATAGTATTGAGAAGTTTGATCAATCGGAATAAATAAAAATTCTGTAAAGATTTTTATTCCTAACAAGTAATTCTGAAAAGACTTATAAAGAGGGGAATACACAATTCAACCCCCCCTTCTCGTGCATTCTATTATTGTTTTCTAAGTGCTGTATTAACTTGTGATTCACTTCAATTAAATCTAGAGATCGTATCCTAGGTTGTTAGGTGGTTAGGTTTAATTAACGATCATATCTTGATTAAACAAAATCTAAGGGAAAATTTGGATTAATTTTTAATCCATGATTAATAATTTCTAGGAGAGGTTAAAGGACAACAAATTAATAAAATATGCTTAATCAGGGTGTAGGCCAAGATTGACCCGAAGAACCGGGTCACTACCGAATTCCCCACATTTTTCATTATATTGCATGTTTTTTTTAAATTTGTTTTAATTAGTTTATTTTATTTTATTTTCATCTCTAAAAATCCAAAACCCCCTCTTTTTCCTAAACACCGATTAATTTCAATTCTTAAACTTTACACATACTCTTTGTGGGATCGACTTAGACTCGCCACTACTATAGTAGTAGTCTAGTTATTTTAATTTTGATTAGCGTTACGACACGTGGTCAGCGCCTCTCTGCGATGGCTCGCCGCGGCGAAACTTGGCCTCACCGCGGCGAACTCGCGTGTGCACGTCGCGACAAGGGACCAGCCTCGTGTCGCGGCTAGCGCACATGGGTTGCGCCGCGGCGAGCTCGTCGAATTTTGGACCCGTCCCCAACATCCATGCAAAACTCATACAAACACACATACATATACATTTTATTACCTACACTTGCATTCTGAGTTAATCTCCTCTATAAACAGAAGAATTTCATGCCATTACAATTCGAATAAATTGAGCCAACAATCTCAATAAAAGCACAATACATGTCAAGGTTAAAATCCAAAAATACATGAGAATGCCCAATGATGATATGCTTGGAGGGCTAACCAAAAATACTAACTTAAGACAAAAGCTCCTAACTATGTTGGAGTTTTCGATGCCTTGCAAGGGTCAACGATTGTCTCGTTCTGCACCTGAGGAGTGGGAGATAATAGGGTGAGCTGCGAAGCTCAGTGGCATATACATTTATAGCCATTGGCAACGAGCCACACATTCAAGCATATATATGTATATACACAAGCATATAGCAAGTCATCACTCTAACAAATTTACAATCATCGCAATAATATGTCATGTGATTTCACGATATAACAACTAACATGCGTCATGCCCAACAAATCAATAATGTATGCACAACAAATGGCTCGAGAGTTCCGTGGAACAAAACGGATAAACCGGAGTTTATACCGTGAACGAAACGAATCCGATTTCTTAGGATCTCGTGGCCTCAAGTAGGCAGCCGAGAGAAGGCTATACGTCGACGTGCATGTGACTAACGAAACATTCCTCTCTCGCCCAAACAAAGCACATAATCATTCGTTTCATGCTTAAATCATTTTATCGAGCTTTCATACTTTTCATTCTTGCGAAATGCCATAATAATTGCAAAGCAATTCATAATCAAAATCACAATTCGTTTGTAGCAATGCCACACACATGCAAGCAGGCATACACATTTTTGCCCATACACACAACAACTATAAATATATTACCCACCTAATGTTGCTCGAGAATCAAACTCACTGTTGTCCTTCCTCTTACGATTGGATCAGGTCGGCTTGGTTTCCTATAACAAACCAAGTTTCCATTCAAATAATATTCAAAAGAAATATTCAAAATGCTTGAAAATCAAAAGTAAAAGCACTAAAAGTCGACATCTGACTTCCAACCCAAATTTTGAATCTTAGAGGCAAATTCCAAACTTCCATTCTTCATAAAACTTGTATCCCTACGGCTCTAGTCCACAATGAATCTGAAATCACCTTATTTGGACATCCACAACAAAAGACATGCCAAAAATACCAAAATTCACTTATGCTGGAAACTGGGGCTCGTCGCGACGAAGGCCATGCTCGTCGTGACGAACAGCCCACTGCTCGTCGCGACGTGCACAAATTCGCACGTCGCAACATGCACACCTTCCTCGAACGTCACGGCGTGCTCATGAGCACGTCGCGACGTGCGGGTCTGGAGAATGTCTCTGAACACGATTTTTCTAGCATTTTCCCACTTCAATTCTTCCCTTAAGCACATGCAACACATCTAAACCTTGATTCAAGTCCAATACTACATTTCTAACCCATTAACACCTTAGAAACAGTCACAAAATCAACAACCCAAGGATTCTAACCATTTTTCCGAAAACCTTTAAACAACCGATTCTAACATCATTCCAAGTTATACTAAGGTTTAATCCAACCAAAACAAGAGGCAAAGAACTTAAACTTACCGGGAATTTTCTTCAATCTGTCGAAAATCTTTAGGAATCAAAAACCCTCCTTTCTTCTCCTTCTTCCTCACCCATGGTACTCTCCTCTCTTTTCTCCTTTCATCTTCTTTTTCCTTTTCCTTCTAATTCCTCCACTTAAGTCTAAAAGGAAGACAAAGACCAAAATACCCCTCCTAGCAAAGCTTTAGCCTATCCAACTCAAGTGGTCTTCCTATTTTGCCCTCAAACATTTTTATCCTTTCATTCTCATTTACACCACATTATACTCACTTAAATCTCAATTATCCACTAATACATCCAATTTAATCCAACTAAACCATAAATCACACAATTAACACAATTCATGCTTAACAACATCAATTAGAAAAATTTGGGGCCCAACAAGATTAATCTTCTCGGCATCGCCTGGTTCCAAGGATCTTGCCTTGGCAACCTGACCGAGTGATGTCGAGGCTGAGCGATGGTTCTAAGATCTTGTCCTGCCAACCTGGTCGAGCGATGTCGCGACCAAGCGATGGTTCCAAGGATCTTGTCTTGGCAACTTGGCCGAGAGTGGTCGAGGCCGAGCGATCTGAGATTAATCTTCTTTGTATCGCCTGGTTCTAAGGATCTTGTCTTGGTAACCTGGCCGAGCGATGTCGAGGCCGAGCGATACTTCCAAGATCTTGTCTTGACAACCTGGCCGAGCGATGGTTTCAAAGATCTTATCTTGGCAACCTGGCCGAGAGTGGTCGAGGTCGAGCGATCTGAGATTAATCTTCTCGGCATCGCCTGGTTCTAAGAATCTTGTCTTGGCAACCTGGCCGAGCGATGTCGAGGACGAGCGATGGTTCCAAGATCTGTCTTGACAACCTGGCTGAGCGATGACGAGGCTAAGCGATGGTTTTAAGGAGCTTGTCTTATCAACCTGGCCGAGAGGGGTCGAGGCCGAACGATCCGAGATTAATCTTCTCTGCATCACCTGGTTCCAAGGATCTTGTCTTGGCAACCTAGCCAAGCGATGTCGAGGCCGAGCGATAGTTCCAAGATCTTGTCTTGACAACCTGGCCAAGCGATGTCGAGGCCGAGCGATGGTTCCAAGGATCTTGTCTTAACAACCTGGCCGAGAGTGGTCGAGGCCGAGCGATCAGAGATTAATCTTCTCTACATCGCCTGGTTCCAAGGATCTTGTCTTGGCAACCAGGTTGAAAGTGGTCGAGGTCGAGCGATTCGAGATTAATCTTCTCGGCATTGCCTCGTTCCAAGGATCTTGTCTTGGCAACCTGGCCGAGCGATGTCGAGGTCGAGAGATGGTTCCAAGATCTTGTCTTGGCAACCTGGCCGAGCGATGACGAGGCCGAACGATGGTTCCAAGGATCTTGTCTTGGCAACCTGGCCGAGAGTGGTCGAGGCCGAGCGATCCGAGATTAATCTTCTCAGCATCGCCTGGTTCCAAGGATCTTGTCTTGGCAACCTGGCCGAGCGACGTCGAGGCCGAGCGATGGTTCCAAGATCTTGTCTTGGCAACCTGGCCGAGCGATGTCGAGGCTGAGCAATGGTTCCAAGGATCTTGTCTTGACAACCTGGCCGAGAGTGATCGAGGCCGAGCGATCCGAGATTAATCTTCTCGGCATCGCCTGGTTCCAAGGATTTTGTGTTGGAAACCTGGCCGAGAGTGGTCGAGGCCGAGCGATCTGAGATTAATCTTCTCTGCATCGCCTAGTTCCAAGGATGTTGTCTTGGCAACCTGGCCGAGCGATGTCAAGGTCGAGCGATGGTTCCAAGATCTTGTCTTGGCAACCTGGCCGAGCGATGGTTCCAAGGATCTTGTCTTGGCAACCTGGCTGAGCGATGTCGAGGTTGAGCGATGGTTCCAAGGTTCTTGTCTTGGCAACCTGGCCGAGAGTGATCGAGGCCGAGCGATCCGAAATTAATCTTCTCGGCATCACCTGGTTCCAAGGATCTTGTCTTGGCAACCTGGCCGAGCGATGGTTCCAAGATCTTGTTTTGACAACCTGGACAAGCGATGCTGAGTCCGAGCGATGGTTCCAAAGATCTTGTCTTGGCAACCTGGCCGAGAGTGGTCGAGGGCGATCAGTTGGTGGAATTTTCTCCTCTTGCCAAATTTGGTGAGATTTTTCTTGCCAAGAAATTTGAAATCCCTTTATTGATGATAACAAGGGCATGGGCCGTTAAAAAACCTGACTGGAAGGGCTAGGAAAAAGGTACCCACAAGTTGCGTGTACAATAAATAATAATAAACAAAGAAATGAGAACTAAAATAAAGCTTATCTATTGGTAGGACGTCTTCAGGTTTTGAGAATTCCAGGGCCTCGGTGGAATCTTCCCGTTCATATCGCACAGGATGTAAGAGCCGTGTCTGGCTTGTTTGACCACTTGATATGGTCCTTCTCATGCCTGACCGAGCTTCCCAGGATGCTTTTCAGCTACCTCAGCCTTTCGCAGAATGTACCCTCTGACCTTTATGTCGCTCGACCTTACCCTTTTATTGTAGAACTTCATTGCTTTTTGATTGACAGCTTCTGAACGAGCAGCTGCTCTATCTCTCTCTTTGTTGAGGAACATCAGTTCTGCCTTGCAGGCTTCATCATTCCTTTCATCTGCTCTTACATCAAGAGAGCTTGCCAACATTACCACTCCCTCAAGGGTTCTTGTTTCTGCCAAGTAGAATTCCCGAGTGATTCTTTGCTGACCCCTGACAATGCTGATGCCATGGGGTATTGGGAATTTCATCGCCTGATAATAGGTTGAGACGACAGCTTTGAGGGCGTTTTGTATGGCTCTTCCAATTATTGCATTATAGGCTCCTGCAAACTTCACCACTAAGAATTCAACATTCCTCACTACTTGGAGCGGCTTTTGTCTGAACTTTACATTCAACAAGACTCGGGCGAATGGATAGGCGGATGCTCCTGTTACCCCTTTGATTGCCCCTTCTATCGGTAGTTGTCGTTCTTTCGAAATCTCCATCTGCTTAAAAGCATCGTAGTATAGCAGGTCAATCTAGCTGCCTGTGTCAATCATCACACGCTTCACCTCACTACTGTCCATATTCAAAGTAACCACGAGTGCGTCATCATGAGGATAGCTGATGCCGGCCAGGTCAGACTCGTCAAAGAAGATCGCCTCATCAACTTGCGGCTTTTTCGTTGCTGACTGACCCTCAGCGATCTGCCTGGCATACCGCTTCCTTCCTTTGACGGTGGACCCCCTGCTGCGCTACCGCCAAAAATCATATTGATGACCCTGACTGGTCGGTCATCCTGTTGTCCAGTATTTCTGTCATCTATAGCCCTGGGCTGTCGTCTCGTATCGCATCGGTCATCCACATTCTTGGTCTGTCTTCCACCATCATTCCTATCGTTTCAGCTCCAAGGCTGTCACCGGTTGTCAGACCGACCGCTCTTATTCTCATTGTCTCGATCGACATTCTTCCCGTACTTCAAAAATCGACCCAGCCTTCCCCTTTGGATAAGGAGCTCGATTTCTTTTTTCAAGTCCCAACAATCATCCGTGTTATGACTGATGTCTCTATGGAAGCGGCAATATAAATCAGGGTCCCTCCTCTTGAGGGGAGTCTTTAACTTATTGGGTTCTCGGAGGGGTTCCCCATCTGCTCTTATGGCCGCCAATACTTCCGCATATTGCCTGTTGAGCGGGGTGAATTCTCGTCGATGTCCCTGTCGATCGGTCAACTTTCTCCATCTCGATTGATCCTTCTGTCGCTTGTGGGAATCATCCGCTCTGCCACTCGGCCCGCGGTCTTCTACTCTACGTTTTATGTTTTTCAACACTTCTTCGAGCTGGATATACTTGTCCGCCTGATTTCTTATCTCTTGAATAGACTTGGGCTGATCGAGGGCCAGCGACTTCTTAAACTCTTCATCTCTTGTGTTGCTCATCAGTGTCGCCAACATGGATAAGCAAGTGAGGCCAGGGACTTTGACAACTTCATTATTAAACCGAGTGAGGAACTCCCGTAAACTTTCGTTCCTGCCTTGGGTCAACTGCATCACTTCCAAGACGGTCTTCTGTGGTCGTTTACTTGTAGCAAATTGATTGAGGAAGAGAAGTTTAAAATCCTCGAAGCAAGTAATGCAACATGGGGGTAAACTATTGAACCATCGGAGGGCTCCTTCTTGAAAGGCGGTGCAAAATGCCTTACATTAAATGACGTCGGGGACGCAATGTAGGTTCATTATCGACTGGAAGTGTTGCAGATAGTCTAGGGGATCGGTCTTTCCAGTATATTTTTCAGGCGTCGGTATTTTGGTACCTGCCGCTGGGAGGCTATCCAAGATTGTCGGAATGAAGGGAGAGCTATATTGCACTGATGGGTGATTCGGACGGGAATTCATAGCCAAATTGATCCGATCGTTCACGATTTTTTCTAGGGCTTCAGCAGAATGGCGATCGGCCATCATACCAATCTATCGTACGGGTGTCTGCTGTTGTTCCTGCTGAGACTGTAAAATTTGACGAATCAATAGATTAGCCGTTTTCTCGATCTATTTTCGGGTGAGGGAGGTTTGTTGTGGTGCAGGAGGAGGGTGCTGGAAATTTGGATGAGTATTGGTCTCAGCATTGTCCTCCAGAGCTACGCTCTGTTCTTCTTGAACTGGGTTCTGAGGTTGTGGTTGATCATTCGGGTGGAAAGATTGTGTGCGGGAATTATGATGTGTTGGCGGGAGAGTGGTAGGTAACTGCAAACCCATCCGTTGTAGTACAAGTACTGCAACGACGGCTATATCAGGATTGGCTGCTGTAGCCTGACTGATCTGGGTAGTTCTGGACGTAGTGCCCTGATGTTGGGCCCCACGGTGGGCGCCAATTGGTTCTGCCTGATTATGGTGGGGCTGAGCACTGCTGTTTGGATCTATGGGATTGATCGATTCTGGATCAGAGGTACCTGCAAAAACAAAAAAAGGCACGCCGGAGGTTGATTTCCGGCAGGCCCCTCCGACGCTCAAGTCAGTTTTTGTGAGAGCTTTTGGTAGCTAATGAGTAGTGAAAAGTAGGGTTATGGGAATCGTACCTTTTTATGATGAGGTAATGAATTTATATGATTGTTACTTGGGGGAATTAGGTCAATCCCCAAGGCATGGGCCGATAGGCCCATGTGCCGTTCTGTGTCTGAGTTTGAGCCTAGCACGACCGGCCCAACCAAAATCTATTTTGTTGTAAAAAAAAAGGTTGTAGATCAACCACTGGATACTGTCATTAGGTGCATGCTCAAGATTCGGTGGCCAGTCATTGGGTGATATTAGTTAACACAGAAAAAGAATGATTAAAGTTTTTTTTTATAAAAAAAGTGAAGTTTTCATTTGCATGCTAAGCCTAAATACGAGGCATGCTAAAAAAAGTGAACTTTTCGTTTACATGCTAAGCCTAAATATAGCATGCCTCGTACCCAGTTGCAATCCGCATTTTTCTTCTAGACCGTTTTGTTTTGGCTTTTGATCGGTTTTCACTTGCTATCCACCACTTTCTATTCCTCATAGTTGACGTTAGGTATATAATTTCTTTCCTACAATAATATGAGTACTAACATTTTCATCTTTACTAATTCATCTGACTTGTTAGGAAAGAGTTCGTACTTAACGATATTAGTTTCACTACAAGAAAATTTGGTTTCAGCAACCAAATTCTCAGCAACCATAGTAAAATGGTTGCTAATTATATATATTTTGCAACCAAAAATTATTTGGTTGCAATATATAAGGTACGTATATTTTTTACCAACCAATCAATACTTGGTGGCTATAGATGGTCACTAAAACTTACAATTCATGGATAATAATATAACGGCCAAACTTAACAATTTTAGCAACAACTTTAATGGTCGCTATAGAAAATTATTATTAACAACCAACTATTGAGTGGTTACTCCAAGTATCTCAAAATTTCCATTAGCAACTAATAAATTTGGTTGCTAAATTTACATGACTTCTTTAAAGCAACCACATTATATGATTGTTAAAGAAGTATTTATAGCAACAAAATAATGTCGCTAAGTATTTTAGAAAAGATGAAAAGAGTTCTTTAGATTAGGTCCATATATATTAAATTAGTTTAAAGGTTCATTCTTATAATAATTAATTATAATAATTTAATTTATATTAATTTTATAATTCAAAATATATTTTCATTTGAGCAAAAAGTTATCTAATAAAATTTATTGTTTGGTAATGTTTGGTAATTTCATATTTCATTTACCTTTAGTTAATTAAATTAGTGAACTTTTATTTAGTACGTAAATATAGACATATTACTTTCAATATCTTTTCATTAAAAAAACAAAAGTTAAGCATAAATTTTGGTTTACAATCTAACTTGAAATGTTAAATCTAGCATGAGATGCTAAAAGCTCAAAAATCGAAAATGAAAGCCAATATATTGTGACTTTTGTGGAATAACATTAAAACATGAGATTATAAAGAATATCGGTTTGGGTCAATGTCATTAAGCGTCAATACTCTCTCTAAAAACAAAGGGAAAAATGAATTATATTAGTATATGCATAATGGGAAACATATATAAACCCAAAGATATGTTCTTATCAAAAATTCCAATGTGATCTACACGAATTATAAATATGAAACACGAATTTAAAAAGTTTGGTCAATGTCTAAACGAGATTAAATGTAAACGTAAAAGAGAATCCTGAAACCTAACACATTTAAATCTTCTCTCAACATGAACTTCTTTCAATCTACTTTCCTTTCATTCATCTAATAAACAAACCAAAATAATAATAATAAATTAAAAGTAGTCCATTAAACGGCTCCTAAGTCCCAACTTCATATTACATCTGCATTAAGAAAAGCATAAATAACCAAAATAATTAATATATATAATCAACTAATTTCCATCTTACTAAAAGATTGAAGAAAAAGTTGACATAATAAAAGGAAAATAGTTAATAAATATGCTAAACTTCTATTAAACACGCTTGGATATGAAAAATACTTACCAATCGATTGATTAATAATTTGAAAAACTTTCACTGTCATCTTTTCAACGATTTCACCACGACTTCAAGCGGTGGTTTTTTGTAGAGCTAACTCAGCCTTTGTACTCTCCAATTCCTCTTGTGTAGATGCCAACTCCTCTTCTAATCGTACTCGATTTGATGATGTCTCGAAAGTAGAAACATGATTAGATTTTTTTTAGACAGGCCTTTTGATTTCGCATACATAGAATTTCCTCCAAGCACTTGGATGCAGATTTGTTCTGCACTCATATGAGGAACATCCTCCAGTAAATTTTCTTGTTCTTTTCGCAAATTTTTCATTTCAACCTGTTATCCAAAAAATAGAAAATTTGTTCATTTTAAATATAACGATGATACATAATCTAAATGAGTGTTGCAGCAAAGAATCTATATCCAATTTTTTTGCAAAAGAAATATGAAAATTTGTCTCATTCAGCTTTACCAATGGATTTGCATCGGTTGTTCAACGAGATACTTCCAATTTTTCCAAAGAAAATAAAAATAAAAATTAAAAACATAAACTACAACTTACACAGTTTGCCTCGACCTCTTCATCAGCCCATCCCACTTTAGGATTGTAAAATTGAGCTTCGTACATATCAACATCGTCCAAATTCTGAAACATAGAAATTGCAAATAAACAATGATTTATATAATTATATAATCTTGAAAAAAAAAGAAAAATGAATGATGTAACTAATTACATGCTCGTATTGATGCGCTGCACGAGATTTCGTCCCCAACTTGTGATTGTGTTTCATTTTTTTTTCCTATTGTTGGATTGAGAGTCTGAGATTTTCTACAACACGTCAAATAGTTTAGAATTATTATATAAAATTTATTAAATAATCTATAAATAAAATTCAAGTGCATTTATTATAAATAATAAATTTAAATAAAATCATAATATATACCTTAAATTTTTCTGTCTCCCAAAAGTCACACAACCAAAGCCAAACATTAGGACGAGTAGAAAGTTTTTCATAAATACTTTGTTTCGCCAATGCCAGACCACCTTCAGCTTTAATTTTTTGAAAATATCTACAAGCATTAGACCGAAAAACAGAATATTGCCTAGCAAATGATTTTCATATGCACTGAACAACATGTGGTTCATCCACTTCATAACTTAGCTTATTCTACAATGAAAAAAAAAGAGATATGTTACATTATATTATATCATAAAAATTAGAACAAAATATTATTAAAGTGAATAGAAAAAAGGAAAAAACTTACAACTAACTTTCGAAAAGATCTTCTTTTCTCATTTGGAATGTTTGCCCACCCTCAACTTGCATCGGGCTTCAAGTCTAATCAAAACCCCAACTGAGTTGCATGTTTAGAACTATGCTCCCCGACAGGCTTGTTAATTCCTTAGGAATAATAATTTTAGGTTTTTCCCCACATTTACGTGTATACTTTTGGGTGTTTAACCCTCTAGTGAGACCACGACCTCGTTTTCCACTTACCTCGTCCTAGTTAAGAAAAAATAGAAGTTATCATTAATTGCTAATAACAACATACTAATAAGAATGTAATAAACTTTATTAAATTTAATATTACCATTATTAGCATCAAATGTTTTGTCAACAGTCTCCGTCGAGGGATCTATTAAAACAAATCATTATGAAATACATAATAATAAGTGCAATAGAAAATTTTTTATTTAATATTACCTCTAATATCTGATCTGATACTCTCATTTGGTGGATTAGGGGCAGATTGCCCTTCGCATTCTTCCATTGGCACTATAACGGTAAAAATATCAATAAATTTTTAATTGTAAAAAAATTATTTAACTTTAAAATATTTAAAATGGAAGATAAATTACCTTGATCTCTAGTATTATTATGTATCATTGTATGCATCTAGTTCCTAACTTGAAATGTTTATATTGCTAAAGGTTTTTTTCGAAGGAAAAGCCACCCTCTTATATTTATTTGACACTACAACATTAAAATTCCAATATTAACATAAACAAACATACAAAAAAATTACAACTAAAATAAAATTCAAATAAAATTGTTACCGCCTAAATTTTGAGGTAAAGAATACTCAGTTGGGCCATCATTCAAGTCATTCATGGCTGCCAAAGCATTAGACAACACCAATTTACGTTTCTGGTCGATTGTACTATTAACTGTTGTGGTCGCACTTAATAGCTCCTTTTTGCGCTTTAGTATTTTACTCATTTTCGATCCTGTAAAAAAATGCAACAGATATTAGCCATCTAAAATCAATCACATCCAAGTAGAGCCAAATGAGATAATCAAATTCTTTCTTGTGAAGGCTCAGTTTTACACTGAAGTTTACAGCGCAATCACAAATTGATCAGATTCCCATTCCAAGCATGAAGTTGAAGATTTGAAGTATTATTCAAAAGGGTCTCCGCAAAACAAAGAGTTAAAATAATTATTGAGTGAAAAATTCAAGAAACAAAGAGAATTGAAATATAACAGAAAAATACATTTTTTTTAATGGGCGTAGATATGTGCAAAAGGAAGATATACATACCAAGGAAATCAAGTCTGTGGAGAGAAACAGAAGAACTGAAAGTCGGTGAAAGAATTAGGAGAGAAACAAAAGAACTAAAAGTCGATGAAAATATTAGGGTACGAGGTATAAATAAATAAGGGAACAAAACATAGAAAAAGCGCCAAAAAAAAGAAAATCTGGCGCAAAAAAAAACCCAATCTAATTCCAATTGTAACCAATGATCCAAACCGTAAATCCAAATTCAAAGCAATTGGAGTGGTGGTGGTGAGAAGACGAGGAAGGAGCCTCTGAAATGTCTTCTCCTTCGCCGACATTGGCACATCATCGGAGCCTCCTATTATCCTCTCATGTTCAAGCCTCCAAAGTCTTTCACTTCTTCAACATACGCTATTCTCTTGTCCACTTCGTGATTCCGGATCTACGATTCTCCAGTTCGTAAAAGTATTCCGTTCCTTTTTTGTCTCGTTTTTCTGGGTTTTCTAGGTATCTTTAACTCCTTTTTTCTGGGTTTTCTACATATGGAATTTAGATTGTTCATATTAGGGTTTATGTTCTTCATAATGCAGAAGGAACTAGCATCGGCGATGGTGCTCTAAACTGTGAATTGATGTTGGATTTGTTGCTAACCCAAACAAATCATTCGTCATTCTTCTCAAGTGCAGGTTCTAACCTTCTCTATTATTGCTTTGTATATAATTTTGGGTTTCTGGTATTAGTAAGTTGATTTGTAATTTGGAAAATTTTGAAACGTATGTAAAGAGTACTACAAATCATTTGTTGAAGAATTGGGTGTTATAAAATTTTCTTGTTCCCTTCTAAATAGAGGCGTGACTCAAATTTTCTGTTAATGAATGGTAGATGCTGCTATTATCCATAGATCATTTTTACTTATATTAAATATGATCCTGGATTTCGAGACTTTTTTGTGTTCTTTTTTAACTTACTTCTTAGTGGAACTTCAGTTGTATAGATATAACTAGCTTTTGGTTAAAAAGTTTTTCAAGTCTGTTGTTTATCTACTTCTTACTCTGTGATTTTATCCTTTTAAAGTATTAGGCTTCTGTTCCTCCAAAGAATTGATCCTTTTTAGCATTATGTAGATTCAGTCGGAAGGTACATAGATGATCCTGGACATCCATATATTTGTTTAGACATACCTGGTCCCAAGGATGAGGCGAACTTGGGTAATGTTGAAAGTGAAACTAACAAAGTAAAAGATCTGAGTTTGTCAGATGTTGCTGCCAGTGACACTAATTATGATATTGTGGGTAATTTTGTTTGTTTATCCGCAGATTTAGTTTCATGTCAATCTGAGATTCCGTAAAAGCAAGAATCTCTTTCAGATGCCGAGATTAAACATCGAAACCATTGGACTTAATGGAAGCAGTTTCACCGAATGTCTAGTGAATCCGAGGTACAAAAGGAATTGGAACAATTGGCAATCACCATCATTGATCTAGATTCGTGGTACACAATTTGGGCTTGAATGAGCATTGTAATGGAGTTATTCATCATTCATTTTTATGGATGAGACCCATAATGATCAGTATGTTAGTGATGTCATGAATGTATCGACTTGAGTGTAAGCGACCAAGGTTTGGAATCTAATAATACCTATCGATTCATTACTTAGAGGAGAGTGAAGATCGGAAGATTCAATCTCCATCTATCTTCCAAAGGCTATAACTTCTTTGGAAAAGCAATGAATGAGCTTCAAACATATGAAATTATTGCATAATATGTGCAAACAAATGCCAATGAGTCGAATTCCAAGCTAGTGATGATCATTCTTCATCAACATGTTACCTACCCATGCACGAAAATGTTTTGGAACATCCAAGTCCAAAGGATCCAATCAACTTGACGGGGACATCTGCAAGTGATTGAAGCAAGTACTAACCAATCTAATGTAAAGATTGAACAGACAGAAACTTTGAATCACCCAGATTCTGAAATGGGTCTCAATGATATATCCAATTCTTGTTTGGAACTTCTTTCGAGTCAAAATCTTTTAGTGAAACCAGCGGGGGAGGGGCTTGATGGCCTTAAATGCACAGGAAATCCATTTGATTATGGCTTTTCTAGCTTAGCCCCTGATATAGTTTTCTTATTGTTGTAGTGAATAAATGGATCTCCGGATTAATTGCTGGTGCAACTGAGAAAATGATGACACAAAAAGATTAGAGGTATGCATTCTCAGTATTTTTTTTTCGAATAAAATTTTCCAAATGGTTGTGTTATTACCCAAAATTTGGTTGTTTCATGGTGTTGTTTTGTACATACGAAATATGGATAAATTACAATAAACTAGAGATCCACATAAATGGGGGTATTGTGGCTTAAACTTGTCCTAATCATAGAAGGCTTTGATGCCATATCAAGAACCATTGAATCCAAATGTTTAAGCTATTGGGCGAGGTCTATAAATGAAGCAGTAAATTATTTTAACTATATATATGTTCTATATGTTTTAATCTCGATGAGGATTAGAAGATCGTGAAATTCGACACATATTCGCATCGATAAAGATATATAGCTAGGAGCAACTTTTCTCTAGTTGGGTGATGAAGAGTAGAACTGAAGAAGTCAAGCACTTAGCTATATGACAATTTACTTTCCATAACTTGGAATTGAAGGGTAGTGTGGTGTATCACCATCATTACATTTTAGTTAAATACTGAATAGTTCTCAAAAATTGTGTTTGACCCCTCTCTTCAGACGTGCAAGTATTTGGATGCTTGGTGTGTCTTTTTCTGGGCCACAACACCAACTCTTTTCTCCCTTTTTACTTTTGAACTATATACTTTAATGGGATATCAGCTTGATGCTGCCAGGGAGTGTTGATTGTGTCTCTTTTAACTCCTTAATAATAAATTCCCTTCTATTATTTTATCCTACTTCATTTATATTAGTTTGGTTGCTTTTCTAAAAGTTGTACCGCAGGTTTTCACTTGTCTTGCTCTGCTCAATAATAAAGGTTTAACTTTAAAAATTATATATTATATTTATTCAAGTGAAGGAACTCATAATTAAATCAAAGTACTCAGTTAATATCTATTCATTATAACTAATTTGTAAACTAGAATAATAATATAACTAAAACATGCAATTATATATTATATTTATTCAAGTGAAGGAACTCATAATCAAATCAAAGAACTCAGTTAATAGTGAATTTATAACTTATATGTAAACTAGAATAATAATAATAATAACAATAAAATAATAATAATGATAATGATAACAATAAATAACAAAAACAAAAACAATAACAAAAATCAAATTAAAATAATTGATAAAATTAATAATAATAGGACTAATAAATAAGTAGAAAATTTATAAGAATAATTAAAATAATAAGAATAAAAAATTAAAAATAATAATAAGAAGAAGAATATGGGATGAAATTTGCAATAAAGTCAACAATGAATTTAGTTTAAATTTGGTACCATAATTTATAATTCATATCAATTAAGGTAAATTTGGTTTATATGGAATATTGATTTCTAAATCAAATATTGTTTTGATTCAAGTTTAATTAATTATTGGGATCTGCTAGAAATATGTAAAATTTTAATTTCTGTTACGTGCATGATTCGATCACGGTTAAAATTTTAACTCATACGACTGCTACTAGTTCTTGAGTCAGAAAAGTCTACTTTCGAAATTAATTGTGTTATCCTAAGTGGAAGCTTTATATGCCTTCTTTATATTGTTTTCTCTCATCCCCTTATTATATTCTCATATTTATCATTAAGTGTGAGAAAGGAGCTAAATCTAGTATACTAGGCATAGTTGGTGGCTAGTACTACTTTCACTTGTTTACAAACTCGGATCCAAGATTCAATTGAGCCGTGCAACAAGATACTTTGGGAAGATCAAAATAGTAATGAATATAATATAACTAGTAAATTTAAATAAAATAATTTGTCAACCACCATTGTTATATTAAAAAAGCAGTGGTCCTGAAATTACTATATTTAAAAATCAATGGTCCTTAGATTGCTATATTTAAAAAGAAGTGGTCCTTAAATTACCACAAAAAAAGAATGGTCCTATTTTGTCATTTGCCAATAGTTATGGGACGAAATTTGCAATAAAGTGAATAAAAAATGCAAGATATCTATTAAATTATTGGTATTTTACATTATAAAACTCATAATTGAAATACACTATAGTTTTAATGAATAAAATATGGCGTTATTGCAAATTTCGTCCAATAACTATTGGCAAATGGCAAAATATGACCATCCCTTTTTGTGGCAATTTAAGGACCATTGCTATATTTAAAAAGTGATGAATCAATTTGTTATTAATTTTCTAGTTTTTATTTTAAATTGTATTAGATGAATTCTAATTTTTTGATAATATGCTAAAATGAGATTACAAAATAAAGTCATATAATTTAATAAGAAATTATATTTTTTAAAGTACAATTTTTATTACTGTACGAAAAAGAAAAATGGCTGCTTAAACGCAGCAGCACGCGTGTGCAGCGTTAGAGCTATGCGTTTTAACGCACAACTTGTGCGTTTTATAACGCACAGAAAAATGTATGTTACGTTGCAGCGTTAGAGCCGTGTGTTTTAACGAAGTGAAGGACGCACGCAGTAGCCAGAACTTGAGCGCACGCGAGGATCTCACGCTGGGAGACTGGACGTGCAAAGAGGCTTGACACACGCGGGAAGGGATCAGTAGCAGTACGAAGAGACCTGAACGCACAAAAAGGTTGGTGTTTTCTCTTTTAGGTTACAGAGGAGTTCACGACTACCCTTGTTCTTTGATAAGTTTCTATTTGCGCTTGGACTTTGGGTTAGTTGCTGTTCCTTTTTTAGGTAGCTGGAGTATTGAGTTAATTTTGATTCACCTAGTGATTGGTTTCTGTACCGTTCTCCTTACACGACTTCTTTCCCTGTTTTCTTTTTTCATAGAATACTGTTCTGAATCGTGTTTCTCGTTCCTTATCAACTTGAATTCCTTTTTCTTCTTGTAATTAGGGGAATCAGTGGGTGGATAATGCCAGAATCACATCCAAAGAAAGGAAAAGCCCGAGAGCCTTCCACAAGTTTCAATTGCTGTCGGATTAAACCAGGTATGATATTCGGACATAGTTTATATGTTTATTTCTCAAGGATTTGATTCTATTTAGGTAAAGCAGATGCAGTTTAAGATTTTAGTCATGCTAAACATTTACGGATTCTTCATGTTCACAATGAATAAAGAAAATAAGGCTTTTTATCATGCATTACCCTTTCAACAGTACCCACCATCTGGAAACAACTAGTGTGAATGTTGTCATTTGCAATGTTTTGGGTTGTTCAATTACTTGAGATTTAACCTAAGGACCTAATCTCAATAATTTTATCTTGTGAATTGCTGATGTGATGTGTGTAATTTTATGGTACGAGCTTTGTGTTCTTTAACACTTATTGTTTATCAATGTCCAGTATTAGTGAAGAAAGTTGTTTTCATTTGCTTTTCTTATGTGGGATGATAATGAAATTCTTTCCAGTTTTTTTAAATATGATATTCTTATAATTGTTTATTTTTGTAGTTCTTGGCTTTTATAAATGGATAGGGGATGGATAAAACTGAATGACTACACTTCACAAGATTATGTTAATAGAGTCAAAAATTTCATGAGATTTGCTTTAGATAATATTGGATAGAGAAAGGATATGCCTTGTCCATATGGAGAGTGCTTGAATTTAAAATTACAACCACCTCATTTAGTAAAATTTCATTTACTCAATAATGGAATAGACATAGATTATACCGAATGGATACACCATGGTGAAACCCCAAATCCATATAGTGATGATGATAACATTCATGGTTATATGGATGAAACATTTGAGGAGGAGGAGTTGCTGCAAGATTTGGTATTTGGTGCTGATGATGAAAATGCACGGGATTATTCTGATAATGTAGATATTAATCAGCTAGATGTGCTAATAGACGATGAAGTGGAAAATTTTCAGAGATTGTTGGGTGATACGCAACACAAGTTATATCCTGGTTGCTCCAAATCATTGCTATCTTTTCTTGTTAAGTTGCTTCACATTAAAGTTTTGAACAAAATGACCAACAAATGTTATGATATGATTGTTAATTTGTTTAAGGAATATTTACCAGATGGTGATATTATTCCTCATTCATTTTATGAAGCAAGGAAATTATTAAAAGATATCGGTTTAGGTTATGAGATTATTCATGCATGTAAAAATGATTGCATTCTCTTTTGGAAAGAGAATGAGCGTTCAAATAGTTGTCCAGTGTGCAAAGAGTGTAGATGGAAGGTCAATGATGGCAAAGGGAAGTTGATTCCTCACAAAGTATTGCGCTATTTTCCACTATGTCAAGAAAGACGGTTTCTGATATGAGGTGGCATAACGATGGAAAAGTTGAAGAGGTTGGCACAATGATCCATCCGGCAGACTCTGAAGTTTGGAAAGATCTTAACAAACAATATCCTTGGTTTGATGAGGATCCTCGCAACGTACGACTAGGATTGGCTACTGATGGATTTAACCCTTTTGGCAATATGAATAATTCATATAGCATATGGCCAGTGATTTTAATGGCATACAACTTACCACCTTGGCAGTGCATGAAAGAACCATATTTGATGATGTCACTTCTAATTCCAGGTCCTCGATCACCTGGAAAAGATATTGATATATAACTAAGACCTTTGGTAGATGAGCTTAAAGAATTATGGGAATTTGGAGTGAGGACACGTGATGCTAAAACTGGAGAGTGTTTTCGTTTACATGCAGCAATCTTATAGACAATAAATGATCTCCTTGCGTTAGGTGATGTATCTGGACATCAGATAAAGGGGTATTGTGCTTGTCCAAGATGTAGTTTAAATGCTCCTTCACGAAGATTGAGAAGCAAGATTTGTTATATGGATCATAGAAGGTACTTGCCACGTTATCATTCGTACCGAAAAAGTCTAAAATTCAATGGGAAGACTGAATTTAGGTCAAAGCCCGCGGAGTTGTCCAATGACCAGGTGTTGATCCAATTAAAAGAAGTAGAAAATATCATACTTGGTAAGCATTTTAAAGATAAAAAGAGAAAACATTTCTCTCAGAAACCATAATGGAACAAAAAGAGCATATTTTTTGAGTTACCATATTGGTCGAAGTTCAAGTTGCGGCATAATCTGGATATAATGCATATTGAGAAGAATATATGTGATAATCTGTTGGGGACAATACTAGACATTGATGGTAAATCGAAGGACACTGAAAAAGCTCGTTTAGATTTGGAAGATATGGGTATAAAAAGTGAGTTGCACTTGAAACCAGTACAAAATGCCAAAGCAAACAAAGAAGGAAAAGTCAAATACTTGAAGCCACATGCACTTTATACTTTATCCCATAAGCAGAAGAAAGGGTTTCAAGAATTCTTGAAGACAGTAAAATTTCCAGATGGGTATGCTGCAAATATCTCTAGATGTGTGAATATAAAGGACGGCAAGATCACAGGATTGAAAAGTCATGACTGCCATGTTTTGTTACAACGTTTGCTTCCCGTAGGAATGCGTGGATATTTACATAAAGAAGTTCTTGATGTCATTACTGAGTTGGCAAGTTTTTTCAGACAATTGTGTTCTAGAAAACTTAAATTGGATGTCCTTGACAATTTGGAAAAAAAGATTCCCATCATATTATGTAAGTTAGAGATGATCTTTCCACCTGTTTTTTTTTAATGTTATGGTTCACCTAACAGTTCATTTGGCACAAGAAGAGAAGCTTGGAGGTCCTGTTCATTATAGGTGGATGTATCCTATTGAAAGGTAAAAATATATATATTATTTTTTATTAAACATGTTTTTTTTATAGAATCTTTTTATCTTTGCAGTAATTTTTATTTTGTCTGTATTGATTCTGCTTGAAATATAGGTTTCTTAGTAGTCTAAAAGGGATGGTTTGAAATAGAGCTCGTCCTGAAGGTTCAATTGCGGAGGCTTATATTGTGAAGGAGTGCTTAAGTTTTTGCTCATTTTATCTTCATGGAATTAAGACGAAATACAACAGGGAAGAAAGAAATTAAGATGGTGAGGAACATTCAAATGCAACATTATTTGTATTTAAAAGTAAAATTCGAACTTTTGGAGGAATAGATTTTGTTCAAATGATCTCTCAACAATATAGTGAATTACACTGGTTTGTATTGAATAATTGTGTGGAGATAGAGCCATATTTGAGGTAACAATGGTTATTTTTTATTTATTATAATATCATTATTAATGTAATACTAATTTATAATTTTTTGTTGCTCAGAGAGTACGAAGAAATACTTCAACGTGAAAACCCTATTGGTTGGACGGCGATTCACAAGAAAGAATTCGCATCATGGTTCGAGAGTCGAGTAAGATTTTCAATCTTCTTTGAAATGTTGTTTTATTGGAAATTATTTTCTTAATTGTAATATTTTATAATTTGTATTGTTGTATTAAAATTAGATTCAAGAGCATCGACATATAAAGTCTGTTGAAGCTACGGATGAGCTTCTTGCGCTCGCATCAGGACCTGACTATCGTATTAATAAATGTAGTGAGTGCATAGTAGAAGGAGTTAAGTACCTAACAAAAAAAAGAGATTGTCAATGTGCAACACAAAATAGTGGGGTATGTACAGAAGCTATACATAAGGGAAAAATGGTTAAGTTTTACGGAGTGCTAGAAGACGTAATTGAGTTGAGTTATGTTAATGGCTTTCGCTGTGTGTTATTCAATTGTAAATGGTTCGACTTAGATCGGAATAAACCAGAAAAGATAGACAGTGAGTTTACAAGCATAAACGTGAGTAGATTATGGTATGAGAATGAACCTTATGTGTTAGCTAATCAAGTGACTCAAGTATTCTATGTAAATGATACAAAACTAGGGGGAAAATGGAAAGTAGTTCAAAGTGCTCAACACCAACATCTAATTGACCCATCCCTTCTGCAATTTACTGATGGAAATGAACCTAATGTTAGTGATGCATATCAACAAGAAAATTGTATTGATATAGAAGTTCTAGATGGTGCTCAAGAGGTTGGGTTAGTATCCAGAAATGATGAAGCTCCATTAGAGATTGAAATTGCTGAAAAAATATTACACTCACGTGTTGATGATAATGATGATGTTGAAGAAGATCATGATGAAGAAGATGACACTTTTGATGAGTATTGGAGTAGCGAAGATGAAGCTGCATCTCAAGCTTATGATGATAGTGACTTGGATTGATATGTAATAGGTAAGATTGAATAGTTTTTTTCATTTTTTTTCTTCCTATTGGTCTGTTAGTTTTTCTTTTTAGTTTCTTACAATCTTGAGTTTTAACAAGACCAAAACAAAACCTGTAAGAGGGCCGAGGGTGGACTGGTGATTGTCTGAGTCTATCATATGTCGGTTTGTTAGCATAAATAAAAAAGCTGTCTTAAGTGGTGTGATTAAGTGGGTTATTTTAGTTGGTCACTTGACACTTGCTTGGCTTTTTAGAATTGGATGTGATTTTTAGGTTTGTCTGCAATAGAAAAGTCTATACATTGAGGTTTTCACTTGTCTTGCTCTGTTCAATAATTTGATCTCTCCTCTCAATTCGTTCCCTTGGGTCATTAATGGACTGATTGATGTGAGTAGTGCTTGTTTATAAATATGGAAATGTTGATATACATTAGGCAGTTGCTGATGTTGGTGTCGCATTTTCTCTCTGAGTCAGGCCTTTATATCAACTAGACGGTTGAGCAGGTTCCTCTGATGTCAAGAATGGAAACGTCAAGTGGAACAGATAGAAGTAGCACCATCTGCTATCTTAAATAGTCATTTTGATTTCACATCTGAAGACATTGCTGTTAAAATGCACGATGCATGTTCTACTTGGTCAAGTAATGATGAAAAGGAATGCAATCTGGTTCTAAATAATGTGACTTTGTACTTCCCAAAGGGTACATTGATTGCAATAGTTGGACAGGTTGATTTTCTAACTGATATTATTGCATTATGTCCAACAATACTTCTGCATACTTAAATGGATACTGCTTAAGCCCTAATGATAAAACATCAATTGTTTATTGAATTATACAAGTTTGCTAATGGTAAAGTGATGGATAATGTTTCTTATGTTCATCCAAGTACAACTGATAGGTATTTTATTATGCTGTCAATCTTAAGCATTTCTTTAGGACTTCAGGTAGGCATTATGTACTTATATCTTAATATGGTTTCTGATTGTGAATAAACATTGTTCAACTCTGTATTTGTAGATAGAGGATTTAGAAGTACTACATAGGGAGTGAAAAGTGCTAGTTAACTGAAATCACATCCAATAAATATGTACTCCTCAATGTATAGAGTTTTCTATTGCAGGCCAACCAAAAAGGAACTTGCTCACTACAGGTTGGAGTGTCTTTGTTAGCACAAAAAGACTTTTTGCTGGTGATTCTGTTCTGTTTATAAGGTATGAATTTGATGATAGTGAGGAAAAACTGTCTGGGAAATCATTCTGTTAAGCTTAGCAATGTCCTGTTTTTCCTTAGGGATGAAAAATCACAACTTCTCTTAGGTATAAAGCGTGCAAATAGACAGCAACCAGCTCTCTCTTCCTCATTCATATCCAGTGACAACATGCATATTGGTATTCTTGCTGTTGAGCTGCTGCGAATAATAGCCCTTTTACTGTATTTTATAATCCAAGGTGCTTACTTTCACCATCACTGCTTGAACTGAGGGTTAATAGTTATGGAATGTTAATGATATTTCAATTTAACAGGCAAGTCCAAATTGAATTTGTAGTTCCTTCTCCAAGTATAATAAAGCAATGTACACACAAGTTTCTCTTGGCATGAGATTTAGGATGATGTTTGAGACTTTTCTTCCTATTTACCATAAAACTTTATTTTGATACATTCTGTAATTGATAATGGTGACTTCTTCATGTTGATTGATAGTGTTTTACTGACACCATCTGTTTGTTTTGTATTTTAGTTGATAATACCATTAAGCTCCTTGGTGTTTGCACACTTGCTTTTCACCCCACATTGGAATGGATTTTTGTTGGTGATAGACGTGGTACACTTTTGGCATGGGATGTCTCAACAGAGAGGCCTACTATGATCGAAATGTTAGAATTTATTGTCAATGTATTTACTCTTGGTTTAGAAAATGTTATCTAAGTAGATTTGTTTGACACTTTAATCTTTTCTTATGTCTATCAAATGTGCTTGATAGTTATTATGAGTGACCCAGAGGTGATTATTTTGGTCAATACGAAATTGATATCAATTTGTTGGGTTGTTAAGGTGTCGTGCTGGAATATTTGGAGTTTAGTTGGAATGAGTATTGTGGCCTAATGGAAATAATTCTCTCCAACCAGTATTTATTTGGTTTCTATTACATAAATTTTAACGACCAATTTGAATTATTTTTGCAATCAATTTTGGTTACTGGCAGGTATACATCAGGAACCATCCAAATTATTTTTGCGACCAAGTTTTGGTGGCTAACACATACACTCTAGTGACCAATAATTATTTTTTTGCTAAATTATAGTAAATATAATACAATTTGTGACGATATTAAAACTATAGCAACAAATTATTTGGTTGCTAAAAGTAAATTTTTAGCAACTGCATCATGTCGTCACAACATAGTTACTAAAAGAAAATTGATACACTATTTGTTAGCAACCAGATAAAAATAACTGCAACCAATCACTTGGCTGCTATAAGATTATTTTTTACCAACAAAAATAATTTGGTCGCAATATGAACAGCTATAGTAACCATTGACTTGGTTGCTATAACATTACTTTTTACCAACAAAAATAATTTGGTCGTAGTATGAATAGCTATAGTAACCATTGACTTGGTTGCTATAAAATTACTTTTTACCAACAAAAATAATTTGGTCGCAGTATGAATAGCTATAGCAACCACGCTATAAGATTATTTTTTAGCAACAAAAATAATTTGGTCGCAGTATGCATAACTATAGTGACCATTCTAATATTACAGCGATCATGAAATTTTACATTAGCAAGTATAAATTTGGTCGCTAATAATTCTACCTTTAGTGACCAATTTGAAATGGTTGTTAATAGTGTATTTTTAACGACCAACGTAATAACTCGTCACTGAGCACTTTTAGTAACAACCCTGTTGTAACCACTTGTGACCAACCCGATTTTGGTCGTTATAACTTTTAACGACCATTTTCTTATTTTTAGCAACCATTAATAATGGTTACTGAAACTAATTTTTCTTGTAGTGTTTATACTCTACAATATTCTACAACTATATTAAAGTTAGTGTCGTAATAATATAAAGATATAATTCTCTTTATGATGAGTATACAAGTAAGAAATTGAATTAAGATTTTTAAAGCATTTGACTTGAGATTTTCAAATGTCAAATGGATATGCTATGTGTTTGATGTTATTTATAACATATTTTAATCAAATGTAACTCAAATGGTAGTCATTAAATATAATATAAACTATATAGAAGTAATTGAGTGACCAATGTAAGATTTATCTTAAAGTTATTGGGAAGAATTTTATGTTATTTTCAATTTTTTAAAAATCAGATCGGATTGACTGATTCAACTAAAAATAGCATGAACCTACTAATTATTTTACAACCTGTTTATATAAAAATTGGCTAGTTTATTAATGAACCAAACATTTTGTTAGTAAACCAGACAGTTTGTCATTGAACGAATCGATTCTATATAATTTCAAAAATCAAAATTACTCAATCATTCTCGCTTTACTATTTACGCTTTACCTTCTCTTCTTAATTCTCAATTTCTCATTGCTTCGTTTTCCAGCTAAAGCGTAACAATTGCAAATTTTGAACTTTTAAGCTTTACTAATCTTTCGTTCTCAGTTCTCAAATTCTTTGCAAAGTTATAAAGTTGATGGTTGGACAATTACTGTTAAGTACTTGACACAAGGTTCCCCTCTCCTTCTCAGCACAGAAGTTGTGAAAGATGTGGAGAAATTGTTCTCTATTATATTAATTTAGCACCTACTGGTCTTAGAGATTTTGTCAAGTAGGTTGTAGAAGTTTGAAGATAAGATGATGGGGAAATAATTTTAACTCGTTGGGCTCAATAATGAGGTGGAGGATTTTGTCATTCTAAAACGTGCAAAAGAGGGCTGAGTGGTGAATTTCGGAAGTGGAAATGGGTTGTTTGGGAAGCAAAAAAGTGTTGTTTTTTTAAGAAGAAAATGTTTTAATAAGAAAATAAAAGTTAAATCTCTAGAGTTTAGAAGATACCTTTGGAAAAAAAAAGAGGTGTAAAGTTTTTAAATATAAAGACAAAATGGCAATAACAACTAAAAAAGATTAGAACTACTGTGTAATCAATTTATATATCGAACTCATTAATGCTATCAAGAATTTGGTAGATGAGAATAAAATTTGAAAAGCTTTGTTGTTAGAGAGGGGATGCGATGGAGGGGAGACAAGGCGTGGGAGATTGTAAAGACTGGTCAGTATAGATACTTCTTGAGCTCGCTCGCTCTCGCTTTAAGGATTCGTGGATTCGTGGGTTTTAAGTTATTAGTTGTCTACAATTGCCTAGTTTGCAACCATTTTTTTGAAAAATTAAAAAATTAGATTGATAAGTCAAAGATGAAGAACAACAATAGGAGAGTAGTAGTAATCTCCTTAGTCTCTTACAATAAAAATGACAACATACTGCACAATACAAATACATTAATTAGAACAATAACATAGTAAGAAGATACGAAACCGTTGCTTATCCAAGGCAAGTCGATTGTAAAGATGTAAGACCCCTCGCATCTTCACATTGAAAATGCTAATGTTTCCAAATTTGGGTTATGAGGACAGAGGTAATCCAAAAACTTCTCGACTTGCTTCCATAATCATATTGACATTATGACAGCCAACTTTCTAAGTAATGCATTATATTTTCACCAAGATAGTCCACAAAAATAATCAACTAAAGACATTATTTATACTTCATCTCCTAGAAAGATTGGGTTGGATGTTGCATGCTAAGATACATTTCCTTGTTTATGTTAGTCGTTTAATTCCCTATTGTTGGTATTTGAGATTTTTCTTTCTCTTCCTGGCTAATTTGCTTTTTGCAATTTTTGACTGCACACAAAAATCTCTTGGTATGTTAGGGATTTTGGTTGCATCTGATGGACAATCACTTCCTCTGCTACTAAATCTAGACTACTTTCCTCAGGGGAACTTATTTTCTGTTTTGCATTTTAGGAGTTGGTATTCCTAGCCCACTGACTTACCATACCATAATTACTGGAGTTTACCATTGTTGGTTGTTTTTCATACTCTAGCCTATCCCTATAAATCTCATTTTGTTCAACAGTTGCTAATGGATTCAACATGTTGGCCCAATCCATCTGACAATGCTCCAAATATTAAGAGGTGAAATGAAGCACTTCATTTTCCAGATCATCGCAATCCATTTCAATAACACTGCAAACATCATTCTTCAATCCATTTGCTTGAACTATTGCCTTAACAATAGCAGAATATAACATAACTGCACCATCAGCACCTTCCTTACTACTTACATCCTCTACATTACGACTATTTTTAACAGCCGGAACAGGGACTATATCAGGTACTACACTAGCAACATCATCCATAAAATTGCCACTAAGACTAATATCTACCTTCACTAAGGGTGCTTTAGAGAGAACTCCACTATCTTCAACTACTGCACCAACCTTATCATCAACTACAGCAGAAGTTGGTAACTCCTCATTAACATGCTGAATATCCACAACATTATCTATTGGAGTTATGTAAATATAGTGCCCTGGAAAGCAAGTGTATTTACATGTAACTTTATCTTCTTCTGTTACAGTTTTGTAATGAAAATATTTATTATTAATAAAACAAAAGAGTTTGGTTTTATCTGTATGAGCATTATATATCTGGTCATAAGGTACCAAGATTCATTTGTAAGTAATATACATATACATAGAGATGTATGGGAAACATGTATATTATTAGAATCTGAATTAATTGATTCACGGTTGAATAATCAAGTTGGTCGTTTGATTATGGTTTAGACTGTAGTGTTGTGATTTATCTCCATATAAGTAAAGGAGTTTACTTAAAGGGAATGATGAGTTTCATATCATGATAGTAGTAGACTATCGATAATGGCACTATTAAATGAATCTGGAATCAAGTATGTTTTCAATAATAAAGTGGGTCGTTACTTTAATCTTAAAACATACAACTTAAGCATTCGCTTATTATGAACCACAATCTTGATGAGTGGTGAACTCATATGTGTTTCATTATAATTTTGATATGATCGGAATGGATTTTTACAGGTATTAATCCGAGGTCTCGCATGTTGGAATTATTAATTGAAACATGTATCGAGAACATTCACTCAAATAAAGAGTTTATAGTGTTATCATCTCTTCTAGATGTTTTAAGGAGATTTGGTGATTAAGCTGGCGCCATGAGTTTGATGGACTAGCTACCCATCAAGTCTTAACACTAAGATGAGATCTTATGTGTTAATCACCATATAAAGTAAAATGAGAGATCTAGAAGGAAAAACCAACATAAGGGCAAAACGGTAATTTTACCATTTGTTGTGCGGATGGCTATAATAAGGTTCTAAATAGGGTTTGCAATTGGACATATTCTCATAATATGTAATAATTCAAGAGTTCAACTAATTGTCTTTAGTGGAATGACATTTAGTTAATAAGCTAGAATTAATTCCAATGAGATTGAATTATTTCTGGGCTTATTGGAGCTTGAATTATCGAAGTCCAATAAGATTCCCCACTTGGCTTTAAGGAAGGTTATCAAGCTAAGTAAGAAGTAGTTTGGAGGCTTTAGAAGTCCATAATTGAATGATGGGCTTATACTAATTAATGGTTAATTGGAAGCCCATATGTTCATTTAGAAATGGGCTTGTTTTGGTTTAATGTAATTGATTAGATTAATTATATTAAAACAATTTTTTTAAAATGGAGAAGAAGCAATTTCGAAATTGTGTTAGGTTAGATGTGTAACCACACATTTGACATTAAAATACTAAATAAAGATGGTCTTTATTATGGTTCATCATTATTAAATGGAGTTATGAACTTACCGTTAAATGGTTTAATGGTTGGCTTTTAATGTTGGCATGTAACCTATTTGCATTCATTAGATTAAAGATGAAAGATGTGCATTAGATAGACCATCTTCCTTCTTTCTTCTTGCCAAAACCGAAATGGGTATTCAATTATAGGTTATGGTCTTTTCAAATAGCCATTTTAGAGATAAATGAAGTAAGTCTCATTTATTGGATATTTGATGAGTGATTAATGTAAGAAGTGATGCATTGGATGCCTCTCACTCTTTCCATTCATGCATATTTCGAAATTGAGATGTAAGAAAGGGTTCTTGCATGGTTTTTAGACATTCTCTCCTTTCATGCAAGGTAGAACCGAAATTCCTAAGTGAAAGAATTGAAAGAGTTTCAATTTTGGTTCTTCTTCTTCTAAGAAAATCTCCTCCAAATATTTCTTCTCCTTTCCCACCAAAGGATTTTGTTAACCTAGTTGTCCTTGAATAACAAGTGGTAAATCTAATTGGTTGAGGATACCACAACAAGGAAGAAGATAGATTGCTAAAGGAAAAGACTCAAAGGCAAAGGATTTGGATATAAGAAGGAGAGGATAAGCAATGAGGATTTAAAGTCATGGCGAAGGAGTCGGTAATTCCTTTTATCTTGTTCTTGGTTTTATTATCCTTATACCATATCATGTATGGATTAGCATGTTGATTTGGATATATTGCTTCCGTTGCAAGATGATTTCTTAAAAAGTTTTGAAATCTATCGTTTCTCCATACTAAGCATGCTTTCTTTTTCCGATCCAACAATTGGTATCAGAGCAGTTTTTCATGCATGATTTCGGTTCCTATATGGTGGATGCATGGGTTGGCAATTTTTTTATGTATACTGCATATTTTTATGTGATAGAAATATATATGGTGTATGTTGCTCTTTTGGTTGTCCATAGAAGTTAAATTTTATCTTGTAAGATTTCTTCATTTGGTTGTAACAAGGAGGGTGGTCTATCATCACCATGTTTCCTCCTTGGTTTCTTTTTTCTATTTTATTTGATTTTGTAATGTACAAATTGATGTAATGATGAAGAAGGAGCAGCCATGGATTGAAGAAATGGAAAGGTAAAATTTTCGGTGTATCCTTTTGTGTTTTGGCATAAGTTTTGTGAAAACTAAGTTGCTGGAATTTTTGTTTCAATGAATCATATTTCAGTTATAATTGTAAAACAAGTGCTAGAATTTTTTGTCAAAACAAAATTTGGTTTTCTAAAAATCTAGTGCTGAAATTTTATTTTTCAAAATGACAAAATTCTAATTTCATAAATGCCATTACATTTTGTTTACCGAATGGGCCGGATCATGTTAGCGAAGAGTTCGAAGCGGAAGATCCAAGATTAAGAAGCATATTTTGGACCTAAAAGGCTTGTAATTATTTTATGTTTCTAGGATGGACAATCAAAAGTGGCTTTATTAGTTCATGTGATGAATGGAGAAATGAATGCTTGTAATATGTGATATTATGTGATTGCATGTCATTTAGAAAATTGCCAACCCTAGGCCTTGCCATGCATTCATTATGTATGAGATATATAATGAAACAATATAGGATGGATAATAAATTGCATCTAGACAAGATGGTATTTAAAACTTAAAGCCCAAAAGATTGAGTGGGAGAGGATGCTCTGTGAGAGTCCACGGTCTCCAAATGATGGCCCGTTTGCATGTGGTGGAGTGTTACTCCCCATCGGAGGGCATGGATCCTAGATCTTGCATGGTTTGGGTCTCATAAGGATAAGTCCACTTAATGATAGCAAATGTGACCTCCCACCGAGGCATGATTTGTAGGTATCTTTAGTGAATGAATCAAATGGTTATACACTCAACATTTTTATCAATAAACCGCCCACCGTAGCTCTGTTGGTAAAAGTATGGACCAAATTAAGACGCTTCTTAAAAATTGAGCATGAGATGCTTGGTAGTTTTTGAGTGGGAGGGTCCCGCTTTTTCTTTTAATAGATAAGATGGCCCACCGTCACTTATTACGTTATAGATAAGAAAAATAACCGTAAGTATAATGTTTTAATTTTTAAGTTTTGTTAAATCTATCATCATGCATACATGCATCATGATTTTATACAAAGTTCCATAAATTGTTGACTAGTATGCTCATGTTTTAATAATTTATATTTTCGGACATAATCAACTACAAAATGAATCCACTCACCCCGCTTCTTGACTAATAACAAATTGGAAAATGGAGACAAGTTTAATGAATGGAGACGTAACCTTGACATCGTTCTTCAATATGAACGTATTTCATGGGTGTTAACGAAAATGAGCCTACACCTCTAAGTGGAGATGCAACTCCGAGCAAGTCCAACAACATGGCGTTGGCGGAATCCTGACAAGACTACTAAGTGTTATATTCTGGCTTCTGTCAGCGGCATGTTGCAAAAGCAAATTGCTTGTATGAAAACTACTAGTGCAATGGTCCATCACCTACATGAGATGTTTGGTGTGAGGACTAGGTCTGCAAGAGTGAAAGCTATCCAAACCTTTCATAACCTCAGACAGAAACCTGGTGAACCGGTGTGGGATTACATGATGAAGGTAATCTCTGCGGTCACTGAGGCTGAGATGCTTGGGGCGGATATGGATGCGGACACGCAGATGATTATGATCGTCAATAGCTTAAACTCTTCTTTTCAACAGTTTAAGTTGGACTATGAGCTCAACAGCAAGGATTACACCTTGAGTGAGTTGATGAATACCCTCCAGAGCATGGAGGAAATATTGAATATTAAGGCTCATGGGCCAGAAGCTAATGTAGCTTCTTCTTCTAAGCCAAGGGTAAGGGCAAGGAAAGAAGAAGGGTTCAATGAAAAGAAGGCCCAAATAGGGTCAAGGCCAAACCCATGAAATAGAAGGCCAAAGAGAACATCAAAGGAAAGTGTTTCCTTTGTGATGAGATGGGCCTTTGGAAAAGAAACCGTCCAGCCTACCTAGAGTCCCTCAAAAGCAAACAAGGTATGGGCTTCCTAAGTTTGTTAGGAGCTAGAAATGTGGCAGATTTATCTACTTTTGGATATTAGATTCAGGAGCCACTAACCATGTTTGTAATTCTTTGCAGGGGTTCCAGCAAAGGAAAAGACTTCCTAAAGGCCAGTTTCAAGTTAAGATAGCAGATGGTTCCTATGTTTCAGCAGAATCAATGGGAGTAGTTATCTTGGACTTTCCTAGTGGTCATAGGTTATATTTGGAAGATGTTTATTACATGCCAATGATTGTAAGGAACATGATTTCTGTTTTTTGTCTAATAAAATCTGGCTATTCCTTATATTTTGAAAAGGTTGTTTCAATATATGAGAATAAGGATTTTATTTGTGAAGCGATAATTAAACAGGGATTGTTTTTTATAGAACCTATGAAAGGCTCACTAAACACCACATAATTGATAAAACCAAGACAATCCAATATCTCTAGCATTAATTCAAAGTATCTGTGGCATCTAAGGATGGGTCATATCAATCGAAAAGACTTGACAAAGCTAGTAAAGGATGGGATCCTTATGGGCTTGGATAGTGATCCATTACCCACTGTGAATCTTGTATTGAAGGAAAAATGACAAAAGCCTCATTTCCTTCTAAAGGAAACAGATTTGAATCCACATTGGACATGGTACATATTGATGTGTGTGGGCCCATGAATGTACAAGCTAGAGGAGGTTATGAATATTTCATAACTTTTATAGATGATTACTCAAGACATGGCTATTTGTATTTGATGCATAAAAGAGTGAATCTTTTGAAAAGTTCAAAGAATTCAAAGTCAAGTCGAGAAGCAACTTGGCAAGACATTAAAACGACTTCGATCGGATCGAGGTGGTGAGTATTTATCTGGAGAGTTCCAGCAATATTTAATTGACAATGGAATTGTTTCCAATTTGTCGACTCCTCGTACACCTCAATGTAATGGTGTAGCGAGAGAGGAGAAATAGAACTCTATTGGAAATGGTAAGATCAATGATGTCCTATGCTAGCCTTCCAGATCGTTATGGGATATGCCATACAACGGCAACATATCTTCTTAACTTTGTTCCATCCAAATCGGTGCCTAAAACACCTAGGGAGTTGTGGACTGGCCGAGTGCCTTCATTGAGGCACTTGAGGACTTGGGGCTGTCCAGCCCATGTTCTAAAGCCTGAATCCACAAAGATGGAACCAAGGTCAAGTATGTTTGTTTATAGGATATCCTACGGAACTCGAGGGTACTATTTTTACAAATCCTCATGATAGGAAGGTATTTGTGTCGACAAATGCAAACTTCTTAGAGGAAGAGTTTGTGAGAAATCACAAAGGAAGAAGTGAAGTAGTACTAAAGGAGTTAGCAATTTCATCTAAACCAAGAGTTGTTTTGGATATGATAGAACAAGATGTCGAAATGGATTCAAGAGTTGAATCAGAAGTGCAACCTAAACATCAAGATGTGCCTAGACGTAGTGGGAGGTTGTGAGACAACCAGATAGGTATTCGGGTTTAGGAGAAGGCTTAATTGCCATCTCGCACCAAGAAGAAACAGATCCTGCACGTATACACGTGCTATTAATGATGTTGATGCAGGAAAATGGCTCAAGGCAATGGAATCGAAATAGATTCTATGTATACTAATGAAGTTCGGGTCCTTGTAGACTACCACCGTGTCTAAAACCATAAGGTGTAAATGGATCTACAAAAGGAAAAGGGATCGGATGGAAAGGTAGAGACCTTTAAAGCTAGATTGGTAGCTAAAGGCTATACTCAAAAGGAGGGTATAGACTACGAGGAGACTTTTTCTCCGGTTGCCATGCTTAAGTCCATCAGGATTCTTTTGGCCATAGCAGCCTATTTTGATTATGAAATATGGCAAATGGATGTCAAGACCGCATTTCTGAATGGAGATCTTAAGGAGACCATTTATATGGCCCAACCAGAAGGATTCATTGAGCTAGGTAATGAGCATAAGGTTTGCAAGTTGCAAAGGTCCATTTATGGACTTAAGCAAGCATCTAGGTCTTGGAACATTAGGCTTGATAAGGCTATCAAAACCTATGGGTTCATACAAAACCTAGATGAACCTTGTGTTTAGAAAAGAATACAAGAAGGTAAGGATACTTTCCTAATCCTGTATGTTGATGACATTCTGCTCATTAGGAATGATGTGGGAATGTTATCTGCGGTTAAGGGATGGCTGAATGAACAGTTTTCAATGAAAGATTTAGGAGAGGCTACCTATGTTTTAGGGATCAAACTTATAAGGGATCGTAAGAACAAGAAGATAGTTTTGTCCCAACTAACCTACATTGAGAATATGCTCAATAAGTTCGCCATGCAATATTCCAAGAGGGGTTTCACTCCTACTAGACATGGAATCAAACTTTCAAAGGAACAAGCACCTAAAACCTAAGAGGAGGTTGAACGCCTGCGTAACATTCCATATGCTTCGGCAGTTGGTAGTTTGATGTATGCAATGCTGTGCACTAGACCGGATATCTGTTACGCAGTGGGACTGGTAAGCAAATTTCAGTCCAATCCAGGAATGAAACATTGGACTACGTTAAGTGTATACTTAAGTATCTTTGTAGGACGAAGAATTTAATGCTTGTTTACTCTGGAAGTAATCTTATTCTGACAGGATATACGGATTCTGATTTCCAATCAGATGTTGATTCAAGGAAATCAACTTCTGGTTCTATATTTACTTTAGAAGGTGGAGCCATAGTTTGGAGGAGTGTCAAGCAATCTTGTATTGCTGATTCGACTATGGAGGCTGAGTATGTTGCTGCTTGTGAAGTAGCAAAGGAAGCGATCGCTCGGAAGTTCCTAAATGATTTGGAGGTAGTTCCAGAGGCAGAAAAAGCCATTACACTTTATTGTGATAATAGTGGGGCAGTGGCTAATTCTAAAGAACCTCGGAACCACAAAGCTGCCAAACATATTGAGCGAAAGTATCATCTCATAAGGGAGATAATACAACGTGGAGAAGTGGATGTGGTAAAGATTCCTACTGAGCAAAACCTCACGATCCGTTCACAAAGACATTGACTCAAAAGAGCTTTGAGGGTCACCTAGAAGGGATGGGAATGAAGGATATGTCAAACTTGTTTTAGGGAAAGTGGGAGATTGTTGGAGTTATGTAAATATAGTGCCCTGGAAAGTAAGTGTATTTACATGTAACTTTATCTTCTTGATTCTGCTTTGTAATGAAAATATTTATTATTAATAAAATAAAAGAGTTTGGTTTTATCTGTATGAGCATTATATATCTGGTCATAAGGTACCAAGATTCATTTGTAAGTAATATACATATACATAGAGATGTATGGGAAACATGTATATTATTAAAATCTGAATTAATTGATTCACAGTTGAATAATCAAGTTGGTCGTTTGATTATGGTTTAGGCGTAGTGTTGCGATTTATCTCCATATAAGTAAAGGAGTTTACTTAAAGGGAATGATGAGTTTCATATCATGATAGTAGTAGACTATCGATAATGGCACTATTAAATGAATTGAATTAAGTATGTTTTGAAGAATAAAGTGGGTCGTTACTTTAATCTTAAAACATACAACTTAAGCATTCGCTTATTATGAACCACAATCTTGATGAGTGGTGAACTCATATGTGTTTCATTATAATTCTTGATATGATCGAATGAATTTTTACAGGTATTAATCCAAAGGTTCGCATGTTGGAATTATTAATTAAAACATGTATCGTGGAACATTCACTCAAAGACGAGTTTATAGTGTTATCATCTCTTAGATGTTTTAAGGAGATTTGGTGATTAAAGCGACGCCAGAGTTTGATGGACTAGCTACCCATCAAGTCTTAACACTAAGATGAGATCTTATGTGTTAATCACCATATAAAGTAAAATGAGAGATCTAGAAGGAAAAACCAACATAAGGGCAAAACGGTAATTTTACCATTTGTTGTGCGGATGGTTATAATAAGGTTCTAAATAGGGTTTGCAATTGGACATATTCTCATAATATTTAATAATTCACGAGTTCAACTAATTGTCTTTAGTGGAATGACATTTAGTTAACAAGCTAGAATTAATTCCAATGAGATTGAATTATTTCTGGGCTTATTGGAGCTTGAATTATCAAAGTCCAATAAGATTCCCCACTTGGCTTTAAGGAAGGTTATCAAGCTAAGTAAGAAGTAGTTTGGAGGCTTTAGAAGTCCATAATTGAATGATGGGCTTATACTAATTAATGGTTAATTGGAAGCCCATATGTTCATTTAGAAATGGGCTTGTTTTGGTTTAATGTAATTGATTAGATTAATTATATTAAAACAATTTTTTTTAAATGGAGAAGAAGCAATTTCGAAATTGTGTTAGGTTAGATGTGTAACCACACATTTGACATTAAAATACTAAATAAAGATGGTCTTTATTATGGTTCATCATTATTAAATGGAGTTATGAACTTACCATTAAATGGTTTAATGGTTGGCTTTTAATGTTGGCATGTAACCTATTTGCATTCATTAGATTAAAGATGAAAGATGTGCCTTAGATGGACCATCTTCCTTCTTTCTTCTTGCCAAAACCGAAATGGGTATTCAATTATAGGTTATGGTCTTTTCAAATAGCCATTTTAGAGATAAATGAAGTAAGTCTCATTTATTGGATATTTGATGAGTGATTAATGTAAGAAGTGATGCATTGGATGCCTCTCACTCTTTCCATTCATGAATATTTCAAAATTGAGATGTAAGAAAGGGTTCTTGCATGGTTTTTAGACATTCTCTCCTTTCATGCAAGGTAGAACCGAAATTCCTAAGTGAAAGAATTGAAAGAGTTTCAATTTTGGTTCTTCTTTTTCTAAGAAAATCTCCTCCAAAAATTTCTTCTCCTTTCGCACCAAAGGATTTTGTTAACCTAGTTGTCCTTGAAGAACAAGTGGTAAATCTAATTGGTTGAGGATACCACAACAAGGAAGAAGATACATTGCTAAAGGAAAAGACTCAAAGGCAAAGGATTTGGATATAAGAAGGAGAGGATATCGCAATGAGGATTTAAAGTCATGGCGAGGAGTCGGTAATTCCTTTTATCTTGTTCTTGGTTTTATTATCCTTATACCATATCATGTATGGATTAGCATGTTGATTTGGATATATTGCTTCCGCTACAAGATGATTTCTTAAAAAGTTTTAAAATCTATCGTTTCTCCATACTAAGCATGCTTTCTTTTTTTGATCCAACATTATCAATATTCGCATTAATTGCATTATTCTCCCTTTTAGCCTCCTTAGAAACATTGTCAAGCTACTCATCTGGTTCAGTCACAATAAAATTATGATCATTAGCCTGCTAAATATTCGTAACATCAACTCCATTAACGACATTACACTCTAAAGCCGTGTCCTCCACTTCCGGTAGCATATCAAGGGATAGCTCCATTGCAACCAAATTCCCATTCGTTAAAGGTATATTGATCTCCAAAATCTGCTCCTTCATAATTGATTTTGCTTCAAATTCTTACCCGTAACTCCTAACTCCATCTCCTTGCTAATATGACTATGATGAACCACTAATGTAGGGGAGTCAATTGCTTCCTCTTTGGATGCCTCTGCTTTAAACCTCATAATTTCTGAATGATTCATTATTTTAAGCTTATTCCCTGTTGGTTGGCATGTTTGCTTCCCAATTGCTGGCTTCCAAAGGTAAGTGACCGCATGTTGTTACGATAGTCAAAATAAAATAATTAGACTACTACTATAGCAGTGGCAAGTCTAGGTCAATCCTACAAAGAGTGTGTGTAAAGTTTATGGAATGAAATTAATTAGTGTTTAGGAAAAAGGAAGATTTTGGATTTTTAAAGAAGAAAATAAAATAAAACTAATTAATAAAAACGAATAAAGAAAACATGCAAAAAATGATAAAGGTAGGGAATTCGGTTGGGTTCCGATTCTTTGGTTCAATCTCGGCCTACACCCTCATTAAGCATATTTCATTAATTTGATGTTCTTTAACCTCTCATAACAACTATTAATCGTGGGTTAATAATTAACCTGAGTTTTTCCTTAAGTTTTGTATAATCAAGATACGATCGTTAATTAAACCTAACCACCGAACAACCTACGATATGATCTCTAGATTTAACTAGGCAGTAACATTACGAATTAGAAAAAGCGATTAATCAAGGCAACAACCACATACAATGCGTCATTTAACCTAAGTCATATTATTCCTAATGATTATGAATCATTAGTCACTACATATGAATTTTAACACAATAATTATAGATTATATCGAAAATCTAGCAATTTTTTTGCAATTGACAATTCAATGAATGCATTAAAATCATCAACTCACAATACCCAATGGATTCATACACAAATAACCGAATAATAATGAAAATCCGATTATCCATACACAATACCCAAATCAATCAATATAAGACAACACAATCAATTCCTAATGAGAGAAAGAAACAACAAAATAATAAAAAATTACTTAAGCCAGGTCATTGACGTCGATGTTACCTCTAAACCAGCATCAAGATGTCTAACTCTTTATGAGTCTTTCATGAAAAAAAGATGCTTCAACCACCATGTTATAGCACATACTGAAGACCGCTTCATTGTAGCATCTACTATTGCCCAACTTATTTATTTATTTCTGTAGCGTGATGGGACAAATAAATCTTGAGGGTTTATTGTCCCCGCACGTTATTCACCGCTTTGCTTTTTGAATGCAGATGCCCCTTGGAACGCAGACGCCCCACTGAAGACGCAGATGCTGCCTCCACTATCCTTGTTGATTGGACAATTAAGTTTTGTAGCTTTCTTTAAATCCTTCTACTCACGCCTCTTCTTAGGCCTGCTCCCCTCTCCACTGCGTTTTATTCCTCCAGCGCCGCTACTGTGTTTGTTCACTGTGGCTTGAGGGGACGAATAAACAGCCCCCCTCGATTAAACCTTCTGCGCTTCTTCTGCTTGTGCGTTTTAATCAAAATACTTAACATACTGCATTGTGCGCAGCGTTTCCTACGCAACACACAACATAGCGCACACTCCTGTGCGTTTTGGGACGCTGCATTTAACACGGGACGTATTCACCTGTACCCTATTACTCTGGACCCTCTGTCCCCTTTGCATCCCAGCCATTTGTTCAAAGGCTAGGATGCAAAAGGGACAAAGGGTCCAGAGTAACGGGGTATAGGTGATTTGAAGGGATTTAACACAGCGTTAAACGCTTCTATTGCTGCTGCTCTCTGGAATAGAACGCACCACTCTTTTTGGCATGAGACGCAACTATATACACGTTTTGACTGCTTTTATTTCCTTCTTTAGTTGTCATTTTGTGTTTCATTTTTTTTCTTGTCTTTTTTTTTTCTTTTTTTATGAAAACAAGCAAAAATAAATATTCAAAAAATGACTCATATATAGTGCTTTCAACTCATTTTAATTTTGTGTTTCTAAATTGTACCTAAAATCATATATAAATTAAAGTGAGTATTTTAAACATTTTCGTATCATTAATCATTAAGTGTAAATATTTATATATATTAACAATTAAACACATATCAATTTCCTTCATACTTAGCTTTTATCCGTCTTCAAGCAAAACATCCAAATTAAGATCAAAGACCCCAAAACATTGACTCATTTCTCAAATATTTCAAGAATATATAATCACATGCAAAGATGAGTGACTTTCAAAAATCATAGCAAGAAATCAACATTCTAAGCATTTACTCATGATCAATCAACATTCAATATCTTTAAAAACTGAGTAATCTAATGGTAGACTTGGAAAAAGTGTTTAATTAAAATAAATCCACGGGTACACTCTACACCATTCATGATCATGACAATCCACAACTTTGCATATCATTTCATTTCTCTACCACTAATGTTCACATGCAAAATCACGAATCAATGGACTTTTCAAAGTTGTAATGTGGGCAAAGGTGAGGTGATATATATTTAGGTCAAGTAGTATGTGTAGGAAAATCCCAGGAGGTACATCACATGTACCAGGTGCGGAAAACAAAAATTTTTGTTACCGGGACCTTCCCGAAGGCCATGATCTATGTGTCTGTATGAAGATTCAAACCTGAATAGCCAATAGAGACTATCTCTAAAGGTATCCACGCAGAGATCAGAAAACCTAATCGGGACAAACCCCTTTGACCCGGGAATAGCTAGAACAAAGTAAAGGTTGCTAGACCCTACCTCTGTCCTATGGAGAGCTTGAATCAATGGAGAAGAAAGCTTGATGAAAGATGGTGTGAAGAGAAGAGCTTAGGATTTTCCAAAAATCATTTCTTCTTACTCTTATTCCAAAACCAACGAACCATCCTCTTCTAACTCTCCTTTTTATATGTCTTTTAACACTTAAAAGACACATTCAAGGCTTATGGTGGAGAGTGCCCCACGTAAGCCACTTTATATATATATATATATATACAAAGTTAAATGGATTAGCCTCCTCCTCCATCTTCCACGTTTCAACACATATATATATATATATATTAATTAATTAATTAATCAATTATATATATATATATAAATAAATGCTGAAGTGGTCCAGTCACACTGGGGTCGGTCCTACCGGCCTACCGGGTCCTGATATTGGATAAACCCCCGAAAACCTTTTTCAGCAATATTAATGTCGCGATCTCATCGGGACATATCCCAATCTCATCGGGATCCATTTAATCCTAATGCTCTCTATAATTGGAACTCTGTCCAATACTATTTTACGGATTCTCTGAAACACTCTTATGCGTGTGACCCTTTAGGTTCCCGGTTATGTTGGCCACTTAGATTAACAATTAATCTGAGCAAGTCATGAGCGGCGTCTAGCAACACATCATGACCCCCAATTGACCGGAAAGTAATTGGTTTGATGAATTCATCACGAACCAGATCATGAACCCTTCCATAGACAATTACTGTGCAATTCGTCCTTTCATCATCCTATACCCCACTTGGTAATGAGTATGGTCAAAGTGTCAACTCTTACTAGACTAAGTCTAGCCCAAGTGGTATCAGTTCCTGTCTTAGGACTCATTACTTTGTATATCCATGAAGACACTCTTCATGACATATTTATGCTCTGGCCAGAGACTTAAAGTAATGATCCTGACAAGAGGCCAGGGTATCTCTTCTGCTATCACAGAAGTGATGAATCCTCTATTGGCTACTCAATTACCTTCGAATACCTCAAGCTGTACCCAAGCACCACCCTATGAGTAACCTCTTAAAGGCAACAAGGAATGGAGTCAAAGCGAAGATCAAGATTCAAGATATCCTTGAGTACCTCAAGTCTAAGGATACTTGCACCATTGCTATGATGAGATTATCAACGACATTAGAATAGGACATCCATGTGATGATCTCATGGCAGGTCATCCAATGTACTTACTACCCTTAGTAAGCATCCACATGTCAACTCTAAATATCTCATATTTACAGTTTCGAGATCCACCGCTTGATCCAATCAAGGAGTATAACATATGTTAATCCGTCCGGATTAATGATGTCCGGTCTCATTAATCCTATGACTAAGCAGATTTTAGATACTGACATAATTGCACATGATAGGAATCTCAGGATTATGATCACATTATAATTTCCTTCATGCTATGTCATATATCATGGACTTCACTAATTTGATTAAAGATCAATATCAATTCATAAAGAACATCAAATAAATGAAACATGCCTTTCTTTATTTATTCATAAAGTCATACATGACTATGAACAAAAAGCGCTAAAGGGATTGCCTTTAGGGCACTACTCTAACAATCTCACTAAGATCAGATACACGCATAAGTCGACTTACACGGGTATACAAGTCGACTTATTAGTATCGAACTGGTATAAGTCGACTTACATCTCCATACAAGTCGACTTACACCTACAAATCTCCCACTTGACCTAAAGCCAATCGCCTTGGTATCTAATACCATAAGCGAGTACATGAGAATCAAAATTCTTCTGTGACAATGGCTTCGTCAACGGATCAACAATGTTCTGCTCTGTGGAATTCTCTCGATCTCGACATCACCTCTGGCAATGATCTCTCGAATCAGATGATATCTGCGGAGTACGTGTTTAGATCGTTGGTGAGACCTTGGTTCCTTTGCCTGAGCAATAGCCCCATTGTTGTCACAATACAACTGTATGGGCCCATCACAGCTAGGAACCACACCAAGTTCAGTAATGAACTTTTGATCCAACGACTTCCTTTCTGCCTCGACGCAAAGAATGTACTCTGCCTCGGTTGTCGAATCAGCAGTCGTCTCTTATTTGGAACTCTTCCAACTAACTGCTCCGCCGTTCAATGTGAAAACATAACCTGACTGGGATTTTGAATCATCCTTATCAGATTGAAAAGCGGCATCCAGATGCCGCCACTTGGAGATTTCCATCTCCATATGTCAAGAAAACATCCGTAGTCCTTCGCAAGTACTTGAGGATATTCTTGACAGCCACCCAGTGACCCTCTCCAGGATCCGATTGGTATCTGCTCGTGACACTCAGAGCATACGATACATTGGGCCTCGTACATAATATAGCATACATGATCGATCCTATCGCAGACGACACGGATCTCGATCCATGCGCATCCTCTCATCTTGTGTCTTAGGACACATAGATTTCGAGAGTGTTATCCCATGAGACATGGGAAGAAACCCTCTCTTGGATTGCTCCATGCTAAACCTCTTTAGCATCTTGTCTATGTATGATGATTGTGAAAGACCAAGTAACCTTTTTGATCTATCTCTATAGATTCTTATCCCAAGGATATAAGTTGCTTCACCAAGGTCCTTCATGGCAAATTGTTTGGACAACCAAATTTTAACTAATTGCAACATAGAAACATCGTTTCTGAGTAATAATATGTCATCTACATATAACACAAGGAATACGATTGCAGTCCCATTAACCTTCTTATACACACAATATTCATCCGGATTTTGTGAGAAACCAAACTCTTTTGATTGACTCATCAAAACGGATGTTCCAACTCCTGGATGCTTGCTTCAATCCATAAGTGGATTTATGAAGCTTGCATACCTTTTCGCCATCGATGGAAGTGAAGCCCTCTGGTTGTGTCATGTACACATCCTCGGACAGATTTCCATTCAGGAAAGTTGTCTTCACATCCATTTGCCATATCTCATAATCATAATGAGCAGCAATGGCTAGGAGTATCCTAATAGATTTAAGCATTGTTACGGGGCTGAAGGTCTCGTCATAGTCAACTCCTTGTCTTTGACGAAATCCTTTGGCCACAAGGCTTGCTTTATAAGTAATCACATTACCATCCACGTCGGTTTTCTTCTTAAAAACCCATTTGCACCCTATAGGTTTTATCCCTTCAGGTGCATCAACCAAAGTCCATACTTGGTTTTGGTACATGGAATCCATTTCGGCTTTCATGGCGCAAAGCCATTTTTCAGAATCTGAACTTTTCAGAACCTCTTCATAGGTAGCAGGCTCATCATCTTCTATGAGCAATACGTCATTCTGTTCACTTACGAGAAATCCATATTTCTAGAACGATCGTATCCGACTTGACCTCTGAACTTCGTGTGTAGTAGAAGGTTGAACTGTTACTTCATCCGAATGAGTGGCAGCCTCGAGTTCAGCGGTTGATCAGGTTCATTTGAGCATCCTGAACTTCTTCAAGTTCAACTTTGCTCCCACTGTCTTGTTGCAGAAGAAACTCTTTCTCTAAGAAGACAGCATGCTTTGAAACAAACACCTTTTGTTCCTCAGCAAGGTACAATTGATATCCCATGGTTTCTTTAGGATATCCTACAAACAAACATTTGTCAGACTTTGCTTCAAGCTTATCTGGATGAATCCGCTTCACGAAGGTGACAACCCCAAACTTTCAAATGAGAAAGATAAGGTTTTCTGTTAGTCCACATCTCATATGGAGTAACATCAACTGTCTTGGAGGGAACTCTATTTAGCAAGTAAACAGCTGTCTCTAGCGCATACCCCCAAAACGATTTTGGTAACTTTGCGAAACCCATCATTGATCGTACCATGTCCAACAAGGTTCGATTTCTCCTTTCAGCCACACCATTGTGCTGTGGTGTGTAAGGAGGAGTCCACTGAGATAAAATGCCATTATCTCTGAGATAATCTAGAAATTGTTGGTCTTAGTATTCTCCACCACGATCGGATCGTAATGCCTTGATACTTTTACCAAGCTGGTTTTCTACTTCATTTCTGAATTGTTTGAACTTTTCAAACGCTTCAGATTTGTATCTCATCAGATACAAGTACCCATATCGAGAATAATCATCGATAAAGGTAATGAAGTAACGACAACCACTTCTAGCATGATGGACATCGGACCGCATACATCTGAATGTATTAGGTCTAATACTCCAGTCGCTCGTTCACCCTTTCCCTTGAAGGGTAACTTAGTCATCTTGCCTAATAAACAAGATTCGCATTTGTCATATGATTCATAATCAAATGACCCTAAACTGCCACTCTTATGGAGTTTAGCGATGCGTGTCTCATTTATATGGCCAAGCCGACAATGCCATAAGTAAGTTGACTTTAAATTATCTCTTTTATACCATTTGGTGTCATTGACATTCATAATTGGATGAGACATATCTAATATGTAAATACCATTGACCATGAAGCATTCCATTAGAATTAATAGAACAACCATTGCTATTAAAATTCAAATGGAAACCAGCTCTATTTAAACAAGAAGCAGACAATATGTTCTTTGTCAAAACGGGTACAAAATAACAATCATCCAATTCGAGTACAAGCCCAGTAGGGAGAGACAAAACATAGGTTCCTACGGCTAATGCAGCAACTCTTGCTCCATTTCCAACACACGCAGGTCTACTTCTCCCTTCATGAGTTGTCTACTGTCCCTTAGGCCCTGCATATCATTACATATGTGTGAGCCACAACCAGTATCAAATACCCAAATGTTGTGATCAGAAACAGTATTAACCTTAATGACAAACATACCTGAAGTAGTTGAGGCATCTGATGCCTTCTTACGCTTCAAATGACTCGAATAGACTTTGCAATTGCGCCTCTAATGGCCATCTTTACCACAATGGAAGCAAGTTCCTTTCGGGGAAGCTTCTTTGGTCTTCTTCTTGATGGCACTTCCCTTTGGTTTCTTGGCCTTCTTCTTCTTTGGGTTCTTTTTCTTCTTTGAACCAGAAGAAGAAGCAGCCACCATTAGCACTTGCTTACTATCATTCTTGATAGCCTGCTCAGCTGTCTTGAGCAGATTGATCAGCTCAGGAATTGTTGTGGATATTTGGTTCATCCGATAGTTTAACACGAACTGTGAATAACTTTCGGACAATCCAACCAGAATTAAGTCTATACTTAACTCATAATCCATTACAAAACCTAAGACGACCAATCTCTCAATATAGCCATTCATCTTCAGGGCATACTGCACAGCAGATGTCCCTGGAGCCATCTTTGTGGTGAAGAGAAGCCTTGAGGTCTCGAACCTTTCAGACCGAGCTTGCTCATCAAACAGCTCCCTAAGATGAAATACTATAGTGTGAGCATCCATGGACTCGTGTTGCTTCTGCAGCTCTGGTGACATCGAGGCAAGCATAATGCAAGTAGCCATGTCACTGTCCTTTAGATGCTTACGATATGCCTTCTGATCCTCATCAGAAGCATCGACAGCAGGTGCATCTGGAAGTGGAACATCTAGGATGTATCCCAGTTCCTCAGATCTGAGAACAATTCTTAGATTCCTTAGCCAGTCAAGAAAATTCCGTCCAGTTAACTTGTTGGAATCCATTAGCGAGCGTAAGTTCACACTGGAAGACATCTTTAACCAACCTAAACGAAAAGAGAGAAAGAATGTTAGAATAGGAATAGATGCATAATCATAAGGACTTGAATGATATGCAAAAAGCTCCCACTAGTTTCATAGAATCCATAACCCTCATTACGAATCCAAAGAAACAAAATGACATAATGTCCTAGTGGGTTGATATCCGATATTGCTAAGAATGACCTTAGGTTTACCCAACAAGCCACAACTTAGGTCAATCGGTACGTATCGAACATACCAATTGCATCATCGATAACCGACATTAAGAATGACCTTGGGTTTACCCAACAAGCCACCTTGTGTCTCGGGAGGTATCAGATATACCAATTACATCTTAGACACAACTATCGATCGTCTTTATCAACTTGTTGATGCGTGCACTTACATTGGGTTATCAACTCTTTGATGCGCATACATCTGATGTATGCTACCCAATTTCACCTCTGTCCACGTTGACCTTGAGTTTACTCAACAAACCAACGCTTCTAGTGAAAACCAACCCATTAATCCGAAAATCACATTTTCATGGTTCGAACATATCCGTATAGAGCGAGCTTGGGTTTACCCAACAACCTAACCCTATAAGAACTCTGGTTCTTACCATATTAGTGGAAGGCGTTAGTTTTCATATACCGAGGAGGGATTTCGAACTCTAGACTCCAAGCTGAAGGATTATAGTCGCCAGGACTATATGGAATGATTTAGGTTTCATCAATCACATTGAATCTTTCCTTATAATCATCCATCATCCCTCTTGAGCATGTCACAAGTCGACTTACAAAGAATGCAAGTCGCCTTATGCCCCTGCCCACGCACAAGTCGCCTTATATCATGATACAAGTCGACTTATGGCAAGACCTTGAACAAGTCGACTTATGTCCTATATAAGTCGACTTTCCAACGAAAAATTGCTATTATATCTAATCGGCTAATTCCTCAATCCATGTAATCCCAATTCACAATACCATCATACCTAGGGTAATATCTATTAATTTGATGTACCAATGAACACTTCATTGTTACATGATTGCCAAATACAGTCAAACCATACAAGAAAAGCTTGAAAATGAGTCATTACTCATAAATATCCAAACAATTTAGGAAACAGAAAATTATCACCCTAAGCATCTCTAGCTAGTCCATACGTTATCAAATTACTTCGGCATAAGTCACAAAAAATTATGACGGCCAAAACAAGCAAGATAATGAAATACACTAACGAGACGCTAATGTGACCTATTCGGCATCCGAAAATTCTTGGAAAACCAACTTCAAGCAATTCAGTTTGGAAAGCATACTACATCAATATAACTCATTTTCAATCACATTAAAAATGGTCCAAGGCATTGGAACTGAAAAATACACATTCAATTATGCCAAGCAAAACAGTCCCAGCAATGTTCACAAAACTGCCAAGTACTACACATTGCTCGAAATAATCATTGAAACAATTTCAATAAATTCTGAGAAAATTACACAGGTTACTAAATGTTTAGAAAATGCCTCATGAATTTTTCCAGGATTTATAGCCATCAAAAACTCAGTCAACCTAAGCAACAAAACCGATTCAAAATCTGTGTTCATCAACACAGCTATTCCCAACAGCATAGAATAAATTCGTGAATAAATAGCAAATCACCTTGAAAACACTTTTCCATCCACATAGACATTCAAAAACATCTTAGGGACATGTTGGTGAAGGCAAATCCGAAAAATTTCTATAATTTATTATCGAATTTATACACATGCATGTTCACAGAATGTGTCACAAAACAGCATATAGAACCTTAGGGAATAAATTAGCAAAAATATATCAAATCAAATTGATAAATTCTCATCTTTCACATAAATATTCTATAACATGTTATGAACAATTCTGGGCAGAAAATTTTCAAAAAACATATCCCTATATTAATTCGAAATTTGGACAGCATGCATGCATCAACGTCAAATTCAAATAGGAAGTCCGACCTAGCAAGGGTTTTAGCTTCATACACGACACAAGTGGCTCTGATACCACTATAGGAAAATCCCGAGAGGTACATCACATGTACCAGGTGCGGAAAACAAAAATTTTTGTTACCGGGACCTTCCCGAAGGCCAGGATCTATGTGTCTGTATGAAGATTCAAACCTGAATAGCCAATAGAGACTATCTCTAAAGGTATCCACGCAGAGATCAGAAAACCTAACCGGGACAAACCCATTTGACCTGGGAATAGCTAGAACAAAGTAAAGGTTGCTAGACCCTACCTCTGTCCTATGGAGAGCTTGAATCAATGGAGAAGAAAGCTTGATGAACGATGGTGTGAAGAGAAGAGCTTAGGATTTTCCAAAAATCCTTTCTTCTTACTCTTATTCCAAAACCAACGAACCATCCTCTTCTAACTCTCCTTTTTATATGTCTTTTAACACTTAAAAGACACATTCAAGGCTTATGGTGGAGAGTGCCCCACGTAAGCCACTTTATATATATATATATATATACAAAGTTAAATGGATTAGCCTCCTCCTCCATCTTCCACGTTTCAACACATATATATATATATATATTAATTAATTAATTAATCAATTATATATATATATATATATAAATGTTGAAGTGGTCCAGTCACACTGGGGTCGGTCCTACCGGCCTACTGGGTCCCGATATGGGATAAACCCCCGAAAACATTTTTCAGCAATATTAATGTCGCGATCTCATCGGGACATATCCCAATCTCATCAGGATCCATTTAATCCTAATGCTCTCCATAATTGGAACTCTGTCCAATACTATTTTACGGATTCTCTGAAACACTCTTATGCGTGTGACCCTTTAGGTTCCTGGTTATGTTGGCCACTTAGATTAACAATTAATCTGAGCAAGTCATGAGCGGCGTCTAGCAACACATCATGACCCCAATTGACCGGAAAGTAATTGGTTTGATGAATTCATCACGAACGGATCACGAACCCTTCCATAGACAATTCTTGTGCAATTCGTCCTTTCATCATCCTATACCCCACTTGGTTATGAGTATGGTCAAAGTGTCAACTCTTACTAGACTAAGTCTAGCCCAGTGATATCGGTTCTGTCTTAGGACTCATTACTTTATATGTCCATGAAGACACTCTTCATGACATATTTATGCTCTGCCGAGACTTAAAGTAATGATCCCGATAAGAGGGCAGGTATCTCTTCTGCTATCACAGAAGTGATGAATCCTCTATTGGCTACTCAATTATTTTCGAATACCTCAAGCTGTACCCAAGCACTACCTTATGAGTAACCTCTGAAAGGCAACAAGGAATGGAGTCAAAGCACAGCATCAGTATCCAAGATATCCTTGAGTACCTCAAGTCTAAGGATACTTGCACCATTGCTATGATGAGATTATCACTGACATTAGAATAGGACATCCATGTGATGATCTCATGACAGGTCATCCAATGTACTTACTACCCTTAGTAAGCATCCACATGTCAACTCTAAATATCCCATATTTACAGTTTCTGAGATCCACTGCTTGATCCAATCAAGGAGTATAACATATGCTAGTCTGTCCGGATTAATGATGTCGGTCTCATTAATCCTATGACTAAGCGATTTTAGATCTTGACATAATTGCACATGATAGGAATCTCAGGATTATGATCACATCATAATTTCCTTCATGCTATGTCATATATCATGGACTTCATTAATTTGATTAAAGATCAATATCAATTCATAAAGAACATCAAATAAATGAAACATGCCTTTCTTTATTTATTCATAAAGTCGTACATGACTATGAACAAAAAGCGCTAAAGGGATTGCCTTTAAGGCACTACTCTAACAATCTCACGATCAGATACGCGATAAGTCGACTTACACGGGTATACAAGTCGACTTATTAGTACCGAACTGGTATAAGTCGACTTACATCTCCATACAAGTCGACTTACACCTACAGTATGAAAGTCAACAAAGCTAGTGAAACAAAGCAACTCTCATAAAAAACTAGATATCATCAGTTATAACGAATGCAACATTTATATTTCACAACTACATTCAACTCTCATATGCAAACCGCATGAAGCCTATACCAATCCGAAGGAATCACTCATACAATTTATGCTAATGAAATCACAAAAGTGAACCTCCCAAGTCAACTTCTACCCCATATTCAACATACTCAAATAATAAATCCATTACAACTCTAGGAAGATGTTTAAACCATAAACAACTTTTCAACACATTTGCAATTATTCATTGATACATTTATTTTAAACAATTTTTTTCTTTTTTATTTGTTATTTTCCCCTTTTTTCTTTTTCTTTTTCTTTTTCTTTTTCTTTTCCTCTTTTATTCTTTTGTTTCTTTTCCTTATAAATAAAATAAATAAAATACATCAACATGAAAATTTCAATGATAAGATATAAAATAACATCCCAACATTATAATCAATTCTCACATATGTACACCCTTACACTTAAAATTTTGTACATCCACAAACTCAACAATCACAAATGTTCCACTAGCTTTATGACTTGGGTAGGACATTTGGTTAAGTTTAAAAGCATAAAATGTGGTTTATACAAAAAAGACAGGCTAAATCTCAAAACGGTTTATCAAGGGAAAAATCATGTTGATAGGATAGGTTATTTGGCCAATCTAGTTTATGAAAAAACACAGAATGCCTAATCATATCCATGTTAATGCATGTGATAAAAATGTGGTCTCTAATAGAAATTCAACGCAAAATTGAGATGTACATGTTATGAAGGTCATACATTATCAAAAGACAATGAGAATGATATGGATGTGTCAATCAAATAAGGCCCAAAATCTCACCAACTTTGTCTACTATTAGTCACTACTCTTCTAAAGATAATACACATCGACCAATCATAAGAGCAAAAGTATATATTAAAGTTGCTATGAAATTTTCTAGTCAATTCATACTCTAATCATGATTATATAATCCCAGAAGCAATAGAAAAATGAGAAAATGTTTGTTTCATTTGTTTTATTTTTTCTTACATTTTAATTGAAAACTTAAAAACAAACAAAATAAATAAATTCAAAAACACACATGCATATAAAAAGTAATGAGAAAATGTAAAGAAAATGAAATTTACTTCCCTTGGGTTGCCTCCCAACAAACGCCTTTGTTTAAGGTCGCTGGCTCGACTCCTTCTTCTCCTCACATGACAAAATTGTGATCTTCAGGTATCATATGAGGCTCCTCCACGCGAGGTAGTTTCAGATAAGGCCTTAGTTGAACATCATCCTCCTTCAGTGTCTTCCCTATCCTCAGCTTCTCAATCCTGACTGAGTCTATACACTCCAGAAATATTTCGAACGTCTCTTTACCTTTTTCATTATCATTTAACTTCTCCAATCTATTATGTAAAGATAAAGAATTAGTTTCAAAAATAATCATGGACTCAATACTTACCTCCGAGCTAAAAGATACATCCTTTGCAGCTTTAAACTCCTTCTCAACTTCTTCGACACAAACAATTAGTTGAGGGTTGACCTCAAAATTCTCAATCTCCTCGTCACTTTGCAATGTTTTTGCACAAACGTCCATTGGGTACATCTCAAGTTGATACGGCTGCTCCTCTTCGCTTTGAGATTCTAGGTGATCAAAACTTATTGTCATCTGACCCAATTGGTATTCCATGCCCTATTAGCTTGCTTTTGTCTCTTGTCAGAATTCTTGCAACTGTTTCTGCATATCCTGTAAAAATTACAAATTATTAGTAGCAATATTATTAACAAGTTCTTCAAGACATGCGACTGAATCGTGTTGGCTCTTTGAATCTTGGGCATTAGACCATGTGATTTTTAAAAAGTACCCTCCATCTTTCTAGAATTGTAAAGTATTCTTCTGCAATTGCAACATCAACTCTTCCAAAGATAGACCAGAGTTGTGATAGGAAGCTTCTGGTCTGTACAAGAATTGTTGTGCATCCTACAAACTATCATGGAAGTAATTCTGATGACTATCCCATCTATAACAAAAGTTAGGTTGATCAGTCCAAACATTGTTATAAGATTGAGAATATGAGTTATAAAAGAAATTATTTCCGTCCATATCAATTAAAAAAAAACACGAAATAAAAATGAAAAGATCACAAAATAACAAGAAAGAAATCAATTACGAACAAATATATACAAAACATCAATTAACTCACAAACTAAAACTTAAACAACTCGCTCCCCGACAACGACGCCAATATTTGACTACGCATCGTTACGCTAGTCAAAATAAAATAACTAGACTACTACTATAGTAGTGGCAAGTTTAGGTCGATCCCACAGAGTGTGTGTGTAAAGTTTATAGAATGAAATTAATCGGAGTGTAGAAAAAAGGGGGGTTTGGATTTTTAAAGAAGAAAATACAATAAAACTAATTAATAAAAACGAATAAAGAAAACATTTAAAAAATGATAAAGGTGGAGAATTCGGTTGGGGTTCAGTTCTTTAATTCAATCTCAGCCTACACGCTCATTAAGAATATTTCATTAATTTGATGCTCTTTAACCTCTCATAGCAACTATTAATCGTGGGTTAATAATTAATCTGAGTTTTTCCTTAGGTTTTGTTTAATTAAGATACGACCGTTAATTAAACATAACCACCAAATAACCTAGGATACGATCTCTAGATTTAATTAGGCAGTAGTATTATGAATTAAGAAAACTAATTAATCAAGGTAACAATCACATACGATGCGTCATTTAACCTAGGTCATGTTATCCCTAATGATTACGAATCATTAGCCGCTACATATAAATTTCAACATAATAATTACGGATTATATCGAAATTTTAGCAATGGTTTTATAATTGACAATTCAATGAACGCATTAAAATCATCAACTCACAATACCTAATAGGTTCATACATAAATAACTGAATAATAACGAAAATCTGATTATCCATACACAATCAAATCAATTAATATAGGATAACATAATCAATTCTTAATGAGATAAAGAAACAACAAAATAATAAAAAATTACTTAACCTAGGTTGTCAGCATCAATGTCACCTCTGAACCAGTGTCGGGCTGCCTAACCCTTTATAGGTCTTCTCCGAAAAAATGCTTCAGCCACTATGTTATAGCACATACTAAAGACCCCTTCATTGTAGCGTCTACTATTGCCCACTCTATTTATTTGTTCCTGTAGTGTGATGGGACAAATAAATCTTGAGGGTTTATTATCCCCACACGCTATTCACTGCTCTGTGTTTTTATTAAAACGCCTAACACGCTCCTTGGAATGCAGAAGCCCCCACTGAAGATGCAGCTGCTGCCTTCACTGTGCTTGTTGATTGGACAATTAAGTTTTGTAGCTCTCTTTAAATCCTTCTGCTCACGCCTCTTCTTACACCTACTCCCCTCTCCAATGCGTTTTATTCCTCCAGTGTTGCTACTGTGCTTGTTCACTGTGGCTTAATGGGACGAATAAACGTCCCCCTTATTTAATCCTTCTGCGCTCGTTCTGCTAATCAAAATGACTAATAGTGCAACGTTTCCTGCACAACGCACAATGCAGCACATACTCCTGTGCATTTTGGAACGTTCCATTTAGTTTCTATTTTATGTTTGTTAAAATTGAATCCAGGTCTCCATCTTTGGATGAACATTGGCTACCCACTAACATGTCATGGCCCCTGTTCTAGTATTTCTGGAATGTTGTTTTCAGAGTTGAACTTGAAGATGAATGAGTCATCATCCAGAAGCATGACTTTCTCTAAGCCTTTCTTCCCTCATCGAGCCTTTGCCCAATCTTTCACAACTGGAAAAGCTATTCGCTTATTCCAAAATACCTCAACCAATGCAGAAGCCCAGAAATTAGCTCCTACTTTAAAGAGTTCTATAGGAGGGGGTTAAAATTCCATCCTTCGTAACATTTTGGAAGTGACGCAGGGCACCCCGATTGAATTGAATCTGAGGCCTGGATTTCCATGCTCCTACATTACGCTTCACGATCATCGTATTTTTCTTCAAGTTGGAGTCTTGGCTCATCAATTTATGACTTGACACTTTCGTATATATAGAAGCCTTACCCACCTTTGTTGGAGACGCATTAGGATGACTCTCTGGGGAGCCTCGAAGAACTTCTATACTAAGAGTTGGGAATTTTTCTTTAAAGAGGGAGGTTTCCACATTCTCCATAGACAATGGAGGAGCTCCCTCCGCTAAGACAGAAGGTACAACCACCCTGGAGCTACTATCGAACTTGTGTGGGTAGCATTAGGAATGAGTCCAAATCTAGATGTTGACCCCCGAATTTTTTCTCCTAAGTTAAGCATGATTTAAATTATTTATGAAGTTTTGATGGATAAAATTTTTTAGAGTTAATAATTATGTTAAGGTTAGTAGGATTTTATTGCATGGGCTAATTGAATTAAGGTGGTAAGATTGTATAAGGGCATTTTTGGTAGTTTACTTAAGCATAAAGACCATAAGGCACATAAGGAAGGGTAAAATGGACATTTTACAATCATTAAGCACAAAAAGGGAAGAAAAATTGTTGTCTTGCATTTGAAGAAGAGAGAACGTGAGTGAGAAGAAGAAGAGAGAAAAATGTAAAGAGAAGAAGAGGAGGAGAGAAAGAAGAGAAAACAAGCTAGGTTTTTAATTTTTCTTAGCCTTCAAGAGAGATTTTGAGGTTGTTCAAGAAGAGAAAAAAGTAGGGGAAGAGAAGAGATTTCATTAGAGACAAGAAACTCTTCATTTGGTGAAGATTCAAGGTAAGGTCTTATTTAATCTTTTAGATTTTTGGAAGAATTTTGGTTCAAGAAGCTTAGGAAACGCATGGGTCTTTCTAGGATTAATTTTTCATATGTTTCTTTGGGTTCTCAATTGATATTCTTATTGAATGGGAAATTTGCCATTGATGAAGGGAATCAAGAAAGGCAAGAGGAGCAAGAGGAGAGGCATCTTTGAACAAGTATTAAGCAAAGAATTTAAAGTGGGTTTCATGTTTATAATTGAGTTAATAAGCTATTAATGTTTCTTTCAAATAAATGGAAATAAATGATTTCTACTACTTCATAAATGTGCATTTATTGCTCTTTAAAGACTTTGATAAAGTATTACATGTTTAGGGTGGAATTTATGAGCCATGAACATTTTTCAAATCAAGAAGTTAAATGTTTTCAATCGTGTTATAAATGTTGCATTTATTGCTTCTTGAATGATTTGAGAAATTGCCATATGCTTTGGTATGTGAATTGTGTTGATGATTAATGGAATAAATGTGAAAATGGTTTTTGAAAAGATATTGTGTTTTTGAAATCAAGTTTCAAAAATATGTCATTTTGGGCAACAAATTTACAAGTGGTGAAATGCATGATTATGTGGGTTTATTGTTGGCCCCTGAATTTTTTTTATTGAATAAGCATGATTTCAAATTTATTTTTGAGGTTTTGATTGATTAATTGTTTTTGGTTAGATTTTAATTAGAATGTAAATGGTTGGAGGATTTTATTGTTTAGATTGATGGAATTAGAAGTTATTAAATGGAGAAATTAAGATTAAGTTAGATTATTGTATGGTGTTAGTTAAATTGAAGGAATAAGATTGTATAAGGACAATTTGGGAAGATCACTTAAGGTTAAAAGGTCTAAGGCTTACAAGGAGGGTTAGATGGGTCTTTTTAGCTTCATTAAAAAGAAAGAAGGAAACAAAAGCATTTTGTCTAATTTTTGAAAGAAAGGAACAAAAATTTAAAGTAAAAGAGAGAGTGAGTTTCGGTGGAGGGAGAAGAGAAAGAAGAAAGAAAGCAAAGGTTAGGTCTTGATTTTTCTAAGCTTTCAAGAGGGATTTTGGAGTTTGTTTGAGAAGGAAAAAGAAAGAGGAGGTTTAGAGCTTTCATTTGAGCCAAGAAGCAAAGTGATTAGTGAAGATCCAAGGTAAGTGTATAGTAAATTCTTTGGAATTTTGAAGGAGTTTTGGTTCAAATGGCTTAGGAAAAGTATGGGTATAAGTGTTCTAGGATAAATTTCATGTTTTGTTTCCTTAGGTTTTCTAATTTTAAGATCTTTTTTTGATTTTGGTGTTTTTATGATTGTGAAGAAATTCAAGGGAGGCAAGAGGAGCAAGAGGAAAGGCATCTTGAACAAGTCTAAAGCAAGAGATTTTAAGGTGGGTAACATCTTTATAATTGAGAAAATGAGCTAGTACCATTATTGTCAATAAATGAAATTTAATGCTTTCCAACAACTTTAAAAATGTGTATTTATTATTCTTTAGTATGATTTGAGAATATGATATGTGTCTTTTCTTATAAATGAATTGTGAGAATGTTTTCATATTGTGTTGATGATTGTAAAAGAATGTGACTTTTGGAAGAATGCAATGGTTATAAAAATTGCTTTAAAAAATGTCGCATTTTGGCCAATATGTTTGAAAAGTGTGAAATGTATGCTTATATGGGTTTGTGGTGATCCCTTAAGTAAGTCAAGTGCACTTATCTATAGACTTTTCCCGCTTGCCAGCTAGTGGTATGGAGCTCCTCACGGACTCCCATAAATTCATGGCTACACTTGACTGCTACGCAGAAATATGTAGTACGTTCTGTTTTGGATCCACTCGAACCATTTCCGATGTGTTTATGTGATTATGTTTTGAAGTCATTTTGATGCATTCGTGTGTTAATTTTGTAAATGGCTTGATAAGTTGTAAGTTTTGGAACACATATGTAGCATATTTGAAAATGTAAATTTTGCATTGGAAATAAAATGATTCAAGGATTTTTTTGCTTGTGTTATTGGTTATAAATATGTTACTCACGAGCCGTCTAGCTCACCCCCTTCTTTCCTCCCATCCGTAGGCAATAAGCAAGAAAATGAGTGATCGAACCGAGGTCAAGGCATCACTCTTGTTTGATTTTTGATTTTTGAAGCTATATTTTGTAAACAAAGCTTTAGTTGTAAGCGATCTAGAAGGGGGGTTGAATAGATCTTTAATCTTTTTGTAATTTTCTACAATAAAATCAGAAGTTAATTCACACAAAAATAATTTAATCAAATCTAAATATAAAAGAGTAGGGAAGAAGAGCAAACATTGTTTTTATAGAGGTTCGGTGCTAAGACCTACGTCCTCTACCTAAGCTCCCACTTAGGATTTTGCGAACCACTTTATTACATACTTTGTAGTTCAGTGTGAACTCTTACAATACCGCTTGATTTCCGGCTCAAGCTACCTTTACACTTGATTTATCTTCCGGCACAAATCCTACCAGCACCACTTGATTTCCGACTCAAGCTACCTAACACGTGACCTTTCACTAGTCACTGAAATTGTAAGAGAAATAAGATAAAGATTGAAGAACAAAGCTCAATACAATGATGTAACAAGATAAGAGCAATAATGAGCAACTTTGGAGCAATAGAAGGGTATTTTCGCTTATATAACTTCCATACACTCTTCATCAATCATCCACTCTTTATACTTGAAGAAAATAGCTGTTGGAAGTCATTCTATCCGTTGTATAATTGATATGATCGTTCCTTAATATCCTCCTTTCCATTTGTGGCTAATTGAACCGTTGGAATTTATTTGTTGTACCCACAAGTCGACTTGTCGAGTGTATAGTCGACTTGTGTCAACGACTTACGTAAAATTCATCTCCGCTCTTTAATAAGTCGACTTGTGCTGTGTAAGTCGACTTGTGGTCCTCGATAAGTCGACTTATGTACTATTAGTCGACTTGTGTTGACAGATCTTCATATATTAGTCGACTTATGATGTTCTAGTCGACTTATGTTGTTCTCACTTGATATATAAGTCGACTTATGATGTGCTAATCGACTTATGTTGGCTTCAACGATTATATTACATGAAATCTTGATCTTTAATTGTTGGGATACATATCTTTGAAGTTCCTTATCCATAATCTTCATCCTTGAATATCTCTTGCACATTTAAGGTAATTTCCATCTTGATTCCACAATGATTAATCTCTTTCCCATCAAAGATTAATGCTATCTTGATTTGCACAATTCTTTTATTGAATATCAATCCCAAAATACCTGAAACAATTTCTTAACCAATTCTATACATTTTATTGTTATCAAAACATAAGTGAGATTTAATTTGTCAACCACCATTGGTCCAACAATCTCCCCCTTTTTGATAATGACAAAACACTTAGAAATTGTTTAAAAAATGAAAACAAAGAAACATTGATCAAGGATTTTATACCTTGTCATTTTGGTTAGAAGTCTCCCCCTCAATCATATAAATCATTGAATTTAATAACCTTGTAAGATCACATTAAATAGAGAAACAAGTCATCAAACACAAATAGTCTCAAGTAACAGTCACAAACAATATGAAATGTTGGTCTTGGCTAGATAGAAAAACCATCATGGTGGAGAAACATCATCATGAATAAATCTCAAAAGTAGAAGAGAATATGTTTTCGGAGATTTTTGGGAAAAATATAATTTTTAAAGAAGACCCAGATAACTTATATTCGACTGGTAGTTCATAAGCAAACACAAAGAAAATGCAAATTCATTACATAACATAACAATCCAACAATGAAACCCGTGTAAACATAAGTCGACTTGTTTTACCTCCATAAGTCGACTTATCGACCCTTATAAGTCGACTTGTCGATTTTTATAAGTCGACTTATCCTGAAATTTCTTCATTTCCATAGTGTTGTGTACATCATAGGTTGACTTATTGACCCACACAAGTCGACTTGTTAGCAGACTTGTCACCAATTAGTCGACATCCATTATCAATGTACCATATGCTTGGTGGATTTTCATTCCTTGCTTGTACCTACAACTGAAACATTCTTTCTACTCAATGGTACCCAGGCCATTTTGGGTCCATTTTGGTTAGTCATATAAACCACATTAGGAGGAGTTGTACCTTTTACTACCCAGATTTTCTTCACATTAATACATCTTCTAATACTTCTGCATGCAATTTCTATATGACCATCTTTTAAGCATCTAGCACATTTAGCAACTTTGCCATCTTTAGTAAATTTAGAAATCAAAGAACAGTCTCTATCAAATGGATCATATCCTAAACCATGTTTAGAAATTGAATATCTTTGTAAAAATAACATCTTTTCAAACTTTTCATTCCCACCAGCAAATTTTTCAACCACATAAGAAAATTCCTTTCTAAGTCTATCAAGCTCACAAGTAAGATTTTCTTTTTCAGCAAGGCATGTAGAGTGATCTTCCTTAGTGCAATCTAAATCATCAATAGTCTCATGCAAGACACCATTTTCAGCAACTAGCTCTCTTATTTTCTTTCTCAATTTCTTGTTGATTTCAATAGCTTCTTCAAAATCGATTTGTAAAGCATTAAAAAAATCTATAAGATCTTGATCAATGAAAGTTACCTCATCTTCTTCATCACTTATTGAGGAGCTATTATCCATGAGAGCTAAGTTGTTTTCATCATTGCTTTGGTATACTTCCTCATCATCACTCCAAGTGGCTACTAGGCTAGCTTTCTTTTTCCCTTTTTCATACTTGTCATTTCCTCCGCCACGTAATTCTCTCTTCCTATTTTTGTGTAGTCCCTTGAATTTTCTCAAGTTTCTAGCATACATTGCTAGCTCTTCATCTTCTTCCTCCTTATCTAATTTTTTATCACTTTCATCCACAAAAGAAGTGTTAGCTTTAAAAGCAATTGAATTTTGTGACTTACCTCTTCCTCCTCTTGATTTGAGAATGATCTCATAGTTTATGAGAGATCCCACCAAGGCGTTGAATTCCAAATGATTGAGATCCTTAGACTCCATAATAGCTGTGACTTGTGAGTCCCATTCTTTTGGTAGTGAACGAAGAATCTTTTTCACCTTCTCGCTATCCGTTATATGCTTTCCAAGGTTGCCTAGTTCATTTATGATTTCTACAAAATGATCAAGCATAGTGGAAATAGACACACCTTCCTTCATGACAAACATTTCATAGTCATGGAGAAGCATGTTAATCTTTATCTCTCGAGCTTGATTGGTTCCTTCATGGGTGATACGAAGTCTTTCCCACATTTTCTTGGCGCTGGTACAAGAATTAACTCAGTTTCTTTCCTCAACCGTAAGAGCGCAATATATCAACTTCATAGCTTTCGCGTTGATGTAGGCTTGACTCCAGTCATTGTCGTCATATTCCAGCTCCGTTTTTAACTCACCATTTTTTTTCAAAGGTGCTTGTGGACCGAAGATGATGATCTTCCAATACTCCACTCCTTCGCTTATAATATGATACTTTATAGGATTTTTCCAAGAAGAGTAGTTAGTACCATTAAACAAAGGAGGGCGATAATTTGTGTTACCTTCTTCCGTTAGTTTGTTGTGTGCCATCCTTGGATACTTCTGCTCTGATACCAATTGTAAGCGATCTAGAAGGGGGGGTTGAATAGATCTTTAAGCTTTTTGTAATTTTCTACAATAAAATCTGAAGTTAATTCACACAAAAACAATTTAATCAAATCTAAATATAAAAGAGTAGGGAAGAAGAGAAAACACTGTTTTTATAGAGGTTCGGTGCTAAGACCTACGTCCTCTACCTAAACTCCCACTTAGGATTTTGCAAACCACTTTATTACACACTTTGTAGTTCAGTGTGAACTCTTATAATACCGCTTGATTTCCGGCTCAAGCTACCTTTACACTTGATTTGTCTTCCGGCACAAATCCTACCAACACCACTTGATTTCCAGCTCAAGCTACCTTTACAAATGATTTATCTTCTGGCATAAATCCTACCAACACCACTTGATTTTCGGCTCAAGCTACCTCACATGTGACCTTTCACTAGTCACTCAAATTGTAAGAGAAATAAGATAAAGATTGAAGAACAAAGCTCAATACAATGATGTAACAAGATAAGAGCAATAATGAGCAACTTTGGAGCAATAGAAGAGTATTTTTGTTTATATAACTTCCATACACTCTTCATCAATCATCCACTCTTTATACTTGAAGAAAATAGCTGTTGGAAGCCATTCTAGCTGTTGTATAATTGATATGACCGTTCCTTAATATCCTCCTTTCCATTTGTGGCTAATTAAACCGTTGGAATTTATTTACTGTACCTATAAGTCGACTTGTCGAGTGTATAAGTTGACTTGTGTCAATGACTTATGTAAAATTCATCTCCGCTCTTCAATAAGTCGACTTGTGCTGTGTAAGTCGACTTGTGATCCTCGATAAGTCGATTTATGTACTATTAGTCGACTTGTGTTGACAGATCTTCATATATTAGTTGACTTATGATGTTCTAGTCGACTTATGTTGTTCTCACTTGATATATAAGTCGACTTATGATGTGCTAGTCGACTTATGTTGGCTTCAACGATTATATTGCATGAAATCTTGATCTTTAATTGTTGGGATACATATCTTTGAAGTTCCTTATCCATAATCTTCACCCTTGAATATCTCTTGCACATTTAAGGTAATTTCTATCTTGATTCCACAATGATTAATCTCTTTCCCATCAAAGATTAATGCTATCTTGATTTGCACAATTCTTTTATTGAATATCAATCTCAAAATACCTGAAACAATTTCTTAACCAATTCTATACATTTTATTATTATCAAAGCATAAGTGAGATTTAATTTGTCAACCACCTTTGGTCCAACATTAGTTGTATTTATGGAGCAAAATTACTGTTCATGTAGTTTCTTTGAAATTTAAATTTTCAAGACTTTATTGTATTGGGGCTAGAAATGTCCACTAAAGCTTTGTAAGAATTCATATTGTGATATTAATGAAAGACATTTGGGTTTTATTGTGTTTTATCGATGTTTGTTCTTAAGGTGACGTTGCATTGTTTTGTAAATGTCCATAAGGGTAGGTTTGTGTATGTTCTGTTTTGAGGCAAATTCTGCACTAATATGGATTGTATTGGATCAAGTAGCCTTCTTGAAAGTTATAGAGGAAATTGTAGAACTTCCTTTTAAGTCCTTCATGGAAATTATAGAACTTCCTTTTAGCTTTCTATTGATACCAAATGTGCAAATTTTGGAGTTCTGAGTAAGAAGTTATGAATTTTTGAAGTTAGGTTGTTGAATTGAGCCAACCCTCAAGGTTGGCCTCGCGCTTGAGCGCTCAGGTACTCTCGCGGGCTCGCGCACGCCACGTCGAACTTGCGACGCGACCGATTTTTGATTTCCTTCTCCGATTTCGACCTCTTTCTGCTCTTTTGGCCATAACTTTTTCTTCCAACCTCCAATTGACCTGATTTTTAAGCCGTTAGATTTCTAAGACATTTCTATACCCTTGCATAAAAATTTACAGCTTTTTATATTAATTTGTAAATTATGGATTGAATCAAAGTGGGAAGATCGGTTAAAAGAATATGAGTTGGATATTTTTCTGAACAGACTTCAGTATTTTGATGATATCTTGATCTGTAGAGCTTCAATTGAGTTGATTCTTATTGCTAAAAAAAACTAGAGACATGGAGCTACAATTTATTTGAAGGAATAAAATTTCAATTTAGGCCCTAAGACTTTCAATTTCTAAAGTGAATTAGGGTGTGGTATTCGGTCTCGGTTTAATTTTAGCCCGAAAGTGTTTTGGCCAATACTTCTTTATTTCTGAACCAAATTGAGCATTTTTAGTGTCGTTAGAAACTTAAGGCAATGAAGAAAAAATGTTGTGAAGAAGTCTTATTGAAGTTTCTTTATGAGCTATCCCAAAAACTGTTCGAAAGTAAGTGAGATGAGTTAGTTTTTGAGGTTTGACTTGGTGTGGGCACACCAACCTTGTGGGATGCGCGCCTAGATGTCACGTAGGATGTCGGCACATGACTCAAAAGGGCGGGGTCTCAACATTTGCGGTGGTTTATTATGTTATGTCAAGTGCACTTTGACTTTATTAAACACTTCTCTCACCTGCTCGCTAGTGGCTCGAAGCTCCCTCTTGGACTCCCTCATGTTTACGACTATATAAGACCATTATGTGAGATTGCGATAGTATGTTCTGTTCACTACTACACAAGACCATTATGTGGGAATGTGTTAGTATGTTCTATTTACGAAGCTACCCAAACCATTTTTTATTTGATTATGTGTTTAGAATGTGTTGATAAGTTTGATGGATGCATGACTTATGTTGCTTATAAATTGCTTGATAATGTGAGAATTTGGGAACTATTTGTTTTATAGATTTGATGCAAAATTATTATGACATTGAGTATTTTTTGATGGTATTGCTTGTTTTCAATTAGAAACTTGTACCACATAAGCTTTCAAGCCCACCCTCATTCTTCTAAAAATCTTCAAGTGATGAGCAAGAGATCGAGTGAAAGAGAGTCGAGGCATCACTTTGATTATGCATATTTTATTATTGCTTTTGTAAACACGAGGCTTTAGTCACATTTCAACTATCTTTTGTATTTTGGGATTTTGTGAAATGATGTATAGTGTCTTGAAATTCCCATTAAAGCTTTGTAAACTCTTATCTTTTAATGTTAATGAAAAATGATTGTGTTTTGTTAACGATTCTCAAAGTTTGTATGTTGCATTTTTCAAGTTTTCCGTAAGGATAAAAAGTGTGTTCTGAATTTAGGGAAAAAATAGTCATGATATAAGCAAAATTAGACAAAGTTGTCTTCATCGAAATTTCTTATCCTCTTAGCTTTCCAACGATATATAGTTTGGAATTTTTGGACTTCAAATGAGAAAGTTATGGTCGTTACATGATAATGGGTGTTGGTAGTCTGCAGCACTATCCTTGACAGGTTTTCTATTTGATCATCAAAGTTTACCACAACAAATTCAAAAATACACTGCAGTGAACTTTTCCAGAAGGGTCTTCCTTCAAGTTTCGCTGTGGCGAACTTTTTCTTAGGGTCTTTTCCTTCACCTTCAAAGTTCGTGGCAGCAAATTTTTTATAAGGACTTTTAATTTGTAATTTTTTAAAAGCAAAATCTCTCTTTAAGGTCTTCACAGAAGTTATAGATCTAGAAGTCCTCTTCGAAACCATCCTAGAATGACCTTCATTTGACATCTCTAGTGAAAGTTATGCATATTATACCAGAATAGATACAATTATGATTGTGGACTTATAAATGTCTTTCTATAATAAAGGTTACTTCAGATGGACCTTGAGTGCCACACATTCTGTAGCACCCCCTTACCATAGAATATGTACCGGGACGCCCGTAGGTCATTCCGACACACACCCTACATTAAAGGTGCACTACGAACAATCACTAAAACTCCACATGGCATCCAAGTATCATAAAGCATTAATATGAAATCCACTAATTTTTTGAAACCATAAATTCTCATTTCATAACCTCAAAGCAGTAAATTTACACAACTGGTATTTTCTGTACATTACTCCAAAAGAAAATCAAACAAAAAGCTAGTTAGGTCATCCCTCAAAAAGTGCCAGCTGACCGACCTGTGTGCCATGACTTCTCTTGCCCAGTTGGTTTCTCAAATTCCTGATTGCTTACATGCTCTGTATGAATTACTTGCAAAGGTGAACTGTATGATCACTGGCGTGTTTAGGATCAAATTGCATGCTACTACTGAATTGGATTGGACTATTACATGATTACTGAAATCTATTGGATTGAATTGCATGCTTTTACTGTACTGGACTAGATCACGGTGTAATATCGAAGCGATATCTTGGGCTTTATAGCCATAATTACTGAATCACTGAACACTGCATCGCATGCATAAATGCATGATCAGATAATGGATGTGTCCCAAGTTGCTATTATCACTGAAAAGAGCCTCGAGCTCTCACATCATCTTGACGGGCTTAGCCCAGGGGAGAAATCCTCGACGCATCCCTACTTTCATTGTTGAGCACTTGGGCACAACACTGAATAACTGGAAAAGAGTCACATATGCATTGCATACACCTGAATGACTGTTTTGTGACAATTACTGCTTTCGTGATGACATGAATTACTGTAAACTGCGATATGATACTGTAAAGTGTTACATGTTGCTGTAAATTGTTACATGTTACTGCAAATTGTTATAGAATGCTGTAAACTGTTATATTATACTGATGACTGAATATTACTGTATTATGCGATACGCCATGTGCGTAATGCATGATTTGAGTGAACCATCGATGATGGTTTCTCACTGAGTTCGCAAACTCACCCAACATTGCAAATATTTTTCAGGGATCGAAGAGTACCCCGTTGGGCACGGGAGTATGAGTACGGATTGCAAGTCAGAGTTAAGGTCGGGATCAGTTCACGTCTGCATTTGTGTCTTTTGAATTATATGTAAATTTGTATTTCCGCAAGATTTGTACTGGTATTGCTGAGTGCCCGATTGATTAATGTTGTATTGTAATTTGATTACCGAAATAATGTTCTGATTGAAAATGATTTCGTATTAGAACGGGCCCAAATTATTTGTTGATATTTGTGCACTCGATGGGTTTTAAAAATATCTATATATATTACCAAGTTTTAAACTGTATTGACTGCTCTAGCATACCACCCTCGCGGGTTTCAGGCTCGGATATCACCGTCGATGTCGGGTTCGGGTCTCGCGGGAGTGGGGTGCTACACGTTCACCGCGGCGTATTTTTCCCGAAGGGCACTTGAATATTTTCTTCAATGTTCACCGTGGTGAAAATTTATTTCGCCGCGACAAACCCATAATGTTGCCTGCGAAATTTTTCTTTATTTTCTTGAATATCTTCCATTTTCCTCTCGCATGATCTTCACTCGACAGTGCTCATGTTTTATGACTCTGGATAGTTTCCAACATCTTATGGTATCAACACAACTAGGATTAGGAGTATCATTGGCATGAAATGGTGGTTTTACAATACGAAATAAACAAGCATTGTTTTGAATGAGACATATGTGTAAACGATCTAGAAGGGGGGTTGAATAGATCTATAAAGCTTTTCTTAAAGTTCTACAAAAAATTAGAAGTTAATTCACACAAAACAATTTAAACAAATTTAAATGCAAGGAGTAGGGAAGAAGAGCAAACACTGTTTTTATAGAGGTTCGGTGCTAAGACTTACGTCCTCTATCTAAGCTCCCACTTAGGATTTGGCAAATCACTTTACTACACACTTTTTAGTTCAGTGTGAACTTTTACAACACCTCTTAATTTCCGGCTCAAGCTTCCTTTACAATTGATTTGTCTTCCGGCACAAATCCTACCTCACAAGTGATTTTTCTCTAATCACTCAACTCAAAAAATAACAAAGATAAAGGTGATGGAATAACGATCAATACAAATTTGATACTAGCTAAGAGCAATTGAGAGCTAATTAGGAAAAATGGTAGTATGCTTTTTTTTGCAATGTCGACTTCACACTTATTCCTTGATGTTCTGTCTATTCATTTGCGGCTTCAGATGAATATAGCCGTTGTGGATCTCCTTCTAGCCTTTGCTTGATTTCTCATAGCCATTACTTGATTTCTTCCTTTCCATTTGTAGTCAATTGACTCATCAGATTTTGTTCAGCTACACCTGATAGTCGACTAGTCGAGGTGTTATAGTCAACTAGTACCTTATAGTCAGCTTGTCTTCAAAGCATCAGTCAACTAACTCTTACGTTTTTCATGTCAGTTTCAACTCTGCTCTTCAAATAGTCAACTTATGTGATGATAGTCGACTAGTGCTCCTTTTCACTTGATTAATAGTCGACTTGTAACAAGTTGGTCGACTTATTTCATGCCCCACTTATATATCTAAATATTATTAGTCGACTTGCCACATTGTAGTCGACTAGTGATAACTCCAAACGGATAGATTTAACAAGATCTTCCCATAATCTTCATTTTTGAATATCTCTAGCACATTTAAGGTAATTTCCATCTTGATTCCACAATGATTAATCTCTTGCCCATCAAAGATTAATGTTATCTTGATTTGCACAATTCTTTTATTGAATATCAATCCTAAAATACCTGAAATAATTTCTTAACCAATTTTATACATTTTATTATTATCAAAACATAAAAGGATTCAATTTGTCAACCACCATTGGTCCAACAATCTCCCCCTTTTTGATAATGACAAAACATTTAGAAATTGTTTAAGAAATGAAAACAAAGAAACATTGATCAAGGTTTTTATGCCTTGTCATTTTAGTTAGAAGTCTCCTCTCAATCATATAAATCATTGAATTTAATAACCTTGTAAGAACAAATTTATAAAGGTAATTTGAAATCAAGATAGACTTAAATCAAACATACTCCCCCTTAATCAAGTAACTAAAGAATATCCAATTTCCAATTTTACTCCCCCTTTTTGTCATAATCAAAACAATCAATATGAAGATGAAATAGAGGAAACACAAATAGTCATCAATATAAAACAAAAATATGAAGAGGAAAAATTATCGCAATTATATTAAATAGAAGAACAAACCATCAAACACCAATAGTCTTAAATACAAATAAAAACAAACAAACAATAAGAAGAAAACAATATGAAATGTTGGTCTTGGCTGGATACAAAAACCATCATGGTGGAGAAACATCATCATCAAGAAATCTCAAAGGTAGAAGAGAATGTGTTTTTGGAGATTTGAGGAAAAATGAGTTTTTAAAGAAGAGGCAGATGACTTATAGTCGACTGGTAGGATGTTAGTCGACTAATAAAAATAAAATGAAGAATGGGGGTTGTCTAGCATAAAACTAGTCGACTAGTCGTGTATTATTAGTCGACTGGTTTTGAAAAATAGATGAATTAGTCGACTAGTCGAAGACTATTAGTCGACTATAACTGTAATATGTGCAACAGGCAACATAATAACTCGAGTAATTCCTTAACTTCAGTCGACTTAAACTCCAACTAGTCGACTGGAATGATGCTAAACTCCAAATAAATCACATTTTAGCCAAAGTGTAGATCATGATGACGTATTCTCAGATGGAATAGCATATTTGCCTAATATTTGACCATTTTGTTGTGCTAATGTTTGCATAAAATTACAATCAACCAATAGAATTCAAGTCACACATACCAAGTCTCAATTTAATGTTCACAAACAATTCTTCTTTAAGAGGTTTTGTAAAAATATCAGCTAAATGATCATTATAAGATACATGTTTCAAGCAACATTTTCATTCTTTTTAACCATACAATGAGATGATTCAAATGTCACATTAAAATTCATATCACACAATTGAGAGACACTTAGCAAATTATGTTTCAAACCATCAACAAGTAAAACATTGTCAATGGTAGGCAAAGGTTCCTTACCCACTTTACCAACACCAATGACTTTACCTTTGTTGTTGTTTCCAACTATGGCATATCCTTGATTCTTTGGTCTGATTTTTACAAATAGGTTTTTGTCTCCACTCATATGCCTTGAACATCCACTATCAATGCACCATGTGCTTGGTGGATTTTCTTTACTTGCTTGTTCCTACAATAGAAACATTCTTTCTTCTCATTGGTACCCAAGCCATTTTGGGTCCATTTTGGTTAGTCATATAAGCCACATTATGAGGTGTTGTACCTTTTACCACCCATATTTTCCTAACATTAATACATCTCCTAATACTTTTACATGCAATTTCTATATGACCATCTTTCAAACATTTATCACATTTAGCAACTTTTCCATCTTTAGTAAATTTAAAGATCAAGGAACAATCTCTATCAAAAGGATCATATCCTAAACCATGTTTAGAAATGGAATATCTTTGTAAAGATAACATCTTTTCAAACTTATCATTCCCATCAGCAAATTTTCCAACCACATAAGAAAACTCTTTTCTAAGTCTATCAAGCTCACTAGTAAGATTTTCTTTTTCAGCAAGGTATGCAGAATGATCTTCCTTATTGCAATCTAAATCATCAATAATCTCATGCAAAACATTATTTTCAGCAATTAGATCTCTTATTTTCTTTCTCAACCTCTTGTTGATTTCAATAGCTTCTTTAAAATCAATTTGTAAAGCATTAAAAGAATCTCTAAGATCTTGATCAATGAATGTTACCTCATCTTCATCATCACTTGTTAAGGAGTTACTTGCCATAAGAGCCAAGTTGTTTTCATCATTGCTTTAGTATGCTTCCTTATCATCACTCTAAGTGGCTACTAGGCTAGCTTTCTTTTTTCCTTTGTCATACTTGTCATTTTTCTGAAAATTTGAAGTAAAGGATGAGCTTTTGCATTCTTTAGCATGATGTCCTCTTTTTCCACATTTTCAACATTCTTCATTGCTCTTATTTTCTTCATAGCCCTTAGACCTTCTTTCCATGATGTACTTCTTTCTTTCTTCATTTATTCCACCACGTAATTCTTTCCTCCTATTTTTGAGTAGTCCTTTAAATTTTCTCAAGTTTCTAGCATACATTGCTATTTCTTCATCTTCATCTTCTTCATCTATTTCCTCGTCACTTTCATCAAGAGAAGAAGTATTAGCTTTTAAAGCAATTGACTTTTGTAACTTACCTCTTCTTCCTCTTGATTTGAGAATGATCTCATAGTTTATGAGAGATCCCACTAAGGCGTTGAATTCCAAATGATTGAGATCCTTAGACTCCATAATGGTTGTGACTTGTGAGTCCCATTCTTTCGGTAATGAACGTAGAATCTTTTTCACCTTCTTGCAATCCGTCATGTGCTTTCCAAGATTTCCTAATCCATTGATAATTTCTGCAAAACGATCAAGCATAGTGGAAATAGACTCACCTTCCTTCATGACAAACATTTCATAGTCATGGAGTAGCATGTTGATCTTTGTTTCTTGAACTTGGTTGGTTCCTTCGTGAGTAATGTGAAGTCTCTCCCACATTTTTTGAGCGCTAGTGCATGAGTTCACTCAATTTCTTTCCTCAATAGTGAGAGCGCAGTATATCAATTTCATTGCTTTTGCGTTGATGTAGGCTTGCTTCCAATCATTGTCATCATATTCCAGCTCTGTTTTCACGTCACCATTTTCTTTTAATGGAACATGTGGACCGAAGATGATGATCTTCCAATACTCCACTCCTTCAATTATGATATGATACTTCATAGGATTTTTCCAAGAAGAATAGTTAGTACCATTAAACAAAGGAGGGCGATTATTTGTGTTACCTTCTTCCGCTAGGTTATTGTGTGCCATCCCTGGATACTTCTGCTTTGATACCAATTGTAAATGATCTAGAAGGGGGGTTGAATAGATCTATAAAGCTTTTCTTAAAGTTTTACAAAAAATCAGAAGTTAATTCACACAAAACAATTTAAACAAATTTAAATGCAAGGAGTAGGGAAGAAGAGCAAACACTGTTTTTATAGAGGTTTGGTGCTAAGACCTACGTCCTCTACTTAAGATCCCGCTTTGGATTTGAAAAATCACTTTACTACACACTTTTTAGTTCAGTGTGAACTTTTACAACATCTCTTGATTTCCAACTCAAGCTACCTTTACAATTGATTTGTCTTCTGGCACAAATCCTACATCACAAGTGATTTTTCTCTAATCACTCAACTCACAAAATAACAAAGATAAAGATGATGGAATAACGCTAAATACAAATTTGATACTAGCTAAGAGCAATTGAGAGCTAATTAGGAATAATGGTAGTATTCTTTTTTTGCAATATCGACTTCACACTTATTCCTTGATGTTCTGTTTATTTATTTGTAGGCTTCAGATGAATATAGCCGTTGTGGATCTCCTTGTAGTCGTTACTTGATTTATTCCTTTCCATTTGTAGTCAATTGACTCATCAGATTTTGTTCAGCTACACCTAATAGTCGACTAGTCGAGGTGTTATAGTCGACTAGTACCTTATATTCAGCCTGTCTCCAAAGCATCAGTCGACTAACTCTTATGTTTTTCATGCAAGTTTCAACTCCGCTCTTCGAATAGTCGACTTATGTGACGATAGTCGACTAGTTCCCCTATTCACTTGATTAATAGTCGACTTGTAACAAGTTGGTCAACTTATTTCATGCCCCACTTACATATTTAAATATTATTAGTCGACTTGCCACATTGTAGTCGACTAGTGATGACTCCAAACGGATAGATTTAACAAGATCTTCCCATAATCTTCATCTTTGAATATCTCTAGCACATTTAAGGTAATTTCCATCTTGATTCCACAATGATTAATCTCTTGCCCATCAAAGATTAATGCTATCTTGATTTGCACAATTATTTTATTGAATATCAATCCCAAAATACCTGAAATAATTTCTTAACCAATTCTATACATTTTATTATTATTAAAACATAAAAGGATTTAATTTGTCAACCACCATTGGTCCAACAACATGCATTGTTTTAAACGAACAACATACATTGTTTCTGAATTGTTTCACTTGATTTGAACTTGTTTCATATGATTTGAAGTTGTTTTACATGAAGCATTAAACTAAAGGTTTTTAAATGGTTTTGAATTAAAGGAGTGATTATGCCACCTCGAAAGAGAACTTGAGGAGCCATGACTTGATCTTGCTCTCGCCAAAGGAGCACGGACGAATATTATGTCCCACAAGATGCGGGGACCTGTTCTACTTCTGATTCTGAGGCACCTAGTATGCAACATGAAATGTTACTGCCTCCTCCTCCTATGACTACCATGGATCAATGATTCCTTCAAGCCTCTAAGGCTTTCACTTATGCCATGAGTTAAGGGTCACAAGTTTTGATGCAAGCTCCAGTGGAGAGGAGTGGGCAGTATGACAAGTTCTACAAATATGGGGTTGTGGATTTTAATGGAACCACCAATCTTGAGGAATTTAAAGCATGGTTGAAGTGGATAGAGAGAGTCTTGCTTTATATAAAGTGCTCCAATGAGGAGAAGTTAGATTATGTAGTGAGCTTACTACAGGAGGACGCACTCCATTGGTAGGAATCAGTGCCTCACTGTCAGGTTATGCCTCCAATACTGTCATGGAGAGACTTTGTGGAAGTTTTCAGGAAGAAATACCTCTCAAGAGTTTATGTCTAAGAGAAAGTCAGGGGGTTCCTCAATCTCACACAGAGGGATACGAGTATGAGTGCGTATAAGCTGAAGTTCACCCAGCTCTCAAGGTATGCGACCAACATTGTTGCAAATGAGGAGGATAAGTGTCGCAAGTTTGAGGGAGGTCTTCATTTAGGGATCGAGGAGAAAGTCTTAATCCACAATTTATGTGACTATTAGCAGTTGGTAGATGCTGCACTTCAGGCTGAAAAACTGGAGAATATAAAGAATGAAGTGAGTAGGAAAAGGAAGAGCTGGGAACAATCTTCTAAGAAGGGAATGAGCGCTCCAATGCCTGAGAGGAGTGTGAGGAGCTTCCGCAGAAAGAGTGAGGTGGGAAGCAGTGGCTCTACTAAGAGCAAACAAACAAAGACAGTTTTAGTGCAAGCTTCAACTATAAGGGGAAATACAAGGATGGAGGGGAACAAGTACACCAACCCCCAATGTGAGCATTGTGGGAAGTTTCACAAAGGAGAGTTTTTCAAGTTGCTCGGGGCATGTCTTCAATACGGGGAGAAGGAACATATGATCACGGGCTGTCCCCAAATACTCAGGAAAGAGGGATCACTATTACAAGCCCTAAGGAGAGCTAAAATAGTGGGAATCTGGTCAGCCACTGAGGTGGGTAGTTCTGGAGCAGCAAGGAAGGTTATTCTTCTAGGAAGGCCAAAGGGTCAGGCACAAGCAAGAGTATTTGCTATGACTAGGAAGGAAGATGTAGCCATACTTGAAGTTGTCATGGGTATGGCTTAGTTACTAAATTCAGAAGTGTATTTATTGATTGATTCCGATTCCACACATTTTTTGTTTCTACAAACATTACAATACTTGGAGTGAATTTATTGCAATTAGGTAGTTCTTTGATTGTTAGTACTCCTCTAGGAGGAATGTGATAATCAGTCATGTTTATAGAGGTTGTGAACTCTTTATTGATGGTGCCAGACTAGTAGTAAATTTACTTCCTCTAGACCTAAAGGAGCTAGATGTCATACTTAGGATGGATACTATGAAGAAATATCATGCAAAGGTGATTTTTAGAGGAGACAGGAGAACACCATCACTAAGAATTGTTTCAGCTTTGTTAGCTAATAAGATGATGAGGAATGGATGTGAAACCTTCTTAGCACACGTTGTGGACATCAATCTGAATTAAAGAAACTTAGAAGATGTTCCAATTGTGAGGGACTTTCCAAATGTGTTTCTAGAAGATTTACCTGGTTTGTCACCTGTGAGGGAAATTGAGTTTGCCTTTGACCTGATTCTAGGTCCATCACCTATTTTTATAGCATCGTATAGAATGGGCCCAACTGAACTGAAGGAGCTTAAGGAACAATTGAAAGAACTATTAGAGAAGGGGTACATAAGGCTGAGTTCGTCACCATAGGGAGTGCCAGTTATGTTTGTTAAAAAGAAGGATGAAACATGGCAGATGTGTATTGACTACCGAAGACTCAACAAGGTGACTATTAAGAACAAGTATCCTCTGCCACGAATTGATAACTTTTTTGACTAGTTATAGAGGGGAAGGGTCTTTTCTAAAATTGATCTCAGGTCAGGTTATCACCAGCTCGGGATCAGGGAATCTGATGTGAACAAGACGACCTTTAGGAATTGTTATGGGCATTATGATTTCCTATTCATGCCATTCAGATTGACCAATGCTCTAGCTGCATTCATGAATCTTATGAATAGGGTCTTCAAGGAGTATCTGGATGAATTTGTCATAATGTTTATTGATGAGATTCTGGTTTATTCCAAAAGTGAAGAGGAACATGAGGATCATCTCAGGATTGTGATGCAGACAATGAGGGAGAAGAAGCTTTATTCCAAATTCAACAAATGTGAATTTTGTCTTTATGAGGTGATCTTCCTTGGATATGTAATTTCAAAGGATGGGGTATATGTTGATCTGAGGAAAATTAAAGCGGTGGTGAAGTAGCATGCACCAAAGACAGTGACAGAAGTGAGGAGTTTTCTGGGTCTGACAGGTTATTATAGGAGGTTTGTGGAAGGATTCTCTATGATAGTTGCTACACTGACCAAGTCATTAAGGAAGAATCAAAAGTTTATCTGGAATGATAAATGCCATAAGAGCGTTGAGGATCTTCAGCATAGATTGACAACTGCTCCAATCCTGACTTTGCCTATAGGAAATGAGGGTTATATAGTTTATAGTGATGCTTCAAGAAAGGTTTTGGGATATGTGTTGATTCAAGGAGACAGAGTAACAGCTTATGCTTCACGGCAACTAAAGCCTTATAAATTGAATTATTTAACTCATAACCTAGAATTAGCAGTAGTAATCTTTTCCTTAAAAATTTGGAGACACTATCTATATGGGGTTCAGATGAGGGTCTTTATAGATCATAAAAGTCTCAAGTACTTATTGAGTCAGAAAGAGTTAAATTTGAGACAGAGAAGGTGGTTGGAGCTGCTAAAAGATTATGACTTGCTAATTGAATACCATCCAGGCAAGGCAAATGTAGTAGTGGATTCCTTGAGTAAGAAATCCTCTATAGCTTGGATAGTTTATCTGTCGTTGTTGACAGAGATCGCTAAGTTTAAAATTAGCTAGAAACAGGAAGAGCCTGATTGTATCATTGCTAATTTTAGAGTAAGACTAATACTCAGGGAGAAGGTTAAGGAGTTACAAGGACAAGATACAGAATTGAGCAAGCTTCGAGAAGAAATTCATAATTCCAAGAGATCTAAAGTGGTAGTGAGCGATGATGGACTTATGGTTGTGAGAAACAGACTCTATATTTTGAATGTCAAGGAGATAAAGGATGAGATATTTGATGAGACACACAATGCACCTTATTTCATGCACCCAGGTAGCACCAGTATGTATAGAGATTTGAAAGAGTATTTTTGGTAGAAAGGCATGAAAAAGAATGTAACAGAATATACAAGTAAGTGTCTAATGTGTTAGAAAGTCAAGGCTAAACACTAAGCACCTTTAGGCAAGTTAAGGCCATTGTCCATTCCTGAGTGGAAGTGGCAAAGGGTGACTATGGATTTTCTAATGGGTTTGCCCGAGATTAATAGGAAGCATGATGCTATATGGGTTATTGTTGATCGTTTGATAAAGTCAACCCATTTTCTAGCAATTAAGAAGACCGATTCTCTGCATGTGCTAGCAAAGAACTATATAGACGAGATAGTGAGATTACATGGGATTCTAGATTCTATAGTTTCTGATAGAGATCATCGATTCACTTTGAGATTTTGGGAAAGTCTACAAGAAGCTCTGGGGACCAAGTTATATTTTAGCACTGCTTTTCATCCTCAAATAGATGGCCAATTTGAGAGGACCATTCAGATCCTTAAAGGAATGTTCAACACATGTGTGATGGATTTCAAAGGTACATAGGATGAGCATTTTCCATTGATCAAATTTGCTTACAATAATCTATACCATTCGAGCATTCAGATGGCTCCTTATAAAGCATTGTATGGGAGGAGATGTAGAACTCCTATATGCTGGTATGAAGAAGGAGAAAGGAGATTAGTGGGACCAGAGTTACTCCAAATGACAGTTGACAAGGTCAATTTAGTTAAACAGAGGCTTAAAGCAGCTCAAGATAGAATGAAAAACTATACTGATGCACACCAGAAGGAAATGGAGCATGAAGTGGGTGAGAAAGTTTTTCTTAAGACATCTCCTTAAAAAGGAGTCATGAGGTTTGACATAAAAGGGTAGGTTGAGTCCAAAATATATAGGTCTTTATGAGATTCTTAAGACGATTGGACCGCTAGCTTATAGATTGGCACTGCCACCAGAATTATCAAAGAAACATGATATCTTTCATGTTTTCATGTTGAGGAGGTATAGATCAGATCCCTCTCACATCATTCAGACAACTGAGGTTCAGTTGAGAGATGATCTAACTTATGAGAAACTCTAGTGGAGATTTTGGACACTAAGGAAAAGGTCCTCATGAATAAGACAGTTCAACTAGTTAAAGTCTTGTAGCGAAATCATTCTGGAGAAGATGCCACGTGGGAGCCCGTGGAGGGTATAAAGGAGAAGTTGTTGGATCCCGATTTGCTTTAAATTTTAATTATTATTTGCTTAATGGTTTATTCATTCTTGGTTGTTTGTTAAATTATTTATTATTTTAGAATTGGGTCATTATTGTAGTAGGTTTGAATAAAGATTGAAATTAGTTAGAATTAAGTTCGAAAGATGAGTAGTTAGTTAGAATTAATGGGGAGTTAATGGTTGGAGGAGTAGTGCCATATAAGACAAAATAAGGGTAAAATAGGAAAGTCCTTATAAGTGAAGGGCAAAATGGGAAGAAAAGGAGGAACAAAAAAACAAAAATTAGAGGAAAGAGGAGTGAGTGTCGTGGAAGCCATAAGGGAGAAGAGGGAAAGAGAGAAAAACGTGAGGGGAGGAGAGAAGAAGAAGAAAATTTGAAAAAGCTAGGAAGAAGGAGGAAAAATCGTGGAAAGAAGAAGAAATTAAGGCTTTCAAGGTAAGTTCTACACCTTTTTCTTGCTTTAATAGAAAGAAATGGGTTGTTGTGTTGTGAATGGAGAAATTTAGAGAGAGAAAGGGGTTTTGTGTTGGGTGTTGGATTGGAGGAAGAAGATGAGTTTCTAAGTTAGGTTTTAGGTTTCCTAACCTATGTGGACTATGGGTAGGTTGAATTTGAGTTTGATTAGGGTTAATTTCATTTGATTATGATTATGGAAATTTGGGGATTTCCATTTGGATTGGAAATTGAATGATAATTTTTGGGTTATGTTAGGAAATCAACAGCCTACTCAAGAGCAAGAGGAAGGGCATCATTGAAGTTGGATTTTCAAGAGTATAAGGTGGATAATTTATTTGTAGTTATTATGTAACGGGAAAAATGCCTTGTGTGTGTATATATGTGTATGTATATGCTTGAATTGATAAATTGTGAATTTTTATGATGTGGAAAATGCAGTGTGATATGTTTATGCTATGTTATGCATTGAAAGATGTATGAAATTTTGATGAGAATTGAATTGTGATTATGTCATATTATGCATTGACAAATGCTTGACATTTTGATATGATTGTTGTGCCATTGAATTGAATTATGGCATTTTGGTATAAGAAAACCATGAGAACATGAGATTTGAAAATGATTGAATTAAGCATGAGAATGTGAGATTGTGAATAATTGAACTAAGTATGAGATTTGATTATGTTTGAGCGAGAGAAGAATCGTTTCTTTAGTCACGTGCACGTCGACGTTAAGCCTTTTCCCGACTGCCCGCTTATGGCCCACGAGATCTGAAAAATAGACTCGTTTCATTCATAGAGTAAACTTTGATTTTTCTGTTTTGTTCACGGAACCCTCGAGCCAAATTGTGTGTGCATTAGCATTTCGATGTGTTATGTTATGACGAGAATTGTGTGTTATGCTTGAATGAGAAATGACGTCAGTTGTGTTTAATGTGATGATGTATTGAATTATGAGATTGTGTTTGGAAATTGCGAATGCTAAGATTCATTGTTGGTCTATAGGGATATTTGTTTATGTATAATTGTATGGCTCATTACCAATGGCTATGAATAAGTTAGCCACTGAGTTGTGTAGCTCAACCCATAATTTTCCTCCTCAGGTGTGAACCGAAAAGAGTAACGACCCTTGCAAGGCATTTGGGACACTCCAAGATACCTAGGAATCTTTTGTATTTAGCAACATTTGGCTAGCTTTATAGGCATATCAAACATGAGCATCATTTGTATTTTGTATTAAGTTGATGTATGTGTTGATATGTAAGTAAAGCTTGTTTAAACATTGATTTTGTTTTCAAATGAGAATGAGAGTTGAGAAGCTTATTGTGTATGATTATGTTTGATTAAAGCTTGAGTTTGATGGATGAGATTAACTTTGGTTGAGAATTCCAATTGTGGCTTGTGTTAAAATATGTTGATATTGTGAAGGATGTGTGTGATGAATCCTTTAGAGTTGAGTTTCAATGATGTTTGTAGTTGTTTAATAGATTTGAAGTGGTTTTTGTGGTATTGGAGAAGAATATGAGGTAAGGGGATGTTAGGATGGGTTGAGAAACCTTTGGAGGGGTCTTGGAGGGTGAAAAATTGGTGATACCCGTAGGTTACACGGCCTGCCCGTGTGATTTTACACGGGCCGTGTGATTTTAGGCATAAGGACATCATTTCACCCGAAGGTTACACGAGCTAACCGTGTGATTTTACACAGTCCATGTATTTTGACTCTCATAGCGATCGAATTTCAAATTTTGGTCTTCATGAAAGTTGTAACCCTAGATTCTACTTTCTAACCGTCTAAAAACGAAGTCAATCCGACATCTATAGTGAGAGTTATGGTGTTTGCGCCAAAGTATGTTCAGTAGGAATCAGGATATGAACATATCAGATTTGGGTGGCCATAACTCCTTCGTCCGACCTCCATTAGATTCCTAACACGTTTTTCTACCTATCCATAAAATTTGATAGCCTTTGGATCTAAATTCAAAAAGTTTGATGGGAAGGAAGTGAGGGGTCAGTTTGGAGAGCTTGATTGGGATATGAAAATACTTTGAATTTTTAAGCATAACTTGGGCTATAGAGCTCTGAATGAGGTGGTTTTTGTTTCTAAATAAACTAGAGACTAGGAGCTACCAATTTTGGAAGAATTCAATTGTAATTGTTGTGATTTCGTTGTGTGGGCTCGCCTTTGCGGCTTGAGATGTCAGGCGAATGAGGACTGTTTGTTGAGGGTTAAAGAATTTGGAAATCCGCTTATGTTTGACTCCAGTTTGATAGTTGGGCTTCGAAAACGGGGCCCAACAGAAGTATCCACACCTCTTCAATGACTCAGGTAACAATTTCAAGGACGAAATTCTCTTAAGGGGAAATGTTAGCATCTGAATTTTTTTTCTTTTGAGTTAAGCATGATTTAAATTAATTATGAAGTTTTGATGGATAAAATTTTTTAGAGTTAATAATTATGTCAAGGTTAGTGGGATTTTACAACATGGGTTAATTGAATTAAGGTGGTAAGATTGTATAAGGGCATTTTTGGTAGCTTAATTAAGGATAAAGACCATAAGGCATATATGGAATGTTAAAATGGACATTTTAAATCATTAAGGGTAAAAAGGGAAGAAGAATTGTGGTCTTGCATTTGAAGAAGAGAGAAAACGTGAGTGAGAAGAAGAAGAGAGAAAAATACGAAGAGAAGAAGAGAAGGAGAGAAAGAAGAGAAAACAAGCTAGGTTTCAATTTTTCTTAGCCTTCAAGAGAGATTTTGAGGTTGTTCAAGAAGAGAAAAATGTAGGGGAAGAGAAGAGCTTTCATTAGAGCCAAGAAACTCTTCATTTGGTGTAGATTCAAGGTAAGGTTTTATTTAATCTTTTAGATTTTTAGAAGGATTTTGGTTCAAGAAGCTTAGGAATTGCATGGATTTAAGCTTTCTAGGATCAATGTTATGCATATGTTTCTTTGGGTTCTCAATTGATATTCCTATTGAATGGAAATTTTGCCATTGATGAAGGGAATCAAGAAATGCAAGAGGAGAAAAAGAAGATGCATCTTTGAGTAAGTATTAAGCAAGATATTCAAGGTGAGCATCATGTTTATAATTGAGTTAATAAGTTATTACTGTTTCTTTCAAATAAATGGAAATAAATGATTTTAACTACTTCATAATTGCTTTTTAAATGTTTTAAGAAAGTAGTACATATTTATGGTGAAATTTATAAACCATAAACATTTTTTAAATCAAGAAGTTAAATGTTTTCAATTGTGTTATAAATGTTGCATTTATTGCTTCTTGAATGATTTGAGAAATTTCTATATGTTTTGGTATGTGAATTGTGTTGATGATTTATGGAATAAATGTGAAAATGGTTTTTGAAAAGATATTGCGTTTATGAAATCAAGTTTTGGAAATGTGTCATTTTAGACAACAAGTTTACAAGTGGTGAAATGCATAATTATGCGGGTTTGTGGTGGTCTGTTCTGTTATGTCAAGTGTAATTTGACTTTATTAAAGGCTTCTCCCACCTGCCCGATAGTGGCACGGAGCTGCTTCTTAGACTCACACAATAGTACATTCTGTTCACGACTACATAAGACCATTATGTGGGAATGTGTTAGTATGTTCTATTTACAGACCTACCCAAACCATTTCTAATGTGATTATGTGTTTAGAATGCATTGATAAGTTTGATGAATGCATGACTTATGTTGCTTATAAATTGCTTGAAAATGTGAGAATTTGGTAACTATGTGTTTTATGGTTTTGATGCAAAATTATTATGACATTGAGTATTTTTTATGGATTTGGTTGTTTTTTATTATAAACTTGTTACCCACAAGCTTTCAAGCTCAGCCCCATTCTTCCAAAATCTTCAGGTGATGAGTAAGAGATCGAGTGAAAGCGAGTCGAGGCATCACTCCGATTATGCATATTTTTGTATTTTAAGCTAGCTTTTGTAAACACAAGGCTTTAGTGGCATTTCAAGTATCTTTTGTATTTTAGAAAATGAGGTATTGTGGCTTGAAATGCCCATTAAAGCATTGTAAACTCATATATTTTAATGTTAATGAAAAATGATTGTGTTTTGCTCACGATTCTCAAACTTTGTATGTTGCATTTTTTCAATTTTTTCATAAGGGTAAAAAGTGTGTTCTAACTTCAGGGGAAAAACAATCTTGATATATGTAGAATTAGACAAGTTTTCTTTATAAAGTTGTAGCTTATCCTCTTATCTTTCCAAAAGTATATAGTTTGAAATTTTTGGACTTCGGATGAGAAAGTTATGGTCGTTAAATGATAACAAGTGTTGGCAGTCTGCAACATTATCCTTGACAAGTTTTCCATATGATCTTCAGAGTTTGCCACGGTGAAGCCAAAAGTACACCGTGGTGAACTTTTCCAGAAGGTTCTTCCTTCAAGTTTCGCTGCGGTGAACTTTTCTTGAGAGGTCTTTTCCTTCACCTTCAAATTTCGCCACGGTCAAGTCAAGAGTTAACTGTGGCAAATTTGTTTTTTTTTAGGAGTTTTAATTTGTGATTTTGGCTCTTTTGGAGACAAAATCTCTCTTTGTAGTCTCATAGAAGTTGTAGAATTAGAAGTCCTCTTCGAAACCATCCTAGAATGGCCCTTATTCGACATCTCTAGTAAAAGTTATGCCTATTGTACCAAAATAGATACAATTATAATTGTGGATTTATAAATATTTTTCTATAATAAAGGGTACTTCAGATGAACCTCGAGTGTTCGTCGCGGCGAAGTCACATATTCTTTGTGGGGTTTTTTTTCCTAAAGTGTTGGGCCCCGATTCGCATTAAGCATGTTTAAATTATTTTGAGGTTAAATGTGATATTTTTAATTTGGTTGGAATAAAATTGAGGATTTTATTGTGTAGGTTTTGAGTATTAAATGAAGAGATTTAGTGAAATTCGATTTATTGAGAAATTATTATTTGGTGATGCATTGTTAGTATTAAAAGAATTATATGGCTTGAGGGTCTTATGAATTTAGGTGATTGAGATTAAATGGGGGATTATTTAATTAGAGCTTGTATGGATTTTAGAAATTAAATTGAAAATTTTAGTTAAATGAGTAGATTGTAATTTGAAAGAGCCCATTAGGAAGATGATATATGTTTTTAAAGCTTAAGCTAAGTAAAGAGGGCTTTTAGCCTTTAGCCCTTTTAAATTGTAGTTAAATGAAGGAGAATGAAGTAATTGGGCTAGGTCCATTAGCAAGTAGTTGATCATGTATTAAATGAAAAAGAAAGGGAGCATTTGGGCTTTTAAGTGGGAGCCCACAAAATTTCAAATGGGAAAGAGGGAAATGAAAATTTGGGAAAGGTTTTAAGGAGGGAAACTTTGGGCTTGAAGGTTGGGCTTAGTTTAAGTTAAAGAGTAAGAGTTAGGTTTAAGTTAAAGAGAAGAGTTAGGTTTTAAGGAAAAGAAGAGGCAAACGAAAATTTTAAGAGTTGGAGGCTTATGTGTTGTCGTTTTAGATAGGGGAAAAGGTGAGAAAGAAGCAAAATTAGGTTATTCTTGAGTGAGTCATCCGAAAGTTGTAAGAGAGGAAGAGGTCTTTTGGTTAAGCCATCCGAAAACCTACCAAAGAGAGAAGAGAATGAGTGGATTTCGAAAATTCCAAAGGGAGAAAGAAGAAGAGTGAGATTCGGCCAAGCTAGGAGAAGAAGAAGAAGAAGAAGAAGAAGAAGAAGAAGAAGAAGGAGAGAAGATTTCGTGGGTCACTTTTCAAGGTAGGGATTTCGAAATTTTCATGGTTTCTTGTTATAGTTCTTGCCTTTCTTGCTTAAGTATGGAGATTGGAAGATGATTGATGAAAAAAGAAGAAGGATTAATGGAGGTTGAAAAATCAGATTTCATTGGTTAGGGTTTTCGAAATTCCTTAGTGTTTTTGTTCGGATTTGTGTCTTTAATGATTGTTTTGATGTTAAGGGATAGGTTAAAGTATAGGTAAGGTGATGTTGCATTTAATTTCAAGTTTTCCCATTCTTGGAAAATTCCAGCACTTGAGTTTTATTAAATTGTGAATCAAAGATGGGATTTTGCTTGGTTTAGAGAGGGGTTATGATGTTAATTGTTTAAATAAGGTATAGGTCAAGTGAGATGAGTGTTAAACCCAGATTTTGTATTCTTTAACATTTTCCAGCATATGTACCTTATGTTAATTATGATCTTATTGTTAGAATTTTGCTAAAAATGATGTTTTGAAGAGTAGATATGAAGGAAAGGGTAGGTTAGGTTAGTTTAAATGGAAGTTAATACATCCTTTTAAAAATTCCAGGATAGTTGGATTTTGTTAAATATGATTCTATTGTTAGAGGTTTGCTTAAAGATGGAATTTGCTTTGCTTGGTTCAAAAGTGTAGTTGGAGAATGATGTATGATGGAAGAAGGAAAGAATAAGAAAAGAAAGATCAAGGGAAAAAAAAATTCAGATTGTGATAGGCAACTTTTAGGCATGAGTTTTGTGAAAGTTGTTGGTTATTGAGATAGGTTTTGATGACAATGACTTAGATAAAGTATAGCTAAGATGATAGCAAAGAAATTTCATGTTTTCCTTGATGGTTTAAAATTCCAGCATTGGTAATGTTAGCTAATTCATGATTTTATTGTGAGATTTGTAAAGTTTAAGAATTTATTTAGTTAAGGCTTTAAAGAAGACATTATTTAGGAAGGAAAATGAAAGAAGAAGAATACATGAAATTTGAAAATTTCAGCATAGAGAATATGTGAGAGTTTGCATTTTTTTGTTCAAACATGGTGGTTTGTAGTGTGAATATGAAGGTATAGGGAAGATTAAAATAGGTTAAATGCAAGTTTTCCCAAACCTTAGAATTTTCCAGCATGTGTATCTTATGGTAATTAGGATTTTTTATGCTTTGTTTAAGGTTAAATAAGGTAATTGAAGGCATTAAAGGAAATGAGAAATGAGAAAGGTAAAGGAGGTGTAAGAAAATCAGCATTTGTGGGGTTCTTTAAAGCAGGAGATTGTTGAAAAGTTTGATGCTTTTAAGAAGGGTTTTGATAGTTATAATTTAGGAATGGCATGGGCATAGTTAGGTAGGTTTTTAAGCATGATTTCTATTCTTTTAAAAATTTCAGCATTGATTCATTATGTTAATTAGGATTTTATGTCTTGATTAAGGTCCAATAAGGCATGGGAAGTAAAGGAAAGGCAATTGGACCAATCCAAGATGCTAGCAAGGAAAATCAAGGTGGGTAATTTCTTAATAATTGAGTTAATAAGCATGTTAAAGTTTATTATAAATGCTAACTATTGCTTTCCAATGATTTACAAAGCTTGAATTAATTGCTTTTTGTGATGTTTTACACTTGTATGTGGTGTGCTTTGAGTATGAGTTTTATGTTGGAATGATTGATTGAATGGTTTGTTAAATGAAAAATTATAAGTATTGGTGATTTTGGAAAATGATTGAATTATGTGATTTTGGAAAATGCCATGTTTGGCAAGTATGTGTGAATAATGTGAAAATGCATGATTATGTGGGTTTGTTGTGATCCTCCATTAGCAAGTGCAAGACTTGTCTACATAGTTTCACCGCCCTGCATTAGTGGCCCGGGAGTTCAAATCGAACTCCCCTCTGTTCCTGGCCACACATGGTCGCATCGGACATGTGTAGTACGCTCGTTAGGATCACTCAAACCACTTGTATGTGATTATGTGCTGTTATGTTATGATAGTTTGATAAGCGATTATGTGTTTTCGTATGATCTTGTTGAATCTTTATTGACTTTGCCAATTGTTTGATGTGTGGTATTTTGTAAATGAATAAATGAAACTTGAACATGGTTTTACTTATTTCTTTTTATTAAGTTATTACCCACGAGCCGTCGAGCTCACCCCCATTTTCCCTCCTCGTAGCAAGCAAGAATCCGGTCGTCGATCGGGATTGAGGAAAATCCGATGCATTTTGTTGGTTTAGAAGTCTCAAAGCTTTAATTTGTTCTTTGTAAAAGCGGTTTATCTTTTGGTTGTATTTGGGCTAAAATGCCTTGAAAGCATTGTATTTACTTATGTCCGTGAAAATGTAAGAGTTTTGAAGTTAAAGTGTATTGTTTGTAAGATTGAAAATGATAAAAACAAGGACGAGATGGTATTCCTTTAGGAATTCAAATGATAAATGCCTATGATTGAGTTTTGGACTTGATGTTGAAATAATTAAATTGACATTGTTGTTGAGATTGTTGGATTGGATTGTAGTTGGATGATTGAAGATTGGGAAGATTGAAGTGGTTTTGTGCAGGTTTGGAGCTTGGATGGTTTAGATTTAGGATTTGGCTAGAGCATTTTTAGGGGAGATACTGTCCAAATTTCCCTAAATTTGTGCAGCAATTTTCGCTTAAGGTTTAGACCCTCCTAATGAGGGAATTAGCTTTGAAAGTCTTCTAGAAAATTGTAGAGCGTGTTAAGATCTTGAAAACGGTATAAAATAGGCCATTAGATGACTTAGAAGTAAAAAGTTATAAGGGTCGGAAATTGGCCGGTTACTATTCATATGGTCAATTACTATTCCTTTGGTCATTTTGCATTTTCTCTTATAACTTTCTCGTTTGGCCTCCGATTCACCTGAAATTCGAACCAGTGATTTCTCATCAAGTTTCCTACCTTTCCTTGCAAAAATGTCCAATTGTTAGCTTAATTGAATTTTTTCGGAATTAGCCCTCACGTTTGTCTTGTTGCTTTGCCCTATTTGAATTATGCTTCGAGATGTTCGCTTTGCTTCCGCCTTATGCCTTTCGAACCGATGTGCTTTTGTTTCCGCTTTTGTTTTGTTTCCTTCCGCCTTATACCTTTCGGTTCGAGTTGCTTTGACTTCCGTTTTCGTTTGTTTCCACACTTTGTTATCCGATTCGATTCGTTTCAGTCTGTTTTGCTTTCGATTTCGAGCCTTCGATTTGCTTTGTAATTTGCTTCGGATTCAATTCTTTAGTCTTTGATTTTCATGTGCTTCGTAATTTGTTTTCAGTATGTTTCTTCGTTTCCGTATGCTTTTCTTCCGTTCCATTCGATTTACTTTTGTTTTTGTTCTTCGTTTCGTTCTCCGGATAAGACCCGAATCATGTATAAATATGAAAGGTTCGGATTAAGTAGTTGGAGACCCGAACCACGTATAAGTATGATCATGGATTTTAAGATGAATTAAAAAAAAATTATATATCGGGACTTTCGGAGAAGTTTAAGGTTTTCAACGCGGATTCGGATTCCAATTTGGTTTTTCGTAAGAGGTTGGATATCCATAAATGGGTTTCAACATTGATGGTATCAGAGCAAGAAGAGTTTATAAGGAATCATGCGTACGTATGAGGGAATCTGTATGAGTAGTTGGATTTCGGAAACGGTATCCAACATAAAGGCACTTGGATATTTTTTTCAATGTTCACCACAATGAACATGCCATGTTGCTTGCAAATTTTTTTTTACTTTCTTGAATGTCTTCCATTTTCCCCTTGCATGATCTTCACCCAACAGTGCTCATGATTTATGACTCTGGATAGTTGGACTCCAAAAATAAGGTCCAGCACTAGTGGTGTTGCTCTTCACTACTCTCGCAGAAAGTCGCCACACCTTACGCTCTAGGTCAACCACGCCTCACACCTAGCATATATGTTGTCATCGTACCACACGCCTCACATCTCCCGTCTCATGTCTCACAGATCTCCTTAAGATGAGAGACCCACACTGCTGCTATGTCTTTCTCACGCCTTGCAGATTTACTTTTGAGGTGGTGCTCTTCGCTCCTCTCGTAGAAACATCACCACACCTCATACTCTCATATCTGGATCACCCACGCTTCACGCCTCCCAAATCTATTGTCACTAAGCCGTACAACTGACGCCTCACGTCTCCTGGCTCATGCCTCATAGATCTCCTCAGGTTTCGGGTGTAAATCGAATTACAAAGCTAAAGATCATGTCTTTTAGTTGCGTGGTTATAATAAATGACCCGCCTAGTCTGCAACTTATTTATGACTATATGTGAGTCTTTTTAAAAGGATAAGCATCAGATTCATGTTCCAACCATATGGGATAATCAAAAGACCCTTGCAACTCTAGTGTCCCTAATAGGATTAAGATTGTTTATCATTTATGGTATGTTATTTGAATGTTTCATGTGGAAACTTTAAGATTCAGCAGTACATGTATGTGTAAACTGAACACATTGATGCACTCCTTTTATTTAAATAAAATATTTTATTTTAATTATTCTTATAATTTTACTTCTTATTTATTATATATTAGTTTTATAACGGTTTAATACCGATTGAACTTTTAAAACATTGGTTATTTTAATTAACAATAAATTAAAAGGATCATTGACCAAGGTAGAATGACACTATGAGAATAATTTTCAAATGTTATTAATTAAATCAATTACTAATAGTAGAGAGTTAACATAATTAGACACTAATAAAGTTAACATAATTAGATATTAATAGAGTCAATATTAATTACATACTCTATATCTAATTGAAACATTATATAATGATATGATTGAATTATACCAAAAAATAGGCATGAAAATCTTAATCAAAACTACTTTGACATTTCTAATATTTAGGTGTCATAATACGCTATTAGACGTCAATCTTGTTATTTGAATATAAATTATTTAATTAGAAAATTAAAATAAATTAAAATAATTTAATTTATATAATCCTAATTATGATTTAGGGTTATAATTATATCCATCGTCAACATGTTTAGGAACCTATGGTTCGCATACAAAAAGATATAAAAGAGAGAAAAGAAATTTTAATCAAGTTAAACTTGTAAAGTTTAAGAAACTTTAGGATTAAATCTGAAATATTTAATAAATAACGATCAATATGAGATATTTGATGTTATTTAGACTTAATTGATATTTAATTAGAATTAACTAAAATTCTAAATAAAATTTAGTTGAAATTATAATTTTGTTTCAATTAAATTACTAAACAAGACAAACATTATTATAAATATGCTTAAGCTTAGAAAGAGCTACACTATAACAAAAGAGAATTTTAACGACAAATTTTTCATCGATAAATGATCAAAAATAGACGTAAATAATAATTAGTGACGATTTAAAACTACTAGCAAAATCATATCCAAAGCCATTTAGGGAAGAACTGTAAGCAACATTTTCGCCAAATCGTCACTAATTCTTTTTCGCTGTGATCTACTTAGCAATGTTTTCATAAATGTAGCTAATAATTTTTAGCAACGAAAGAGAAGCGTAGACAAAAGTGATTGGTAACGATTTTGAAAATGCAAATTTCTTTTGCTACATTTTCTGAAACGCAATCAAAATTTATTAATGACGATTTCAGAAACTTAGTCAAAAAAATTTAACTATCTTTTTGAAAACATAGTCAAATCTTTTTAACTATGCTTTGAAAATTTTGATATACATTATTATTAAATATTTTATCATATTATTTGTAATTATTGGTGTCATTTTTACCCATGTTATTGTTTGTAATTTTAGGGTTTTGTTTTATAATTTATTATACAAAATATAATAAAATTAAAATTAAAAGCATTGTATATAAATAATAAAATATCATTAAGTTTTAATTACAATTTAAAAAGTACTTATATGCAAAATAAAAATACAAATATTAGTTTAATTCATTTTCATCGTCACTACTTACATAATTCGGGTCATGTAATTCTTTTGACCAACTTTTAAAGCTTAACCAATTGTTTTTCATTACATTGTAAGTTTTGTTCATTACATTCTAATTTAGCCTTAAGAGACTAATTCTCTTCTTGAAGATGATCTTGATGATAATGAAGCAATTGGATTAGGCCCAAACCCTTTTTGTTTTGCTTTATTTTTCTGCTACGTTTTGGAGTTTATATGGGTTTTTTGTTATGCAAGTAGTGTGTGGCTTCTTCTTTGTGTTTGTGTTTGGAGGATGGTAAATTGTGTTTGTGTGTTAGATTTGTATGGGTTGACCTTTTTTCCATCTTTCAAGCTTGTTTAAGGAAACTTTGCTAACTATTTGATAAAAGGTATGTTAGAGAATTAAGGTACTTCTGCAACGAATGTTTATGTACATATTTAACATATGATTGCTTTTACACCAATTCTGTACCATTTATAGTATACACATGTATCCACCGTAGGGACTTTATTTCAACATTTCATAAGGTTGTGACTAAACATAATAATTAAAAAGTCAAATGTTCAAAACCAAAAATATTAGCAAGGCATCAAAACATATATAGGTCATAACAAACATAGAGAAATATTCTAATATAAGACAATACACTTCAAATAAAATACATATTAATTTGAGTGTTTTAGTATTTTACGACTCAAAATCTTAAATTTTATTTGAAATCACGTCAACTTTACACGATGCCTTATCATTTGATCATCAAAGTTTATAAAAGTGTCTAATGCTAGCTAATTTAATCATTTGACATATTTTACTCTTATTCTTAAAACATTGATAAAAATTTATAAAAGTGTGTAATTCTAGCTAATTTAATCATTTGACATATTTTTACTCTTATTCTTAAAACACCAAATCTTTTGGCATACACTCATTTCAATTTATTGAAAAAATATTTTAGGAAACCATATATACAATGGACTAGCTCAAAACTAACCAGCTAATTATTAAGTTAAATTAAAGCTAAATCACAATTTACATAACTATTTATATTAGAGGATTCTGCAAGGGATGTTTATATAAATAGAAGTAATCATATTTTGGAGCAGTAAGGGATGTTTATGTATCCCCTAAACATAGTACATGCAAACTTAACATTCTCAACCTTATCATATGAAGTAGTCCTACTTGATAGATCACAAAAGTAACATTGATAGAATGTTGGAACATTCAAATAAGAAGTCTTACGTTGACTTTTTAGAATAGACCTTTTAACATTAATTCATCACAGAATGTCGACATAGCGACTACTTTTTTATAGTGAAAATGAGCTCCGCTGGGAGGAATGTGACAAAATTCTCCTTAATGAAGAACAAACCGATGTAGAATAAATTTCCTTATCAAACACTAATTAACCCTTGCCTTACATGATCGATCTTCTTCTTCAAGGTTTTTAATGTCATCTAAACTACCTATATTTCTTTATTATTTATATCTCATTTTCTTTTAGGAAGCTATTATATAAACATCTAATTATATATACTATATGCTGTGTTAAGCTTCCTCGAATCTTTAAGAGAACATATATGAAAATGGAGGCAGTAGCGATGTCCTAATGGTCTGTACAAGATTAGGGAAATAGGTTGTTTTGGAACAATGGTCAATTACAAAAACTATGTCTATTCATTGTGACGATGATGGAGTTTATCAGTAGGGTATGCATATGTTCAAATTTGGGTTCCTAATACCATTTGATCTGGCTTTTATTATTCTTTATTGTCTGCTCATTAGGTGAAATGCATGGTACATGCGGTTCATCTAATACCACCATCTATACTACATCTGGAAAATTGTTAATTGCATCTTTGTCAAATTTGGTTAAAACAAAGAAGTTATTGGAAGAGATTATTAATAACCTAAGCCTTGAGTGAAGATCTTTAACTGTTTTAATTGACAGCATGGAATGAGCAAGGAGCCTTCTTAGGAATCCAGACATTAAGAATGTAACACCCTATTCACAACTAACATATGCATGTGTGTCCATCGAATACACGTGTACATGCCTGTTAGAAATGACATGTTAACTATGTCACCTTTATTGTACATAACATGGCATCATACACTAAACCATCAATCACACATTTTTGAAACCCAAAATGTTATTACATTATATAAAAATCCATAATTTACAAATTTTCATATAATACAATACGATCCATGTTTTACAACATTATCCTATAAGCATAAACACTCAGTGCTCACCGAATATAATAAACATGAAAGAAACAACTAAGTCCTCAATCTCAGCTGACCGACCTCTGAGCCAAATCTGACTTAATAGTTGCATAAAATACGCTTCTACGGAGTCTTAAAATCTAGGTCGTCTCACTCTCGAACCTAAAAAGCAACGATGCAATTTCGATGAGTTTTTCGAACTTAGTGGAGTAACCATCCTCGATGGTTCACTCATGTCATAAACAAGATCAATTATAGCATATAATCATACAGTTCAACTCCACTTGACAAGTATCAAATACTATCACAGATAAATCATTTCTCAGTTACACAGTTCAATCATATAACAACATTCACACAGTTTTACAAATCATTAAATGAATTCAAATTATATGTAGATTCGACATGTATGAGACTCACATTCATTTTTATATTGTTATGATTGTATTCTTTTATAGTATCTTGAATTATCGGGCTCAGTTAGTCAGTCTGTGACTCATTGATCATAGTGATCCATAGGTTAGAACCATATATGTAGGAGCTTAAAGCTCTTATCAGTAGCAAGATCAGTCACAACTCCTTTATATTACATGCATTGGAATGAAGTGCATGCCACAATTTAGCCATCAAATTAAATCTCTTTCATTGGCATGTAATATAACAGTATATCAGTCACAGTATCAATTACAGTAACAGTCATAGTAGCAGTAGTCATCGAACTAGGTTCTGCATTCAACTTCCTAGTTAAGAATTAGAAAAATCATTTAGGCAGACTCGTTCACATTCAATCAGCACTTTCAATATCATTCTCATGCATCAAATGCCTCAGACAAATATCGTTCGAAATCTAGTACACAATAGTGTAGTTCAATAAGATAGCAATACAGTTCAATAATGTACAGAATAATAAGGTGAGACCATCTTAGTTTACTCACAGTATGTTCCAAACAGCTATTGCCTTGAAATCTTGGCAATGTCTAGATGTTGTCGTTCAATGTGTTCCTTTATACAGATAATACATTCACATATCATAATATTGCGCAATTATGTATTCATTAATGCACATTCATGTATACTGAATATGTACAATGCATGTTCATGACAATTCCGAGTTTCTTATCATCAATCTAGTCACAATAATGATTTAGATATCCACATTCAATTTATTAACTCAGATTTGTTTAAAGGTACACTTTCGGGTCCATTTTGCACAATTATTTTTATCAACAAAGTGAAGAAACTTGGAAAACTTCCTTCTATAAAATTATTGTCCTATGTCTTAAGTCTCTATTGATACCAAGATTATTCAATTTGGTTCATTATTCTATGAGTTATGTTCAAAATACTACAGACTGTGCACATTTGAAATTTTGGCTAATGTATAATTATGCATTCAAGTTGTACAACTCATATCTCTCAATACCCAAATCCAAAAATTACAAACTTTATACCAATTTAAATCTAAGGGAATAAGCTACAACTTTTTATGGAGAAACCTTAGCCTAATTCAGTTTAAATCAATACAATTTATTTAACAACAAGAAGAAATCATTTTTATCCCTGTTCGTGCTACAACCTAAACTAGAACTCAATTTCATGCCATTTTTGACAATCTTAGAGATAGAATTAAAATTTAACTTCTTCAAGAAAATTGTAGAAATATGTCTTTAGTTTAATATGAATTAATAATCATCTCATTCAGAAATCTACATATCAAGTTATAATTAGAATACCAAAGCATGTTCATGAGAATTCTCCAATTCATAACATTCCAGCAGACTTCCACAATTTCATCCTATCAATCACTTTCAAATTAATTCAAATAGCTCTAAATTTTTTTGGAGAGAAAGAAAAATGTCTTAAGAATCCATTGACTTAAGTTTGAAGTCATTTGGAGCTCGGATTAAAAAGTTATAGCGAAAAGATTTAGAGTTGTTCAATGAAATACTCTAGTTCAAAACTCAGACATGCAGCCATCACCTTTTCTCTCTCTAAACTCAAACCTTCATCTTCTTCACCAAACTACACTTCTCCTCTTCTTTTTCCTTTCTTTTCTTTTTATCTTCTCACTTTTAAACCATCCATTCTACATTTTCATATCTAGTAAAACCTTTAAACAAGTTAGACTCAAAATTACACTTTAAATATTAAAATTCGAAGTTTCATATATTTCTCTCTCTCTCTACTGCGTTTTTTTTTCTAACTTTCTGCACTTTTCCATTTCTTTTTCCTTCCCTCCTCATCCCAAGTTTTCTATCATCTTACTCTTTAAAACACAACACCTCATTATGCTCTATGTTTTCTTTAGCTTTAACCTCACATAAATCCATCCATAACATTTCCCAAACATTTACGCATAAATCACAGAAATGTAACATGTTCATCAACTGCACTTTTCATTTTTCTGCATTTCTCATTTTCATCAACAACTTTATTTCATCATAAATTTTGCATTTTAATGCTTTTCCCATGGCACTACATCACTTAAATTTTTCCCTTAATTCTAAACTCATTCAAATTCATCCCTGTTAAACACCTTTTATATTTTTAGGCATGAACAGTATATCAACTAACAACTATATACGTATTTCTTAAAACTAGAATAGGAGACATATATTTCTTCATCAACTTACTTAAATTTTCATATATTTCAATCCATAATCCATTTCATACAGTTTTTTAATAGTTCCCAATTCTCAAATCCATCATCTAGTTCATATATCACCGTAACCTCACTTCTCAAACCCATGCATGCATGTTTATATTTACATCCAAAAAAACTCAAGCTACACTTCCCAGCGGTAAGGATAATTCAATCACACATAAGAATTCAATATTTGTAAATGAAGAATATAGAAGAGAATTTCGGTGTTGAATGTTCTTCACAGTGAAAATAAACAAAAGTTTCAGTAAATCTTTCCTTATTCAAACCTATCGTGTGGCTATTTGCATGCAATTTCACGTGTCACTCAAACCAATCAGCCACTTTTCACCATAGTTACACACCATTTGCCACAATACAAATTAGTCATTTGTCATGTATATATATATTGCCACGTGTTGCTATATAATTGGTCCATAAATAAAAAATTTTTCCAAAATTCTACAAAAATTTGAAATAATCTAAATGTTTTCCAAATAAATTTTCAGCTCAAATAATTCACAATTCACATTTTAATTGCATTTTTAACAATTAATATACCCAAAAAATGTTAATGAATGCATGTACAAATAATTGTAATGTGCAAGATCAATAATATCGTGTATGTGTATGTTACATTATGGATAAACATGAGTTATGCTTCCTAAATTCTCATTAATCTATAATAATCACCATTTTAACCCTAATTAAAGTGACAGAATGTTACAATTCTCCTCTCCTATCAAAAATTTCGTCCTCGAAATTCTTACCTGATGATTCGAAGAGGCGGCGATACTGTCGCCCTATATGATCCTCAGTTTCCCACGTTGTTTCCTTAGCTGAGTGATTTCTCCAACGAACTTTCACCAATGGATTCACTCTATTTCTCAATTGCTTTGTCTTATAACCCACTATCTTGATCAGTTCTTCAATATAACTCAAATTGCTATCAATCTCAATATCTTGAGCCGGTAATATATGAGTAGGATTAGATCTGTATCTTCTTAACATACTTACATGAAACACATTATGCAATTGAGACATCTTGTTAGGTAAAGCTAATCTATATGCTAAAGGTCTAGTCCTCTCAAGGATCTCATAAGGAGCAATGTATCTCGAGCTCAACTTGCCCTTTTTACCAAATCTCAATACCCCACGCCAAGGTGACACTTTCAAAAACACTCTATCTCCAATATTGTATTTCATATCTTTCTATGCTAATCCATATAGCTTTTCTGTCTATCTTAAGCTGCTTTTATTTGATTCCTGATCAATCTGAACTTCTCTACAGTATCCTATATTAGTTCTGGACGTTCAATCATTCTCAAACCTTCCTCATCCTAGTATAGAGACAATCGACATTTTCTGCCACACAACGCCTCATATAATGCCATTTCAATGCTGCTATGATAATGATTGTTATAAGCAAATTTAATCAATGCTATGTATTGATCCCAAGCTCCTTGAACTTTCAGAACACAAGCTTTGAACATATCCTCAATAGTCTTGATAGTTCTCTCACTCCGTCTATCTGTTTGAGGATGAAATGCTATACTGAAATTTAATTATGTGCCCATAGCTAACTTTAAGCTCTTCTAGAATCTCGAAGTAAATCTGGGATTCCTGTCTGATACCACGGACACTAGAACCCCATGCAATCTCACATTCTCAGTCACATATCTCCAAGCCAACTGGTCTAATGTATTGTTCTCCCGTATTGGTATGAAATGGGCCGACTTAGTTAATCGGTCCACCAAAACCTATGTTGCATCATTCTGCCTCAGAGTCTTAGACAATCCCATTATAAAATCCATAATAATTCATTCCCATTTTCACTCCGTAATAGAAAACAAATGCAATTTTCCAACTGGAGCTTGATGCTTAGGCTTAACCTGCTAGAATGTTATACATTTAGAAACAAACTCCGCTACTTGCTTTTCATTCCAGGCCACCAGAAATGTTGTTTCAATGTGTTATAGATCTTGGTAGTACTAGGATGTATAGCATAAGTGACCATATAAGCTTCTTCTAAGATTTCCTTCCTCAGATCATCAATATTAGGCACACATAGTCTTTGCTTTAGCCACAATGTATCATCTCTAAATTCAAACTCAAAATCTGTATTCTTCTTAACTTTCTCAATCAATTTCACCATTTCAGGATCTTTACTCTGTACTCTTATGATCCGATCATGCAACATTAGCCTCAGTTTCAATTTAGTTGTCAATGCTTCATTTTGTTCTAAATTCAACTCTACATTCAAAGATCTCAACTGTATTAGGCTTAGTAACCTCAATACATTATGCAATCATAGTCTTTTAGTAACTCTATCCATCTTCTCTGTCTTATGTCCAACTCTTTCTGGCTTAATAAATACTTCAAGCTCTTATAATCAGTGTATATTTGAAATGTCTCACCATATAAGTAATGTCTCCAAATCTTTAGAGACAAACTACTTCTGCAAGCTCTAAATCATCTTGATGCATAGGCTATCACCTTGCCATGTTGCATCAATACACATCCCAGTCCCTGATGTGATGCATCACTATATACCACATATCCACCAGATCCTGATGGAATAGTCAACACTGGCATTGTAATCAACCGATGTTTCAACTCTTCAAAACTTCTTTGGCATTCGTCATTCCATTTAAATGCCACATTCTTCCTTAGAATTTTAGTCAGATGGGTTGAGGTTAAATAAAAACCCCTCGACAAACCTCCGATAATAACCAGCTAATCTGAGGAAACTCCAGATCTTTGATACATTCTTCAATGTCTCCCATCTCATTACTGCTTTAATTTTCACTGGATCTACCTGAATACCATGCCTAGTTACTATATGACCTAGAAATACCACCTAATTCAACCAAAATTTACATTTACTGTATTTAGCATACAATTGTTTTTCTCTCATAGTATGCCAAATTATTCTCAAATGTTCAACATGTTCCTCATTGTTTCTTGAATACACCAGAATGTCATTGTTGCATCCCAATCCCGCAAGACCCAAACCCAACATCGACAGTGATATCCAAGTCCGCGTCTGCGAAAATAGCATGCTAGCACTCAATCAAATATAAATTGGTAAAAAAATTTTTTTAAAACACTCTCATATCAGATGTTCGTTTCCAAAGTGGGCCAAAATACATTTAACAGTCACAATAGAAAACTTGTTTTCAATGCATTCCAATCAATACAATTTCAATAATTAATTTGGGATCAATTTCATTATAACCCTTTTTCAATTACAAAACAATCCACTTTGGGCCATTAAGGCCCATTTCAACACACAAAACACATACATTCATTTCCAATGGGCATAAATGAATATAAATAGCCATATCCACATTTTAATCATTCCCATTACAAAAATTCCCATACGTCATCACTTATTACATACTGAATTAATCAAAACATACTGTACAGGATTCGTGGAATACACTTTATACAAAAATAAGACATATCCCTATGCAGACGCGAACTGATCCCAACCTCTTAATTTTCCCTATGTACAGAAAGTCTACTCCCGTTGCAGAACGGGGTATTCTTCTAAATCCTGAAACAAAGATGCAAATTTTGGATGAGTTTTTGCGAACTCAGTGAGTGACCATCATCGATGGTTCACCCAGTCACATAACATAATTCACATTCACTGCCACACTTCACATTCACATTCACATAATAGCCTACCCATCATGTCACATTTCACATTCGCAATCAATACAATTTTCATTCTTCATATTATGCACATGTACATGAGACCCACTTTCTATTTATTACTTTGTTGTGACCGAGTGTCTACACTGTCCCGTACCCATTGGATATCGGGCTCATTGATAACTGTCCCATATAGGGCTCATTAACATTGAGCCTGAGGCTCTGAATCACTATTGAGTTAGAAGCTCATTTTCACTCGTTGAGCGTTAAGCTCTAATCATTGACTACTCTGGTCACAATTTCCATTATATTATATGCATTCATGCAATGAAATGCATCAATCATATTTTTATAAACCCATCCAATCATTTTCCCATGTCATCGGACCTTAGTCTGGCATTCAGCATTAAAGCTGAGGAATCACACTCTCATTCACATGCAATTGTGCAATTAGAACAATTTTAACAATCAAATCATGTACACTTAGTTCATCCAATTCACATTCAATGAGCACTTCAATATCGCAATTCCCAGTACACAATCATCGGACTATCCTGTCCGGAATCCACAATCAAATCACAATCATTCATTGCTATTCAATAATTATTCAATATATAGCATAACCAAATAAACCATAAAATAAGACCATCTAGGTCTACTCACAGTACGCTCCAGATTAGCATTTGCTTTCATGATCCAGAAATGTCTGGATGAGGACGTTTTATCCTGTACCAACCATATGCAAAACACAATTTGCACACACATTAATAAAACACAATCACATAACCATTCAATTTTCACACTTGTGTATGTGTAATGTATAATGCATACTCAATGAAAAATCTCGAGTATATGCTTTACATTCACATCTTATGCCCATTCTCAAATCATGAGTCAATATGTCTAATGGAACTTAGACTTACATTTCACTTTAATATGATAATTTTAAATTGTCCATTCAAGCTTTACCCTTTGTATGCATCTAGCTTATCATAAGCTTACATCTCAAGAACAATTGATCACTTTATATCATAACTCAATTTTTTGTCATTTCTTTTCCAACCTCATAATAATCCCATAATATCTAAATCTCTTTCATAATTAATCACTTAACACCTATTACTCAACTTCCTTGAATAGCATTACAATCATATAACATTTCTATCTCCATTCCACTTATGCATTTGACACTTTGATTTTATCCATTCGTTTACTAAGTTTTAACCTTCAATTTCACTTCAAACCTTTCATATATTAGTCCCATAAACCAAGGATCATTCTAGGTTCACTTTAAGACCCATTTGAGGCTTAGTTAGTATCATTTGACCTGTGAATGTCCGTTAAACGGACCTTTACGGGTCATTTATACCACTTTGCAAATTTGACCATCAAAACGTTAAAATTTCAAAATTTTGCCTGCAATAGAAGTTGTAGATCTCGAATTCCTCTATAAAATCCATATAAAGATCACTTCATTCCAAGTTCTACGCAAAGAGTTATGCCTCTTGCACTAAGGTATGTTCAATTGATTTTTATGAAATTCAAGATTTCTAACTCTTCACTTACAACACTTAATTCCTCAAGCTTAGCCAAACATTTCTAGTTCAATACTCCTCAATTAGCCATTATTCTAACTCCCTTTCAAATTTACATCATTTATAATATAAATCTTAGCCCATTATTGTTCATAATCACTTGGAACGAAACATAGTCATATACATTTATTCACCACAATTTCGACACTCAATTTCCTAACTTCATGCCAACATTTGGGATTCTTCAAGACATAATTCACAATCAACACCTTCATAAGAATTGTAGCCAATTGTCTCTAGTTTCATTTAAACCAAATCTCAATTCATTTAGACAATTATACAAACAATTATGATTGTACAATTAGAGCACACTCCAAGGATCAACCATTGCAAATTTCTAGATTTTGCACATGTTCTTTTTTACCATTTAACTCATCCAATCCATCTTAAGCCTAGATCATCACCTCCATTCCTTCTCCCTTCATTCACTACTCCATTCAACTCAAGATATCACTCACAAGCAACTCATAATTTATCATTTATCACTAGCTAAAAACAGGGCATATCTATTTCATTCACAAGCAAGTTCTACCCTCATTCAATCCCTCCTTTGAAATCCATTCAATCACTAAACCTCTCCATACTCTTACATGAAATTATTACTCACTTCTACATATAAAAACAAAGTATGAACATGAATTTACATCACTCAAGGTATATATATATATATACACAAACCTTGCAAAACACAAATCAATTCATCAAACCCTCCTCATGCAAGCTTAAATTAACCATACTCAAAACATAAAACACAAAACTTACTTTATTTTCCTTAAATTTCTTCAAAATATCTCAAAACCCTAATTCCCAAGCATCCCATGATCTTCATCTTGAGAGAGACCAAACTAAGTTTTTCGTAGGGCAACTTGAAGAATTTACAAAATAGGAGTATGATTGAAAGATGGAGCAAGGATTTATGTGGACAAGTCACAAACTAGTATAGAAGATGAAGAGAGGGGATGAAGCCATGACAATGAAGTGAAATAAGAGAGAAAATTAAAGATAAAAAGATAAGTGAGGGCTTTTTAGGAGAGAGTGTCTTGAATGCCAAAAGAAATGGATCCAAATTATTAAGACTTTGAGTAGAGTAAAATACAAGGCTAAAAAAATGCCACATGGCACAACCTTAAGCATACACTTTTAATTTTCCTCTTACACTCATCAATTTCACACCCAATTCCCAATAAATAACACTTGTCCATAATTCTTAAAGCCATGCATCCAAAATTCTAATATTTGACAATAAATTCTAATACCGCTTATCAGTATGTCTGCCGATTGGCATTTTTCCAGGTCCCAAAAATACCCTAAATTTTAGAAAATTCCCAAATTTTCTCCAAAAAATCTAATTCATGAATAAAACATTCCCATTCAAAATTTAAGACACAAAACCATAAGTCGCAAAATATCCAGATTAAAACAACCATTTATACCCAAAAAATGTCAATTGAGTGCATGAACAATGATTTTAACGTGTACAATAATCCAATTCACATGTGTATGCCGATATTATGCATTAGCATGAAATACAAGCTTCTTAATCTCACTTAAACTCACATGTCCCAACTTAAAAAGGTCGAAATTGGGATTTGCTATAGTTAACCCGAGGATGTCCGTTAAACAGACTTACATGTCTGTTAAACGGACATAGACTGGCCAAACAATCCAAATTCGTCCGAGAAGGTCCGTTAAACGGACCTTCATGCCCGTTAAATAGACATGACTCACACAAACCCTTCCTCCAAAACCTCTTGCAATGTCTCACATCCATTTTACTAACATACTATGCTCTTTAAGCTCACTCATACAACATTTTCGGATTCCAACCCTTCCCGTGGGAACGGGATGTTACAATTCTCCCCTCCTAAAAAAAAATTCATCCTCGAAATTCAAATTCGATTGATCAGGAAGGTAGGGGAATCGTTTCCTCAATTACTTCTATATTTCCCATTTAAGTTCACCCTTACCATCAATGAAATCAATCAATCCTTTGCTCATTTCGTCAAATATCACAATAGTTTTCGTTGATTTCTCATTACGTTTCAAATTACTCCCAATTCTTCATTTCTGACATTAGTAACACGTATATCAAAACATATCCAAGTAACACTGTGTTATCTTTCATTGGTAACACTCACGGATCATAATTCCATACAGGCGATGTTATATCAGGCTTAGCTTATCCTTCTTCCTAGCCTGAGCACACCTTGGCAAGGTGATATTCTTAGAGACATTACATTTTTCACTTGCAAATTCATATTTCTTTTGTACTAGTAAGCTCATTTGTTCTATAATCACGATATGGATCAACCTATTCATGTCATTTAACCCCTGTTACAAAATTCATTTCACTCATCAATCGCATCTTTGGCCTTTCCTCAGTTTTAGGCCCTCCTTTTTTTTAATGCAAGGGCGAACGACTCTTTTTGTCGTTTTACGCCTCAAGCTGCATTCTAATGCTATCACTAAGATCATGATTGCTATACTTAAAGTCATTTAGACTACACATTGACCCCATCATTCTATGAACTCCAAAGTATAAGCCTTTAGCATATCCCCAACAGTTAGGACAGTTGGTAAGATAAACATTCACTTATTTCCATATCAAAATTCATGTTGGGATGTCTATTTTAGGTTGGTACTTGTTTTATCCAGTCGCATCCTTCTTATTTCATTCCCATCGTAGCAATCTTCAATCAAACTCAAATTTAACTTCATTTTCAATTGCTCAGTGAGTCATTTACACATTTCAACTTGAGCCTTCTTTACAAATAAAGCTGCTCTTACAAGCAACAGTTCACTGTCCTTTGCTAAGCCCAAAGTTTAACTCATCAATTTATGTTTTCTATTGTTCCTAAATTGGGGACCTCAAAGTCAACAATTGTGTGATCATTCTTGCATTTTCTATTCAATGTATCATTTTACAGTATTAGCTTTACAGAAAACGTACTCATTTGCTTAACCAATGTTTTTCAGTAACCCTATTCACTATCTCAGTCTCATTTCCCATCTTTCCAAACCCAACCATCACATCACATTCATTACACCTATACGGTCTTCAGACTCTCAACACATTTACTATTGCAGCACAAGAAGAGGCTTTAATTCACTCTGATATCCAATAATCACTTTATGAAGGTCCACAGTTTGCATCTGAAACTCTCATGTCAGTAACTGTGAAATTTCCAAATCCCTATGGTACCATTTCCACTGATGTTATACTTCCTCATAATTCTCTTTACAACATCCGCTATACGGTTTTCATATTATTAATGTTTTTCCTCGGACATTTTTAAAGAACTAATACCAGTAAAAACCACCCTTTAACAATCTCGGCTAGTATTCAACATACAGCGAGTTCTAACAATTTCTCGCTTTGTCATAGCCCTCACTTTTCCATGAGTCTCCCTGTTGGACCTCGAACCTTGAGTGACAATTTGAGTTAGTAATATGAATGGTCAAGTGGATGAGTTGACTGAAATGAAGCTAAATAGCACGATTAGAAAGAAAAAGTGTGAAAATTTGAAGGATTTAGAAAGTTTGACTTTTGGAAGAGAGAGAAAAGCAAGGATCAATTGGAGCTTGAAATCAAGTTTCCGGCAATAATTCGAGGTGGGTAGCATATTTATATTTTGATTTATAGGCAATATACGAATTTTCAAAAATGAAAGAAAGCAAAAGTTTGAATTTTGATAAATTATTGTTTGTAAATGTTTGAAAATAAGAATTGATCAAAAGTTTGAAATTTTGATTTCCGAAGGTTTTCTGAAAAATTATTATAAGCCGATTTGATAAATTGATAGAAATTTCTGAAAATGCATTGTTGTGTACGCATTGATAATTATGCATATTGTTGCAATTATTGATTGATTGAATTAATTGAATTATGTGATATGTGAGAATTTGTGAGATTGTTTTAGGTTGATGAATTTATGTTAGAAAAGTAAAATTTTGGAAAGTGCCTTCGGGCAATTTGAATTTCCGTTTTCGATTATGTGTTATGTGGGTTTGGTAGGTCCCTTGGTGAGTCAGCGCTGTCTCTATGTGTATAGCCTTCTCCAGCTGCCTGCTAGGGCACGGACTCGATTCGGACTTCTTCACGGCTAACTGGACCATTATCTTGAAAGTGTAGTATAATGATCTGTGCAAGATGCGTTCTGTTTGGACCTAGCCATACCATTCTGATATGCTATGTGTTTTCAATTTTGTTTCTGTATGTTGCATACATATTTATAAAAATTCGAGAATTTTTGAAGAAAAAAATAAGAAAAAGTAAGATGACTACGAAAAGTTTGAAAATATGAAAAGTGTTTGAGGAAATTGTTTGAAAAATTATAAAGTTTGAAAAATTAGCCCTTTTGGCAAAAAGCTTATGAAAATGATTTCGCTTATTTATCGATTTATAAATGTGTTATCCACGAGCTTAGAGCTCACCCCCTTTCATCCCCATCTCCGTGGTTTGACGGGGAGATCGATGAAAGAGTGTGAAGACGTCTAATTAAGCAGTTATATGTTTTTGTAATTTGCATGGGTTAGATTTGAGTAATCTGAAATTTGAGTATGGAAATGTTTATGGCTTAAGATAGGTTTGAAAGAAATGGATTTGTGTATATAGTTGATTATTGGGAATGGTTTTGAAATTTGTACATGAAATTGTGTATGAATTTGGAAATGAAATTGAATTATGAGTTTGGTATTGATTGATTTGAGAATTATGGAAGTTTTAGATGTTAGGTTTGCGTTTTGCTGGTGTTTGGATTTCCGGATGGGAGTGTCCGATGATTCTGAGGTCTGTTGAGATTTTGAAGTGTATTTCTTTACCCTTGCAGGTTTGGGTTAGGAAAAAGGCAGCCGTTATGCTGCCGAAATTTCGATAAAAATTGGGATAAAAAAATGGAATATGAGATTTGTATGGATAAATAAGAATTTGTATGATTGCTGAGTTTTGGGTTTAAGAATGAATTTTCCTATGAGAAATTATATGGATGTGATTGATGTAAGAAATGAGAATAAGAAAGAAAAAAAAAATTTCATAACGGATTTTGGAACGTCTTAGGAATTCCCAACGCGATTCTGTTTCCTGTTCTTTGCTTATTCACGGATGTCGGAAAGTGTTTCAGTTTACATTGATTTGTTTGCTTACTTTGTTTTCTATCCGTATTCGATTTGCATTCGATTCGATCCCCCCGCCGCTTATTCGTTCCGCTTTGTGATTCGTATTCGATTATTTCGCTTCGCTATATTCGATTGGTTTTCGCTTTGTTATCCGTTTTGTTATCCGTAATCCGAGTTCTCACATGCGATTTGTATTCCGCTTCCGCATTCGCTTGGCTTCTGCTTTGTTTCCGTTTCTCTTCGTTTCCGTTTGCTTCGTTTTCCGTTCTGCGTATGTAGTTGGGTTCCGAATGAGGGATCCAACATTTATGGTATCAGAGCAAGAAGAGTTTATAAGGAATCATGCGTACGTAGGCGGGAATCTGTATAAGTAGTTGGGTTCCGGTAACGGGATCCAACACTCCCAATATGCCATGTCCAACTATGCTATAACCCACATTTTATTCAATCAAACTAGAATTCACCTTGATGAAACTCAGCAAATAGCTATTTGTACCATCCTGATATGTAAGATTTCTTCAAGTAGTCAAATATTTCTTTTACTTTTGAATACCCTTTCGAATACCCTCAAAACATCATCTGTGGTTATAGTTGCTTCGGTCACTTCCATAATACTGTCGGGGCATTACTATAAATAAACTAAATTTCCTTATGCCCATGAATTGTTCTCTTTCACTCTTTAGGACTCTGATTCCTCAATACGGTAATAGTATCTCATGATATTTTCACTTTTTCCCCAATTGACCTTTTTTTCGCAATTCGATTTTCTCTGACTTCACATTGACGTATTTAACGTCTGTTTTTTCTTGCCAGTTTCTCCACAAACTAAAATTTTGGATTGATTTCATTCATCATATCAAATTTGTCTCTCCCAAACATATTTACACAGAATAATACGTGGACCCTTATTCTCTTCATATTAGCAATTTATATCTCGCCAATAATCCAATCACACAATCGGACACTTAACATCAAACGCAACGCCTACCTTCTCAGTAGCATATTTTACCCCTTATGCGAGAGTCTTCATAAGGATTAGGACTCTACTCATTACTTTAATTCACTTTATATGCCTTTCTAATTTGTCCCTTCATTGATTCCTCTAACATCGAATCATCTGATCCATGTAACTCAATTCAGGAAAATTTTTCTCTGACAGAAGATTTCCTGCTACCTTTTAGTTTCGATACCACTTTTGATACCACACTTCGAATCCTGATCACTGATCAACCTACTGTCTTTACTGCTTCTTAACAACCTTATAAAGATCAATTTATGTCATAACATATATGACCAAAACATTTCTTTTAATTAGGCTCATTAAAGCATTACTCAAATTCTTGACTCAAGTACCTTAGTGTTTATCATCAAAATCATTTCCTCAAATTTAGTGCCATATAAAGAACAACTTACCAATTGATAGCTTAGGCTAAGAATACCTTAATCTCATTTGCTTTCAGATAACCCTTCCCCTTTTTGCACTTGTTCTCGATTTTGGGGATTAAGTCGTGATCGTATCCTTTTTCCCTTTTTTTCAGGTTCATCATATATTCCCTCATTATCACTCTCAATTCATTTTTAAATCACAATACACACTTTCACGTCTTACTCTAAACCATCTTAGACTTTAAACTATAGCGCTTCTAATCACCATTATAGTTTCATATTTCCACCATTATTAGATATGCACTCACCCAAGCAATTCAACTTAGCCTTGACAACTTTTTCCTTTACCATATTTATTGTCTCATCTTCCAAGTTCCCTGATTTCATCATACCTACGTAAATTCACAATCAAGTAAGAATCATAGATGCATAATCATATTCTCTCACGAAGGCATACACTCATATCACTTTATTCAGACAACCAATTCAAGCCCAATTTCATCCTTTCTAATTCATAGAGGATTTCGTTTTCATCCAACTTTGTTTGTACACTATAAATCTTGCCATTCCCTCTATCAATCCACTACAACATATGCATGCCCAAGCAAGGTTCTGTCTCTAAGAGAGTCAAAATTATCAATTTTCCCAAAACTATCCCGTGAATGTCCGTTAAACGGACACTCATGTCCATTAAATGGACATGACTCGATCAAACTGCCCCTTCCACCCGAGAACGTCCGTTAAACGGACTTCTATGTCCGTTAAACGGACACACATCAACCTGGGGTATTCTTCCTCCCGAGAAGGTCCGTTAAACGGATCTTCATGTCCGTTAAACGGACATCTATCCTCCACAACCCCCTTCCTTTTAAATCTCTTCTAAGTTTCCTACACTCATTGCATCATTAGAAATCCCTATAAACTTTTCAAATTCACCTCTTCTAGCATTAAACCATATCATAACAACTCAAAATCAATTACATTTTCATTAAATCCCCAATTCTCACATTATTTCATTCATCAACTCACTACCTTTATTCTACCATAACATACCTTATTTCTAAGTACCAGCCACTTTATACTCACATAATCATTAAGTCAAGTGGATAACCACTTTAAGTACACCTTAACTTATCCTAGTATAACAGTAATGCCATATTCCATAATATAGTCACCAAACAATTATACTAAATCTTTATCTGTCATGTCTAATCACACACAATTTCTCATTTCACTGTATCCAATCCTCCATTCTCTCACATCATAACATACCATCACTTGCATCATTTCTCTCACTACTGTTATCGGCTGAATCACTAAACTCATACTCATACGTGTGACTCATATGCTCGACTGGGGTTCAGTTACTATTGTCTGCAATAACATGCCTTTAAAGTATGTAACTTGACACATTTCAGAAAATGCCCATGTAAGATTGTACTTCTAGGCTCTGATACCACATATTTAGCATCCCAATCCCGCAAGATCTAAACCCGACATCGGAGGTGATATCCGAGTCCGTGTCTGCGAAAATGGCATGCTAGCTCAATCAAATATAAATCGGTAAAAAAAATTTTTTGAAACACTCTCATATCAAAGGTTCGTTTCCAAAGTGGGCCAAAATACGTTTAACAGTCACAATTGAAAACTTGTTTTCAATGCATTCTAATCAATACAATTTCAATAATTAATTTGGGCCCAATTTCATTATAACCCTTTTTAAATTACAAAACAATCCACTTTGGGCCATTGGGGCCCATTTCAACACACAAAACACATACATTCATTTCCAATTGGCATAAATGAATATAAATAGCCATATCCACATTTTAATCATTCCCATTACAAAAATTCCCATACATCATCACTTATTACATACTGAATTAATCAAAACATATTGTACAGGATTTGTGGAATACACTTTATACAAAAATAAGACATATCTCTATGCAGACGTGAACCGATCCCAACCTCTAGCTTTTCCCTGTGTACAGAAAGTCTACTCCCATTGCAGAACGGGGTATTCTTCTAAATCCTGAAACAAAGATGCAAATTTTGGATGAGTTTTTGCGAACTCAGTGAGTGACCATCATTGATGGTTCACCCAGTCACATAACACAATTCACATTCACTGTCACACTTCACATTCACATTCACATAATAGCCTGCCCATCATGTCACATTTCACATTCGCAATCAATACAATTTTCATTCTTCATATTATGCACATGCACATGAGACCCACTTTCCATTTATTACTTTGTTGTGACCGAGTGTCTACACTGTCCCGTACCCATTGGATATCGGGCTCATTGATAACTGTCCCATATAGGGCTCATTAACGTTGAGCCTGAGGCTCTGAATCACTATTGAGCTCGAAGCTCATTTTCACTAGTTGAGCGTTAAGCTCTAATCATTGACTACTCTGGTCACAACTGCCATTATATTATATGCATTCATACAATGAAATGCATCAATCATATTTTTATAAACCCATCCAATTATTTTCCCATGTCATCAGACCTTAGTCCGGCATTCAGCATTAAAGCTAAGGAATCACGCTCTCATTCACATGCAATTGTGTAATTAGAACAATTTTAACAATCAAATCATGTACACTTAGTTCATCCAATTCACATTCAATGAGCACTTCAATATCACAATTCCCAGTACACAATCATCGGACTATCCTGTCTGGAATCCACAATCAAATCACAATCATTCATTGCTATTCAATAATTATTCAATATATAGCATAACCAAATAAACCATAAAATAAGACCATCTAGGTCTACTCACAATACGCTCCAGATTAGGATTTGCTTTCATGATCCGGAAACGTCTGGATGAAGAAGTTTTATCCTGTATCAACCATATGCAAAACACAATTTGCACACACATTAATAAAACACAATCACATAACCATTCAATTTTCACACATGTATATGTGTAATGTATAATGCATGCTCAATGACAAATCTCAGGTATATGCTTTACATTCACATCTTATGCCCATTCTCAAATCATTAGTCTATCTTTCTAACGGAACTTAGACTTACATTTCACTTTCATATGATCATTTTAAATTGTCCATTCAAGCTTTACCCTTTGTATGTATCTAGCTTATCATAAGCTTGCATCTCAAGAACAATTGATCACTTTATATCATAATTCAATTTTCTGTCATTTCTTTTCTAACCTCATAATAATCCCATAATATCTAAATCTCTTTCATAATTAATCACTTAACACCTATTACTCAACTTCCTTGAATAGCATTACAATCATATAACATTTCTATCTCCATTCCACTCATGCATTTGACACTTTGATTTTATCCATTCATTTACTAAGTTTTAATGTTGGGACCTGATCCGGGAACCGGATCCCAACCGAAAAGCAAAAACAGATACGAAGAATGAGGCGAAATCAAATTGGATAAATTGAATTTGATAACGACAAACGAAGCCAAAATAGCAACAAAGCGGAAGCAAATCGAAAACAGAATCGAAAGAAGCAAATCGGAACGGTTACAATCAAAGGCGAAACAGATACGGATTGAATTCAAACTTACAATCAAAGTATACAAATGCAGCCAAATCGAATAGCATAACTAATGTCCGACATCCATGAATACAATATAAAGACAACAACGATCGCGTTGGAAACCTAAAACTAATCCAATACGAAAATTCGGTATAATTTTTTTTCTCTTTTCTTTTCTGTACTCATTTCTTACATCTTTAGGCAATCTCATTCAAATCAAACAAACAATTTCAACCTTTGGAAAATCATTCTCATGCAAATCTCAAAACTTGCTCATATTCTTATATATCCGTACAAATCCCAAATTACATTTTTATCCCAATTTTAACGAAATTTCGGCAGCATAACGGCTGCATTTATCCTAACCCAAACCTGCAAAGTATTCAAAATACACTTCTAAAATTCCCAATCAAATATACAAACATCAAAATCCACCGGACCCTCCGTCCGGGATCTCAGCATACACAAACGCAAACCTAATTCTAAAACACTTTCATAATTATAACTCAATCTACTAGTCTCATAATTCAATCTCATTTCCAGACTCATACACAATTTCATATATAGTTCCATACTCTCATACATCAATTCATAATCATCATACATTCTAAAATACATGCTTCTAATACATCATAATCACTTACTTAACAAAAATTCAAGCCATAAACAATACTAATATCCAATCTCAATTCACATAAAAATACAGACGATGCAAAATCGAACCAAACATCTTCACATTCTTTCATCCGATCTCCTGCTCGAAAACCTTGAGACGGGGATGAAAGGGGGGTGACCTTGGAAGCTCGTGGGTAACATATTTATAAATTGAATAATAAGCAGAAATCATTTTTCGTCACTTTTAGCCAAAAGGCTTTTCTTTTCAAACTTTGCAACTTTTCAAGCATTTTCTACAAACCTTTCAATTTTCCAAACTTTTCATATTAAATTTCTATAATTTCATGGTTGAAAACTCTTTTTCTCATTTCTCAAAATTTCTCAAAATTTTCATAAACATGAATGCAATCACATCAGATCACAAAACACATAAAATCATAAATCAATACATAAAATACATCAAACGGTTTGGGTTGGTCTAACGAGCGTCTTCGCACATTCTGCATGCGGTTACATTGTTTTCTTTCGTTTTCTTTTTTCTTTTGTTTTTCTGTTCTTAGCACACCTTGTACTGACCACTCTTTGCCACCATCAATTATACCAAGTTTCTGTTTCATTGAGGACAATGTGTTATTTAAGTGTGGGGGAATTTGATTAAGCCCAAGTTTATCTTATTAATTGGCTACATTTTTAATACTCTTAATGTACTTTTTGACTCTTAATTTGTGACATTGTGCTTTAATTTGTCCATCATAATGAGCTTACACTTTATACAATTTGATAATAAAATTGTCACAAATTAACTTTAATTCTATCGTAATTTTCAAGGACAATTGATTATGCCATATTCTTTGTTTAATTTGTAGGGAAAGAAGAGTCAAAAATTAAAAGAAGTCAAGACGCATGACGTTAACCTTTCATCTCGCTGCGGCGAGCGTATCGAGTAGCACGCCGCGACGCCTAAACTCATCTCGCCGCGGTGAGGATACAAATGGCGAACGTCGCGACGCCTTCTGAGCATCGTCATGCGAGAAGACCAGAAAAGCACGCCCGCGGTGGCGGATAAATACCGGACTCTCATTGGGAACATCTCTCACTGTTTTGACCCGACCGCGTCCATCATTTATAAACTTGCTATTTTAGGTCAAAAGAAGATTCTTCGGGACAGACTCTGGAAGCAGCCACCATCATTTTCCATCTTCATCATCTTCGATCATCTCCGCTACATCATAGTCCGCATTTTCTACTACCATGGAAGCCGTCCAATCTCCACAAGTTGTGAGATAGTCCGGAGTTATGAGCAGCTAAACCCATTTCCTCTTGAAGATGTAGCAGCGGTTTGAGTTCACCGGTTTTAAAAGGGGAGTAATCACTTAGTGTCTGAAGTTTAGTTATGGTTTTGTAAGCTCTGAGTTAGAGATTGCATGGTTATAGCTAGATTAGCATTGTTATAGTTTAACCGTGTGCTGAACACTACGTTGAGTTTTGGATAAAGTGATTTGTAGAATGTTTGATGCTTGATATATGAAGTTTCATATATGTCGTTGGATATTGCATTTACTATCTTCTTCTGCCTAGTTGTGTTTGATTAAGATTGTTGTGTTTTATCCAATTGACCGATTGCATTCATTTGTCCATTTTCACACTAAGGTTTTTAACAAAGATTTAAATAATGGAGTTCATTAATTAAATCTTTGGACCTAAAGAGTCCTTTAGGGTTGATCTTTCAAAACTTAGTAGATTGTGTCCCTAAAAATCATTTTTGAACCGTGATAGCCTGCGCCAATTTTCAAGAGGATTTTATCAATTTTATTTCTATCTGATTTTGTTAATTTCATTATTCCTAAAATTCCAAAAATATTCTTTTATACTTTTTGTCCATCTTGATTACTTTATCATTTTGACCAAAATACCAAACTCCATTTTATCAACTTCGATTGCAATTTTTGACATTTAGGCTAGTTTAGACCATTTTTATTTGGTTCCAATTAAGTAAGACAACCCGAGGTTGCATTCTATACCGCAATCTTGGAATTTCTTTTATTTGACCGGTTTCCAAGGATTGATTGTAAGATCAAATCGACAGAGCCGCGATCAAATTGGCGTCGTTATCGGGGAACCAAGAAATTGGTTTACCGTCGGATAGCCATTATCATTCATTTGAATTGTCGTTGATAATCGGAATCATTGTTTTTGCTTGTATTTAGCATAGTTTGACTTTCACACTTGCTCATAATAGAGGTTTCATTTCCCTTTGCACAAGCATACTCCATACTTTGGTTTTGTCTCTTACTTTGCACATTTTTTCACACAACATACACTCATACGCTCGCATTCATCGCATTTCACTTTTATCTGATTTTGTGTGATTGTGAGAAATTTTGTTACCATTTTTTTTTAATTTGTGGATTGATTTTTATGCATGCCCAGGAGAGGTAGACTTGTTCAATTCCAACCTGAAGTTGAGAGACATTTGAGGAAACTTAGGAAAGAGAGAAAAGAAAAAGAGAGAAAGAGATTAGTTGAGCAAGATAGTGAGAACATGGCTGAGAATCCAAACATTTTCCCAAATCCTGATTTTCCCGTACACCAACCTAGAAATGGGACTAATGGAGGAAATGGTGAGCATGAGAGTAGGAGAGAACAATGAGAACCAGAGGCGTGGGACAATTAGGGAAGCTACAACATCGGCGTGCATTATGATCCATTTCTGCTTGCTTGCCTAATTTTGATGTAAATTTTGAGATTAAAGGTTTGTTAATTAATTCTCTTCCTAAATTTCATGGTTTGGCAGGAGAAGATCCATACATGCACCCTGAGGCTTTGACAATGATCCGCCAGAGTCTGAAGCCGGTAGGAGCTACTTTGGACCAAGTGCTGCGGAAGGTATTCCATTTGTCCTTGGAAGGGAAAGCACGAGAGTGGTACATGAGTCTTCCGAGGCATGTGGCTATTGCCTATCATAGTTGGGCCAACCTGAGGAAAGCATTTTTGGAGAAATATTTTCCAGCCTCCAGGACATCTTCGATCAGGAAGGAAATCTATTCAGCCCGCCAGGATTATGACGAGTCACTGTATGACTATTGGAACCGCTTTCAAGATCTTCTGTCCAGATGCCCCCATCACCAAATTCCTGATGAACAATTGGTGCAATATTTTTATGATGGGTTGAAGAGTCAAGAGAAGGGTATGTTAGATGTTGCATCTGGAGGATCCCTGATTGACCTTACAGCATTGGAAGCATGGGACCTGATCAAGAAGATGGCTTTAAACCATCAGCAATACAGTGTAAGAGATCAAAGAGGAGTGCATGAGTTGGGAGCCTTGACGGCTCAAGCTAAAAGAATGGAAAGCCTTGAATCGAAAGTGGATTCTTTGGAAAGTCGGATAACATCACAATTATCTTGCATCACGATCGAGCTAAAAAATTTGAATATGCAACGTTCTACTTCTTCAACAGAGCTTACCGCACCTAGTTGTGAAAATTGTGGGTTGATGATGCATATTTCGAGCGTTTTCCCCGGACGATATGAGGAAGTTTCGGCAATGTATCAAGGAAGGCAGAATCAGAAGTGGGACCCATACTCCAACACATACAATGAAGGATGGAAATCTAATCCTAGATTCAGTTAGAAATCCAGTGGGACCATTCCTTCCAATACTGTGATGAATCCGAAGAGTCTGAATGCCATTGCCCTTAGGAGTGGGAAGCAAGTGAGGTTTAATCCTCAAGAAGAAGAAGAGCTATGTGAGGATGAGATTGATAGTGAGTTAGTACCTCCACCAAAGGACAAGCTCAAGAAATCAGAAAGTGTGAGGGAAGAAGAGCTTTTGAGAGAGAAAAAGCATGCTTCAAGGAACAAGGGAACTACTTCAGAGAGTTCCAATGATCAAGCAGAAAGTGGAGAATCGAGCAAGCAATCCTGCAAAGGTAAGGAGGTAAGTATTCAACACCTTCCTTTTCCGAATTCATATTTGATGAGCAAGCGCTTAAATGAGAAACAACATGAAAAAGAAATCATTGACTTGTTTGGGAAAGTTGAACTGAATGTGCCTTTGCTTGATTTAGTAAAAAGAGTCCCGGCCTATGCAAAATATTTGAAGGATTTGTGCACAAACAAGAGGAAATTTAGGCCAAATGAGAGAGTGCAAGTGAGCTCCAATGTTTCAGCCTTGTTTAAACCGCAGATACCTGTCAAGTGTCAAGACCCTGGATCTTTTACCATCCCTTGCATCTTAGGGAAAGTAACTATAGGTAGGGCTTTGTTAGATCTGGTGGCAGCGATAAATGTGATACCTAAGTCAGTTTATGAGACCTTAGGAGTGAAGAGCATTAAGCCTACATCTGTTGTCCTCCAATTGGCTGATAGATCATTTAGAAATCCAGTAGGTATCATTGAGGACATCTTGGTCCAGGTTAAGGGTTTAGTTTTTCCTGCTGATTTTTATGTGCTTGATATGTCTTCTAAAGTTGTGCAGGATACTTCCTTAATTCTTGGACGACCCTTTTTGCGGACAGCAGGAACAATGATAAGCATGAAAGAAGGTAAGATCACCATGGAGGTAGGTGACCAACAGGTGAGCTTTAATATGTATGAGGCAATGAAACACCCACATGAGGATTATTCTCTGCTTAGAGTGAACTTGCTTGATACAGTTGTTGACGATGCAATTAATGATTTTGCACAAACCTTCACATCGTCTACTGACACTCTCCTTGGAGAACATTGGTTTGCTGATGATTTTGTAGGAGAGCCTTCAAGTAGGGAGTTGGACATGGAGCTACACAAGAGCCAAGCTGCTGGGATGAAGCCTGATGACCATCCCCAACTTCAGGATCCACCTTAAACACCGGGTAGTTTCTTTCCTTTCCCTTATCATATATTTGTGTTGATTGAAGATTGGATTGACACTAAAACTATTTTGCATTAATATGTTGATTAAGTGTGGGGGAGAAACTACTCTGTAGGATTAGGTCTAGTTCTGTAGGATTTCAATTTGGTTGTTTTTAATTTGGTTGTTTTTAATAACTTCAGACTCCTTTGGAGCCCTTGATGTTCACCAATGCACGATGCATGTAACCTGGTTGAAGAAATTTTGTGCACGAGTGGTCAGGAACAGTGATGCTTAGGGTCTGTTAATTTTCGGAAGTAGTCTCCATGAGGAAGATGTCTCCCCGCGACGTGTATCAAATAACACGCCGCGGCGAGCGTTCAGAGGGGGACACGCCGCGACGTGCGAAGATTATGACGTCGCGGCACGAAAGTTTCAAACGAAACCCTAGACGGGTTTAATTTCCCTTTTTTATCCTCATTGCACGGTGGTTCTTCTCTTTATCCAGTGCCCTTTTAGTCATTTCACTTTCTAACTTTTCTAAACCCTACGGCGTCCCTCTTTCACGCCGCCTCCCTCTCATTTTTGCGCTGCGTCTTCTCCATCCTTCATTGCTCTAAGAGTGTTTCCTCCTTCCTCTTAAATGCATGCTAGTGGCTCTCCTCGACTTCCATCTTCATTCCCTTCGTTTGTCTGTGCGTTCATCTTGTAAGATATTTCCCCCCTCTGTCTTTTTCATTTTCGTTTTATAGATTAGGGTTAGTTTTCTGAGGCGAAGACGGTTCGCCGTGTCGCAATGTGTCACATTTTTTCCCTACACCGCGGCATCTCGGGTGCTCGCCGCGGCGTGAGCAACCCATACACGCCGCAGCGCACGTTCATCTCGCCGCGGCGAGACACTGTGCTTTTTGTTTTACTTGACTGATTTTTTGTGTTTTATTTTCTGTTCAAGAAAATGCCTCGCACCAAGAATGCCACCATCCACCCCTCTACACCCTCTGATTTTTACTCCGACTCTGACCATTCCCCTTCACCTTCCGACCGTTCCCATCCTCCAGCCTCCCCTGCTAATCCTTCCACTTCTTCCCCTCCAGTCGACCCTGAGTATACTACCCTAGCTGCTAAGATAGAAGCTAGGCCGCTACTTAAGGAGCGACCTTTCCCTCTTTCACCATCCACTCACCCTTTCATCCAACAGCTCGGCTATTCTCAACTTTCTGGTTTAGTGCAGCCCAGGACTCCTGGAAAAGACACATTTGTTCGTCATTTCTACATCTATGCCCGTTATCATGACACTTTTGACATCTGTTTCCGAGGTGTTACCGTTTCTCAACCCTTTACCCCTGCCGCCATCCGCGACCACTACCACCTTCCTCCCATCCTTCACTGCCACTACGCCGACCTTATTCGGGACAACCCTTAGGATGATGTCCTTCGTACCCTTTGTCCTGCGGGTGCTGAATGGCATCAACCTCGAGTGTCTCAAAGATACATTCGCCGTGCTGATCTCCGTCCTGAGGCACGTCCTTGGCTTCATTTCATCTGCAACAACGTCCTTCCAATTACTTCCGCCCTCCACCAATCCGTCCTCACTTCTACCCTCACCCATTCCATCTTATTCCCTCACCTTGTTAGTGATCTGTTCCGGGCCCACCAGGTCTTGGAACTTCCTACTGACAAAATTTTTGAACTCGCCTCCCTTTTTCGCTATGTCCGCCTCAAACAACCGCGTTTTCTAGCCCCACCACCTCCTCCTTCCCCTCCCGTTATTGCTACTACTCCTCCCGATGTGCCTCCTCGAGACACACACACCCCCTTACCCCCTACCTCTCCTCTAACCTTGACTCACATTTCCCATCAGGTGGCCACCCTTCATGCCGCTTTTCTTCGTATCGAGGCCCAGCTAGCCGTCGATCGTCGGTACCACCACCGGATGTATGCCCGACTTGCGGGGCATCTCAACAGTCCTCTTCCTCCTGAGGATGATGGTTCTCCGACCGGTTCTAGCCCATCTGTGGTTGCTCCTCCTAATCATGCCCCTGATGATCCTTCAGCATAGTTCTAGCATTGTGTTCTGTATTGTTTTTCTTTAATTTTTCTATTGTTTTCTTTCATTTTCTTTTTTCTTTTGTTTTTCTGTTCTTAGCACACCTTGTACTGACCACTCTTTGCCACCATCAATTATACCAAGTTTCTGTTTCATTGAGGACAATGTGTTATTTAAGTGTGGGGGAATTTGATTGAGCTCAAGTTTATCTTATTAATTGGCTACATTTTTAATACTCTTAATGTACTTTTTGACTCTTAATTTGTGACATTGTGCTTTAATTTGTCCATCATGAGTTTACACTTTATACAATTTGATAATAAAATTGTCACAAATTAACTTTAATTCTATCGTAAATTTTCATGGACAATTGATTCTGCCATATTGTTGTTTAATTTGTAGGGGAAAAGAAGAGTCAAAGCATTAAGAGAAGTCGACGCCATGATCTGACCTTTCATCTCGTCATGGCGGCGTATCGAGAATAACGTCATGGCGCCTAAACTCATCTCGCCGCGGCGATGATACAAATGGCGAACGTCGCGATGCCTATGAGCATACGCCACGGCGAGAAGACCAGAAGAGCACGCCGCGGCGCATACATCTCGCCGCAGCGAGCAGATAAATACCCGGACTCTCATTGGGGAACATCTCTCACTGTTTTGACCCGACCCGCGTCCATCATTTATAAACTTGCTATTTTTAGGTCAAAAGAGAAGATTCTTCGGGACAGACTCTGGAAGCAGCCACCATCATTTTCCATCTTCATCATCTTCGATCATCTCCACTACATCACAGTCCGCATTTTCTACTACCATGGAAGCCGTCCAATCTCCACAAGTTGTGAGAGAGTCCGGAGTTATGAGCAGCTAAACCCATTTCCTCTTGAAGATGTAGCAGCGGTTTGAGTTCACCGGTTTTAAAAGGGGAGTAATCACTTAGTGTCTGAAGTTTAGTTATGGTTTTGTAAGCTTTGAGTTAGAGATTGCATGGTTATAGCTAGATTAGCATTGTTATAGTTTAACCGTGTGCTGAACACTACGTTGAGATTTGGATAAAGTGATTTGTAGAATGTTTGATGCTTGATATATGAAGTTTCATATATGTCATTGGATATTGCATTTACTATCTTCTTCTGCCTAGTTGTGTTTGATTAAGATTGTTGTGTTTTATCCAATTGACCGATTGCATTCATTTGTCCATTTTCACACTAAGGTTTTTAACAAAGATTTAAATAATGGAGTTCATTAATTAAATCTTTGGACCTAAAGAGTCCTTTAGGGTTGATCTTTCAAAACTTAGTGGATTGTGTCCCTAATAATCATTTTTGAACCGTGATAGCCTGCGCCCATTTTTAAGAGGATTTTATCAATTTTATTTCTATCTGATTTTGTTAATTGCATTATTCCTAAAATTCCAAAAATATTCTTTTATACTTTTTGTCCATCTTGATTACTTTATCATTTTGACCAAAATACCAAACTCCATTTTATCAACTTCGATTGCAATTTTTGACATTTAGGCTAGTTTAGACCATTTTTATTCGGTTCCAATTAAGTGAGACAACTCGAGGTTGCATTCTATACCGCAATCTTGGAATTTCTTTTATTTGACCGGTTTCCAAGGATTGATCGTAAGATCAAATCGACAGAGCCGCGATCGAATTGGCGCCGTTGTCGGGGAACCAAGAAATTGGTCGGATAGCCATTGTCATTCATTTGAATTCTCGTTGATAATCGGAATCATTGTTTTTGCTTGTATTTAGCATAGTTTGACTTTCACACTTACTCATAATAGAGGTTTCATTTCCCTTTGCACAAGCATACTCCATACTTTGGTTTTGTCTCTTACTTTGCAGATTTTTTCACACAACATACACTCATATGCTCGCATTCATCGCATTTCACTTTTATCTGATTTTGTGTGACTGTGAGAAATTTTGTTACCATTTTTTTTTAATTGTGGATTGATTTTTATGCAAGCCCAGGAGAGGTAGACTTGTTCAATTCCAACCTGAAGTTGAGAGACATTTGAGGAAACTTAGGAAAGAGAGGAAAGAAAAAGAGAGAAAGAGATTAGTTGAGCAAGATAGTGAGAACATGGCTGAGAATCCAAACATTTTCCCAAATCCTGATTTTCCCGTACACCAACCTAGAAATGGGACTAATGGAGGAAATGGTGAGCATGAGAGAGTAGGAGAGAACAATGAGAACCAGAGACGTAGGATAATTAGGGAAGCTACAACATCTGACGTGCATTATGATCCATTTACTGCTGCTTGCCCTAATTTTGATGTAAATTTTGAGATTAAAGGTTTGCTAATTAATTCTCTTCCTAAATTTCATGGTTTGGCAGGAGAAGATCCATACATGCTCCTATAGGCTTTGACAATGATTTGCCAGAGTATGAAGCCGGTAGGAGCTACTTTGGACCAAGTGCTGTGGAAGGTATTCCATTTGTCCTTGGAAGGGAAAGCACGAGAGTGGTACATGAGTCTTCCGAGGCATGTGGTTAATGCCTATCATAGTTGGGCCAACCTGAGGAAATCATTTTTGGAGAAATATTTTCCAGCCTCCAGGACATCTTCGATCAGGAAGGAAATCTATTCAGCCCTTGAGATTATGATGAGTCATTTGATGACTATTGGAACCGCTTCCAAGATCTTACGTCCAGATGCCCCATCACCAAATTCTGATGAACAATTGGTGCAATATTTTATGATGGGTTGAAGAGTCAAGAGAAGGGTATGTTAGATGTTGCATCTGGAGGATCACGATTGACCTTCTGACATTGGAAGCATGGGACTGATCAAGAAGATGGTTTTAAACCATCGCAATACGATGTAAGAGATCAAAGAGAGTGCATGAGTTGGGAGCCTTGACGGCTCAAGCTAAAAGAATGGAAAGCCTTGAATCGAAAGTGGATTTTTGGAAAGTCGATAACATCACATTTGTCTTGCATCACGGTAGAGCTAAAAATTTGAATGTGCAACGTTCTACTTCTTCAACGAGCTTACCGCACCTAGTTGTGAAAATTGTGGGTCGGTGATGCATATTTTGAGCATTTGCCCCGGACGATATGAGGAAGTTTCGGCAATGTATCAAGGAAGGCAGAATCAGAAATGGGACCCATACTCCAACACATACAATGAAGGATGGAAATCTAATCCTAGATTGATTGGAGGAATGAGGAGAGCGAGGAACAAAATAGATTTTCACTGAGGGAGGAGCTAGTCCTTCCACTAGCCAATTCCCAAATCAACGACAAGCCACAGCGGTCCCACCAAAGAAGACACCAATCATTTGCTTCACGGTATGATGACGCGATGAAGGAAGAGAGGATTCTAATGCTAACGATTCAATTCCATTCGTCTCTTATTCAACAGGATTCCTCAAAGACTGCTGCTAGATTCAATGCCTTGGAGAAGAGAATGGAACAATGGGAGACCAAGGCGGAGAACATAAATTCCTATGTCACTCAGTTGTCTAACAACAGGAGTGAAAATCAAGCGAAAAGCAGTGGGACCATTCCTTCCAATACTGTGATGAATCCGAAGAGTCTGAATGCCATTGCCCTTAGGAGTGGGAAGCAAGTGAGGTTTAATCCTCAAGAAGAAGAAGAGCTATGTGAGGATGAGATTGATAGTGAGTTAGTACCTCCACCAAAGGACAAGCTCAAGAAATCAGAAAGTGTGAGGGAAGAAGAGCTTTTGAGAGAGAAAAAGCATGCTTCAAGGAACAAGGGAACTACTTCAGAGAGTTCCAATGATCAAGCAGAAAGTGGAGAATCGAGCAAGCAATCCAGCAATGGTAAGGAGGTAAGTATTCAATACCTTCCTTTTCCCAATTCATATTTGATGAGCAAGCGCTTAAATGAGAAACAACATGAAAAAGAAATCATTGACTTATTTGGGAAAGTTGAAGTGAATGTGCCTTTGCTTGATTTAGTAAAAAGAGTCCCGGCCTATGCAAAATATTTGAAGGATTTGTGCACAAACAAGAGGAAATTTAGGCCAAATGAGAGAGTGCAAGTGAGCTCAATGTTTCACCTTGTTTAAACCCGAGATACTGTCAAGTGTCAAGACCACGGATCTTTTACCATCCCTTGCATCTTAGGGAAAGTAACTATAGGTAGGGCTTTGTTAGATCTGGGGGCAGCGATAAATGTGATACCTAAGTCAGTTTATGAGACCTTAGGAGTGAAGAGCATTAAGCCTACATCTGTTGTCCTCGATTGGTGATAGATCATTTAGGCATCCGATGGGTATCATTGAGGACATCTTGGTCGAGTTAAGGGTTTAGTTTTTCTGCTGATTTTATGTGCTTGATATGTCTTACGAAGTTGTGCGGGATACTTCCTTAATTCTTGGGCGACCCTTTTTGCGGATAGCGAGGAACAATGATAAGCATGAAAGAAGGTAAGATCACCATGAGGTAGGTGACCAGCAGGTGAGCTTTAATATGTATGAAGCAATGAAACACCCACATGAGGATTATGCTCTGCTTGAGTGAACATGCTTGTCTGATTGTTGCGATGCAATTAATGATTTTGCACAAACCTTCACATCGTCTACCGACACTCTCCTTGGAGAACATTGGTTTGCTGATGATTTTGTAGGAGAGCCTTCAAGTAGGGAGTTGGACATGGAGCTACACAAGAGTCAAGCTGCTGGGATGAAGCCTGATGACCATCCCCAACTTCAGGATCCACCTTAAACACCGGGTAGTTTCTTTCCTTTCCCTTATCATATATTTGCGCTGATTGAAGATTGGATTGAGACTAAAACTATTTTGCATGAATATGTTGATTAAGTGTGGGGGAGAAACTACTCTGTAGGATTAGGTCTAATTCTGTAGGATTTCAATTTGCTTGTTTTTAATTTGGTTGTTTTTAAGAACTTCAGTCTCCTTTGGAGCCCTTGATGTTCACCAATGCACGATGCATGTAACCTGGTTGAAGAAATTTTGTGCACGAGTGGTCAGGAACAGTGATGCTTAGGGTCTGTTAATTTTCGGAAGTAGTCTCCATGAGGAAGATGTCTCCCCGCGACGTGTATCAAATAACACGCCGCGGCGAGCGTTCAGAGGGGGACACGCCGCGACGTGCGAAGATTATGACGTCGCGGCACGAAAGTTTCAAACGAAACCCTAGACGGGTTTAATTTCCCTTTTTTATCCTCATTGCACGGTGGTTCTTCTCTTTATCCAGTGCCCTTTTAGTCATTTCACTTTCTAACTTTTCTAAACCCTACGGCGTCCCTCTTTCACGCCGCCTCCCTCTCATTTTTGCGCTGCGTCTTCTCCATCCTTCATTGCTCTAAGAGTGTTTCCTCCTTCCTCTTCGTCTGTGCTAGTGGCTCTCCTCAACTTCCATCTTCATTCCCCTTCGTTTGTCTCTGCGTTCATCTTGTAAGATATTTCCCCCCTCTGTCTTTTTCATTTTCGTTTTATAGATTAGGGTTAGTTTTCTGAGGCGAAGACGGTTCGTCGTGTCGCAATGTGTCACATTTTCGCCCTACACCGCGGCATCTCGGGTGCTCGCTGTGGCGTGAGCAACCCATACACGCCGCGGCGCACGTTCATCTCGCCTCGGTGAGACACTGTTCTTTTTGTTTTACTTGACTGATTTTCTGTGTTTTATTTTTCTGTTCAGGAAAATGCCTCGCACCAAGAACGCCGCCATCGACCCCTCTACACCCTCTGATTTCTACTCTGACTCCGACCATTCCCCTTCACCTTCTGACCGTTCCCATCCTCCAGCCTCCCCTGTTAATCCTTCCACTTCTTCCCCTCCAGTCGACCCTAAGTATACTACCCTAGCTGCTAAGATAGAAGCTAGGTCGCTACTTAAGGAGCGACCTTTCCCTCTTTCACCATCCACTCACCCTTTCGTCCAACAGCTCAGCTATTCTCAACTTTCTTGTTTAGTGCAGCCCAGGACTCCTGGAAATGATACATTTGTTTGTCATTTCTACACCTATGCCCGTTATCATGACACTTTTGACATCTGTTTCCGTGGTGTTACCGTTTCTCAACCCTTTACCCCTACCGCCATTCGCGACCACTACCACCTTCCTCCCATCCTTCACTGCCATTACGCCGACCTTATTCGGGATTACCCTTGGGATGATGTCCTTCGTACCCTTTATCCTGCGGGTGCTGAATGGCATCAACCTCGAGTGTCTCAAAGATACATTCGTCGTGCTGATCTCCGTCCTGAGGCCCGTCCTTGGCTTCATTTCATCTGCAACAACGTCCTTCCCACCACCCACCTTGCCTTTGTTCCCAAAGAACAGGCATTGTACATTTACCTCCTGATGGTTGGCCGGCCAGTTGATATTGCTCAGGCAATTACTTCCGCCCTCCGCCAATCCGTCCTCACTTCTACCCTCACCCATTCCATCTTATTCCCTCACCTTGTTAGTGATATGTTCCGGGCCCACCAGGTCTCGGAACTTCCTACTGACAAAATTTTTGAACCCGCCTCCCTTTTTCGCTACGTCCGCCTCAAACAACCACGTTTTCTAGCCCTACCACCTCCTCCTTCCCCTCCCGTTGTTGCTACTACTCCTCCCGATGTGCCTCCTCCGGACACACACACCCCCTTACCCCCTTCCTCTCCTCTAACCTTGACTCACATTTCCCGTCAGGTGGCCACCCTTCATGTCGCTTTTCTTCGTATCGAGGCCCAGCTAGCCATCGATCGTCGGTACCACCACCGGATGTATGCCCGACTTGCGGCGCATCTCAACAGTCCTCTTCCTCCTGAGGATGATGGTTCTTCGGCCGGTTCTAGCCCATTTGCGGCTGCTCCTCCTGATCATGCCCCTGATGATCCTTCAGCATAGTTCTAGCATTGTGTTCTGTATTGTTTTTCTTTTATTTTTCTATTGTCTTCTTTCGTTTTCTTTTTTCTTTTATTTTTCTGTTCTTAGCACACTTGTACTGACCACTCTTTGCCACCATCAATTATACCAAGTTTCTGTTTCATCGAGGACAATGTGTTATTTAAGTGTGGTGGAATTTGATTGAGCCCAAGTTTATCTTATTAATTGGCTACATTTTTTATACTCTTAATGTACTTTTTGACTCTTAATTTGTGACATTGTGCTTTAATTTGTCCATCATAATGAGATTACACTTTATACAATTTGATAATAAAATTGTCACAAATTAACTTTAATTCTATCGTAATTTTCAAGGACAATTGATTACGCCATATTCTTTGTTTAATTTGTAGGGAAAAGAAGAGTCAAAGCATTAAGAGAAGTCGACCTTCTTGACGCAACCTTTCATCTCGCCACACGGCGTATCGAGTAGCACACCGCATGGCGCCTAAACTCATCTCGCCACGGCGAGGATACAAATAATGACGTCGCGGCGCTTTCTGAGCATCGCCACGGTGAGAAGACGGAAAAGCGCGCGCGCATACATCTCGCCGTGGCGAGATAAATACCGGACTCTCATTGGGAACATCTCTCCTTTGTTTTGACACGACCCGCGTCCATCATTTATAAACTTGCTATTTTAGGTCAAAGAAGATTCTTGGGACGAGACTACAGAAGCGACCACCATCATTTTCCATCTTCATCATCTTGATCATCTCCGCTACATCACAGTCCGCATTTTCTGCTACCATGGAAGTCGTCCAATCTCCACAAGTTGTGAGAGAGTCCGGAGTTATGAGCAGCTAAACCCATTTCCTCTTGAAGATGTAGCAGCGGTTTGAGTTCACCGGTTTTAAAAGGGGAGTAATCACTTAGTTTCTGAAGTTTAGTTATGGTTTTGTAAGCTCTGAGTTAGAGATTGCATGGTTATAGCTAGATTAGCATTGTTATAGTTTAACCGTGTGCTGAACACTACGTTGAGATTTGGATAAAGTGATTTGTAGAATGTTTGATGCTTGATATATGAAGTTTCATATATGTCGTTGGATATTGCATTTACTATCTTCTTCTGCCTAGTTGTGTTTGATTAAGATTGTTGTGTTTTATCCAATTGACCGATTGCATTCATTTGTCCATTTTCACACTAAGGTTTTTAACAAGATTTAAATAATGGAGTTCATTAATTAAATCTTTGGACTAAAGAGTCCTTTAGGGTTGATCTTTCAAAACTTAGTGGATTGTGTCCTAATAATCATTTTTGAACCGTGATAGCTCGCCCATTTTAAGAGGATTTTATCAATTTTATTTCTATCTGATTTTGTTAATTGCATTATTCCTAAAATTCCAAAATATTCTTTTATACTTTTTGTCCATCTTGATTACTTTATCATTTTGACCAAAATACCAAACCCCATTTTATCAACTTCGATTGCAATTTTTGACATTTAGGCTAGTTTAGACCATTTTTATTCGGTTCCAATTAAGTGAGACAACTCGAGGTTGCATTCTATACTGCAATCTTGGAATTTCTTTTATTTGACCGGTTTCCAAGGATTGATCGTAAGATCAAATCGACAGAGCCGCGATTAAACGCGCGCGCGGAGGAGAGGAGAAATCAAAACGACATCGCGTGGAGAAACAAAAACGGCGTCGCATCAGCGGAAACGCCCGCGCGTTGAGCGAGGCGAGGGCGAGCGGGTCGCTCGCTCGCCGGCGATACGTCATTTTCATTTTCAATTTTTTTTTATTTTTTAAACTAAATAAATCCGAAACTTTCCACAATAATAACTCTTGGCCCCGAACTCCAAATGTGATAAACTTGGTCTCTATGGAAAGCTTGGAGGAAGCTCTACAACTTCTATGTAGAACATAAAAATTAATTTGACCTCTAAAAAGGTCAATTTTTCAGTCAAACATTCTGTCATCTAATAATTACGCTAAAACCATAATATAAACTTGTAAAAATCATAACTTATTATTCCTTGATCGAAAAATTGCATACTTTATATCAAAATAAAGATCAAATCACAATCTTCAACTTTCATGAATAGCTCTAAGGCTAAATTAACCTTAACTAGGTAAATTTTTCCAGTCAAAGCTTTATTCATAACATAAGTCAACCCTAACACACTTAAACTTTGACTGATCATAACTTTCACTCCCGATATCGAAAAATTTCAAATTTTATGGCTACTGAAAACTCTCAACATATTCTACAAGTTTTATATGGATCATTTTCTCAAATTATGCCTAAATCAAAAGTCAACTATTAATGGCCAAAAAGTCAAACTTTTCACAATTCTTCATCTTCTCACACTCTCTCTTTATTTCTTGATGTTCAACTTAATTTCAATCAACTCATCCACATTTGAATATTTCTTATTTTTACTCAAAAATCGGGGTCCAACATTTAACCTTCAATTTCACTTCAAACCTTTCATATATTAGTCCCATAAACCAAGGATCATTCTAGGTTTACTTTAAGACCCATTTGAGGCTTAGTTAGTATCATTTGACCCGTGAATGTCCGTTAAATGGACATGCATGTCCGTTAAGCGGACCTTTACGGGTCACTTATACCACTTTGCAAATTTGACCCTCAAAACGAAATTGCAAAATTTTTCCTGAAATAAAAGTTGTAGATCTCGAAGTTCTCTATAAAATCCATATAAAGATCACTTCATTCCGAGTTCTACACAAAGAGTTATGCCTCTTGCACTAAGGTATGTTCAATTGATTTTTATGAAATTCCAGATTTCTAATTCTTCACTTACAACACTTAATTCCTCAAGCTTAGCCAAACATTCCTAGTTCAATACTCCTCAGTTAGCCATTATTCTAACTCCCTTTAAACTTTACATCATTTATAATATAAATCTTAGCCCATTATTATTCATAATCACTTGGAACGAAACATAGTCATATACATTTATTCACCACAATTTTAGCACTCAATTTCCTAACTTCATGCCAACATTTGGGATTCTTCAAGACATAATTCACTATCAACACCTTCATAAGAATTGTAGCCAAATGTCTCTAGTTTTATTTAAGCCAAATCTCAGTTCATTTAGACAATTATACAAACATTTATGACTGTACAATTAGAGCACACTCCAAGGATCAACCATTGCAAATTTCCAAATTTTGCACATGTTCATTTTTACCATTTAACTCATCCATTCCATCTTAAGCCTAGATCATCACCTCCATTCCTTCTCCCTTCATTCACTACTCCGTTCAACTCAAGATATCACTCACAAGCAACTCATAATTTATCATTTATCACTAGCTAAAAACAGGGCATATCTATTTCACTCACAAGCAAGTTCTACCCTCATTCAATCCCTCCTTTGAAATCCATTCAATCACTAAACCTCTCCATACTCTTACATGAAATTATTACTCATCTTTTACATATAAAAACAAGGTATGAACGTGAATTTACATCACTCAAGGTATATATATATATATATATATATATATATATATATATATATATACACAAACCTTGCAAAACACAAATCAATTCATCAAACCCTCATCATGCAAGCTTAAATTAACCATACTCATAACATGAAACACAAAACTTACTTGATTTTCCTTCAATTTCTTCAAACTCTCTCAAAACCCTAATTCCCAAGCATCCCATGATCTTCATCTTGAGAGAGACCAAACTAAGTTTTTCGTAGGGCAACTTGAAGAATTTACAAAATAGGAGTATGATTGAAAGATGGAGCAAGGATTTAAGTGGACAAGTCACAAACTAGTATAGAAGATGAAGAGAGGGGATGAAGCCACGACAATGAAGTGAAACAAGAGAGAAAATTAAAGATAAAAAGATAAGTGAGGGCTTTTTAGGAGAGAGTGTCGTGAATGCCAAAAGAAATGGCTCCAAATTATTAAGACTTAGAGTAGAGTAAAATACAAGGCTAAGAAAATGCCAGATGGCACAACCTTAAGCTACACTTTTAATTTTCCTCTTACACTCATCAATTTCACACCCAATTCCCAATAAATAACACTTGTCCATAATTCTTAAAGCCATGCATCGAAAATTCTAATATTTGACAATAAATTCTAATACCGCTTATCAGTTGGTCTGCCGCTTGGCATTTTTCCTGATCCCAAAAACACCCTAAATTTTAGAAAATTCCCAAATTTTCTCCAAAAATTCTAATTCATGAATAAAACATTCCCATTCAAAATTTAAGACACAAAACCATAAGTCGCAAAATATCCAGATTAAAATAATCATTTATGCCCGAAAAATGTCAATTGAGTGCATGAACAATGATTTTAATGTGTGCAATAATCCAATTCACCTGTGTATGCCGATATGATGCATTAGCATGAAATACAAGCTTCTTAATCTCACTTAAACTCACATGTCCCAACTTAAAAAGGCCAAAATTGGGATTTGCTATAGTTAACCCGAGGATGTCCGTTAAACGAACTTACATGTCCGTTAAACAGACATAGACTGGCCAAACAATCCAAATTCGTCTGAGAAAGTCCGTTAAATGGACATGAATCACACAAACCCTTCCTCCAAAACCTCTTCCAAAGTCTCACATCCATTTTACCAACATACTATGCTCTTTGAGCTCACTCATACAACATTTTCGGATTCCAACCCTTCCCGTGGGAACGGGATGTTACAGTCATCAATGAACACAATTACAAACCGGTCTAGGTAAGGTTAAAACACCTTATTCATCAATGTCATAAATGCAACTGAGGCATTAGTCAATCCAAATGACATTACTAAGAACTCAAAATATCCATACCTGCATCTAAAAGCACTTTTTGGTACATCATTCTTTGCTATCTTTACCTGATAATACCCAGATCTCAATCAAGCTTAGTAAATACTCGAGCTTCCTGCAGTTGATCAAATAATTCATTGATTTTAGGCAACGAGTATTTATTCTTTGTTGTAACCTGATTAAGTTGTCTATAATGTACTGCCTAGATCCTGGGACCCTACAGATTGTACCGTATAGACCACTTTATAAAGGTTTTTACTCAGGAAGGTGGTTTTGACAGCTTTATGATGTAACTCTATATCATCATAAGCTACAATTGGTTTTATCACTCAAAATGTACCCTACGAGGATATGAGAAAAAAGGTAACACAAAGTCAGCCTTTTTCCGTGAGTGAACCTTTATGCAATTGAGCAAGTCATTAAACCATTGAACTTTATCCTGAAATCCTTTAGGTCTCAAACTTTATTTACAACTGATGAGCTTGCAGTTTCTGATGCAAATCAACTAGCTCCTAGACCTTACTATGCTTCATGGCATGCATCTCATCATTCATCGCATCCTACCATACATCCGCATTGGGTCCAGAAACAACTTCTGTAAAAGTAACTGGATCCGTAATATGTCTAATAATATAGTCCAGTACACCTAACAGACTATGTTGTTAGATGGGATAGCAGGTTGTCTCAATCTAGTGGATTTACTTAACCTTATTAGATCTTGTAACCCCAGGAATCCCTCTGTGTGCACAGGTATGAGTTCCTGTTCCTGTATAGATACGGTACAAAAATCTAGATCCACTAGATCTCACTGCATGAGTAACGGGTACAGGACAACTGTAGTATCCGCCCTGCTATCATCCGAAAGGTCAAAAGACCCACCATCATCATAGACATGGTATTCTAGAAACTTGACTACTAGTAATTCCACTATTCTGGTCCCTCCTTATCTACAGTAAAATCTGTACCCCTAAAGTGGTTGAGATATTTTACTAAATAGTAATGAAAAGAACGAGCATGCAATATTTCTTTATAAGGATTATCCTACCTGAGTGGGGAAGCCCTTTACACAATTGTGTGTAAGGCTGAGTTCTTTAACTTCTAGATAGGTAGATTAGTCTTGCTCTGCATTGACTTCTTTAAGTCCTTTAGGGTGGAGCTATGCCTTTCGGCAACACACCATTTTGCTCAGAACTATTCGGCATAGTGAACTAAATCACTATTCTAACTGACTTCATATATCTGGCAAACGGACCTTTTAAAGTCCTGAAACATCATGTCTGCCATGATATTCTCCTCCACGGTCAAATCTAACTATCTTGATGAATTTTCCCAACTGTTCTCAACTTTCAGACTTTAAGCAATAACACGTGACGTTGATGAGAATAATCATCAACAAATATCATAATACTTTTATAATTGCACAATGCAATTGTATGAGGTCTACCGAAATCTTTATGTATCAAACTCAACAAGTTAGAAGTATGAGTTGACCCCAGTGTCCTTATTAGTCAACTTACCCCTGTGACAGTCAGCACATGTTCTAGATCATCTTAACCTAGAATTGGAAAAAAAATTTCTCTGATCAATCTCCCAAACCTAGCTCTGGAAATGTGGCTTAAACTTTTATGCCACACCATGTTTGACTTCTCATTCATCAGGTCCTTCATGACTTGTTTAGCATGATACAAAGAAGTATATATCTAACCCGGGATAAGACACGTTCTATACAAACTATATGACAAGAAAGTTACATCTTTATGTTTTGCATTAAACCACAAACTGTACAATAGAAGTATTAAATGCAAAATGTCAACCTTCAGTGTCCTTAATTAATCAAAAGATCATATATAAAATGTGTAGTGTAAATCCTAATGAATCTTACTAAAAAGTTCAGTACATATACCCCTATTGATATCACTTTCACATCTTTATTACTGTGAACTATCAGTTCCTCCTTCCCTTTATTTGGTTTTATCCTGGATATGAACTACTGCATTGTGAAACACCTTGATCAGATGTTCCACTAAATAGTCACTGATACTTAATGCAACTATCACAAATTGATTCATAATTGATAAACCTAAGAGTAACCTGATGGTCTCATTCTTCCCTTTAAGCCCTATACTACTGGTTTCTTTATGTCCAAGGGACCTTCACCAGAACTGGTTTGACCAGTATCAGCATATGGAAAAGATTTGAACTTTCTACCTTTGAACTTAATGAGCTTCATCTTTGTCTTCCCTTAAGCTGCTTCCAAGACTGTAGGAGTAACAACTTGAGTTTCTCCACCTTAGCAACACATTGGGATATCAAAGCATTGAAGTCTCAATATCTTTACCTACTGTGAAAATAAATTATTCTCGATATTTACTCCATTACTCCCCTTTTCCTCTGCATACTTTATGGAGAATAATACTTTCATTAAGGCACGTGACTAAATACCGGATGAGACTGTGTACCTTTAAAAGACATTATCAAGAAACTCCTTCGCTATGTCTGTGTCTGAAAGTTCACTTTGCAAATGGTTATGTATGGATTTCTTAATTGTCATCAGATAAAATCTGTTAGACCGATCCTAGGCTTCATAGGCTGCTTTATGAGCTATCAATGGAAATGGCTTACCAGTCCATATGACCATTTCAACTACAACTATCTCCATAACCTTCAAAACATCCTCCGTCTAATTCTTCGACTAATTCTTTATATTGAAACCAGTAAGGGTTTCAATGGTGACACTGATTTAGTTGAATGAAAATGTGACTTCAAGATGATAAACTTTAAATCAACACTAATGTAGGACAACAGCGATACTAAAGCCATTGAATAATATCTTTCTTGAAAATCTGATCACACATATTATGAAACACCTTTGGGCTGAATACATAATATACACAATTAGAATTTCACACATAAAAGCGATCGGAGTACAAACTCTCAACTCTCATGATACTACCACCTTTGGGTGAATAGATCACTTGAGCAACAACCTTCCTCCATCCAATGCCTTTATGTACATCTCAAAATTTTATGTAAGGCCAACGCCTTTAGGCAGAATAACCAAACATAAAATCAGAGACATCCCCCAACGTGTAAACAAAACAATTAAGAATACTGACTTGAAAGGCCACTTTGGTAACTACATTCTCATCAGCATCCAAAAAGTCCATAACTACATTCTTTATGGGCATATCGTACGTGACAATGTAACCTCAATAAATGCAAAAATCCTAACGCACATTCTCATTGTCACACACACGTGCTAAAGACATTCTTCGAAAACTTCATTTGAGACTTTCATAAATGAAAAATCTCAGTAGAGTGATTATCGTGCATCACCGGATACTGAACCGACCTCTTGAGACACGACAACCTCATGTATCTCCCCTATGAAAAGTTTATTGCATGAAAATTCACACAAAAATGGCTTTAGAATGTCTCAATTCCTATTTCCGATTGATTATCATGCAATCTCGAATACTGAAAATGAGACTCGAGACACGAGACCTCATATATCTCCCTCATATAAAGTCTGAAGCATGAAAATTCAATCGAAATCAGATTCAGAATACCTTAATTCCTTGTTCTAGAGTTAAACTTTAATTTATTACAAATGTAATAAATCCAGAAAAATAAAAAAAAAGGTTACTTTATAAATTTTTCAGACCCGAAAACTGACCCAAAACACCTCAGGGTACCTTTACGGAAAATTTGGAATTTTTGGGGTCTTTTTTAATACTGTAGCTGACCATACGGAATGACGTCAGCTGCCGACGTCATCGCTGACGTCGGTGGGCTCTAGCTGCGCGCGTTTCCAGGCGTAGATGCACATCCACCAGGCCACGTGTCCGTCGCGTGGACAGTTCGAATGGCTGCGTGTCGCGCATGCATCCGCAGTTTCACATGCTCGGTACGCGGACCGCGAATCGCACGTGCGTTGCAAGTTCGACACGCATCGCCAGTCCGTTAGAACGACGTGGTGCGCCACGTTTGACTTACGTGCTAACCGTACGGGCGCACTCATGCCTGCTACAGTGACATCGGGCGCGTGGGGCTCACACGCCTGACGTTCTCTCGCCCCTCTAATGTCAGAGGTGATTTTTAGCATCCCGGGAGGCCTTTCTCGCTCCGTTCGGCCCATTTTCTGTTAGACACCGAACCTTGAGTGGAAATTAAAAATATGAAAATGAAATAAAATGAGTGTTTTTGTATATGAATTGTGTTATAGATGATTATGATATTAGAATGTGTTATTAATGGATTATGAGCTGAGAAACTTTAAGCATGACCCATGATTAGATATGTAAGCTATTATGGAAAAGTAAGAAATTATGAATGACAAGATGCTATTGAATTGAGGTTGAGTTTTGGATGAATTCCAAATGATAGTTGAATTGTTATAAATGATGTGAAATTAAGAAGAAGTGTAGTTAGAATGAATGTTAAGTTATGCATAAGAATGAAAATGTGTATGTTGATTCAAGGGCAATTCTAGAATAATTGAATTGGAATTAGGCAAAGTTGTCTTCTTTGAAGTTGTAGTTCGTTCTTTTATCTTTCCAACGAGACTAAGTATGCAAGATTTCGAGATCGGAGTTGAGAGTTATGCTAGTTACAAGTTAGGATGTTGTGGTAATTGAAATTTCCGAACCTTTAGAGTTTGTGACGTGATCTCGGGCTCGAAAAGGTTGATTTTAGGTAAGATATGAGTAAAGGGGAAGTTTGGTTTGGTTTAGGACCCTTTTGAGGAGTCTTTAAGGGTGAAAATTTTGTTTCATCCGAAGTTTACGCGGTCTGCTCGTGTGAATTTACACAGGCCGTGTAAATCCAGGCGCAGGAGACAGTTTTCACCCGAATGTTACACGGGCTGACCGTGTGATTTCAAACGACCAGTATAATTTGACCTCCATAACGTCCGAATTTTAAATTTGAGTCTTCATGACAGTTGTATCCCTAGATGTCTACTTTCTAACCGTCTAAGAACGAAGTCAATCTGATATCTAGATCAAAATTTATGTGATTTTCTCCAAAAGATGTTCAAATCGATTTAGGGTTTGAGCATGTTGTATTGTTTTGATCATAACTCACTCATCCGACCTCGGATTGAGGCGATTCTTGAAGCATTGAATTCCTAACACATGTTTCCTTCTCTCCATGAAAATTTGTATCAATTGGAGTTGAATTGAAAGAGTTTGATTGAATCATATGAAAGTCGGAATGATTTGTCTCATTCTGAGCTTGCTATTTTTCCTTCCTCATCTGACTTGTGTCCAATCATTTGCTTATATCTTTTCCGTCCGACATCCGAATGACTTAGTTCTCGAAGCGTTGGATTCCTAAGACATTTAATTTCATATTAATGGAAAATTATGAATTTTAGCGATTTTATTGAGCAAGATTATTTGAATCAAATTGAGTTGGACTATTTTCTGAATATAGTTCAGTATTTTGAGTATAACTTTTGCTCTGGAAATTGAAATGATGTGATTCTTGTTTTGCATTAAACTAGATAAATATACCTACAATTGTTAGGAAGAATTCGAGTTTCAATTTGGTCGTTAAGATGGTCCATTTTTTTATGGAAATTATATGCTGGAAAGTGATTTAGCATAAGACATACCCGAAATGTTTTGAGCATAACTTTTGGTGTAGTGCTCGAAATTGGATGATTCTTAAGGAATTATGAAATTAAGACAATGAGGAACAATTCTTTAGAAGGAAGTTTTGACTAATTCCTTCAATTGGATGGTGATAAACTTGTCCTAAAGTAAGCATACATGGAACTAAAGTGTAAGGGCATATTGGGAACATCACTTAAGGAGTTAAGAACTTAGGCTTAAGGGGAAGGGAAAATGGGTCTTTTTACCACCATTTAAGTAACTTGGCTTATAAAGAAGAGGGGAGTGTCGTTTTTTGGAAGGAGGCTTACGAAAATTCTAGAAGAAGAGAGAAGAAATAAGAAGAAGGAAGAGAGAAGTGGGAGAAATCGTGGAGAAGAAGGAGAAGGAGGAAGAAGAGATAGGGTTTCCAAATTTTTGGAGGTTCCAAGCTAGATTTTCGTGGGTTTCAAGGAAAAGGGAAGGAAGAAGGTGAAAGTTTACTTCCAAGCAAGAAGAAATTCGAAAATGGTGGAAAATAAGGTAAGAGAAATTTGTGAGTTGTGAGATTTTCTTGAGTATATGGTTGATTTGCATGAGATGGTTATGGGTTTGTGGTTTTTGAAGTTAGTTTTGATGTTTATGTGTTGGGTTATATTTAATTGTGGATGAAATTACTTAGAAATTATGCCAAATTATATGAGTAAGGATTTTTGGAAGATTATGATGTAGAGAGGTTAGAAATCTTATGGGCTTGTAAATTATGAAATCAATTTTGAGAAATATAATGAGTATGATTTTGGACTTGGTGGATTATGGCTTAGGTAATTGTAAATTGGAAGAACAAGGGAACCTATGGACAAGTTGAGGCATTGGACAAGCTTATGGCATGGAATTTAGAGGTGGGTGATATGTTTGTTTTTCAAATTTTAAGTTATTTGCAAGTTTTGAAGAATCAAGAAAGTAAGCATGTTTCTAAGCTATTGGTTTGTAATTGATTTTGAAAATATGATGAATTGTTAAGTTCATTATTCTCAAATGATTTAAGAAATTCCTATAATTGTTTTGGACAATTTTATAAATGATTTAAATTGTTCATTCAATGGTTTTAAAAGATTGAATTAAGTGATTTTGGAAAGATTATGAATGATTAAGTTCATGGTTTCAAATGGATTATTTTTAATAAGTTTTCATGAATGGTTTGAATTGTTTATCCATGGATTCCAAATGATTTTATAAAGTTAAAATACTTGTTTGAGTTCATTGTATTTAAATTGATTGCAAATTCAATATGTGAACTTGTGGGACATGAAGTTTAACTGATTTTGCAACGATCTAAAATATGCATTCTTTGTTTGGAATGATTGAGAATATTTAAGTGAATTATGAATTGCAAATTGTGTGAATTATGAAGTGATGCTAGAAATGCATATATATATGTTATGCTCATGAAATCAAGCTTTTCAAATATGGGCCATATGGGCCACATGTTTTCAAGCTCATGAATTACATGTTATGTGGGTTGGGTATAGTCCATCAAGAAATTGTCACGTGCACGTTGACTAAGTCAAGGCTTCTCCCTTTGCTGCTTTAGTGCACGGGCTCCCTTTGGGACTCCTCGAGTTCTACGACTACAAGGCCATTTATGGAATTGTGTAGTTAAATCATAATTATGGACTTGCCAACATTTTGATGTGTCATATGATATGATGTTGTATGAAATGTGATGCATTCATATCTTTGGAATTACTCATGCTTTGTGAAAAGCAGAATTTGAGTTTTACGAGAATTAAGAAAGTGAGGTTTTTAACTATGACAGTTTTTGGAAAGTGTGTATTAGTGTTTTGAAAATGAAGTGTTTGTGAAACAAACATTGGAGGAAATTCCTACTATGAAATTCTTTATAAGATGACAAGTTTTGAGAAATGGCTTTTGTTTATTTTTCAATCCATAAGCATATTATCCACGAGCTCTGTAGCTCACCCCCCATTTCATCCCCATCTCCAGGTGTTCGTGCAGGAGATTGGATGAAAGCATGTCAAGATTTTATGTTCATTTTGTACAACATGTGTTTTGTATAAAGTAGAGTCTTGATATTGGTTTTGTATAGGTCTTGGTTATGGCTTGAATTGCCATACATGTATTACAAGCATGTTCTTTCAGGACGTATAAGAATGATGAAATTGTATAAATTTGAGTATGATATGTATATGACGATTTATGATTTTTGTAGACGATTATGAAATGGTATTGATTTGATTTTATGAATGTGATTTTGGATATGTATGGATATGGATGAATGTATATGATGAACATGAATGATGAAGTTATGTATGGATTTGATTATGCGTTGTATATAGAATCGATGAATAAATATGAATGTGATTTGGATGCAGATGAATTGGATTGTTTGAGCTGGTTTTATAGAAATGTATTTAAGTAAATTGCAGGTTTTGGGATTGTTAAAATGCAGCCGTCATGCTGCCGGATTTTTGTGTATGATAGTTTATGGATTAAGTGAATGGATTAGTGAAATTGTGTATGAATGTGTGGATGTATTGATATGAGTATGAGATGGTTATGATAAGAAATACGAATAGGATGATTAAGAAGAATCAAGAAAATTGAGATTAGTATGAGTTTAAGGATAAGTTTCCAAGTATGATAGATGAATTACATTATAAAAGAAAGCAAGAAAGAAAAAAAAATTATACCCCTTTCGGATAGGTTAAGTCTAAAGTATCCAACGCGACGCTTTCTTTAAGAAACTATTCCTAGATGTCGGACACTTGTCATGCTACTCGATTTATCTTCATTTGTATGTTTGCTTCCAAGTTGAATTCGATCCGTTTCTTTTTCACATGTTTGTCAAAAGTTGAATACGTTTCGTATTTCGCTTCACATTTGTTTCACTTTCATTCGATTTGAATTCGATTCAAGAATGAACATGATCAGATTAAGCAGTATTAGCGTATTAAGTGTTAAGTAGTTGGGTCTCAAAAAGGGGATCCAACAGATGTGGTATCAGAGCCCAATTATATGATCTTACTTGGGCGTATGTGTATAAGTGACTTGCATGGGAAATTGATAAGAGTTTGTAAGGCTAAGTTTGATTTTGTGAGATGTGATATTGATGTGAATAAAATTTGCATAAATTATTTGAAGAACTTATATGATTGGTTGATTAAGGTGAAGAATTATGATTGAGTTTAAGATTATGATAAAGGAAGTTAAGATCAGAAATTTATGATGAATTTGGATGATGTGATTTCAAATATATGTGAGATGCAAATATGAATCTTTAAAGATGAATTTGATGATAGGAATACATGTATAGAAGTTAAAAATATTGAGATTGAATGGTTTTGGGTCCATATTAAGGTTATCAATACTTGGACCATTGATTGGTGTGCGTATGTTAAGAAAATAGTGTTTGATATGATATTAGCATTTGACACAAGAAGTGACTAAGTGCGAGTAAGTTGAGAACATGTGTGATAAGTGGATATTGTTTATCCTTTTGTGAGATGAAAGTGTGAACATTTGAAGGATGAGATAAATGTTAGAGTAGTGCCCTGAAGGCAATCGCCTTTAGCGCATTTTGTACAAATTTGTGTACAGTCTTTATGTATAAATAAAGAAAGGCATATTTCATTACGTTGTTGTTCATTATTTATGAACTGATATTGATCAATAAGCAAATTAATGAAGTCCATGATATATGACATAGCATGAAGGAAATTGTGATGTGATCATACTCTGAGATTCTATCATGTGCAATTATGTCGATTATCTAAATTATCCTAATCATAGGATTTACGAGGCTGGACATCGGTGTCCGGAAAGACTAGCACATCTCAAACTCCTTGATTTGATCAGCGGTGGATCTCGAAGCTGTAAGTATGAGATATTTAGGGTTGAGATGTGGATGCTTACTAGAGGTAGTAAGTACATTGGATGACTGCTATGAAATCATCACATGGATGTCCTATTCTAATGTCGGTGATAATCTCATCATAGCAATGGTGCAAGTATCCTTAGACTTGAGGTGCTCGAGGATATCTTAGATCTTGATTACGTGCTTTGACTCCATTCCTTGTTGCCTTACGAGGTTGCTCATACGGTGGTGATTGGAGTGCGACTTGAGGTATTGAAGGTAATTGAGTAGTCAATAGAGGATTCACCACTTACGTGATAGCGAAGATGATACCCATAGCCTCTTGTCGGGATCATTACTTGGAAGTCTCTGGCGGAGCATATATGTCATGAAGAGTGTCTTGATGACATATTAAGTAATGAGTCCAGGACGAAGCGATATCACTGGACTAGATTTGACTTAGTCGGTCTAGTAAGAGTTGACACTTTGCCTATACTCATAACCAAGTGGGGTATAGCATGGTGAAAGGACGAATTGCTGCAGTAATTGTCTATAGAGCGGGTTAGTGATATGGTTCATGATGAATACATGTTCATTCGTCAAACCAATTACTTTCCGGTCAATTGGGGGTCATGATGTGTTGCTAGATACCGCTCATGACTTGCTTAGATTAAGTGTTAATCTAAGTGGCCAACATAACCGGGAACCTAATGGGTCACACGCATAAGAGCGTCTCGGAGAATTTGTAAAATAGTTTTGGGCAGAGTTCCAATATATGGAGAGCAATCGGATTAGATGGATCCCGATGAGATCGAGATATGTCCCGATGAGATCGCGACATCGATATTGCTGAAAAAGGTTTCCGGGGGTTTTTCCCATACCGGGACCCGGTAGGCCGGTAGCACCGACCCCAGTGTGACTGGACCACTTCAGCATTTATTTATATATATATATATATATAATTAAATAATTAATTAATATATATATATATATATATATGTATATACGTGGAAGATGGAGAGGAGGAAGCTTTATCATTAAGCTTTATATATATATATATATATATATATATGGCTATACGTGGATGGTCCACATTTTTGGCATTTAATGAGTCTTTAAAAGCTAAGGACACATGCCATATGAAGGGGATGGAAGATGATTCTCGTAGGTTTTGAAAAAGAAGAAGGTTTTAAAACCTAAGCTTGAAGTTTGAAAGAAGATCATCGTGGGAAGTTCATCTTCTTCAAACTTTCTTCATCTTCTTCTCAAGTTCCTCCAAGTTCCATCGTTGATTCAAGCTCTCCAAGGACAAAGGTAGGATCTAGCACTCTTTACTTTGTTCTAGCTATTCCGGGTCAAAGGTTTGTCCGGTTAGGTTCTCCGATCTGCGTGGATACTGGTTGGAGCGGTCTCCTTTGGTATTATGGTTTGAGTGCATTGTATAGACACATGGATCCTGGCTTTCGGGAAGGTCCCGGAACAAAAAAATTTTGTTTTCCGCACTGTGGGCATGCGATGCTCACACCGGGATTTTCCTACAGTGGTATCAGAGACACTTGTGTCGTATATAACGAAGAAACCATGACTAGGTTAGAGTTCCTTATTGCTTGTGACGATGATGCATGTTAATTGAGTGAATTTCGAATTCAGTATAGAAATATAGTTTTTGAAATTTTATTTCCCAGATATGTTCACAAGATGTTGTTACATATGTCTGTGGAAGCTTGGGATTTATCAATGTGATTTGATATGGTTTTGCTAATTTATTCCCTAATGTTCTGGTTGCTGTCTTTGTGCACATTCCTTGAATAGGCATGCTTATAAATTCGATAATAAATTGTAGAAAAAATGTTTTTTTGGATTTTATTTCACCGAAATGTCTCTAATATGTTTATTAATGTCTATGAGAAAGGAAAAATGTTTTCGAGGTGATTTACTATTTATTTGAGAATTTATTGTGTGCTGCTGGGAATAACTGTGTTGAGGAACACAGATTCTACATTGGCTTTGTTGCTGAGGTTGAATGAGTTTTTGATGGAAATAAATCCTTAAAAAATTCATGGAGCATGTTGTGAACGTGTTGTAACCTCTGTAAGTTTCTCAGAATTTATTGAAATTGTTTCAATGAGTTTTTCAAGCAAAAGGCAAAGCTTGGCAGTTTTGAGAAAGTTGCTGGAGCTGTTTTGTTTGAAATAAGAAATTGTGTAGATTTCAGTTTCAATGCCTTGGATCATTTTTAATGTGATTGAAAATGTGTTACATTGATGTTGCATTCTTGTCAAACTGATTATCTAGAAATTGGGTTTCCAAACAATTTTCGGATGTCAAATGTGTCTCATTAGCGTCTCGTTAGTGTATTTCGTTTTCTTGATTATTTTGGCCGTCACAAATTTTGTGACCAGTGCCGAAGTAATCTTGATAAAGTGTAGACTACCTAGAGATACTTAGGGTGATAATTTGATATTCTCAAATTATTTGGAAATCTAAATGAATAAGAGTGTATTCATCAATTTCAAGTTTCATGTATAGTTCGACTATATAAGGTAAGCATGGAACAATGAAAGTGTTTCATTGGTACATCATAATAAAGAATATTACACTTGGTATTGTGAATTTGATCTACACTGATTGAGAAATTAGCCGATTAGAGAGCAGGCCAAAAACCAGTCCATTCGATCATTGGAACATGCACGATCATTGGAAAGTGGATTCGATCATTAGAACATGCGGTCATTGGAAAGTGAATTCAACCGACTAGAACATGTACCGGTCATTGGGCGTGCCTGATAACCCATAGTAGTCGACTAGCACAAGTTCGGTCGTGGCACATGCACCGATCGACTAGAACATGCACGATCGACTACAACAACATCTTGAGAGGTGGGATGATGGATGATTTTAGGTATAGACTCAATGTGATTGATGAAATACCTAAATCATACCATATAGTCATAGTGACTATAATCCTACGGCTTGGAGAAGAAAAGATGAGACGAAAACCCTCACACATCATATGAAAACTTCGTCTTCCATTAATATGGGAAGAACCGAGTTCTTATAGAGTTGGGTTGTTGGGTAAACCCAAGCTCGCTCTATCTGGATATATTGAACCATGAAAAAAGATTTTCAGATTAATGGGTCGGTTTTCACTAGAAGCGTTGATTTGTTGAGTAAACTCAAGGTCAACGTGGACAGAGGCGAAATTGGGTAGTGTACATCAGATGTATGCGCATCAAGAGTTGATAATCCAATGTGTGTGCATACATCACGAGTTGATAGCACTAGTCGATAGTTGCATCTATGAATCAAGTGGTATGACCGATACCTGCCGATTGATCTAAGGTGGCTTGTTGGGTAAACCCAAGGTCATTTTAGTAATGTCGGATATCTATGATGCAATTGGTATGACCGATACCTACCGATTGACCTAAGGTGGCTTGTTGGGTAAACCCAAGGTTATCCTTAGGAATGTCGGATATCGACCCTTAGGACATTTGTCATAATGTTTCTTGGATTCGTACTGAGGGTTATGGATTCTTTGAAACTAGTGGGAGCCATATGCATGTCATTCAAGTCCTTATGTCATGCATGTAATTCTATTCTAACATTCTTTCTCTCCTTCCCGATAGGTTATTGAAGATGTCTTCCAGTGTGAACTTACGCTCACTTATGGACACGAACAAATTAACTGAACCAAATTTTCTAAATTGGCTGATGAATCTGAGAATTGTTCTCAGATCTGAGGAACTGGGCTATGTCCTAGATGTTCTACTTCCTGATTCACCTGCTGGTGATGCTTCTGATGAAGATCAGAAAGTAGGAAGTATAGCCAAGAAGAAAACCAAAGAGACTGCACCAAAAGGAACTTGCTTCCATTGTGGCAAGACTGGCCACTAGAAGCTGAATTGTAAAGTCTATCTGGATGAACTGAAGCAGAAGAAGGCATCAGATGCCTCGACTTCTTCAGGTATATTTGTCATTGAGGTTAATACTGTTTCTGACCATGACATATGGGTATTAGATACGGTTGTGGTTCACACATATGCAATGATATGCAGGGCCTCGGGGACGATGAGCGGCTCGTGAAGGAGAGATAGAACTGCGTGTGGGAAATGGAGCAAGAGTTGCTTCATTAGTAGTAAAGCACTTACTTTTGTCACTCCCACTAGGCTTGTAATTAAATTGGATGATTGTTATTTTGTACTGTATTAACAAAGAACATATTATACATTTCTTGTTTAAATAAATTTGGTTTCCATTTGACTTTTAGAAACAATGGTTTTCTATTAGTTTGAATGAAATGCTTTATGGTGCTTGGTACATTATGCAATGGAATTTACATATTAGATATGTCACATCCATTTATGAATGTCAATGACACGAAAAGACATAAGCGAGATAATTTAAAATCAACCTACTTATGGCATTATCGCTTGGCCATATAAATGAGAGCGATAGCTAAGCTCCATAAGAATGGAAGTTTATGGTCATTTGATTATGAATCATATGACATATCACGAATCTTGTTTATTAGGCAAGATGACTAAGTTACCTTTAAGGAAAGGGTGAGCAATATTTGGAGTATTAGACCTAATACTTTCGGATGTATGTGGTCCGATGTCCGTCCATGCGAAGTAGTTGTCTTTACTTCATTACCTTTATCGATATGGGTACACATGTCGATGAGATACAAATCTGAAGCATTTGAAAAGTTCAAACAATTGAAATGAAGTAGAAAACCAAATTGGGAAAAGTATCAAGACATTACGATCAGATCGTGGTGGGGAATACTTAGACCAAGAGTTTTGGATTATCTCGGAGATAATGGGATTTTATCTCAATGGACTCCTCCTTACACACCACTGACATAATGGTGTGGCGAAAGGAGAAATCGAACCTTGTTAGACATAGATACGATCAATGATGGGCTTTACAAAGTTACCAAAATCCTTTTGGGGTATGCACTCGAGACAATTGTTTACTTGCTAAGCGAGTTCCATATAAGGCGATTGATGTTACTCCATATGAGATGTGGACTAATAAAGACCCTATCTTACTCATTTGAAAGTTTGGGGTTGTCCGCTTATGTGAAGCGGACACGGTCGAGATAAACTTGATGCAAAGTCGACAAGTGTTTGTTAGTAGGATATCCTAAAGAAACAATGGGATATCAATTCTACCTTCTTGAGGAACAAAAGGTGTTTGTTTGAAGCATGCTGTCTTTAGAGAAAGAATTTCTTTTACAAGAAGGCGGTGGGAGCAAAATTGAACTTGAAGAAGTTCGGGATGCTCGAACAGACGCAGATCAAGCTTGCACGAACTGAAAGCTGTAACTCATACAGATGAACTAACGATTCAACCTTCTACAACACACGAAGTTAAGTAAGTCACGTAAGATCGCTCTGTTCCCGAGAGATATGGATTTCGTGAATGAGCAGAATGACGTGTTGCTCATAGAAGATGATGAGCCTACCACTATGAAGAGGTTACGAAGAGTTGAGTGCGAGAAATGGCTTCATGCCATGCAGGTTGAAATGGATTCCATGTATGAAAACCAAGTATGGACTTTGGTTAAGGCACCCGAAGGAATAAAACCCATAGGGTGCAAATGGGTTTTCAAAAAGAAAACCGACATGGATGGTAATGTGATTACCTATAAAGCAAGGCTTGTGGCTAAAGGTTTTCGTCAAAGACAAGGAGTTGACTATGACGAGACCTTGACCCGATAGCAATCTTAAATCCATTAGGATACTCTAGCCATTGCCACTCATTGTAAATATGAGATATGGCAAATGGATGTGAAGACAGCTTTCCTAAATGGAAATCTAGCTGAGGATGTGTATATGACACAACCTGAGGGCTTCACCACCTATGATGGCGAAAAAGTATGCAAGCTTCAGAAATCCATCTATGGATTAAAGTAAGCATCCCGGAGTTGGAACATCCGTTTTGATGAGGTAATCAAAGAGTTTGGTTTCTCACAAAATCCGGATGAATACTTGTGTGTGTATAAGAAGGTTAGTGGGACTACAATCGTATTCCTTGTCTGTATGTAGATGACATATTATTGCTAGGAAGCGATGTCTCTATCTTCAATCAGTCAAAATTTGGTTGTCAAATAATTTGCCATGAAAGACCTTGGTGAAGCAACTTATATCCTTGGGATAAGAATCTATAGAGATAGATCAAAAGGTTGCTTGGTCTTTCACAATCAGCGATACATAGACAAGATCTTTGAAGAGGTTTAGCATGGAGCAATCCAGAGAGGTACCTTCCGTGACTCATGGGATAACACTCTCGAAATCGTGTCCTAAGACATAAGATGAGAGGATGCGTATGAGTATGATCCGTATGCATCTGCGATAGGATCTATCATATACGCTATGCTATATACGAGACTGATGTATCATATGCTCTAAGTGTTACGAGTAGATACCAATCGGATCTGGTGAGGGTCCTTTGGGTGGTATCGAGAATATCCTTAAGTACTTGTGAAGGACTAAGGATGTTTTCTTGATATATGGAGATAGAGATCTCAAAGTGGCGGGTATCTGAGATGCGGTTTTCAATCGATAAGGATGATTCCAAATCCCAATCACCATGTATTCACTTGAATGGCGGGCGGTCGGTTGGAAGAGTTCAAACAAGAGGCGATTGTCGATTCAACAACCGAAGCGAGTACATTGCGCTTGAAGCGACAAAGAAGCGGTTTGGATCAAGAAGTTCATTCTTGAACTTGGTGTGGTTCCTAGCGATGATGGGCCCATCTGATTGTATTGTGACAACAATGGGGCTATTCTTGCAGTGAAGGAACCAAGGTCTCATCAACGATCAAACATGTACTCGCAGATATCATCGATCGGGGAGATCATAGGGCGGTGATGTCGGATCGAGAGAATTCTCACGAGCATAATATTGCTGATCCGTTGACAAAGCCATTGTCACGAAGAGTTTTATTCTCATGTACTCGCTTTATGGTATTAGATATCAAGGCGATTGGCTTTAGGTCAAGTGGGAGATTGTTAGAGAAGTGCCCTGAAGGCAATCGCCTTTAGCTTATTTTGTACAAATTTGTGTACAGTCTTTATGTATAAATAAAGAAAGGCATATTTCATTACGTTCTTTGTTCATTATTTATGAGCGATATTGATCAATAAGCAAATTAATGAAGTCCATGATATATGACATAGCATGAAGGAAATTGTGATGTGATCATACTCTGAGATTCCTATCATGTGCAATTATGTCGATATCTAAATTATCCCTAATCATAGGATTCTTGAGGCTGGACATCGGTAATCCGGAAGACTAACACATCTCAAACTCCTTGATTTGATCAGCGGTGGATCTCGAAGCTGTAAGTATGAGATATTTAGGGTTGAGATGTGGATGCTTACTAGAGGTAGTAAGTACATTGGATGACTGCTATGAGATCATCACATGGATGTCCTATTCTAATGTCGGTGATAATCTCATCATAGCAATGGTGCAAGTATTCTTAGACTTGAGGTGCTCGAGGATATCTTGGATCTTGATTACGTGCTTTGACTCCATTCCTTGTTGCCTTACTGAGAGGTTGCTCATAGGGTGGTGATTGGGTACAGCTTGAGGTATTCGAAGGTAATTGAGTAGTCAATAGAGGATTCACCACTTCTGTGATAGCAGAAGATGATACCCATGGCCTCTTGTCAGGATCATTACTTGGAAGTCTCTGGCCAGAGCATATATGTCATGAAGAGTGTCTTTAGTGACATATTTAGTAATGAGTCCCAGGACAAGAACTGATATCACTTGGACTAGATTTGACTTAGTCAGTCTAGTAAGAGTTGACACTTTGCCCATACTCATAACCAAGTGGGGTATAGCATGGTGAAAGGACGAATTGCACGGTAATTGTCTATGGATAGGTTCATGATATGGTTCATGATGAATACATGTTCATTCGTCAAACCAATTACTTTCCGGTCAATTGGGGGTCATGATGTGTTGCTAGATACCACTCATGACTTGCTTAGATTAAGTGTTAATCTAAGTGGCCAACATAACCAGGAACCTAATGGGTCACACGCATAAGAGCGTCTCGGAGAATTTGTAAAATAGTTTTGGGCAGAGTTCCAATATATGGAGAGCAATCGGATTAAATAGATCCCGATGAGATCGAGATATGTCCCGATGAGATCACGACATCGATATTGTTGAAAAAGGTTTCGGGGTTTTCCCATCTGGGACCGGTGAGCGATAGGACCGACCCCAATGTGATTGGACCACTTCAGCATTTATTTATATATATATATATATATAATTAAAGAATTAATTAATATATATTTATATATGTATATACGTGGAAGATGGAGAGGAGGAAGCTTTATCATTAAGCTTTATATATATATATATATATGTGTGGCTATCGTGGATGGTCCACATTTTGGCATTTAATGAGTCTTTAAAGCTAAAGACACATGCCATATGAAGGGATGGAAGATGATTCTCGTAGGTTTTAAAAAAGAAGAAGGTTTTAAAACCTAAGCTTGAAGTTTGAAAGAAGATCATCGTGGGAAGTTCATCTTCTTCAAACTTTCTTCATCTTCTTCTCAAGTTCCTCCAAGTTCCATCGTTGATTCAAGCTCTCCAAGGACAAAGGTAGGAGCTAGCACTCTTTACTTTGTTCTAGCTATTCCCGGGTCAAAGGGTTTGTCCCGGTTAGGTTCTCCGATCTCTGCGTGGATACCGTTGGAGACGGTCTCCTTTGGCTGTTATGGTTTTAGTCTGTTGTATAGACACATGGATCCTGGCTTTCGGGAAGGTCCCGGAACAAAAAAATTTTGTTTTCCGCACTGTGGGCATGCGATGCTCACACCGGGATTTTCCTACAATAAATTGATAGAGATATATGTATAGAATTACAAAGGATTGGTTTGAATGATGAATTGATCCATGTTAAGGTTCATTAAGAGTTGGGCCATTAATTTGTGTCCTTAGGTTGAGGAATATGGATTTCTGAATATAGTAAGTTAAATATATGTACTTGTGGAAATATGATAAGAACTATTGGTGTGTGATTATGATATGGATGTTATATGATATAGGAAGTGAAGAATACTATGAATATGTATGGTGAGGATTTGAATATGTGAATGACTGGGAATCATTGGAAAACATGAGTTAAGAGAATGTGTGACATAGTGATTTGCTTAAGTATGAATTTCGAGGACGAAATTCTTTTAAGAGGGGGAGAAATGTTAGACCCCGAACCTTGAGTGGAAATTAAAAATATGAAAATGAAATAAAATGAGTGTTTTTGTATATGAATTGTGTTATAGATGATTATGATATTAGAATGTGTTATTAATGGATGATGAGCTGAGAAACTTTAAGCATGACCCATGATTAGATATGTAAGCTATTATGGAAAAGTAAGAAATTATGAATGAAAAGATGCTATTGAATTGAGGTTGAGTTTTGGATGAATTCCAAATGATAGTTGAATTGTTATAAATGATGTGAAATTAAGAAGAAGTGTAGTTAGAATGAATGTTAAGTTATGCATAAGAATGAAAATGTGTATGTTGATTCAAGGGTAATTCTAGAATAATTGAATTGGAATTAAACAAATTTGTCTTCTTTGAAGTTTTAATTCGTTCTTTTATCTTTCCAACGAGACTAAGTATGCAAGATTTCGAGATCGGAGTTGAGAGTTATGCTAGTTACAAGTTAGGATGTCGTGGTAATTGAAATTCCGGAACCTTTAGAGTTTGTAACGTGATCTCGAGCACGAAAAGGTTGATTTTAGGTAAGATATGAGTAAAAGGGAAGTTTGGTTTGGTTTAGGACCCTTTTGAGGAGTCTTTAAGGGTGAAAATTTTGTTTCATCCGAAGTTTCTGTGATATGCCGTGTGAATTTACACGGCCGTAAATCGGTAGCAGGAGGCGATTTTCAGCCGAAGGTTACACGGGCTGACCGTGTGATTTCACACGGCCAGTGTAATTTGACCCCCATAACATCCGAATTTCAAATTTGGTCTTCATGAAAGTTGTAGCCCTAGATGTCTACTTTCTAACCGTCTAAGAACGAATTCAATCCGATATCTAGATAAAAAATTATGTCATTGGCGCCAAAAGATGTACAAATGGATTTAGGGTTTGAGCATGTTGTCTTGTTTTGATCATAACTCACTCCTCCGACCTCGGATTGAGGCGATTCTTGAAGCATTGAATTCCTAACACATGTTTCCTTCTCTCCATGAAAATTTGTATCAATTGGAGTTGAATTGAAAGAGATTGATTGAATCATTTGAAAGTCGGAATGATTTGTCTCATTCTGAGCTTGCTATTTTTCCTTCCTCATCCGACTTGTGTCCTATCATTTGTTTATATCTTTTCCTTCCGACATCCGAATGACTTAGTTCTCGAAGCGTTGGATTCCTAAGACACTTAATTTCATATTAATGGAAAATTATGAATTTTAGGGATTTTATTAAGCAAGATTATTTGAATCAAAGTGAGTTGGACTATTTTTTGAATATAGTTTAGTATTTTGAGCATAACTTTTGCTCTGGAAATCGAAATGATGTGATTCTTATTTTGGATTAAACTAGAGAAATAGAGCTACAATTGTTATGAAGAATTAGAGTTTCAATTTGGTCGTTAAGAAGGTCCATGTTTGGATGGAAATTATGTGCTGGAAAGTGATTTAACATAAGACATACCCGAAATGTTTTGAGCATAACTTTTGGTGTAGTGCTCAAAATTGGATGATTCTTGAGGCATTATGAAATTAAGACAATGAGGAACAATTCTCTAGAAGGAAGTTTTGACTAATTCCTTCAATTGGATGGTGATAAACTTGTCCTAAAGTAAGCATACATGGAACTAAAGTGTAAGGGCATATTGGGAACATCACTTAAGGAGTTAAGAACTTAGGCTTAAGGGGAAGGGCAAATGGGTCTTTTTACCACAATTTAAGTGACTTGGCTTATAAAGAAGAGGGGAGTGTCGTTTTTGGGGAGGAGGCTTACGAAAATTCTAGAAGAAGAGAGAAGAAATAAGAAGAAGGAAGAGAGAAGTGGGAGAAATCGTGGAGAAGAAGGAGAAGGAGGAAGAAGAGATAGGGTTTCCAAATTTTTGGAGGTTCCAAGCTAGATTTTCGTGGGTTTCAAGGAAAAGGGAAGGAAGAAGGTGAAAGTTTACTTCCAAGCAAGAAGAAATTCGAAAATGGTGGAAAATAAGGTAAGAGAAATTTGTGAGTTGTGAGATTTTCTTGAGTATATGGTTGATTTGGCATGAGATGGTTATGAGTTTGTGGTTTTTGAAGTTAGTTTTGATGTTTATGTGTTGGGTTATATTTAATTATGGATGAAATTACTTAGAAATTATGCCAAATTATATGAGTAAGGATTTTTGGAAGATTATGATGTAGAGAGGTTAGAAATCTTATGGGCTTTTAAATTATGAAATCAATTTTGAGAAATATAATGAGTATGATTTTGGACTTGGTGGATTATGGCTTAGGTAATTGTAAATTGGAAGAACAAGGGAACTTATGGACAAGTTGAAGCATTGGACAAGCTTATGGCATGGAATTTAGAGGTGGGTAATATGTTTGTTTTTCAAATTTTAAGTTATTTGCAAGTTTTGAAGAATCAAGAAAGTAAGCATGTTTCTAAGCTATTGGTTTGTAATTGATTTTGAAAATATGATGAATTGTTAAGTTCATTATTCTCAAATGATTTAAGAAATTCCTATAATTGTTTTGGACAATTTTATAAATGATTTAAATTGTTCATTCAATGGTTTTAAAAGATTGAATTAAGTGATTTTGGAAAGATTATGAATGATTAAGTTCATGGTTTCAAATGGATTAGTTTTTAATAAGTTTTCATGAATGGTTTGAATTGTTTATCCCATGGATTCCAAATGATTTTATAAAGTTAAAATACTTATTTGAGTTCATTGTATTTAAATTGATTGCAAATTCAATATGTGAACTTGTGGGACATGAAGTTTAACTGATTTTGCAACGATCTAAAATATGCATTCTTTGTTTGGAATGATTGAGAATATTTAAGTGAATTATGAATTGCAAATTGTGTGAATTATGAAGTGATGCTAAAAATGCATATATATATGTTATGCTCATGAAATCAAGCTTTTAAAAAATGGGCCATATGGGCGACATGTTTTCAAACTCATGAATTACATGATATGTGGGTTGGGTATAGTCTATCAAGAAATTGTCACGTGCACGTTGACCAAGTCAAGGCTTCTCCCGCCTGCCCGCTAGTGGCACAGAGCTCCCTTTGGGACTCCTCAAGTTTACGACTATACAAGGCCATTTTATGAAATTGTGTAGTTCTTCATGAATTATAGACTTGCCAAACCATTTTGATGTGTCATATGATATGATGTTGTATGAAATGTGATGCATTCATATCTTTGGAATTATTCATGTTTTGTGAAAAGAAGAATTTGAGTTTTACGAGAATTAAGAAAGTGAGGTTTTTAACTATAACAGTTTTTGGAAAGTGTGTATTAGTGTTTTGAAAATGAAGTGTTTGTGAAACAAACATTGGAGGAAATTCCTACTATGAAATTCTTTATAAGATGACAAGTTTTGAGAAATGGCTTTTGTTTATTTTTCAATCCATAAGCATATTATCCACGAGCTCTGTAGCTCACCCCCCTTTTCATCCCCATCTCCAGGTGTTCATACAGGAGATTGGATGAAAGCATGTCAAGATTTTATGTTAATTTTGTACAGCATGTGTTTTGTATAAAGTAGAGTCTTGATATTGGTTTTGTATAGGTCTTGGTTATGGCTTGAATTGCCATACATGTATTACAAGCATGTTCTTTCAGGACGTATAAGAATGATGAAATTGTATAAATTTGAGTATGATATGTATATGACGATTTATGATTTTTGTGGACGATTATGAAATGGTATTGATTTGATTTTATGAATGTGATTTTGGATATGTATGGATATGGATGAATGTATATGATGAACATGAATGATGAAGTTATGTATGGATTTGATTATGCGTTGTATATAGAATCGATGAATAAATATGAATGTGATTTGGATGCGGATGAATTGGATTGTTTGAGCTGGTTTTATAGAAATGTATTTAAGTAAATTGCAGGTTTTGGGATTGTTAAAATGCAGCCGTCATGCTGCCGGATTTTTGTGTATGATAGTTTATGGATTAAGCGAATGGATTAATGAAATTGTGTATGAATGTTTGGATGTATTGATATGAGTATGAGATGGTTATGATAAGAAATACGAATAGGATGATTAAGAAGAATCAAGAAAATTGAGATTAGTATGAGTTTAAGGATAAGTTTCCAAGTATGATAGATGAATTACATTATAAAAGAAAGCAAGAAAGAAAAAAAAATTATACCCCTTTCGGATTGGTTAAGTCTAAAGTATCCAACGCGACGCTTTCTTTAAGAAACTATTCCTGGATTTCGGACACTTGTCATGCTACTCGATTTGTCTTCATTTGTATGTTTGCTTCCAAGTTGAATTCGATCCGTTTCTTTTTCAAATGTTTGTCAAAAGTTGAATACGTTTCGTATTTCACTTTACATTTGTTTCACTTTCATTCGATTTGAATTCGATTCAAGAATGAACATGATCAGATTAAGCAGTATTAGCGTATTAAGTGTTAAGCAGTTGGGTCTCAAAAACGGGATCCAACTGATGTGGTATCAGAGCCCAATTATATGATCTTACTTGGGCGTATGTGTATAAGTGACTTGCATGGGAAATTGATAAGAGTTTGTAAGGCTAAGTTTGATTTTGTGAGATGTGATATTGATGTGAATAAAATTTTCATGAATTATTTGAATAACTTATATGATTGGTTGATTAAGGTGAAGAATTATGATTGAGTTTAAGATTATGATAAAGGAAGTTAAGATCAGAAATTTATGATGAATTTGGATGAAGTGATTTCAAATATATGTGAGATGCAAATATGAATCTTTAAAGATGAATTTGATGATAGGAATACATGTATAGAAGTTAAAAATATTGAGATTGAATGGTTTTGGGTCCATATTAAGGTTATCAATACTTGGACCATTGATTGGTGTGCGTATGTTAAGAAAATAGTGTTTGATATGATATTAGCATTTGACACAAGAAGTGACTAAGTGCGAGTAAGTTGAGAACATGTGTGATAAGTGGATATTGTTTATCCTTTTGTGAGATGAAAGTGTGAACATTTGAAGGATGAGATAAATTGATAGATATATATGTATAGAATTACAAAGGATTGGTTTGAATGATGAATTGATCCATGTTAAGGTTCATTAAGAGTTGGGCCATTAATTTGTGTCCTTAGGTTAAGGAATATGGATTTCTGGATATAGTAAGTTAAATATATGTACTTGTGGAAATATGATAAGAACTATTGGTGTGTGATTATGATATGGATGGTATATGATATAGGAAGTGAAGAATACTATGAATATGTATGGTGAGGATTTGAATATGTGAATGACTGGGAATCATTGGAAGACATGAGTTAAGAGAATGTGTGGCATAGTGATTTGCTTAAGTATGAATTTCGAGGAAGAAATTCTTTTAAGAGGGGGAGAAATGTTAGACCCCGAACCTTGAGTGGAAATTAAAAATATGAAAATGAAATAAAATGAGTGTTTTTGTATATGAATTGTGTTATAGATGATTATGATATTAGAATGTGTTATTAATGGATGATGAGCTGAGAAACTTTAAGCATGACCCATGATTAGATATGTAAGCTATTATGGAAAAGTAAGAAATTATGAATGAAAAGATGCTATTGAATTGAGGTTGAGTTTTGGATGAATTCCAAATGATAGTTGAATTGTTATAAATGATGTGAAATTAAGAAGAAGTGTAGTTAGAATGAATGTTAAGTTATGCATAAGAATGAAAATGTGTATGTTTATTTAAGAGCAATTCTAGAATAATTGAATTGGAATTAGACAAAGTTGTCTTCTTTGAAGTTGTAGTTCGTTCTTTTATCTTTCCAATGAGACTAAGTATGCAAGATTTCGAGATCGGAGTTGAGAGTTATGCTAGTTACAAGTTAGGATGTCGTGGTAATTGAAATTCCCGAACCTTTAGAGTTTGTGACGTGATCTCGGGCTCGAAAAGGTTGATTTTAGGTAAGATATGAGTAAAGGGGAAGTTTGGTTTGGTTTAGGACCCTTTTGAGGAGTCTTTAAGGGTGAAAATTTTGTTTCATCCGAAGTTTACACAGTCTGCCCGTGTGAATTTACACGAACCGTGTAAATCCAGGCGCAGGAGACAGTTTTCACCCGAAGGTTACACAGTGTAATTTGACCCCCATAACGTCTGAATTTCAAATTTGGGTCTTCATGAAAGTTGTAGCCCTAGATTTCCACTTTCTAACCGTCAAGAACGAATTCAATCCGATATCTAGATAAAAAATTATGTCATTGGCGCCAAAAGATGTTCAAATCGATTTAGGGTTTGAGCATGTTGTCTTGTTTTGATCATAACTCACTCATCCGACCTCGGATTGAGGCGATTCTTGAAGCATTGAATTCCTAACACATGTGTCCTTCTCTCCATGAAAATTTGTATCAATTGGAGTTGAATTAAAAGAGTTTGATTGAATCATATGATAGTTTATGGATTAAGCGAATGGATTAGTGAAATTGTGTATGAATGTGTGGATGTATTGATATGAGTATGAGATGGTTATGATAAGAAATACGAATAGGATGATTAAGAAGAATCAAGAAAATTGAGATCAGTATGAGTTTAAGGATAAATTTCCAAGTATGATAGATGAATTACATTGTATAAGAAAGCAAGAAAGAAAAAAAAATTTATACCCATTTCGGATAGGTTAAGTCTAAAGTATCCAACGCGACGCTTTCTTTAAGAAACTATTCCTAGATGTCAGACACTTGTCATGCTACTCGATTTGTCTTCATTTGTATGTTTGCTTCCAAGTTGAATTCGATCCGTTTCTTTTTCACATGTTTGTCAAAAGTTGAATACGTTTCGTATTTCGCTTCGCATTTGTTTCACTTTCATTCGATTTGAATTCGATTCAAGAATGAACATGATTAGATTAAGCAGTATTAGCGTATTAAGTGTTAAGTAGTTGGGTCTCGAAAACGGGATCCAACATTTTCAACCTGTTTTTGTAGCTAACCTAATGTATACCACTTTTACGTAATTATATATGTAAAAAAACTAAAAAACGAATCAAAAATCAAGGAAAACTAAATGAAATGAAAAACCTGAAAATCTTCATTTCTAGCGATCCGATCACGTAACCGCTTTGATACCACATGTTAGTATGTAGTGAGAGCCTTATTACGTACCCCGGATCTACATGAAAGGATTAAAAACGAAGGTAATGCAAAATACCTGGATTTCGGTTCCATCTCTGATTCCGATGTCGATTCCAAGTTCCAAACGTCTCTGAATCTTCCGGGATCTTTAGTGGAAAGTGATCACCGAATCTCCCGGGATCTTTAGTGGAAAGTGATCACCGACTCACCGATATGGACCTGGTCTACACCAATCAAGACTCATTTTTTACCCGGACTTCGACCCATTAATTTAAATTATTTATTGGGTCACTTTATTATTTGTATTCGAATCAAATGGGGTAACTTAACCGATAATTTATTTAAAAATCAAAATTGCAATTAATGTTAATCCAATTTTAGGATACATGAACAAAATTGTCCCTAAGGACAAAATTGTCTTAACACTTATTGGATCCATTAAATGTGTATGAAAAGGTAATCTAAATGTAATCCTAACCTTTAGACATGAAAACGTATTAATGTTCATTAAAATATATAAAAGATGTAAAGTTTATTTATTTAATTACTAATTCTAAGATATTTTATTAATTTAAATCTTTAAGAAAACAATTTCGGTTTTAAAATTATAAAATTAAGATTTTTCTATTAAAAATTTGGAGCAGATATGTGACAACAACCATATAATTAATTGTTTTAACCTCATTATGTCATAACTCAATCTAATTTTAATCTGTCTCATACAATCAAAAGATACCTAAATTAAATACACTGACGAACGCTTTTATAGTTATATGGATTGGTCAAATGGTGTCCTCTTACAATTAAGTTAAAAATAACTCTACAAAGTGTGCGCATAAAAAAAACTTTAACAAATCTTTGACAAAAGATATTTTTATGAAAAATATTTTAAAATTAAATAAAACTACAACAATGTCATATTTGTTAGACATTTTGCCCCAAAGGGCAATTTTGTCAATGTCTCTGAAGTTGGACTAACATTAATTGCGATTTTGGTTTTTAAATAAATTACCGGTTAAGTTACGTCATTTGATCCGGATAAAGATAATAAAGTGACCCAATAAATGATCTAAATTAATGGGTCAAAGTCTGGGTGGAGAATGGGTCCCGATCAGTATAGACCGGGTCCATATCGGTCTTGTGATGAGGAAGCCTGATATGGAAGCTATATATATAGGTTAGGTCTCCTGCAGTTGCTCATAAGAACATTCACGAGCATAAGGTTCCTGATCCGTTAAGGAAGCTCGGAACGCTGAGTAAACTGTAGAAAGGCCTAGCCCGTGAGTCGGTGAGCGTTTTCCATAAAATACCCGGGAGATTCGGAGAAATTTATATTTTTCTGGATTTATTACATTTGTAATAAATTAAAGTTTAACTCCAAAAAAATGAATTAAGGTATTCTGAATCCGATTTTGATTGAATTTTCATGCTTCGGACTTCGTATGAGTGAGAGACATGAGGTGTCGTGTCTCGGTTCTCATTTTCAGTGTTCGGGATTACATGATAATCAATCGGAAATAGGAATTGAGACATTCTGAAGCCATTTTTGAGTGAATTTTCGTGCAATGAACTTGCCATAAGGGAGATACGTGACATAGTCATATCTCAGGAGGTCGGTTCAATATCCGGTGACGCACGATAGTCACTCTATTGAGATTTTTTGTTTACGAAAATATCAAATCAAGTTTTCGAAAAATGTCTTCAGCACGTGTGTGTGACAATGAGATTGTGCATTCGGAGTTTTGCATTTATTGAGGTTGCATTGTCACATGCAATATGCCCATAAAGAATGTGAGGATGACATAAAGATGTATCCCTTGTGTTTGTAAACCTCTTAGATGCTGATGAGAATGTAGTCACCAAAATGGCCTTTCGAGTCAGTATTCTGGATTGTTTTGCTTACATGTTGGGGGATGTCTCTGATTTTATGTTTGTTCATTCTGCCCAAAGGTGTTGGCCTTGCATAAAATTTTGAGATGTACTTAAAGGCATTAGATGGAGGAAGACTATTGCTCAACTACTCTATTCACCCAAAGGTGGTAGTGTCAGGGGAGTTGATGGTCTATACTCTGATCGCTTTTATGTGTGAATGTCTAATTGCATATATTATGTATTCAGCCCAAAGGTGTTTCATAATATGTGCGATCAGATTTTCAAGAAAGATACTATCAATGGCTTTAGTATTGTTGTTGTCCTACATTTGTGCTGATTTAAAGTTCATCATCATGAAGTCACCTTTTCAGTCAACTAAAATCAATGTCGTCATTGAAACCCTTGCTAGTTTCAATATAAAGAATTAGACGGAGAAATGGACGTAGGATGTTTTGAAGGTTATAGAGATAGCTGCAGTTGAAATGGCCATATGGAAGGGTAAGCCATCTCCAATTACATCCATGAGCTATCAAGCTCAAAAGTAGCCTATGAAGCCTAGGATTGGTCTAACATATTACATCTGTTGACCAGTAAGAATCCATATCTAACTATCTGCAAAGTGAACTTCCGAACACAATATAGCGAGAAGTTTCTTGATAAAGTCTCCTAGAGGTATACTCTCATTCAGTATTGAGACATGTTCCTTAATGAAAGTATTATTCTCCATAAAGTATACAGAGGAAAAGAGGAGTAATGGAGTGTTTATCAAGAATGATTCATTTTCACAGTAGGTGAAAATGTTGAGACTTCAATACTTTGATATCCCGTTGTGTTGCTGAGGAGGAGAAACTATAGTAGTTACTCCTAAAGTCCTGGAAGCAACTTAAGGGAAGATAAAGATGAAGTTCATTAAGTTCAAAGGTAGAAAACTCAAATATTCTCCACTTGTTGAAGCTAGTCAAAGCTAGTTCCGGTACATGTCCTTGGACATGAAGACATAAAGAAATCAGTAACATGAGGTTTAAAGGGAAGACTATGATCATCAGTTACTCGTTGGTTTATCAATTATGAATTTAATTTGCGATAGTCGCATTAAGTATAAGTGACTATTTGGTGGAACATCTGATAAGGGTGGTTCCACAATGCAATAATTCATATCCAGGATGAAACCAAATAAGGGAAGGAGGAACTGATGGTGCACAGCAATAAAGATGTTGAAGTAATATCTATAAAGGGGATATGTATTGAACTTTACAGTAAAGTTCATTAGGATATACACGACACATTTTATATGTGATCTTTTGATCAATTAAGGACACTGAAAGTTGATGTTTTGCATTTAGTACTTCTGTTATACAGTTGTGGTTTAATGCAAAACATAAAGGTGCAACTTTCCTGTCATATAGTTTGTATAGAATGTGTTTTATCCTAGATTAGATATATACTTCTTCGTATCATGCTGAACAAAATATGAAGGACCTGATGAATGAGAAGTCATATATGATGTGACATAAAGTTTGAGTCACATTTCCAGAGCTAGAATTAGGAGAGTGATTAAGGAAAGCATTTTACAATTCTAGATTAAGATGATCTGGAACATGTACTGACGGTCACAGGGGTAAGTTGACTAATAAGGACATTGGGGCCAACTTATACTTCTAACTTGTTCAGTCTGATGCATAAAGTTTTCGGTAGACCTCGTACAATTACATAGTGCAATTATAAAGTATTCTGACATGTCTTGGTGATTGTTTCCATCAAAGTCATGTGTTCTTGCTTAAAGTCTGAAGGTTGAGAACCAGTTGGGAAAAATTCATCAAGATAGTCAGATTTGACCGTGGAGGAGAATATAATGGCAAACATGATGACTTTAAAAGTCTGTTTGCCAGATATATGAAGCCAGTTGGAATAGTGACTTGGTTCACTATGCCTAATAGTTATGAGCAAAATAGTTTGTTGCCGTAAGGCATGGCTGCACCTTAAAGGATTTAAAGAAGTCAATGCAGAGCAGGACTAATCTACCTAATGAGGAACTCAGCCTTGCGCACACTCGTGTAAAAGGTTGCCCTACCTCAGTAGGCTCAGTCGGATAATCCTTATAAAGAAATTTTGCATACTCGTTCTCTTCATTGTCATTTAGTAAATATCTCAACCACTTTAGGGCTATAGATTTTACTGTAGATAGGAGGGACCAGAATAGTGAAATCACGAACAGCCAAGTTTCTGGAACACCATGTCTATGAAGATGGTGGGTCTTTTGACCTTTCGGGCGATAGTAGGGTGGATACTATAGTTGTCAAGTATCCAGTACTCATACAGTTAGATCTAGTGGATCTAGATTTTTGTACCTTAACTGTACAGTAACAGCAACCCATACCTGCACACAGAGGGATTCCTGGGGGTACAAGATCTAATAAGGTTAAGTAAATCCACTGGAGTGAGACAACCTGTTATCCCATCTGACAAAATAGTCTGTCAGGTGTATTGGGCTATGTTATTAGACATATTACAGATCCAGTTACTGTTACAGAAGCTGTTTCTAGACCCAATGCGGATGTGTGGTGGGATTCGATGAATGATGAGATGCAAGCCATGAAGCACTGTAAGGTCAGGGGAGCTAGTTGATTTGCATCAGGAATTGCAAGTTCGTCAGTTATAAATAAAGTTTAAGAGACCTAAAGGATTTCAAGATAAGGTTCAATGGTTTGATGACTTGCTCAATTGCATAAGGGTTCACTCAGGAGAAAAAGGCTGACTTTGTGTTACCTTTTCTCTCGTATCCTCGTAGGATACATTTGAGTGATAAATACAATTGTAGCTTATGATGATAAAGAATTCCATCAGAAGGTTGTCATAACCATCTTCCTGTATAAAAAATTTTATAAAGTGCTCTATGAGGTACAATCTGTAGGGTACCAGGATCCAAACAGTACTGACTTGGTTTGTGAGTTGTGCAGATCAATATATAGTTTACAGGAAACCTCCTGAAGTTGACACCTTACGCTTGGTGAGGTTATGGCCTCTTCCAGCTTCTTGGAAAATAAAGTTACAGGATGCCTGTACTATGAAGTTGAGGGAAGTTGAGGGGAGCAAGTTATCTTCCTATCATAGCATAAGGATGGTAAATTGCTCACATCAAGTCACTTGATCATGTTGTATGAAGAAAAGCAACTTTTGGTCAAAAACCTTAACATAAGGACCTTAGTATAGCATCTTCTGTCCTAGGTATTCAGATTTACCAGGACATACCTCAACACTCAACAGATCTCTCAAAGATTGCATACATTAAGTATGCGTTACAAAGGTTTAATCTGGTTAGCGATAAACTTTGTTGTAACTTTGTCTCTCACTGATGAGAGATAATCTTTGGTACAGTACCCAAAGAATAAAGTAAAGAGAGATTATGAGGATTGTTCCGTATTCTAGTATGGTGGATAGCTGATGTATGCTCAGTTATGTAATATATGGGACATTGCATTTACTGTTTGGTCAATATCTGGTTAATCCAGTTATAGAATTTCGGAATACAGTCAAGTGAGTATTGAGATAGTTGAAGGAATCAAGGATTATATGTTGACATATAGTAAGGTCAACAGACTGAACCTCGTGGGGAGTTCAGATTTGAAGATAGTTATGTGTTCGGATGATTGAAAGTTCACCAAAGGTTAGAGTTCAAGTTTGTAGATGGTACATTGTCGTAGAAGTGTGTCATAGAGACACGTGTAACTTCCTCGACTAGGCATGCAGAGTGCATGCCAAGAGGCTACTTCGTGGACGGTTTAACTCAGAAATTTAATTTCTGAGTGGTCTGTGGTCCATTCAATGGCTAGACCCATCTGGTATTACTGTGACATTCTTCTTACAGTGTTGTTTCATAACAACGAAGAATATCACAGGGTCATAGCAGTTAAAGATCAATTAGTTGGTCATAAGTGTGTTGACATGAAAAGTGACATCAAGGTTTGGAGCATTTAAGGACTGAGGAATTATGAGTCGATCCTTTACCTAAAGGGCTTCACCCACTTGTGTTTGTAACACAAGTATACAGTATGGGTGTTGTGAGGTCGTTAGACACTGCAGGTTAGAGAATCATTAGGTTTGCTCCATATACATTTGTACAATTTAAAGTATTATGATAGTATGATGATTTTGATAGAGATGATCATCATTTGTCCTCAGTATTAAGTGTCATCATACATTGTCATAGTACATATAAAAGTCTTAAGATTTGTGTCAATCTTAAGCATTTGAAGGTCACTGGGCATATATACAGATTGACCCTGTGCCTATGTCATTTAGACACATACAGTTTAACATAGCTAGTTATAAAGTTTCACATGACATAGGGGGATATAAGTTTTTAATCCCATAAAGGGTTCTCTAATGCAGTTCAACATTCAGTTGGAGAACATAAAGAATTTCTCTAATGCTGTTTAGCATAAAACCAGAGAAATTGAGACCGACAAACGAAGATGATACAATTTAGATCATAAAGGTATCATCGTAGTTTGTCACACACCATTTTCCCATTCATGTTAGTGGGGTATTAAGTATGCGTGCTTGTATTGGATCTGTGTCACATATGACACAGGCATTTGATACTTTTCGGTACCGAAAGCCCTGCGGGACAGAATGATGGACTTTCGTTATCTTTGGATCAAATGTTTTGTTTTCAAAATTTAGACGTCTATAAAGTTGCGTGGCTTACCGGTTTTTTAAATTGTTTTTAAACTAAAGTCTACCGCAATTAATGATAGTCCAAAGGGGAGATTGTTAGACATTTTGCCCCAAAGGGCAATTTTGTCAATGTCTCTGAAGTTGGACTAACATTAATTGCGATTTTGGTTTTTAAATAAATTACCGGTTAAGTTACGTCATTTGATCCGGATAAAGATAATAAAGTGGCCCAATAAATGATCTAAATTAATGGGTCGAAGTCCGGGTGAAAAATGGGTCCCGATCAGTGTGGACCGAGTCCATATCGGTCTTGTGATGGGGAAGCCCGATATGGAAGTTATATATATAGGTTAGGTCTCCTGCAGTTGCTCATAAGTGTAGGAAAATCCCGGTGTGAGCATCACATGCCCACGGTGCGGAAAACAAAAATTTTTATTCCGGGACCTTCCCGAAAGCCAGGATCCATGTGACTATATAACAAAGTCAAACCAAAACGACCAAAGGAGACCGTCTCTAACGGTATCCACGCAGAGATCGGAGAACCTAACCGAGACAAACCCTTTGACCCGGGAATAGCTAGAACAAATTAAAGAGTGCTAGCTCTTACCTTTGTCCTTGAAGAGCTTGAAAACGATGGAGAAGGAGGATGAGAAGCTTGAAGATGAAGCTTGGAGGAGATGATCGTTAATGAGAGAACAAACTTCTCTCTTAGGTTTTCACAAAACCTTTCTTATTCTTCAAAAGCCACGAAGATCATCATCTTAAAGAAAGAAACTCTTTCTTTTTCTTTTATATCCCAAAACCAACGATCATGCCTCTTCATCCTTTCATTTTTGTCTTTAGTCATTTAATGCATTAATGACTAAGCATAAAATGGAGAAGCTTCTTCTCCTTTCTTCATCCATCCACGTTTACACACACACACACACACACACACACACACACACACACACACACACACATATATATATATATATATATTCTTTAATTAATTAATAATATATATATATATGTATATAACTGCTGAAGTGGTCCAGTCACACTAGGGTCGGTCCTATCGAGTCCCGGTATGGAAAAACCAACGAAAACCTTTTTCAGCAATATCGATGTCGCGATCTCATCGGGACATATCTCGATCTTATCGGGATCTATTTAATCCGATTGCTCTCCATATATTGGAACTCTGTCCAAAACTATTTTACAAATTCTCCGAGTCACTCTTATGCGTGTGACCCATTAGGTTCCCGGTTATATTGGCCACTTAGATTAACACTTAATCCAAGCAAGTCATGAGCGGTATCTAGCAACACATCATGACCCCCAATTGACCGGAAAGTAATTGGTTTGACGAATGAACCTATATTCATCATGAACCATATCACGAACCTTTCCATAGACAATTACCATGCAATTCGTCCTTTCACCATGCTATACCCCACTTGGTTATGAGTATGGGCAAAGTGTCAACTCTTACTAGACAGACTACGTCAAATCTAGTCCAAGTGATTTTAGTTCTTGTCCTAGGACTCATTACTTAATATGTCAATGAAGACACTCTTCATGATATATATACTCTGATCAGAGATTTCCAAGTAATGACCCTGACAAGAGGCCATGGGTATCATCTTCTGCTATCACAGAAGTGGTGAATCCTCTATTGGCTACTCAATTACCTTCGAATACCTCAAACTGTACCCAAGCACCACCTACGGCGACCTCAGAAGGCAACAAGGAATGGAGTCAAAGCACGAATCAAGTATCAAGATATCCTTGAGTACCTCAAGTCTAAGGATACTTGCACCATTGCTATGATGAGATTATCGCGACATTAGAATAAGACATCCATGTGATGATCTCATAGCGGGTCATCCAATGTACTTACTACCTCTAGTAAGCATCCACATCTCAACCCTAAATATCTCATATTTACGGTTTCGAGATCCACCGCTGACCAAATCAAGGAGCTTGAGATGTGCTAGTCTTTATGGATTACCGATGTCCAGTCTCAGTAATCCTATGACTAGGGATAATTTAGACACTAACATAATTGCACATGATAGGAATCTCAGTAGTATGATCACATCATAATTTCCTTCATGCTATGTCATGTACCATGGACTTCATTAATTTGCTTATTGATCAATATCAGTTCATAAATAATGAACAGCAAAGTAATGAAATATGCCTTTCTTTATTTATTCATAAAGTATGTACAAAACTTTGTACAAAATGTGCTAAAAGCGATTGCCTTTAGGGCACTACTCTAACAAAATCTCCCGCTTGACCTAAAGCCAATCGCCTTGATATCTAATACCATAGGCGAGTACATGAGAATCAAAACTCTTCTGTGACAATGGCTTTGTCAACGGATCAGCAATATTCGCTCGTGGGAATTCTCTCTATCTGCACATCACCTCGACCAATGATCTCCCTGATCAGGTGATATCTGCGGAGTACGTGTTTGGATCGTTGATGAGACCTTGGTTCCTTCGCCTGCGCAATAGCCCCATTGTTTTCACAATACAACTGTATGGGCCCATCACCGCTAGGAACCACACCAAATTCAATAATGAACTTCTTGATCTAAACTGCTTCCTTTGCTGCGTCTGAAGCGGCAATGTACTCTGCCTCGTTCGTTGAATCGGCAGTCGTCTCTTGTTTGGAACTCTTCCAACTGACTGCCCCGCCGTTCAGTGTGAATATGTAACCTGATTGGGATTTGGAATCATCCTTATCAGATTGAAAACTGGCATCTGTATATCCGTTCACTTTGAGATCTCCATCTCCATATATCAAGAAAACATCCTTAGTCCTTCGCAAGTACTTGAGGATATTCTTGACAGTCACCCAGTGATCCTCACCAGGATCCGATTGGTATCTGCTCATAACACTTAGAGCATATGATACATCGGGTCTCGTATATAGCATAGCATACATGATAGATCCTACTGCAGATGCATACGGGATCATATTCATGTGCATCCTCTCATCTTGTGTCTTAAGACACATAGATTTCGAGAGTGTTATCCCATGAGTCACGGGAAGGTAACCTCTCTTGGATTGTTCCATGCTAAACCTCTTCAGCATCTTGTCTATGTACGTTGATTGTAAAAGACTAAGCAACCTTTTTGATCTATCTCTATAGATCCTTATCCCAAGGATATAAGTTGCTTCACTAAGGTCTTTCATGGAAAATTGTTTGGACAATCAAATCTTGACAGCTTGTAGCATAGAGACATCGTTTCCTAGTAATAATATGTCATCTACATATAGCACAAGGAATACGATTGCAGTCCCATTAACCTTCTTATACACAAAGTATTCATCCGAATTTTGTGAGAAACCAAACTCTTTGATTACCTCATCAAAACAGATATTCCAACTCCTGGATGCTTTCTTTAATCCATAGATGGATTTCTGAAGCTTGCATACCTTTTCGTCATCATAGGAGATGAAGCCCTCAGGTTGTGTCATATACACATCCTCAGTTAGATTTCTATTTAGGAAAGCTGTCTTCACATCCATTTGCCATATCTCATAATCACAATGAGTGGCAATGGCTAGGAGTATCCTAATGGATTTAAGCATTGCTACTGGGCTGAAAGTCTCGTCGTAGTCAACTCCTTGTCTTTGAAAAAAAACTTTAGCCACAAGCCTTGCTTTATAGGTAATCACATTACCATCCATGTCGGTTTTCTTTTTGAAAACCCATTTACACCCTATGGGTTTTATTCCTTCGGGTGCCTCAACCAAAGTCCATACTTGGTTTTCATACATGGAATCCATTTCAGACTTCATGGCTTGAAGCCATTTCTCAGACTCTGAACTCTTCAGAACCTCTTCATAGGTGGTAGGCTCATTATCTTCTATGAGCAATACGTCATTCTGTTCATTCACGAGAAATCCATATCTCTCGGGAGCAGAGTGTATCCTACGTGACCTACGAATTTTGAGTGTTGTAGAAGGTTGAACTGTTACTTCATCTGTATGAGTCACAGTTTCAGGTTCAGGCAGTTGATCTGCGTCTGTTCGAGCATCTTGAATTTCTTCAAGTTCTATTTTGCTCCCACTGTCTTCTTGTAAAAGAAACTATTTCTCTAAAAAGACAGCATGCTTTGAAACAAACACCTTTTGTTCCTCAGCATGGTAGAATTGATATCCCATTGTTTCTTTAGGATATCTTACGAACAAACACTTTTCAGACTTTGCATCAAGTTTATCTGACTGTGTCCGCTTCACATAAGCAGGACAACCCCAAACTTTCAAATGAGTAAGATAGGGTCTTTTGTTAGTCCACATCTCATATGGAGTAACATCAACTGTCTTTGATGGAACTCTGTTTAGCAAGTAAACAGCTCTCTCGATTGCAAAGCCCCAAAAGGATTTTGGTAATTTTGCAAAGCCCATCATCGATCGTACCATGTCTAACAAGGTTCGATTTCTCCTTTCACCCACACCATTATGTTGTGGTGTGTAAGGAGGAGTCCATTGAGATAAAATCCCATTATCTCTGAGATAATCCAAAAACTGTTGGTCTAAGTATTCCCCACCACGATTGGATCGTAATGTCTTGATACTTTTCCCAAGTTGGTTTTCTACTACATTTCTGAATTGTTTGAACTTTTCAAATGCTTCAGATTTGTATCTCATCAGATACAGGTACCCATATCGAGAATAATCATCGATAAAGGTAATGAAGTAAAGACAACCACTTCTAGCATGGATGGACATCGGACCACATACATCTGAATGTATTAGGTCTAATACTCTAGTCGTTCGTTCACCCTTTCCCTTAAAGGGTAACTTATTCATTTTGCCTAATAAACAAGATTCATATGTGTCATATGATTCATAATCAAATGACCCTAAACTTCCACTCTTATGGAGCTTAGCTATGCGTCTCTCATTCATATGGCCAAGGCGACAATGCCATAAGTAAGTTGATTTTAAATTATCTCTTTTATGTCTTTTCGTGTCATTGACATTCATAATTGGATGTGACATATCTAATATGTAAATTCCATTGCATAATGTACCAGTACCATAAAGCATTCCATTCAAACTAATAGAACAACCATTGTTACTAAAAGTCAAATGAAAACTAGCTCTATTTAAACAAGAAATAGACAATATGTTCTTTGTTAAAACAGGTACAAAATAGCATTCATCCAATTTAATTACAAGCCCAGTGGGGAGTGACAAAAAGTAAGTGCCTACGGCTAATGCAGCAACTCTTTCTCCATTTCCTACACGCAGGTCTATCTCTTCCTTCATGAGTTGTCTACTGTCCCTGAGGCCCTGCATATCATTGCATATGTGTGAGCCACAACTGGTATCTAATACCCATATGTTATGGTCAGAAACAGTATTAACCTCAATGACAAACATACCTGAAGAAGTCGAGGCATCTGATGCCTTCTTCTGCTTCAATTCTTCCAGATAGACTTTAAAGTTACGCTTCTAGTGGTCAATCTTGCCACAATGGAAGCAAGTTCCTTTTGGTGCAGTTTCTTTGGTTTTCTTCTTGGCTGCACTTCCTTTTGGTTTCTTAGACCTTTTCTTCTTCAGTTTCTTTTTCTTTGAACCAGAAGAAGAGTCCACCATAAGCACTTGTTTGCTATCCTTCTTGATAGCTTGCTCTGCTGTCTTGAGCAGCTTGATCAACTCAGGGATGTTAATGGATATTTGGTTCATCGGATAGTTTAACACAAACTGTGAATAACTATCAGACAATCCAACTAGAATTAAGTCAACACTTAATTCATAATCCATTACAAAACCTAAGACGGCCAACCTCTCAATATACCCATTCATCTTCAGCGCATACTGCACTGCAGATGAACCTGGAGTCATCTTAGTAATGAAGAGTAACCTCGAGGTCTCGAACCTTTCAGACCAAGCTTGCTCATCAAACAGCTCCCTAAGATGAAACACTATGGTATTAGCATCCATAGTCTCACGCCGCTGCGACTCTGGTGACATCGGCGAGCATAATCTGGTAGCCATGTCCTTGTCTTTAAGATGCTTCGATATGCTTTCGATCCTCATCGAGCATCAATAGCAGTGGATCGGGGTGGAACATCGAGGACATATCCGAGTTCCTCGGATCCGAGAACAATTCTCGATTTCTCACCAATCGAAAATTTGGTCGATTAATTTGTTTGAGTCCATTAGTGGCGTAAATTCACATCGGAAGTCATCTTCAATAACCTATAGGAAAGAGAGAAAGAATGTTAGAATAGAATTACATGCATGATCATAAGGACTTGCATGACATGCATATGGCTCCCACTAGTTTCAAAGAATCCATAACCCTCAATACGAATCCAAGAAACATTATGACAAAGTGTCCTAGTGGGTCGATATCCGACATTACTAAAAATGACCTTGGGTTTACCCAACAAGCCACCTTAGGTCAATCGGTAGGTATCAGTCATACCAATTGCATCATAGATATTCGACATTACTAAAATGACCTTGGGCTTACCCAGCAAGCCACCTTAGATCAATCGGCAGGTATTGGTCATACCAATTGCATCTAGATGCAACTATCGACTAGTGCTATCAACTCGTGATGTATGCACTCACATTGGGTTATCAACTCTTGATGCGCGTACATCTGATGTACACTACCCAATTTCGCCTCTATCCACGTTAACCTTGAGTTTACTCAACAAATTAACGCTTCTAGTGAAAACCGACCTATTAATCCAAAAATCTTATTTTCATGGTTCGAACATATCCGTATAGAGTGAGCTTGGGTTTACCCAACAACCCAACTCTATAAGAACTCTGGTTCTTCCCATATTAATGGAAGGCGTTAGTTTTCATATGATGTGTGAGGGTTTTCAGGTCTCATCCTCTTCTTCTCCAAGCTATAGGATTATAGTCACCATGACTATATGGAATGATTTAGGGCAATTCATCAATCACATTGAATCTATACCTAAAATCATCCATCATCCCTTCTTTTGCATGTTGTAGTCGACTGGTGCATGTGCCAGTCGACTGGAACATGTGCTAGTTGACTACTATGAATTACTGTGCACGAACTAGTCAACTGGTGCATGTGTCAGTCGACTACTATAGATTACTGTGCACGAGCCAGTCGACTGGTGCATGTGCCAGTCGACTGGTACATGTGCTAGTCGACTGGAACATGTACTGGCATGCTCTCTAATCAGCTAATTTCTCAATTCGTGTAGTTCAAATTCACAATACCAAGTGTAATATCCTTTATTATGATGTACCAATGAAACACTTTCATTGTATCATGCTTACCATATATAGTTATACTATACGTGAAACTTGAAATCAATGAATACACTACTATTCATTTAGATTTTCAAATAATTTGAGAATATCAAACTATTACCCTAAGTATCTCTAGCTAGTCTAAATTTTATCAAGATTACTTCGGCACTGGTCACAAAATTGTGATGGCCAAAACAATCAGGACAACGAAATATACTAACGAGACGCTAATGTGACATATTTGACATCCGAAAATTTTTGGAAACCCAATTTCAAGAAATTCAATTTGGAAAGCATACAACATCAATATAACACATTTTTAATCACATTAAAAATGATCCAAGGCATGGGAACTAAAAACTACACAATTAATCATTCCAAACAAAATAGCTCCAGCAACTTTCTCAAAACTGCCAATCTATGTCCTTTGCTTGAAAAACTCATTGAAACAATTTCAATAAATTCTGAGAAAATTACAGAGGTTACAACATGTTCACAACATGCTCCATGAATGTTTACAGGATTTATTCCCATAAAAAACTCAACCAACCTCAGCAACAAATCCAATGTAGAATCTGTGTTCCTCAACACAGTTATTCCCAGCAGCACATAATAAAATCTCAAATAAATAGTAAATCACCACGAAAATATTTTTTCATTCTCATAGACATTCATAAACATCTTAGAGACATATCGGTGAAAGAAAATCCGGAAAAAAAAATTCTACAATTTATTCTCGAATTTACAAGCATGCCTGTTCATTGAATGTACACAAACACAACAACCAGAACATTAGGGAATAAATTAGCAAAACCATATCAAATCACATTGATAAATTCCGAGCTTCCACAGACATATGCAACAACATCTTGTGAACATATCTGGGCAAGAAAATTTTGAAAAACAATATCTCTATACTGATTTCTAACTTGCAATTTACAACATGCATCATTGTCACAAGCAATAGGCAACTCCGACCTAGTCATGATTTCTTCGTTATATACGACACAAGTGGCTCTGATACCACTGTAGAAAAATCCCGGTGTGAGCATCACATGCTCACGGTGCGGAAAACAAAAATTTTTATTCCGGGACCTTCCCGAAAGCCAGAATCCATGTGACTATATAACAAAGTCAAACCAAAACGACCAAAGGAGACCGTCTCTAACGGTATCCACGCAGAGATCGGAGAACCTAACCGGAACAAACCCTTTGACCCGGGAATAGCTAGAACAAATTAAAGAGTGCTAGCTCTTACCTTTGTCCTTGGAGAGCTTGGAAAACGATGGAGAAGGAGGATGAGAAGCTTGAAGATGAAGCTTGGAGGAGATGACCGTTGATGAGAGAACAAACTTCTCTCTTAGGTTTTCACAAAACCTTTCTTATTCTTCAAAAGCCACGAAGATCATCATCTTAGAGAAAGAAACTCTTTCTTTTTTTTATATCCCAAAACCAACGATCATGCCTCTTCATCCTTTCATTTTTGTCTTTAGTCATTTCTGTCCAAAACTATTTTACAAATTCTTCGAGTCACTCTTATGCGTGTGACTCATTAGGTTCCCGGTTATGTTGGCCACTTAGATTAACACTTAATCCAAGCAAGTCATGAGCGGTATCTAGCAACACATCATGACCTCTAATTGATCGGAAAGTAATTGGTTTGACGAATGAACCTATATTCATCATGAACCATATCATGAACCTTTCCATAGACAATTACCGTGCAATTCGTCCTTTCATCATGCTATACCCTACTTGGTTATGAGTATGGGCAAAGTGTCAACTCTTACTAGACAGACTACGTCAAATCTAGTCCAAGTGATTTCAGTTCTTGTCCTGGGACTCATTACTTAATATGCCAATGAAGACACTCTCCATGACATATGTACTCTGATCAGAGATTTCCAAGTAATAACCCTAACAAGAGGCCATGGGTATCATCTTCTGCTATCACAGAAGTGGTGAATCCTCTATTGGCTACTCAATTACCTTCGAATACCTCAAAATGTACCCAAGCACCACCCTACGAGCGACCTCTGTAAGGCAAAAAAGAATGGAGTCAAAACACAGAATCAGTATCCAAGATATCCTTTAGTACCTCAAGTCTAAGGATACTTGCACCATTGCTATGATGAGATTATCACTGACATTAGAATAAGACATCCATGTGATGATCTCATAGCAGGTCATCCAATGTACTTACTACCTCTAGTAAGCATCCACATCTCAACCCTAAATATCTCATATTTACAGTTTCTGAGATCCACTACTTGACCAAATCGAGAAGCTTGAGATGTGCTAGTCTTTTCGGATTACCGATGTTCAGTCTCAGTAATCCTATGACTAGGAATAATTTAGACACTGATATAAGTGCACATGATAGGAATCTCAGTAGTATGATCACATCATAATTTCCTTCATGCTATGTCATGTACCATGGACTTCATTAATTTGCTTATTGATCAATATCAGTTCATAAATAATGAACAGCAAAGTAATGAAACATGCCTTTCTTTATTTATTCATAAAGTATGTACAAAACTTTGTGCAAAACGCGCTAAAGGCGATTGCCTTTAGGGCACTACTCTAACAATAAGAACGTTCACGAGCATAAGGTTCCTGACCCGTTAACGAAGCTCGGAACGCTGAGGAAACTATAGAAAGGCCTAGCCTGTGAGTCGGTGAGCGTTTTCCATAAATGACCCGGGAGATTCGGAGACGTTTAGAGCTCGAAATCGACATCGGAATCCGAGATGGAACCGAATCCAGGTATTCCGCATTACCTTCGTTTTGGATCCTTTCACGTGATCCTGGGGTACGTAATAAGGTCTCCTTTACTTACTAACAATATTTTCATTTTTTTTAAGATTTATAAATTATGCCGTATCGACCCACGTTAAAAACTAGTCACCATTAATACATAAGTAATATTCTTGAATGGATATGAATTAGTCATGTAATCCATCTTAAAGTTATTGCACTTTCTTTTTTGAAAAAAAGAAAGAAACGAAATGCATTAAAGAAAATTGATTAAGGACCCTAGGACCTTGTATAGTAGACAGGTTCAACAAATGCAAAACAAAGTAAACTTAACAGGAAGAATGAAACTTGTGAGCTGACGATATTGAGGGGTTTTAGTGAGTAGGTTGCCTCATATCGAGATATCATATTAAAGCAGAAATCGCACTTAGTTGTGACTGAATGTCTCGTGTGAGTATGAGCTAAGCTGTCTAATTAATCTAGTTGTGAATGACATAACGTTTACGCGTTATTTTTTTTGGTAAATCCACGAGGTGTTTTAGGAGGGTCTCAACTCATAAGAAGACGTCTTTAAGTCAACCACTCTCAGACTAATCATCGCTCGTACCGGGTCAGCCCATAAGAGGTAAAGTGTTGGTCAAACAGATTTTTTCATTCCCAAGATTTGAATTCAAGACTTCTAATTAAGAAACGTCACACCAACCTATTTAATTAGTGTGATGTAGAAAAAAAATGTCTCATAATGGAGTTACCAATAACATTAGAACATAAGTTGTGTCTTGTCATGTCAACTTCAATTACATGATCAATAACTTGTCCAAGATTCAAGTCTCCGAACAGTACTGGTGAGTGAGCTTCAGCGGGTGAGCAATTGAGTGCTAACAGTAATTTAGAAGGACGTGGACTTTCTCTAGTAAACAACTATGGTGAAGAGTGTTCTTTTCATGTCTTCAGGCCTGTTTTGCAGCTTGCAAGTGCCGACCCGGCCCCGTCCAAGTGAATTGATCTGGAGAGAGACTACAAATACAGTCTCTAGACTGTAAAAATAAAGAAAACCTTTCCCTGACTTTGAGTTGACTTATCCATAGGAACTGTTAGAATCAATTCATGTATTAATTAGGCAATTCTTTTTATACGGAGATTTGAGTTACCATCAAAATACAATAAAAAATAAAAGTGATGATCCGTTATCTATTTTGACTGATCCCATCATAGATCTGTAAAAGTGATGATGACGATGAGAATTAATTGCCCCACTAAAGATAACCTCTGAGGACCGTACATTACGGCGATCTCTGGAAGAAACTGATCAGAGTAGAGATAGCGGGGTTTCGTTCGAGGCTTTGACACGGAAGTTTGAAACAGGTGGATTCCACTTGGAAAAAGCGCCATTAAATGCTTGGCACCATATTCATCGTCTTCTTTTCGCCAGAGTTCTTAGAGCCCCCGACCTGTTAGTATAAGTTACCACACGAGCTTGTTCTAAACATCGAATATCTGTCTTGACTGTGATTTGTTTTTGTTCGACTTCTGTCCCTACTCCCTTAAAACAGTTTTTCTTGCTTTAAGGTGGGATTGAACAATGGGATGTGACAAAAGTTGCCAATAAAGTACTCGTAAAGAATACAATTAGTATTGTAGTAAATAGGTTTAAGACAAGAAGAGCTATCCTTTTTTTTTTTTAAGGTTATATAAAATATGTACGAAAAGGACTAATCCTATTAATTACTTAGGCTTTTATTTTATTGGAATGGATATTGATCTGTCAATCAATTATCAAAAGTCACTGAAAGGAGTTGAACATAAAATATTCCTCAAGTTGATTGAGATTATCTAATATTTAAATATCCCTTAGATTAATAAATATTTATAATAAGAAAACACAATCGATTCCAAACGTTATAATATTGCTAAGCAAAATCTTTGCTACCAACTTAAATCCTTGTCCCTTAATGGTAATAATTAAACAACAACAAAAAGAGATGTTAAATAATAATGTTCAACTAATAATTATATTATCACATATTATAAAATCTCAATAAAATAAATTTAGTAGACTCGTTAATTAATATAAGATTAATTATTTCTAATCTCCATGTGATTTCTACTTTTCCTAGGTTACTTTTGTAGTTTAAAAGTTTAGATTAATTTTTATAGTATAGTTTTTGAAATTAAATGAAAGTGTATTTTCAAAGAAAATAATCAAATTTGTATTTAGTAGTTTTATATAAGACGTTAACTCCCACTTTGTCTTATTGACGTAACACAACTCAAAATAACTAAATCTCCAACTATAGCAGTGATAAGTTTAGGTTGATCCTATAGAAAGTGCGTATAAAACTGTTGAAATGAAAAGAATCAGTGTTTAGGTTTAATGAGGGGTTGGGAGTTTGGTTGATTTTCAAATAAGAAAATAAAATGAAATAAAATAATAAAAACAAATTAAAGAAAACATTCAAAATTGATGAAAAGTGATGAATACGTCAGGGACCAAGTCATCAGTTCAATCTCGAGCTACATACAATTAAACATACTTCATTAAACTCCTGTTTCATATCTCTCCTACTAACTATTAATCGCAGGTTAACAATAAGTTCTATTAACCTTGGTTTTTTTTCTTAAGTCGTGTTTAATTAACAAGAGCTCGATAATTAAGCCTAGTTACTGAACAAGCTCTTTAGATTTAATTAGACAGTCACATTATGAGTTAGGAAAACAGATTAATTAAGGCAACAATCACACAAGTTTGGGTCATTTAACCTAGGTTATTTTATCCTTAATGATTAAAAATCATTAGCTGCAACAAATAAATCTCAACATAACAATTACGAATTATATTGAAATTCTAATAATGGGTTCATACATGAAAACAACAAATAGAACATTCAATCATTCTTATACAACACCCAAACATTAAACATAGGAAAACATAGTCAATCCCTAAAAGAAAAAAACAACAAATAATGAGAGAAATGCTTAATCGAATTTTGTGGCATCGATATCACCTCTGAGCTGGCGTCGGGAAGCTAGCCCTCCATGGGTCTCCAAAAGAATAAAGCTTTGCCCTTTCTCTTCTTTAAAATCAAGAATCTTCACTAAACAATGTTTTTATACTAAAAACTTAGGGTTTGGGTGAGCTGTCATTCCTCATGGGCATGAGTGTAAGTCTCACGGGCCGTGAACTACCTTGTATGGGCGTGACTTAATCGTCATGCCTATACAAGTTGTGTCATAGGTATGCGAGATGTCTCACGCCTATGGCAATTTCATGCATAGGCGTGAACCATGTTCTACTCTTTTCATTCTTTATGCTCTTCATTTTATATATTTTCTTGTCTTCTTTTGCTCTAATCATTCTCCTTCTTGCTCCATGAAGACAATTGAGTGTGAATCTCACAAAGACAACTCAAATATAGTACTTTCGACTCACTTTAGCTCTTTCACTTCCAAATTATACCTAAAACTAAACATGAACTAAAGTGAATGTCTTAATCATTTCATATCATTAAATACTAAGTGTTATAGAGTAAATGCATAATCAATTAAGCACATATCAATTTTTCCCACATTTAGCTTTTGATTGTCCTAGGACAAAACATCATAATCAAAATCATAGACTAAAAAAAAATACTCATTTCTTATATGTTCCAAGAATATATAGTCATAAGCAAAGATGAATGACTTTCAAAAATCATGACAACAATTCAACATTCAATGCTTCTACTCATGATCATAACATTCCACAACTTTGAAAATCATTTCATTTCTCCACCACTAAGGTTCATCTTATAAAACCCTAAATATTTTTGCAAGCATGTAAGTCATAACGTAGTATATGAGGTGTTAATCCCATGAGGAATTAGTGAACTATTCAAATCCTAATTTGTCTAAGGCTTAAAAGTGTAATTAAAATGAAAATAAAAACTAAACAGAAAAGTAAACAATCGAATATGAAGTGAATGAAATGAGAATTCTAAATTAATGTAAGAAATCAAATTTAGGTACCACCAATTGACAATTGAATTTCAAATAAGGAAGATTAACAAGTTTTAAAAAAGGAGATTTATCTGATCATAAATGTTAACTTAGTCACTTTTGTGTTAATGTGGTGTCAATCATAGACTTTCGAAGGATAAATGTAACATCCCACCCCCTACTGGAAGGGTAAAATGGTAAAATTGGCATAGGATGGGATAGATTGGGATTGCATAGGACTGCTTATGCATAATAGGATTGCTACACAGTAGCAATTGTGCACATGAAATGACTGTACATGTATACATGATATTTCCGGTTTTCGTGTCGAATATATTTTTATTGGGATTAACGTGGTTAGTGGGTTTGAAAAATTATTCTGAGTGCCCCAAAAATTGTTTTATATTTTATAGGATTTTGAAATTTTTTGGAATTTTTGGAGAAAATTTCGAACCGACAAAATCGCTCGGCCTATGGCCTAAAGGTGTTTTGATATGAAAACGTGGTTTCGTGTTTGAAAAATTATTTGGAGTGAACTGTTATGTGTTTTACAATTTTGGGCAATTTCGGTAATTTTCAAAAAAATAATTCGGGGAAAAGTCCTGGACCGGAATAATAATCGCCAAATGACAAACCGGTTGATTTTCTACTGTTATTTTGGTACTAAGCTATTAAATATCTTAGTGGGACCCATAAGTGGGCCTTTAAACAAGTGGGAACCGAAATTTGGATTGAAATTGCTTAGTATTTGTTTTATTATTTTCAAAAATTGTGATTGGCCCTTTGACTTTTTCATATTTGACTTTATGACCTAAGCATTTAAGGCTTATCTTAGGTGGCTGATTCTCGACTCTTCTATTGTGGGAAGAGTGAAAAATTGGATGGTTGCTCTTTTGGCTTTGTTTCATCCGTATAACTCCTTCTCCTTTCCTTCTCATCGATTTTCTTCATTTGTTTTCATTTCATTGCTATTTTCTTTGTCCTTCTTTGCTCTAAGCTTTAACCTTTTCCCTCCTTACCATGGGATAACCGTACTTGAAGAGTAGAAAGGAGAGGAAATAAAGTTATTGGTGAAGTTAAGAATTGAAGATTGGAAGCTTATTAGGTAAGTTCTATTGTTAAGCCTTAGTTATGCTTTAATTATGTAGTTAATGAATCATGGTTATTATATGCATGCAATGGGAATTATGGAGCATTTATTATGCTTATTGATGCCTTAATTTGATGAAAAGTATAGGTGGAATTGGTGGTATAAGGTGAGGTTTGAGTATGGTTGGATGAAGTAGTATAAGTGAAGTGTTGTGGCTTAATTCTTGCATAATATTGATGAGGTATGTGCTGCCAATTTTTGGTAGGTATGCCTAGTGAATGTAGACATGATATAGGGACTGATTTTGTGTCCATTTGAGATGCTTATGGTAGTAGAATTGGAATAGGCACGATAGGAAGTGTATTGAGAAGTAAAGCTGGAAAATGGATTTTGACCCTTTATCTTGATTTGAGCATAACTCATTGTGTGGTTATCCAAATGAGGCAAGGTTTGTGCCCACTGAAACTTTGGGATGTTGGCTTCAATTTTGTGTGATATGGGTGTTGTTAAATTGTAATCCTAGAGGGTCGAAGTTTTGCATGGAAAGTTTCATTACGTTGTGCGTGAGCAGTACATGCAAGTATGACCAATGAGTTTTGCTGATTTTTCTAAATTAATTGATATGGAATTAGGGAAAATGGTCTTCATGAAAGTTCAAGAATTTTGAGTTAGCTTTCCATTTCCACTGATCTTGCATTTTTTTGACATGTATATTGGGAGATATGAACTGATTACTATTGACTGGTTTTATGCTTTTTGGAGAAACCTAGCCTAATTGTCGATTTTGTGAGCTTTCAGATTGGAAGCAATTTTAGTAATTTTTGTGAATTGAATTGGAGTTTGAATTGTGCTGAAGAGTTCTAGATGACACATTGATCTTGAAAATTATATATGGCTTATAATTTTTGGAACTCAGATGTGGGAGATATGGAATTTTAAAATCTGAACCTACATTGTGATTCAGTGAATATTGAATTTCATTTTATGAGAAATTGGAGATTTTTGGACGGAAAATTTGACGTGGATCCAGGTAAGGGACCGTTAATCACTGTTTTCTTTAATTGGGGACCTATAGAGGTCCAAATTGAGCTCTGTCAGCGCCATTAGGTTTCTAATTTTCAAACGAATTTTTCTAATGGAAAAAAATGGGATTAGGGCTGGGAATTCATGAACATGCATTATACACCTACATGTGTATCTTTAACGAATTCGGATTGAATTTTTAGTGACAGTTTGTTCTCTGCTTCTTATAGAGACGTAACTGGAACGTCGATCGACCGACGTAGCAGAGACTTCCCGATAATAGCTTGGAAGTAATAGGTGAGTAACCTAGGTGGTTACCTCAATCTATATGTTTACTGTGACCTAATTGCCCACGGGGATTGCTTGAATTACGTATGACAGAGATAAATTGTGTGATATGGACTATTAATTGGTGATTGTTGCAAAATATTAGCGTAAATTGCACGTAGATTACCGATCATGGTGGCGTGTATCGTTACTATGGTGAATAGAATCTTATTCTTGTGATGGACCGGTAAATGATCGTGAACACCTAGATGGTTTTCGTTCTATCTTGTTTGCTATCTTTATTATCGTGATTGAATATTGACTTTGGTATATGCATCGCATACATTACTACATGAATCGATAATAACGGTTGTGGATCGCACTACCATCGATATTGATATCGAGCCTTGAGCTCGACGGGAGAAATCCACTCCCCACTGCTTACTGGAAGAAATCCACTCCCCACTACTTACTGGTCACTGTAAAGCGCTCGGTCACAACACTGAACTAAACTGGAAAGCATCACATGCGCATCGCATACATCTTGAATCGAATAAGCGTGTTTCTCTATTATCGACTATGTTATTGTTATTACTCATGGATCGCATGATCTTTTGTAACCGTATATTACTATGACTGTAGACTGTAGTATTATGTAACTGTCTGATTACTGTAAATTGTTATATGATGCATGAATTGGGAGAACCATCGATGATGGTTTCTCATTGAGTTCACAAACTCATCCAAAATTGCAATCTATTTTTCAGGATTTGAAGAGTACCCCGTTCAACGCGGGAGTATGTCTACTGTAGGCAAGTGAAGGATAGAGGTCGGGATCAGTTTGCGTCTGCATTAGTATATTGCTATTCTCTGAGTTTCTGTATTATTGCTTAAGTCAGTTTGTAAAATCAACAGACTGGAAGTAATTGTATTTATGAAAAGGGCCCCGAGTCCATTGAATGGTGTATGTAAATTGTTTCCGTATATGTTATAATGTGTATGTGTGTGTGAAGGAAAAAAAAGTTAATACTGAGTTTTGACTGACTGAGTGATGTAGCACGCCACCCTCGTGGGACACGGACTCGGATATCACCAATGATATCGGGTTCGGGTCATACGAGAGTGGGGTGTTACATTTAGGTGGTATCAGAGCCCAGTAGTACGTAATGTATCTGGACACAGTCTGAAACATAGGTCAAGTTGCATGCATTTGAGTCGTGTCGTTGTAGACCGTGGTAACTGATCCCTAGTATGAGACGCACGAGGATAAATCCTACGTGTGCATACGTGTTAAGTGACTAAGTAAGAGAAAAGTGAGACCGTATTAGACTGTGAGCCCATGAATGTGTTTGGGCATTGAGGAATGGGAAAAAGGAAACATAAATAATGAGAATTATAATGTATTGTGGTTTGTATGATTGATTAAAGAAAGATTACGACGATAGAGAACGAATATGTCTAGAACTGGGAGAGGTCCACTGGAAATATGAGAAGTATATTGGTCATAGGCCGTAGTAAAAGTTAAAGTTCGGGAGTGAGAGCTCTGACTGTAGATGCGATGAAATGGGAAATATTGAAACTGAGTAAAACGTAGATGGTTTGATTAGGCAAATATTGATTCACTGTATTACACCTATTGGTGTTAGACATCAGTAGATAACATAGAGAGATGATGATAGTGAGATTGTAATAAGAGCAATATTGTACCGTAATGGTCTACCTAGAACTGAAAGAGTACCAAGTAGGGTAAGAAAAAGTAGACATGGTGAGATAAAAGTGTACAGATAAACTGAAATGAACTCGTGAAACGGGAAGGATCTTGAACGCATAAGCGTGAGACTGAAATGGTTATGCGAATATTGTGATAAGGGTTTGGAAATTAGTATAATAAAATCATAAGGGGAAAAAACAGACTGACAATTTTTACTGATTGTATATCGGGAAATTTTGGATTGGTTGAATATGTGGATTTGGACACAGAAATGATAAATGGATGGGTAAAGTAGATAAATGGATGGAGATACAGTGGAGTTGTATCAACGGATTTGTCGGGTATTGGGGATTGTGAATACTGAGGAAAATAAAGAGATACGTGGTAATAAGAAGATGATAGTGTATAAATCAAGCTGTTATGACCTTACAAGGTCAAGCCTGCATGTGACGGATATGAAAATAAAATGATGAGACATATAGTTCAATGATATGTGGAAAATGAAACAATGACAGTGATACATGAAAAGAGTTATCGCATTTACCGTTGGGAGTATTTATTGGATAGTAAAGTTGATCGTGATTAATGAAACGTATGTGAAAGATATGAGAAGAAATAAAGAATGATTATGGAATCAGTCCTCTATTTGAGGATCAATATAAACTGGTGAAAGTCTAAATGGTATAGGTTACTAATTGGTCTCCGGATAAGATGAAATATGTTCTGGTGATGTGTAGATTACTGAATAAGTGTTGAAGAAGTGTTTAGGTGACTGTCGCATGGGACCCTAGTGCAAGGAATGTTCTGATCTTTAATTTATGGCATCAAATTGTTCTGATTGAGCTAGTGCGTATAGTTAACAATGATTGAAAAGCAATTAGGGACACTAATTGGCTGATGAGATTTCGTGAGCGATATGACAAGAGCAAGACTTATGTGAATGACTAGAATAAAACGAGAGTATGTATGTATTAAATCAAAATGTGAATTGGAGTCATGTCTCAAGAGGAGACTTAGGCATACTACTGAGGTTTTATGCATTGTGTGTGTACGGGAATGTAAAGTATCCAATGAAAGAAATGGAATGTTGATTAGAGGTGATCCTATTGCAATGTGAAACCATATGTGATGCAAAACTGTTGGGAAATCTTGATATATAAAATACTCAAATGAAGTGGAATTTATGGAAGTCCAAGTACGGATGATTAGGTATTGGCATATATCAATGTGAATGACAGAAAAACAATTGAAAAGAGAAAATGGTTAACGACAAGAAATCCGAAAGGAAGACTGATAATGACGTGGTGTAGTGTTACCTTCATAAAGGGATCGCAAATACACTATTTGTGGACTCAACAAAAAAGTTGAATGATGTATGGTAAAATTAATAAAACCCTAATGGGAAATTTTGCGAAGTAAGCAAATGTGGTGACTATGCTTATAAACGGAATGTGTTGGAAAGTGTTGAACAGTGAAAAGTAAAAAGAACTATATGAATAAGTGAAGAATTTGATACTGGGGATATACCATTGGAGAGTGGGCAGTGTGTGATGAACTGAGACAATATGTTAATGGTATAAGATAAATCGAACTGACGTTGATAAATGGTATTGGAGACTTTAGATTCCTATAAGGATACATTGTTAATTCGAGGAAAAAGATAGGCATAAATGACTACTATACTGGCAATGTTGAAATAAATAGAAAATTCTACCGACTAAATTCAAATAGTGAACAATTGCAATGAACAGATTCCAGATATTGGGATTTCCAATGAATATCAAGTAGATTATGGGTAAGTGTGCAGTGTTTCTGGAAAATGGAGATACTGGATAAGGATAAGAATGGTTAAGAGTGCAGGAGTTTAAGTGGTGAGTCTTATGATGAGTCTGAATATGCGAGTCAAATCGGAAATACAATATCGAATGATTTAAAGAAGAGGTATGGGTACCCGATAAAAAGTGCTAGAACAAGAAAGTGAATAGTCGAAGCTAAACATTCTCGTAATCATATGCGAAAGGTGAAATTGAATAACTGTGGGTATAGAATGAAGTGATTATTGATTCAAGTGCTTATAGGTGTAAATGTTCAACAGGAAAAATGTTTGATTATGATCGTGTTATCGAGTTCTAATTTACTGTAGGGATATACTGCTACACTGCACAATGCCTAACGGGAGTCAAAGACCATAATGGATTTGAAATTGTGATGAGTGAGACAAAGGAAAGTGACTTAGGAAAACTGAATGGGTTAGGGGAGGTAAAACCGGATCGGACAAATGAATTAGCATAAAGTACATATCCAAATAGAGTGTGTGAATACTATAGAATAGTGAATTGTCTAAAGAGAATTGAAGTTGAACAGAAAGTCAATGGATTATAAAGAATGACTGCAGTAGGTAAATTATCACTGGTTTTAACGAAATGGAGCTAAGTGTCATTGTATTAGTATAAAAAGGAAAGTGAAGTGACAAGGACAAGATAAATGATGTTATTGTAAGTATCACCTTGAACAGATGTACTCAATGGAATATGAATTAGTCTGTATGTTACTGGAGAAAAAGGTATTGGATGGTAGTGAGAATAAGGTAAAATTAGTAATCTAGACTGGATGGATAACACGTGATAAGTGAGCAGGTTCGAAATAAGGAAATGAATCATAGCAATGAATAAAAGGTAATAGCTACTCTGAAAATGGTAAGTGAGATAGTTAAGAGAGTGAGATCGCCAACTGACAGTCTTGTGGAGTCTGTTTACCGTGACGAGTGATAATGAATTAGCCAAATAAGTGACGGAACAACTGACTGAATATGGTTACTGTGACCTTTCGAAAAATGAATTATGGAATGGAAAAGTGTATGGGACATGTAGAAACATATGATTACTGTCATACTGAACCGTTGATTGAGAATTTCGAGGACGAAATTTTTTATAAGGAGGGGGGAATTGTAACATCCCACCCCCTACTGGAAGGATAAAATGGTAAAATTGGCATAGGATGGGATAGATTGGGATTGCATAGGACTGCTTATGCATAATAGGATTGCTACACAGTAGCAATTGTGCACATGAAATCACTGTACATGCATACATGACATTCTCGATTTTTGTGTCGAATATATTTTTATTGGGATTAACGTGGTTAGTGGGTTTGAAAAATTATTCTGAGTGCCCCAAAAATTGTTTTATATTTTATAGGATTTTCAGGAATTTTTCTGGAATTTTCCGGAGAAAATTCCCGAACTGGCAAAATCGCCGGTCTATGGCCTAAAGGTGTTTTTGTTATGAAAAACGTGGTTTTCGTATTTGAAAAATTATTTGGAGTGAACTGTTATGTGTTTTACAATTTTGGGCAATTTCGGTAATTTTCAAAAAAATAATTCGGGGAAAAGTCCTGGACCGGAATAATAATCGCCAAATGACAAACCGGTTGATTTTCTACTGTTATTTTGGTACTAAGCTATTAAATATCTTAGTGGGACCCATAAGTGGGCCTTTAAAACAAGTGGGAACCGAAATTTGGATTGAAATTGCTTGGTATTTATTTTATTATTTTCAAAAATTGTGATTGGCCCTTTGACTTTTCCATATTTGACTTTATGACCTAAGCATTTAAGGCTTATCTTAGGTGGCTGATTCTCGACTCTTCTCTTGTGGGAAGAGTGAAAAATTGGATGGTTGCTCTTTTGGCTTTGTTTCATCCGTATAACTCCTTCTCCTTTCCTTCTCATCGATTTTCTTCATTTGTTTTCATTTCATTGCTATTTTCTTTGTCCTTCTTTGCTCTAAGCTTTAACCTTTTCCCTTCTTACCATGGGATAACCGTACTTGAAGAGTAGAAAGGAGAGGAAATAAAGTTATTGGTGAAGTTAAGAATTGAAGATTGGAAGCTTATTAGGTAAGTTCTATTGTTAAGCCTTAGTTATGCTTTAATTATGTAGTTAATGAATCATGGTTATTATATGCATGCAATGGGAATTATGGAGCATTTATTATGCTTATTGATGCCTTAATTTGATGAAAAGTATAGGTGGAATTGGTGGTATAAGGTGAGGTTTGAGTATGGTTGGATGAAGTAGTATAAGTGAAGTATTGTGGCTTAATTCTTGCATAATATTGATGAGGTAAGTGCTGCCAATTTTTGGTAGGTATGCCTAGTGAATGTAGACATGATATAGGGACTGATTTTGTGTCCATTTGAGATGCTTATGGTAGTAGAATTGGAATAGGCACGATAGGAAGTGTACTGGAGAAGTAAAGCTGGAAAATGGATTTTTGACCCACTGTACTGATTTGAGCATAACTCATTGTGTGGTTATCCAAATGAGGCAAGGTTTGTGCCCACTGAAACTTTGGGATGTTGGCTTCAATTTTGTGTGAAATGGGTGTTGTTAAATTGTAATCCTAGAGGGTCGAATTTTTGCATGGAAAGTTTCTGTTTTGTTGTCTGTGAACAGTACCCGCAAGTATGACCAATGAGTTTTGCTGATTTTTCTAAATTAATTGATATGGAATTAGGGAAAATGATCTTCATGAAAGTTGAAGAATTTTGAGTTATCTTTCCATTTCCACTGATCTTTCATTTTTTTGACATGTATATTGGGAGATATGAACTGATTACTATTGACTGGTTTTATGCTTTTTGGAGAAACCTAGCCTAATTGTCGATTTTGTGAGCTTTCAGATTGGAAGCAATTTTAGTAATTTTTTGAATTGAATTGGAGTTTTAATTGTACGGAAGAGTTCTATATGACACATTGATCTTGAAAATTATATATGGCTTATAATGTTTGGAACTCAGATGTGGGAGATATGGAATTTCAAAATCTGAACCTACATTGTGATGTTAAGTGCTGATTAGGTCAGAAACTTGCATAACAGATTTGAAACTGTTAGAGGCTGAATTGGAGTTTGGTTATTTCAGGAATAATTGAAGTTTGAGGATTTATCTTTTCAGGGATATAAAGTTCTGATTTTTCTGACTTGTGTACAGGGAGTTATGCTTGTTATAAGTTTACTGCTCAAATTGTATGATTTCAGGGACAGCAACATTGAGTGAATTAATTGACCTAGTTAGCATGGGAATTGAAATTTGGGTTGTTTCATGAAAGTTGTAGATAACATTGGGAGCTTGATGAGCATATTTTTTGTCTAATTTTTGACTGCCTAGAATGAAAGTTAGCGAATTTCCAATGACTGTTCTGTTTTGGGAAGTGATTGTGTAGGCAGTAGCTGGTACTGGGATTTTGACATCCTTAGGGGTGAAATTGATTTTTCTGATCTAAAGGAAACTTGTAGAGGGTTTCATTAGCTTTCCAACAAGGTATAGTTTGTATTTTTCTGAATTGTGTAGAATATGTTATGAATTTTTGAATTTCGGTTAAAGAAAAGGGAAAAAGAGTAGGAAATAAGGGCAATATATATATATATATTAATTGTTGAATTTTGGTTTTTTTTCGTGAATAACTTTTCCGTCCGACGTCCGATTGACCTGATTCTTGAGGCATCGGATTCAGTGAATATTGAATTTCATTTTATGAGAAATTGGAGATTTTTGGACGGAAAATTTGACGTGAATCCGGGTAAGGGACCGTTAATCACTGTTTTCTTTAATTGGGGACCTATAGAGGTCCAAATTGAGCTCCGTCAGCGCCATTAGGTTTCTAATTTTCAAACGAATTTTTCTAATGGAAAAAAATGAGATTAGGGCCGGGAATTCATGAACATGCATTATACACCTACATGTGTATCCTTAACGAATTCGGATTGAATTTTTAGTGATAGTTTGTTCTCTGCTTCTTATAGAGACACAACTGGAACGTCGATCGACCGACGTAGCAGAGACTTCCCGACAATAGCTCGGAAGTAATAGGTGAGTAACCTAGGTGGTTACCTCAATCTACGTGTTTACTGTGACCTAATTGCCCACGGGGATTGCTTGAATTACGTATGACAGAGATAAATTGTGTGATATGGACTATTAATTGACTGATTGACTGCAAAATATTAACTATAAATTGCCTGTAGATTACTGATCATGGTGACGTGTATCTGTTACTATGGTGAATAGAATCTTATTCTTGTGATGGGTGGTAAATATTTGTGAACACCTAGATGGTTTTCGTTCTATCTCGTTTGCTAATACTATTACTGTGACTAAATATTGACACTGGTATATGCATCGCATACATTACTACATGAACTGATAATAACGGTTGTGACTGCAGCGACTCATCGATATTGATATCGAGCCTTGAGCTCGACGGAGAAATCCACTCCCCATCGCCATCGGGAGAAATCCACTCCCATCGCCATCTTGGGAGAAATCCACTCCCCACTACTTACTGGTCACTGTAAAGCGCTCGGTCACAACACTGAACTAAACTGGAAAGCATCACATGCGCATCGCATATCTTGAATCGAATAACCGTGTTTCTCATTCATCGACTATGTTATTGTTATTACTACTGTGACTGCATGATCTTTTGTAACCGTATATTACTACGATCAGATCGTAGTAGTTCAGAATCGCTCGATTCATCGTAAATTGTTATATGATGCATTAATTGGGAGAACCATCAATGATGGTTTCTCATTGAGTTCGCAAACTCATCCAAAATTGCAATCTATTTTTCAGGATTTGAAGAGTACCCCGTTCAACGCGGGAGTATGTCTACTGTAGGCAAGTGAAGGATAGAGGTCGGGATCAGTTTGCGTCTGCATTAGTATATTGCTATTCTCTGAGTTTCTGTATTATTGCTTAAGTCAGTTTGTAAAATCAACAGACTGGAAGTAATTGTATTTATGAAAAGGGCCCCGAGTCCATTGAATGGTGTATGTAAATTGTTTCCGTATATGTTATAATGTGTATGCGTGTGTGAAGGAAAAAAAAGTTAATACTGAGTTTTGACTGACTGAGTGATGTAGCACGCCACCCTCGTGGGACACGGACTCGGATATCACCAATGATATCGGGTTTGGGTCATACGGGAGTGGGGTGTTACAGTAAATTAGTCTCTCTCGAGTTGATATCACTAAGCCCTAAATCATAAATCGTAATTAAATTAAGTTACTGAATATGTAATCTCCCAATTAGCAAATAATCGTCAACCTAGTTCTTAGGCATTCCAATAAACAATCGAGTCCTCACACGAGATTTCTCCTTGTATAATTATCGATTTGGTTATTTACGTGGTCTATTAGATCGCTTAACTCTCATTAACCAACCTAATCATTTTACATTCGGTTCACTCTCTTAATTTATTACCAAAGCATGCAATTACAACAATTAATTACAATATCCAACATCATTAACAACAAAAACAACTAGATTAACATTAAATCAATTATAAATCCCTAAAAGAAGTTAGACCATCCTTAACCCAAGGTTCATCATCATCAATTCCATCTCATACATCAAATAAACGAAATAAAAGATGAAAAGAAGAAAAGATAACTTGGAGGATTAGAGGTTAAAGCAACTGAAGCTCCACCTTCTTCTTTCTCTTCTTCTCTCTCTTCCTTCTTCCTCTTCCTTAGTTTTTTTTCCCAAAGTGGCAAATGGAGGCTCTCCTTTCTAGGTCATTTTGCTTCTCTTAAGTAGTCTTTTATTAATTAGGGTAAAAACTAGGTTTTACCCGAGCCTAAAAGTCCAAAATAACTCGTGACTATTTAAGTTGGGAAGCCGGTTCTTGTCCATCCTCACGCAGGCCATGATTATGGCTTGTTGAAAGAGTCTCTGTCAAGATTGTGCCCCCCAGAAGAGTCTCTACCACGATCGTGGCCATGGGTCCTCCATTGGGCTTCCTCCAAATCTTCTCTGTTCTTTGATATATGATCTCAAACGTTAACAAACATATCCAAACACCTCAAACACACAAAATTAAAACTCAATAGCATGCTCTATGCTCTAACCCATATAACACTCTAAACACAAATATCTAACATACAATTCTAAACCTAAACATGCATTAATCAATTAATTAACAACAAAAAACGTACTAAAATACCTATTAAAACATCATTTGACCTATAACTATCAGTTTACATGTATAATCATGAATCAAAGGACTTTTCAAGTTTGCAATGTGGGCAAGGGTAAGGTGAGATGTATTTAGGTAAAGTAGCATAAAAGCCATCAAAGCTAGTGTAACAAGAAAAACACTCAATATATCATTAAGTGCAAAGACCAACATTCTCTCAAAATTGTGTACTTCAACTAAGATGAATGCAAAAACTATGTTTCCTAACACAAATTCAAACTCTCACACCATAAAAAACATGAAGCATAACCAGCTAGAAGGAATTACTCATACAATTGATGACAATACATTGAAACTACAATGAGTGATCTTTCAAAGCCACATCAACCTCATATGCATTATAGTCAAATTACCCATTCCATACAACTTTAAGAGGAGACATTAATAATAAATAACTTTGTAAAACAATTATCTTTCCTCCTAGATACTTTTATTTAAACATTTTTTCTTTTCTTTTCTTTTTTCTTTTTTTTCTTTCTTTTTATTTAAAAATTGAAAGAAGCTACATCAACATGAGAATTTCATTGATAAAACATAAAATAACATCCTAATAATTATAACTATCCGACACATATGCACACCCCCACATTTATACTCTTGTACATCCACAATCATTAACAATCAAAAAATTGCCCCATTAGCTTTAAGGCTTGGGTAGGACATTTCATTAGGTTTAAAGCATATAATGCGGTTAGCACAAAAAGAAAGGTTAATAAAGCTCAAAAGGCTTAACAAAGGAAAAACTCACATCAAGGGATAAGCTATTTGACTAATTTAGTTTACAAAAAGAAAGAATGCCTATATCATTTCCATGTTAATGCATATGATAAAAATGTGGTCTTTAATAGATAATCAAAGCAAACTCAGGATGTACATGTCATAAAGGTCACACATAAACAAAAGACAATGAGACTGATATGAATGTTTCATTCTATAAAGGTTCAAAATCTCACTGGCTTGTGCCTACCACTAATCACTACTTTTCTAAAGATATTGTATATTGACCAATCATAGAAGTGAAAATACATGCTTAAGTTCTCATGAATTTTTCTAGTCAATTCACTCCCTAATCTTGACTATATAGTCTTAAAAGTAATAGAAAAATGAAAAAAATGTTTGTATGTTTGTATGATTCTCTCTCTCTCTTTGTTGAAAACTTAAAAACAAATAAGAAAAAAATAAACTTAAAAACACGCATGCATATAAGAAAGAAATGCGAAAATGTATAGAAAATAAATAAACTTCCCTTCGGTTACCTCTCAAAAAGTACCTTTTTTATTGTCACTAACTTGACTCCTTTTTCTTTTAACGTGACAAAATTATAATCCTCGGGTGTCATAGCTTGAGCTTTCTTCATATCAGGTTGTTCAAGATAGGGTCTCAGTTGATGACCATTCATATGCAACATCTTCCTTATCTTCAAAATCTCAATCTTTATTGAGTCCCCGCACTCTTGGAATATCTCGAACGTCTCTTCAACTTTTTCCTCCTCGTTTAATTTCTTCCATCTACTATGTAAAGGTGAAGGGTTAATATTAACAACAATAAAGGACTCAACATTTACTTAAATGATATTTCATTTTTTGTTTCGAGCTCCTCCTCCACTTCTTTGATATATAAACAATTCTTTAAGTAGTTCTCTCAAGATTCTCAAGCTCCTCTTCACTTTATAAGGTCTCTCCACTAAGGCTCCTTAGGTACACCTCGAGTTGAGATGGTTGTGTCTCTTCGCTTTGTGATTCTAGCTGGTTGATAGCTTCTGCCAACTGACCCACCTGGCTTGCCACATTCTAGAGTGTAGACATTTTATCTTGGTGAAATTACATCTTATTTTTGTAAAGTTGTATCATATCCTCCTAGGACTATTGTATACTCTATTAAATACCCTATTGAAGTTGAATATTGATAGCATTCATAATATTAAGCAAGTATTTCAAAGATGTACTTGAGTCATGACAAGAAGCTTTTATTTTATATGGGAATTGTTGTGTGGCCAACATGCTATCAAGGAAGTAATTCTATTAATTATCCCATCCATACATAAAGTTTGTATAATCACTCCAGACATGGTTATAAGATTAAGAATATGAGTTATAGAAAATTACTTTCGTCTATGTAATTTTAATTTTTTAACACACAAATGCTAAAAAAAAGTGAAAAGATCAAGAAACAAATATAAAAACTAATTATGAAAAAATATATACAAAACACCAACAAAAATCCATAAGTAAAACTAAAACATCGCACTCTTTGGCAACGACTCAAAATAACTAGACCTATAACTAGAGCAGTGGTGAGTTTAGGTGGACTCTACAAAGAATGCATGTAAAACTGTTGAAATGAAAAGAATTAATGTTTTTTTTTATTGGGGGGGTTGTTCTAGTTGATTTTCAAATAAGAAAATAAAATAAAACTAAACTAATTAAAAAATATTAAGAAAGCATTCAAAAATGATGAAAAGTGATGAATACATTAGGAACCTGGTCATCAGTTTAATCATGGCCTACACATAATTAAACATACTTTATTGAATTGTTGTTCTCATAACTCTCCTACCAACTATTAATCATAGGTTAACAATAAGCTCTATTAACTACAATTTTTTCTTAGGTTTTGTTTAATCAAGAAGAGTTCGTTAATTAAATCTAATTATCGAATAACCTAGAACAAGCTCTCTAGAATTAATTGGACAGTCACATTATAAGTTAGGAAGAAAATAGATTAATCAAGGAAACAATCACACAAGTTCGGGTTATTTAACCTATGTTATCCTTAATGATTAAAAGCCATTAGTTGCTATAAATGAATCTCAACATAACAATTACGGATTATATTGAAATTCTAGCAATGGGTTCATTTATAAAAATAAATAAATAGAGCATTCAATCATCCTTACATAACACCCAAACATTAAACATAGAATAACATAATCATCCCTAAGAGAAAGAACAACAAACAATGAGAGAAATGCCTAATTGGGTTCTTCGATGTCGACATCACCTCCAAACTAGCGTCAAAAAGCTATCCCTCCATGGGTCTCCGAAGGAATAGAGCTTTACCCCTTCTCTTTTTCAAAATGGATACTATTTGCTCCCAAAAAAAAAACCCCAAATGAAACATAGGTTTTACAGTCACAAAATAATGTTTTTATACTAAAAACTTAAGGTTTGCATGAGCTGTCATTTCTCATGGGCATGACTGTAATTCTTATGACCATGAGCTACCTTGCATGGGCATGAATTAAGTTTCATGCCCATATATGTTGTGTCATGGCCATGAGAGATGTCTCAAGCCTATGACACAATTTTCATGGCCGTGAGAGGTGTCTTATGCCCATGACAATTTCATGCATGGCCGTGAGCCATGTTCTACACTCTTCATTCCTCATGCTCTTCATTTTATGTATTTTCTATTCTTCTCTTGCTTTAATCCTTCTCCTTCTTGCTCCACGAGGAAAGTGAGTGCGAATCTTAAAAAGAAGGCTTAAATATAGTGCTTTCATCTCACTTTAGCTCTTTCACTTCCGAATTGTACCTAAAACAAAATACAAACTAAAGTGAATATCTTAAACATTTCGTATCATTAAACACCAAGTGTTATGGAATAAATCATAATCAATTAATCACATATCACTTACTAACTTAAAGGAATCAAAATTTATAATATAATTTATTATTATAAATTATCATATCATTAATTAGATGTTAAAGATCCAAATAAAGGATGACCAAACAACCCAAATTCGTTAAGTTAGAGGCTTGTGTGGACATTTTTGTCACAACATTACTATACAATGACATACAACCTTCTAAAGTACCATAAATGCATGATATATTCTTCATTTCTCTATTTTGTTAGTAATAAATGCACATGGCATAACAAAACTATAACACCCCATTTCCATACTAAGAGTTAGAACCCTAGATTTCTATAATTGAGAAATAGCAATGATAGATTAAAATAATGCATTTCATGCTCATGTATAATGTTGGCATACACACACATGAATTTGATTATTGTACACATTACAATGAATTGTTCATGAACTTATTTGACATTTTCAGGTATAAATGATTGTTTTAATGTGATTATAATGTGAATTATGGATTATGTGTCTTAAAAATTGAGTTGGATTATATAAGTAATGAATTAAAATTTTTTGTGAAATATAAGAATTTTCTGAAATTTAAGGGCATTTTTAGACTAGGAAAAATGTCATGTGGTAGAATAATTGATAAATAGTAATTGAAATAAGTGTCAAATGGCAGTGAAAATTTTTATGAATGACATTAAGATTTAATGACAAGTATCAGTGAAAATTGGGAGAAATTTGAGTTGAAAAGTGGAGACAAATTAACTAGTTAATTAAAAGACCAAAAAAAGGTGTAGGAAAATCCCGGGAGGTACATCACATGTACCGGCAGCGGAAAACAAAAATTTTTGTTCCCGGGACCTTCCCGAACCCAGATCCAGTATCGGTATGAAGACATCAACCTAAATAGCCAAAGAGACTATCTCTAAAGGTATCCACGCAGAGATCGAAAACCTAACGGATCAAACCCTTTGACCGGGAATAGCTAGAACGAATAAAGCCTGCTAGAGCCTACCTGTCACGGAGAGCTAGTGATTGAACCTTGGTGGAAGCCTTGGGAGTGGAAGCAACTTGAAAAGAAGAGATGAAGGAGATGAAAATCAAATTTTCCAAAGGCTTAACCCTTAGCTTTCGATCCCTTCCCTACCACCAACGTGTAAGCCTCCTTTTTTTTATCACTTCTTATATGTTTATTTAACACTTAAAACACATATAAGAAGCTTGGTTGAAGGGCATCCACGTAGAAAGCATGGAAGTGCCTTAAAATGATAAATAATGATGAATTTTGACTTTTCAAACTTCCTTTATCCTCTCCATTTATGGCTTCCACGTAAATCAACATATATATATAATTAATTAATTCTTAATTAATTAATATATATATATATATATATATTTGCTAAAGAGGTCCAGTCAAACTGGGAATTGGTCCTACTAAGCCCTCTCGGCCCCCGATCTTGAAAAATCACCTAAACCTTTCTTAGCAATTTTGATGTCGCGATCTCATGGGACATATCCCAATCACATTGGGATCCATTTAATCCTAATGCTCTCCATGATTGGAACTCGTCCAATTACTATTTTCTGATTCTCTGAAACACTCTTAAGCGTGTGACCCTTTAGGTTCCGGCTATGTTGGCCACTTAGATTAACAATTAATCGAGCAAGTCATGAGCGGTATCTAGCAACACATCATGACCCCAATTGACGGAAAGTAATCGGTTTGATGAATTCATCACGAACCGGATCACGAACCCTTCCATGAACAATTCTGTGCAATTAGTCCTTTCACCATCCTATACCCCACTTGGTTATGAGTATGGTCAAAGTGTCAACTCTCACTAGATCGAGTCTAGGCAAGTGATAACAGATCTCGCCCTGGGACTCATTACTCTATATGTCCATGAAGACACTCTTCATGACATATTCACTCGCCGAGATTTACAAGTAATGATCTGACAAGAGGCCATGGGTATCTCTTACGCCAATCCGTAAGTGGTGAATCCTTTATTGGCTACTCAATTATCTTGAATACCTCAAGTGTACTCCAAGCACCACCCTATGAGTTACCTCCGGAAGGCAACAAGGAATGGAGTCAAAGCGGGATCAAGATTCAAGATATCCTCGAGTACCTCAAGTCTAAGGATACTTGCACCATTGCTATGATGAGATTATCAACGACACTTAGATAAGATATCCATGTGATGATCTCATGGCGGGTCATCCAATGAACTTACTACCGCTTAGTAAGCATCCACATGTCAATTCTAAATATCTCATATTTACGGTTTACGAGATCCACCGCTTGATCCAATCAAGGAATATGACATGTGCTAGTCTATCCGGATTAATGATGTCGGTCTCATTAATCCTATGACTAGGAGAATTTGAATCTTGACATAATTGCATATGATAGGAATCTCGTGAGTATGATCACATCATAATTTCCTTCATGCTATGTCATATATCATGGACTTCATTAATCGATTAAAGATCCAATCAATTCATAAACAATGTTCATGAACATCAAATTAATGAATTATGTCTTTTCTTTATTTATTCATTCGACCGCATACGATTGTGAATAAAAGCGCTAAAGGGATTGCCTTTAGGCACAAATAAATAATACCGATCCTTGAATAAGTCGACTTATCCAATGTACAAGTCGATTTATCGATGCAATCTGCATAAGTCGACTTACACATGGTACAAGTCGACTTACCACTTCTAAATCTCCCACTGACCTAAAGCCAATCGCCTTAGTATCTAATACCATAAGCGAGTCCATGAGAATCACAATTCTCCCGTGACAATGGCTTTGTCAACTAAACAACAACACTTTGCTCTGTGGAATTCTCTCTATCGGGATATCATCTCGACTAATGATCTCCGAATCGGCAATCTACGAGTTTGGATCGTCGATGAGACCTTGGTTCCTTTACTCACAAGACTAGCCCCATTGTATCACAATACAATCCTATGGGCCCATTACTGCCTAGGGACTAGATCATGTTCAAGATAATGAACTTCTTGATCCAAACCGCTTCATTTAAGATCTCATGCGGCAGGTACTCTGCCTCGGTTGTTGAATCAGTAGTCCTCTCCTGTTTGGAACTCTTTCCAACTGACCGCCACGCTATTCAGTGTGAATGTATATAACCTGATCATGATTCAGAATCATCCTTATCAGATTAGATACTGGCATCTGAATGCCCGCTCATTAGGAGATTTCCATCTCCAAACATCAAGAAAACATCCTTAGTGCTTCACAAGTACTTGAGGATATTCTTGACAGCCACCCAGTGACCCTCACCAGGATCCGATTGGTATCTGCTAGTAATACTTAGAGCATTCGATACATCGGGCTTCGTACATAGCATCGTTTTATGCTAAACCTCTTTAGCATCTCATCTATGTACGATGCTTGTGAAAGACCAAGCAACCTTTGATCTATCTGCATAAATCTATATCCCAAGGATATAAGTTGCTTTACCAAGGTCTTTCATCGCAAATTGATTGGACAACCAAATTTTAACTGATTGCAGCATAGAGACATCGTTTCCTAGTAACAGTATGTCATCTACATACAACACAAGGAATACAATTACAGTCCCACTAACCTTCTTATACACACAATGATTATCCGAATTTTGTGAGAAATCAAACTCTTTGATTGACTCATCTAAACGGATAATCCAACTCCTGGAAGCTTGCTTCAATCCAAACATGGATTTCTGAAGCTTGCATACGTTTTCGCCATCGATGGAAGTGAAGCCCTCAGGTTGTGTCATACATATCCTCGGGTAGATTTCCTCTCAGGAAAGCTATCTTCACATCCATTTGCCATATCTCATAATCATAATGGCGCAATGGCTAGGAGTATCCGAATGGACTTAAGCATTGCTCACGGGTGAAGGTCTTGTCATAGTCAACTCTTTGTCTGTGACGAAATCCTTTAACCAGAAGCATTGCTTTATAGGTAATCAAATTACCATCCATGTTGGTTTTCTTGTAAAAACCTCTTTACACCCTGTGGGTTTTATCCCTTCAGGTGTATCAACCAAAGTCCATACTTGGTTTATGTACATGGAATCCATTTCGGCTTTCATGGCACAAAGCCATGTTCGGACTCGAACTTTCGAACCTCTTCATAGGTAGTAGGCTCATCATCTCCTATGAGCATTACGTCATTCTGTTCACTTACGAGAAATTCATATCTTTCGAGAACAGTGTGTATCCTACTTAACCTACGAAATTCGTGTGCAGTAGAAGGTTGAACTATTACCTCATCTATATGAGTGGCAGTTTGAGTTCAGCGATTGATACATGTTTGTTCGAGCATTTTGAACTTCTCCAAGTTCAACTTTGCTCCCACTGTCCTCTTGTAAAAGAAACTATTTCTTTAAGAAAACAGCATGCTTGGAAACAAACAACTTTTGTTCCTAAGCAAGGTAGAATTTGATATCCACGAACAAACACTTGTCGGACTTTGCATCAAGCTAATCGATTGTGCCCGCTTCACATAAGTGACAACCCCAAACTTTCGGATGAGAAAGATAGGGCTTTCGGTTAGTCCATATCTCCATATGGAGTAACCACAATATCTTTAATGGAACTCTGTTTAGCAAGTAAGCAATTTGTCTCGGCGCATATTCCTAAAGCTGTGTAAAACCTATCATCAATCGTACCATGTCTAACAAGTTCGATTTCTCCTTTCAGCCACACCATTGTCTTTGTGGCGTGCAAGGAGGAGTCCATCGAGATAATATCCCATTATCTACGAGATAATCAAAGCTGTTGGTCTAAGTATTTTCCACCACGATCGATCGTAATGTCTTCATACTTTTACCAAGTTAGTTTTCTACTTCATTTTGAATTATTTGAACTATTCAAATGCTTGATTTTGTATCTCATCAAATCTGAGATACCTATATCGTGAATAATCACCGATAAAAGTAATGAAGTAAAAACAACTACTTTTGGCATGGATGGACATCGGACCACATACATCCGAATGTATTAGGTCTAATATTCCATTCACTCGTTCACCCTTTCCTTTAAAGGATAACTTAGTCATCTTGCCTAATAAATAAGATTCGCATGTGTCATATGATTCATAATCAAATGACCCTAAACTGCCACTCTTATGGAGCTTAGCAATGCGTATCTCATTTATATGGCCAGGCCGACAATGCCATAAGTAAGTTGATTTTAAATTATCTCGATTATGTCTTTTCGCGTCATTGACATTCAGAACTGGATATGACATATCTAATATGTCAATTCCATTGCATAATGTACCAGTACCATAGAGCTTTCCATTGCAACTAATATAACAACAATTGCTACTAAAAGTCCAATGGAAACCAGCTCTAATTAAACATAAAACATACAATATGTTCTTTGTTTAAAACAGGTACAAAATGTCAATCATTCAATTTGAATACAAGCCCAGTAGGGAGTAACAAGACATAAGTGCATACGGCTAATGTAGCAACTCTTGCTGTATTACCTACACAAAGGTCTAGTTCTCCTTTTATGAGCTTTCTACTGTCCCTGAGGCCCTGCATATCATTTCATATGTATGAGCCACATCCGGTATCAAATATCGATATGTTTGGATCAGGAATAGTATTAACCTCAATGACAAACATATTTGAAGAAGTAAAGGCATCTGATGCCTTCTTCTGCTTCAAAGACTCCAGATAGATTTTACAGTTTCGCCTTTAGTGGCAAGGTTTGCCACATTGAAAGCAAAATCCTTTTGGGGAAGAATCTTTGGTTTTTCTTTGATGGCACTTCCCTTTGGTTTCTATGCCTTTTCTTCTTTGATCTAGAAGAAGAAGCATCCACCATTAGCACTTGCTATCTCTCTTGATAGCTCCTTTCATTATCGTGGCAGATTGATCACCAGAATTGTTGTGGATATTTGGTTTATCCGATAGTTTATCACTGGCGTGAATAACCATCGACAATCCAACCGAATTAAGTCTCTACTTAACTCATAATCCATTACAAATCCTAAGACAGCCAATCTCTCAATATAGCCATTCATCTTCGGGCATCTTGCGTGAGATGTCCCTGAGCCATCTTTAATGGTGAAGAGAAGCCTTGAGGTCTTGAACCTTTCAGACCGAGCTTACTCAACAAACAGCTCCATAAGATGAAATACTATAACGTGAGCATCCATGGACTCGTGCCGCTTCTGCAGCTCTGATGACATCGAGGCAAGCGTACCATGTCACCATCCTTGGATGCTTACGATATGCCTTCTGATCATCATCAGAAGCATTGACAGCAGGTGCATCTGGAAGTGGAACATTTAGGACGTATCCCAGTTCCTCAGATCTGAGAACAATTCTCAGAGTCAGCCAATCAAGAAAATCGGTCCAAAAAGGAGAGCATAAATTCACACTGAAAGACTTCTTCAATCAACCTAAACGCGATAAAGAGAAGGAATGATAGGATAGAAATGCCTGCATGATCATAAGGACTTGCATGATATGCATATGGCTCCCACTAGTTTCCTAGAATCCATAACCCTCTTCTGAATCCAAAGAAACAATGTGACATAATGTCCTAGTGGGTCGATATCCGACATTGCTAAGAGTGACCTTGGGTTTGCCCAATAAGCCACAACTTAGGTCAATCGGTAGGTATCGGTCATACCAATTGCATCATCGATAACCGACATTAAGAATGACCTTGAGGTTAGCTCAACAAGCCACCTTATGTCTCGGGAGGTATCAGATATACCAATTACATCTTAGACACAACTATCGATCAGTGCTATCAACTTGTTGATGTGTGCACTTCATTGGGTATCAACTCTTTGATGCGCATACATCTAATGTATGCTACCCAACTTCGCCTCTGTCCACGTTGACCTTGAGGTTAGCTCAACAAATCAACGCTTCTAGGAAAACCGACCCATTAATCCGAAAATCTTATTTTCATGGTTTGAACATATTCGTATAGAGTGAGCTTGAGGTTAGCTCAACAACTCAACCCTATAAGAACTCTGGTTCTTACCATATTAATGGAAGGCGTTAGTTTTCATATACCGAGGAGGGATTTCGAGTCTCTAGACTCCAAGCTTAAGGATTATAGTCACGAAGACTATATGGAATGATTTAGGTTTCATCAATCGTATTGAATCAATCCTTATAATCATCCATCATCCAACCTGAGCATGCCACAAGTCGACTTTCATCAAATGCAAGTCGACTTATGCTTCTGCCCACACACAAGTCGACTTGTATGACACAAGTCGACTTATGTCACCTGCCCATGAACAAGTCGACTTATAAGGTACTACAAGTCGACTTATACTGAGATCCTGAACAAGTCGACTTATTCTGGAAATTTGCTAAAATCTCTAATCGGCTAATTCCTCAATCCATGCAATTCCAATTCACAACACCTACATACCTAAGGTAATATCTGATAAATTTGATGTATCAATGAACAATTCATTGAACCATGAAAGCCTTAAATAGTCAAACTATATGAAAAACTTGAAATGAGTCAAAACTCATTAATTTCCAAAAAATTTAGGAACACCCAAATTATCATCCTAAGCATCTCTAGCTAGCATATACATTATCAAATTTACTTCAGCACATGCCATAAAAAAATATGACGGTCAAAACAAACAAGATAATGCAATATACTAACGAGACGCTAATGTGATCAATTAGGCATCCGAAAATTCTAGGATAAACAAATTCAAGCAATTCAGTTTGGCAATCATACTACATCAAGATAACACATTTTTAATCATATTAAAAATGGTGCAAGGCATTGGAACTGAAAAAGCACACTCAATTAAGCCAAGCAAAACAGTCCCAACAATTTTCACTAAAACTGTCCAGTCCTGTACATTGCTCGAAATGATCAATGAAACAATTTCAATAAATCATGAGAAAATTACATAGGTTACTAAATGTTCAGAAAATGCTACATGAAGTTTTTCAGGATTTTAGACCATCAAAAACTCAGTCAACCTAAATAACAAAACCGATTCAAAATCTGTGTTCATCAGCACAGCAATTCCCAACAGCATAGAATAAATTCGTGAATAAATATCCAATATCCTTGAAATCCAATTTCCATGCTCAAAGACATTTAACAACATCTTAGAGACATGTAGGTTAAGGAAAATACGAAAAACCATTTTTCTAGAATTTATTCTCGATTTTATACTCATGCCTGTTCCAGAATCGTTTCACAAAACAGCATTTGTAACCTTAGGGAATTAATTAGAAAAACTATATCAAATCAAATAGATAAATTCTGAAAATTCGTAGACATATTCTCTAACATGTTATGAACAATCCTGGACAGAAAAATTTCAAAAAACCTATCTCTATAGCAATTCGAAAATTGGACAGCAAGCATGCATCAACATCACAAGCAATTAGGGTTTCTGATCTAGCTTCGGTTATAGCTTCATACGGGATACCAGACGCTCTGATACCACTGTAGGAAAATCCCGGGAGGCACATCACATGTACCGGCAGCGGAAAACAAAAATTTTTGTTCTCGGGACCTTCCCAAACCCAGGATCCAGGTATCGGTATGAAGACATCAACCTAAATAGCCAAAAGAGACTATCTCTAAAGGTATCCACGCAGAGATCAGAAAACCTAACCGGATCAAACCCCTTTGAACCAGGAATAGCTAGAACAGAATAAAGCCTGCTAGAGCCTACCTCTGTCCTGGAGAGCTAGTGATTGAACCTAGGTGGAAGCCTTGGGGAGTGGAAGCAACTTGAAAAGAAGAGATGAAGGAGATGAAAAATCAAATTTTCCAAAGGCTTAACCCTTAAGCTTTCGATCCCTTCCCTTCCACCAACGTGTAAGCCTCCTTTTTTTATCACTTCTTATATGTTTATTTAACACTTAAAACACATATAAGAAGCTTGGTTGAAGGGCATCCACGTAGAAAGCATGGAAGTGCCTTAAAATGATAAATAATGATGAATTTTGACTTTTCAAACTTCCTTTATCCTCTCCATTTATGGCTTCCACGTAAATCAACATATATATATAATTAATTAATTCTTAATTATATATATATATATATATATATATATTTGCTAAAGAGGTCCAGTCAAACTGGGGTCGGTCCTACCGGCCTACCGGGCCCCGGTGCTGAAAAATCACCGGAAACCTTTCTTAGCAATTTTGATGTCGCGATCTCATCGGGACATATCCCAATCACATTGGGATCCATTTAATCCTAATGCTCTCCATGATTGGAACTCTGTCCAATTACTATTTTACAGATTCTCTGAAACACTCTTAAGCGTGTGACCCTTTAGGTTCCTGGCTATGTTGGCCACTTAGATTAACAATTAATCTGAGCAAGTCATGAGCGGTATCTAGCAACACATCATGACCCCCAATTGACCGGAAAGTAATCGGTTTGATGAATTCATCACGAACCGGATCACGAACCCTTCCATAGACAATTACCGTGCAATTCGTCCTTTCACCATCCTATACCCCACTTGGTTATGAGTATGGTCAAAGTGTCAACTCTCACTAGACTGAGTCTAGCCCAAGTGATAACAGATCTCGTCCTAGGACTCATTACTCTATATGTCCATGAAGACACTCTTTATGACATATTCACTCCGCCGAGATTTACAAGTAATGATCCCGACAAGAGGCTATGGGTATCTCTTTCGCTAATCCGAAGTGGTGAATCCTTTATTGGCTACTCAATTATCTTGAATACCTCAAGTGTACCCAAGCACCACCTATGAGTTACCTCGGAAGGCAACAAGGAATGGAGTCAAAGCACGGATCAAGATCAAGATATCCTTGAGTACCTCAAGTCTAAGGATACTTGCACCATTGCTATGATGAGATTATCAACGACACTTAGATAAGATATCCATGTGATGATCTCATGGCGGGTCATCCAATGAACTTACTACCGCTAGTAAGCATCCACATGTCAATTCTAAATATCTCATATTTACGATTTACGAGATCCACCGCTTGATCCAATCAAGGAATATGACATGTCTAGTCTATCCGGATTAATGATGTCCGGTCTCATTAATCCTATGACTAGGAGAATTTAGAATCTTGACATAATTGCATATGATAGGAATCTCAGGAGTATGATCACATCATAATTTCCTTCATGCTATGTCATATATCATGGACTTCATTAATCTGATTAAAGATCCAATCAATTCATAAACAATGTTCATGAACATCAAATTAATGAATTATGCCTTTTCTTTATTTATTCATTCGATGCGCACATTTGTGAATAAAAGCAGCTAAAGGGATTGCCTTTAGGGCACAAATAAATAGTACCGTCCTTGAATAAGTCGACTTATCCAATGTACAAGTCGATTTATCGGTACCGTGCAAGCATAAGTCGACTTACACATGGTACAAGTCGACTTACCACTTACAAATCTCCCACTTGACCTAAAGCCAATCGCCTTAGTATCTAATACCATAAGCGAGTCCATGAGAATCACAATTCTCCTGTGACAATGGCTTTGTCAACTAAACAAACAACACTTTGCTCGTGGGAATTCTCTATCAGGATATCATCTCGACTAATGATCTCCGAATCGGTAATCTGAGTTCGGATCGTCGATGAGACCTTGGTTCCTTTGCTGCGCAAGACTAGCCCCATTGTATCACAATACAATCCTATGGGCCCATTACGTTAGGGACTAGATCATGTTCGAGAATGAACTTCTTGATCCAAAGCGCTTCATTTCATAAGATCTCATGCGGCAGTACTCTGCCTCGGTTGTTGAATCATAGTCCTCTCTGTTTGGAACTCTTTCCAAGCGACCGCCACGCTATTCGGTGTGAATGTATATAACCCGATCATGATTCGTAATCATCCTTATCGATTAGATCTTGGCATCCGAATGCCCGCTCATTAGGAGATTTCCATCTCAAACATCAAGAAAACATCCTTAGTGCTTCACAAGTACTTGAGGATATTCTTGACCACCCAAATGACCCTCACCAGATCCGATTGGTATCCGCCGTAATACTTAGAGCATTCGATACATCGGGCTTCGTACATAGCATCGTTTCATGCTAAACCTCTTTAGCATCTCATCTATGTACGATGCTTGTGAAAGACCAAGCAACCTTTGATCTATCTGCATAAATCTATATCCCAAGGATATAAGTTGCTTTACCAAGGTCTTTCATCGCAAATTGATTGGACAATCAAATTTTAACTGATTGCATCATAGAGACATCGTTTCCTAGTAACAGTATGTCATCTACATACAACACAAGGAATACAATTACAGTCCCACTAACCTTCTTATACACACAATGATTATCCGAATTTTGTGAGAAATCAAACTCTTTGATTGACTCATCTAAACGGATAATCCAACTCCTGGAAGCTTGCTTCAATCCAAACATGAATTTCTGAAGCTTGCATACGCCGCCATCGATGGAAGTGAAGCCCTCAGTTGTGTCATACATATTCTCGGGTAGATTTCCTCTCAGGAAAGCTATCTTCACATCCATTTGCCATATCTCATAATCATAATGAGCGGCAATGGCTAGGAGTATCCGAATGGACTTAAGCATTGCTACGGGGCTGAAGGTCTTGTCATAGTCAACTCTTTGTCTGTGACGAAATCCTTTAACCAGAAGCATTGCTTTATAGGTAATCAAATTACCATCCATGTTGGTTTTCTTGTGAAAACCTCTTTACACCCTGTGGGTTTTATCCCTTCAGGTGTATCAACCAAAGTCCATACTTGGTTTATGTACATGGAATCCATTTCGGCTTTCATGGCACAAAGCCATGTTCCAGACTCTGAACTTTTCAGAACCTCTTCATAGGTAGTAGGCTCATCATCTCCTATGAGCATTACGTCATTCTGTTCACTTACGAGAAATTCATATCTCTCGGGAACAGTGCGTATCCTACTTAACCTACGAAATTCGTGTGTAGTAGAAGGTTGAACTATTACCTCATCTATATGAGTGACAGTTTCAGGTTCAGGCAGTTGATCTGTGTTTGTTCGAGCATTTTGAACTTCTCCAAGTTCAACTTTGCTCCCACTGTCCTCTTGTAAAAGAAACTATTTCTTTAAGAAAACAGCATGCTTGGAAACAAACAACTTTTGTTCCTAAGCAAGGTAGAATTTGATATCCTACGAACAAACACTTGTCAGACTTTGCATCAAGCTAATCTGACTGTGTCCGCTTCACATAAGCAGGACAACCCCAAACTTTCAGATGAGAAAGATAGGGCTTTCAGTTAGTCCATATCTCCATATGGAGTAACCACAACTGTCTTTAATGGAACTCTGTTTAGCAAGTAAACAAATTGTCTCGAAAGCATATTCCCAAGCTATGCAAAACCTATCATCAATCGTACCATGTCTAACAGGTTCGAATTCTCCTTTCAACCACCCCAATGTCGTTGTGGCGTGCAAGGAGGAGTCCATCGAGATAATATCCCATTATCTACGAGATAATCCAAAACTGTTGGTCTAAGTATTTTCCACCACGATCGATCGTAATGTCTTCATACTTTTACCAAGTTAGTTTTCTACTTCATTTCTGAATTATTTGAACTATTCAAATGCTTCAGATTTTGTATCTCATCAAATACAGATACCTATATCGTGAATAATCACCGATAAAAGTAATAAAGTAAAAACAACTACTTTTGGCATGGATGGACATCGGACCACATACATCTGAATGTATTAGGTCTAATATTCCATTCACTCGTTCACCCTTTCCTTTAAAGGATAACTTAGTCATCTTGCCTAATAAATAAGATTCGCATGTGTCATATGATTCATAATCAAATGACCCTAAACTACCACTCTTATGGAGCTTAGCAATGCGTATCTCATTTATATGGCCAGGCCGACAATGCCATAAGTAAGTTGATTTTAAATTATCTCGATTATGTCTTTTCGCGTCATTGACATTCAGAACTGGATATGACATATCTAATATGTCAATTCCATTGCATAATGTACCAGTACCATAGAGCTTTCCATTGCAACTAATATAACAACAATTGCTACTAAAAGTCCAATGGAAACCAACTCTAATTAAACATAAAACATACAATATGTTCTTTGTTTAAAACAGGTACAAAATGTCAATCATTCAATTTGAATACAAGCCCAGTAGGGAGTAACAAGACATAAGTGCATACGGCTAATGTAGCAACTCTTGCTGTATTACCTACATAAAGGTCTAGTTCTCCTTTTATGAGCTTTCTACTGTCCCTGAGGCCCTGCATATCATTTCATATGTATGAGCCACATCCGGTATCAAATACCGATATGTTTGTATCAGGAATAGTATTAACCTCAATGACAAACATATTTGAAGAAGTAAAGGCATCTGATGCCTTCTTCTGCTTCAAAGACTCCAGATAGATTTTATTTAGCCTTTAGTGGCAAGGTTTGCCACATTGAAAGCAAAATCCTTTTGGGGAAGAATCTTTGGTTTTTCTTTGATGGCACTTCCTTTGGTTTCTATGCCTTTTCTTCTTTGATCTAGAAGAAGAAGCATCCACCATTAGCACTTGCTATCTCTCTTGATAGCTCCTTTCATTTGTCGAGCTGATTGATCATTCGAGAATTGTTGTGGATATTTGGTTTATCCGATAGTTTATCACAAACTGTGAATAACCATCAGACAATCCAACCAGAATTAAGTCTCTACTTAACTCATAATCCATTACAAATCCTAAGACAGCCAATCTCTCAATATAGCCATTCATCTTGAGGCATCTTGCACGAGATGTCCCTGGAGCCATCTTTGTGGTGAAGAGAAGCCTTGAGGTCTTGAACCTTTCAGACCGAGCTTACTCAACAAACAGCTCCATAAGATGAAATACTATAACGTGAGCATCCATGGACTCGTCTTTGCTTCGCAGCTCGATGACATCGAGGCAAGCACCATGTCTTGTCCTTCGGATCTTACGATATGCCTTCGATCATCATCAGAAGCATTGACAGCAGGTGCATCTGGAAGTGGAACATTTAGGACGTATCCCAGTTCCTCAGATCTGAGAACAATTCTCAGAGTCAGCCAATCAAGAAAATCGGTCCAAAAAGGAGAGCATAAATTCACACTGAAAGACTTCTTCAATCAACCTAAACGCGATAAAGAGAAGGAATGATAGGATAGAAATGCCTGCATGATCATAAGGACTTGCATGATATGCATATGGCTCCCACTAGTTTCCTAGAATCCATAACCCTCTTTACGAATCCAAAGAAACAATGTGACATAATGTCCTAGTGGGTCGATATCCGACATTGCTAAGAGTGACCTTGGGTTTGCCCAACAAGCCACAACTTAGGTCAATCGGTAGGTATCGGTCATACCAATTGCATCATCGATAACCGACATTAAGAATGACCTTGAGGTTAGCTCAACAAGCCACCTTATGTCTCGGGAGGTATCAGATATACCAATTACATCTTAGACACAACTATCGATCAGTGCTATCAACTTGTTGATGTGTGCACTTCATTGGGTATCAACTCTTTGATGCGCATACATCTAATGTATGCTACCCAACTTCGCCTCTGTACACGTTGACCTTGAGGTTAGCTCAACAAATCAACGCTTCTAGTGAAAACCGACCCATTAATCCGAAAATCTTATTTTCATGGTTTGAACATATTAGTATAGAGTGAGCTTGAGGTTAGCTCAACAACTCAACCTATAAGAACTTTGGTTCTTACCATATTAATGGAAGGCGTTAGTTTTCATATCTGAGGAGGATTCGAGTCTCAGACTCAAGCTTAAGGATTATAGTCACGAAGACTATATGGAATGATTTAGGTTTCATCAATCGTATTGAATCAATCCTTATAATCATCCATCATCCAACCTGAGCATGCCACAAGTCGACTTTCATCAAATGCAAGTGGACTTATGCTTCGCCCACACACAAGTCGACTTGTATGACACAAGTCGACTTATGTCACCTGCCCGTGAACAAGTCGACTTATAAGGTACTACAAGTGGAGCTTATCTTTGAATCTGAACAAGTCGACTTATTCGGAAATTTGCTAAAATCTCTAATCGGCTAATTCCTCAATCCATGCAATTCCAATTCACAACACCTACATACCTAAGATAATATCTGATAAATTTGATGTATCAATGAACAATTCATTGAACCATGAAAGCCTTAAATAGTCAAACTATATGAAAAACTTGAAATGAGTCAAAACTCATTAATTTCCAAAAAATTTAGGAACACCCAAATTATCATCCTAAGCATCTCTAGCTAGCATATACATTATCAAATTTACTTCAGCACATGCCATAAAAAAATATGACGGTCAAAACAAACAAGATAATGCAATATACTAACGAGACGCTAATGTGATCAATTAGGCATTCGAAAATTCTAGGATAAACAAATTCAAGCAATTCAGTTTGGAAATCATACTACATCAAGATAACACATTTTTAATCATATTAAAAATGGTTCAAGGCATTGGAACTGAAAAAGCACACCCAATTAAGCCAAGCAAAACAGTCCCAACAATTTTCACTAAAACTGTCCAGTCCTGTACATTGCTCGAAATGATCAATGAAACAATTTCAATAAATCATGAGAAAATTACATAGGTTACTAAATGTTCAGAAAATGCTACATGAAGTTTTTCAGGATTTTAGACCATCAAAAACTCAGTCAACCTAAATAACAAAACCGATTCAAAATCTGTGTTCATCAGCACAGCAATTCCCAACAGCATAGAATAAATTCGTGAATAAATATCCAATCACCTTGAAATCCAATTTCCATGCTCAAAGACATTTACAACATCTTAGAGACATGTAGGTGAAGGAAAATACGAAAAACCATTTTTCTAGAATTTATTCTCGATTTTATACTCATGCCTGTTCCAGAATCGTTTCACAAAACAGCATCTGTAACCTTAGGGAATTAATTAGAAAAACTATATCAAATCAAATAGATAAATTCTGAAAATTCATAGACATATTCTCTAACATGTTATGAACAATCCTGGACAGAAAAATTTCAAAAAACCTATCTCTATAGCAATTCGAAAATTGGACAGCAAGCATGCATCAACATCACAAGCAATTAGGGTTTCTGATCTAGCTTCGGTTATAGCTTCATACGGGATACCAGACGCTCTGATACCACTGTAGGAAAATCCCGGGAGGTACATCACATGTACCGGCAGTGGAAAACAAAAATTTTTGTTCCCGGGACCTTCCCGAACCCAGGATCCAGGTATCGGTATGAAGACATCAACCTAAATAGCCAAAAGAGACTATCTCTAAAGGTATCCACGCAGAGATCAGAAAACCTAACCGGATCAAACCCCTTTGACCCAGGAATAGCTAGAACAGAATAAAGCCTGCTAGAGCCTACCTCTGTCCTGGAGAGCTAGTGATTGAACCTTGGTGGAAGCCTTGGGGAGTGGAAGCAACTTGAAAAGAAGAGATGAAGGAGATGAAAAATCAAATTTTCCAAAGGCTTAACCCTTAAGCTTTCGATCCTTCCTTCCACCAACGTGTAAGCCTCCTTTTTATCACTTCTTATATGTTTATTTAACACTTAAAACACATATAAGAAGCTTGGTTGAAGGGCATCCACGTAGAAAGCATGGAAGTGCCTTAAAATGATAAATAATGATGAATTTTGACTTTTCAAACTTCCTTTATCCTCTCCATTTATGGCTTCCACGTAAATCAACATATATATATAATTAATTAATTCTTAATTAATTAATATATATATTGCTAAAAGGTCGATCAAGCTGGAATTGGTCCTACTGGCCTCTATCGCCCCGATCTTTGAAAAATCACCGGAAACCTTTCTTAGCAATTTTGATGTCGCGATCTTATTGGGACATATCCCAATCACATTGGGATCCATTTAATCCTAATGCTCTCCATAATTGGAACTCTGTCCAATTACTATTTTACAGATTCTCTGAAACACTCTTAAGCGTGTGACCCTTTAGGTTCCCGGCTATGTTGGCCACTTAGATTAACAATTAATCTGAGCAAGTCATGAGCGGTATCTAGTAACACATCATGACCCCCAATTGACCGGAAAGTAATCGGTTTGATGAATTCATCACGAACCGGATCACGAACCCTTCCATAGACAATTCTGTGCAATTAGTCCTTTCACCATCCTATACCCCACTTGGTTATGAGTATGGTCAAAGTGTCAACTCTCACTAGATCGAGTCTAGCCCCAGTGATAACAGATCTCGCCCTAGGACTCATTACTCTATATGTCCATGAAGACACTCTTCATGACATATTCACTCCGCCGAGATTTACAAGTAATGATCGACAAGAGGCCATGGGTATCTCTTACGCTAATCCGTAGTGGTGAATCCTTTATTGGCTACTCAATTATCTTGAATACCTCAAGCTGTACCCAAGCACCACCCTATGAGTTACCTCTGGAAGGCAACAAGGAATGGAGTCAAAGCACATGATCAGTATCCAAGATATCCTTGAGTACCTCAAGTCTAAGGATACTTGCACCATTCTATGATGAGATTATCAACGACACTTAGATAAGATATCCATGTGATGATCTCATGGCGGTCATCCAATGAACTTACTACCGCTAGTAAGCATCCACATGTCAATTCTAAATATCTCATATTTACGGTTTACGAGATCCTTTGCTTGATCCAATCAAGGAATATGACATGTGCTAGTCTATCCGGATTAATGATGTCCGGTCTCATTAATCCTATGACTAGGAGAATTTAGATCTTGACATAATTGCATATGATAGGAATCTCAGGAGTATGATCACATCATAATTTCCTTCATGCTATGTCATATATCATGGACTTCATTAATCTGATTAAAGATCCAATCAATTCATAAACAATGTTCATGAACATCAAATTAATGAATTATGCCTTTTCTTTATTTATTCATTCGATGCGCATACATTTGTGAATAAAAGCAGCTAAAGGGATTGCCTTTAGGGCACAAATAAATAATACCGTCCTTGAATAAGTCGACTTATCCAATGTACAAGTCGATTTATCGGTACCGTGCAAGCATAAGTCGACTTACACATGGTACAAGTCGACTTACCACTTACAAAAGGACCATGAGAAAATGACATCACACCACTTGTTTTAAATTATGATTTTTATTAAGTGAAAGACCCACATTTTGGTCTTTCACTTGCTATTTACTCCTCTCTTTGTTAGCTTCTTTCATCTTCATCTTCTTCATTTTCTTCATCTTCCTCTCCTTCTCACAATACTCTCTTCTCCAAGCATCAAAGTTGAACCTTGCTTTCTTTTATCACTAGCCACTTTAGTACCTTGCTATCTTCTCCTTGTTGCTGAAGGACCCAACCTATTCCACCTTAAAATTTGATTATCATGTATGTTGGAGGAGCTAGGATTCTTGGAGACTCTTAAAGAAGCTTTGGGTAAATCAAGTAAGTAACATATTAATCTTCATGGCTTTGTAAGTAACATATTAATCTTCATGGCTTTGTTAAATGAAGCATACTCCCTCCGTTTCATAATAAGAGTCGTTTTAGATACATTTTAATTATTCAAAATAAGTGTCATTCTTGACTTTGTATGCATGTTTATAACTTTTCTTCTAAAATTAACCTTTCATTTCTCTCTCATCTTAATTATACAGATCACAATTTCAAGACAATTTCTCTCACAATTTCATTTAAGATGTTGATTACCGAGGTAATTTTATGGAAGTATTAATAAGGGTATATCTATAATTTTATTAGCTTTCTTAATAAGCGTGTATTTTTCTAAAACGACTCTTATTATGAAACGGAGGGAGTATATGATGATAGTTAGTGGTAAATGATCACGATAGAGGAGTTGAAATAAGTGTACTGTTGATGTTGCAATAAATAGATGTATGTTATGTTTTAATGTATTAATGGCATTTATAAGTTGTCATAAGGAAGGATTGAGAGACTAAATGGTAATGAAGAGTTATAATATCTTGATGAAGACCTTAATAGTCATAAATGTTTTGTTTTCATATAAATGATAAATCAAAGATCATGTCTTGCCTTTGTATATTTGATTATCAATATTTCATAAGTTGTTGTTGAGATGATTTAAGTTAGAATGATCATTAAAGATGGTGTAGGAAAAAATATAGAAAATTTTGATAGAAAATGGGTTTTATGTTCTATTTTCTTAGTGTATTAATGTGAAACTCTCTGGGTGTTTTTGAGATGAACTAAAAATGAATATAGAGCTAAAGAAAGGAAGTAATGTGGTGTCTTGAAATAGGAAGAATTTAGGTGATAGTTAGAAGTGAAATGAAAGAGGAAATGAAGTTGAACATGTGCCAAAAGTTGATGATGAATGTATCTATGTATATGTTCTGTTTTTAGTATCCATGATCAATCACGGAATATAGTTTGTTTATGGATGATATTGATTTGAAATGGAGTTAATAATGATGGGGAAATGATGAGTAATTAAATTAGAAATGATATACTAAGCATAAGGTATTGAATGTAGTAAGTAAAGAGGTAGAAATTTGGGAAAATAAGGATGCAATTGGATAAATGTTGGGGTAAGAGGCATAACTTTTGCTATGGATCTCGGATTGAGGTTATTTAAGTATGTTTTCGAAGAGGACTTTGAGTCCTACAACTTCTATAAAGACCCTAAGGAGATTTTTCTATCTAAAGGTTCAAATTTTCACATTTTTGTAAGTGACCTGTGAAGGTCTGCCCAGCATACATAATGTCCCTTTAAATGGACATAGACAGAGCTGGAAAGTCAAAAAACCCCTGAAGGTCTGTCCAATAGACATTCACTGTTTATTTGGACTTAAATTAGGCTTAAATTGAGCTTTAATTGAGCCTAGAATGATGCTTGGATTAAGTGATTAAATGTGTGATACGTATAAAGTGATAATTGGGGTTATAACTTAGTGAATAAATTATTGATATCAAAGTACCAAAGGCATCTATATAATAGAAATGAAGATGTTCATATGATAGAAGTTGTGATTCAAAGAAGTTGAGTAATATGTATTAAGTAAGGGTGAAAGAGAATCGGATATTATGAGAGCATATAATGATAGAAAAGAAATGACGTGTAATTGAACTATGACATTAGAATAACCAAATATTCTTGAGGTGTAAACCTAAGAATTAGAGACATTCAAATGATAAGGTTTGATTGATCAAGAAACGTGATTAAGGAAACATACCTGGAATAGTCAAATTGAGTATGCATTATATATGATGTATATACATATGTGTACAATTGAATGTTTATGTAATTGTGCAATTAATAATATGTATGCAATGTTTGTATTGCATAATGGTGATGTGCAAGACAAAATGTATGCATCCAGACGTTTCTAAATCGTGGAAGCTAATGCTAATCTGGAGCATATTGTGAGTCGACCTAGATGGTATTACTTTAAATAATTGTTCTGTTTAAATTCTGTATTGAATGATTATGTGAATGTGATTGTATTGATTCCTAACATTGAATATATGAGGCATTTGATGCATTAATAACATTGGAAGTACTCATTGAATGTGAATTGGACTAACTACGTGTTTTTTCAACTTAAATATTGAATGCTAGACTAAGGTCCGATGATATGTGAAAGTGAATGTGTAAAGTGAAATAAAGTGACTGATTGATCTTATGTAATTGATGCATTTCATTACGTGAATGCATGATAATATAAAAGTTATTGTGATTGTTGTAGTCATCGAGAAAAAGTTTAAAGCTCAGAAAGTGATTAAGAGCTAAAGGCTCGCTATGTACAATGAGTCCTATTTCTCCAATGGATAAGGAACAATTATTAATGACCCCAATATCTACAATAAATATGAGACAGCTACAGGCACTCGATCACAATATAAAAAAATGAGTCTCATGAGCATTGTATATACATTTAATATGTATGTTTGAGTGATTAGAATGTATTGTTGGATTGTGTTGAATGAGAAATGTGAAAATTGTTAACAAAAGAGTTTTGTGATGCTACTTCTTGATAAATAAAATGATGTGAATTATGTGATTATATGAATTGACATGTTATGTGATTAGGTGAGCCATCGAGGATGGTCCACTCACTAAATTTGCAAAACTCACCCTAAAATTGGAATATTATTTTTTAGGCTTAGAGAAGATCTCCAATTAGACAAATTGGAGTCTAGCTATTGCATTTAAGTAAGAGATAAAGGTTAGGATCAGTTCGTATCTGCATTTTGTATTTCCTTATTTTTGTATCAAATTGTGTATTCCGCAATTATTGTACCTTGGTTATTTGAATAATTCTATTTTGTAACGATTTTTCAAATTAAAAATGTTTGTAAATGAGATTGATCAATAAGTGTAATAATCATTGTGATTACGATGTTTATGAAAAAAAATGGGCCCAATTTGATCAGTGGTTTTTTGTAATATGCGTGTGATTTATGAAAATTTTATAATGAACTTCAATTGTTTGACTATTCTAGCATGCCACCCTCATAGAGTATGTTCTTGAGTACCATCAGTATGTTCGGGGATATGCCCTATAAGAGTGGGATGCTACAAAAACTCATAAGTTGAATGTTTTGCTTTTGTAATAGCACAATGTCATGCACCTCTAATGACATAAATCAAAGCTGAAATCATTTTTTCCTTTACAATCCATTCCCTAAGCATTTATCCTACTAAATTTGTTACCATTGTTGCTCCAATCCCATAATATAAGATTGTGTCAAAATTGCTAGGATGAGAAGTGCATTTTGAAGCATAAAAAAAATTAGGTGATGTAGATTAAAGGACATAACTCCTTCAAGCCATCAAAAGTATAAATAATATAAATTTCTTTCTTATTCAAATGGGAGTATTTCATTACCTAAATTGTTGCTATAATTCCTTTTTATTAATGATATACAAAAAGAAGTTTATTTAACATGAAAATCATATATGCTTATATGTTTCAATTGGTTAGTAAAATTTGGACATTGAGTTTGGGTGAAGATGATAATCTTTAATCAAAACATTTATAGCATCACAAGATATTATTCTAAATCGTAAATCATATATGTTTATTTTAGAATAATTTATATCAAATGTAGCTTATATTGAGTGTTAAATCATCATTAACTTTGATTGTTGTTGTAATTCCTTGTTATTAAAGATATACAAAATAAAAGTTTATTTAACATAAAATCATCTATGCTTATATGTCTCAATTGGTTAGTAAGATGAACTTTAAGTTTGGTTAAAGATGATAGCCTCTAATCAAAACATTTATAGCATCACAATATATTAGTCCAAATGCATAAATCATATATGTTTGTTTTAAAATAATTTATATCATATGTAGCTTCTATTGAGTTTGAAATTATCTTTAACTTTGATTGAATTATTTGGTAAATGTAGTTAGTCCATATCATCTATGGCTAGCTATGATTTATGATGTTTATCAATGATATGTAGTTCTTTTGTAATATTGCCAACTTTTACATTGTTAATAAACCTAAAACTTAATTTTGAATATCATTATGGTAGAGTTCTTACTTTCAGTCTAAAGATAAGGTACAAAGGGGCAATGTGGATTATTTTAGGATTGAGGTAGCCATAATGTCATTCATTGATTTCATATTCGACGAGAAAACAAAAGCACAAATAAGTATGAGAGCTTTCATAAAATTTTTTATGTAAGTCTTTTAAGGATGAAATTTACTTTTAGAGAATGATCGACATGTCATTACTATAAGCAATCTAATAAAAAATATAATAAGAAGATTGTATAAATTTATGTTGAATTTGAGAAGTAACCTTTGATTGCTAATGAGCTAATATTTGTTCAAAATAACCAAGTCTTGATGATTGAAGACGCACTAATTGAAATAAGTAATCAATTAAAGTAAACTCAATAGTCTAACTTAAGTTAAGTTGACATGTTTAGGATTCTTAATATTATAAACTAACTTAACAAAATGAGTTTACCAAAAAAAGGGCAAATTCAGTTTCCACATTAGTGGAATTTAGTATCTAAGATGGGTTCAATTTTGTATATTTCAATAATAAAAGAACTATAATGATTGCTAGTATGCTAAAATATGGCTGGAGGGTGCATGGAAGCTTGGCTTAATCATAAGGATGGATTATTTAAAGAGGGCTATTTTAAGGGAATATTAATAATAAATATCTTATATGAAAGCATATAGGGCCAAAAAAAATTAAGCAAAGGAAGTAGCATGAGTTTGGGGGATGAAGGAATCAATATGAAAAGTTGAGATCTTACTTTAAGCAATAATGGGACATAATAAAGATAGCTCATTTTTTGTAAGATCACTTGATTAAACTTTTGATAACTACTATGTTTGATTAAATCCAATGAAGAAAGGCCTTATAGATGCATGCCTTATAGATGCATGCAAACCAATAATACACATATAAATTCCATTTAAACACTAGTCATGGAGGGTAATTTCTAATACTAGTTGATAGTGATTCTAATGACAATTTATACTCACTAATTTAGACAATTGTTAAGGTGAAAAAAATAGAGACATGAAAATGGTTCCTTAAATATCTTGTCTAAGTTAAAGGTGATCATGGAACAATGGAATTCATATCTAATAAGAAAAGGTCATATTTATAAAACTATAATCCTGTATGATTATGTATATTAATACTTAAATTATTGAACATTCTAATAGTTTTGTTAAATTATTACAATGGCTTCAAAACTTATTAGAAAATAATTTGTCTTATTAGATCACATATTTTATCTCATATATTTGTGGCCTAATACAACAAAGTTGATTGAAATCATAAAGGATTAAATATGGTATACATTAGATAACTATACAAATTTAGCGTAGGAAAAGAAATTAAGAAGCTTGAATTATTGAATAAAGAAGTACATATTTGATTAAAGAAGCAACATAAAAAATTTGATGTAAACATAAAGTTGACAAAAGATCCAAATACGATATTTTGTTAAATAACATATTTAGAAGCTTGAATACATACTTGAAGAAAGTTAAAGACAAACATTTTATCCCTTGCTTGGAAGTACTTAGGAGAGCACTAAAGAAAATATTTCATTCGAAGAGAGAAAGCTTGACTACTTATATGATAAATATATGTCCAAATCCAAAAAGAATATTAGAATCAACAAAAAAAGAAGCTTCAAACTATCTTCACATTATGTCGTATAAGTAAAATTCGAAGTCGAGCATTATATCAAAGATCATCATATGGTTAACTTAAGAAACTCATTTTATATATGTGGTAGGTTTGGTCTAACCAAAATCCCTTGTGGATATATGGTTACAAATTTTACTTGATAGAGCGACATTAAAAGAATATATGGGAAAATGCTACTCTAATGAGGTATATTTGAATGCATATTGAAAAAACTTCATATTTAGTGAATAAGTTTAGCCTTTACTAGTTGAACAACATAGGCATTTCATAAGACCAACAGTCTTTCATATTAAAGAAAGCATTGAAAAAAAGAGGACAAAGAAACTTGGAAAATGGAGAACAAGCTATGTGTATGACTTAAAGACCATATCACATGTGAAAGATGCAAAAAAAAAATTTAAGTTGAAAAGCACCTCCATCTTAACCTTAACAAAAGAAGAGATGTAGTAAAGCTAACTAGCTTTTTTTTTCCATCTCATTACCTTTTATTACATATTATCTACTTTCTCTTTTCATATTCAATATACTAAGAACTTCGTTTTATTCAATGTAGAGCTAACTTTTTCTTACTTTTGCCCTAAATGATAATGGGCCTACTTTAACTTTTTGTCTTTTGCACAAACCATTCTTTTGGATTGATTGTCATTATAATGTTATATTTATTAAATAGCTTGTGTTTATTATTATATGTCTTTTCACAATTATTTTTATTCACATTTCATACAATAATCACATTTAATTATGTTTACATGTATTTTTGTCTTCATATCATAAAAATGGCTTGTTTATGAATTAGACCACAAATATAATTTTCAATAATTTTAAAATGACAAACAAACTTAGTCAAATTTATTATTACAAATAAAAAATACCTATTATATTACATAATCCAACTTGTAGCATCCCATCACCGATGGGAAGGGTATATTGGTCCATTGGGTCAGGCTAGTAGTTAAATTGCATGTTTTGATATGAGCATACTTTTGGCCTCTAATTTTAGAGGAATGAGTCATTTTTCACATGCACATATAGGTACATGCATTCATGACAACTCCCGGCATTTATTGTGAATATGATGTGTTCTGTGAATTCTGAAATATAGTGCTTGAGAATTAGACTTGGAACTGTTTTAGAGTGATTGTCACTTGATAGTGACCCTTAGAAATTTTCTGGATTATTCGGGAGAAAAAGGTCCGGACCGGAAAATTTTCCGAGTGGCGGACTGATTGACTGTATAGTACCGAAATAATTGTCTAATGGCAATGAGAAAGTTTGATTTATGATTTTAGGAATTTGAATGTGGAATTATTGAAAATTTGAGATATCTTAGACTGGAAATGAATTAGAAAAGAGTGAGAATTTTAAATATGTTTGAGGATTTGCATGTGGCAAGTTTTTAGGGATGAAGGCTTGTAAAGTATATAATGTCTTAGGTTTAAAACTTGGCAGTAAACTTTCTCCTCTATCCTAAGGCATGATTCTTCTCCCTTTGATCGATTCCCCTTCTTCCTCTTTGTGTGATTTCTCGCTGGTCACTTGCTTGCTTCTCCTTGTTGTTAAGACAACCCTAGACCTTAGAGAAAAGATGAGTTGTGTGAGGAGAAGAGATTATCGTGGGTGTTAGAGAAAGGTGACAGGGTTAGAGAAATTTTCGGAGGTTTGCGAAGGAGAGCTTGATTTGGTAAGTAAATTGGTTATATGTTATTTATTAGTGAGTTTGATGCATTTATTATGTTTAATGTAAAAGATTGGGGTAGTTGAAAGGGATTTATGGCTATTTTAGAGAGAAAAATGTGAGAAATTTAGTCGGAGAAGACGACCTGCGACCTGCACGTCGCGATGAGGGGATTATTGGACGTCGCGACGAGCGTACGCCACGACGAGCGTAGACGCCGCGACGAGTGTATGCCGTGATGAACGTAGACGTCGCGGCGAGCCCCAAATAAGTTGTTCGTCGCGGCGAGTGTCTCTTCACGTCGCGGCGAGCGACTCTAGGATGTCGCGGCGAGGGTTTTGAGGCTGCGGCTAGGGCCATTTTCCTGAATTGGTTTATTTTAGTTTTTGGGGCATAACTATTGATGTAGACCTCCAAATGAAGTGATGTTTGATTCATTATGAACTAGAGAAAGAGGTCTACAATTGAGGTAAAGAAAAAAAGTTTGAAATCAAATAAGTGAGATCTTAAATATTGAAAGAAAGTTGAATATGGTGTAAGCGATCTAGAAGGGGGTTGAATAGATCTTTAAAGCTTTTTTGTAATTTTCTACAATAAAATCAGAAGTTAATTCACACAACAACAAATTAAACAAATTTAAATACAAAGAGTAGGGAAGAAGAGCAAACATTATTTTTATAGAGATTCGGTGCTAATACCTACGTCCTCTACCTAAGCTCCCACTTAGGATTTGGTAAACCACTTTATTGCACACATTTTAGTTTAGTGTGAACTCTTACAACACCCTTTGATTTCCGGCTCAAGCTACCTTTACACTTGGTTTGTCTTCTGGCACAAATCCCACCAACACCACTTGATTTCCGGCTCAAGTTACCCTTACACTTGATTTGTCTTCCGGCACAAATCCTACCTAACAAGTGATTCTCCTCTAATCACTCAACTCACAGTAACAATGAGATAAAGATGAAAGAACAATGCTCAATACAATTGTGTAACAAGATAAGAGCAATAGTGAGCAAATATGGAACAATAATGGAGTCTTTTGCTTATAGAATTTTTGTCACTTTCTCCCTTGATCTTCCACTCTTTATAGTGAAAAGAATATAGTCGTTGGAGGTCTTCTAGTCGTTGCTTGACTACATATAGTCGTTCCTTAACTTCCTACTTTCCTTTTTGTGAATGATTCGTATAAATCTTGTCCATTTCAACATGTTAGTCGACTAGTCGAAATGTTATAGTCGACTAGTGTTAACATATTTCACTGCAGGCTTGATTTCGGTCCTCGATAAGTCGACTAGTGACATGATAGTCGACTAGTGTTACTATTACAATGAATTGTAGTCAACTTGAAGCATATCAGTCGACTTGTTTTATGCCGCATCTGATGATCCTTAATTCTTAGTCAACTTATAAAATACTTAGTCGACTTGTTGCTGATTCCAACGGATACATTTAGTCAAATCTTCCAATAATCTTCATCTTTAATGTCTAAATCATGTTGACATTGTTTCCTTCTTGATTCCTCAATGATTTATGATGTCTTCTAAATTTCTTTCAATCCAAAACACCTGAAATAAATTTCTTAACCAATTCTATATATTTTATTATTATCAAAACTTAAGTAGGATTTAATTTGTCAACCACCATTGGTCCAACAATCTCCCCCTTTTTGATAATGACAAAATACTTAGAAATTGTTTAAGAATTGAAAACAAGAAAATATTGATCAAGGTTGTTTGCCTTGTCATTTTGGTTAAAAGTCTTCCCCTCAATCATATAAATCATTGAATGTAATAACTTTGTAAAATCAATTAAAAATTCTAACAAAATTCCCCTTAATCAAATGACTAAAGAATATCAATTTCAATACAAATTAAACAAATTTAAATATAAAGAGTAGGGAAGAAGAGAAAACACTGTTTTTATAGAGGTTCGGTGCTAAGATCTACGTCCTTTACCTAAGTTCCCGCTTAGGATTTGGCAAACCAATTTATTGCACACTTTTTAGTTTAGTGTGAACTCTTACAACACCACTTGATTTCTGACTCAAGCTACCTTTACACTTGATTTGTCTTCCGCACAAATCCTACCAACAGCACTTGATTTTCGGCTCAAGTTACCCTTACACTTGATTTGTCTTCCGGCACAAATCCTACCTAACAAGTGATTCTCCTCTAATCACTCAACTCACAGTAACAATGAGATAAAGATGAAAGAACAATGCTCAATACAATTGTGTAACAAGATAAGAGCAATAGTGAGCAAATATGGAACAATAATGGAGTCTTTTGCTTATAGAATTTTTGTCACTTTCTCCCTTGATCTTCCACTCTTTATAGTGAAAAGAATATAGTCGTTGGAGGTCTTCTAGTCGTTGCTTGACTACATATAGTCGTTCCTTAACTTCCTACTTTCCTTTTTGTGAATGATTCGTATAAATCTTGTCCATTTCAACATGTTAGTCGACTAGTCGAAATGTTATAGTCGACTAGTGTTAACATATTTCACTGCAGGCTTGATTTCGGTCCTCGATAAGTCGTCTAGTGACATGATAGTCGACTAGTGTTACTATTACAATGAATTGTAGTCAACTTGAAGCATATCAGTCGACTTGTTTTATGCCGCATCTGATGATCCTTAATTCTTAGTCAACTTATAAAATACTTAGTCGACTTGTTGCTGATTCCAACGGATACATTTAGTCAAATCTTCCAATAATCTTCATCTTTAATGTCTAAATCATGTTGACATTGTTTCCTTCTTGATTCCTCAATGATTTATGATGTCTTCTAAATTTCTTTCAATCCAAAACACGAAATAAATTTCTTAACCAATTCTATATATTTTATTATTATCAAAACTTAAGTAGGATTTAATTTGTCAACCACCATTGGTCCAACAATCTCCCCCTTTTTGATAATGACAAAATACTTAGAAATTGTTTAAGAATTGAAAACAAGAAAATATTGATCAAGGTTGTTTGCCTTGTCATTTTGGTTAAAAGTCTTCCCTCAATCATATAAATCATTGAATGTAATAACTTTGTAAAATCAATTAAAATTCTAACAAAATTCCCTTAATCAAATGACTAAAGAATATCAATTTCAATACAAATTAAACAAATTTAAATATAAAGAGTAGGGAAGAAGAGAAAACACTGTTTTATAGAGGTTCGGTCTTTAAGATCACGTCCTTTACCTAAGTTCCGCTTAGGATTTGGCAAACCAATTTATTGCACACTTTTTAGTTTAGTGTGAACTCTTACAACACCACTTGATTTCGACTCAAGCTACCTTTACACTTGATTTGTCTTCCGCACAAATCCTACCAACAAGACTTGATTTTCTACAAGTTACCCTTACACTTGATTTGTCTTCCGGCACAAATCCTACCTAACAAGTGATTCTCCTCTAATCACTCAACTCACAGTAACAATGAGATAAAGATGAAAGAACAATGCTCAATACAATTGTGTAACAAGATAAGAGCAATAGTGAGCAAATATGGAACAATAATGGAGTCTTTTGCTTATAGAATTTTGTCACTTTCTCCTTGATCTTCCTCTTTATATTGAGAAGAATATAGTCGTTGGAGGTCTTCTAGCCGTTGCTTGATTACATATAGCCGTTCCTTAACTTCCTACTTTCCTTTTTGTGAATGATTCGTATAAATCTTGTCCATTTCAACATGTTAGTCAACTAGTCGAAATGTTATAGTCGACTAGTGTTAACATATTTCACTACAAGCTTGATTTTGCTCCTCGATAAGTCGACTAGTGACATGATAGTCGACTAGTGTTACTATTCCAATGAATTGTAGTCGACTTGAAGCATATCAGTCGACTTGTTTTATACCGCCTCTGATGATCCTTAATTCTTAGTCAACTTATAAAATACTTAGTCGACTTGTTGCTGATTCCAACGGATACATTTAGTCAAATCTTCCAATAATCTCCATCTTTAATGTCTAAATCATGTTGACATTGTTTCTTTCTTGATTCCTCAATGATTTATGATGTCTTCTAAATTTCTTTCAATCCAAAACACCTGAAATAAATTTCTTAACCAATTCTATATATTTTATTATTATCAAAACTTAAGTAGGATTTAATTTGTCAACCACCATTGGTCCAACAATCTCCCCCTTTTTGATAATGACAAAATACTTAGAAATTGTTTAAGAATTGAAAACAAGAAAATATTGATCAAGGTTGTTTGCCTTGTCATTTTGGTTAAAAGTCTTCCCCTCAATCATATAAATCATTGAATGTAATAACTTTGTAAAATCAATTAAAAATTCTAACAAAATTCCCCTTAATCAAATGACTAAAGAATATCAATTTCAATACAAATTAAACAAATTTAAATATAAAGAGTAGGGAAGAAGAAAACACTTGTTTTTATAGAGGTTCGGTCTAAGATCTCGTCCTTTACCTAAGTTCCGCTTAGGATTTGGCAAACCAATTTATTGCACACTTTTTAGTTTAGTGTGAACTCTTACAACACCACTTGATTTCGACTCAAGCTACCTTTACACTTGATTTGTCTTCCGCACAAATCCTACCAACAAAGACTTGATTTTCTACAAGTTACCCTTACACTTGATTTGTCTTCCGGCACAAATCCTACCTAACAAGTGATTCTCCTCTAATCACTCAACTCACAGTAACAATGAGATAAAGATGAAAGAACAATGCTCAATACAATTGTGTAACAAGATAAGAGCAATAGTGAGCAAATATGGAACAATAATGGAGTCTTTTGCTTATAGAATTTTGTCACTTTCTCCTTGATCTTCCACTCTTTATAGTGAAAAGAATATAGTCGTTGGAGGTCTTCTAGTCGTTGCTTGACTACATATAGTCGTTCCTTAACTTCCTACTTTCCTTTTGTGAATGATTCGTATAAATCTTGTCCATTTCAACATGTTAGTCGACTAGTCGAAATGTTATAGTCGACTAGTGTTAACATATTTCACTGCAGGCTTGATTTCGGTCCTCGATAAGTCGACTAGTGACATGATAGTCGACTAGTGTTACTATTACAATGAATTGTAGTCAACTTGAAGCATATCAGTCGACTTGTTTTATGCCGCATCTGATGATCCTTAATTCTTAGTCAACTTATAAAATACTTAGTCGACTTGTTGCTGATTCCAACGGATACATTTAGTCAAATCTTCCAATAATCTTCATCTTTAATGTCTAAATCATGTTGACATTGTTTCCTTCTTGATTCCTCAATGATTTATGATGTCTTCTAAATTTCTTTCAATCCAAAACACCTGAAATAAATTTCTTAACCAATTCTATATATTTTATTATTATCAAAACTTAAGTAGGATTTAATTTGTCAACCACCATTGGTCCAACAATCTCCCCCTTTTTGATAATGACAAAATACTTAGAAATTGTTTAAGAATTGAAAACAAGAAAATATTGATCAAGGTTGTTTGCCTTGTCATTTTGGTTAAAAGTCTTCCCCTCAATCATATAAATCATTGAATGTAATAACTTTGTAAAATCAATTAAAAATTCTAACAAAATTCCCCTTAATCAAATGACTAAAGAATATCAATTTCAATACAAATTAAACAAATTTAAATATAAAGAGTAGGGAAGAAGAGAAAACACTTGTTTTATAGAGGTTCGGTCTAAGATCTCGTCCTTTACCTAAGTTCCCGCTTAGGATTTGGCAAACCAATTTATTGCACACTTTTTAGTTTAGTGTGAACTCTTACAACACCACTTGATTTTTGACTCAAGCTACCTTTACACTTGATTTGTCTTCCGGCACAAATCCTACCAACAGCACTTGATTTTCGGCTCAAGTTACCCTTACACTTGATTTGTCTTCCGGCACAAATCCTACCTAACAAGTGATTCTCCTCTAATCACTCAACTCACAGTAACAATGAGATAAAGATGAAAGAACAATGCTCAATACAATTGTGTAACAAGATAAGAGCAATAGTGAGCAAATATGGAACAATAATGGAGTCTTTTGCTTATAGAATTTTTGTCACTTTCTCCCTTGATCTTCCACTCTTTATATTGAGAAGAATATAGTCGTTGGAGGTCTTCTAGCCGTTGCTTGATTACATATAGCCGTTCCTTAACTTCCTACTTTCCTTTTTGTGAATGATTCGTATAAATCTTGTCCATTTCAACATGTTAGTCAACTAGTCGAAATGTTATAGTCGACTAGTGTTAACATATTTCACTACAAGCTTGATTTTGCTCCTCGATAAGTCGACTAGTGACATGATAGTCGACTAGTGTTACTATTCCAATGAATTGTAGTCGACTTGAAGCATATCAGTCGACTTGTTTTATGCCGCCTCTGATGATCCTTAATTCTTAGTCAACTTATAAAATACTTAGTCGACTTGTTACTGATTCCAACGGATACATTTAGTCAAATCTTCCAATAATCTCCATCTTTAATGTCTAAATCATGTTGACATTGTTTCCTTCTTGATTCCTCAATGATTTATGATGTCTTCTAAATTTCTTTCAATCCAAAACACCTGAAATAAATTTCTTAACCAATTCTATATATTTTATTATTATCAAAACTTAAGTAGGATTTAATTTGTCAACCACCATTGGTCCAACAATCTCCCCCTTTTTGATAATGACAAAATACTTAGAAATTGTTTAAGAATTGAAAACAAGAAAATATTGATCAAGGTTGTTTGCCTTGTCATTTTGGTTAAAAGTCTTCCCCTCAATCATATAAATCATTGAATGTAATAACTTTGTAAAATCAATTAAAAATTCTAACAAAATTCCCCTTAATCAAATGACTAAAGAATATCAATTTCAATACAAATTAAACAAATTTAAATATAAAGAGTAGGGAAGAAGAGAAAACACTGTTTTTATAGAGGTTTGGTGCTAAGATCTACGTCCTTTACCTAAGTTCCCGCTTAGGATTTGGCAAACCAATTTATTGCACACTTTTTAGTTTAGTGTGAACTCTTACAACGCCACTTGATTTCTGACTCAAGCTACCTTTACACTTGATTTGTCTTCCGGCACAAATCCTACCTAACAAGTGATTCTCCTCTAATCACTCAACTCACAATAACAATGAGATAAAGATGAAAGAACAATGCTCAATACAATTGTCTAACAAGATAAGAGCAATAGTGAGCAAATATGGAACAATAATGGAGTCTTTTGCATATAGAACTTTTGTCACTTTCTCCCTTGATCTTCCACTCTTTATATTGACAAGAATATAGTCGTTGGAGGTCTTCTAGCCGTTGCTTGATTACATATAGCCGTTCCTTAACTTCCTACTTTCCTTTTTGTGAATGATTCGTATAAATCTTGTCCATTTCAACATGTTAGTCGACTAGTCGAAATGTTATAGTCGACTAGTGTTAACATATTTCACTACAAGCTTGATTTTGCTCCTCGATAAGTCGACTAGTGACATGATAGTCGACTAGTGTTACTATTCCAATGAATTGTAGTCGACTTGAAGCATATCAGTCGACTTGTTTTATGCCGCCTCTGATGATCCTTAATTCTTAGTCAACTTATAAAATACTTAGTTGACTTGTTGCTGATTCCAACGGATACATTTAGTCAAATCTTCCAATAATCTTCATCTTTAATGTCTAAATCATGTTGACATTGTTTCCTTCTTGATTCCTCAATGATTTATGATGTCTTCTAAATTTCTTTCAATCCAAAACACCTGAAATAAATTTCTTAACCAATTCTATATATTTTATTATTATCAAAACTTAAGTAGGATTTAATTTGTCAACCACCATTGGTCCAACAATCTCCCCCTTTTTGATAATGACAAAATACTTAGAAATTGTTTAAGAATTGAAAACAAGAAAATATTGATCAAGGTTGTTTGCCTTGTCATTTTGGTTAAAAGTCTCCCCCTCAATCATATAAATCATTGAATGTAATAACTTTGTAAAATCAATTAAAAATTTTAACAAACTCCCCCTTAATCAAGTGACTAAAGAATTTAAATTTCAGTTTCCAATTAGACTCCCCCTTTTTTTCATAATCAAAAAGTAAAGCAATTTGGAAACTAAAAATATAATACCAAACACAAATGTGAAGAGGAGTAAATTGCTAGCATAAAAGCATAAGAAACAGAAGAACATAAGTCATTACCAGCAAACATAAGAATTCTTAAGCAGAATTCAAGTACAAGTAGGAAAATAAAAACACAAGAGAATAATGTTGGTCAAGGTGAAATGCAAAACATATCAAGAAGCAGAATCATCATGCCTACACCCTAGTTTGTCAAAAATCTTCTTGATGTTCTTCTCCAGGCGGGTAAGCATGTTGCGTTGCTCATCAATATTTCTTTCCATTCTCATAAGCATATCTAGTTGATCATCATTTCGCTCATTCATCTCTTCCAACTGATCTCGAATCGCCTGAAGATCAGCTTGGAATACTTCACTTCTCTGCACACTACTCGACCTAGAGCTGCTGGGGCGTTCACTTGCCCTCTTAGAGCGTTGTCTTCTGGAAACTCGCTCACCCTCCAAGGTCAAACCTAGTTTCTTGATATGATAGGAATAGACCCATCCTTTCTCCACTGTTTTAACAAGTTTCACGCTGCGGAGATTATAAATAGTGAATCTCCAACTCTGAGGATAAGGAAAATGCTCATAGACCTTGAGATTGCATTTCTGGAGTTTTGCCATGTGAGAGATCAGTGCTCCATAGGGCATGCCTTTATGCTTCATAGTTTTTCCCTTAAGTTCACCTCTTAACAGATTTGCTTTCTTTCTCATCATGTGGATGATCAAACTTGGAAAATTTATTGTCCGTCCTTCTTCCAAATGCCAGAGAATTTCCTTATCCAAGTTGGTGATATGATTGTTGCTAGCCTTTTTAGGATATATCACCCGATTGATGGCATAATGTAATAATCGATAGTTCAAAGGTAGGTCCATGACCTCAAAAGGTGGGGAATGATCTGAACATAGGCGTGCAAGCAAATCATCACCCTTGGCTTCAGTATACTCGAAATTCTCTTCCGCCTCCTCATCTATCTCACCATCCTCATGCCTTAAGATGTCTAAATCAGTCAAACAAGCATTTGGCCTAACTCCACCTAGAGGCAACTGAAATCCCTTAGATAAATAATCCTCACAAATGAATATTTCTTTACCCTGAATGTGTGATTTTAAGTGCATTCCCGTATCTACATTGCTTCTAATAACACAAGATTAGCATAGAACTCCAGCACCATATCCTCGTAAATATCATCGACAAAACCCAGAAAATAACGCAAACAAAGGCTTGTGATTTCAGAAAACAAGTCCTTGTATTCCCTATGTTCTAATTCAGTCCAATCAAAACGCATAGACGGTATCAATACCTCATGTTTTAGCATCGAATGATACAAAGTTTGGGCATCGTGGGAGATAAATCGTGCCTCTACTTCCTCATTCTCTCGATCTCCTCCGCCTCTAGATGAAGACCCACGGACCCTTGGACCTCGTGGAGGAGATGCAGCCTTCTTTCCTTTGCCACTAGACTTGCGTGGAGCCATGACCGATTAGAGAAGGATTTGAAGAAAAGAAGTGAGATACGAAGTTAGGGTTCTGGAAGTGACGTAAAGGGGATTTTGAGATAGGGAAGATGATTTAAAGGAATAATCACTGGGTTAATTGGAGATGAAGGTCGATTGATAGAGAGTATAGAGATTTTGAAAAAAAATCAGGTGAGTAGTCGACTTGTAGAGAGGAGTTGGGAGAAAAGGCTTTTCGGATGATTTGGGAAAAAGAGGTTTTAAATAGTCCCAGAAAGTTGATAGTCGACTTATGAGAGAGTAGTCGACTAATAAAGAATAAAAGCATAAGTGGGGGTTAATAGAGTGAAAACTAGTCAACTGGTAGATAGGTGTTAGTTGACTGGTTTTAAAAAAATAGGCATATTAGTCGACTGGTTGCATCTTGTTAGTAGACTATAATGATGAAAATCTGAACCAACTTGAATAATTCCTCAACCTCAGTCGACTTAGACTCCAAGTAGTCGACTGGAAAATTATAAAGCTCTAAATTAAATCCTAAATGTAGACATGATGATATAAACTTCAGATGGAGTGCACATCTACCTCATATTGACCATTTTGATGTAAGTGTATGCAGCAAAATCAACTAAATGAATTTAGGTCACCCAGGCCTAGTTTCAATTTAATATGCATAAACACATCTTTCTTAAGAGGTTCAGTAAAAATGTCAGCTAATTGGTCACTAGATGATACATGCTTCAAGCAAATGTCACCCTTTAAACAATGATCACGGATGAAATGATGTCTAATTTCTATATGCTTCGTTCTACTATGTAGAATTGGATTTTTGCTCAAACAAATTGCACTGGTATTATCACAATAAATAGGAATAATTTTTTTTACCACAATACCATAATCAAGCAATTGATGTTTAATCCATTAACAAGCAAAACATTGTCAATGGTAGGCAAAGGTTCCTTACCCACTTTACCAACACCAATAACTTTACCTTTGTTGTTGTCTCCAAAAGTGACATACCCTTGATTCTTTGGTTTAATTTCTGCAAATAAGTTCTTGTCTCCACTCATATGCCTTGAACATCTACTATCAATGTACCAAGTGCTTGATGGTTGATTTTCATTCCTTACTTGTACCTACAACTGAAACATCCTTTCTTCTCATTGGTACCCAAGCCATCTTGGGTCCATTTTGGTTAGTCATATAAACCACATTAGGTGGTGTTGTGCCTTTTAACACCCAAATTTTCTTAACCTTAACACATCTCCTAGTACTTTTGCAAACAAGTTCTATATGGCCATCTTTCAAACATCTAGCACATTGAACAATTTTTCCATCCTTAGTAAAATTTGAAATTAAAGAACAATCTCTATCAAAAGGATCATATCCTATCCCATGTATAGAAATAGAATATCTTTGCAAAGATAACAATTTTTCAAACTTTTCGTTTCTATTTGCAAATTTTCCAATCACATAAGAAAATTCCTTTCTAAGTCTATCAAGCTCACAAATAAGATTTTCCTTTTCAACAAGACATGCAGAATGATCTTCCTTTGGAATATCCAAATCATCAATAGTCTCATGTAAAGCATAATTTTCAGCAATTAATTCCCTTATTTTCTTTCTTAATTTCTTGTTGATTTCAATAGCTTCTTCAAAATCAATTTGTAATGCATTAAAGGAATCTCTAAGATCTTGATCAGTGAAAGTTACCTCATCTTCATCATCACTTGTGGATGAGCTATTTGCCATAAGTGCCAAGTTGTTTTCATCATTACTTTGGTATACTTTCGCATCATCACTCCAAGTGGCTACTAGGCTAGCCTTCTTTTTTCCTTTGTCATATTTGTCATTTTTTTGGAAGTTTGAAGTGGAGGATGAGCTTTTGCATTCTCTTTCAAGATGTCCCCTTTTTCCATATTTCCAACATTCTTCATTTCTTTTCTTTTCGTCATAACTCGTGGATCTTCTTTCCATGGCAAATTTCTTCTTTTCTCCATTTCTTTCACCATTTAATTCCTTCCTTCGATTTTTGAGAAGTCTTTTGAATTTTCTCAGATTTCTGGCTTACATTGCTATTTCTTCGTCTTCCTCCTCTTCATCTATTTCTTCATCACTTTCATCAAGAGAAGAAGTATTAGCTTTTAATGCAATTGACTTTTGTGACTTACCTCTACCTCCTCTCGATTTGAGAATGATCTCATAGTTGATGAGTGATCCCACCAAGGAGTTGAATTCTAGATGATTGAGATCCTTGGAATCCATAATAGCGGTGTCTTGTGAGTCCCATTCCTTTGGTAGTGAGCAAAGAATTTTCTTCACCTTCTCGCTATCCGTCATATGCTTTCCAATATTGCCTAATCCATTTATGATTTCTGCAAAACGATCAAGCATAGTGGAAATAGACTCACCTTCCTTCATGACAAACATTGCATAGTCATAGAGAAACATGTTAATTTTTGTCTCTCGAACTTGATTGGTTCCTTCATGAGTGATGTGTAGTCTTTCCCACATTTCTTTAGCACTCGTACATGAGTTCACCCGATTTCTTTCCTCAATCGTGAGAGCACAATAAATCAGTTTCATAGCCTTTGCGTTTATGTATGCTTGCTTCCAATTATTGTCGTCGTACTCCATCTCCGTTTTTAACTCACCATTTTCTTTTAAAGGAGCTTGTGGATCAAAAATGATAATCTTCCAGTATTCTACTCCCTCGCTTATAATGTGATACTTCATAGGATTTTTCCAAGAAGAATAGTTAGTACCATTAAACAAAGGATGGTGATTGTTTGTGTTACCTTCTTTCGCTAGGTTATTGTGTGCCATCCCTAGATACTTCTGCTCTGATACCAATTGTAAGCGATCTAGAAGGGAGGTTGAATAGATCTTTAAAGCTTTTTGTAATTTTCTACAATAAAATTAGAAGTTAATTCACGCAAAAACAAATTAAACAAATTAAAATATAAAGAGTAGGGAAGAAGAGCAAACACTGTTTTTATAGAGGTTCGGTGCTAAGACCTACGTCCTCTACCTAAGCTCCCACTTAGGATTTGACAAACCACTTTATTGCACACTTTTTAGTTTAGTGTGAACTTTTACAACACTACTTGATTTCCGGCTCAAGCTACCTTTACACTTGATTTGTCTTCCGGCACAAATCCTACCAACACCACTTGATTTCCGGCTCAAGTTACCCTTACACTTGATTTGTCTTCTGGCAAAAATCCTACCTAATAAGTGATTCTCCTCTAATCACTCAACTCACAATAACAATGAGATAAAGATGAAAGAACAATGCTCAATACAATTGTTTAACAAGATAAGAGCAATAGTGAGCAAATATGGAACAATAATGGAGTCTTTTGCTTATAGAACTTTTGTCACTTTCTCCCTTGATCTTCCACTCTTTATATTGAAAAGAATATAGTCGTTGGAGGTCTTCTAGCTGTTGCTTGATTACATATAGCCGTTCCTTAACTTCCTACTTTCCTTTTTGTGAATGATTCGTATAAATCTTGTCCATTTCAACATGTTAGTCGACTAGTCGAAATGTTATAGTCGACTAGTGTTAACATATTTCACTGCAGGCTTGATTTCGGTCCTCGATAAGTCGACTAGTGACATGATAGTCGACTAGTGTTACTATTCCAATGAATTGTAATCGACTTGAAGCATATCAGTCGACTTGTTTTATGCCGCATCTGATGATTCTTAATTCTTAGTCGACTTATAAAATACTTAGTCGACTTGTTGCTGATTCCTATGGATACATTTAGTCAAATCTTCCAATAATCTTCATCTTTAATGTCTAAATCATGTTGACATTGTTTCCTTCTTGATTCCTCAATGATTTATGATGTCTTCTAAATTTCTTTCAATCCAAAACACCTGAAATAAATTTCTTAACCAATTCTATATATTTTATTACTATCAAAACTTAAGTAGGATTTAATTTGTCAACCACCATTGGTCCAACATATGGTTTCCTATTGCAACCTAAGGATTGTTTCATGACAATTGGAGTATAATTTTGAGACTTTCTAAATAAATTCAATGCTATTGGGAATTTTAGAAACTGAGCTTAATGGGTGAATTTTGATATAGAGAATAGTGACACTAGTTTTGGGGTTTTCTTGGGAATATTTTAGTGTATACGATATGGTGAATTGAACTGAATTTTAGAAACGGACTTATGGAGTTCCATGACATGTTATCGAAATGAAATGAGTCATTATTGATCAATTGAGTGAAAAGTTAAATTTTGACAAAAGAAAGTGGAAATTGGGATTTAGCGCCAGGAAGGTCATGAACATGCATCGTACGTCTTTTACTTAATTCATGCACACCATTGAATGTTTCCGATTATGCATTTAGTAAAGAATGATCATTTGAATATTATAGAGGCACCGATGGAACAACATTCCACGGACATTACTGGGACTTCCAGGCAGTAGCTCGGAAGTTACATGTGAGTAACCTAGTTGGTTCCTCAATCCTTGATTTGTTAAATGTTCCGTACTTAGAATTTGGTGGAATATGATGATGGATATATGTGAATTGTTATGTTTGAGATCCCGGACCAAAGGTCCGAGGAATTATGAGTTTTGGCATTGAAGTGCAAATAGTTTGTGAAAGTGAAATTTGTCATGCTTCAATGTGATAATTTGTAAATGTGTGATGATGTGTACTTGAAAATGAAATGATGGATATGTAAAAATTGTGCATGACTGAAATACAGGACCGAAGGTCCGAAGGAATGGGAATTTGACGTTGAAGTGTTAATTGCCTGAAACTGAGATATTATATGTTTCCAATGTGATAGACAGTGACTGTTAATTATTGTGAATAATTGGGAATGAATTGGTTGTTTGAATAAATTGACTCTGATTGAAATGTGATATCCTAAGATTGTGATAAACGAATTCTGTGCATGATCATTAATAACGATTGTGACTGGAGCCGCCACCGGGAGCTACAAGCTCGATCACTGAAAAGGGGCCTCGAGCTCGAAAGGGATTAGTGCATACCCAGAGGGCTCTCCTATCCCTAACGACGAGTGAGAAGTAGTGCATACCCAGAGGACTCTCCTACCCTAAGACGTGTTTACTGTTTAATGAGCCCGAAAGGGACAGTTTAGAGCTATATGGTCACTGCTTAATGTGCCCAGATTGGGACAAGACAGGCGCTCAGTCACAACCCAAAATTTAAAATGCAAAATAATGGAAAATGAAAGATATGCATCTGATTGTCCTATGAATTGGGAAAAAGGGTTAAATGATTGTATTTCTGTGAAAACTGTTTTGTGAAATGCTAATTTATGCTATTGTGAAAATCTATAAATTGCTATATGATATTCTGAAAGTGTTACTGTGAAAATCTATACGCTATTTGCGTAATGTATGAATTGGGTGAACCATCGATGATGGTTTCTCATTGAGTTCTCAAACTCACCCAAAATTGCAACTATTTTTTAGGATTGAAGAGTACCCCGTTAGACAAATGGGAGTATGCCTCCTGCATGCAAGTCAGAGTTCGAGGTCGGGATCATTTCACATCTGCATTAGTGTCATTCAGTAATGGTGTAAAATCGTATTTCTACATTTTTTGCAGAATAGTGTTTTTATTTCAGTGGGTCCCAATTGGCTAATACTGTAATTGTAATGTGATTACTGAAAACATTTAGAAAAATCATTGGGCCCAAATTGGTTATGGATTTTTGTGCATGAGATGATTTAAATACTGTTGAGTGTCTGTTATGACTGAAATTATGTATGATTGAACATGTTTTCGTGTTAAATCGGACCCAAATCACTTACTAAATTTCACATATACAAATGTTTTCAAAAGAAAAATGTCATACTGAGTTTTCGAACTGTAATTAACTGCTCTAGCATACCACCCTCGTGAGGCACGGGCTCAGATATCACCCTCGATGTCGAGTTTGGGTCTTACGGGAGTGGGATGCTACATTTGTGGTATCAGAGCCCAAAAGTACTATCTTATATGGGTTGTTTTTGAAATATGGGTCTAGTTACATGCAGTTAAGTCACGTCACGATAGACAGTGACAACTGATCCCCAGTCTAGCATACGAGTCACATGCATGAGCATGTATCAATTGTTTAAGCGGTTAGAAATAGTGAGGGAAATGATGATATGTTAGAATGTGATAAATGGGAGTTGTGGATATCTTGGAATAAGAAAAAGTGTATGGCTCGATTTGACGAATGAAAATTAAGTGTATTGGTATTGGTGGTTATATTATGAAATGCAACATCAGAGTCATGCTGGGTATATCCTTGAATGTGGGATAGATATGAATTTATATACTTGTGGATTGATAGAGGAAAATAGAGATAGGTTAGAATTGGCAAGATTGAAAGTGTATAAAGTGGATGAAAATAAAATGTTCTATAATCTAGAGAGGCTACAATTGGGTTTGATTACCGTGATGAGAGCTATGAATAAGGGTTTATGGCTTAGAGTCAGAATATGTTAAGTGGGAAATCAAGATTGATTATACAACTATGATTTGATTTGATTTTGAACATCCATTGGTATGATGAAATAATGAAAAGATTAAAATGTAAGACAATGATCATGGTAGATGAAAAATTTGTCAAGGTTCAGTTGATTTGCCTATGTGAATGCACACCTGATAATGGGAGCACCATGGCAAGTGAGAATATTAAGCTTTTATGTATCATATGTGTGGAGATGATGTCGAAATTAATCGGTGAGTTAGGGGATAACCACCAGTCATAATTCTTATAGTTTAAAGTTCAATATGAGTTAGAATAAGAATTGAAAGTGCTTATAGTGATCAATTAGGAATGAATTGAGATTGTTATATGTTAAGGACATGATGATGGCATGATCCTCACGATCGAGGACAGGTGAAAAAAGGGAGAGTATTGTCAAAAATCAAATGAGATCAAGGTATCCTTAGCATAAGTGACTAATTGGAGAGTTATCCTACATCTGTCTCTCGATAAGATGTAATGATTTTGATGGTATATACTTCAATGAATTTTATTAAAAAGGATGTCCTGATTATATGAGTTATGGCAGAAATTGATTTTTCATGGGATATGATGAATAGCTAAAATTGATTTTCTAAGGCATTGTGAATGGCTGACAAGAAAGGTGATGACTGTTGATGCGTAGAAATCCCATGAGCGGTATTGATGAAAGTAGTAAGAAATTTTCTTTCAAAGAAGAATTTCCCTAAATTGGGTTAAGTCGATCAGATGATTTAATTGAAAGAAATATCAATGAAAGGATAAATCTGAGATAAATCTGAAATGAATTAAAAGTCATTATGGGAGTCCTAATCCTAGCGGAGACTCAAGCGTAAGGGATAGAATCTGCTGCTGAGAAGGTATGTACTATGTTAATGTAAAGAATCCGACTGGGTACTAGGATTTTTTTGAACATTAAGGAGACATTAATTGTGAATATGAGGAGAATATCGATTCAAGAATATTTTGTGTAAATATGTTCGAAAAGTACAAAGTTGATATGATGAATGTGTTATCACCCCAAGTTTGTAATGATGACAATAAATTGAAGTATGTGGAGAAACTAGTATAAAGGAACATATGTCAGAGCATGTTTTTATGAAACTGAGAAAATCATAAGAGAAATTTTCCTCATTGGGGAATTTAGATATTTTAAGAGTTATGAAAATCAATCATGGGTATTGTATAAGGAATTTTGGGTTGAATTTGTCAAAGATATCAATGCCCCTGACAGTACTATATTATTGAAGAGTTGATTGTCTCAATTGTATTTAAATGGGATAGTAACTATGATCACTAATGGTATCTTTAATGTATTTGAAAAGTGGAGAAAGATATTTTGCATAGATAAGGAAATTTTTTATATCATGAAAGCTTCATAAAAGTGAATCTTAGCTTGATCAAATAAATTGTGGATGCATTAGTATTCGAACATGGCACATTGGGAGACTTAATGACGATAGAGGTGTTGATAAAATGCGAAATTACAAGGGACATATGTATTCGGGAATTGGAGTTATTGAGAACTAGCTATATGTTGGATACGTCCAGAAGTGGTTAAAGGTTTTCTGGTCTTAGCTATTTGACAAAAATGTTTGAGAAAAAACGTGTGAATCGTATGACTGATGAATATAAAAAGAGACATTTGAGAAATTTTCAACTCGAGTATTGATCATATTATTTTAATTTGAAGAGTTTGCAATATTTAACGAAGTGTTCCAGTAAAGGTTATGATGTAATCTGTTGAAATAGTGTAAAGTGGTTCTATGTACATGGGGACAAGTATAACCTCATGGGCTGCATTATGATTGATGATTCAAAATTTGTTATACTGGGTATTGCTTTGAAAGTTTGGAGATTCTATTCTTATAAAAACACTTTTGGATATGTCTGTGAATATGCAAATTAATAACGGTTAAGATATTTTGGGAATTTGAAAGAATTAAAAAGGATTATGCGATTGAGTGTTTCAAAATTAAGCTAGTGATGCGATTAAAGTAATGAATAGAAAGTGATGCGATTAAAGTAATGAATAGAAAATTCAATAGCAGAAGATCACAATTTGGGCGATAAGGTTATTAAACCTAGTGTAATACTGAATGCAATCTGTCAAGCTATTGGGGGCAGAAAGAAAGTATTATTAGCTATTGGAATTCCAAATCAGGTATGTATAAAAAGGATTGACAAAACCCAAATTGAGAATTTAGAATTTGCGAACCTTAAGGAGGAATCAAAAATGAATTTAGCTTCTGAGAGAATGATATTTATGACTGGATTAAGAAGTTTGTGTATTACCCACTAAAGAAACTGATAGAGAAAATGCAAGGAACAATCGAAGCTTTATGTTCTAGTAAGAGTACTTTGAAGTAAGTGAAGGATTAGAATGTTAAGTAAAATAATTATAAGTGTGATTAACCAATAGACTTGACTGTTAGAGACAAATGTAAAACTGGTACTTTTGGAATTTATGGGGACATGAGATTGCTGTATAGTTCAGATTGATTGTGGGCGTAACAATCGTTATATTGGTGACACCATTCGAATAGTGTATAAGGGGTCTTACAGTCAAAAAGAAATCGTTCACCCCTATATTAAAGTGAACAGGGCCTAAAAATAGTAGAAGGCCATGATTGATTTGAGATAATGTTGATAAGTGAAATGAATCTGTAATAGAGGTTAAGAAATCCAAGTTAATGACAATGAGTCAAGTTAATTAATATTGAGGCTATGAAATCTTAAGAGATTAGTGTTTTAACACCTAAGAGGTGTAATCTAGTAAGCGATAAATGAAATACTTCGAAGTGTATCACCTCGGCCAAGATGCACTGAGATGGAGATAAAGGTATAATTCGGGGAAACTAAATTTGTTATAAGGTGACCTCTATGTGACTGTGGTGTGAATAGAACTATGAATTGGAAGTCAGTCTAAAACCTAAAAAATGTTTCGGATTCACTAAGTGTTTCATGGACAGGAATAGGAAATATTGTTATGATCTGATGTATGTGTTATTGATACTGAAAATGAAGAATTGTGAGTAATCATGAGGAAACAATTAAGACAGTGTAGAGTTTGAGGAAGGTAAAGGGGTAATTGAATGTATTGATTTCAGTTAACTGGCAAAAATTAGTCATGTAGTGAGAAACAGTATATAAGTGATCGAAGCAATTCCCCTGTCTTCCTGATCATTCATATATGAAATTTCGAGGACAAAATTTTTGTTAGGAGGGGAGAATTGTAGCATCCCATCACCAATGGGAAGGGTATATAGGTCCATTGGGTCAGGCTAGTAGTTAAATTGCATGTTTTGATATGAGCATACTTTTGGCCTCTAATTTTAGAGGAATGAGTCATTTTGCACATGCACATATAGGTATATGCATTCATGACAACTCCCTGCATTTATTGTGAATATGAAGTGTTCTGTGAATTCTGAAATATAGTGCTTGAGAATTAGACTTGGAACTGTTTTAGAGTGATTGTCACTTGATAGTGACCCTTAGAAATTTTCTGGATTATTCGGGAGAAAAAGGTCCGGACCAGAAAATTTTTCGAGTGGCGGACTGATTGACTGTATAGTACCGAAACAATTGTCTAATGGCAACGGGAAAGTTTGATTTATGATTTTAGGAATTTGAATGTGGAATTATTGGAATTTGAGATATCTTAGACTAGAAATGAATTAGAAAAGAGTGAGAATTTCAAATATGTTTGAGGATTTGCATGTGGCAAATTTTTAGGGATGAAGGCTTGTAAAGTATATAATGTCTTAGGTTTAAAACGTGGCAGTAAAATTTCTCCTCTATCCTAGGGCATGATTCTTCTCCCTTTGATTGATTCCCCTTCTTCCTCTTTGTGTGATTTCTCACTGGTCACTTGCTTGCTTCTCCTTGTTGTTAAGACAACCCTAGACCTTGGAGAAAAGATGAGTTATGTGAGGAGAAGAGATTATCGTGGGTGTTAGAGAAAGGTGAAAGGGTTAGAGAAATTTTCGAAGGTTTGCGAAGGAGAGCTTGATTTGCTAAGTAAATTGGTTATATGTCGCGGCGAACCCCGTCGCGGTGAGCGACTTCAGGATGCCGTGGCGAGGGTTTTGAGGCTGCGGGGAGGGCCATTTTCCTGAATTGGTTTATTTTAGTTTTTGGGGCATAACTATTTACATAGACCTCCAAATGAAGTGATGTTTGACTCGTTATGAACTAGAGAAAGAGGTCTACAATTGAGGTAAAGAAAGAAAGTTTGAAATCAAATGAGTGAGATCTTAAATATTGAAAGAAAGTTGAATATGGTTTCCTATTGCAACCTAAGGATTGTTTCATGACAACTGGAGTATAATTTTGAGACTTTGTAAATAAATTCAATGCTATTGGGAATTTTAGAAACTGAGCTTAATGGGTGAATTTTGATATAGAGAATAGTGACACTAGTTTTGGGGTTTTCTTAGGAATATTTTAGTGTATAAGATATGGTGAATTGAACTGAAATTTAGAAACGGACTTGTGGAGTTCCATGACATGTTATCGAAATGAAATGAGTCATTATTGATCAATTGAGTGAAAAGTTAAATTTTGACAAAAGAAAATGGAAATTGGGATTTAGCGCCGGGAAGGTCATGAACATGCATCGTACGTCTTTTACTTAAGTCATGCGCACCATTGAATGTTTTCGATTATGCATTTAGTAATGAATGATCATTTGACTGTTATAGAGGCACCGATGGAACAACATTCCATGGACATTACTGGGACTTCCATGCAGTAGCTCGGAAGTTACAAGTGAGTAACCTAGTTGGTTCCTCAATCCTTGATTTGTTAAATGTTCCGTACTTAGAATTTGGTGGAATATGATGATGGATATATGTGAATTGTTATGTTTGAGATCCCAGACCGAAGGTCCGAGGAATTGTGAGTTTTGGCATTGAAGTGCAAACTATTTGTGAAAGTGAAATTTGTCATGCTTCAATGTGATATTTTGTAAATGTGTGATGATGTGTAATTGAGAATGAAATGATGGATATGTGAAAATTGTGCATGACTGAAATACCGGACCGAAGGTCTAAAGGAATGAGAATTTGACATTGAAGTGTTAATTGCCTGAAATTGAGATATTATATGTTTCCAATGTGATAGACAGTGACTGTGAATTATTATGAATAATTGGGAATGAATTGGTTGTTTGAATAAATTGACTCTGATTGAAATGTGATATCCTAAGATTGTGATAAACGAATTCTGTGCATGATCATTAATAACGATTGTGACTGGAGCTGCCACCGAGAGCTACAAGCTCGATCACTGAAAAGGAGCCTCGAGCTCGAAAGGGATTAGTGCATACCTAGAGAGCTCTCCTATCCCTACCGACGCGTGAGAAGTAGTGCATACCCAGAGGGCTCTCCTACCCTAAGACGCGTTTACTGTTTAATGAGCCCGAAAGGGGCAGTTCAGAGCTAATTGCTCAACGCTTAATGAGCCCGAAAGGGACAGTTCAGAGCTATATGCTCACTGCTTAATGTGCCCAGATTGGGACAGGACAGGCGCTTAGTGACAACCCAAAATTTAAAATGGAAAATGACAGATATGCATCTGATTGTCCTGTGAATTGGGAAAAAGGGTTAAATGATTGTATTTCTGTGAAAACTGTTTTGTGAAATGTTAATTTATGCTATTGTGAAAATCTATAAATTGCTATATGATATTCTGAAAGTGTTACTATAAAAATCTGTACACTATTTGCGTAATCCATGAATTGGGCATCGATGATGGTTTCTCATTGAGTTCGCAAACTCACCCAAAATTGCAACTATTTTTCAGGATTGAAGAGTACGCCGTTAGACAAACGGGAGTATGCCACCTGCATGCAAGTCAGAGTTCGAGGTCGGGATCAGTTCACGTTTACATTAGTGTCATTCAGTAATGGTGTAAAATCGTATTTCTACATTTTCCGCTGAATAGTACTTTTATTTCAGTGAGTCCCAATTGGCTAATACTGTAATTGTAATGTGATTACTGAAAACATTCAGAAAAATCATTGGGCCCAAATTGGCTATGGATTTTTGTGCATAAGATGGTTTACATACTGTTGAGTGTCTGTTATGACTGAAATTGTGTATGATTGAACATGTTTTCGTGTTAAATCGGACCCAAATTGCTTACTGAATTTCGCATATACAAATGTTTTCAAAAGAAAAATGTCATACTGAGTTTTCGGACTATAATTGACTGCTCTAGCATACCACCCTCGTAAGGCACGAGCTCGGATATCACCCTCGATGTCGAGTTTGGGTCTTGTGGGAGTGGGATGCTACACAACTTTTCTAAACATCAGAGTAGGTGACAATATAAATATAACATTCTCTAATATGATTTTAATAACTTACCAAGAAGTAATGCAATCAGTCTAAACAGAATCCTAAAAACAGGAAGTAGAATCCAAATGCTTCTCATTTTCTTGGTGGCAGATAACTTATCACTCTTAATAAGCTCAAAATTTTTTCCCTTAATTTATTATTCACTCTAATACTTTGAATTGTTCATCATACCAAATAGAAAAGTTTCAGTCCTTGTTATCCTACACAACAAAACATGTTGTCATTATTCTTAAAATAAAATTAATTAACTCAAGAATTAAATAAATGCAAAATAATTTAACATTCAACACACTCTACACTTTCTACAATCAAAAGAATCTCCTCTCATAATTCTAATCTACAATAATGAAAATGTTGCACATGTTTAGGAATATTAGAAGAGGCAATTGTATTGTTTTCTATTTAGTTTATCATACAAATGTTTAGCTTATAATACATTTAAATTAAAATAAAAATTAAATTCAAAATTATGAATAACCCTTGTTACATAACTATATAGCATATAACAAAGTAATTTTACTAAAAATTGGATAGTGTCTTTATACTAGCATAAGATATTAGTTGTTAGTTGATCTAAAGTTATTAGTAAGAACTAATAGACCAATAATATATAACCAAATCTTAATGAGAAATTATCAAAATTTTAACATTTTAAATAAAATTTATAAAATAAAAGAAATCTCGATAACTATGGTCTATGCAAACAAACAAACAAGGTGAATGAAAGAAAATAAATAAAATTAGATGCTTAGTTACCATAAAATTATAATGATTTGACTTTAACAACTAACAAATTTGGATAACAACTAGTTTATTTTTTTAAGATTTAGAATTTTAAATATGAGCTTTTATTGAATTATTTCCTAAATCTAACTTAATGAATTAGAGTGTAGTATCATTTTGGTCTATCTTCTATTATAATTTTTAATGTTTGGTTAAAATAAAATAGTTTGTGACAATGGGTTATATTACAAGGTAATTAGTAAATTTTACAGTATAAACTCTTAGAAAATTTTGAAAAAAGTAGAAACTAACATACCTATAACATTATTGATCTAAAAAAGGTAGATGTTTGTGCATTAAGAGTAAATATAGAACACATCTGGGATTGCATACGCCCTCTTTGCTTTCTCGGAGGTCGAGAGTTAAGCTTGAAAATGAAATTATAGGTAGATAGCAACAAACAAATTGGTGATAAGCCTGAAAATGAAATGAAATTCGCAAGTTTAGTCAATGTGCATTCTTTATATCAGTAAGGTATGCCCTTCCCTTCCCTATAGTCAAATAACTTTACAAGAAATGTATAATTGTCTTATAGGTTAACAATTAAGATCAACCTCAATGAATATTTAAAAAGTTTCATGCACTCCCCGTTCGAGCATTCGTGGATATATTGCCTTGGGCATGTTTAGGTTTTGTGACAAGTCCTCTGGTCAATACTTGAGTATAGTTTAAGAAATTTTATACTACTCAACAACAATTTCTTAATCAGTTTGGATTAAGATATTAGTGCACTACAACAAAACTACGCTTTTTGCGTCGTTTTTAAAGTAGACGTCACGAATGGTGTGAGGATTTCGTGACGTCCGGTAAGACGTCATGAAATATTCGCAGATTCTGCGATGTTGTATTCAGAAGTTGCCAAAAAAAAAAGTTTTTGACGTCGTCTTAGTAGAAAGACGTGCCAAAATAGAAAACACGACGTTTGTTAGAATTAAACGTCGGGAAAGGCCAGGTCCACGTATTAATTTATCCCCTTCCCCACCAAATGAGACGACATCGTGTTGCCGTCCCCCATAACGACGTCGTCTCATCTTCTGTGTAAATGAAAATCAGAGGTTAGAGCTTCATTCTCCCGCCCGCGCTTGGAATCGATCTGTGGAATCTGTCGCCTTTCGTCTTCCTCCACCTTCCCTCTGTCATCCTCTGTCGCTCTTGAAATCTGTGGAGTTGGTGTCACCAGTTTTTGAGCTTCTGTCATTTACAGTAAGTCATCGAACGACTTTGCTTGCGATTAATGTGAGTCGATTGTAGTTGACGATTTAATCTGGGTTTAAGGTTGCTTAATCATTTATTTTGATTATCTGTAACACAATGCATTTGGGTTTGCATTGTGTGACAGTATCTTCTTCCCAGCCTTATGTTCATCTGCCTTTTCATTCCTATAGCCTTTTCGCCGTCTCAACTTATAACTTTAACAGTGCATATAACTGTTATTCCTACAGGTTCAAAAGATCAATCAACTGTGGTGTCATTAGCAGTGGAGCAAATTCTAGAGGTAATTAACCTTCTATGCTATTGTTTTATTTTGGAGTTCATGTTTGTTGTTGGCTTTCCTTTGAATGGTCTTCGATTGAACTGAGGTTGAACTTAAATGTTTGTTTAGCTTCTGGTGGACTTCAACATCTTATTTTGATCCAATGGTGACTAGCTTATGCTAGTCACCATTGAACTCATTGAAAATTAACATATATAGTTTGGCTGAATATATACTGTCATTTATTCATTTTGAATAACAATATTAATGTAAAGTTTAGACTTTAATCTCCCATTAATTTCCTATAGATTATGGAGTCTTCAATATCTGAATATACTAAGTAAATTTCACTATGCTTTTAATAACATCCCCTAAAATGTTATAGTCATCCTTTTGAGATCCATAACCATGCTACAGTCTTTTCAATCCACCTTGACTTGCATTTACTTTGAATCCTGCTACTCTTTTGTGTCAGTGCCTAACTACATTAGATTCCAATGTTGTATTTATTATCCTATGATATTATAATGATCATACATTGCTTATATGTGGTTGTTGTCAGTATTTAGCTAATTGGTAGTCTATATCGATAACTAGATTTATATTCTTGCTAAGGTTGATGCCATTAAATAGAATTTCTTGATGAGGTTTAAGGTATTGTAAGTCCGCATGTGGCAGTCTTGAGTCTGATTTTGAAAAGATCTAGCATTCTTTCTCTCTATATGGCATATATACAATATCATAGTGCTATTTTAAAGATATTAAAGTCATTGTTATTAGAGAACATTAGCTTGGTTGATCACTTTATAATTCTCAATCATTTTGTTTCTACATAGTAGATGATCCAATGGAATAAGCAACTTTGCTAGTTCCAATGGAAGAATAATATGTATGGGTGAGAATAGGACATACAAAATTTGCTTACAAGTGGACTAGGACATACTAAAATTTGCTTATAAGTGGAGGTAAATAAAGTTTTACTAGAAACAATTAGGCTCAAAAGATTAAATGAAGATGGGAACTTAATGGAGTCTAAATTGATGTTATATAATAGAAAAAAATTGTACAAACATAAATAAAATCTATATAAACTAACTAGGAAAAGGATAAGAGATCTAACAAAGGGAAACAAATTGTTTTAATGATGTATAAGAGAAAAGAGTGCCATTAATTAATCATGATCTAGTTCCTATTCCATTATGCAACCAATTTCAATCCATACCTATTGATTCAATTATTGTAGATCAAGATTTGAAGTAAAGGGGAAAATTTTCATTATTAAATTAAAAAATGACCAAGAAGGAGAGCCAAAAGTAAGGCTAAAAAAAGCTTTAAGTCTTTTACCACCTCTTAATTTTAATAATCACATGAAATGTTAGGGATATCAATTTCCTAATAAGTAATGGTTTTAACTATTTAATAAAAATAAGCCAAATTTAGTTAAATTACTAGAAACAAAACTAAAAGCAAGCAAGTTTAGAGGAATCTATAGTTTCTTAGAAAATCATAGATAGCTTTAGCAAACCATTAATCCTATTATAATCGAAGAATTATAGTGGCATATGACCTTAAGTTATTAAAGATAATCTATATTAGCTTCTTAGCTTAATTATTTCATCTAAAATTATTTCAAATACATGACCCTTTAGATTTAATAATTATCTAACCAATAATAAATGCATTGAATAGAATGAAATTTAGCAATACTACAAGCAATATCGAAATAAAAAGGAAAACTTTAAAAACAAGCTAAGAGATCTCTATGCAGATGCAAACAATGACAATTTAAAATTGAAAGAGAGCATAACATTTTAGACTTATAATCAAGCTCTTGAAAATCGTCACTCTAGAAATAGAAAAAAATCAAGGGAAGGTTGGAGATAGAAATACAAGATACATTAATAATGTAATTCTAATCAAAAGTAACACTAATAAAATAGACACACTGCCATAGACTAACGGCATGACCTAAAACAAACAATCTAACTTGAAGAAGATTTTCTACAATAACTTCAAGAATACATTAAATAGATCCGCTAATGGTGTTTCTTCTTTATAGTATCTAAAACATTAATAATTAGCTCAATTAATACAAATCAAGTTAAATGGCTCTCCAAACCTTTCAATAAAGATGATATAGGCATGGATCTCTATAGCTTAAACGTAAACAATATAGTAGGGCCTAGTCGAAACATTGTCTATTTTTCTAAAAAAATACATGGCATCTAGTTGGAAGTCTAGTCTCAAAGGAAATCTTAAAACCTCCCTCAAAGGATAAAATGTTTAAGTGGACAAAGCTTTTATTTTCCACATTCCTAAGAATCCTAACCCTTTTATCATGTAAGATTATAGACCCACATCTTTTTATAATGTAATATACTAGAGAATTTCTAAGATGTTAGTCGCTAGATTGAAAGTAACCCTAAGCTCAATCATTAATCCAATTTAAGTATCATTCATTCAAGGAGGAATATAGGATATAATATACTCTTGATATAAGAAACGTGAGGATTCTATAGAAATAAATTAATAAAGAGTTATATGATGAAAATAGACATGCACAAGGAATTTGATAATGTTAAATAGAATTCATCCTTAATGTAATATAGGTTCTAGGATATCCAAAACAATTCGTCAAATTAATAGATCTATATATCATAACAACATCCTATAACATTATGGTGAATAAAGAGCTTACACAATTATTCAATAAAGAAATAGGCTAAGGAAAATGGATTGCTTATCCTCTTATCTATTCATAATTTTATATAAGCTCTATGAAAGTTAATTGACAAGTACATCAATAATAAGGATCCTTCAAGTAGTATTATAAATGCAAAATGATAAAGATACATCACTACTCATTTACAAATGATGTAATTCTCCTATATGCTGCTTATGCAAAGTTATTAAGGACCCTGAAACAATTATATAGAAGTAAAATGATATATTAGGGCTAGCAATCACCATCAACAAGATTTGTGCCTATTTTTCATCATGTAATCCAAAGCTATCAAATTAAATTTCGAACATTTTTGGTTTAGAACTTGAGAAACTACCGTTTAAATAACTTAGTATCCATATAATAACAAAAAGACTCATGTCCAAGGATTGTTAATCATTATTTAATTTCATTCACAGAATAGATGACAGATAGATCAACAAAAACATTTTATATATAGGTATATTGTAATTCGTTATTTCCATTCTCAATAATTTGACATGTATGTTAGAGCTCACACTTATACCTCCCTCAAAACCTAATCATAGCAATTAAATTTTTTTTCAAGAATTTTCTATTATTAAGAGAAGCTCACGATACTACTTAGGCCAAAATCAAGTAAACAAGTGTATGTACTCCAAAGGATGAAGTGTATTGGAAATCAATTCATCAAAGTAATAAGCAAATGCTAACGTTAAAAGAATCTAGAAGCTATATTTATAAAAAAGAAACTATTTAGGTTTAATTGATGCATACACAATTTGTTAAAGGAGAAAACTTTTGGAAGTTCAAACCAAAAGCAAAAAGCACATTAGTAATACTTTGAATGCTAAAGCTAAGGGAATGATTTAGCCTTTAAATAAAGTTCTTAATAAGGAATGACAATTATACCTCATTTTTTGGAATAGATAAGGACCCCTCTATAAGCTCCCAAAATTTAACCATCTAATGCCTATACTTATAGAGGATGCTAAAGTGAAAAAGAAATGATATAAGGGAAAAAAAATTAAGGATGTAATAACTACAACTTCACTTCTATAATGGAACAAATACTAGCAATTAACCTTAAGTCCATGAAGACAATTCAATTATATGGCTAGCATACAATTCTAGGTTAGTTCCTCGAAACATCTTGTTTGGAAATTTATCGACTCACTCTTCGAAAAATATCTTAGAAAATTTGACTCAACATGACAGTTGCAATTCAAAAGCCTCTTTTATTCTCTAGCTTGCAACTAAATAGAGATTTAAAACATTGGATAGGCTAAAAGGAATCCTAATTATTGGATCAAACTTTCTCTATAATAAAGAATAAGAGAACATTAATCATTGTTGTTTCAAATGCAATTACATATTAATCTTATAGAAGAGGAACAAGAGATTATTATGCACTTGTTTTTTAAATACAATTACACATCAATCTTATGGAAGCAAGTACTAGACTTTTGTAATTGCCAATGCATTTAGGATGATTAGATAAGGATGATTGTGTGGGTAAACAAATTCGATTACAAATCTAAAGGTGACAAAAATTGTTGAAGATCACATTTAACTATTGTGTTTATGCAACATGGATGGAGAGAAACTTAAGGAATTGTTCAAAACATCCAAAAAAAATATTAACAATATGTTTTATAATATTTAGAGTTGGATTGAACAAATTATTTATGCAAAAGCAATTAATTTATAGATAAGCAGGAGATGAAAGTTAGATGAAATGTAAGCTAATTCCACTAATAAAAATTGAGACTAATTGCATCAGAGATAGCAACCTATGTTCTTCTATTCCTAAGAACATAATAGAATTGAAAACGAAGCTAAGATTTGGTTCAATTTTTAATCAGTAAATTTCCATTCAATCCAAAATAATTTTAAAAAATAGTTAGCACAAAAAGGAAGAATTGTTTAGATACATGTGTGACTAAGAAAGAAAAATAATTAATCATCTTTCATTTTCAAGGAGTTACGTATGTGTCTCTTATATATCTCAAATAACAAGCTGGAAATGTTTACATGCTTTGGTATAGAACTGATAATGTGAGCAGCCAATATTCTCTTGTTCCATCATGGAGACAACATATTAATCCTATTGGTTGTGTTCAAAAGCTTAGATCTCAAATTGCAGACTCTCTTACAAAAGATAAAAATGATTTTTTTCTTCTACCATGATTTAGATTCAATAGCTAATCAAATCTGAACTCACTTTCTCAGCCACCTCCTCAAACAAAACTTCCTGCAGATGGTTTCAACTTTAGCAACAAGGTTAGTCCTAGTATATTGCTTATAATCATAAGTGGTCGTAAGCACTCCAAGAAGGCTAGGTTTGGTACTTATTCCATAAGCATGAAATAAGTACTAAACCTAGCCTTCTTACTATTATATAGTCAATAATAAAGAGTGTGATGTAATTTATTCTAATCTTAACCAAAATACTTATTCGTGGTTGATGACAGATACTAGTTGCAAGTGTGAGGAGGAGATAGTTAGAGGTGCCATTGGAAAACAAGAACCAGGTATGATAACTTATAATATAAAGTTGCTCGATTGTTAATTGTTATGTTTGCATTCATACTTTAGTTATGAGGTTTGCTATATGAGATGCCACATGGTGTTTTCTTGTATTTATGCTAAAGTAAGGATCCTGCATTCATACATAAATAGATAAATAAAATGTCATATTTTGCTTAATTTGTTTTATGAATTTTTTTATTGCTCTCTCCCTAGTTCTCCGTATAGTTTATGAAATAGCAAGGCAAATTATACATATTAGTATGTGTAGAGCAACGGCCTAATTCTTAGATACGTAGGTTAGCAAAAAATAAGTTTTGCTACGTTAACAGTTAGCTGTTCTACAACTTCATTTAGGTACGTATTTAACCTTTCCTCATCCTTCGCTTACTAACATAACATAATGTTTTCATTTTTAGATTGAATTGATAGGTATTTATTGCTCTATGGACAAGAGTTGGATGAACAGTGTTAGGGTTTCTCGTGAATATATTGATGGAGTAAGGATGTTTATGACTTTTGTCGTTGGAAAAAAGGCAAAGAGTGTGACATTTCATGCCCTTGTGCATGTTGTATGAATTGTTATAAGAGATCTCAGACAAATGTGTTTGAACATTTAATGCAATTCGGCATTGACCAATCATACACCCGTTGGGTTTTACACGGTGAAGTGCCAACATATAGATTTATGCCTAGGGAAGAAAGGCTTGACATTGGCAATGTTGACATAGATGGGACGGACATTGATATTAATGAAGGTGATAGCGATGAGGAGGATCATGGGATGCAAGCTTTGCTTGATGATGTGGGTACTTTCGTAAATGATCATCCAATTAATGAAGGCAGAAGGAGTCGTCCTACAGGCATTGAACATTCTACTATGGGTGGGTTTCATGAATTGTTGAGTAAAGCTACTGAAGAGTTGTACCCGGGATGTACGAATTATTCAAAGTTGTCTTTTCTAATGAAGTTGCTTCATTTGAAAGTGTACAACAATGGAGCAATAAGTCATTTGACATGTTACTTGCTCTGTTGAAGGATGTATTACCGAATGGTAAATCTTTGCCGAAGTCCTATTATGAAGCAAATCAATTCCTACGGAGCCTAGGCTTGGGTTATGTGTCGATACATGCATGTAAGTACGATTGTATCCTATATTGGAAAGAGTATGAGGACTTGGAAAGTTGTCCCCAGTGTGGAAGATCAAGATGGAGAGTTAATGATGGCAGGGGTAAGAAGATACCACATAAAGTATTGCGGTACTTTCCATTACAGTCTAGATTACAACGATTATTCATGTCAAGTAAGACCGCTAAAGAAATGGCGTGGCATAATGATAGGCCTAAAGGTGACAGTTATAACATGGTTCATCCTTATGATGGAGAAGCTTGGAAGAGCTTTGATGAGCTATATCCTGAGTTTGCCAGAGAACCACGTAATGTTAGACTAGGGTTAGCAACTGTTGGATTCAATCCACATGGTAATTTGTCCGTTTCATATAGTGTGTGGCCTGTTGTTCTCTTAGCATACAATTTACCCCCTTGGATGTGTATGGATGAGTCATTCTTTATGCTATCGTTGGTTATTTCAGGTCCGAAAGCGGTCGGTAGAGACATTGACGTCTATATGAGACCACTAATAGATAAGTTAAAGAAGTTATGGGAGGATGGTTTTGATGTATTTGATGTTTCAAAAGGAGAGAATTTTCGATTGCATGCAGCTTTAATGTGGACTATTAATGACTTTCCAGCCTATGGTACTGTTTCTGGCTGGAGCACAAAAGGCTACATGGCATGTCCTGTTTGTAACAAGGACACTCCTTCTTGTAAGTTAAGAAGTAAGATTGGATACTTAGGTCATCGTCGTTTTCTTCCTTATAATCATCCATGGAGGAAAAGCAAGAAGTTTGATGGCAAGTGTGATCATCGGCCTATACCTAACTTCATTAGTGGAGATGATATGGTGGAACAATTAAGTCATATGCAGAATATATGTTATGGCAAGCATCCCAACAATAAGAGGAGAAGGAGATTGGAAGGAGAGTTTAATTGGAATTAAAAAAATGTATTCTTTTTAAACTACCATATTGGCATAAGTTAAGATTAAGGCATAACCTTGATGTCATGAATATAGAAAAGAATATTTGTGATAATATCCTTGGAACTTTGATGAATGTTGAAGGTAAAACCAAAGACACAATCAAGGCTCGGCTTGATTTGGAAGATATGAATATTCGAAAAGAATTACACTTGATAAGAGCAGTTGATGGAACTATTGTTGGAAAACGTCCAGCATGCTATACAATGACTACCGATGAGAAGAAGAAGTTTTATGAGTTTGTAAAGCAGGTGAAGTTTCCAGATGGTTACGCATCGAATATATCTAGATGTGTTAATGTTGATGAAAGGAAGATTACTGGACTTAAGTCTCATGATTGTCATGTGTTGTTACAAAGCATTCTATCATTAGGAACGCGTTCTATCTTGAACAAAGATGTGACAGGTGTTTTAATGGAGTTGGGGGACTTCTTTTGCCAAATTTGTAGACGAAGTCTGAATAAGGATCAGGTAAAGAATATGTGTCTTGAGATTACTTTAATCTTATGCAAGCTTGAAATGATATACCCACCGGCGTTCTTTGATGTGATGGTACATTTGGCTATTCATTTGCCAAATGAAGCCTTACTTGGTGGACCAGTTGTGTACAGATGGATGTATACAATTGAGAGGTATTATTTTCATTAATCTTATTACATCAAAGATTTAAGTAAATAGTGGCCTATCGATTTATGGTTAATCATTTGTTCAGATTCTTAGGTACACTAAAGGGATTTTTTAGGAATAAAGCACGTCCAGAAGGGTCAATTGCAGAAACATATGTTGTTAAAGAGTGCATGACATTCTGTTCAATGTATCTAAAAGGAATTGAAACCAACTTCAAGGTGCCAGAGCGCATCAATGATATGGTTGATGGTAGTGACATTTCGGTATTTTTTCAACAATGTAAGCCGATTGATGCTTCCAAAGCAATTGTTCTTCCTACAAATGAGCTAGAGATTGCACATTGGTATGTGCTTATCAACTGTCATGAGATTAGGCCCTTCATTGAGTAAGTTTGTCTAACCTTTTGTCAAATTACGATATGACATAAGTTAAGATATCTCATATAATATTGATTGACTTTATGATGACCCATAGTGAGCACATGGATGAGCTGAGGCAATAAAGTCCATTGCATGTTGATAGGAGACATAGAGAACAATTTGCTTCATGGTTAAAGCATCGGGTGAGAAGAAAGTCTGTGCATGGGCTTAACTAATAATTATATATAATTAACTAATTTTCATTTCTTGTTATAGAGGATGACATTAACTAACTCCCGTGAAGGACATATGTTTGAGTCGTTGTATACATTGGCATGTGGACCTCATGGCTTGGTACAAAAGTATAATGTATGCAATACAAATGGCATGCGATTTCGCACTGAAGCCCATGATGTGCGAAGGATTACACAAAACAGTGGTGTTGCAGTGTTAGGAAATTATGGGGAAGATAATATAACATTTTATGGGATGCTGGCAGATATTATAAGGCTTGAATATGTTAGAGGTAAAAGTGTTTTGCTTTTCAAATGCAAATGGTACGATCTTGGGAATACGAATATGAGGGTCAACGACATTCTTAAAAGCATCAACGTTACAAAGTTTTGGTTCAAGGATGACCTATTTATTTTGGCAAACCAAGCAAAGCAAATTTTTTTAGTGGAAGATTTGGTACTTGGTTCAAATTGGCGGATTGTTCAAGAATGTGAAGTTAGACGTGCGTATGACATCCTATTGCATGGTAGTGAAGAAGATGCAGATGACGTTGAGGAGTCTTCTGATGTTCGAGTGGAACTCAAGGAATGTTCCTTAGAGTTTTTAGATCGGACTGATATTGCTTTTGATGTAATAAATAATGTTGTGGTGAATTCCACGCAACGTTTGAATGATGATTTGGATGACTTAGAGACAAGCAGTAGTGAGAATGAATGTGATATTGTATATGAAGAGTCCACTGATGACGATGATGAATAAATTCTTATTATGCACTTATATGTTTGTTGATCTATTTTCATTGCTTAATCACATGTGCATGTTTAAGGTAAGTAATATCACAAGTAGAGGACTTCATAAGTAATCAAACAGACCAACAAAGATACTCGTCAATAGCATCAACCATGTAGAGGACTTCATAACCCTTCTTCTTCAACTTCTCAATGATCTAATCTGCACTGTTTCATGCAGCTAAAAATGATGTATCTCTCTTCACTTCATATAGTGGTTTTAAATGTTTATGATTTTCGTACCTATAGGCTTTTATCCCTCTACATTGACAACTTTAACAGTGGAAATCTCTTTAACATTGTAGGTTGCTCATCCTACGGCTGCAAGAGATCACTAATATGTGGTGTCATTTGAAGTGAAGCAATATCTTGAGGTAATTGGCCTTTGCTGCATTTGTTTTATTTTGGAGTAGATGTTTGTTGTTTTATTATGTTCCTATCTCATCTAGTATGTTTTATTTGTTTTATCTACTCCTAAATAAATCCTCACACTATTCACGACGTCTACTTTAAAAATGACGCAAAAAGTATAGTTTTGTTATAGTGATAGGACAAACCGTGATAAAGATATTTGGTGTTATTAGGAAATGTTGTGATTTTTTATGTGTACCGAATTTGAGAATCTCTTTACATGCTTATTGTTCTAGTTATAAAATTGGTAGACATAATATTAATATGATTAAGAGTTTATTGATTGTGATAAATGGGTCTAAACTAGCGGAAAACATCTATTGGCTGATGAAAAACCCCTGTTTAGGAGGAGAAGTTACTGCTTTAGAGTTAGGAAGATAGTATCACATTATGCCACATACAACTAGATCATCTTACAAAACATGGGATAACAGAACTTTGTAAGAGGAAATTATCGAAGGGTTTTCAATATTATATGTTAGACTTCTGAAAGTTTTGTGTGCTTAATATATAGTCTAAAGTGTCATTTTAATACTGACAAGCACAAAACTAAAGGACTTGTAGATTTTTTGCATTTTCATATATAAGGTCTTACTAAAAAGTTTTTGTTGAATGGATATCAATGCTTTGTATGTAAATTGATTTGACATTGCTGCTTAGTATGTAAATTGATGAATTCACATTATAGGTTGAAGTAATATCCATAATGGTATAAATAGTTCGAATCTTGAATGGTTTGAATTGACTAGAAAAAAAGTGTATGACTTACATTTAAGTTAAGGGACTTGATAATGATTAATTTATTTTTCTGTTAGTGTAGATGGAGGATATGTTATTTGACAGAAAGTGTATGCATGATTTAAATAAACTAAATACCTTGTTAGGAAAGGAATTTATGAAGAAGGATTTAAGAGCCATCAGGAAAATTTGCTACTTCATGTCGATGATAGATTGATTGCTACAAAAAGCATACATGATGTTAATAAACTGAATCCCCTATCAGGAAAGGAATTTAAATGAACGTTTTAGGAGCTGTCAACAAAATACTTGGAATGGAGATTCGTAGGTATAGGACCTCTACAAAATTATGGTTACAGTTATATTGAGAAGGTTTTTGACATATTTTTGGAATAATTAGCTCTAAACCAACAAGTTGTCCATTGAAATATCACTTCAGGCTTAACTGAAGACAGATATGATGGTTGAAGACATGTCTAAGATTCCATATGTTAGTGTTATTGGGTGTACGATATATCTGATGATCTGTGCTTTGTTGAATTTCACTTATGCTATAAGTTAGCAAATAAATGATGAATCTTGAATGACAATATTGAGAAGTAATCAAATAGATCTTCAGGTACTTGAGAGGCATGATAAACCAAGAAATTATGTTTAGCACTCAACAATGTAGTTTTTTAATTTATATGAGTTATGTAAGAGATTAACGTAAGATATAACACATAGTATGTTTTAGTTTTGTGGAATGACATATTTATTGGAAATCAATATTTCAGTTTATGGTTATCTTGAAGAAAATTACATGGAAATAAGACGGTGAGGAAGCACTAGGATAGAATAGGTTGAGATACAATACAAAGAGTCTTATATAAAATTTTATTAATAGGATTGGATAAAATAACTGATGTAATCCTATTTTATTAACATAGCAAAATCCAGTCGTTCTTGCTCTAGATTATATATGTCCCATAATTTCCATAACTGTTTTCCAATCCATGTCCTGTGTTGATACTTAGCTTTCCAATACTTTATCTTCACTTGCGGTCACTTAAACTTTTAGGAGCTATTATATCAATTATTTTGCTAACTTAAAACAGAAATTTGATGGATGTGAATGGCATAGAAGCATTACTCCAAGCATATCCTGCAATTTGGACGTTAATGGCATAGAAGCATAGCAAAATTTAATGCATGACATGTAATCTATCTCCATGACATGTAATGGCATAGAAGTTCGATGAAGGGAATCAATCTCTCACAAGCACTAATGATGTTCTGCACATAAATTGGAAAATGATCTAAAAACCTTAGCATTGAATTGTGAAAACATGATACGCATATTAACAAGGCATTGGATTGTGAAAACCTTAGCAAATAACTATCCATAAGCATAATAACACTTTAGCCCATGGCAGAACTTGGAAACACAACCTAACTTGGTTTTGTTTTTGTTTACACAAAGCATCAGCATTCAGTCCATGGCTTTCACCATTTCTTTATATGCATCATCCATGCTTCTCTTTGACTCCTTATGAATGGATTGCAATGCCAATGACATCTATTCAAGTTGTGGCTTCATATTGTGCGTATAAGTTGCAAGTTATTGTATATGAACTCTAACAATTTGTTAATGGAAACAGAATTTTTGAATGGATCCGTGGTTGCTACTTGTATATGCATTTAGAATAAATGTATCTTTCTAGCTCTTGTTTTGTGGATCCTGATGCTTCATTATACTGTTTTTGTGCATGTATGTATCATTACCTATTGCTTCATTATACTGATGCTTCATTATAGCATTTTCGTGCATGCATGTATTTAGAATATGCTTAGTTAACCCTTTGATAAGTTGATATTTTTATTTTATATTTGGTGGAAATTACGTTTTTAATGCAAGATATTTCGATGATTTTGATGGATTTATTTTCTCTCTGTTATTTTGGACAGTAAGGAAGGTTTGTTGATTTGTCGGATTATTTGGGCTTATCCGGAATATTTCAAATGGAGTTCAAAATCATAGGCGGTTCTATCTTTATGGAAGAAAAAGAAAACAACCATCTGTTTTGAAAGTGGATAGAGGTGACTAGCGAGAATCAGGGGGATGAGTTGAAGATTAGCTCCTTATCATTTATTGGGTTGAAGATTTTGTGCTGATTTTGAAGAAGGGACGTTCTACTCTTTAAAAAGGGAAGAGGGCTGTTGGTTTTGGGGGATCCATGGAGAACATATTTTCATTTTCTTTAGTTCAAAAACCAGCCATGATTGGCTAACTCTTTTATTTTCCAGCTTAAGGTCTAGTTGAAGTGCTAGTTCTACGGAAGTGTTGTGAGATCTAAACATTCTTCTCCTTACTCATTTCAATTCTTCAATATTTATTTGTTTCCTGCACTTATTGGGTTATGGTGGATGATTATTTTCTGTTTGATTAAACAGTTTGATCAATAGTTTAGTTGATTTGGATAATAAATTGCTAGTTAATGATATCGAATACGTAATCGTTTGGTTGAGTTAACAATTGTAGCAAATAATATAACTTGATAAGAATCATATTTTCAGGTTATATTAAGGAAACAAATAATCTAATTTGAATAAACTACGCGTGTGGTTTATTGGTTAGGATCGTGTCTTTCTCATTCTTAGTGCTGTCAATAAATTAAATCTTATACGCGAGTTAAGATTATTTGTTGGTAAGAGATTAATCAAAGCTCGTTGCCTTGTTTAATCTAATTTACAGAAAGATTAAGTTGTTAGAAGCGTTTTCAACAACTATAACTGGTATATTGATTTAATTGATGATTTTATTTTAGCATCCATGATAGACACCATTGAACTAGCATGGAGATGACCTTTGGCTGGAATGAATTCTTAAATCTATTTTCTCTATTCTTATTGTTATAATCGTTCAGTTTCTCCAATTAAAACCCCCCATTTTTAGTTTTCTTTACTAAATTCTTCTAGTTTTCAAAAGAATATTATTAATCTCTAGTCTCTGTGGATTCGACCTTACTTGCCATTTTCTACAATTATTTTGTAACTTGGTAGTAGGATATTTTAATTGGTGGCTTCGACACCTATCACCCTTAGAATATGAAATGGTGGCTTAATATTTCGAAAATGCTTTTGATACAAGTTCAGTATTTGACATCAACCTTTTGGAAAGCTTTTGATCTAGTTTTTGATCTTGTGTTCTCTAAGCATGCATAACAAATGTATACAGGTATAACACCTAACATAACTTTTTCAAGACATGTGAAACCAAATAATTGGATAATTGAGCAACACAAAGGTTGGAAAACTAGCATTGAAAGAACAACTGATATAGATTATGAGATTAGGCTTGTGAACTCGATGAAGGATTAGGTTTGTGATTTGGAAAGCTATATTGCATCAGTTATTAAACCAGCATGTTTCATACCCCAAAATCCCCTACAATCCCCTAATATGTTTACAAAGTCTCTTAGTAACTATGAATCTGATGCAGATATGCCTATGTTTGAGGTTTAAATGATGACCATTTTACATTTACTTTCAACAACATGCACTTTCTTGATATACTTGACAGTAAACAATGCCTCTTAGCTGGAACTTTTATACATGATACAAGTAGAGATTTTAATGAATAGAGTCTGTTGAGAATGCAACAAGTTCTTAACTATAATGAGAAGGAACATGGATTTAAGCTGAATGCAACAATGTCAAAAGTGAATGCAACAATGCCATTTTAACAGAACAATAAAATTTAAGTTGATACATATTATTGTGGCCTAAATGTGTGTAATGACAATGAATAGTTCATCCTTAAATTCTCAATCATGTGCTTCTTTTATAAATGGCAAGGGTATAGGCATCACATTGTATACATTCCCAATCATCAAGCTCTTCATTAAGAATCAGTTTCTTGTTTTCTTGTGTTCTTGTTTTCAACTATTGTTTTTGCAGATTGTATTCAAATACACAGTAAGACACATCATCTATCTCTCAATTTCTCCATATAGCAGGTAATATGTGCAATGAATTTTATGTATTTATGAATGTTTGGTTAATGACATAGGTTCATAACATCTTGTTTTTGCTTACAGTGATGTTGATGTGAATGACATAGGATTTATGCACTAATGTCGATGTGAATGCAGATTGTATTGACATGGGACCTGGTCTACCCAAGAAGAAGAATAAGGCTGCACCAAGTACCTTAGTACCTACACAACTGCAGTCGCGGTATCGTCAGCTAATTGGAAGTGCAGCTAATGAGCTATGTGCTCGTACACAACCACAAGATAAGACACCTGCACCTGCACCTACAACTACACAGGCACAAACTCACACGCGTGCACCTGCTGATCGTACTGCAACACCAAGAGAAGTCAATTCTATGCCTAGTATTCGTCCTAGAGATAAGTATGAACAAATTTTGAATATGTGACGCAATATTAGCACTCCGTCAATACACTCTTCCTTCCGGTGTAGGCTCCTCTTCTGCAAGTACTGCAGGTATGATCTTAACATTAATTAGATTTATCATCAATTGTTATATGCTAATTATAAATTATTCTTTTGCTATTTTAGGATCCACAAATAATGAAAAAAAAAAAAGGGTGTCACGAAAGGACACGGATTAGCAAAGATTAATAAGACGACAGGTAAAAGATTGGAGATAGAGATCTCCCCTACTGAAGGACGACCAACCAACTCCGTACAGTCTGCCAAATTATCGAGTGAGATTGGTGTGATATCCCGAACTTTTTGCTCAGAAGAACAAAATTTTCAAAATTATCGATGACGAATTGAACATTGAATTGGACAAGTTAGACGTAAGTATTCTAAACCAATCCAATTTGTACGTGTTTTCCATTTGGTTAAAGCGTTGACCAATAACTTATAATTTTTGCGAAAAGTTGGACATCGAGGAATGAGGACCCACGAAATAAATCCACGTCGCCGTGAAGAGGTTTCTTTCATTAAGGTCTAAAAATCAAAGGTATAATTTAAAAAGGCATTTTACCAAGCACGGAAAGGATGTGAAGCCGGATAGTGTCACATTGGCGAAGTGGATGGATTTATGTGAGTATTGGGAGCAATCAGTTACAAAGGTTAGTTCTTATTCAGATAAAAAAAACTTTATTTCACAACTTCTTTCATAACTAATTATATTTTAGTATTTATGATTTATGATTTATAGATGTTATAATAGATTTTCCTACGTGTATGATTAGGACAAAAGTCGGAAAGCCAAACTGGCTAGGAGTCAGGTCAAATGTCCACCAAACTCTGGCTCCAAGGCCTTTGTAGCGATACGACATGAGATTGTGAGTTATCATATTTTTAATTATATTTTACTTTGATTGACATTTACAAATTTATGAAAAGCATTTCTTGTAATATTTTTTTACAACAGAGTGACAGGGATGGAGAAGAGTGTGACCGGATGAAGCTATGGTATCACACTCATTATGATGAAAGTAAAGATCAATGGACAACTGTCGAAAACAAAGCAAAATGGGTGAGTACATAGTTCATTTACAGATATTTGTTAAATGAGAATGTGTATGTAATTAATTCTTACTTTTTTAGGAATTAATGTGTAATGAAATGACACATTTAATAGAACAAGGTCATCCGATGACAGTAGATGAAGTGTGCGATAAAGTCCCGGCACTGTAATGCATTACATTATTGGCATGGGAATTGGGCATCGACCACAAGGGAATACTTCGGCCAGAAAGAGACTTCGAGACGAATTAGAAGAGTCAAAGAGGGCTAAACAGGAATTGCAGTCTCAAGTCGATCAATTGACTAAACAATTTAAAGAAATGCAGGATCGATTGGAACTTTTATGTTCTACACATAATGTTCGTTCAGACTAAACATGTACTCATTTTGATATATTAAACACTTATGACGTTTTGTTTATTTTAATTTTCGTTTTATGAAATATTCGGGAATTGCAATTTAAATAATAAATTTTTGCATTTATTCAAGTCTTGTTATATATGAATAATTATTAAATTTCATTATATATTCAAAATATTGTTGAATTATTAAAAATATTCATAAATAATATTTAATAGTTATTAAATAAATATTATTTTAATATTTATTTAAATTTAAATTTAGCAAATAATTAAATAAAATTGTTTCCTAAATCTAAAACATATTTAAACAAAAGCTAATAACAAATCAACTTTATTCAATTAAAATTTTCTCCAAAATTTAAAAATTAAATTTGATTAAATTATAAATTTTTCAATATTCGATCAATTAAAACAAATCACAAATTTTTAATTTATATTAAACCATTATTAACAAAATTTACCAAAATTATAATAAATTAATTATATTTTAATAAATACTTGACAATCCACGACGTCTATTTATTAGACGTCGCAGATTGTCAAGTTTCTGCGACGTCTCCCCAACGTCGTCCAAAAGCAAACAATCCCTGACGTTTTCTCCAAACATCAGGAATTATATGCCTCTTTTTTGACGTCTTCATCAACGTCGTAGAATTGATAAGCCTTCTACGACGTCTTTACTCAGATGTCGGCGAAACCCATTACCTACCTACCATCTATGACGTCTATTGTGACGTTTTCTACGACGTTTATAGAACTTTTACAACGTTTATCAGACGACGCAAAATATATATATTTGTTGTAGTGGTGGTTTAGCGCTTTTTTGGATTGATAATTCATAGGCGACTTAAAAACACATGATTACGTTGGTAATAATATAAAAACCAATCTGAATCATTTTCGTGAACATTAGAATTGTAAGCTTTTCTTTTTTTTTTTCTTCTAACGTTACTCTCCATTGATTGAATCTAGTATGGTATATAATATTAAGATTTAACTACTTGAGAGCAAACAATTTCTACCACAAAACAATTTCGTATATATTTAGAACTTGAGAGCATAAATATTTTCAATGTATGCATATTTTTAGATTCCATAAGCTTACAGCAGTATTTATATATATTCTCCAATTTTCACATAATACATAAGCCAGGTGTAACATCCACGAAGTGGTTCAAGGGAATTAGAAATTAAAAGTGGTTCAAGTACAATGAGCAGAAGAAAACAGCGGAGCAGTGGAAAAAGAAAAAGAGAAAAATGAAATGGAAACTATAGACAGATACGTGGCCCTGAATAGGTACTAGAAGCCATATCCTACTTCTTAGTAATAATCCTCCACGGCTGTCACTGACCCACTACTGCTTCTCCCCCCCTCTCTCTCATTCTTATTGATTTCAACTGTTTCATATAAACCAGGGAAACGTCTTCTTCTGCACAGACAGAGAGAGGTATTATAGAGGGTTAATTATAATGAGATATGGTAGGTTTAAGTGTAGTCTTAGAGCCCCAGAAGAGTGGTGTTAACAAGAAAACTCCACAAATTATCAACAAAGCCACTATGATTATCACCAAACCTTCTCCTTCTTCTTCTTCTTCTACATCTTACTCTTCTTTCCCAGTCCCTTCTTTTCTTCAACAATGCTTTCTTTGCAGCCAAAAGCTCTTGCCTGCCAAGGATATATACATGTACAAGTAAGCTGTTGCCATGTTCTTTTATTTTCTGCGAAGCACGCAGATCTTAACCCGTGAAGGCTCAAGCACTTTAATTTTCAACCTATAGATGGGATCTTTTTGTTTTTTTTGGCTAATCTTTTTAATGGGTTTCGTCTATTTTTGTGTTACATATCCATTTAACTACTTGTTTCCTGATTTATGTAGAGGAGACAGAGCGTTTTGTAGCGTGGAGTGTAGGTGCAAGCAGATATTTATGGACGAGGAAGACAGTCTAAGGAAATGGAACTGTTCATTGACGGCCATGAGACCAAGCTCTGCCCCTTCTTCATCTTCTTCTTCATCGTCGTCATCATCAGTCGCCTCTCGCAACCGGAAAAGCACCAGAAACCGACCGGTGGGTGGTTTCGTCTATTGAAACCTGTGGGAATGAGTACTAAAGGAGAGACCGATAAAACGAGCAGAGAGTAGGGTAGTTTTTTGTTCTCGTTTATTGGTCGTCCTTCTATAATTATATTCAAGTTTTATCCTCTCTACCTTTTGGAAGTGACATTCTCGCCCTCTTTGATTTTATTATTTTGAATGGAAGCATAAAATATATTAAAGGCGGCATTACATATGATGAGCTGAATCGATGGGAGCTCATGGTTTGATTGTTTCCTAATTACACGTTAAAGATCTAAAAGGATATATTTAGCTTCTAGGTAGACGAGCTTTAAATGAATGTGATATTAGTCATGGTGTTTACGTTAGTTTCGTTCTCATTGATTCAAGAGCTTTAACGTAAATATAAAGAGTGCTATCATTTTCTTGGGACAGGCAACTTTCTTGTTTGGTTGCTACCGAGATGGTGATGAAATCAAATAGGTTGACGTGAGTGGTTCAATATTTTTATCCTTTAATTAAAGGTTTCGAGTTTGAGTCTTGAAAATGAAAAAATTTATTTAGCCAATATTTTATCTTTTACGGGCTGACCCAGTATGAGTAAAGATTAGTCTGAGAGTGAATAATTTAAAGATACTTTCTTATAATTAGGACCCTTTTAAAATATTTCGTTAGTAAAAAAAAAAAAAAGTGGCGATGAATGGGAAATAGGGTTGGATGCTTCTGATGCGCGCATATTAGTCAAATTGTAGAGGTAATACCTTAGATTGCGCACTCAGAGGACAGTGTGTCACTTAGAGGGAACATTTTGTTGAAGATGGCAAGGGAATCAAGAAAACAACTTTATGGTCCCCATAACTTAAGAGACCGTTTTGTCAAAAAAGCAAATTCGACTTTACATTTTTCTTTTCTTAATTAGTGAGTAAGGTATCCTTTTGCATGGCACGGTTGCATGTACGTGTCCTATTGTTCGTGGCAGGCAAAATAGATAGCAGTACTACTTATCCTAGAAAAGAGTTGAGGTTTGGTCCTAATGCCACTGTTTAGTTCATTGTTTAAGAACCCACGGCCTATATAAAGATACAGGGGGCAAGTAGATGTGTTTAATGGGACTAGAGACCACTCCTACCCCAGCTCAAAATTGAATTGAACCAAACGTACAAAGAACATTATAATATTAAGGTTAACGGTAACAACATAAATGAGGAAAAGGAATGAGAAGAAATAGGTGAAACGATATTAAATCATCAACTGTATAATCACGATAGAGGACGAGTTCAATAGCATGTGCTAATATTGTCAAGCTATATGGTAAGAAATATGTTTAATTAGCATGATTAATGTAAACCAGACTATATATGTGCTTTCCCTCTACACGTATTTTTGGCAACAAGTGGGAAATAAAAGGCAAAGCTAGCTTGGAGAACGAGGACTGAATCTGGAAAACAATGGGAAGAATTTCGTGACATAGGCTGAGTGAAATGTACAATATGTTGTTACAAAAAATTTACAATTGTGTTGAGAAGCTGATATGATAAAAAGATCCAAGGACTTGGGACCATGGAATCTTATACTTTACTATGCAGCTTTGGTCTAGTTGGAATCAAAATAAATACGAGGACAAACCAAAATAAATAGGAGGAGTTGTAGGGGCCTAATGGTTTCATATGGAATAAATAGGGCTGCACTTGTCTTTATATCCAAATCCCCTACCTGGAAAAGGGACAGTTGTACGCTGATGCTTATCGCCTACCAGTAGCACTACGAAGACAATCCCAAGAATATATACTTATCCCAAGAATGGCACACAAAATTGATTAGTTAGAGCTACAATTTGTCCACCGTTCAAACACGTTACAAGTAAATGCAATATACAAGTGATTGTCTTAGCTAGAGTTTCCATTTCAGTGGCTTTCACTTAATACATACAGGTACTATGTCTAGCCTCATAAACTTCTCGCCACCATCTCCACAATCACCATGATTAACCAGATTTGAATAACAGAACAGCTTTCTGGTCCAAATAGAAGTAAACAAAGTGGTTTGTCTCGTGTGTCACGTATGAACCTGTACATGGCAACATAGAAAGCAAATAAAAAGATGCAGCATGTTATTGAAACTTTAAAATAACAAATGCAGGGTGGAATTTTCTCTAAGCAGCCAGCAATATTGATCATGAAACATACATTTTTGACAAGATCAATTCCCTTAAAGATGTTGTTATGTATTTCTTTACCGCAACATCATAACAAAATGTTTCGTGAATTCGGAGTCTTCGACAGAAACTGATAAAACTCTTGATATCACATCGACAGCATCACAGAAACTATTGTTGAAAAAGGCACCCCATCTAACTCTTCAAAGAATCAATTTTCCCACAATTGAAGCAATAGACATATATCATGAAAACATCAGTATTATTTTTCCCACTGAATCAGTACATCTCCGTAAAACATAGTTAAATGCTTCAATGTTGGGAATCCTAAGTGGAGTAGTTTAAATTGCTAATACAATTAAACTTTGAGGTACAAAATATTTTGTTTGTTGCAAATATCTATTTAAACAAAAGTTTCAAATTTCGACTATATCAAGATACTATGTACCAAAAATGGTGCTTCTAGATTCTTATTCCAGTTGTTCAACCACAGATAGCAATCTTAAATTTCTATTCCAGCTTCCAATAAAAATATATTCCAGTTGATTTTACAAGCAACCTTGAACTTTGTCCTAGGAAGAACCAGTGAGAAGGTTGTTCTGCCCGGAAAAAAAAAACAAAGGATTGCCACCCTCCAACTAGAAAGATATGGACAATCAGAAGTAAAATCTCACATTCCTTGCAGAGTTTAAGCTTAGGAATGGATGACTGGGTCAAACAGTAACCATTAGAAATAGGATTAAGTACGTCAAAGAGTTTCGAGCTTAAGTAGCATTATCTAGATAAAGATGAAAACATGTCATATTTAGATAATTATCTCAACTTTGCAATCAGATAGTCTGCATTCATAATGAATTTTGGTTAAGCTCAAATATCAACTTTCATGCAGAAGGATGTTTAAACCTGCTTTAATTGCAGATATAAGATCTCAGAGACACCAAGATTAGCTGAACCTTATAAGTGGTACAAGAAATAAAATTAACACAAGTGCATGATCTTGCAGTATTTCCATTGCCAAACTATGCTGTACATACTAATAGTGTAGTCCCAAGGATGCCAACTTTAGACTGTGAGAAGTAGATATTCTAGAATCAAATTAGACACAGTAAGATCCCTTGATCCCCATTCCAATCCCACAAAATAAAGTGAAGAGAAGCACCAGAAATCCTTTCAACTTTCTTAGACTACCAGGAAGCAGAAACTTAGCCGTTTTTACCAACATTGCTGCAGGTAGAAGCCAAGAGGAAATTAAGAAGCCAATATCAAATTATTTGGTGTCCTCAGGTTCAGTTCAAAGACAAATAATTTTCAGTGGCATGGAATGAGATAAATCTACTCAATCATCATTCGCTGGGATCAGTAAGTTAACAGTTTAGTAAACCTGCTCATATAATGGAAAGAAGCAGAAGATCAAATTTCCAGTTTAACTATCAGTATCCTCAGTGAATGTTCAAAAGTGAATGGATGACATGTCATTAGTCATCTTGCTCCCAAGCTCAGCCTGGCACTTAATAAACACTCTCATGGGAAAATTAAGGATGGCTCAGGATATGTTCCATGTCTTAGCCTTACAGGAAAAACCTCAATTCTGCTTTATATGATCACACATCCACATTCATCCAATCATAATTTCATTTCAAGCATTCAACTACAAGACACTGTTCAGAAACTTGAAGCGAAAACTCTCACCCGCAGTTCAGTTGGGGTAAAAAAGAGCATTCGTTAAAGCATCTACAGTGAAGACAAGTGTACAACCTCCAAACAAAGAGTAGATCTATCATTTCTACTTTCCAACTATAGAATAACGCTTCTCATCCAGTAAGCAGCAAACCCAAATAAGAAATAAAGCAAATAATCTTCCACAAGTCACTTTAAGTGCCCAAAAAACAAACTCACAAGTGCTAAATCTAAGGCAACGCCAAATGGGAATAGCCAAAAACAGCAGCGAGTTTGAGGATTGATTACCGAAATTGCGACCAACAATGCAATGCCAAGTGGGACCGTGTTTCCTATCAAACTCCTTCTTTATATGCTCTGCTACATCCTTCTCTACATTGTGATTCTCAAAAGCCTGAACCAAGTCAAATACAATACTGAAAAGCTCAAAAACAGAAGAAACTACAACATGCCCAGATGAGAATCCAATAAAAATAAAATAAAAAAGGGGCCAACTTTAAATCAAATTTCGATAGAGAGAACTAACAGCGATTGCAATATCAACTGCCTCATTTTGCAGTTCTTCCTTCATATCAGCGTTTTTTATGATGATTTTCTTGGTGGGGGGTGGTGCCACGATCGGAGAGAGTTTCCGGTCGTCGGAGTTGGGTTTCACGAGCAGACTTCCGGTGATGCTTCTCTTTGCTTCTTCAGTACTCATATCTCGAAATTTTCCTTTCCTTTGATTGGAGGCAAAAGACAGAGAAGCTCCCTCTTGTTTTGGTTAAAAGTCAAAAACAGTGCCTTACTTTTATATTGCAAGTCTTTTGTTTGCTTCTGTATGTAGTGAAGTTACAAAGTTTGTATTTAATCTTTATATATACATTGCTTTTATTATATTGACACAATAATTAATTATCAAAATGATTAGAAAAGTCTAGAGTTCACAAATTGAGATTAGTTTTACACAAACAATCTTCAAATAACATGTTTGGTTGAAATACATCAACTCGATAGAATTAATTTAAATTCAAACAATATGTACAATCTTTAGGTGTTTAAAGTTTTATAGACGTAATTTTCCTTCAATTTGTATGCTCTTATTAGCATAGTGTCTCTTCTCCTTGTAGTTTTTCTCTGATGGTGGTGGTGATAGTAGGAGTAGGCCAGTCAAATGGCCACTAGCTTCACTAAGATTTCTTGCTCAGATCTGAAGTACGCAGAGGTTCAGATACAAATTATATGTTCTGGTGAGATGGGGACCGACTCTTATTTCTCAAATTAGAGATTTTTGGTAGAGAGAGAAAGAACAACATTTGGGAGGACTGGGTTTCCATCGAGAGCATCGAGGCTTGGTCTGCTCGTGTCGATCGGTATCTTCTCTTCTTCACTTGCATTTGCAATCTTTAAAGGCTTTGCAAGGAGCTGGCTTTTTTCTCTGGTGAGTCTCCGGCATAGATATGAAACGTGCACATAATCTGTAGTCCTTCGTAGAAGAGGAGAATGAAGGTTTGTCTTTCAATATTGCCTTGGATGAACCGGCTTAGACTTATGAACGATGTTTGGTTGGTATGTTTCTCACCTATAATGCCATAAATTTCAATTCTATGAATTCAGTTTTAGCAGATACCTGGCATCCTTTAGGAGGAGTCACAATCACAAACATCGGGGGGAAGAGGTTTTTATTCCGATTTTATAATAGGGTGGATTTTTATAGAGTTGTGGAAGGTATTCCTTGGTCATTCAATCGCCATCTCTTGGTTTGGAGCACGATTGAGAATGGGCAGGATCCATTGCATGTTCCTTTGCTTTTTGTTAATGTCTGGGTGCATGTTAAAGGGCTAAGACAGGGGTTTTTTCATGAGGAAGTCGCAAAATCTCTCGGCAATTTCATCGATTCTTATGTAACCTATGATCTGAAATATAATTCACAACCCCATGAGACTATTTTGAGAATCCGATCCCAACTAGACGTCAGGCAACCATTGCGTACGAAAAAGAAGTTAGTTGATACAAAGGGAGAAGCTTTCTATGCTAAGTTTAGTTATGATTGGATACATGTGTTCTGCTACCTCTGTGGATTGATTGGCCACACTGATTCTTACTGCGAGCAGAGACTCCATAAGAAGCTGGAAGAGCTTTGCTTCGAATGGAATGATAGTCTAAGGGTTTCCAACAGGCGAGTCACCAGCTTTGGTAGCCAGTGGTTGAAAGAAGAAGAAAACTCGGGTTCTACACAGTTGCTTTCGGGTAGAATGAATGCAGTGCCTGCTAACGATATTGCAAAATTAGACTCGCAACTTTTTCGACAGTCCTTATTTGGAGTCCACTCAAATTCTAATAAAGATGGGGTTGACGAGGAAATTATGAAAACAGATTCTATGGGTCGGATGAGCATGGGTGACTTGGGTAAGGATGTGGATAAAACGACTTCTCCTTCTGTCATTTCTATTGACAAGGATTTGATAGGAGGTTCAATCGTTAGAGGTTCTTCTTCGATGTCCAAGACAGCGGCTGATCTTGCTATGCGAGATAGCCGACATCCATGAAACTTATCAACTGCAACTGTCGGGGAATTGGCAATCCTCGGATAGCTAATGCACTCAAATATTTATCTTTCAGTTACAGGCCATAAGTTCCTTTTTTAATCGAGACTCGCATGCATGTCTGAAGATTGGAGGAGGTGAAGTACTGATAGGGTTTGAGAATTGTTTTTGTGTAGATGGAGTGGGTATGAGAGGAGCTTAATCTATCTTTTAGTGGTCATCTATTGCTTTTACTGTGCCAGCTTATTCCACTAATTTTATTGATTATTGCATTGCGGCTGAGACTAGTAATTGGAGTTTTTTTTGGATTCTATGGGTACCTAGAAGCTAGTCGTAGAAGGTCATCCTGGAATCTTTTATGTGCTTTAGCTGCTAGAAGCTCATTACCATGGTTAGGTGTAGGAGACTTTAACGATATCACTACGGCTGTGGAAAAACAAGGTGGCACACCAAAACCGAATTTTCTGTTGATTGGTTTTAAAACAACTCTAAATGATGCCGGTTTGGTTGAATTGAAATCAATTGGCTATTTTTTCACGTTTGCAGGAAAAAATCCTAATGTGTATATAATAAAGGAAAAGTTGGACAAGGCAATGTCTAATAGTGACTAGGTTTCATTATTCCCCAACGCACTTGCTTTCTCTCAAGTTACGCCTATTTCTGATCATCTTGCTATGGTGGTCGATTTGCTCATAACGATATTGTTCCCATTATCCGACCTTTCCGAATATATAACTCATGGTTACTAGAGGAAGAGTTGGAACTGGTGGTTACGAAGGGATGGAATTTGAATATCCATACGGATTTCATGGGCTGACATGATTCTCTTATAGCTGATGTTCACAGATGGGGAAAAGCTCGCAATAAAGAGTTCTAGCAGCGGAGGAACATTTTAGTTCGACAGCTAGAACTTGATAGAGATGTATATAGGGGTATTGGTTCGGCAAAATTGAAGGAGGAGTGGAACAAAATCTTGTTGACTAAAGAAATTAGAATGAAGCAACAGGCTAAGCTTTTTTGGCTTAAGTATGGCGATAAGAATTCAAAGTTCTTTCATAAACAAAATAAACGGCCAGCACAATGTTAACAAAATCAAGCAGCTAAAGAAACCTGATGGTTTTGTTACATCTAGTCATGGTGAGATGGAGGAACTGGTTAAAGAGTATTTTGTGGATTTTTTTCGAGCAGATGTGTCCACAGCTAGCAGTAGTTTGTTCAATTTAGGACACAGCGAAAAGTTACAAATAGTGATGCAACTGGACTGTTGACACAATTTAGAAAGGAGGAATTCAAAACGGCTTTATTTAGTATGCATCCGGACAAGGCTTCGGGTCCAGATGGCTTAAACCTTACATTCTTACAGAAATATTGGCATATACTAGGTGATGCTATCTTCACCAGCGCTGTGGATTGGCTACAAATAGGTACTTTTCCTTTTGATCTTACTTTGACAAATATTGTGTTGATTCCTAAAATTAATGTTCCTAAATCTGTCAAAGATTTTAGATCTATTGCATTGTGTAATGTTATTTATAAGATTCTCTCTAAGGTATTAATGAACCGATTGAAGAAGCTTTTACCTCATATTATTTCTATGAACCAGTCAGCTTTTGTGCCTAACCGAATGATTACGGATAATGTTTGTGTGGCTTTTGAGACACTGCATAATTTAAAGAATCAACGACATGGGAAGTTGGGTTATTGTTCTTTAAAAATTGATATCAGTAAGGCATATGACAGGGTAAATTGGGCTTATTTGTCTGATATGATGCATGTGATGGGTTTCCTAGTGGAATGGATTTATTGGATGTCTATGTGTTATTCAAATCCTAGTTACACAGTGAATTTGAATGGTAGTCCGGTTGGTCCTATTATCCCTGGATGGGCCCTTCATCAAGGAGATCTTATTTCATCCTACTTATTTCTTATCTATGCTGAAGGTATTTCTACTTTGTTTTGTAATGCTGAAACTCGAGGTTTGCTTACTGGTTGTAGAGTGGGGCAGGGTTACCCAAGAGTTTCACATTTACTATTTGCAAACGACTCTATTTTCTTTTTTGAGGCTAATGGTGGTGCGGCGGCAGTATTCAAGTTTATTCTTTGTGATTATGAAGCTGGTTTTGGTCAGTCCATACACTTCCAAAAGTTTGGTATTATGTTTAGCCCTTGTGTGTCGCAGCATACTAGGTTGAGCATTTCAAACACATTGGGGATGAGTAATCCTATTAGGAATAGATCTTATCTTTGCTTTCCCTCTCTAATAGGGCATAACAAGAGGCAGATCTTTAGTTATATCAAAGATAGACTTTGAAAGAAGGAGAACACTTGGAACAACAAACTCCTATCTAGAGATGGTAAAGAGGTACTTGTCAAGTCAGTTGGTCAAGCGATTCCTTCTTATTGCATGTCAGTGTTCTTGCTCCCTTTTACATTATGCCATGACTTGCAGGTTATTATGAATCGGTTCTGGTGGAATGGTAGAAAAGAACAAGGTAAAGGAATCGATTGGTTATCATAGGACAGAATGTCTTATACGAAGAGATAGGGTGGTATGGGTTTCAAGGATCTCAAACACTTCAATCTTGCTATGTTAGCTAAACAACGTTGGAGGTTACTTACGAAGCAAGATACTCTATTTCATAACATCTTCAAAGCTAAATATTTCCTGAGGGCTAGTAGTACCATTATTCTTTTTACAAGCAATAGATTTCTTATAGTATTGACACAAACCAACTATATCGTTAGCTTCACCTGACTTGTCATAGTGTTCCCAAACCCAAGATCATTTCTTGTTTGAAGAGGTGGTAGGGAGGCTTAGAGAGATTTGATGTATTAGAATCAGGTATTTGGGGATTACCAGAAGTTGTTATAGAAGCCATGTCAACACCACCAATGCTCTGAGAAGTGAGAAGTATCTCTGTTAGTTCCGTAAGTCAATGGTGGGGCATTGCTAATGCAGTCCATAGAGGTTGACATCTGATAAAAAAATAAAGCTTTTGTAATTGTAGATTTCATGAACAATAAAAAAGAATAATTCGGGATATTGAAAAGAAAAGGTTCTACATGTAAAAATAGAAATAAAAAAATAATTACCTATTCTCTTCAAGAATCAAGATCGTGATTTGATATTCTACATTTGAAGAGGAGAAATAGATGGTGAGTGTTACAGTTTGAGAGATGAGAGGTTGAGAAGTGACTGTAGGATGGAAGATTGAATGAATTTTTTTTCTTTTTTGAACAAATAGACTGACCTTTAATTTTACTTTGTTTTCATCGAGAGAAAAACCTTTCAACTTCAATGGCTGATATTTGATAAAAGATCAATTGTGATTCAAACGATCTTTGCCATAAATTTACAAGGTTTGTATTAAGACCATTGACTTGAATTACCTTTTTCTAGAAGAACTGAATTTACAATTGATCTTAGCAATTTTATCAATAATTCATATAAGAATAAATTACATTGCTTTATCAATGATTCATATAAGAACAAACTACATTTCTATTCTCAATTTAAATACTAAAATGATTGCTATTCATTATATTAACAAAAACTGAACACAAAACCTTACGTAAGGTTTTTATGGTAATGTCTCATTTCTTAATAAACTTTTAATAGAGCTCTAAATTACTTTCCAATCAGAAGTGCTTAGAATAGGATTTTGAAGATGAATTATACAAGCAATATGGCTTCTTATTACTATGAATCAATGAGGAACGAACCTCTACGCACCTTATCGATTAAAAAGATAAAATATTCTTCTAACAATATTAAATCTTATTTTATCATGTTAAAATAAAAATAATTAAAAAGTATCCTTTTCTTATTGCAACTTAAGTAGAAAATGCAATTAATATCATAGTTAAAACTTCAAATATTATATTATAAAAAGCGCGGTAGTATAAAAAATACAATCCTATAGTCTATTACTAAATCAACTCATTTTTCATTCCTTTCTAATAAATAAAACTATGTTTGTATTTGTACAAAACAATATTATTATATGCTTATTATTTATTAGCAACTATATTATATATTTTTAAGAGTCAATATTACTTGCTTGTTTAATGTTTATAATATCTTATAAATATCTAAGCTAATATATGTGCCATAAAAACTAAAATTGTAGGATTTTTTAATAAATGTGTTTTACACTTATTAATTTCTTTAATAAATGTCTAAATGATTATATTATTTTAGTCAATGAATTTTTCTATTAATAATTTAATACTTGATCAATAACTTTGACACATATTAATTACTATTTCAAGTAGAAGTATTAAGTGTTATGCATTAGTTGTTACTTATAATAACAATGTTCAAGATTAACATTTAATAACATAGAATTAAAGTAGTGTTTTTTCTTTTCTTCTTTTTTTACTCAAGAATTAATATAGTAAATACTAGTGAATTTATTATTATTATTTTCTTTTAAATTATATATAAATATACGATAGTTTTTTGGATGTTTCAGGTTCAGGTTTAAACCTAAACCTATAAATCAGGTTCGGTTTAGTTAATCTGTTATAGGTTCAGTTTAGGTTCGGTTAACCTAGAACCGCAAGTTAGAAACCTGAACTTGAACCATGAACCTGATTTTTCAAGTTCGGTTCGAACCGAACCTGAGCTCAGGTTCAATTAACCTTATTTATAAGTTCGATTCATGCGGTTCAGGTCTGGTTCACAGGTTTGCGGGTTTTCTTGAATACTCCTAATTCCTTCTTTATAAAGAGAATTCTTTGGTTAAGTACAGTAGTGACTACAAGGATCAATATGAGATTGACAATAACCCAAAACCAGCGTAAGTAGATGTAAATAGTATAAACCCGAATCTCAATTCTGAGTTGGTTAGTAAGACTTCAAGAACAAACACTCAATATTTGTTGTATAGATGTTTATGCCATCTCAAAACACCCAGGATCAAGGTTGTCTCATAAGTTGCCATGAGTTTCATATCCAAGTTGATTATGTATCCTAAAAACAAGCACCAGATGCTCCTTTCATCACTTCAGAAAGTTCTGAATTATACAAAAGAACATAGATCTATCTGTAAATAATATTATTGAATCAAATCTCTTGCATCATATAATCATCCAAGATTCTGCATTCCTTTCCTATATTTAATCTTTTAATCATGGTAGCACTATTACATAGATAAAAAATTACCGATGGAAGTCGAAACCTATGTAGCATGGACACGACAAAATGGATACGTGTCCGCGTGTCGAACACGTGTCTATGTTGGAACGCACCTGACACGTGGTGGACACGTCCCCAACACGTGTCCGTATATGTCGAAATTAAAAAATAATTTTTGTTGGCTCGGACACGGCTCGGATGGAGACGACTTAATAGAATACATGCTCCATGGAATATATGCTCCATGTTTTTTTAGAGGGGCTTATAAAGTACCAAATATGTATGAACTATCAAGATGTTGAAAATCTTGAAACACATCAATCAATATATATCTTATTATGAATTCTGAATTTTTTTCTTAATTTTAAATTTTATAATATATATGTATATATATATAACCGTGTATGTGTCCACCAAATTGTAAAAGTTGGTGTGTGTCCGTATTCGTGCCCGTGTAGTGTCACGTGTCACGTGTCCATATCCGTGCTTCTTAGGTAGAAGCAAAAACAAAGGTTTGTCACTTTGTCTACTAACCTGAAAACTAAAAGGGAAGCTCCATGATTAGCAATGTGAGAAGAAACAAACTTGGTTTTAAAGATAGAGCAAGCCATTTTTGTTTAATTTAAGGCTTCAGTAAAATCTATGGCTATATCATGCAGAAGCAACTCTTCCTAGATTGGGTTCAAAGGAATAGCACCTCTATAGCAGTTATTGACTTGCCCTCTACACTCTATAAAGTGGTGGTGTTGGCGATATCGAAGAGCTAGGGTTGATGATGTTTATATAGGAAAGAAAAAAACTTAAAAAGAAGCAAGGCGTCTAGATCATTCAAAAAAAGAATCATCTGGGCATCTTACACGCATCGCATCATAAGAACGTAACAAGACAAAGTCGATATGATCAACAAATACTTGCTTAAGAATTCACAAAGCATTGGTGATCCAACTATTGGGAAGTTTAGAACAAGAGCAAGGAAATTGCAGTGATATAAGAAAGTGTAGTAAGCTATAAAATGCAGAACTAATTTTCGACAGTGCAAAAACAGAGGAAATGCATAGAAATTTTGCTTCCATTATTCAACATCAAAAAGTGCCTATTTCTAGCCTTACAAGAAACTAAACAACTCTAAAATTTCTCAACTATAACCAGATTTATTGATACTATCTTTGACTAACCAAAACCAGAAAACATAGAATACAAATCTTAAACTTCATGGACTCAAGTTGAAAACTAAAAACATGTTAATTTCAAGACTCCCCCTTGATTCAAAATTGCAAATACCAAGTAATGATATGAAATAAACATGCTTTTCAGTTGAGAGAGCATTTGTAAATATATATGTAATTTGTTCATAAATGCTGCAAAACTTCAAAGTTATTGAACCATCTGCAACCAAATCTCTTACAAAATGAAACCGAATGTCAATATCTTTTGTTCTTCCATGTAAGGCTAGATTTTTTTGTTATTGCAATAAATGATTTATTATCACAGTAAAATTCAGTCACCTCTTTTTGTTCTTGATTCATGTCATCAAGTAACCTTCTAAGCCATAAGCAACTACAGCCATATATTCTGCCTCTAAAGTGAAAAGTGTTGTAACTACTTGCTTCTTTGAACTCCATTTAATTGCTCTTAACCCAAGACTAAAAACATTGCCTAAAATACTTCTATATCTAAAGAACTTGCCCCATTGTTATTAGTGAAGCCAATTAACTTAAAATCAGAAACATTACAATACCAAATACCATAATTTTTGTTCCAACTATGTAATGCAAAATTATTTTTGCAGCTTCAAAATGTTGTTTTGTTGGATTATACATAAACCTAGAGACCACACCAATAAAAAATGCAATATCAAGTCGAGTATGGGTTAAATAAATCAAACCACCAACTAAACTTCTAAAAATTCTTGCATCTGCTTTTTCTGTACCATCTTCAAGTTGTAACTGTTCATTAACATTCATTGAAGTGATTGCTTTCTTACAATTGAACATGTTGAAACATTTGAGAAGGTCTTCTGTATATTTTGTTTGAGAGACAAACACACAATCTTCTCCATACTTAATTTCTAACCCAATAAAATAGAGCAGCGGGCCTAAATATGTCATTCGAAAATGCAGATGAGAAATCAAACTAAAAAATGAGCTAACTTAATTGTGCAGCCAAGGCATACATGGATCTCATTGTTTTAAAATAGCAACCAGAGAAAAAGTATCATCATAGTCAACACCTTGTTTTTGTAAATAACCCTTTGCTACTAGTCATGCTTTGTGTTTCTAAATTCTTCCATTTGTATAGTACTTTGTTCTATAAATCCATTTTACTCCAATAGGATTTTTACCTTCAAGAAGATCAATCAATTCCTAAGTTACATTTCATTTTATAGCCTTAAACTCTGCTTCCATTTTTGTACACCATTCTTCTTTGTTTGTTGCCTCTTCAAAGCTTGTAGGATTTGAAACAAATAAAGCTTGCATTGTCTCATAAATCTCCCTCAAGGACCTTAATTTTCTTAGAGTGTCATTTGAAGAAGATGAATTGTTGTTGTTTAAAGGGTTGGATGTTTTTTAATTTGAAGGAGTAGTACCTGGTGAACTTGAGGGAGTTAAAACCACTTCCATAGTTAAACTTCATGTGTAGATACTCAAGTAACTTCATTTTCCTTCCAATTCTAGCTTACTTCTTCATCAAATACAACATTCCTGTATTGTACAAGATCAAGAAAATTAGTTGCTCTCCTAGACTTTCCAACATGAAATGACTTTCTACATTGTTTTCCATATATACAACCTTCATATAAATCTAAAGATTCAATTATAAGTAGTCCAAACTCCATTTCTTTTTGATTTAACAACTTCAGCCCGTAACATTAAAATGCCCATATTGTAAGTACCATGGTTTAGAGTCATTAATTTCTTTGATAACAAGAAATTGATTTTCCACACTAGACACTTCAAATGGAAATAAATTATTTGCTACCATTTGGATATCTACAATAATCTTATTAATTTTTTTTAATCTCTAATCACACATAAGACACCATAAAAAAGAATGGAATACCCATTACTTATGAGTTGGTCAACACTCAATAAGTTTTGTGACAAGTATTAATGAAATAGACATTATAAAGAAGTTATGCATTACCATGATTACTTTTGATTGCCACATTCCTTTACCCTCTACTTGCATTTAGTTGCTATCTCCAAATGTTACCTTTACTTTGAATGTCTCATCAAGCTCTTTGAATAATGCCTTTACACCAGTCATGTGATTTGAACACCTACTATTTAGGAACCAAATATTGCTATGAATGGTTATATATTCTTGACAAGCCATAAATAACTTGACCTCTTCCAACATTCTCCCTTTATATGCCCAAATCGATTGCAATTATAACACTGAATACCACTCCTGTTATTTTTTTGTTGATAGTTAGTTTGCTCCTGAGATTTGTAATGGCTACCTCGACCGTTATTGCCTTTCCTACCTCGACCACCTCAGCCACGAAATCCTCCTCTTGCATGTCCTCTTCCAGTTGCCTCTCTTAGCTAATTAGATGACTCTCCCACCATTTGGTAATGCGAGACCTAATAGGAACTTGTCCTAGAGAACCTTCAACAAGATGGAGTAATGCCCGGGAATGGCCAAAACCAAGCAAACACACGGATTCATAAGAAACAAAGTTGAAAGATAGAAATAGAACACCAAGAGAAAAGGAGTTAGAAGAAAGATGTTCAACTGAAAGAACCCTAAGAGAACCTGTCTCTTAGAACCCTTGTAAGAATGTTGGTCAATAGAAAGAACCCTAAGAGAACTTGTCTCTTAGAACCCTAGTAAGAATGTTAGTCAATGAAAAGAACCCTAAGAGAACCTGCCTCTTAGAACCCTAGTAAGATTTTTGGTCAATGGAAAGAACCCTAAGAGAACCTGTCTCTTAGAACTCTAACCTTGGGACGCCACAAAGGAAGACCACTCTTTTGATAAGTCAAGTATTCTCAAAGAATACAAAGAAAGCAAGAAAGCTCTCAATATTATTTCTGAATGAAAATCCCCTTTCAAAGTACATAAAGGGCGCATATTTATAGGACAAACTTCCTAACTTAATGTCTAAAAGAAGAAACAAAATAAAAGGAAACAAATCAATCCCAAAAAGGAAACAAATAAACTTAGAAAGGTGTTGACTAGATGACCTTATTTAAAGGAAAACAAAAAAGGAAACTAATTAAAACATGATCTGAACATGTTGGACCTTATAGATCACGTCCTTATCCTTATTTTTAAGTGGCACATGCTTGTCACATGGTATTTTAAGTGAGTTCTCCCAACTGGACTCCATGTGGGCCTTTAGACACTGTATGTTGGGCTTCAAGGAGTAAGAAAATGCCTCTTGGACTTTTATGAGATAAAATCTGACTCAACAATATGGGCTCTATCTCTTGAAGGTTTTGGATTAAACAATTCAATGCTTGCTTCATTGCTTTGGCCCTAGCTCTTATCATTGGGCCTCCAACATCTTGTAATGGATTTTTTAAGAACATTAGACTTGAATGTTTGGCCTTTGATATGGGAATTTCATTCATCCCCTTTCATTGAACATTCAGACTTTAAATCTGATCCAATTTCAGCTCCTAAGCCTCCTTTTGCAAGCTCATGTCCATACAAGTCACGTCCAAGGCTTCCTTGAGGCAAATCACACCATGGATGCTTCTCTTCTTGTCTTTCACATGCCCATGGTTCTCCATCACTTGGAATGCCTTTTCTTCATCTTTCTCTTTTTGTTTATTCATTCTTTCCTTATGAGTGTTCAAAGAACCCATTAATTTAACAAATGAATCCGTTAATAAATCTTTAAACTCTTTAATTGTTGCAACAACATAATTAAAATTTGGAGTAAGACTTCTCAATACTTTAGCAACTATTGTTTGATTAAATAATTCCTCCCCATAAGATCTTATTTAATTCATAGTTGTAGAAACTCGAGAAAGGAAATCATGAACAAATTCCTCATTTTTTATTTGCAAGGTTTCAAATCGAGACATAAAGACTGAGATTTTACAATCATTACCTTTGTAGAGCCTCGGAACACCTTTTGCATAATTGTCCAAGCTTCCTTTGCAGTACTTGTTGTTGAAATTATGCCCATGACCCAATTGTTATATAATAGATTGATCACCTTAGTTTTGTGATTATTAATTTTAATTAATTGTAGGAAAATCCCGGGAGGTACATCACATGTACCGGCAGCGGAAAACAAAAATTTTTGTTCCCGGGACCTTCCCGAACCCAGGATCTAGGTATCCGTATGAAGACATAAACCTAAATAGCCAAAAGAGACTATCTCTAAAGGTGATCCACGTAGAGATCGGAAAACCTAACCGAGTCAAACCCTTTGACGGGAATAGCTAGAACAGATTAAGAGTCGCTAGACCCTACCGTCTGGAGAGCTTGAGGAGCACGTTGAAACCTTGCCTTGAGAAGAGAAGAATCAATGATGGCTTGATGAAGAAGAAGAAATGAAACTCTTTTCAAAAGCAAAGCTTAACCTTTAAGCTTTCAATTTCTTATTCTCCTCCACGCAAACCATACGGCCACTCCCACCTTCAAGCCCTCTTATATGTCTTTTTAACAATTAAAAAGCCAACCATAAGATTAGGACATGTGTGAGCCAAAATGACCATTCATTTTCTTTAATGAATTAAGAAATAAAGCTTTGAAAAGTCAAAGCTCTCATCCTCTCCCTCTTTCCAACGTGCACACATGGCATATATATATAATATTAATTAATTAATTACTTAATTAATTAACATATATATAATTACTAAGAGGTCCATCAAGCTGGGTCGGTCCCCCACCTATCGGCCCCGATCAAAAACGACTCTAAACCTTTCTTAGCAATATTGATGTCGCGATCTCATCGGGACATATCCCAATCCCATCGGGATCCATTTAATCCTAATGCTCTCCATAATTGGAACTCGTCCAATTACTATTTTCTGATTCTCTGAAACACTCTTAAGCGTGTGACCCTTTGAAGCTTTAGGCTATGTTGGCCACTTAGATTAACAATTAATCTGAGCAAGTCATGAGCGGTATCTAGCAACACATCATGACCCCAATTGACCGGAAAGTAATCGGTTTGATGTATTCATCACGAACCGGATCACGAACCCTTCCATGACAATTACCGTGCAATTCGTCCTTTCACCATCCTATACCCCACTTGGTTATGAGTATGGTCAAAGTGTCAACTCTCACTAGATCGAGTCTAGCCCAGTGATAACAGATCTCGCCCTAGGACTCATTACTCTATATGTCCATGAAGACACTCTTCATGACATATTCACTCGCCGAGATTTACAAGTGATGATCCCGACAAGAGGCCGTGGGTATCTCTTCGCTAATCCAAGTGGTGAATCCTTTATTGGCTACTCAATTATCTTGAATACCTCAAAGTGCACCCAAGCACCACCCTATGAGTTACCTCGGAAGGCAACAAGGAATGGAGTCAGTATGTAATCAAGATTCAAGATATCCTCGAGTACCTCAAGTCTAAGGATACTTGCACCATTGCTATGATGAGATTATCATCGACACTAGATAAGATATCCATGTGATGATCTCATGGCAGTCATCCAATGAACTTACTACCGCTAGTAAGCATCCACATGTCAATTCTAAATATCTCATATTTACGGTTTCGAGATCCACCGCTGATCCAATCAGGAATATGACATGTGCTAGTCTATCCGGATTAATGATGTCCGGTCTCATTAATCCTATGACTAGGAGAATTTAGATCTTGACATAATTGCACATGATAGGAATCTCGTGAGTATGATCACATCATAATTTCCTTCATGCTATGTCATATATCATGGACTTCATTAATCGATTAAAGATCCAATCAATTCATAAACAATGTTCATGAACATCAAATTAATGAATTATGCCTTTTCTTTATTTATTCATTCACCGCATACGATCGTGAATAAAACGCGCTAAAGGGATTGCCTTTAGGGCACTAATAAACAAGATCGATCCTTGAATAAGTCGACTTATCCAATGTACAAGTCGACTTATCGGTACTTTTCAAGAACAAGTCGACTTATCAAGAGTACAAGTCGACTTGTACTTACAAATCTCCCACTGACCTAAAGCCAATCGCCTTAGTATCTAATACCATAAGCGAGTCCATGAGAAACACAATTCTCCTGTGACAATGGCTTTGTCAACTAACAACAACACTTTGCTCTGGGAATTCTCTCTATCGGGATATCATCTCGACTAATGATCTCCGAATCGGCGAAAGCACGAGTTCGGATCGTCGATGAGACCTTGGTTCCTTTACTCACAAGATTAGCCCCATTGTATCACAATACAATCCTATGGGCCCATCACAGCTAGGGACTAGATCAAGTTCAGTAATGAACTTCTTGATCCAAACTGCTTCCTTTGCACATCTCATGCGGCAATGTACTCTGCCTCGGTTGTTGAATCAGTAGTCATCTCTTGTTTGGAAACTCTTTCAATTGACCGCCACGCTATTCAGTGTGAATGTGTATAACCTAATCATGATTCAGAATCATCCTTATCAGATTAGATACTGGCATCTGAATGCCCGCTCACATGGAGATTTCCATCTCCATAGATTAAGAAAACATCCTTAGTGCTTCACAAGTACTTGAGGATATTCTTGACAGCCACCCAGTGACCCTCACCAGGATCCGATTAGTATCTGCTCGTAACACTTAGAGCATACGATACATCGGGCCTCGTACATAGCATCTTTCCATGCTAAACCTCTTTAGCATCTCATCTATGTACGATGCTTGTGAAAGACCAAGCAACCTTTTGATTTATCTGCATAAATCTATATCCCAAGGATATAAGTTGCTTTACCAAGGTCTTTCAAGGCAAATTGTTTGGACAACCAAATTTTAACTGATTGCAGCATAGAGACATCGTTTCCGAGTAACAGTATGTCATCTACATACAACACAAGGAATACGATTACAGTCCCATTAACCTTCTTATGCACACAATGATCATCCGAATTTTGTGAGAAATCAAACTCTTTGATTGACTCAACTAAACGGATAATCCAACTCCTGGAAGCTTGCTTTAATCCATTAATGGATTTCTGAAGCTTGCATACCATTTCGCCATCGATGTAAGTGAAGCCCTCAGGTTGTGTCATACACATCCTCGGGTAGATTTCCTCTCAGGAAAGCTATCTTCACATCCATTTGCCATATCTCATAATCATAATGAGCGGCAATGGCTAGGAGTATCCTAATAGATTTAAGCATTGCTACGGGGCTGAAGGTTTCGTCATAGTCAACTCTTTGTCTGTGACGATATCCTTTGGCCATTAGCCTCTCTCCATAGGTAATCAGATTACCATCCATGTTGGTTTTCTTCTGAAACCCCTTTGCACCCTGTGGGTTTTATCCCTTCAGGTGTAACAACCAAAGTCCATACTTGGTTTATGTACATGGAATCTATTTCGGATTTCATGGCACGAAGCAATTTTTCAGACTCTGAACTTTTCAGAACCTCTTCATAGGTAGTAGGCTCATCATCTCCTATGAGCATTACGTCATTTTGTTCACTTACGAGAAATTCATATTTCTCAAGAACAGAGCGTATCCTACGTGACCTACGAAATTCGTGTGTAGTAGAAGGTTGAACTGCTACCTCATCTACATGAGTTACAGTTTCAAGTTCAGGCAATTGATCTGTGTTTGTTCGAGCATCTTGAACTTCTCCAAGTTTAACTTTGCTCCCACTGTCCTCTTGTAAAAGAAACTCTTTCTTTAAGAAAACAGCATGCTTGGAAACAAACAACTTTTGTTCCTCAGCAAGGTAGAATTGATATTCCACGAACAAACACTTGTCGACTTTGCATCATCGTTAATCGACCGTGTCCGCTTCACGAAGGGACAATCCCAAACTTTCAGCTAAGAAAGATAGGGTTTTCTGTTAGTCCATATCTCCATATGGAGTAACATCAATATCTTTGATGGAACTCTGTTTAGCAAGTAAACAATTGTCTCAAGCGCATATTCCCAAAGCTGCAAAACCTATCATCAATCGCACCATGTCTAACAAGGTTCGATTTCTCCTTTCGATCCACACCATCAGGTTGCGGCGTGTAAGGAGGAGTGAATCGAGATAAAATCCCATTATCTCTGAGATAATCCAAAACTGTTGGTCTAAGTATTTTCCACCGCGATCAGATCGTAATGTATTCATACTTTTACCAAGTTAGTTTTCTACTTCATTTCTGAATTATTTGAACTATTCAAATACTTCAGATTTGTATCTTATCAAATACAGATACTTATATCGTGAATAATCATCGATAAAAGTAATGAAGTAACGACAACCACTTCTGGCATGGATGGACATCGGACCACATACATCTGAATGTATTAGGTCTAATAATCCAGTCGTTCATCCTTTCCATTGAAGGATAACTTAGTCATCTTGCCTAATAAACAAGATTCGCATGTGTCATATGATTCATAATCAAATGACCCTAAACATCCACTCTTATGGAGCTTAGCGATGCGTGTCTCATTTATATGGCCAAGCCGACAATGCCATAAGTACGTTGATTTTAAATTATCTCAATTATGTCTTTTCGCGTCATTGATATTCATAATTGGATATGACATATCTAATATGTCAATTCCATTGCATAATGTACCAGTACCATAGAGCATTCCATTGCAACTAATATAGCAACCATTGCTACTAAAAGTCAAATGGAAATCAAATTCTAATTAAACATAAAACATACAATATGTTCTTTGTTTAAAACGGTACAAAATGACAATCATCCAATTTGAATATAAGCCCAGTAGGGAGTAACAAGACAGAAGTGCATACGGCTAATGTAGCAACTCTTGCTCCATTACCTACACAAAGGTCTAGTTCTCCTTTTATGAGCTTTCATCGTCCCCGAGGCCCCGCATAACATTTCATATGTATGAGCCACATCCGTATCAAATACCGATATGTTTGGATCAGAATAGTATTAACCTCAATGACAAACATATTTGAAGAAGTAGAGGCATCGATGCCTTCTTCGCTTCGAGGACTCAGATAGATTTTAAGGCCGCCTCTGGTGGCTAGACTTGCCACAATGAAAGCAAAATCCTTTGGGGAAGAATCTTTGGTTTTTCTTTGATGGCACTTCCTTTGGTTTCTTGGCCTTTTCTTCTTTGAACTAGAAGAAGAAGCATCCACCATTAGACTTGCTATCTATCTTGATAGCTCGCCAATGTTACGAAAGATTGATCACTCAGAATTGTTGTGGATATTTGGTTTATCCGATAGTTTATCACAAACCGTGAATAACCATCGACAATCCAACCGAATTAAGTCTCTACTTAATTCATAATCCATTACAAATCCTAAGACGACCAATCTCTCATTATAGCCATTCATCTTCGTGGTATCTTGCATGTTAGGTTGTCCCTGAGCCATCTTTTGATGAAGAGAAGCCTCGAGGTCTTGAACCTTTCGCATCGAGCTCACTCATCAAACAGCTCCCTAAGATGAGATACTATAACGTGAGCATCCATGGACTCGTGCTGCTTCTGCAGCTCTGGTGACATCGAGACAAGCAGCCATGTCCCCGTCCATTAGATGCTTACGATATGCCTTCTGATCCTTATCAGAAGCATCGGCAGCAGGTGCATCTGGAAGTGGAACATCTAGGACGTATCCCAGTTCCTCAGATCTGAGAACAATTCTCAGATTCCTTAGCCAATCAAGAAAATCGGTCCAGAATAGAGAGCGAAAATTCACACTGAAAGAGTTCTTCAATCAACCTAAACGCGATAGAGAGAAGGAATGATAGAATAGAAATGCCTGCATGATCATAAGGACTTGCATGATATGCATATGGCTCCCACTAGTTTCCTAGAATCCATAACCCTCTTTACGAATCCAGAGAAACGATGTGACATAATGTCCTAGTGGGTCGATATCCGACATTGCTAAGAGTCACCTTGAGTTTGCCCAACAAGCCACAACTTAGGTCAATCGGTAGGTATCGGTCATACCAATTGTATCATCGATAATCGACATTGAGAATGACCTGGATTTGTCCAACAAGCCACCTTATGTCTCGGAGGTATCGATATACCAATTACATCTTAGACACAACTATCAATCGCTATCAACTTGTTGATGTGTGCACTTCATTGGGTATCAACTCTTTGATCGCGATACATCCGATGTATGCTACCCAATTTTGCCTCTGTCCACGTTGACCTTGAGTTTGCTCAACAAACCAACGCTTCCAGTGAAAACCAACCCATTAATCCGAAAATCTTATTTTCATGGTTCGAACATATCCGTATAGAGTGAGCTTGAGTTTGCTCAACAACCCAACCCTATAAGAACTCTGGTTCTTACCATATTAATGGAAGGCGTTAGTTTTCATATTCCGAGGAGGGATTTCGAATTCTAGACTCCAAGCTGAAGGATTATAGTCGCCAGGACTATATGGAATGATTTAGGTTTCATCAATAACATTGAATCAATCCTTTTAATCATCCATCATCCAACCTGAGCATGCCACAAGTCGACTTTCATCAAATGCAAGTCGACTTATGCTTCTGCCCACACACAAGTCGACTTGTATGAAACAAGTCGACTTATTTCACCTGCCCATGAACAAGTCGACTTATAAGGTACTACAAGTCGACTTATACTGAGATCCTAAACAAGTCGACTTATTCTATACACAAGTCGACTTATCCCAAAAACCTTGAACAAGTCGACTTATCCAGGAAAATTTGCTAAAAACTCTAATCGGCTAATTCCTCAATTAATGCAATTCCAATTCACAACACCTACATACCTAAGGTAATATCTGATAATTGATGCCTCAATGAACACTTCATTGATTCATGAAAGCCTTAAATAGTCAAACTATATGAAAAGCTTGAAATGAGTCAAAACTCATTAATTTCCAAACAATTTAGGAACACCCAAATTATCACCCTAAGCATCTCTAGCTAGTGTATACACTCTCAAAACTACTCCGGCACTTGTCACAAAAATTGTGACGGCCAAAACAAGCAAGAAAATGAAATATACTAACGAGACACAAAGGTGGTCAATTAGGCATCCGAAAATTCTAGGATAAACAACTTCAAGCAATTCAGTTTGGCAATCATACTACATCAAGATAACACATTTTTAATCATATTAAAAATGGTGCAAGGCATTGGAATTGAAAAAGCAACCTCAATCAAGCCAAACAAAACAGTCTCAACAATTTTCACCAAAACTGTCCAGTTCTGTACATTGCTCGAAATGATCAATGAAACAATTTCAATAAATCATGAGAAACTTATATAGGTTACTAAATGTGCAGAACATGCTACATGAATTTTTTCAGGATTTTAGGCCATCAAAAACTCAGTCAACCTAAATAACAAAACCGATTCAAAATCTGTGTTCATCAGCACAGCAATTCCCAACAGCATAGAATAAATTCGTGAATAAATATCCAATCACCTTGAAATCCAATTTCCATGCTCACAGATATTCACCAACATCTTAGAGACATGTAGGTGAAGGAAAATCCAGAAAACGATTTTTCTAGAATTTATTCTCGATTTTATACTACTGCCTGTTCCAGAATCGTTTCACAAAACAGCATCTGTAACCTTAGGGAATTAATTAGCAAAAGTATATCAAATCAAATCAATAAATTCTGAAAATTCATAGACATATTCTCTAACATGTTATGAACATTTCTGGGCAGAAAAATTTCGAAAAGCATATCTCTATAGCAAAACGAAATTTGGACAGCAAGCATGCATCAACATCAACAGCACTTAGGGTTTCTGATCTAGCTTAGGTTTTAGCTTCATACGGGATACCAAACCTGGCTCTGATACCACTGTAGGAAAATCCCGGGAGGTACATCACATGTACCGGCAGCGGAAAATAAAAATTTTTGTTTCCGGGACCTTCCCGAACCCAGGATCCAGGTATCCGTATGAAGACATAAACCTAAATAGCCAAAAGAGACTATCTCTAAAGGTAATCCACGCAGAGATCAAAAAACCTAACCGAGTCAAATCCTTTTGACCCGGGAATAGCTAGAACAGATTAAGAGTTGCTAGACCCTACCTCTGTCCTGGAGAGCTTGAGGAGCACGTTGAAACCTTGCCTTGGAGAAGAGAAGAATCAATGATGGCTTGATGAAGAAGAAGAAATGAAACTCTTTTCAAAAGCAAAGCTTAACCTTTAAGCTTTCAATTTCTTATTCTCCTCCACGCAAACCATACGGCCACTCCCACCTTCAAGCCCTCTTATATGTCTTTTTAACAATTAAAAAGCCAACCATAAGATTAGGACATGTGTGAGCCAAATGACCATTCATTTTCTTTAATGAATTAAGAAATAAAGCTTTGAAAAGTCAAAGCTCTCATCCTCTCCCTCTTTCCAACGTGCACACATGGCATATATATATAATATTAATTAATTAATTACTTAATTAATTAACATATATATAATTACTAAGAGGTCCGATCAAACTGGAATTGGGTCTACTGCCTATCGGGCCCTGATCTTTGAAACAAACTCGAAACCTTTCTTAGCAATATTGATGTCGCGATCTCATGGGACATATCCCAATCCCATCGGGATCCATTTAATCCTAATGCTCTCCATAATTAGAACTCTGTCCAATTACTATTTTACAGATTCTCTGAAACACTCTTAAGCGTGTGACCCTTTAGGGCTTAGGCTATGTTGGCCACTTAGATTAACAATTAATCTGAGCAAGTCATGAGCGGTATCTAGCAACACATTATGACCCTAATTGACCGGAAAGTAATCGGTTTGATGTATTCATCACGAACCGGATCACGAACCCTTCTATGACAATTCTAGTGCAATTCGTCCTTTCACCATCCTATACCCCACTTGGTTATGAGTATGGTCAAAGTGTCAACTCTCACTAGATCGAGTCTAGCCCAGTGATAACAGATCTCGCCCCAGGACTCATTACTCTATATGTCCATGAAGACACTCTTCATGACATATTCACTCTGCCGAGATTTACAAGTAATGATCCCGACAAGAGGCCGTGGGTATCTCTTACGCTAATCCGAAGTGGTGAATCCTTTATTGGCTACTCAATTATCTTGAATACCTCAAGTTGCACTCCATGCACCACCCTATGAGTTACTTCGGAAGGCAACAAGGAATGGAGTCAAAATGTAATCAAGATTCAAGATATCCTCGAGTACCTCAAGTCTAAGGATACTTGCACCATTGCTATGATGAGATTATCACCGACACTAGATAAGATATCCATGTGATGATCTCATGGCGGTCATCCAATGAACTTACTACCGCTTAGTAAGCATCCACATGTCAATTCTAAATATCTCATATTTACAGTTTACGAGATCCACCGCTTGATCCAATCAAGGAATATGACATGTGTTAGTCTATCCGGATTAATGATGTCCGGTCTCATTAATCCTATGACTAGGAGAATTTAGATCTTGACATAATTGCACATGATAGGAATCTCGGAGTATGATCACATCATAATTTCCTTCATGCTATGTCATATATCATGGACTTCATTAATCGATTAAAGATCCAATCAATTCATAAACAATGTTCATGAACATCAAATTAATGAATTATGCCTTTTCTTTATTTATTCATTCGATGCGCATACATTTGTGAATAAAAGCGCTAAAGGGATTGCCTTTAGGGCACTAATAAACAAGACTGATCCTTGAATAAGTCGACTTATCCAATGTACAAGTCGACTTATCGGTACTTTTCAAGAACAAGTCGACTTATCAGTAGTACAAGTCGACTTGTACTTACATTAATAACATAACAAATGATTTTATTATCATATTACGTTATTGTTCTTATTCTAATATGATAAGTCCTTGATTAAATTTATACACTTATCATCATCATAGAGATTATGATAATGAGAGTCAAGTCTTTAGGGTTTAATCTAAAAGTATTCTTGATCATAGGATTATCAAATAAGGACTTGAATGATTCAGTTAGATATTTTTTGGACCGATCTGGAAACCGGATCCCAACTGAATATGCAACGAAGGACGGATAATCGAATCGGATAAATCGAATCCGAAGGCGAATCGAATAACACAAAACAGAAGCAACAAATCGATTAAAAAATTCGCGAAGCAATGATGGATCAAAGATCAAATCGAAACAAATACGAAGCGGATCAATCGAACTAAAACATATTCGACATCCGAGAACATATATTTTAGGAATCACTGTCGCGTTGGAAACCTTAAGAAAATTATCAAAACCCGTATAAATTTTTTTTCTTTTTTTCTTTCTTATCTTATTCATTCCATTCATCATTCCCATACAAAGCACTTCAATTCCTCATTTGGACAAATCCATCCTCAACCAATATCTCAATCTATTTGATCCTATTTAAATGATGATCGTCAATTACACAAAATCTTACTAATCCTTTCTTTTGTCAATAGACACTTAATACACATATCTATATATCCGAAATTCATACACCACAAACGCTTCAATAATCCTCAATCCAATCATTCATGAATTACACTGTTACAAAAATCACATACACCATACCCAATTTCATACACAAATACATTTATCTAAATTTATCTAAAGCCATATACATATCAACACTAAAATCCAAATTACTCAAAATCTAACTTATACAAATTACGAAAACATGCAAAAAGTCGATCTGACATCTTGACCGTCTTTCATCCGATCTCCTGCTCAAATACCTGGAGATGGGGATGAAAGGGGGTGAGCTTATAGCTCGTGGGTAACAGTTTCTAACAAATAAATAAGCAAAACCTAAAAAAAACATTTTTCTTTTCTTTTCTTGCAGAAACTTGTTTGAAACCCATAAAGCACATTTTTAAAAGTTCTTCTCTTGCAGTAGTCGAAATCACAATTTTCAAAACATGGATGCATCAATCATAGCACTTCATAATGTAAATGCACACATAACGGCTCGAGAGTTCCATAAACACAACGAAAAACTGAAGTTTTACCGTAAATACGACGAGTTCGATTTCTCAGGATCTCGTGGCCTCTAACGGGCAGCCGGGAGAAGGCTTAAGGGTCATTGTGCATGAGACTTACGAAACAGGTTCTCTCTTGCCCACACAAAAGCACATATCATGCTCAACTCAATTTATCGAATGATCTTTTTCGAATATACGAAATGCCATGAAATCTTTCGAGGCATAACACAAAGGTATTTTGCAATTCATCAAAAGTTCATGTATTGAATCAATAATGATTTTTCAAATCATTCATACAATGATGCAACATTTATGATGCAATAGAAATCAGAAAATCTCTTTTATTTAAAGAAAACAGTAGTGGCTTATAAATTCTATTCTAAACGGTTACCCACCTCGAATCGATGCTAGAAACTTGTTCCTTGCTCCAATTTGTCCTTTGATTCCTTCTTTCTTCCAATTTAACTTTACCTAAAGCAATTCCACCCAAATTCAACATCATAATTAACTTAATTACTCAAATTGAGCTTAGAAAACACAAAACCCTCATATTTCCAAGCTACCTACACCAAAAGCTTCCAAAATTTCCAATTCACAAAAATGGCCTAAACCCTAATTAACTTACATCCAAAATTAAACCAATAGTACTTAGCAATCATCAAAATTGACTTCATACTCCACAAACCCATACCTTTGTCCATAATTCTAAACCAAAACTTCAAGAGAAACTCAAATCTTAAAAATTGCTCTTACCTCATTTCTCCTCCATTTTCTTCAAGATGAAGCTCTCTTCATCCTCCACCTTTTTCTCTCTTGGGATGACATCAAAATCTCTCTTCAAGTGGTAGAAAAATCGAGTCCTAGCTTTCTTCCCTTTTTCTCCACCGAAGCTTGCTCTCCCTTCTCTCATCTCTTTTATTCTCTCATTCTTTCTTTCCTTTGATTATAAGTTTCGGGCTTCTCCTTCAAACAATGAATGCCCTCTTGCTTTCATAGTGCCATTTCATTTAATTAATTAGGAATGACCCATATACCCCTCCATTTAAGTCTATAAACTTAACCCTTTAAGTAAACTTCCAAAATTGCCCCTTCATTGGTCTTTAAAATTGACATCTTGTCTGATTATTTCGATCAGGTAAATGAAGTCATTTGATAAAACTTTCTTCTTTATAAATGTTCCTCTGTGTCTTACGAATCCAACGCTTCAAGAATCGGATCGATCGGAACTCTATAGCTCAAGATATCTCCAAAATATTGAAGTCTGTTCTTCAGACCCGAGGCTGAACACTACACCTAACTTCCGACCCATATTTGGAAGTCTTAGAGGCTAAATTATAGCTTGGCTCCTTCATAACATTTGTATCCCCATGTCTCTATTTCCATTAACAACAAGAACCAACTCAATCGGAGCTCTATCGATCGAGATATCTCAAAAATACTGAACACTGTTCAGCCATTACAGAACTGAGACTGAACATTACATCTAACTTCCGATCCGTATTTGAAAGTCTTAGAGGCTCAATTGTCGATCGTCTCCTTCATAATATTTGTAGCCCCATCTCTCTAGTTTAATTATGAAAAAGAATCAGCTCAATCTGAGCTCTAGCGATCGATATATCTCTAAAATACTGAACACTATTCATCCATTACAACACCGAGACTGAACACTATACCGAACTTCCGATCTAAAATTGAAAGTCTTAGAGGCTACATTATAGCTCGGCTCCTTAATAACATTTGTATCCCCATATCTATAGTTTAATTTGCAACAAGAATCCGATCTATTGGAGCTCTATAGCTCCAGATATCTCCAAAATACTGAAAGATATTCAGACCATTACAAAACTGAAACTGAGCACTACATCTAATTCCGATCCGAATTTGAAAGCCTTAGAAGCTAAATTGTCGATCTGCTCCTTCAGATGAATTGTAGATATATATATCTAGTTTAATTTGCAAAAAGAATCAAATTAATTGGAGCTCTATCTCTTAAGATATCTCAAAAATACCAAACACTGTTCAACTTTTATAACCGATTAGCTCACTTTCATCCGAGCTATCTTTCTTCATTTAATTCTAAAACCGACCTATCTAGTATTAAAAGATAGAAAAATGTCTTAGGAATCTAACGCTTCAAAAATTAGGTCGATCGGATGTCGGACGAAGAAGTTATGGCCAAAAGAGTGGAGGAAGGTCGGTCGGCTGAAAATCTACCCCGTGGGCCGATCGACGCGTGCGGGCGCTCGCTGCCGAGCGATCGGCCATGCGATCCGACCTCTAAACTTCAAACTTTCATATCTTTTGACTCCGAGCTCCAAATTAGACGCGGTTTGATTCGTTGGAAAGCTAAGAGACAGCTCTACCATTTTCAAGAAGGACTCAAAGACAATCTCGGACACTAAAGGAATCAAAAGTTTACTCCAAGACCGATCGACTAGCTTCTCTTAACAGTATCAAAACTTGTAAACATCATAACTTTTGATCCAGAACTCCAAATTTGACAAACTTAGTGTCTATAGAAAGCTAAAAGAACCCTATACAACTTTCATGAAGGTCTTAAAAATCAAATCGACCTCTAAATAGGTCAAAAACTCAACAAAAACTGACTGGTCGATCAGCTTCACGCTAAACAATATCAGAACTTCTAAAAATCATAACTTTCTACTCTCTTGTCCAAAATTTTCGTGCTTTATATCAATGGAAAGATAAAAACATAATCTACCAATTTCATTAAGACCACTTTGGCTAAATCCATCTAAATCAATACAGATTTGCCATTGAAGTCTCTAAACATCATTCCAACACATCAACACATCAACTTCACATATTCACCCACTACCACAAACTCTTCAACTAATTCGTCTCAAACACAATTCAACTCTCCAATAAACTATTCCAAATCCATTTCCCCACATCAAATTCAACACCAAAGGATATGCGAGGATATGCGCATACTCATTTCTCTTTCACAAAAGTCATACACAATCTTACTCTTAATAACATTTCAAATCAAGTAAAATACACTAAACTTTCAAAGATCATAACTTTCAATCCCGATATCGAAAAATAGCATACTTTATGGCTACGAAAAGCTCTCAACATAATCTACAAATTTCATGTAGATCATTTTCTCAAAATGTGCCTAAATCAAAAGTCAACTCTTTACTCCAAAGGTCAAATTTCTTAATTCTCCAAATTCTCACTCTTTCACTATTTATTCCATATTCTTCAAATCCATTTCAATCAACTCATTCATTTTGACTTTCATAACTCATACAAATCTACTCGAATTTCAAAGTCATCAAAACCAATCACTTCATTTCTCATCAATCTCCTTTAAGTACAATAACATTTATAACACAATACCTATACAAATACACTCATTTAATTCCATTTAATATTTCTAATTTCTACCGAAAGTTCGAGGTCCAACAATTCTCCCCCTCTTAAAAGAATTTCGCCCTCGAAATTCCTACTAAGACATTAGCAAGTAACACAATCTCTTAACTAATTTCTTTCCAAGAGATCATAATCAATCACTTTTCTTATTTAATGTCCCCATCATACATATTCTCAATCTCTTCACAATTTCTCAATTCTTGAGTCACATCGCACCTATACCATATCAATACATATATTCCTATCATGAATCTCATCTTTCAAATATTTTGCTATTGCATCTCCTATATATTCAAAGTCAAATTATCCAAACTCATCATGAATTTCTAATCTTAATTTCCACACACACAATCTTAAAATCGATCATACTCTTGACACTTAAATCAAATAGTCACTGTAATTCCTCGAATAATTCATGAACACTTATTCACATCAATATCCCACTCTCACTAATTCAATCATATAACTCATCACCTCAATCAAACAATCATTTAGATTCGTCAATTAATTCCTGAAAGACAAACACATCATGCTCACATTCTCACAAGATCAATCTTATCCTCACAAACTCTTATCAATTTCTTACTCATACACATACGCCCAAGTAAGATCATATTACTGGGCTCTGATACCACAAATGTTAGGACCCGATCCGAAAACCGGATCCCAACTGAATATGCAACGAAGGATGGATAATCGAATCGGATAAATCGAATCCGAAGGTGAATCGAATAACACAAAGCGGAAGCAACAAATCGATTAACAAATTCGCGAAGCAACGACGGATCAAAGATCAAATCGAAACAAATACGAAGTGGATCAATCGAACTAAAACATATTCGACATTCGAGAACAAATATTTTAGGAATCACTGTCGCGTTGGAAACCTTAAGACAATTCTCAAAACCCGTATAATTTTTTTTCTTTTTTTCTTTCTTATCTTATTCATTCCTTTCATCATTCCCATACAAAGCACTTCAATTCCTCATTTGGACAAATCCATCCTCAACCAATATCTCAATCTATTTGATCCTATTTAAATGATGACCGTCAATTACACAAAATCTTACTAATCCTTTCTTTTGTCAATAGACACTTAATACACATACCTATATATCCGAAATTCATACACCACAAACGCTTCAATAATCCTCAATCCAATCATTCATGAATTACACCCTTACCAAAATCACATACACCATACCCAATTTCATACACAAATACATTTATCCAAATTTATCTAAAGCCATATACATATCAACACTAAAATCCAAATTACTCAAAATCTAACTTATACAAATTACGAAAATATGCAAAAAGTCGATCTGACATCTTGACCGTCTTTCATCCGATCTCCTGCTCAAATACCTGGAGATGGGGATGAAAGGGGGTGAGCTTATAGCTCGTGGGTAATAGTTTACAACAAATAAATAAACAAAACCTTAAAAAAATGTTTTTCTTTTCTTTTCTTGCAGAAACTTGTTTGAAACCCATAAATCAAATTTTCAAACGTTCTTCTCTTACAGTAGTCGAAATCATAATTTTCAAAACATGGATGCATCAATCATAGCACTTCACAATGCAAATTCACACATAACGGCTCGAGAGTTCGATAAACACGACAGAAAACTGAAGTTTTATCGTAAACACGACGAGTCCGATTTTTCAGGATCTCGTGGCCTCTAACGGGCAGCTGGAGAAGGCTTAAGGGTCATTGTGCACGAGACTAACGAAACAGGTTCTCTCTTGCCCACACAAAAGCACATATCATGCTCAACTCAATTTATCGAATGATCTTTTTCGAATATACGAAATTCCAAGAAATCTTTTGAGGCATAACACAAAGGTATTTTGCAATTCATCAAAAGTTCATGTATTGAATCAATAATGATTTTTCAAATCATTCATACAATGATGCAACATTTATGATGCAATAGAAATCAGAAAATCTCTTTTATTTAAAGAAAACAGTAGTGGATTATAAATTCTATTATAAACGGTTACCCACCTTGAATCGATGCTAGAAACTTGTTCCTTGCTCCAATTTGTCCTTTGATTCCTTCTTTCTTCCAATTTAACTTTACCTAAAGCAATTCCACCCAAATTCAACATCATAATTAACTTAATTACTCAAATTGAGCTTAGAAAAGACAAAACCCTCATATTTCCAAGCTACCTACACCAAAAGCTTCCAAAATTTCCAATTCACAAAAATGGCCTAAACCCTAATTAACTTACATCCAAAATTAAACCCATAGTACTTAGCAATCATCAAAAGTGACTTCATACTCCACAAACCCATACCTTTTTTCATAATTCTAAACCAAAACTTCAAGAGAAACTCAAATCTTAAAAATTGCTCTTATCTCATTTCTCCTCCATTTTCGAATTTTCTTGGTTCAAGATGAAGCTCTCTTCGTCCTCCACCTTTTTCTCTCTTGGGATAACATCAAAATCTTTCTTCAAGTGGTAGAAAAATCGAGCCCTAGCTTTCTTCCCTTTTTCTCCACCGAAGCTTGCTCTCCCTTCTCTCTTCTCCCTTATTCTCTCATTCTTTCTTTCCTTTGATTATAAGTTTCGGGCTTCTCCTTCAAACAATGACAGCCCTCTTGCTTTCATAGTGTCATGTCATTTAATGAATTAGGAATGACCCATATACCCCTCCATTTAAGTCTATAAACTTAACCCTTTAAGTAAACTTCCAAAATTGCCCCTTCATTGGTCTTTAAAACTGACATCTTGTCTGATTATTTCGATCAGGTAAATGAAGCCATTTGATAAAATTTTCTTCTATAGAAATGTTCCTCTATGTCCTATGAATCCAACGCTTCAAAAATCGGATCGATCAGAGCTCTAAAGCTAAGGATATCTCCAAAATACTGAAGTCTATTCTTCATACCCGAGGCTAAATACTACATCTAACTTCCGACCCATATTGGCTCCTTCATACCATTTGTAGCCCCATGTCTCTATTTTCATTAACAACAAGAACCAACTCAATCGGAGCTCTATCGATCGAGATATCTCAAAAATACTGAACACTGTTAAGCCATTACAGATCTGAGACTTAACATTACATCTAACTTTCGATCCATATTTGAAAGTCTTAGAGACTCAATTGTCGATCGGATCCTTCATAACATTTGTATCCCCATCTCTCTAGTTTAATTCTCAAAAAGAATCAACTCAATCCAAGCTCTAACGATCGATATATATCCAAAATACTAGACACTATTCAGCCATTATAACACCGATACTAAACACTACACCGAACTTCCGACCTAAAATTGAAAGTCTTACAGGCTACATTATAGCTCGGCTCCTTAATAACATTTGTAGCCCCATATCTATAGTTTAATTTGCAACAAGAATCCGATCTATTGGAGCTCTATTGCTCTAGATATCTCCAAAATACTGAACGTTATTCAGACCATTACAAAACTGAAACTGAGCACTACATCTAATTCCGATCCGAATTTGAAAGCCTTAGAAGCTAAATTGTCAATCGGCTCCTTCAGATGAATTGTAAATATATATCTCTAGTTTAATTTGCAAAAAGAATCAAATTGATCGGAGTCTATATCTCAAGATATCTCAAAAATACCAAACACTGTTCAACTTTTATAACCGATTAGCTCACTTTCATCCGATCTATCTTTCTCCATTTAATTCTAAAATCGACCTATCTAGTATGCAAAGATAGAAAAATGTCTTAAGAATTCAACGCTTCGAAAATCAAGTCGATCGGATGTCGAACGAAGAAGTTATGGCCAAAAGGATGGAGGGAGGTCGGTCGACTGAAAATCTACCCCGCGGGCCGATCGACCTCGCTGGCCGATCGACGCGCGCGGGCGCTCGCTACCGAGCGATCGGCCATGCGATCCGACCTCTAAACTTCAAACTTTCATATCTTTTGACTCCGATCTCCAAATTAGATGTGGTTTGATTCGTTGGAAAGCTAAGAGACAGCTCTACCATTTTCAAGAAGGACTCAAAGACAATCTCGGAAACTAAAGGAATCAAAAGTTTACTCCAAGACCGATCAACTAGCTTCTCTTAACAGTATCAAAATTTGTAAACATCATAACTTTTGATCTAGAACTCTAAATTTGACAAACTTAGTTCTATAGAAAGCTAAAATAACCTTCTACAACTTTCATGAAGGTCTTAAAAATCAAATCGACCTCTAAATGGGTCAAAACTCAACACAAACTGACTGGTCGATCAGCTTCACGCTAAACAATATCAGAACTTCTAAAAATCATAACTTTCTACTCTCTTGTCCAAAATTTTCGTGCTTTATATCAATGGAAAGATAAAAACATAATCTACCAATTTCATTAAGACCACTTTGGCTAAATCCATCCAAATCAATACAGATTTGCCATTGAAGTCTCTAAACACCATTCCAACACATCAACTTCACATATCAACACATCAACTTCACATATTCACCCACTACCACAAACTCTTCAAATAATTCGTCTCAAACACAATTCAACTCTCCAATAAACTATTCCAAAGCCATTTCCCCACATCAAATTCAACACCAAAGGATATGCGCATACACATTTCTCCTTCACAAAAGTCATACACAATCTTACTCTTAATAGCATTTCAAATCAAGTGAAATACACTAAACTTTCAAAGATCATAACTTTCAATCCCGATATCGAAAAATAGCATACTTTATGGCTGCGAAAAGCTCTCAACATAATCTACAAATTTCATGTAGATCATTTTCTCAAAATGTGCCTAAATCAAAAGTCAACTATTTACTCCAAAGGTCAAATTTCTTAATTCTCCAAATTCTCACTCTTTCACTATTTATTCCATATTCTTCAAATCCATTTCAATCAACTCATTGATTTTGACTTTCATAACTCATACAACTCTACTCGAATTTCAAAGTCATCAAAACCAATCACTTCATTTCTCATCAATCTCCTTTAAGTACAATAACATTTATAACACAATACATATACAAACACACTCATTTAATTCCATTTAATATTTCTAATTTCTACTGAAAGTTCGGGGTCCAACAGATATATCTGTAATAGTATCTATTGGATAGATATTAGTAGATCTCATTTACTAAGTTACGTATATAGATGATGCATTTGGAGAAACGATCATTAAACTGACCAAACTAAGAATTTCCAATAGTTAATATTACCTATGAACTGTCAAGTGGGATATTCTTATAAGGATTTAAATGTATATTTTTCCTTTGATTTGAGATTATCATAGTAACCAATAGGTCACTTATTATGTTTTGATATTAGACACCTACTATGTAAAAATGCTAGTTGAATAATCATTGGATATAATTCAGTACCTATCTGATTAGTGGTGAGTCAAGATGGGATCCATCGACTCTAAGTAATGAGTGTGCGCTCTATGTTGTCATTGATCTTAATGGTTGTTTCAAGATCTTGGCCAGGGTGATTGAATGAGTGAGGAAAAGGAGTTTTCTACGTAATTCAGCAATCATTAATAATCAACATTTAATATAGTTGGTTATCTAATAAGATTTGACAGTTAAACCATACCTTGGGATAATCTGGAGTTGTAATGATGGAAGGTAATAATATATTATCCTTAACCAGGTTCCATCTTTGTAAGGTTATTACTTCACACTATCCAGTCGTTGAGGAGTGTTATTAGATGCCAACCTTGATTAGTAATTAATTGGATTAATTACCATCGACTTAGTGATGAACCTATATGGCCACACACTTATGAGTATAATATTTCTTGTTTATGATTATTTAATTTATTATGAGATAATTTATTGAATAATCTATATGGCATATTATTATATTTTTACTAGCATTGAAAATATAATTAATATTAGAATTCTCATCTACAAAATAAATGAATAAAATAAAATAGTTTTATTTTATTTCATTTTATAAATAATAATAATAATTAATTAGAAAGACAAAAAGAAAAGAAGCCATTAGATGATGGTTATTGTTTTGGTTTTATTAATTAACCAAAATGTATGAACAAACTAAATGGAGCATTGTTTAAGTTTTTAAAAAATAACGTTAAAAACAAAAACCTAAAAAGGAGAGGGTTACATTTTTTGTTTGTTGTACATGAAAAAACAATGAAGTGTAAAATATAAACATTTACTAAGAAGATAATTAGCCTTTGTACTCATTCATTTTTTGTACTTCGATAAAATGAAGAGAAGAGTAGTATAAAATATACTCTTTCATTTTCGTGTTTTGTGCGTGGAAATAAACAATAAAAAAGAAGAGAAAATTGTTTTCTCCGTTTTTTTTTTTAAAAAGAGTTCTTCAAAATTTAACCATAGCCATACAAGTGTTGAAAGCAGGACATATTTCTTGGTGTAGAGTGCATAGAGACTTTGTAATTTTGAAGTTTCATATCGATTAATCTTCACATTCCAGGTATTTATTTTGCCTATTCTTATTATTAGTATGTTTGTTAAACACAATAGATGAATATAGGATTGCAATTTTTTATTTCCACAATTTTTGCGATCCTTCAGTTGTTGCTTATCTTTTAGAAATCGGTCTCATGAAATGCCTATTGAATAAAGAATAATGCCTTATAATCTTTTTTCTTGTTTTCTCTCAATCTTGCTTCCTCATCTGGATCATCATACCCTTCTTAACTAAGTCCCAAAGCTCCCGAGAATTGAACAAAGTCTTCATTTTAATACTTCAAAATTCATAATAATCTCCCTCAAAAATAAGAATTAATGGTTGAGACACATTCACAACATTGCCATTAGTCACCATGAGTTGCATGCCTAATTACAAACGAACCTCAGACTCTGATACCACAAATGTTGTGAAGTTTAGAAAAAGAACAAGGAAATTGCAACAATATAAGAAAGTGCAGTAAGCTATAAAATGCAAAAACTAATTTCCAACGGTGGAAAAATAAAGGAAATGTAGAGAACTTTTGCTGCAATTATTCAACATCTGAAAGTGCCTATTTGTAAGCTTACAAGAAATTGAACAAGCCTAAAATTTCTTAACTACAATTAGAATTATTGACACTATCTTTGACAAATTTGAAACCTTAAAGACTCAGTTAAGTTGAAAAATAAACACATGTCAATTTGAATCAACCTTCAACACCAATTCTAAATAATTTTTAAGTTAGACCTTCTTTTGTCTTTATGATAATCAATCCAATGGGTAGATTGAAATACTGTTTAGATTAATATTCTTTGTTCACAAATTTAGAGGTCCTTAGTTAATTAAAAGATGAAGATTGTTGTTGCATGGTTTGTAGAAGAAAATAACATACAAGGGAAAAAGAACTTCCCTTTATATAGAAAAAGTTGGTGAATTAGATTATATAAGATCCACAATCTAATATATGGTTCATTTTCTAGAGAAATATGCGTCAAGTTTAAAAGATTGAAGTATGTATTTTACGTCTTAAGAAAAGGTACATCTTAGCAGTACCCATAGCAGTGTAGTGATAATTAAAGTTTAATCATCTTTTGGTCCCAATAAGAACCAAGAATAATGTGCAAATGGTTCATCAAACTTTAACATTGTTATTAGTGGCTTGATAAATTTGTTACATGATGGGCAAATATATATGTTCATATATATATATATACCAAAAGATGAAATAAATTATAAATAAAAGAAAAAAAAAATAAAAAGATGTAAGTTACAAGGAATTTCATGTGTTTATTTGAGACAAAGAAAAATTAAAACGAAGTTTAAGATATTCCATGAGAATAACATGAAAAGTGTAACATTCCATTACCTGTGGGGAGGCTAGAGTAGTAAATATGAGTGATTAATGAGAGATTAGAAATGCATTTTCATGCTCATGCATAATATGTCATACACATACACATGAATAGTGAAATCTTGCACATGAAAATAATTGTACATGCATTCATGAATAATTCTGGGTATAATTGGATTGAGATGTGATATATTGGGAATCTTGAAATTTTTATATTGAAAATTTTATTGGTTAGTGTGATTGTTATATTTTTGAATTTTGGTGAATTTTAGGAATGATTTTGGAAATTTTGGATTATTATGGAAAATAGAAATAGGGATCAAATGATATTGGAGATAATTGTAATGTAAGGAGGAAGTTACATTTTATAATTTTGTTAGAAAGGCTAAGTACTCTGTCCTAGTTACTTTCTTCGTAGCAGCCATCTTCTTCAAGTTTCTTCTAATACACAGAGTTTCTCATCAAGCACCTTCCAAGAGTTAACTTTGTTTTTCCTTATCTTATACCACCCCCACTGTGTTATTTGTTTCTTCTGCCCTAAGAAAAAAAGACTGACGCTGGTCAATTTATACAGTTGTGTATGTGAATTGCATGGAATTTAGGGCTTTGGGATAGTTGAGGATCTTGGATTTTTTAACAAGTAAGTATTGAGTAAATCCTTTAGATTTGTGAATTTATGAAATAAATTTGATGAAATTACTGTCATTTGCATGATCATGGCATTTACGTACATCTTCATGAACACTGTATTAATCAGATGAACAATCTGGATAAAATGTTATTTAGTATTTGAAGGTTATTTATAATCTGGAAATGTAGAAATGATTTTTGGAGTTAGAAAGAGCAATCAAATGATGTATGGGATTAGTGTGGAAATGTATAAAATGATGATGTTCAGACATGTTCTGTTTCTCTTTACTGTGAATATACATATATGTAGTTGTTTACATGAATATGTGAGTGTTTTAGAGATGACCAAAAGAATGATGTTAGAGTTGAAGAATAGTTGTAAAATGATGGCCTGAGATGAGAATGAGTGTATAAATGAAAGCTGAGAGGAAAAATAGAGAATGGGTACAAAAGTTGAAATATAGAGAATGGTAAATGGTAGAACATGAATAGGGTAAATCACTGATTTTTGGCTTTCGATGGAATTTGACTAAACTTGCATATTTAGGGGTAGTGTGAATTTGTTGTATTGAGTTGAAGGGAGATGGAGAAAGAAGTCTAAGAATGAGAATGGAAATGTTGGATTAGTGATGGAAGACACCTGAGAGAAGTTTGTTAAGAATGAAACAAAGAAAAGAGATAAGAAAGGTAAAATTTTGATCAGAACTTCCTTGATTAAACTGTATTGATCTAGGAAGATTTTGACAAAATTGTCTTCATGAAAGCTGTAGATCCTTTTTTTAGCTTTTTATTGATATAATTGCAATTTTTGGAGTTCTGGATCAAAAGTTATGGAGGTTTGAAGTTGGGTAGGCGACTAATGAAAGTGGCAATCGTGCTTAAGCACAGCTGCGATTTTTAGACTTTCTTATGCAAGTCGCTATTGTGTAAAAGCACCACGAGGTTGTATTGTATGATCTTTTCTTGCATCATTTATTCTTTGGTATACATTCAATCGATAATAGAAATACTAATTAGCGATTCATTGATTGAATGATGTAAAATATATTAGTTTTCATCAATCATATCAGTCTTAAATTTCATTGGAGAAGCTATAGGAATAGTCATTAGAGTTTAGTCAAATTATATTAAATTAAAATGTTCAATTTTAAAAAATTTATTAGAGTCTTATCTTATATCAAATTTCCTTTAAACTATATTTTTCCTCTTCTACATATCGTGGAATAAGGTGAGGTTACGTACAATTAGTATAGTAAAAGTTAAAGTTATTGTACCATAAATTTCTTTTGTTTATTTTGTCTCTTTTCAACACACGATAAATCTATTTATATAAATCAAATTTTGGTTTATATCCTACATCTAATTGATTAGTTATAGTTTAATGACATAATTTAGATATATATCTTAAAGTCCATGAGTAAATGTACACTATAAATGAAATTACAATGAAATCATAATTATGATATTCATATTGCATTTATATATAACACTTAAAATATTTCTAGTCATTATTCTATAAAGACTAGACATTAATAAAACATAAAAATTAACACACATTATATTTTTCTTTATAAAGGAAGTAATCGATATCATAAACTAAAGTATAAAGATAATTAAACAAATATGTAGGTCCTTTTTAGAGAACAAGTTCACTGAACTAACCTTATACGAAAAACTCATTTGAAATAATACGTGTATGTCTGTGAAAATTCTCATTCTAATGCTTGTATAAGTGGTCATTTAACTTGAAATCGTCAAAATATCTCATATAGAGATTTTTATGTTTTGTTTATGATATATTCTAGTCAAGAATAACTCATTCATTAGTCATTAAATATATCATAAATTATATGGAGTATAAGATTTATCATCATAAAGTAATTAAGAAAAATGTTACATTATTCTCGATTAGTATTGATTAGAAATCCTTGGTCAAAATAAAATGACACTTTGAAAATAATTTTTAAATGTCATTAATTTAATGAATTACTAATGGTAGATAACTAACATAACTGGAATTAAATAGAATAGACATTAATTACATACTTTATATATGAGGATTTAATGAATCACATACGAAGAACAAGTTAGAGAGAAAATGATATTTTAATCAAGTTGAACTTAATTATAAAGTTTGAGAAACTTTATGATTAAATATGAGATAAAAAAGAGATTATGCCAGATTATTTGGTCTGTAACAATAAAAAAACTCCATAATGGTATGCTCTTTTACATTTTTCTCTTCGTAATGGTCATCTAGAAACTTTAATATCTTTACTTTCTTATATCTTTTCTTTCTTTTTTCTTCTTTAGGCGACTTTCTCTTGGCCTGAGTTCTAATGAAGCGATCAATGGCAACCTTAACCATTGATAAAGATGAGGATGTACTGTTAAATGTAGGGGCAACGGTGCAGGCAGAGGTATCCCATTATCAATACTATATGGTGGATATGTTTCTTATGCTGGCACCGATAAATTTTCAGTTAATTAGAAACACTCTTATCGACGTTTGGCATTTGATAGGAGGAGTAAATATATCAGAGATTGGTGCTAAACGATAAATTTTTCGTTTCTGTAATGAAATCGATCTGAATAAGGTGATTGAGGGTGCACCTTGGCACTTTAACAGGTATTTGTTATTATAGAGTACGATTGTCGATGGTAAGGACCCTATTACCATTCCCCTTATTCATAGTAATATATGAGTTCAAGTCCATAATCTTCCCCTGGTTTTACTAATGAATCGATGGCTATGGCACTCGGGAATTTTGTTGGGAGTGTTCTAGAGTATAATGCAAGAATGATACGAAGGGTGTCAGAGCCCAAATAAATAAGGGTCAAATTGACCTTGGATGTGCAGAAACCACTTAAGAGGAGGAAAACGATAGTTGATGACAAAGGTGAGATGCATGTTGTTGATTTCAAGTATGAGAGACTTAGTGTCTTCTGTTTTCTGTGTGGGAAGTTGGGCCATTTTAAAGCATTATGTGAAATACATTTGCATAAGAAGCCAGAAGAATTGGTGTTTATATGGGATGCTAGTTTACGAGTTCCAGTGAGGATGAATACACCGATGATGAGTACATGGATAAGGGAAGAGGTCGATGATTTCGGGGAGGATAAAAGGAAGGATAATCTAAACCCGAGATTTTTGGGAATGCAAAATTCAAAACTCCATGATTTTAGAGTTTTCTTCTTGGGCACGATAGTGAGTAGGAAACAACTCCTAATAGGTGAGGGTCAGCCAAGTAGAATGGACCTAGATAGAGATAGTTCGGGCTCAGGTGGTGGGCCTAACTCTCTTAAAGAAGATGAACCCATACACAAGGTTGATAATGGAAAGAAAAGACCAAGAAATAACAAAACCCAAACTTCTTCCATTTCTAATTATGGTGATTCGATTGAGGTTACAAACACAGTGAAAGCCGCTAGTCCTAAGAGACAGGACAACTATAAACAACGAAGGCACTTTATTGGAACTGTTGGGGAATGAGTAATCCCTAGGCAATTAGAACATTAAGGGAGAAGGGGTGGAGGTATAGGCCTTGGTGTGTTTTTCTCATTGAAACTTAGGTGCAGAGTTCACAAATGGAGGAAGTTAGAGTTCAATAGGGATTTAATAATTGTTTTAATGTGAATACTTTAGGCAGAAGTGGGGGCCTTAGTGTTTTGTGGAATAATTCGGTATAACTCCAAGTAGTGGGGTTTGGAAACAATTTTATAGATACAAATATTCTTGTATTGGAAACTTGGGTATAGGTTACTTATTTTTATGGTAATCTGAATAGGTGTAGGATACATATATTCGTGGAATTTACTTCGAGCATTGGTTAGATAAGATGACAAAGAGTGGGTTTGTATTGGTGACTTTAACGAGTTGTTAATTTAAGAAGAGAAATGGGAAATTTATGACCATCCAAATTATTTAATTTAGAATTTTAGAGAGGTGTTGTCAGATTGTGATTTGAATAATGTCAGTTATACGGGTAACATGTTTACGTGGCATATGAAGAGAAATAGACAGGTGGTTACGAAGCAAAGGTTAGATTGGGCAGTTGGTGTTGGACCCCGAACTTTTTTTGAAACTTTTGAAGTATAAATGTGACATTAGATGAGGAATTTGTGGTGAATTATTTGTGTGCAAAGAAAAAAACAACTCAAGAATGTGCTTTGTCATATGAGGGTGAATTTAGCAAGTTGATGATGAGAGAGTATAAGCGCGTATATGCTTTTATTATCGATGTCTATGATTAATTGTGGGCTAAAATATGGTTTTGACTTTAAATGAAATTGATAGCGAATACATTGTTGGAAGTTAAAAATCAAGAAATATAGAGGAAAAAAGTATGAGAATATGAAGAATTGAGAAAGTTGACTTTTTAGAGTAGAGAGTTGACTTTATGATTTAAGTAGAATTTGAGAAATGATCTTCATGGAACTTGTAGATTATGTTGGAAGTTTTCTGTCACCATCAAGTTTGATATTTTTCGATATCGGGAGTGAAAGTTTTGATCAGTCAAAGTTAAGTATTTGTGAAAAAGTTCATAAGTGTACATTTAGGTGTGTATTGTGTTTTGAGAAAAAGTATGGACAGATATGTTTTGAATTAAGTTCAGTAATCTACATTAAAGTCATAGGAGATTATCCTAGCTTTTTAAGGATGTACAAAATATTATTTCTGGTTGTGGAATTTAGAAGTTTGGATGTGTTATAGGATGATAAATTCTGGCAGAACTCTAGTTAGAGGTTGCAATTACTTTTAAGTCCTTCATGAAAGTTTTAGATTATGCTTTGATCTTCCTATTACTGTCAAGTATGGAATTTTTGGACCATGGAACAGGAAGTTAAATTCGTACAAGTTGTTGTTACTGTTTAGGGCAATCCGACCCTTGCTGTTCTTTTGTTTCTAACTTTTCCGACCGACATCCGATTAATCTGATTTTTTTCAAAGCATTGGATTCCTAAGACAATTACCTACATCATGATGGGAAGTTATGATTGTTCTAAGATTTAATTGAAGGATATTGTGTTAATCAAAGTGAGAGGATTGATTACAGAATTTGAGTTGGACATTTTTCAGAACAAGTTCAGATATGTTGATGATATCTTGATCTGTAGAGATCAAATTAAGTTGATTCTTGTTTCTAAATAAATTAGAGGCATGGGACTACAAGTTATCTGAAGGAATTAAATTCCAATTTAGTCCCTAAGATTTTCAATTTTTGAATTGAAGTATGAAAGTGATAAGTTTTTATAGGGGCATTTTGGGCATGATACTTAAGTCTAAGAGTTTATAAGGCTTGTATGGAGGGGCATATTGGTCTTTGCTCCTTCATTTAAGGTTTAAGTGAAAAGAAATTATAAGAGGAAAGAAGAAAGAGGAATTAGAAATAAGAAGAGAGGAAGAGAAGTCGTAGTCGTGGAAGAGAGGAAGAAGAAGAGAAAAAGAGAGGGAAGGTAGGGCTTTGGGGATCCTTGAAGATTTTGAAGGACTTGAAGCATTATCAAGTAAGTATAAGCTTATTTATTCTTTTTTGGGTTAGATGAAACCCTAATATAGCTTAGAATGTGTAGGTTTCGGTTGTGGAGAAGTTTATGGAAAAATGGTTAAATCTTTTAAGGTTGATGATCATGTTGTTGTTATGAATGATTTTGAGGTTAGAAATGAAGTATTAGAGGTGTTTTAATGTTTAGATGTGTTTATAAATGGCAGATGGGAGGATTATGGTTGAGAAAAGTGAAAAAATTGAGTTTCGGAGCTTTTTCGCCGTCGCACCGCGGCGAGCGGCCAATTTTCTACAGCGACATGCTTTCGTATTTTGGGCATAACTTTTGATGTAGATGTCCAAATGAGGTGATTCTTTTTGCGTTGTAAACTAGAGACATAGGGCTACAAGTTTCATGAAGAAATAAAGTTCTGAATCAGTCTCTAAGAATATTAAATTTTGGATGGAAGTTGAGCATAAAATTCTTGTTTCAGAAATTCTTGTAGTTTGAATAGTTAAAGTTTGATTTTCCGATTTCTGCACCAAATTGATTGGAATTTTGGTTATTTGGTTAAGGAAACCAAGTGAGGCAAGAGGAACAAGAGGAGAGGCATACCTAAACAAGTTTATAAGCAAGGAACACAAGGTGGGTTCATGTTTATAATAGAGTTTATAAGTCACTCATTGTTTAGTTCAAATCAATCAAGATCTAATGCATTTACATTGCATCATTCACGATTGCATGACATACTATTATGAATAATTATATTCTGCTATGTGATTTTCATTCATGATTATTATCAAGATTTTCACAAAGGAGTGTTCTCCTTTCACGAATACAAGTGCATGAACCAAGTTTTATGAAATATATGACAAGCAAGATTACAAGCAAGATTGCAAGTAAGATTACAAGCAAGTGCCAGATTGGCAAACAAGTTTACAAGAATAAGAATCATGCATACTTATGTGGGTTTGCGGTGTCCCTCACGAATAGTCAAGTGCACATTGACTCACGAAAAGGCTTCTCTCGCCTGCCCGACTGTGGCACAGGGTTTCTCACAAGGATTCCCTCACGAAACTACATCTACACATCAACATTTCGATGGCATGTGTAATATGTCATGAACCAGGTACAACCCAAACCATTATGTTATGTTATGTGTTATGTTTTGTTATGTGACATGCATCATGAATTGTTCAAGAATCAAGCATTTTTCAAGACAATGACATATACATGATCAATGACTATGATTTCAACAAGTATCACGGCAATGAGTTATTTTTTAATACTTTTGCTTATTGCTATGTTATAAATATGTTCCCACGAGCTGTAAAGCTCACCCCCCCCCCTTTCATCCCCATCTCCAGGTATCAAGAGGGAGGTCGGATGAAAGCATGTCTAGATGTCCGATCGTTATGCTTATGTTTGGCCTTTAAGTTAATCTGTTGCAAGATTTAGGTCTTTGGCATGTTGAGCATTTTTGGGTTTTGATATTGATGTTATAAAATGGCTTCGAATGCCTCTAAGGTTTTGTAAGCATGTATATCATGATGAAATTGATTTATGGATTTGTATATACAATGGAAAAGTGAATTATGGTTTGTGACCTGATTATGAAACTTATGTATTTAAATTGAGATATGGATGAATGTGAGATTGATGTATATAAGATCGCATGAATTCATTGAGGGATTTAAGTTACTATTTGATTTAAATGTCAAGAGTATGAATGAATATGAAAGAGAATAAGTATAAGATTTGTTAAAGATGAGATTGAGCTATTGTATGATTGCGAAGAATGTTATGAATCGAGTTTGATTGAGGATTGGTTTAGTCTAAAGGTATTCCAACGCTAGTTCTTCTCAGTTACACGTTCTCGGATGTCGGAAATTTTTTCAGTTCGATCGAACCATTTGTTGTTTTAGACTGTTCGAATCGATTATGTTTCTGTTCCTACGATTCGATTTGCTTTCGATTCCTTCGCTTTTGATATGATTTGATTTCATGGATTTTATTTTCTCCAAGTACAAGTTTGCTCACGTTATGCACCTATGTTTCGATTATGTTTTCAAGATTGGGTTCCAGAAGCGGGATCCAACGTATATGATTCTATTGTTCTAGTTGGGGTCCGATTTCCAAACCGGGACCCAACATAGGTGGTATCAAAGAAAGAAAGGATTTCCAGGAACCACGCTTTAGATGTATGATGATCTTAAGTTTATGCTGTTGGGTTCCGAAAACGGGATCTAACATTTGTGGTGTCGAGCCGATATTAGGATCTTATTTAAGCATCTGTTTAAGTAATATGCATGAGAAGTTATTGAATTAGTGAGAATGTGATATTGATGGGAATAATTTTTCATGAAGCATTTGAGGAATTAAAGTGATTGTTTGAGTTAAGTGTCAAGAGTATGATTGATTGTAAGAATGTGCATATGGAACTTAAGATTAGAATTTCACGATGATTTTGGATGAATTGTTTTCGAATGTATATGTGTGAGATGAAATAAAGAATACTGGGAAGATGAGATTAATGATAGCGATATATGTATAGAAGTTCAAAAGGTTGATTTTGAATGAAGATTTGGTCCATGGTAAGGTTACTTAAGCATTGGACCATTGACTTGAGTCAAATATGTTAAGAAATATTGATTTGTGGATAGTGATTTTGGCATGATATTGATGGAATTAGATACAAGAGTATTGGTGGTATTAGATACAAGAAGTGAAACATTGTGAATAGGTTGAGATATAAGTATGATGACGAATTAGATAAGAAAGTGAATGAATTTAAGAGAATAAGTTACTTGATGATTACTCATATAGGAATTTCGAGGACGAAATTCTTTTAAGAGGGGGAGAAATGTTGGACCCCGAACTTTTCTTGAAACTTTTGAAGTATAAATGTGACATTAGATGAGGAATTTGTGGTGAATGATTTGTGTGCAAAGAAAAAGACAACTCAAGAATGTCCTTTGTCATATGAGGGTGAATTTAGCAAGTTGATGATGAGAGAGTATAAGCGCGTATATGCTTTTATCATCGATGTCTATGATTAATTGTGGGCTAAAGTATGGTTTTGACTTTAAATGAAATTGATAGCGAATACATTGTTGAAAGTTAAAAATCAAGAAATATAGAGGAAAAAAGTATGAGAATATGAAGAATTGAGAAAGTTGACTTTTTAGAGTAGAGAGTTGACTTTATGATTTAAGTAGAATTTGAGAAATGATCTTCATGGAACTTGTAGATTATGTTGAAAGTTTTCTGTCACCATCAAGTTTGATATTTTTCGATATCGGGAGTGAAAGTTTTGATCAGTCAAAGTTAAGTATTTGTGAAAAAGTTCATAAGTGTACATTTAGGTGTGTATTGTGTTTTGAGACAAAGTATGGACAGATATGTTTTGAATTAAGTTCAGTAATCTACATGAAAGTCATAGGAGATTATCCTAGCTTTTCAAGGATGTACAAAATATTATTTCTGGTTGTGGAATTTAGAAGTTTGAATGTGTTATAGGATGATAAATTCTGGCAGAACTCTAGTTAGAGGTTGCAATTACTTTTAAGTCCTTCATGAAAGTTTTAGATTATGCTTTGATCTTCCTATTACTGTCAAGTATGGAATTTTTGGACCATGGAACAGGAAGTTAAATTCGTACAAGTTGTTGTTACTGTTTAGGGCAATCCGACCCTTGCTGTTCTTTTGTTTCTAACTTTTCCGACCGACATCCGATTAATCTGATTTTTTTTTCAAAGCATTGGATTCCTAAGACAATTACCTACATCATGATGGGAAGTTATGATTGTTCTAAGATTTAATTGAAGGATATTGTGTTAATAAAAGTGAGAGGATTGATTACAGAATTTGAGTTGGACATTTTTCAGAACATGTTCAGATATGTTGATGATATCTTGATCTGTAGAGATCAAATTAAGTTGATTCTTGTTTCTAAATAAATTAGAGGCATGGGACTACAAGCAGGGGCGGATCTACAATGGTCCCAATAAATTTCTTATAAAAATATCATTATATTAAGTTTTGCCCCATATAAAAATAAAATTTTATTCTTATTAAAATTTTGCCCCATTAAAAATAAAATTTTATTCTTATTAAAATTTTGCCCCACTTAAAAAATTTCTGAATTAGCCCTGACTACAAGTTATCTGAAGGAATTAAATTCCAATTTAGTCCCTAAGATTTTCAATTTTGAATTGAAGTATGAAAGTGATAAGTTTTATAGGGAATTTTGGGCGTGATACTTAAGTCTAAGAGTTTATAAGGCTTGTATGGAGGGCATATTGGTCTTTGCTCCTTCATTTAAGGCTTAAGTGAAAAGAAATTATAAGAGGAAAGAAGAAAGAGGAATTAGAAATAAGAAGAGAGGAAGAGAAGTCGTAGTCGTGGAAGAGAGGAAGAAGAAGAGAAAAAGAGAGGGATGGTAGGGCTTTGGGGATCCTTGAAGATTTTGAAGGACTTGAAGCATTATCAAGTAAGTATAAGCTTATTTATTCTTTTTTGGGTTAGATGAAACCCTAATATAGCTTAGAATGTGTAGGTTTCGGTTGTGGAGAAGTTTATGGAAAAATGGTTAAATCTTTTAAGGTTGATGATCATGTTGTTGTTATGAATGATTTTGAGGTTAGAAATGAAGTATTAGAGGTGTTTTAATGTTTAGATGTGTTTATAAATGAAAGATGGGAGGATTATGGTTGAGAAAAGTGAAAAAATTGAGTTTCGGAGCTTTTTCGCCGTCGCACATCGCGACCTGCAGATGAGCTCGTCATGCGCTAGCGTTCGTCATGACGTGCTCCGACTTCTCGTCATGCGAGCGGCCAATTTTCTCTGCGACATGCTTTCATATTTTAGGCATAACTTTTGATGTAGATGTCCAAATGAGGTGATTCTTTTGCGTTGTAAACTAGAGACATAGGGATACAAGTTTCATGAAGAAATGAAGTTCTGAATCAGTCTATAAGAATATTCAATTTTGGATGGAAGTTGAGCGTAAAATTCTTGCTTGAAATTCTTGTAGTTTGAATTGTTAAAGTTTGATTTTCCGATTTCGCACCAAATTGATTGGAATTTTGGTTATTTGGTTAAGGAAACCAAGTGAGGCAAGAGGAACAACAGGATAGGCATACCTAAACAATTTTATAAGCAAGGAGCATAAGGTGGGTTCATGTTTATAATAGAGTTTATAAGTCAGTCATTGTTTAGTTCAAATCAAGCAAGATGTAATGCATTTACATTGCATCATTCACGATTGCATGACATACTATTATGAATTATTATATTCTGCTATGTGATTTGCATTCATGATTATTATCAAGATTTTCACAAAGGAGTGTTCTCCTTTCACGAATACAAGTGCATGAATCAAGTTTTCTGAAATATATGACAAGCAAGATTACAAGCAAGATTGCAAGTAAGATTACAAGCAAGTTTACAAGCAAGTGCCAGATTGGCAAACAAGTTTACAAGAATACGAATCATGCATACTTATGTGGGTTTGCGGTGTCCCTCACGAATAGTCAAGTGCACATTGACTCACGAAAAGGCTTCTCCCTTTACTTTCATTTGGGCACAGGGTTTCTCACAAGGATTCCCTCGCGAAACTACGTCTACACATCAACATTTCGATGGCATGTGTAATATGTCATGAACCAGGGACAACCCAAACCATTATGTTATGTTATGTGTTATGTTTTGTTATGTGACATGCATCATGAATTGTTCAAGAATCAAGCATTTTTCAAGACAATGACATATACATGATCAATGACTATGATTTCAACAAGTATCACGGCAATGAGTTATTTTTTAATACTTTTGCTTATTGCTATGTTATAAATATGTTCCCACGAGCTGTAAAGCTCACCCCCCCCCTTTCATCCCCATCTCCAGGTATCAAGAGGGAGGTCGGATGAAAGCATGTCTAGATGTCCGATCGTTATGCTTATGTTTGGCCTTTAAGTTAATCTGTTGCAAGATTTAGATCTTTGGCATGTTGAGCATTTTTAGGTTTTGATATTGATGTTATAAAATGGCTTCGAATGCCTCTAAGGTTTTGTAAGCATGTATATCATGATGAAATTGATTTATGGATTTGTATATACAATGGAAAAGTGAATTATGGTTTGTGACCTGATTATGAAACTTATGTATTTGAATTGAGATATGGATGAATGTGAGATTGATGTATATAAGATCGCATGAATTCATTGAGGGATTTAAGTTACTATTTGATTTAAATGTCAAGAGTATGAATGAATATGAAAGAGAATAAGTATAAGATTTGTTAAAGATGAGATTGAGCTATTGCATGATTGCGAAGAATGTTATGAATCGAGTTTGATTGAGGATTGGTTTAGTCTAAAGGTATTCCAACTCTAGTTCTTCTCAGTTACACGTTCTCGGATGTCGGAAATTTGTTTCAGTTCGATCGAACCATTTGTTGTTTTAATTTGTCGAATCGATTATGTTTCATTCCTACGATTCGATTTGCTTTCGATTCGCCGTTTTGATATGATTTGATTTCATGGATTTTATTTTCGCCAAGTACAAGTTTGCTCACGTTATGCACATGTGTTTCGATTATGTTTTCAAGATTGGGTTCCAGAAGCGGGATCTAGGTAAGAAAAATTTCGAAATTTATGGTTTTATGGATGGGTTTTGATGCTAAAAGCTTAGTTAAGTTATGGGTAAAGTTGGGCAGGTGTTGATTCAAGTTTTCCTATCCTTAAAATTGTCCGATTTTGATATCCTATGTTCTTATGGGATAATTATGCTTAATGAAGGTTTAGAGAGGCCATTGGAAGTTGAGGAGAGCAAATTAATCAATCCTAGAGCTAAAGGAATTAAGGTGGGTGATTCCTTAATAAGCGAGTTATAGGCTAAATGAACTTTTATAATAAATGCTTTCAATGACTTGACTTTGTGTATGAATTACTCTTTGCGATATGTTTAACTTGTATGTGAAACGCTTTAATTGTGAATTCTCAAATTCAAGACATTGTATAGGGAAAATGAAATTTTAATAGCAAGCAATTCTAGAAGCGTTTTATAACCTCTTTGATGGCTAAATTAGTTTTTGACTCCTTCTAGGAAGTTGTAGAATTTCCTTTTATCTTTCTAATGACACTAATTTCTAAGATGATTAAGCAAAGAAACTGTGAGAAAAGTGCAAATGGTGATTTAAGCTATATAGCCTAGAAGATATGTCAAGTGACTGAAAGATTGAATTGTCGACGGTTTTAAGCATGGGAGATGTGCTTAAAGTTTATAGTTTATAGGAACATGAGATCCATGTATAGTTCTATTTGACCTTAAGCATCACAAATCGTGGTCATAGAGTTTTCAATAGAATAGTGTATGAGGAGTTAGATGATAGAAAGCGTCATCGCTTTTGTATTATTATGAGTAAAGCCTAAAACTGATTGAATGTCAGACCGATTGGAGAGGTTGTTGATAAGTGAAGTCAATCAGTATAAGATATGAAATACGGGAGATTGACATAAGAGTTGCATGAACTAAGATGAGAAGGGATGTGAATCAGTAAGTGAAAGCTGAATTGTCTCGGAAGGTGTTACCTTGCTAAGGTGTGCTCGAGTTAGAAAAAAAAGAATTAGTTAAGCGCTATGAATTAAGTCGTATGAAATTATTTTGAATTAAGCGGCTGACGACAAAAGATGACTTGGATTCAAAATGTGATATCGTGAGTATGTTAAGGAAATATTGATGTGATAAGATTAGGGTGTTACCGACATAAGAAGTGGAAATTAGGGTGACTTGAGCGTAAGGAAAAACTAGTTAGGAAAGTGAGCGACCAACCACAAATTGAATGACCGAGTGACTCTCTTGAATACTATCATTTGAGAGAAAGTTTTGAGTGAAGAAGTTGAATGGGAAGCGGAGGAGCATCTGCACTCTAATAAATCGATAAAATTTGAGGACGAAATTCTTTTAAGGGAGGAGAAATTTTGGGCCCGATTCGCATTTAGCATGTGTTATGTAATTACGGATTCTTAGAATTTTAATTGGAGGTATTTAGTTAAAATTGGAGTTTGATAAGTTTTTATAAATTAAAAAGATTAAGATGGAATAAGGGCATGATAGGAAGATCATATGTGTGTTTAAGGCTTAAGGTTAATAAAGTGGGCTTTTGGCCCTTTTAAATAGCATGTAAATGAAGAAGAAAGGAAGCATTTGGGCTAGGGTCCATATAAGTGCAATTAAAGGAGAAAAGAAGGAAAGGTTTGATGATGTAGCCTTAAAACATGAAGTGGGAAATGAAAATAGCAAGGAGAGGAGGCAATTAAATGAAACTACGTAGTTTTTTCCATAGGTTATAAGTTAGAACAATTTCCTTAGTCTTTCAAGTGTCATCTGAAGCTTACATAGAAAGAGAAGGGAGAAGGGTTTGGTGGAGATAAGAAGAAAAGAAGAAGAAGAAGAAGAAGAAGAAAGAGTTGGAGCTTAGGTTTCTATGCTTAGAAAGGAGAGTTTAATAGTTTTGTTCAAGAAGAAAGTGGAAAGGAAGGATGAATCTTCCAAGAAAAGCAAGAAGAAAATTTCGTGGGTCACCTCCTAAGGTAAGAAAAATTTCGAAATTTATGGTTTTATGGATGGGTTTTGATGCTAAAAGCTTAGTTAAGTTATGGGTAAAGTTGGGTAGGTGTTGATTCAAGTTTTCCTATCCTTAAAATTGTCCAATTTTGATATCCTATGTTCTTATGGGATAATTATGCTTAATGAAGGTTTAGAGAGGCCATTGGAAGTTGAGGAGAGCAAATTAATCAATCCTAGAGCTAAAGGAATTAAGGTGGGTGATTCCTTAATAATTGAGTTATAGGCTAAATGAACTTTTTATAATAAATGCTTTCCAATGACTTCGACTTTGTGTATGAATTACTCTTTGCGATATGTTTAACTTGTATGTGAGACGCTTTAATTGTGAATTCTCAAATTCAAGACATTGTATAGGGAAAATGAAATTTTAATAGCCAGCAATTCTAGAAGCGTTTTATAACCTCTTTGATGGCTAAATTAGTTTTTGACTCCTTCTAGGAAGTTGTAGAATTTCCTTTTATCTTTCTAATGACACTAATTTCTAAGATGATTAAGCAAAGAAACTGTGAGAAAAGTGCAAATGGTGATTTAAGCTATATAGCCTAGAAGATATGTCAAGTGGTGAAAGATTGAATTGTCGACGGTTTTAAGCATGTCGGAGATGTGCTCAAAGATTATAGTTTAGAGTTTATAGGAACATGAGATCCATGTATAGTTCTATTTGACCTTAAGCATCACAAATCGTGGTCATAGAGTTTTCAATAGAATCTTGTATGAGGAGTTAGATGATAGAAAGCGTCATCGCTTTTGTATTATTATGAGTAAAGCCTAAAAGCTGATTGAATGTCGGGTGATTGGAGAGGTTGTTGATAAGTGAAGTCAATCGGTATAAGATATGAAATACGGAGATTGACATAAGAGTTGCATGAACTAAGATGAGAAGGATGTGAATCGAGAAGTGAAAGCTGAATTGTCTCGGAAGGTGTTACCTTGCTAAGGTGTGCTCAAGTTAGAAAAAAAAATTCGTTAAGTCGCTATGAATTAGGTCGTATGAAATTATTTTGAATTAGCTGGCGACAAAAGATGACTTGGATTCAAAATGTGATATCGTGAGTATGTTAAGGAAATATTGATGTGATAAGATTAGGGTGTTACCGAGGCATAAGAAGTGGAAATTAGGAGTGACATGAGCGTAAGGAAAACTAGTTAGGAAAGTGAGCGACCAACCACAAATTGAATGACCGAGTGACTCTCTTGAATACTATCATTTGAGAGAAAGTTTTGAGTGAAGAAGTTGAATGGGAAGCGAAGGGCATCTGCACTCTAATAAATCCGATAAAATTTCGAGGACGAAATTCTTTTAAGGAAGGAGAAATGTTGGGCCCCGATTCGCATTTAGCATGTGTTATGTAATTACGGATTCTTAGAATTTTAATTGGAGGTATTTAGTATTTAGTTAAAATTGGAGTTTGATAAGTTTTTATAAATTAAAAAGATTAAGATGGAATAAGGGCATGATAGGAAGATCATATGTGTGTTTAAGGCTTAAGGTTAATAAAGTGGGCTTTTGGCCCTTTTAAATAGCATGTAAATGAAGAAGAAAGGAAGCATTTGGGCTAGGGTCCATATAAGTGCAATTAAAGGAAAAAAGAAGGAAAGGTTTGATGATGTAGCCTTAAAACATGAAGAGGGAAACGAAAATAGCAAGGAGAGGAGGCAATTAAATGAAACTACATAGTTTTTTCCATAGGTTATAAGTTAGAACAATTTCCTTAGTCTTTCAAGTGTCATACGAAGCTTACATAGAAAAGAGAAGGGGAGAAGATTTTCGGTGGAGATAAGAAGAAGAAGAAGAAGAAGAAGAAGAAGAAGAAAAGAGTTGGAGCTTAGGTTTCTATGCTTAGAAAGGAGAGTTTAATGGTTTTGTTCAAGAAGAAAGTGGAAAGGAAGGATGAATCTTCCAAGAAAAGCAAGAAGAAAATTTCGTGGGTCACCTCCTAAGGTAAGAAAAATTTCGAAATTTATGGTTTTATGGATGGGTTTTGATGCTAAAAGCTTAGTTAAGTTATGGGTAAAGTTGGGCAGGTGTTGATTCAAGTTTTCCTATCCTTAAAATTGTTCGATTTTGATATCCTATGTTCTTATGGAATAATTATGCTTAATGAAGGTTTAGAGAGGCCATTGGAAGTTGAGGAGAGCAAATTAATCAATCCTAGAGCTAAAGGAATTAAGGTGGGTGATTCCTTAATAAGCGAGTTATAGGCTAAATGAACTTTTATAATAAATGCTTTCAATGACTTGACTTTGTGTATGAATTACTCTTTGCGATATGTTTAACTTGTATGTGAGGCGCTTTAATTGTGAATTCTCAAATTCAAGACATTGTATAGGAAAATGAAATTTTAATAGCCAGCAATTCTAGAAGCGTTTATAACCTCTTTGATGGCTAAATTAGTTTTGACTCCTACAGGAAGTTGTAGAATTTCCTTTTATCTTTCTAATGACACTAATTTCTAAGATGATTAAGAAAAGCTGTGAGAAAAGTGCAAATGGTGATTTAAGCTATATAGCCTAGAAGATATGTCAAGTGACTGAAAGATTGAATTGTCGACGGTTTTAACTGTCGGAGATGTGCTTAAAGTTTATAGTTTAGAGTTTATAGGAACATGAGATCCATGTATAGTTCTATTTGACCTTAAGCATCACAAATCGTGATCATAGAGTTTTCAATAGAATAGTGTATGAGGAGTTAGATGATAGAAAGCGTCATCGCTTTTGTATTATTATGAGTAAAGCCTAAAACTGATTGAATGTCAGACCGATTGGAGAGGTTGTTGATAAGTGAAGTCAATCAGTATAAGATATGAAATACGGGAGATTGACATAAGAGTTGCATGAACTAAGATGAGAAGGGATGTGAATCAGTAAGTGAAAGCTGAATTGTCTCGGAAGGTGTTACCTTGCTAAGGTGTGCTCAAGTTAGAAAAAAAAAAGAATTCGTTAAGCCGCTATGAATTAAGTCGTATGAAATTATTTTGAATTAGAGCTGCTGACAAAAGATGACTTGGATTCAAAATGTGATATCGTGAGTATGTTAAGGAAATATTGATGTGATAAGATTAGGTGTTACCTGAGCATAAGAAGTGGAAATTAGGGTGACTTGAGCGTAAGGAAAAACTAGTTAGGAAAGTGAGCGACCAACCACAAATTGAATGACCGAGTGACTCTCTGAATACTATCATTTGAGAGAAAGTTTTCGAGTGAAGAAGTTGAATGGGAAGCGGAGGAGCATCTGTACTCTAATAAATCGATAAAATTTCGAGGACGAAATTCTTTTAAGGAGGAGAAATGTTGGGCCCCGATTCGCATTTAGCATGTGTTATGTAATTACGGATTCTTAGAATTTTAATTGGAGGTATTTAATATTTAGTTAAAATTGTAGTTTGATAAGTTTTTATAAATTAAAAAGATTAAGATGGAATAAGGGCATGATAGGAAGATCATATGTGTGTTTAAGGCTTAAGGTTAATAAAGTGGGCTTTTGGCCCTTTTAAATAGCATATAAATGAAGAAGAAAGGAAGCATTTGGGCTAGGGTCCATATAAGTGCAATTAAAGGAGAAAAGAAGGAAAGGTTTGATGATGTAGCCTTAAAACATGAAGAGGGAAATGAAAATAGCAAGGAGAGGAGGCAATTAAATGAAACTACGTAGTTTTTTCCATAGGTTATAAGTTAGAACAATTTCCTTAGTCTTTTAAGTGTCATCTGAAGCTTACATAGAAAGAGAAGGGAGAAGAGTTTGGTGGAGATAAGAAGAAAAGAAGAAGAAGAAAAAGAAGAAGAAGAAGAAAAGAGTTGGAGTTTCGGTTTCTATGCTTAGAAAGGAGAGTTTAATAGTTTTGTTTAAGAAGAAAGTGGAAAGGAAGGATGAATCTTCCAAGAAAAGCAAGAAGAAAATTTCGTGGGTCACCTCTAAGGTAAGAAAAATTTGAAATTTATGGTTTTATGGATGGGTTTGATGCTAAAAGCTTAGTTAAGTTATGGGTAAAGTTGGGTAGGTGTTGATTCAAGTTTTCCTATCCTTAAAATTGTTCGATTTTGATATCCTATGTTCTTATGGGATAATTATGCTTAATGAAGGTTTAGAGAGGCCATTGGAAGTTGAGGAGAGCAAATTAATCAATCCTAGAGCTAAAGGAATTAAGGTGGGTGATTCCTTAATAATTGAGTTATAGGCTAAATGAACTTTTATAATAAATGCTTTCAATGACTTGACTTTGTGTATGAATTACTCTTTGCGATATGTTTAACTTGTATGTGAGACGCTTTAATTGTGAATTCTCATATTCAAGACATTGTATAGGGAAAATGAAATTTTAATAGCCAGCAATTCTAGAAGCGTTTTATAACCTCTTTGATGGCTAAATTAGTTTTGACTCATACAGGAAGTTGTAGAATTTCCTTTTTATCTTTCTAATGACACTAATTCCTAAGATGATTAAGCAAAGAAACTGTGAGAAAAGTGCAAATGGTGATTTAAGCTATATAGCCTAGAAGATATGTCAAGTGATTGAAAGATTGAATTGTCGACGGTTTTAAGCATAGAAGATGTGCTCAAAGTTTATAGTTTAGAGTTTATAGGAACATGAGATCCATGTATAGTTCTATTTGACCTTAAGCATCACAAATCGTGGTCATAGAGTTTTCAATAGAATACTGTATGAGGAGTTAGATGATAGAAAGTGTCATCGCTTTTGTATTATTATGAGTAAAGCCTAAAACTGATTGAATGTCAGACCGATTGGAGAGGTTGTTGATAAGTGAAGTCAATCAGTATAAGATATGAAATACCGGAGATTGACATAAGAGTTGCATGAACTAAGATGAGAAGGGATGTGAATCGATGAAGTGAAAGTTGAATTGTCTCGGAAGGTGTTACCTTGCTAAGGTGTGCTCAAGTTAGAAAAAAAAAGAATTAGTTAAGCTATTTATGAATTAAGTCGTATGAAATTATTTTGAATTATAGCTGCTGACAAAGATGACTTGGATTCAAAATGTGATATCGTGAGTATGTTAAGGAAATATTGATGTGATAAGATTAGGTGTTCTGAGCATAAGAAGTGGAAATTAGGGTGACATGAGCGTAAGGAAAAACTAGTTAGGAAAGTGAGCGACCAACCACAAATTGAATGACCGAGTGACTCTACTGAATACTATCATTTGAGAGAAAGTTTTCGAGTGAAGAAGTTGAATGGGAAACGGAGGAGCATCCTGCACTCCTAATAAATCCGATAAGAATTTCGAGGATGAAATTCTTTTAAGGGAGGGAGAAATGTTGGGCCCCGATTCGCATTTAGCATGTGTTATGTAATTACGGATTCTTAGAATTTTAATTGGAGGTATTTAGTTAAAATTGGAGTTTGATAAGTTTTTATAAATTAAAAAGATTAAGATGGAATAAGGGCATGATAGGAAGATCATATGTGTGTTTAAGGCTTAAGGTTAATAAAGTGGGCTTTTGGCCCTTTTAAATAGCATGTAAATGAAGAAGAAAGGAAGCATTTGGGCTAGGGTCCATATAAGTGCAATTAAAGGAGAAAAGAAGGAAAGGTTTGATGATGTAGCCTTAAAACATGAAGAGGAAATGAAAATAGCAAGGAGAGGAGGCAATTAAATGAAACTACGTAGTTTTTCCATAGGTTATAAGTTAGAACAATTTCCTTAGTCTTTTAAGTGTCATCTGAAGCTTACATAGAAAGAGAAGGGAGAAGAGTTTGGTGGAGATAAGAAGAAAAAAGAAGAAGAAGAAGAAGAAGAAGAAAAGAGTTGGAGTTTGGTTTCTATGCTTAGAAAGGAGAGTTTAATAGTTTTGTTCAAGAAGAAAGTGGAAAGGAAGGATGAATCTTCCAAGAAAAGCAAGAAGAAAATTTCGTGGGTCACCTCTAAGGTAAGAAAAATTTGAAATTTATGGTTTTATGGATGGGTTTTGATGCTAAAAGCTTAGTTAAGTTATGGGTAAAGTTGGGTAGGTGTTGATTCAAGTTTTCCTATCCTTAAAATTGTTCGATTTTGATATCCTATGTTCTTATGGGATAATTATGCTTAATGAAGGTTTAGAGGCCATTGGAAGTTGAGGAGAGCAAATTAATCAATCCTAGAGCTAAAGGAATTAAGGTGGGTGATTCCTTAATAATTGAGTTATAGGCTAAATGAACTTTTATAATAAATGCTTTCAATGACTTGACTTTGTGTATGAATTACTTTGCGATATGTTTAACTTGTATGTGAGACGCTTTAATTGTGAATTCTCAAATTCAAGACATTGTATAGGGAAAATGAAATTTTAATAGCCAGCAATTCTAGAAGCGTTTTATAACCTCTTTGATGGCTAAATTAGTTTTTGACTCCTTCTAGGAAGTTGTAGAATTTCCTTTTATCTTTCTAATGACACTAATTTCTAAGATGATTAAGCAAAGAAACTGTGAGAAAAGTGCAAATGGTGATTTAAGCTATATAGCCTAGAAGATATGTCAAGTGACTGAAAGATTGAATTGTCGACGGTTTTAAGCATGGGAGATGTGCTCAAAGTTTATAGTTTAGAGTTTATAGGAACATGAGATCCATGTATAGTTCTATTTGACCTTAAGCATCACAAATCGTGGTCATAGAGTTTTCAATAGAATAGTGTATGAGGAGTTAGATGATAGAAAGCGTCATCGCTTTTGTATTATTATGAGTAAAGCCTAAAACTGATTGAATGTCAGACCGATTGGAGAGGTTGTTGATAAGTGAAGTCAATCAGTATAAGATATGAAATACGGGAGATTGACATAAGAGTTGCATGAACTAAGATGAGAAGGGATGTGAATCAGTAAGTGAAAGCTGAATTGTCTCGGAAGGTGTTACCTTGCTAAGGTGTGCTCAAGTTAGAAAAAAAAAGAATTCGTTAAGCCGCTATGAATTAGGTCGTATGAAATTATTTTGAATTAGCGCTGCTGACAAAAGATGACTTGGATTCAAAATGTGATATACGTGAGTATGTTAAGGAAATATTGATGTGATAAGATTAGGGTGTTCTGAGCATAAGAAGTGGAAATTAGGAGTGACATGAGCGTAAGGAAAAACTAGTTAGGAAAGTGAGCGACCAACCACAAATTGAATGACCGAGTGACTCTACTGAATACTATCATTTGAGAGAAAGTTTTCAGTGAAGAAGTTGAATGGGAAGCGGAGGGCATCTGCACTCTAATAAATCCGATAAAATTTGAGGGCGAAATTCTTTTAAGGGAAGGAGAAATGTTGGGCCCCGATTCGCATTTAGCATGTGTTATGTAATTGCGGATTCTTAGAATTTTAATTGGAGATATTTAGTTAAAATTGGAGTTTGATAAGTTTTTATAAATTAAAAAGATTAAGATGGAATAAGGGCATGATAGGAAGATCATATGTGTGTTTAAGGCTTAAGGTTAATAAAGTGGGCTTTTGGCCCTTTTAAATAGCATGTAAATGAAGAAGAAAGGAAGCATTTGGGCTAGGGTCCATATAAGTGCAATTAAAGGAGAAAAGAAGGAAAGGTTTGATGATGTAGCCTTAAAACATGAAGAGGGAAACGAAAATAGCAAGGAGAGGAGGCAATTAAATGAAACTACGTAGTTTTGCCATAGGTTATAAGTTAGAACAATTTCTTTAGTCTTTCAAGTGTCATCTGAAGCTTACATAGAAAAGAGAAGGGAGAAGAGTTTGGTGGAGATAAGAAGAAGAAGAAGAAGAAGAAGAAGAAGAAAAAGAGTTGGAGCTTAGGTTTCTATGCTTAGAAAGGAGAGTTTAATAGTTTTGTTCAAGAAGAAAGTGGAAAGGAAGGATGAATCTTCTAAGAAAAGCAAGAAGAAAATTTCGTGGGTCACCTCCTAAGGTAAGAAAAATTTGAAATTTATGGTTTTATGGATGGGTTTTGATCTTTAAAAGCTTAGTTAAGTTATGGGTAAAGTTGGGTAGGTGTTGATTCATGTTTTCCTATCCTTAAAATTGTCCGATTTTGATATCCTATGTTCTTATGGGAAAATTATGCTTAATGAAGGTTTAGAGAGGCCATTGGAAGTTGAGGAGAGCAAATTAATCAATCCTAGAGCTAAAGGAATTAAGGTGGGTGATTCCTTAATAATTGAGTTATAAGGCTAAATGAACTTTTATAATAAATGCTTTCAATGACTTGACTTTGTGTATGAATTACTCTTTGCGATATGTTTAACTTGTATGTGAGGCGCTTTAATTGTGAATTCTCAAATTCAAGACATTGTATAGGGAAAATGAAATTTTAATAGCCAGCAATTCTAGAAGCGTTTTATAACCTCTTTGATGGCTAAATTAGTTTTTGACTCCTTCTAGGAAGTTGTAGAATTTCCTTTTATCTTTCTAATGACACTAATTTTGCAAAATTTCTATTTCGGGGTAAAAAGTTTTAATGTTTGTAAAGTCTGAAATTTTCTTGCAAATCCAGACCTCATCCTTAGACGTGGCCACGTCTAGTCTCTAAACCTCTTAGACGTGCCCTCGTCTAATCTCTGAGTATCCCCTCACTCTTTAGCTTGTAACTTTTTCGTTTGGCCTCGGATTCATTCGATTTTCGAAGCATTGGGTTTCTAAAAAAAATTTTATACCCCTTTTTAGTAAAATGAGAGTGTTGGGTTTTTGGTCGGAATTCGCGGATATTATTAAAGAGAGTCAATTACGTGACGGTTTGAATGCAATTCTGTTTTCGGGTGATTTTGTGAACTATAGAGATCCGATTGAGGCGATTTCTGATTCTAATTGATCGAGAGATATGAAATTTCGTTTTAACTTAGGTTTAGGATTTAGTTATGGGCCCTAAGCAGATAAATTTTATTGGGTGATAATTAGGGTGAACTTATCAAGTTTTGTTCGGAAGACGTTAAAATAAGTTCGATTTGAGATTTCTTTCGTGGTAAGGAATTCCTCCCTTGTGAGATGCACGTCCAGATTTCATGTAGGGCGTCAGACATGACTCACCGGGAGGGTTCCAACATTCTTGATTCGACTTGTGAGTCCAACGGTGAGGAGGATTGATCAACATTCTTTGAGGAGGAGTGAGCGGAATTGTAGTAGTATAAGCATCGAGGTAGGAATGTATTCATCATTGATCTCGATAGTTGGTGGACGAATAAGCGCATCGACCGGGAAGATCTAAGTCAAGCGGATGGGCGGCATCAACAAGCTGTCTTCCTTGCAGGGTATGCCTTGACTTCAATAGGCGATTGTACCGGATAAAGGCCTGATATGCAAAACTGTCTGAACAAGGAATTCTATAAATGTCCCTGTGATAACTCGTCCCCCCACTGGATAGTCTTCTTGCTTGTCAGTATAGCTGCAGCTCGCTTTATCTTTATTCTGATTCGAAGCACATGCATCATCAATTTTACGCACTTCTTCTGCAATTTGATCTGCGGACAGATCATCACAAACTTCTTCCTCAGGAAATAGCTTCGACTTCCCCTTAGTTAAATCCAAAGGATATCTTGGCTGGATATATGGTGCAACCTTTATTTCCGTGTTTTCTGTGATCGAAAAAATAATACACGGCTTACAGGGAATTTTTGTAGGGTATGGCTTGGTAGCAACATCCCTCAAAGTATTGTAGAACATCTTTTCATCTTCTTTTAGTAATTCCCATGTGTCACTATTTATTGACATAGGTCGTACGACATCCACCGTCCTCTTCATTGGTTGACTACAGATTGCAATAGCAGTTCTTCTTCTGGTAACAACTTCAATCATTCTAATCTTCAGCTTATGTTTTTTCAAAAACTTATGATAGTTTTATACCATTAGACAAGGTTCATCATTATCTGAGTCTGATTCTGCTGTTGCCTCTGGGTGTGCTTCAATAGGATTTTCTTGAACCAGGCTTTGCCTCACTGGTTCCTCCTGTTGAGCAATGGGATTTCTGAGCGTGCTCTTTCGGTTTCTTTTCTTTGAAGCAGCATCAAGGGTTACTTTCTTTTGACTAACCTCCCCAGCAGTTGACACGGTCTTCTTCTGACTAATCTTCTTAGTCTTGTCTTCTGCTTCAGTCAGTCTTGAAGATTTCTGAACTTGAGATTTTTCTCTTTTAGATTCTGATTTTCTCTTCTTGTTAGTTTCTTTGGCTTTTCTAGCTGTATCCTCTTCCAAAATAGAAACTAACGATCTTGTAGTTTTAGATGGTCAAGATTGAGAGGATTGTTCCTTACTCTGTTCTCTGACATTCTTTTCTTCTTGTTGCCTTAGAGTCTGAATCCTCGGTGATCTCTTTGCCTTCTTCATAACTTCACTTAAAAGACTTTCTCCTTGTCTTTTCACCGCACCTTCTTCTGTCCTTCGAGGTAGACTTACTTCGACTTGAGGACTCGTCCGTTTCATCAGCGGTCTTCCTGTCAGTCTTCTTATTTCTTCTATAGGTGATCTTATTCTCACTTGAGTTGGAGAACTTGAAGCGGAAGACTTCTTCGAAACACGCTCCCCCTCAGTTCTTGTTCTCCTCGAAGAGTTGGCTTCTTGTTTAGTCACTGTTGTCAGACCCATTCGCCGTATTGTGATTGAGTCAATCTTACTCTTCACTGGTACAATCCTTCTATTTCCTCTGTGGAGAGGGATTCCGGATTCCTTAAAAATCCTTGTGAGAAGCATGCCGTAAGGATAGCTATTTGTATCCTTCATCCCCTTAATCATGTAGTGAATGATTAAGAATGGTAAGTAGATGGGATTGCAATTCAGCAGGTAGAAAAAGCATTGTTCATCCAGGGTAGTCACCAAATGTACAAGCACACTCGGGTAAGATGCAATTAAACAGAATTGCATGGAGAACCCTAGCTTTTGGGACCAGATTCGGCGTCTTCCTCTCCGAAGGGTCGTTCACTCCATATAACTGTCTGCTAACATCTTCTTCCCTCATATTGACCATCGTCATCCATTTAGCCTTGGTTGACAGGGTCTCACCAACCGATGGACAATCAGTCACCTTCTTAATCAGCTCCTTAGTCACAGCAATAGATATGCCATCTACTGAAGATACCACAGTGTTGTCTACAAGTTGAGCGTTCTTCCAAAACTCATACACTTTGTCAGTATAGACTGGTTCCCGTACCTGGAAGAAACTTCTCCAACCAGCTCTTTCAATCTCTGGTTCTATGTCCATACCATCATTCCTCAATGACTCGAAATCTACATGCCTTCCGAATATCATGGCTACCTCCATTATTTCAGAACGAAAACTGTCTCTAGTAAGCTTTTCGTCTAAGGTAGGATGATTGAGAGAATTTGGAAAGAAAGATGAACCATCTGGTGATGAGAGTAACCGCAATGATATCAACTTCAGACAACTTGAAAGGTCTTATCATGCGTATTCTAGAATCATAGGGATTCTGAAGATCGTGAGGCGTTTCCCTCCAAAACTTCCTTGTCAGAGAAGTTACCAATTTGTAATTCCTTTTTTACGGCGTCGTTAGTTTTGACGTCCCTTTAGCCTGACTGTTCGCTTAACATGACCATGTTAAGGTTGCGTCTGATCTTCTAGAAACGTTCTTCACTTAATGGTTTAGTGAAGATGTCTACCCACTGAGACTCTGTTTCGATGAACTGTAGGCGCACCACCTTCCTCTGAACATAGTCTCTCAGAAAGTGATGTCTAACCTCGATGTGCTTCACTCCAGAATGCTGAATAGGATTCTTTGACAGATTGATTGCACTTGTGTTATCACAGTAGATTGGAATCTCCTCTTCTAACTGAATAGTCTTGAGTTGATATTTGATCCTGATATGCATGAACAATAGCTTCGTGCGCATATATACTCGCTCGGCGATTGATAGAGTTATTGAGCTTTGTCTCTTGCTTGACTAAGAAACTAGGTTTGCGCCAAGAAAGTGACATCCTCCACTTGTGCTCTTTCCTTCGATTCTATCTCCGGCATAGTCCGCATCGCAATATCCGATTAACCTTAAATCTCTACCTTTCTCAAACATTAAGAAAAGATCAGTAGTACCTACGAGATATCTCATAATTCTTTTTACAGCAATAAAATGAGACTCTCTAGGATCGGCCTGAAACCTTGCACACAAGCAAACACTGAATAAGATATCAGGTCTACTTGCTGTAAGGTACAGTAAAGAACCGATCATCCCTCTATACAGGGTTTGATCCACCTTCTTACCAATTTCATCTTTCGACAAAAGGTTTGAAGGATGCATCGGAGTAGTCATTGGCTTCACATTCTGCATATCAAATTTATTCAATAACTCTTTCACATATTTTTGTTGATGAATGAAGATTTTCTCTTCGGTTTGCTTAACTTGCAACCCAAGAAAGAACTTCAACTCACCCATCATACTCATTTCAAACTCTTTCTTCATTAGACTCTCAAACTTCATGCATAGCTTGTTTGAAGTAGCTCCAAAAATAATATCATCAACGTAAATCTGAACTAGAATAAAATCATTCTGAAAGTTCTTCCTAAAGAGCGTCTTATCAACTTGACCTCTACTAAAACCATTCTCTAGAAGAAAAGTACTCAGACAATCATACCAAGCTCTAGGAGCTTGCTTCAGGCCGTATAAGGCTTTATGAAGTCTATAGACATGGTCTGGATTCTTAACATCCTCGAAACCAGGTGGTTGCTTAACATACACCTTTTCGTCTATAAAACCGTTCAGAAAGGCACTCTTCACATCCATCTGAAACAGCTTTATATTATGACACACAAAATATGCTAGCAGAATCCTAATGGCTTCAAGTCTAGCTACTGGAACATACGTCTCATTGTAGTCTATTCCTTCTTGCTGATTATAGCCTTGTGCTACTAATCTAGCCTTATTTCGACTCACTCTTCCTGATTCGTCTAACTTATTCTTAAAGACCCATCTGGTTCCTATGATGGATTTCTTAGGGGGTTTTGGAACTAAGGACCACACATTATTCCTAGTAAATTGATTCAGCTCCTCTTGCATGGCTAACACCCAAGCTTCGTCTTGAAGAGTTTCCTCAACCTTCTTAGGTTCTATTTCAGAGATAAAAGCCACATTAGCTTCTCTTCTGAATCTGGACCTTGTTCTAACTCCTTCTGAGGTCTCTCCGATAATCAACTCTTCTGGATGAGAACTTTTATATTTCTAGTATCTTTTCACTCCAATAGTTTCTGGAATATTTTCAACTTTTTCTACATGAGTTCCTGATGATGGAGTTTCTGTACTATCATCTAAGTTCTTTGAAGGACCTTCACTCTCCATGGCATCTTTCTTATGGGGTTGGGAACTATCATCAAACTTGACATTGATGGTCTCCTCAACTGTCCTTGAAGTAAGGTTGTACACCCGAAATGCCTTAGACGATAATGAGTAGCCTAAAAAGATTCCTGGATAGGTCTTTGAATCGAATTTATCCAACAGCTCCTTTGTATTCAGAATAGAGCATTTGCACCCGAATGGATGAAAGTAGGATATATTTGGTCTTCTTCCATTCCATAACTCATAAGGAGTCTTCTTCAACATGGGTCACAACATAATTCTATTCTGAATATAGCATCTTTGTATTCACGACTACCTTGAAGTATTTAGGAAGATTCATCTCACACAGCATGGTCCTTGCCATCTCTTGAATTGTCTTGTTCTTCCTTTCAACAACTCCATTCTGTTGAGGAGTCCTAGGAGCAGAGAAATTGTAGGAAAATCCCGGGAGGTACATCACATGTACAGGCAGCGGAAAACAAAAAATTTTTATTCTCGGGACCTTCCCGAACCCAGGATCCAGGTATCCGTATGAAGACATAAACCTAAATAGCCAAAAGAGACTATCTCTAAAGGTGATCCACGCAGATATTAGAAAACCTAACCGAATCAAACCCCTTTGACCCGGGAATAGCTAGAACAGATTAAAGCCTGCTAGAGCCTGCCTCTGTCCTGGAGAGCTTGAGGAGCACGTTGAAACCTTGCCTTGGAGAAGAGAAGAATCGATGAAGCTTATGAGAGAAGACTTGAAAAACCATTTTTCTAAGGACGCTTAACACTTAAGCTTCCATCCTCTCCTACCTACAAGCAAAACCGTCGATGCCCACATGCCAAAGCCTCCTTATGTTTCTTTTTAACTCTTTAAAAAGGCCTCCATAAGGTTAGGACATGTGTGAGCCAAATGACCATTCATTTTCTTTAATGAATTAAATAATAAGTTGAAAAGTCAAACTCTCCTATCTTCTTCTCTTGTTCCAACGTGCACACATGGCTAATATTTATATAATAATTAATTAATTAATTACTTAATTAATTAATTAGAATATAATTGCTAAGGTCGATCAAGCTGGGTGGTCCTACAACTGTCAGACCCCGATCTTTGAAAATGACTCAAAACCTTTCTTAGCAATATTGATGTCGCGATCTCATGGGACATATCCCAATCCATTGGGATCCATTTAATCTAATGCTCTCCATAATTGGAACTCGTCCAATTACTATTTCTGATTCTCTGAAACACTCTTATCGTGTGACCCTTTAGGTTCCGGTTATGTTGGCCACTTAGATTAACAATTAATCCGAGCAAGTCATGGCGGTATCTAGCAACACATCATGACCCCAATTGACCGGAAAGTAATCGATTTGATGTATTCATCACGAACGGATCACAAACCCTTCCATAGATAATTCTGGTGCAATTAGTCCTTTCACCATCCTATACCCCACTTGGTTATGAGCATGGTCAAAGTGTCAACTCTCACTAGACCGAGTCTAGCCCAGTGATAACAGATCTCGCCCTAGGACTCATTACTCTATATGTCCATGAAGACACTCTCCATGACATATTCACTCGCCGAGATTTAGAGTAATGATCTGAAGAGGCCATGGGTATCTCTTACGCTAATCGAAGTGGTGAATCCTTTATTGGCTACTCAATTATCTTGAATACCTCAAGCTGTACCCAAGCACCACCCATGAGTTACCTCCGGAAGGCAACAAGGAATGGAGTCAAAGCAGGATCGATATTCAAGATATCCTTGAGTACCTCGAGTCTAAGGATACTTGCACCATTCTTTATGATGAGATCATCAACGACACTAGATAAGATATCCATGTGATGATCTCATGGCGAGTCATCAATGAACTTACTACCGCTAGTAAGCATCCACATGTCAATTCTAAATATCTCATATTTACGGTTTACGAGATCCACCGCTGATCCAATCGAGGAATATGACATGTGCTAGTCTATCCGGATTAATGATGTCGATCTCATTAATCCTTTGACTAGGAGAATTTGAATCTTGACACAATTGCACATGATAGGAATCTCGATAGTATGATCACATCATAATTTCCTTCATGCTATGTCATATATCATGGACTTCATTAATCGATTAAAGATCCAATCAATTCATAAACAATGTTTATGAATATCAAATTAATGAAGAATGCCTTTTCTTTATTTATTCATTCGATGCGCATATATTTGTGAATAAAACAGCGCTAAAGGGATTGCCTTTAGGGCGCAAATAAACGATCAGATCCTTAAATAAGTCGACTTATGCAATGTACAAGTCGACTTATCGGTACTTTTCAAGAACAAGTCGACTTATCAGTAGTACAAGTCGACTTGTACTTACAAATCTCCCACTTGACCTAAAGCCAATCGCCTTAGTATCCAATACCATAAGTGAGTCCATGAGAATCACAATTCTCCTGTGACAATGGCTTTGTCAATGGAACATCAACACTTTGCTCTGTGGGAATTCTCTCTATCAAGATATCATCTCGACTAATGATCTCCCGAATCGGCGGAGTACGAGTTCGGATCGTCGATAAGACCTTGGTTCCTTTGCCTGCACATTAGCCCCATTGTATCACAATACAATCCTATGGGCCCACCACAGCTAGGGACTAGATCAAGTTCAGTAATGAACTTCTTGATCCAAAGCCGCTTCCTTTGCACATCTAAATGCGGCGGTACTACGCCTCGGTTGTTGAATCGTGATCCTCTCTTGTTTGGAACTCTTTCCAAGTGACCGCCTCGCTATTCGGTGTGAATGTATATAACTTGATTGTGATTCGAATCATCCTTATCAGATTAGATCTTGGCATCTGAATGCTCGCTCATATGGAATTTCCATCTCCAAACATCAAGAAAACATCCTTAGTGCTTCGCAAGTACTTGAGGATATTCTTGTGATCACTAGTGACCCTCACCAGATCAATTGGTATCTTTCGTAACACTTAGAGCATACGATACATCGGACCTCGTCATAGCATTGTTCCATGCTAAACCTCTTTAGCATCTCATCTATATACGATGATTGTGAAAGACCAAGCAACAGGATCTAGATATAAGTTGCTTTACCAAGGTCTTTCATCGCAAATTGATTGACAACCAAATTTTAAGCGATTGCGGCATAGAGACATCGTTTCCGAGTAACGATATGTCATCTACATACAACACAAGGAATACGATTGCAGTCCATTAACCTTCTTATGCACACAATGATCATCCAAATTTTGTGAGAAATCAAACTCTTTGATTGACTCAACTAAACGGATAATCCAACTCCTGGAAGCTTGCTTTAATCCATTAATGGATTTCTGAAGCTTGCATACCATTTCGCCATCGATGGAAGTGAAGCCCTCAGGTTGTGTCATACATATCCTCGGGTAGATTTCCTCTCAGGAAAGCTATCTTCACATCCATTGCCATATCTCATAATCATAATGAGTGGCAATGGCTAGGAGTATCCGAATGGATTTAAGCATTCTACTGAAGTGAAGGTTTCGTCATAGTCAACTCCTTATGCGTGGCGAAATCCTTTAACGAAGCATTGCTTTATAGGTAATCAAATTACCATCCATGTTGGTTTCTTCTTGAAAACCCCTTTGTACCTAATGGGTTTTATCCCTACATTGTAACAACCAAAGTCCATACTTGGTTTATGTACATGGAATCCATTTCGCTTTCATGGCACAAAGCCATTTTAGGACTTTGAACTTTTGAGAACCTTTTCATAGGTAGTAAGCTCATCATCACATATGAAGCACACGTCATTCATTCCCACGAAATCCATATTTCTCGAGAAGAGCGTATCTACGTGACCTACAAAATTGTGTGTAGTAGAAGGTTGAGCTGCTACCTCATCTATATGAGTGGCAGTTTCAAGTTGAGCGATTGATCATGTTTGTTCGAGCATCTTGAACTTCTCCAAGTTCAACTTTGCTCCCCTTGTCTTCTTGTAAAAGAAACTATTTCTTTAAGAAAACAGCATGCTTGAAACAAACAACTTTTGTTCTAAGCAAGGTAGAATTGATATTCCACGAACAAACACTTGTCGACTTTGCATCAAGCTAATCTGACCGTGTCCGCTTCGTAAGCGTGACAACCCCATACTTTCGAGATGAGAAAGATAGGATTTTACTGTTAGTCCATATCTCCATATGGAGTAACATCAGCTATCTTTGATGGAACTCTGTTTAGCAAGTAAACAAATTGTCTCAGCGCATATTCCCAAAGCTGCAAAACCTATCATCAATCGCACCATGTCTAACAAGGTTTGATTTCTCCTTTCAGCCACACCATTGTGCTGCGGCGTGCAAGGTGGAGTGTACTGAGATAAAATCTCATGATCTCTGAGATAATTCAAAACTGTTGGTGTAAGTATTTTCCACCACGATCAGATCGTAATGTCTTCATACTTTTACCAAGTTAGTTTTCTACTTCATTTCGAATTATTTGAACTATTCAAATGCTTGATTTGTATCTTATCGAATCTGAGATACCTATATCGTGAATAATCACCGATAAAAATAATGAAGTAAAACAACCACTTCGGCATGGATGGACATCGGACCACATACATCCGAATGTATTAGGTCTAATATTCCATTCACTCGTTCACCCTTTCCTTTAAAGGATAACTTAGTCATCTTGCCTAATAAACAAGATTCGCATGTGTCATATGATTCATAATCAAATGACCTAAACATCCACTCTTATGGAGCTTAGCGATGCGTGTCTCATTTATATGGCCGTCGACAATGCCATAAGTAAGTTGATTTTAAATTATCTCGATTATGTCTTTTAGCGTCATTGACATTCATAATTGGATATGACATATCTAATATGTCAATTCCATTGCATAATGTCTGAGTACCATAGAGCATTCCATTGCAACTAATATAACAACCATTGCTACTAAAAGTCCAATGGAAACCAGCTCTAATTAAACATGAAACATACAATATGTTCTTTGTTTAAAACAGTACAAAATGTCAATCATCCAATTTGAATACAAGCCAAAGAGGGAGTAACAAGACATAAGTGCCTACGGCAAATGTAGCAACTCTTTAACGCATTACATTACCAAAGTTCTAGTTCTCTTTTATGAGCTTTCTCGTCCCCACGAGGCCTGCATATCATTTCATATGTATGAGCCACATCCGTTATCAAATACCGATATGTTTGGATCAGGAATAGTATTAACCTCAATGACAAACATATTTGAAGAAGTAGAGGCATCGATGCCTTCTTACGCTTCAAGGACTCGAGATAGATTTTACGGTTTAGCCTCTGGTGGCTAGACTTGCCTGATGAAAGCAAAATCCTTTTGGGGCAGTTTCTTTGGTTTTTCCTTGATGGCACTTCCCTTTGGTTTCTTGGCCTTTTTCTTCTTTGAACTAGAAGAAGAAGCATCCACCATTAGCACTTGCTATCTATCTTGATAGCCTGCTCAGCTGTCATGAGCAGATTGATCAGCTCAGGAATTGTTGTGGATATTTGGTTTATCCGATAGTTTAACACGAACTGTGAATAACCATCAGACAATCCAACCAGAATTAAGTCTCTACTTAACTCATAATCCATTACAAATCCTAAGACGGCCAATCTCTCAATATAGCCATTCATCTTCAGGGTATACTGCACAGCAGTTGTCCCTGGAGCCATCTTTGTGATGAAGAGAAGCCTTGAGGTCTTGAACCTTTCAGACCGAGCTTACTCATCAAACAGCTCCCTAAGATGAGATACTATAACGTGAGCATCCATGGACTCGTGCTGCTTCTGCAGCTCTGGTGACATCAAGACAAGCATAATGCAAGTATCCATATCACTGTCCTTTAGATGCTTACGATATGCTTTCTGATCCTTATCAGAAGCATTGACAGCAGGTGCATCTGGAAGTGGAACATCTAGGACGTATCCCAGTTCCTCAGATCTGAGAACAATTCTCAGATTCCTTAGCCAATCAAGAAAATCGGTCCAGAATAGAGAGCGTATATTCACACTGAAAGACTTCTTCAATCAACCTAAACGCGATAGAGAAGGAATAATAGAATAGAAATGCTGCGTGATCATAAGGACTTGCATGACATGCATATGGCTCCACTAGTTTCTAGAATCCATAACCCTCTTTACGAATCCGGAGAAACAAAGTGACATAATGTCTAGTGGGTCGATATCCGACATTGCTAAGAGTGACCTTGAGTTTGCTCAACAAGCCACAACTTAGGTCAATCGGTAGGTATCGGTCATACCAATTGCATCATCGATAAGCGACATTAAGAATGACCTTGAGGTTAGCTCAACAAGCCACCTTATGTCTCGGAGGTATCGGATATACCAATTACATCTTAGACACAACTATCGATCGCTATCAACTTGTTGATGTGTGCACTTCATTGGGTATCAACTCTTTGATCGCATACATCTAATGTATGCTACCCAACTTCGCTTCTCGTCACGTTGACCTTGAGGTTAGCTCAACAAATCAACGCTTCAGAAAACCGACCCATTAATCGAAAATCTTATTTTCATGGTTTGAACATATTAAGTATAGAGTGAGCTTGAGGTTAGCTCAACAACCCAACCCTATAAAATTCTGGTTCTTACCATATTAATGGAAGGCGTTAGTTTTCATATACCGAGGAGGATTTCAGGTCTCTAGACTCAAGCTTAAGGATTATAGTCACGAAGACTATATGGAATGATTTAGGTTTCATCGATCGTATTGAATCAATCCTTATAATCATCCATCATCCAACTGAGCATGCCACAAGTCGACTTTCATCAAATGCAAGTCGACTTATGCTTCTTCACACACAAGTCGACTTGTATAACACAAGTGGACTTATATCACCCCGTGAACAAGTGGAGCTTATAAGGTACTACAAGTCAACTTAAACTGAGATCCTGAACAAGTCGACTTATTCTATAGACAAGTCGACTTATCCCAGGTAAATTTGCTAAAATCTCTAATCGGCTAATTCCTCAATTAATGCAATTCTAATTCACAACACCTACATACCTAAGGTAATATCTGATAAATTTGATGTATCAATGAACAATTCATTGAACCATGAAAGCCTTAAATAGTCAAACTATATGAAAAACTTGAAATGAGTCAAAACTCATTAATATCCAAACAATTTAGGAACACCCAAATTATCATCCTAAGCATCTCTAGCTAGCATATACATTATCAAATTTATTTCAGCACATGCCATAAAACTATGACGGTCAAAACAAACAAGATAATGCAATATACTAACGAGACACAAATGTGACCAATTCGGCATTCAAAAATTCTTGGAAAAGCAACTTCAAGCAATTCACTTTGGAAATCATACCACATCAAGATAACACATTTTTAATCACATTAAAAATGGTGCAAGGCATTGGAACTGAAAAAGCACGCTCAATCAAGCCAAGCAAAACAGTCCCAACAATTTTCACCAAAACTGTCCAGTTCTATACATTGCTCGAAATGATCAATGAAACAATTTCAATAAATCATGAGAAAATTATATAGGTTACTAAATGTTCAGAACATGCTACATGAATGCTTTTAGGATTTTAGGCCATCAAAAACTCAGTCAACCTAAATAACAAAACCGATTCAAAATCTGTGTTCATCAGCACAGCAATTCCCAACAGCATAGAATAAACTCGTGAATAAATATCCAATCACCTTGAAATCCAATTTCCATGCTCAAAAACATTCACCAACATCTTAGAGACATGTAGGTGAAGGAAAATCCAGGAAACGATTTTTCTAGAATTTATTCTCGATTTTATACTACTGCCTGTTCGAGAATCGTTTCACAAAACAGCATCTGTAACCTTAGGGAATTAATTAGCAAAACTATATCAAATCAAATCGATAAATTCTGAAAATTCATAGACATATTCTCTAACATGTTATGAACATTTCTGGGCAGAAAAATTTCGAAAAACCTATCTGTATAGCAATTCGAAATCTGGGCAGTACACATGCATCAACATCAACAGCACTTAGGGTTTCTGATCTAGCTTAGGTTATAGCTTCACACGGGATACCGCAGACTCTCGATACCACTGTAGGAAAATCCGGGAGGTACATCATATGTACAGGCAGCGGAAAACAAAAATTTTTGTTCAGGGACCTTCCGAACCCAGGATCCAGGTATCCGTATGAAGGCATAAACCTAAATAGCCAAAGAGACTATCTCTAAAGGTGATCCACGCAGATCGAGAAAACCTAACCGAATCAAACCCCTTTGACCCGGGAATAGCTAGAACAGATTAAAGCCTGCTAGAGCCTACCTCTGTCCTGGAGAGCTTGAGGAGCACGTTGAAACCTTGCCTTGGAGAAGAGAAGAATCGATGAAGCTTATGAGAGAAGACTTGAAAAACCATTTTTCTAAGGAAGCTTAACACTTAAGCTTCCATCCTCTCCTACCTACAAGCAAAACCGTCGATGCCCACATGCCAAAGCCTCCTTATGTTTCTTTTTAACTCTTTAAAAGGCCTCCATAAGGTTAGGACATGTGTGAGCCAAATGACCATTCATTTTCTTTAATGAATTAAATAATAAGTTGAAAAGTCAAACTCTCCTATCTTCTTCTCTTGTTCCAGCGCACACATGGCTAATATTTATATAATAATTAATTAATTAATTAATTAATTAGAATATAATTGCTAAGGTCCATCAAGCTGGGTTGGTCCTACTGCCCCTCGGCCCCCGGTCAATAAACAATTCAAAACCTTTCTTAGCAATATTGATGTCGCGATCTCATGGGACATATCCCAATCCATTGGGATCCATTTAATCTAATGCTCTCCATAATTGGAACTCGTCCAATTACTATTTCTGATTCTCGAAACACTCTTATCGTGTGACCCTTTAGGTTCCGGTTATGTTGGCCACTTAGATTAACAATTAATCTGAGCAAGTCATGAGCGGTATCTAGCAACACATCATGACCCCCAATTGACCGGAAAGTAATCGGTTTGATGTATTCATCACGAACCGGATCACAAACCCTTCCATAGACAATTACTGTGCAATTCGTCCTTTCACCATCCTATACCCCACTTGGTTATGAGCATGGTCAAAGTGTCAACTCTCACTAGACTGAGTCTAGCCCAAGTGATAACAGATCTCGTCCTAGGACTCATTACTCTATATGTCCATGAAGACACTCTCCATGACATATTCACTCTGGCCAGAGATTTCCGAGTAATGATCCTGACAAGAGGCCATGGGTATCTCTTCTGCTAATCCAGAAGTGGTGAATCCTTTATTGGCTACTCAATTATCTTCGAATACCTCAAGCTGTACCCAAGCACCACCCTATGAGTTACCTATGGAAGGCAACAAGGAATGGAGTCAAAGCACAGGATCAGTATCCAAGATATCCTTGAGTACCTCAAGTCTAAGGATACTTGCACCATTGCTATGATGAGATCATCACTGACACTAGATAAGATATCCATGTGATGATCTCATGGCGGTCATCCAATGAACTTACTACCGCTTAGTAAGCATCCACATGTCAATTCTAAATATCTCATATTTACGGTTTACGAGATCCACCGCTTGATCCAATCGAGGAATATGACATGTGCTAGTCTATCCGGATTAATGATGTCCATCTCATTAATCCTTTGACTAGGAGAATTTGAATCTTGACACAATTGCACATGATAGGAATCTCGATGGTATGATCACATCATAATTTCCTTCATGCTATGTCATATATCATGGACTTCATTAATCGATTAAAGATCAATCAATTCATAAACAATGTTTATGAATATCAAATTAATGAAGAATGCCTTTTCTTTATTTATTCATTCGATCGCATCGATTTGTGAATAAAAGCAGCTAAAGGGATTACCTTTAGGGCACAAATAAACGATGACTGATCCTTAAATAAGTCGACTTATGCAATGTACAAGTCGACTTATCGGTACTTTTCAAGAACAAGTCGACTTATCAGTAGTACAAGTCGACTTGTACTTACAGAAATTGTGGAAAATTCCATTCTCTTCATAAAATACTCTAAACTTCTCATTTTCAAACTCTCCACCATGGTCACTCCTGATATTGGCTATAGACAGTCCTCTTTTGTAACATCCCGTCCCCTATGAGAAGGGTAAATTGGTAAATTGGGACAGGCTAGGTTGTTGCATAGCATATTTGAAACGTAGGCTTTCGTTTGGCCTCTAATTGTAGAGGACTGAGTTATTTGGAATAAGCATATGTAGGTACATACATGTATGGCATATTCCCGATAAAATTGTGTGAATTGGAAATTGGGTATCAATTGTATAGATTATGATTTGATTAGTGAAGTGGAGTGGAAAATCGAATGCTAGAGGTTTGAAAAATGAAATTTGAGTGTAGGATCATGTGTTTCCTATTTTTGTGAATTTATCAGAATTTTTCCGAAATTTTTAGAGTAATGGATCCGGACCGAAAAATTTGGCTTAGTGACTGATTAATTGGATTTCGGGTCCAAGATTGATTGACAATTGATATGAAGCAATTGGAGTTATAATTTTGGGATTTATTATTTATGATCATTGCGAAATTGGGAGTAAGATAGAATAAGAAATTGGATTGAGGTTGTTCGGATTGGTCTTGTGGCAATTAAATTGCCAAACAAGCCCTAGATCCTTTGTTTATAAGCTAAACTCCTTGAATATGTCATCCACGAAATTTCTTAGCTTTTTAAGAAAATGGAGTTTTGCCATGGGTGAGCATAGCTGGGATTTGGAGGTTCTTGAGGAATCTTTCAAAGGTTTAAAGCTTGAATCAAGTAAGTTTATGCTTCTTTATGCCTTGAGTTGTTTGTGTTGATCATTGAATTAAGTTATAAATTGTTATGGAATTTGTGAGTTTTCGAAAGATAGGGTTTTGAGAATTTTGTTGATTTTGATTTGGGTAATTGAGAGATAACAATTAAATGATGGATTTGAGGTTAGAAATAAGTTGGGTTTAATGTTTGGAACGGATTGAGAGTGTTTAAAATGGATTTGAGTGAAATTGTATCAGAAGATCAGAAGAATTTCTGGGTTTCGGATGCATTTCTGGGATCGCACGCCGCAACGAGTGATGAACACGCCGCGACGAACCGATTTACATGCCGCTTGATTTGAAGCGAGAAGATGTTTACGTCGCGGCGAGAGGCGAGCAGGCGTGGATTCGTCGCGGCGAAAGGGAGAAAGGCAGGAGACTCATGTGCATGAGTGACCATCTTGCGTGGCAATGAGGCCCCTAGTTTCCGAAATTGAAATTTAAGTGTTTTATTTAAGGTGATTGTTACAAGTAATGAGTTTGAGGTTTTGATTTCAAATGAATTGGTTCCTTAGTGATTAATTGGAAATTAGAGACTAAGAAATTTGAATTGATAAGATGGAAATTTGGAATTGAATTCGATGATTCTCGGAATCGAGTGGCAAATGAATAGTGAATGTGATTTTATTGGAATGTGACTTTAAAGTATGGAAATTAGTAAATTGAATTATGGTATCTGGAATTGTTATGAATTAGAGTGAGAGTGATCAAATTGAGAAAATTTGGGAATGTCATAACATGTATAATCTGTAATCTATTTGATACATATGCATGATTGATTATTGAAATTGGTATAAATAGTGATGTTCGATTATTTGATTGTTATAGAGGCATTTGGAGCAATTCAGCGGATATCTTTGGGACTTCTGTGTCAGTTTCGGAAGTGCGGTGAGTAACCTAGTTGGTTTCTCAACCTATATGTGTTTAATTGTATGCACTCATGCCATGTGGAGTTAAGGATGGATATATGTGATTGTTTTGATTGATTTGGACTATGGGTGTTGAAATATTGAATTGCGATTTTGAAGTGCAAATGTGAATAAATGTGTATAAATGCATTAGCGAATTGAGTTGTAAATGCATTAGTGAAATGAATTGAGTTTGCATATGATTGAGATCTGGGACCAAAGGTCAGAAGAAATGAAAAGTGGTATCGAAATGGAAAGTGACATATGCATTCATGCATAATTGAATGATCGATAATGGTAGTTGTGACCGGTGGTACCAGCGTATTGAGCCACAGCTCGATGCATTGTGCCGATCCTTTGGGCTTATCGGGGCATATCACGCCTAGCGTATATGAGAGCCGAAGCTCGGCTACGAGACCTTAGGTCAGCGATTATTAGAGCCTCGGGCTCACCGCGAGGCATATCGCCTAACGATTTGAGCCACCGCTCAGCGTAAATGAGCTCAAAGCGCACGGTCACAACAATGAAATGAAAATGGAAAAGTGTCACATGTACATCATATATATGAATGATTAAATGCGATTTGTGTGAAAAGCGTCGCCTTATATGTGAAATTGGTAATGCATGGATTAATTTGGAATGTGATATTATGTGATACAATGTGAATTGACTGTATATGCATGAGTTGGGTGAACCATCGATGATGGTTTCTCATTGAGTTCGCAAACTCACCCAACATTGCAATTATTTTTCAGGGTTTGAAGAGTACCCCGTTAGTAAAACGGGAGTATGTTTGCAGGATTCAAGTGAAGGTCAGAAGTCGGGATCAGTTTGTGTCTGCATTGCATGTCTTTGTTTTTGTAATAAAGTGTTTATTTGTATTTGTGAAATTGACCTCAGTGGCTTTTGAAAATGTGTGTATTGAGATTGAATGAGTACCCAATTTAGGCATAGAATTCCGCACATATGTTTTAAAAAGTAATGTACCGATTTCTGATCGAGTGGTTAGCACGCCACCCTAGTGGGGCACGGACTCGGATATCACTGTGGATGTCGGGTTCGGATCTTGCGGGTGTGGGTGTTACATTTGTGATATCAGAGCCCAGAAGTACAATCTTACATGGGCAATCTGAAATATGAGTTTAGTACATGCATTTAAGTCATGTCACGGCAGACAGTGACAACTGATCCCCAGTCTAGCATATGAGTCACATATAGGAGCCTGTCTTAAATGTCTAAGTGGTTAGAAATAGTGAGGAAAAATGGACGATATGTTAGAATGTGATAAAAAGGAAGTTGTGAATATCGTGAAAATAGAAAAAAAGGAAGTGTATGGTTCGATTTGACAAACGAGGATTTAGTGTATTGATATTGGTGTATATATATTATGAAAGGTAACATCAGTGTTATACAGGAGTATATTCTGGAATGGAGAATAGATATGAATGTATAGTTGTGGATTGATAGAAGAAAATAGCGATATGATAAAACTGGTAAGAGTGAAAGTATATAACCAAAGAGAGTGGAAATAAAATGTTCTACGATCTATGGAATCTATAATTGGGTTTGATTACTGTGATGAGAGTTATGAATAGAGGTTTGTGACTTAAAGTCAGAATGTGTTAAGTGGGATATCGAGAATGATTGTACATTTATGATATTGATTTAAGAGTGAAAATTTATGGGTATGATATAATAATGAAAAGATTGAAATGTAAGAAATTGATAATGGAAGATGAAATAGATGTCAAGGTTAAGTTGATTGCCTATGTAAATGCACACCTGATGATGGGAATACACCATAGTAAGTAAAAACATGAAGCCTAGATGTATTTTATGTAAGGGAAGGATATCAGAATCAATTGGTGAGTTAGTGAATAACTGTCAGTCATAGTTCTTATAGTTAAAGTTCATGTGAGTTAGAGTCAAAAATGAAAGTGCTTATAGTGATCTATTGAAATGAATTGAAATTGTAAACTGGATATGAATAGAGTCATAGATTGGATAGTGTAAGTGATTAATTGGTGAATTATTTTACATCTGTCTCTCGATGTCGATGCAATGATTTTTGATGGTATGTACCTCAATGAACAGTATTTAAAAGGATGTTCTGATTTATATGAATTGAGGCATGGTAAATGACTGATAAGAAATGTGATAATTGTTGATGAATAGAAATTTCATGAATGGTATCAATGAAAATAGTAAGAAATCTTCTTCCAAAGAAGAATTTACCTGGATTAGGTACGATGATCAGATGATTCGATTTGCAAGTGATTAATGAAAAGGGGCAATATAGAGATAAATCTGAAATAAATTACAGGTTAACTTGGGAGTCATAATCTTAGTTGAGACTCAAGTATAAGGAATACAAATCTGCTACTGAAAAGATATGCCCTATGTTAAGTGCAAGGAATCCAATTATGTAATAGGATTATTGAACAGTAAAGAGACATTAGTCGTGATTATGATAAGAATATTGATTCACAAATATTTGTGTAAAAATGTTCTGAAAGTACAAGTGGATTTGGGGAATGTGTTATCAACCCAGTTTGTAATGATATTAATAAAATGAAACCTGTGGAGAAACATATGTTATTATGAATCTGAGAAAATATAAGAGAATTTGTCCTCATTGGAGAATTTCGATTTTTTAAAGAGTTAGGAAAGTTAATCAAGGGTATAAAGAATTTATTATGCTACCGCAGAGTAAAGTGTTTCAATTGTACCTAGATTGGAAAGTAATTATGATCATTAATGATACATCAAATGCATTTGGAGAGTGAAGAAGAATAGTTAACATAGTTGAGGAAATTTCCTATCATGAAAGTTTCATAAAAGTGAATCTTAGTTTGATCAAACAAATTGTGGATGAACTAGTATTCGAACATGACATTGGGAGACTTAATGTCGATAGAGGTGATGATAAAATGCGAAATTTCAAAGGACATATGTATGTGGGATTTGGAGTTATTTAGAACTAGCGGTATACTGGATACGTCCAGAAATTGTCAAAGATTTTATGGCTTTAACTTTGACAAAAGGTTTGAAGAAAAACGTGTGAATAGTATGACTGATGATTGTAATAGAGACATTTGGAAATTTTGCGATAATTACCGAAGTGTCCCAGCAAAAGTTATGATGCAGTCCGTAGAGACAGTGTAAATTGGTTTTAGGTACCTAGAGGTAAGTATAGCCTCACGGGCTACATCCTGAGTGATGATTGAAATATATTGTACTGGCTATTGTTTGGAAAATTTGGAGACCCTATTCGTATAGAAATGTGTTTAAATGTATCCATGAATACGCAAAGCGATCATGATTAAGATATTAGTGAATTTGAAAGTATTGAAAAGGATTATGCGATTAAGGTATTTTGGGAATTTGAGAGAATTATGTGTTTGAGTATTTCAGAATTTAGCTAGTAATGCAATGTATTGAATCGAAAGATGCGATGGCAGAAAATCATAAATTGGGCGATGAGGTTTTTCAAACCTAGTGTAATACTAAGGGCAAACTGTTGAGCTAGTATGGGACAAAAAGGAAGTATTATTGGCAATTGGAATTCCAAATCAGATGTGTATGTGCAAAAAGGATTGGCAAAAATAGGGTTGAGGATTTTGCAAATGCGGATCGTAAATGATAATTAGGACTGGATTAAAAATATATATATATATATGGGTGATAACCACTAAAGGAACTGTTAGAGAAATTGTAAGGAACGATTAAGGTTTTATGTTCGAGTAAGAGTTTATGGAGAAAGTAATTAATGGGTTGGAATGTAAAATCGAATGATTATAGGTGCGAGTAACCAACAGATTTAACTGTTGGAGATAAATATGAAATTGATATTTTGGAGTTCATAGGGACATGAGATTGATGTACAGTTCAAATTGATTGAGTGCATATCAATTGTATATTGGTGACACCATTTGGATTGTGTATGAGGGGTCTTACAGCAGAAAGAGTCGTTCACCCCTATATTAAAGTGATTAGAGCCTAAAATAGTCGAAGGCCAAAATTGATATGAGATAATGTGGATAAGTGAAATGAATCTGTAAGAGGGGTTAAGAAATTAAAGTTAATGTCATGAGTCAAATTGATTATATTGAGGTTATTGGAACCTTACGAGATTAGTGTTTTAACGCTATAGAGATGTAGCCTGCTAAGCGATAAATGAAATGTTTCGAAGTGTATCACCTCAGCCAAGATACACTAAGATGAGATAAAGGTGAATTGGGGAAAGTTAAATTCGTTTTAATGTGACCTCTATGAGATTGTGGTGTGAATAGAACTATGCATTGATAAGTGAAACTTAAAGGATGAATCGGGTTCATAACGTGTTATAGGAACAGAATTAGGAAAAATATTGTTGAGATTTGACATAAGTGATATTGATACTGAAAGTGACGAATTGTGAGTAATCTTGAGGAAACAGTTAAGATAGTGTAGATTTTTGAGAAAGGAAAAAGAGGTGATTGATCGTATGGATTGCAGTTATTTGGTAGAATTGGTCATATAGTGAAATAAATGGGAAGCAGTATGTTAGTGGTCGGAACAATTTTTCCCCTGCCTTCCTGATCTGTTATATGTGAAATTTCGAGGAAGAAATTTTTGTTAGGAGGGGAGAATTGTAACATCTCGTCCCCTATGAGAAGGGTAAATTGGTAAATTGGGACAGGCTAGGTTGTTGCATAGCATATTTGAAACGTAGGCTTTCGTTTGGCCTCTAATTGTAGAGGACTGAGTTATTTGGAATAAGCATATGTAGGTACATACATGTATGGCATATTCCCGATAAAATTGTGTGAATTGGAAATTGGGTATCAATTGTATAGATTATGATTTGATTAGTGAAGTGGAGTGGAAAATCGAATGCTAGAGGTTTGAAAAATGAAATTTGAGTGTAGGATCATGTGTTTCCTATTTTTGTGAATTTATCAGAATTTTTCTGAAATTTTTAGAGTAATGGATCCGGACCGGAAAATTTGGCTTAGTGACTGATTAATTGGATTCCGGGTCCAAGATTGATTGACAATTGATATGAAGCAATTGGAGTTATAATTTTGGGATTTATTATTTATGATCATTGTGAAATTGGGAGTAAGATAGAATAAGAAATTAGATTGAGGTTGTTCGGACTGGTCTTGTGGCAATTAAATTGCCAAACAAGCCCTAGATCCTTTGTTTATAAGCTAAACTCCTTGAATATGTCATCCACGAAATTTCTTAGCTTTCAAAGAAAATGGAGTTTTGCCATGGGTGAGCATAGCTGGGATTTGGAGGTTCTTGAGGAATCTTTCAAAGGTTTAAAGCTTGAATCAAGTAAGTTTATGCTTCTTTATGCCTTGAGTTGTTTGTGTTGATCATTGAATTAAGTTATAAATTGTTATGGAATTTGTGAGTTTTCGAAACATAGGGTTTTGAGAATTTTGTTGATTTTGATTTGGGTAATTGAGAGATAACAATTAAATGATGGATTTGAGGTTAGAAATAAGTTGGGTTTAATGTTTGGAACGGATTGAGAGTGTTTAAAATGGATTTGGGTGAAATTGTATCAGAAGATCAGAAGAATTTCTGGGTTTCGGATGCATTTCTGGGATCGCACGCCGCAACGGGTGATGAACACGCCGCGACGAACCGATTTCTGTCGCACGCCGCGACGAGCAGAAGATGTTTACGTCACGGCGAGAGGCGAGCAGGCGTGGATTCGTCGCGGCGAAAGGGAGAAAGGCAGGAGACTCGCCGCGGCGAGTGACCATGCGCCGCGGCGAGGGCCCCTAGTTTCCGAAATTGAAATTTAAGTGTTTTATTTAAGGTGATTGTTACAAGTAATGAGTTTGAGGTTTTGATTTCAAATGAATTGGTTCCTTAGTGATTAATTAGAAATTAGAGACTAAGAAATTTGAATTGATAAGATGGAAATTTGGAATTGAATTCGATGATTCTCGGAATCGAGTGGCAAATGAATAGTGAATGTGATTTTATTGGAATGTGACTTTAAAGTATGAAAATTAGTAAATTGAATTATGGTATCTGGAATTGTTATGAATTAGAGTGAGAGTGATCAAATTGAGAAAATTTGGGAATGTCATAACATGTATAGTACGCAATCTATTTGATACATATGCATGATTGATTATTGAAATTGGTATAAATAGTGATGTTCGATTATTTGATTGTTATAGAGGCACCGCTGGAGCAATTCCGCGGATATGCTGGGACTTCCAGGCTATAGCTCGGAAGTGCAGGTGAGTAACCTAGTTGGTTTCTCAACCTATATGTGTTTAATTGTATGCACTCATGCCATGTGGAGTTAAGGATGGATATATATGATTGTTTTTGATTGATTTCGGACCATGGGTGTTCGAAATATTGAATTGCGATTTTGAAGTGCAAATGTGAATAAATGTGTATAAATGCATTAGCGAATTGAGTTGTAAATGCATTAGTGAAATGAATTGAGTTTGCATATGATTGAGATCTGGGATCAAAGGTCAGAAGAAATGAAAAGTGGTATCGAAATGGAAAGTGACATATGCATTCATGCATAATTGAATGATCGATAATGGTAGTTCAGACCGTGGTACCAACGTATTTAGAGCCACAGCTCAATGCATTATGCCGTCCTTTGGGCTTATCAGGCATATCACGCCTAACGATATGAGAGCAGAAGTCAGCTCGTATACGAGACCTTAGGTCCAACGATTATTAGAGCCTCAGGCTCACCGCAGGGCATATCACTCCTAACGATTTCAGAGCCACTGGCTCAACGTAAATGAGCTCAGGCGCACGGTCACAACAATGAAATGAAAATGGAAAAGTGTCACATGTACATCATATTTATGAATGATTAAATGCGATTTGTGTGAAAGGCGATACGCCTTATATGTGTGAAATTGGTAATGCATGGATTAATTTGGAATGTGATATTATGTGATACAATGTGAATTGACTGTATATGCATGAGTTGGGTGAACCATCGATGATGGTTTCTCACTGATTTCGCAAACTCACCCAACATTGCAATTATTTTTCAGGATTTGAAAGAGTACCCCGTTAGTAAAACGGGAGTATGTTTGCAGGATTCAAGTGAAGGTCAGAAGTCGGGATCAGTTTGTGTCTGCATTGCATGTCTTTGTTTTTGTAATAAAGTGTTTATTTGTATTTGTGAAATTGACCTCAGTGGCTTTTGAAAATGTGAGTATTGAGATTGAATGAGTACCCAATTTGGGCATAGAATTCCGCACATATGTTTTAAAAAGTAATGTACCAATTTCTGATCGAGTGGTTAGCACGCCATCCTCGCGGGGCACGGACTCGGATATCACTGTGGATGTCGAGTTCGGATCTGGCGGGTGTGGGGTGTTACATCTTTCATTCTGTAACTTTTTGGATAAGGTCTTATTTTACTGATTCCAATGATCTTGCCCTGCTGGTTGTCTCCGAAAGTTATCGATCCTCCCTTCTTATACTGAAGGTCTAGGAACATAGAAGTTTTTCCCGTCATATGTCGCGAGCATCCACTGTCTAAATATCAATGGTGCTTTCCATATTTTCCAAGGAAGGATATCTGCAGGAGAAACTATTTTATTTTTTGGTACCCAAATTTTCTTGGGTCCTTTATGGTTAGTAGTATGCATATGATGAGTTCTTTGATGCATATAACTAGAACGTTGATCAAAACGAGATTTATTAGGGTTTCTCTTTTGAAAGAAAGGTTTTTTATGAGACTGAGTCTTGTTAGCTGTAAACCCTAATCTGGTTTTATCACTCGGATGTCTACATTTTCCAAGCATCTCATTCATTTTCTTAGTGCTCTCTGTGAAGGTAGATAAATCAGCTGACAGATTCTTAATTCTTAGTTTAAGCTGATTAATCTCTTCTGATCTGTCTATGACTTTATTTTTCTCCTCTAATTGCTTCTTTAGATAGATATTTTCTCTCTCTATTACTTCAGTACGTGTAATATTTTCTGCATACTTTTTCTTTAATAGCTTGTACTGTTTCAGAATAGCATGAGAATCTTCTAACAACTCTGAGTAGGCATCATGCAAATTATAGTAGTCAGATTTTACCTCCTCATCACTATCTTCCTCGGCCATCAGGCAGATGTTTGCATGTTAAGATGATTCAGAACCTGTATCTGATTATGATGAATCTAGGTCCTCCCACGTTGCCATCATGCTTTTCTTGCCTTCTCTACTCTTCTTTGGTTTCTTTTTCAGAGTCGGACATTCAGACTTGTAGTGTCCAGGCTGATTGCACTCGCAGCAGATGACAGATGACTTCTCTGGTTTGGCTTCATCTTTGACATTCTTCTTGAAAGTCTCGTTTTCTCTGGACTTTTTCTTCCACATGCGTCTCATCTTTCTGGAGATGAAAGATAACTCGTCATCTTCATCACTTGACTCTGGTTCTGATTGGCTGGGGTCGTCATCCTTTGATTCTTCAATCTTTAATGCTTTTAATGATTTCCTCCGTTTTTGAGTCTTGTGATTTTTATTTCCAGCCTTCAGCGCTATCGACTTGTCCCGTTTGGGCTTGTCTTCAGCATCGAGTTCAACTTCATGAATCTTCAAAGATCCAAGCAACTCGTCAAGTTTTAGCACGCTCAAATCTTTAGCTTCTTGCACCGCAGTAACTTTAGGTCTCCACCTCTTCGAAAGACTTCTTAGGATCTTTCAAACATGGTTTTGATTGTTGTACGTTCTTCCAAGAGTTTTCAATCCATTGACAATTGTTTGAAATATTCCAAACATTTGATCAATAGATTCTTCATCTTTCATCCTGAAAAGTTCATAATGGTGCATAAGAATACTTATCTTGGATTCTTTAACTTGGTTTGTGCCTTCGTGAGCGATGGACAATGTGTCCCACATCTCCTTTGCGGTATCGCATCCGTGGACTTTGTCATACTCGCTTCTGCTTAGGGCACACGTCAAGAAGAACTTCGCCTTTGAGTTCAGTTGTATTCTCGCCTTGTGGTCAGCCGTCCATCTGACTCGTGGAATGGAATTGCCATCTTCGTCTATTGGTGTATAAGGTCCATTCTCTATTATGTCCCAAAGGTTGACATGAGTAGATTCTATGAATAGCCGCATCCTATCTTTCCAGTAATGATAGTCTTCTCCGTTGAATGCTGGAGGTCTAGTGACTGAGGCTCCTTCTGCGATGTATACATGTGATTCCGCCATTATCTTTGATCGACACTTTGCTAAAGTGATCCTTGGATACCAGGCTCTGATACCAATTGAAGTGAATCACACGTTAATACAATACTTATAAAACGATATAGAATGCACGAGAAGGGGGGTTGAATTATGTATTCCCCTTTTTGATGAATCTTTCAAAACTGTTTGTTAGAAATAAAATTCTTTACAGAACTTCCGATAAATTCTAATTAATCAAAACTTTGAAAACTTTTTTTACTGATTAAGTACTGATAAAACTTGAATCTAAAGTAGAGATAGAGAGAGAGAGTAGTCGACACAGCAATTTATCCTAGTTTACCCCAAACCGTGGGCTACGTCCAGTCCTCAGAGTTCTTTCTGAAATTTCCACTATCTCTTTCAACGTTACAAGTATTCTTTACGAGCCTCTTCAGGTCTCTACAACCAGTATTCTTTCACACTTAGCCTCTGCAGGCTATCTGCACTACTTTTTCTCAGAAAAGTGTTTGAACACTTGTTACAGTAAAATAGCTCTTAGCTAAATTGAACAGAATGCTTGTTTGCTAACTTTCGCTCACTTTTGCTAATTTTGTCTAACTTTGGCTAACTTTGCAATCTTTGACTTCGACTTGTATTTATAGCCTTCGTCTCCAACTGCTTCTTGATTCTTGTTTCTTGAATCTTTAAAGAAACGGTTATTCAGTTGAGTTCTGTAACTAACTCGAACTGACTCCTTCGTCTTCTTTTTTAATTTCGCATCTGTTTTTCTTTGTCCGTACTTTATCGTCTGTGCTTCTGCGTCTGCGTCTATTTTTACTTCGTGTGTGTCTGCTTTACTTCGTCTGTGTCTGTTTTTTACTATTTCGCGTCTTCGTCTGCTTTACTATTCGCATCTGCGTCTGCGTCTGCGTCTGCTTTGTTTAGCATCTGCGTCTGCGTCTGTATCTGCTTATTTTCTACGTCTGTTTTTTGTATCGTCTGTGTTGCTTCGTCTGTACGACTTCGTCTCTCTGACTTTGTCTATATGACTTCGTCTGCTTTGCTTCTTTTGTATTGCTTGCGTCTGTTCTTTCGTCTGTATGACTTCGTCTGTCTGACTTCATTTGCTTTTGTTTTTCTTTTATTTTTCTCTTTTGTTATACATCAAAATCATATCTAAGTAAAATCATTTGGACTTAACAATTAAGGGTTAGGACCTAAAATTTCAACACATGTAAGCTCAAAGAGAGATTAAGGAAATGTATTTTCTTGCTCATGCATAATGTTAGTATATATGCACATGAATATTGAATCTTGGCACAAAAATAAGTGTACATGCATTCATTAACAATTTCTGGGTAGGATTGTTTTTTTTTAATGTGATTTTATTGAAAGTGAGGAGTAGAAGGAGTAGAAAGAGTGATCTTGGTAGGAGTTGTGATAAGAAAACCTTTAGAAACAAGATTGGTAGTGATCTGGAAAAATATTCACTGAATATGCTTCAGTATTTTAGCCACAACATTTTCTCTAGTAATCTAAACAAGATGATTCTTAATTTGGATTAAACTAGAGATATATGGCTACATTTTGTATGAAGACATCGAATTTCAATTCTGTGTCTAACAGTCTCAAAAATTATCATGAAGTGAAGAATTGGGTGTAGTGTTGGTGTATGAATGAAAAATTTGTCTTCAGATTTTAGGGGCAAATTTGGGATTGATATAGATAGATTTTGGCAAAATTTCCTCTGAAAAGTTGTAGATCTTTCCTTTATCTTTCCAACGGTATAAATTTTGTAAATTTTGGATGCAGGAGTCAAAATATATGATTCTTATAAGTGGATACATTCTGGACGTGAAAAGCAGACGATAGAAATGAGACGGAAGAAAAGCAGACGATATAAATGAGACGGAAGAAAAGAAGACGATAGAAATGAGACGGAAGAAAATGAGACGATAGAAATGAGACGGAAGAAAAGCAGACGATAGAAATGAGACGGAAGAAAATGAGATGGAAGAAAATGAGACGATAGAAATGAGACGATGGAAATGAGACGATAAAACTGAGACGAAAGAAAAGTGAGACGATGCAAAATGTGAGACGATACAGAAGTCAAACGATAGAACTGACTTCGAGGTCTTCATGAAAGTTGTATATTTGGAAGTCCTCTTTCCAATAGTCTAAAAACAAAGTTAATTCGACATCTGTATTGAGAGTTATAGCAATTTCCCCAAGACATGTACAATACGAGTAAAGATATGAACATGTTGGATTCTTTTGGCCATAACTTCTTCTCTAGACCTCAAAATGACTTGATTCTTAAACCATTGGATTCGCAAGACATTTTCCTACATTTCTACCAAGAATAATAGTCATATGAAACTAATGGAGAAAGATTTAGTGAAAAGAGTGGGACAGGTACAGTGAGTGTGTTCTTCAATAATATGAGCTGGTGTTATATCACTGAACATACTTCAGTATTTTGATGTTTTCTAGATCAGTAGAAGTCCAAATGAGACGATTTTATTTTATGGTAAATTAGAAACATAGGGCTACAACTTATATGGAGAAATCAAATTCTAAATCGGACTCTAAGAGTTTCAAGTTTTGGATGGAAGTTGAGTATAAAGTACTGTCTTGAAATAAAAGCAGTCTGGAGATATTGGAGCATAACTTTCACACTACTGAACCAAATTGAATGCTTTTGGTGTCATTGGAAATGTAAGACAATAGAGAAGAGTCTTCTAGAAGAAAGTATTATGTTAGAATATACAAGGGTGCTTTTGGTAAGAAACTTAAGTATAAAAGACATAAGGCACCAATAAAAGGGGTAAATGGGACAATTCTCACTCATTAAGGGCATAAATGGAAGAAGAAGTGTTGTCTTGCTTATAAATAAAGGAGAAACGTGAATGAGAAGATTCTAGAGAAGCAAAATAAGTGGATTAGAAAAGATATAAGAGAGAGATAACATGAAAAAGAAATGAAAGAGAGAAGGAAGGGAAAACAAGCTAGGGTTTTAATTTCTTTGACCTTCAAGAGAGATTTTGAAGTTGTTCAAGAAGAGAATAAGGTAGAAGAAGAAAAGAGCTTCCATTTGAGCTAAAGATCTCTTCATTTGGTGAAGAATCAAGAAAATCAAGAGAATCCTACCTAAGAACAAGGGGAAAGAAAATTGTGACTTGGAATTTTGGCAAGCAAACTAAGTGGGTAAAATATTTATGGTTATTGTATAAATAGGCAATGTACCTAAATGTGTACATATGTTTAAATTATTAAGCTATGAATGGGAATTAGATATTGTGTGATCATGTGAGGTTAGAAAAGAGATGATGAGAAATTGAGTTATGATATAGAGTAACCAAGTGTTCTTGAAGTGTAAGCTTATGAATAAGCTAGACATATAAAACGGGTAAGAGATTGAAAGGAGCATTGAGATTGATCATGTACAAACGAAGTATAAGTCTAAGTTAAATTAGACACCTATGATTTATGAAATGGAAATGAGCCTAACATGTTTTCTAGAACATATGCCCGGGATTGTCATTGAGCATGTATTATACATGGTCCATTATTACGATTGTGCATAAATGAACGTTTTTATTTGTGTAATTATTGATGAGTGTACAATGGGTGTCTTTTATAAATAGGTTATGTAGGTCAAGTGTTTGCATTCAGGCGTTTCCAAAAATTGAAAGCAAATGCTAATCTGGAGCGTACTGTAAGTAGATCTAGATTGTCTCATTCTATTGTTTGTTCTATTTGCCTTTTTGATATTAATTGAATTCTGAATGTGTTTGATTATGTTGGGTTCCTGACAGGAGGTCCGATGATTGTGATTGTGATTTGGATATTGAAGTGCTAATTGTATGTAAATGAGATGAACTAAGTGCACGGAAGTGTTTGCTAAGTGAACTCTGAATGTGATATTGCATGCAAGTTAAGTGCGAATTCTCAACTATATGTTGAATGCCGGACTACGGTCCGAGGATAAGTGACTGTGACTGAATAAGAGCATGCAATATAAGTGATGCATTCCATTACATGAATGCATGCAAGATAAAGGAAGTTATGACCGGAGTCGCCAGGGTAAAGAGCTTAAAGCTCGGAATGTGATTAGAGCCTTAGGCTCGAGTGCGATTGTACCAGGTATCTACTAAGAGATATGGGACGTTATATGACACAGCTCGGTATCCACTAAGGGATATGAGCTAGTAAAATGACACTCGGTCATAACGACAATAATAAATAAAATTGAGTCTCACGTGCATTGCATATGCATAATATGAATGATTAAGTGTAATAAATATGAAGTGTTAAAGTGAATTTGAAGTGTAAAATAATGTAAAATGTGAGATGTATGTGTTATGTGAATTATGATTTATGTGATTGGGTGAGCCATCAATGATGGTCTCTCATTGAGTTCGCAAAATTCACCCAAATTTTGCAACTATTTTTCAAGGTAAGAAGAATACCCTGTTAGGCCAACAGGAGTATACTTACAACATTCAAGTGAAGGATAGAGGTCGGGATCAGTTCGCGTCTGCATTTATGTTTTTCACATTTTGTATTGAATTGTATATTCCGCATCTTTTTGTATAAAATTGTATTTTGAAATGAGAAAAGTGTTTTATAATTGTGAAAGGGCTCGAATGGCTATTGAAAATTATGTTAAGTGAAATTGTTTATGAATGAATGTGGGCCCAATTTGAGTTTCGATTTCCGCATTTTTTGTTATCGATTTTCAAAAAAATTTTATGGGCTTGTGAAAGATTGAGTGCTTTAGCACACCACCCTCGCGGGACACGGACTCGGATATCACCATCGATGTCAGGTTCGGGTCATCGCGGGAGTGAGGTGTTACATTTATGTGGTATCAGAGTCCAGAAGTACTATCTTATATGGGCATTCTGAGATATGTGTCAAATCATATGCATATTAGTCATGTCATAGCAGGCAACGGTAACTGATCCTTAGTATGAGTAACATGCATGAGCATTCCTTAAGAGTCTAAGCTTAAATTTGAATGATAATAATGATGAAGCTCTACTTAATGATAAAGATTTTGTACAAAATGATCACTAGGGTCAGTGCAGTTATAGCAGGTATCCTCCCGTTGACGATTGAATTTCATTCCAGGTTTTTGTTTTTCCTCTTTTTTAATTTTACTTATTTAATGTTTATGTTAAATTATATATATATATATATATATATATATAATGTAACTGTAAATGTTTTTATTTTTGTTTCATGTTTAACTTTCTACTCGATTGTTTTTCGTCATGACTCATGAACTCTTTTGTAAATTGTTTAAAATATTTATTGTTCTTTTATTGGATATTTTGAAGTATTAAAATGATGAAATTGTATTATTGTAATATTTTAAATACTTTGTATTATTTTCAATTTTATGTTTATATAATGATGATTGCCTTTTTATATTAATTGTGATTATTATTTATATGTGAAATATTTAAAATTATTGTTTTTCATATTAATTGTGATTATTATGATTTTGGAGATATGGTTAATGTAAACAATAAATTAGTAAAATATCTGATACAATTGTACAATATACTAATAGACTATTTTGTAAAATTTTCAAATTTTAATGACTATTTCATAAAATTTAAAATTATCCGAAATCGTATCCGATCGATACAATACCGCATAAGAAGTTAATTCGATATTAAGTCCAATATAGTATTTGCAACTTTGGGTATAATATTTATTAAGGAATTAAAAATAATTTTACACCTCTAATTTCATTTTTTTAGACATTTGATTTGTAATTCTGCATACTTACTTTTGTTTTTCTTAAATAAATTATATATTCATACCCACTTTTGTAAGAAAAACAACTCAATTATCACCTTACAATTTTAAATGTTTCCTCTTGTTGTAGTTTCACAAATTTAATAAAGGTGGCACAAACATGGTCTCAGAAAATTGGGTAGATTCGGCCCAAAAGAAGCCCAATAGAGAGGAAGAAAGATCGAATAAGGTAACAAAACCCTAATACTACGTACTATATCTATCTTACTCTCAACGTCGCCGCGCATACTCCTAAGCCCCCATTCTTCCACTCAGGTACTATCTGTTCACAAGCATAGTTTCGATTCAGTTTATAAGCAGAGTTTTAATTATTGGTGTGTCTTGATTCAGGTATTCGATTAATCAAGCAGAGAAAGATGAGCCGAGGAGGAGCAACAGCGGCTAAGGGCAAGAAGAAAGGAGCAACGTTCACGATCGACTGCGCAAAGCCGGTGGAGGATAAGATCATGGACATAGCCTCACTGGAAAAGTTCCTCCAGGAACGCATCAAAGTCGGCGGCAAGGCCGGTGCTCTTGGCGACTCCGTCACTGTCACTCGTGACAAGTCCAAAATCACCGTCACCTCTGACTCCAACTTCTCCAAACGGTAAAAGAATTTCCCGTTTGACTTGTCCATGTATTTGTATTAATGCACTGTCCTTAATTTCAAGCTGCTTTCTTTAATGGATTCATGCTGTTGTGGAGATATACAGTTTGATTTTGGTTTATCGTACATAATTTCTTTGGTTGCTTGGCTTTTTTGTTTGATTGTTGGTTAGATATTTGAAGTATTTGACCAAAAAGTATTTGAAGAAGCATAATGTCAGAGACTGGCTTCGGGTCATTGCTTCAAACAAGGACCGCAATGTTTATGAACTCCGATATTTTAACATTGCTGAGAATGAAGGCGAGGAGGAAGATTAAAGTTGCCATCATTTTGGATTTCCCCTTAATGTTTTGATTGATGAAGCTCTTTGTTTAGGGATTTGTACGTTTTGGGATTTTGAGGATATCAAATTTTGTTTTAGAACTTATTGTTTTTGTCTCAGCTACTTCAAGTACGTCACTATTTGATTAAGCAAAGAATGTAGCAGTAAAAATACTAGTGTTTTTCCGAGTTTTGATTTAGGATATTGGTTGAAATGGATCCTTTGACGTGGGTGCATACAATTTGGTTGAATTTAATTCTACCTTACTAAGAAGGGGTTAGAATACCTGTCACTGTACTTTACTATTGTTTTTAAGTCCTGCGTTCTAGTAATTTAGCAGATTTTGTTCGTCCATGCATCCACATTGCAAATGCACTTCTATACTGTATGTTGGCACTTAAACCACTTCCAAGGGCATTCTAGCAAACCTTGCCACCCTGTTTGATCTTCCCTTTTGTTATGTGACTTATGAAGTGGTCCCAAACCTATCAATGTGATCTACTCATCTTAAAGGCCTCTGCGTCATCATAACTCAAAGCTAAGTTTATTTAGACTGTTTTGCCACCGGCATGTATGCTGAATTGATTAAATACTTCCTTGATATGCTTTGCCTTCAGTACATAATGCAACACGTAATATACTTCACCAACACTCAATATTAATACCTGGAGTTTGTTTTCAGAGTTCTAATCGTTGGTTTTTATTGTTCAAACAGTGTGTTTTAACTCAAATTTTGCATTTTCCTGTCTTGATTTCGGCTAGACATCAATATGGTCGCACCCATTCAAAAAGATAATTATCATGGGGAAGTTATTTCCTACGTAGCATTGTAGGCTTAGTATTTCTGTAGTCACAATGACCGCAATGAACCTTCAAGAAATCTTTGGCTAGGCCAGTAGGTATGGTTCCAGTACTGCAGCCCACGCGAACACAGGTTGAAGCTCTTGATATTGCTTCTCGTGCCGAAGAAATTCTCATATTGTTGATTGACGGTGTAGGAGAAGACAATCTATAGTTGGATATCAGTATGACGAGCTTTGAATTGATTTTGGTTTAGTGTAGTGGATCGTGGTATGACAGCAGAGATCATTGTTTGAGCCTTATCTATGGCTAAAGGTAGTTTATATATTGTTAAGGGGAATGCAGATCTTGATTTGAAAAAGCAAAAATATCAGGACCAAAAACGTGCTCTAGGTGAAGTCTGGTATTGGTAATTTATTGTTTCTACCTTAAATATATGCATAATCTACACAGTTTTTGCTACCTTATCTATCATCTGTATACCAATAAGGTCAATTGATTTGCTACTTTTGTATCTTTCTTGAAGGGAGTTGTTTCTTGTTTACGTAAAAATAAAAAGGTCCGAATTTTAATAAATAAATACATAATAATCATAATTTTATTACCGAAACAATTTCATAGAACAGAAATGTTGTTACGTTAAAAATTTTCAAAGACTATCAAGTTAAATTGACAGTATTTAAAGACGGTAGAAAGAAACTACTCCCCAACATAAGACTTTATTCTGTGGAAGATAATGTAATGGTTCATCATCAGCGCCTCTCACTCAATTTCAGATCCTCTTATGACTTTCGACACCCCACCTCTCACTGTGTTGAGATCCGATCTCAGAACCGGACCTCAACCGGATAAGAACGGAAAACGGAAACAAAAACAAAATGTCAGAACGTATCAAATGGATTTCAAAACCAAATGAAAGCGACATACAAAGCGAAATAAGCGAAATCGAATCGAATACAAAGTCAAATCGAATTGGCTCGGAAACAAACCAAACATACGGTGCAATCGAACTGAAATACGAATTCCGACATCCGATAGCATACATTACCATAAATATTGGGACTCGATCTCGGACACCGAACCCCAACCGAAAAACCAAAAACAAAAACAAAAATGAAGTGACGGAAAGCGAAAACGAAAGGAATTGAATTGTTCAATCGAAATAAAAAACAAACGACAACAAATCGGATCGGAATCAAAGCGAAACACAAAGCGGAAGATTACAAAAACAAATCGAATTTACAAAAGAAACGAATCGCTTAAGAACAAAAACTTACTCCGACATCCGAAAACAATTAGTGTAGAAAACTATTGCATTGGAAATCATAAGACATTTAATCTAAGCCGATCAATTCCGGTATAAATTTTTTTTCTTTTTCATTTCATTCACACTCAAACGAATCAATACAATTTTCACTTTGGAAATTCTTCCTCATGCAAATCTCAAATCTTAATCATCTTCTTATACATTCATACAAATCCCAAAATTCATCTTTTAACCAATTCTTATATTATTCTATCTTTATTTGAATCAAAAATTGGGCAGCATAATGACTGTATTTTACACACCCAAAAACCTGTAAATAGTTTTAAAGGCACTTCTATATACCGGCCCAATCACACAATCATCAAATTCATCGGACCTCCTGTCCGGAATTCCAGCATAAACAAACACAATTCTATACCTAGCACTTCAATAATTCTCAATCATAAACAGAATCATCCATATCCAAGTCACAATCATATCTTAATTCAATATATCATGTCATCAGTCAATTCAATTCACATTCTTTCACATTTCAATATACAAATTGATATACTATATCCATGTGCAATTTCATAACTCAATACCATCATTAATTTAATGTTTATAAAACCTTAATGGCTTTCAAGCCATATACAATACCAATAACCACAATCCAAAGTACACAATACACAACAGTTTTAAATTTCTCAGCAACAATCTAACTTAACAATAATACAATATGAACACATACAAACGGAAACCCTCATTTTCTTTCACCCGATCTTCTTCTCATCATCTGTGAATGGGAATGAAGGGGGTGAGCTTATTGCTCGTGGATAACATGTTTATAAATTGAAACATAAGCAAAATCATTTTCTAAACTTTTGCCAAACTCTCACAGTAGGAAATTTATCGAAAGCTTATTTTTTGCACTTTTCAAAATCATTCAAATCATTCATAATCAGTTTCCAAAAACTTTCACGGTTGAAAGCCTCACTTTCTCATTCCTCGAAATTCCAATTCCATGCTTGTAACTTGTCCCAAGCTTCAATTCTCCAAAGCCTTTCCTTAATTTTTCCTAATTCAATAACATAAACCCTAATTAATTAGTCATCAAAAAATGAACCAATAATACTAAGCAATCACCAAAATTGAACTTAGAAAACACAAACCCATACCATTTCCAAGCTGTCTAACCTAAAAATAATGCATCTCTTACCTTCATCTTCTCCAATTTCGGATTTTTCTTGACTTGGAAGGAAACTTTCATCATCTTCCTTCTTTTTCCCCTTGAATCTACGAAAAAATCACGCTTGAAGCCAAGAAAATCGAAACCCTAGCTATTTCTTTCTTCTTCCTCCCTTCTCCACCGAAGCATCCTCTCTTGTTTCTTCTTTCTCTTGTTCTTTCTTTAGTCCAAAGTCGTGCTTCTACTCATAAAAACGACAGCCACATTGTCTCTTGTCTTTAATGAATGCTAAATAACCATATTACCCTTCCATATAAGCCTAAAACTTTAACTCTTTAAGTGATCTTCCAAAATTGTCCCTGAACTTTATTTCAATTCATGCTTACTTTAGGACATTTTTCTCACCATCAAATTGAAGAAATTTGTCAAAACTTCCTTCTAAAGAAATGTTCCTCATTGTCTTAATTTCATAACGCCACCAAAATCATTTAATTTGGTGCACTACTCCAAAAGTTATAGTCCAAACATTTCGGACTATCATTATACTAAAACATTTTCCAGCACTTTAATTCCATCCAAAAATTGACATTCTTAGAGACTGAATTAAAATTCACTTCCTTCAGACAAATTGTATCCTTATTGTTCTAGTTTAATCCAAATCAAGAATTACTTCATTTGAATTACTAGAACAAAAGTTATGGCCAAAATACTTTCAGATTTTTCTAATCCAAGACTGCACACTAAACTCGACTTCCATTCAGAAATTGGAAATTTTAGAGGCTAAATTGAAATTCAATTCCTTCATAAGATTTGTAGCTCCATGTCTCTATTTTAATTTTCCATAATAAACAACTCAATTGGATCTCCACAGATCAAGAATTTCTCAAAAGACTGAACCATGTTCAGAAACATATCTAACTCATTTTGATTAAATCAATCTTCCTCAATTTAATATCAAAAATCACAAATTTCTTATGGGGATGTAGAAAATTGTCTTAGTCATCCAACGCTTTAAAAACTAAGTCAATCGGATGTCAAACGAAAAATATATGAGCAAAAGATTGGACAAGGGTCGGATTAGGGCAGGAGAATAGCAAAAACAAAAGGATTTTTCATATATATAGATATATATATATATATATATATAACCGAATTTTTCAAAATTCATAACTCTTGGTCCAGAACTCCAAATTTTACAAATTTGGTATCAATAGAAATATCCAAGGAATCTCTACAACTTTCATGAAGAACTCGAAAATCAATTCCATCTCTAAAGGGGTCAAAAATCCATTCAAACATTCTGTCCAAATAATCAATTCGTAAACAAAGACTCAACTTTGAAAATTTCTATCTTTCAACTCCAAAGTCCAAACATGTCATATTTTATATAAATGAAAATATCAAAAATCCACCTACAACTTTCATGAAGGACAGAAAAATCAATTTGGTCTATAAGGAAGTCAAATTTCCAATCAAAGGTTCTGTCCTCTAATAATCATGCTAAAACAGTAACAGAAACTTGCAAAAATCATAACTTCATATTTCCTGGTCCAAAAATTGCATACTTCACATTAATGGAAAGATCAAAACAAAATCTAAAACTTTCATGAAGAATTTGAAAGCAATTTCAAACTCTAAGTAAGTCAATTCTTTAGTCAAAGTTTCTACCAGAATAGTGTGTCATCTTATACCACATCCAAACTTCATAAATTCATATCTTCCAATTCTCACATCCACAATTAACTTATGATACCTCATTGAAAAGCTAGAAAAATATTCTATGACTTTCATGAAGACCACTTAACTCAATTCAAAATATATCAATCCAGAATTCGCCTCAAAGCACAATATACACAATCATATACTTAAGAGAATTTTCAAAGACAAAGTAAAATAACCTTAACTTCGGAAAATCATAACTTTCAATTCTGATATAAAAAAATATCATACTTTATGGCGACAAAAAGCTTGAAACATAAGCTACAAGTTTCATGAAGATCATTTTCTCAAATCTGCCTAAATCAAAAAGTCAATTCTCTATCCCCAAAAGTCAACTTTCTTAATTCTTCAAATTCTCACACTTTAGAATTTTCAAAGACAAAGTAAAATAACCTTAACTTCGGAAAATCATAACTTTCAATTCTGATATAAAAAAATATCATACTTTATGGCGACAAAAAGCTTGAAACATAAGCTACAAGTTTCATGAAGATCATTTTCTCAAATCTGCCTAAATCAAAAAGTCAATTCTCTATCCCCAAAAGTCAACTTTCTTAATTCTTCAAATTCTCACACTTTCACTATTTATTTCATGCTTTTCAACTCCATTTCAATAAACTCATTCACTTTAACTTTCATAACTCATACAACTCTACTCAAATTTTAAAGTCATCAAATCCAATCACTTATTTCTCATCAATTTCCTTTAAGCATAAATACATCTTTAACACAATACATATACTAACACACTCATTCAAGTTCATTTAATATTTCTAAATTCCAATCAAAGATCGGGGTCCAACACACTGAGCTTTTGCACAGATGTATCAGCGCTCTTGTGGACTGACAATACCCAGTCATCAATGCCACCATCTTCTGTATGCAATTTATAGAGAGCTCTAGCAATGCCCAGCACATAAATCCCTCAATCGATAGATTGTTTTGTTGAGGTGCTTTGCATTCAGCAAACTATTGGATATGGTTCCCTCTTATGTGGAGATACTCCCCATCCATAATTCCTGCACCGATTAATTGAAATAAATGAAAACATACAGCTGCTTTGCAGTGGAGTGTCTTACCCTACTTTATAAAAAAAATCACAAAAAAACACAGGGAGAAAAACCAGAGCAAATACTCTGAAGTTAGGAAATATATTTCTAAAGAGTTGGTGAGTGACAAAATAGTGAGGTTAGTATTTTTAGTTTGGGAAATATCTTGTGAGTCACTATTTTGGTTTTATCTCTATATATCTACTATTTGTAATAGTGCAAGAATTATTCTGAGTTTTATTTGTGGACGTAACCCAAAGTTAAGGGTGAATCATGTTAAATTTTTTGTGTCTGTTTTGCTCATTTTATTTTTCCTTTTTACAAAACAAATCTGTTGCGCTCAACAAGTATATCAGAGCTGTGTTTTCATTGAAGGTATTTTTTGAAAAGAAGCATGTCACCGAGAAGACAAAATTACAACGAATTTTTTGACGTGATCCGTTCGAAAAGTTGATGTAAAACAACAAAGATGATGAATAGTACTCCAAAGTTGTTTTAATAAATGGGTCCCGCAATACGATTTGCGGTATTATTCACAAGTTACTATTTACTGGATCCCACGACACTATTCCAGTAGGGTCTGACGACACTATTCTGGTGAGCACTATTCACAAGTTACTATTTATCGGGTCCCACAATACTATTCTAGTGGGGTCCGACAACACTGTTCCAGTCCCGTGGTGAAAATTTAGAAGATATCTTTTATGCCAAATTTTGACGTCCTGGTTCCATCTTTGAGATCAGTTTTCTCTAATTTGGCTTAATTTGGCAAATGAAAATAAAGACAAGCAAAATGATCAATCTAAACGGTATTAACTACCGTATATGACAAACCAAGATGAAGGATCTCTTGATAATTACAAAAATGTATTTGCCGGTATTTTCGATAACTAAATCGGAGGAGATGTCTGATGAAGATTAGGAGTTTGAGCATGAACGAACGTATGGTTATATTCGACAGTTTGTCAATGATAATGTGTACAACCACATTTGTAATGAGATTCATGCAAAAATACTTTGGAATAAGCTAGAGAAGTTGTATGCTTCAAAGACTGGCAACAAAAAATTGTTTTATCTGACAAAATTGATGCAGGTAAAATACCAGGAGGGTATTTTTGTAGCTGATCATTTGAACAATAGGAAGGGATGGTTAATCAGTTATCAAAGATGGGCATAAAGTTTGACGACGAGATGATTGCTCTAATGGTGCTAGCTTCATTACCAGAGTCTTGGGAGACTTTGAAGGTGTCTTTAACAAATACTGCACCAAATGACATATTAAATATGGAGTATGTTAAAAGTAGTATACTAAATGAAGAGATGAGACGTAAATCATAACATGCAGTCTCTTCATCACATTCAGATGTTCTGCTTATATATGAAGGAGTCAATCCAGAGGTCCAAAGTCTAGAGACAAAAGCAGAGGAAAGTCAAACAGATATGCAAATGTGAAATGTTATTACTACAAGAAGAAAGGCCAAATCATAAACTTTTGTCGAAAGTTGAAGAATGAAAAAGGAAAAGATGTGAAGAAAGAAGAAAGTAGTGATGATGAACAAAATAACATTGTTGATGTATTCAACCTTGTTATTGATACAGAGATAGTCAGCCTGGTGTCATAAGAAACAAGTTAGATAGTTGATAGTGGAGCTACTGTTCATGTTACATCTCACATATAATTTTTCTCATCATACGCACTCGGGAATTATGACGTTGTTAAGATAGCAAACGAAAATCTATCAAATGTTGTTGGCAAAGGAGATGTTTCTTTAAAGACAACGAATGGTTCAAGACTGTTGTTGAAAGATGTCAGGTATATTCCTGATACATGTCTAAATTTGATTTCTGTAAACAGGCTAGATGATGAAAGTTTTCGAAATACTTTTGGAAACAGAAAATGGAAGCTTACTAAGAGCTCCTTAGTAGTGGTCAGAGGTCAGAAGCACTCAAGACTGTATATAATGCAGGCAAAGCTCTCCAGTGATGTTGTCAATATAGTGGAGAATGATGATACAGTTGATTTATGGCATAAAAGACTAGGTCATATTGGTGAGAAAGGGATGACTTAGCTTGTAAAAAGGAATATGTTGTCTGGTATAAAATAGATATATCAGAAGAAATGTGTAAACTGTCTAGCAGGGAAACAAAATAGGGTTTCTTTTCTGAGTTCTCCTCCATCTAGAATGAAGAATGTTCTAGATCTGATTCACTCAGATTTGTGCGGACCATTGCCAAAGTCACTCGGTAACGCACAATATTTTGTGACTTTTATTGATGACCATTCCAGAAAAACGTGGGCCTATAATCTGAAGACTAAAGATCAAGTACTAGATTTGTTCAAACAATTTCATGCCTCAGTTGAGAGACAAACTGGGAAGAAGTTGAAGTGCATTCAGACAGACAATGGCGGAGAGTACATCGGATTATTTGATGCTTACGGTAAAGAGCATGGTATTCGACATCAAATGAAACCACTAAAAACATCGCAATTGAATGGCGTAGCTGAGAGGATGAACAGGACTTTGATGGAAAGAGTTAGATGTCTACTTTCACATTCAAAGTTGCCTAAGGCATTTTGGGGTGAAGCTTTACTTGCAGCTGTGTATGTATTAAATTGTTCACCATGTGTTCCTCTCCAGTATGAAGTTCCAAAAAAGGTGTGGTCAGGAAAGGATGTTTCCTATGATCATTTGCAGGTCTTTGGTTGCAAGGCCTTTGTCCATATTCCTAAAGATGAAAGGAAAAAGCTTGATGTCAAGACACGACAGTGTGTATTCATTGGCTATAGTCAAGATCAATTTAGCTATAGGTTTTATGATCCAGTGCAGAAAAGACTTATCAGGAGTCGAGATGCTATATTTATTGAAGATCAAACTATTGAAGATATCAACAAGGTGGAGAAGGAAGTTCCAAGATCCAATAATGACTCAACAAGCTTCCAATTGAATCCTCCAATAGTGGTGCCTATACAAGTTGGAGATAAAGTGTAGAATGATCAACTAGAAGCTGATAATGCAGATGCTCCCAATGAAGTTGAACCAGAGGATGATGATGGTGTTCACATTCAACCATTAGCACCTGAAGATTCTCTAGTCCCATTACAAAGATCTAGTAGAAATAGACAACTATTTTCTAGATATCCAATTGATCTGTATATAATGCTGATTAACGGGGGAGAACCAGAAAGCTTTGATGAAGCCATGAATGATGAATACAAGAAGAAATGGAAAGAAGCCATACAAGATGAGATGAAATCCTTGCATGAGAATTCAATATTTGAGTTGGTGAAGTTGCACAAGGCAAGAGACCATTGAAGAATAAATGGGTATTCAGATTCAAGGATGAAACCAACAACCATCCTCGATTCAAAGTAAGATTAGTGGTCAAAGGATTCATCCAAAAGAAGGGTATTGACTTTGATGAGATATTTTCACCAGTGGTGAAAATGACATCCATACGTATAGTGCTAGGAGCCGCAAGTTTTAATATGCAGGTTGAACAAATGGATGTCAAAACTGTCTTCCTACATGGGGATTTGAAAGAAGAGATATATATGGAGCAGCCAGAGGGTTTCATGAAAAAGGGGAAAGAAGACTATGTTTGTAGACTAAAGAAGAGTCTATGTAGTCTAAAACAGGCACTAAGACAATGGTATATGAAGTTCGAGTCTGTTATAGGGAGCAAGGTTATAAGAAGATTACTTCAGATCACTGTGTATTCGTGAAAAAATTCTCTGATGATGATTTCATCATTTTATTGCTCTAAGTAGATGATATGTTGATTGTTGGTAAGAATGTTTCTAGAATCAACAATATGAAGAAACAACTGGATAAGTCTTTTGCTACGAAAGACTTGGGATCAACAAAGCAAATTCTTGGCATGTAGATTATCAGAGACAAAAGGGCCAAGAAACTATGGTTGCCACAAGATAAGTACATTGATAAAGTGCTTCAGAGATTCAAACTAGACAAAGCTAAAGCGGTTAGTTGTCCTCTTGTTAATCACTTTAAATTGAATTCCAGATAGTGTCCTTCTACAGATGAAGAGAAGGAAAAAATGTCAAGAATTTCATATGCTTCAGCAGTTGGAAATTTGATGTATGTCATGGTTTGTATACGGCCAAATATTGCTCATGCAGTTAGAGTTGTGAGTTTTTTCCTTTCAATTATGGAAAGGAACATTGGATTGCAATCAAGTGGATTCTCAGGTATCTTTAAGGGTCATTCAAAATATGCTTATGTTTTGGAAGAGCAGAACTTGTGTTAGCTAGTTACACAGATGCAGATATGGCTGGAGATGTTGACTAGAGAAAGTCTACATCAAGTTACTTGATTACTTTTGCAGGGGGAGCTGTGACATGGTAGTAAAAAATACATAAGTGTGTTGCACTTTTTACAACTAATGCAAAGTTTATTACAGCAACGGAAGCCTGTAAGGAGTTGTTATGGATGAAGAAGTTCTTTAATGAACTTGGTATCAAGCAAGAATAGTATCAACTATTTTGTGACAGTCAGAGTTCTATTCACCTTGGTAAGAATGCCTTTTTTCACTCACGATCAAAACACATTGATATGAGATATCACTGGATCAGAGATGTGATGGAGACAAAAAAATTACAGTTAGAAAAGATCGAGAGGGGGAGAATTGTTGGATATGGGTCCCTCTCACATGGACGTACTCCATGTCCACAATTGCGACACCGATTAGTTGAAATAAATGAAAACAAACAGTTGCTTTACGGTGGAGTGCGTATATAAGGCACTCCCTACTTCATTAAAAAAACACAGAAAAACACAGAGAGAAAAACCAGAGCAAATACTCTAAAGTTAGGAAATATATTCCTAAAGAATTGGTGAGTGACAAAATAGTGAGGTTAGTATTTTAGGTTGGGAAGCACCTTGTGAGCCACTATTTTGGTTTTATCTCTGTATACCTACTATTTGTAATAGTGGAAGAATTATTCTGAGTTTTGTCCGTGGACGTAGCTCAAAGTTAAGGGTGAACCACGTTAAATTTTCTGTGTCTATTTTGTTCATTTTATTTTTTCTTTTTACAAAACAAATCCATTGCGCCCAACACAAACAAGGCCTTTCCATAAACATCTCCATAACTCACAAACTTGGCATTCACTAATAATCTACGCCCTGATGAGTCAATAGCACAAATGAACATCCAGTTCCAGTTTCGGCCCCCTCAAGAGGGTCCATCAATTGCTTTCGCAAAGCTCATTTGCATGAATACAGTTGCAACCCTTGAAGCTATCATAGTGGAAAAATGCAGTCTCACTCCTGTCAATTTCTTCGTTTGAAATTTTAAGCATGTTGACAAATCGAGCTAGGTCCTATCCTGTACACAGCATAATAAATATAAATTTTTTTATATTTGATTTCTCAAAAGATAAAAAAAATTAAAATTATATAAAATGATAAACACATAAATCATAATAAAGCATCAACTATATTTTGTATTTTATTTTAAAGCTTGATCTTTTTCTTATCGTGTCTCTTGAGCTGTTTTCAGAATCGGCTCATCTAACTATTGTAGTTGTACAAGTATCCAACCTCCAACGGTATATATAGAACGAGATGAGATAACTCTGTAACTATTATTGAAAGGATTATGCAAGAAGTGTTGGCTCTCTTATAGCTGAATTCTAATTATAATAGAATAATTGACATTTTAATAATTTAACTAAAATTAAATTCCTAATTTTAATTAAAATTTAAAATATGTCTAAATAAGATCAAGTATCTCATATTAATCCTTATTTATTAAATATCTCTTTTTTTTGAAAGGAAAATGAAATTTCCATTAACTATATAAATGAGTTAAACAAGGTGGGATAGAATCCCAAGCTTTCAAATGAGAGAAATTGCAAGACACTCTGGCGAGTACATGAGCTCCCACATTTCCTCGCCGATTAATCCAATCAATAGAAAGATTAGAATTACTTTATAAAATTAATTGACATTCCTTCATAATTTCACTAAACTTTGACTGATTATCATGGTGTGATTTAAGGGTAAGCACCACAAGTTGAGAATCAGCGAAGATGTTACACAAGTTTTGCACGTTGTGAGCTGTCCAAGTAAGAGCCTGTCAAACCGCTAAAGCCTCCATCACTGATGTTGAATGTAGACCATCAAATAATCTAGAATTTGCATGTTGAAAGTGACCTTCAAGGTTCTCAGCGATAATGCCAAAACTCAAAGTTCCCAGATTCTGGAATGTTGCAACAAAAGTATGTCATTCATCTAAGCTATCCGCTGCATTTTGTCTGCACCTAGTAGCTATAAAAACAACTTATTGATAGGCCACTATTGCTTCTGGAATCCAAAATCTGCTACTGTCGTTTCTGTTCTTGCACCAAAGTCCAATTGTGTAGGTGATCCATTGCAAGCTGCCAAGTTACCATCGCTGTAGGGAATTGATTTTGCCATAAGCCTTTGTTTCTCCTCTCCTGTATCATTCATGCTATTGTTGTAAATTTTGATTTTTTTTCTCCGTTGTTCGCATTTAATACCTGCAAGAATAACACCCAAAAAGAAGGAGTTGGGTTAGCAATCAAATAATCACCTAACTCCCACACCTCTCTCGGCCTCTCACATCTCACCAAACAACGATTGACATCCTCCACCTCCCCATAATGGCATTTATCATCAACTTGCATTCCTCTTCTAGATAGTTTTACCTTAGTTGGTAAAATTCCTTTAAGAACTCTCCACATGAAATCTTTTATTTTTGGCGATGAAAAAATATGTTATAATTTTCCCTAAAAATTACCCTTTTCTATCTCACCACCTCTACCCAAAGTTTTCAATGCTGCATGATAACAAGACTTCACCATATACCTCCCCTTTTTTTTTAATCTAAATGCCAAACTTAACTATCCTCACTCTCACCCTACTGAATTGGAATTGCAAGAATATCCCTAATATCTTTAAGACTAAACATTCCAATCACCTTTTCCATATCCCACGCCCTCCCATCTCCCCTAAATAACTCACACACTTTTAACGTAGGATTCACAAAAGTTGTGCCTTCTTCCACCCCAAACTCCCCATCTTTAGGTATCCTTGGATCTACACCTACCATAATTGTCCTCCCATTACCCACTCTCCACCTCACTCCTTTCTTCAAAACATCCTTAGCAAACAACACGCTTCTCCAAGTGTAGCTAGGATTATATCCAACCTTGGCTTCTAAAAAATCCCCTTGAGGGAAATATTTAGATTTGAGAATCCTAAATAGAAGAGTGTTAGTACCACTTAAAATTCTCCACCCCTGCTTCCCAAGCATACTTATATTAAAGCAGTGCAAATCACGAAATCCCATACCTCCATTCTTCTTGGACTGACACATCCTATCCCATGCATACCAATGAATACCTTTAGCACCATCTCCCAAATTTCCCCACTAATAGCTATTCATTATCTTCTGAAGTTCATCACATAAAGGCAACTAAAACACATTCATACAATAAACCGGTAAGGCTTGAGCAACAAATTTTATCAGAACCTCCTTCCCTGCTCTAGAAGGCATCTTATTCCTCCAATCATTCACCTTCTTCCACATCCTATCTTTTAAAAATTGAAAATTCTGTTTCTTATTTCTTCCAATGAGTGATGGTAGACCCAAATACTTACCTCCCCCAAATGGTAAATTCACATTAAGAATATTGCCAATATTATTTCTGCAATCCTGTGAAACATTAGGACTATAAAAAATACACGATTTTTGGAAATTTACTGCTTGGCCCGAGGCTCCTTCATACTCCTCGAAAATTTGCTTCACCTCTCTCATTTCTTGTTCTGTAGCTTTAAAGAAAAATACTGAGTCATCTACGAAAAGAAGATGAGAAACTCTAGGGCATCTAACCCCTGCTCCATGCCCATGTATCAAATCCTACCTTTCTGCTAGATTAAACATCATAGATAGACCTTCAGCACACATTATAAATAAATACGGGGACGTCCCCTTATCTAAGCCCCCTACTAGGCAAAATAGGGTCCACTGTTTCACCGTTCACCAGTATAGAGTACCATACACCTGCAACACATATCATTAACCAATGTACCCATTTATCATGAAAATCCAACTGTCTCATCATCTTATCTAGAAAGCTCCACTCAACTCTATCATATGTCTTGTTAATATTACTTTTCAAAGCCACCGACCCAACACTACCCCACTTAAGGTTCTTTATACTATGAACAGTTTCAAAAGCAACCAAAGTATTGTCTGTTATTAACCTTCCTGGAACAAATGCCGATTGACTAAGGGAGATAACATGTGGTAAAACCTTTTTAAGCCTATTAGTAAGCACTTCAGCTATAATCCAATACAAGACATTACATAATGCAATATAGTCTTTCACACATTCAGGACTTTGAATCTTAGGAATTAAAACCACCAGAGTATAAGAGAGAGTTGAAGAAAAATACCTCTTTCTAACCAAGAATTGCAACTCACCGCTACATCATCTCCTAGAATGTGCCAAAATTGCTGAAAGAAACTCAGGTTAAGACTGTCTAGTTCTAGCACCTTATCTGGGTGCATATGGAAAACTACCTCATGGAATTCTTCTTTTGTAAATGGTTCTAATAACATCCCATTATCCTCCTCACTCATCTTGGTTTGTATTAAATGAGTAACATATTATTTTGACAATTTTCACTTGTTTGAAATAACTCCTGGAAATACACAAAAACTAAGCCATGCATGCCATCCCTATCTCTATACCAGCCACCAACAGTATTCTTCAACCTTTATATTAAATTATTTTTCCGCCTCCCTTTAATGTGTGCATGGAAATATTTTGTGTTCATATCCCCATATTGTGCCCAAAATAATTTTGCTTGCTGCCTACGTCTCACCTCATCCTCCTCAAGAAAAAGATTCCATTCTTCCCTTAGTCGATCTAATTCAACTCCATCTGTTACATCCCGAGTTTCCTGTAAAAGTTTCTGCACCATTGCTCGCTTCATATTCTTATCTCTATTTCTGCATCTCCCCCATCTCTGTAATTCTTCTATACAATTATCTTTCTTATTCATAAGATCAGCGTCACCTTCACACCTCCATCCTACTACCAATGTTGCTTCCAGATTTGTATCAAGAAATCGTGCATTATCAAAGCAGAACTGTCGACAAACCATTTGCTAAAATTTTGGGTTTGTATCCAATAGCAACGGATCATGGTCGGAAGCCAGAGCTACTAGAGATTGAACTGAACATTTTGGAAAATGCAGAAACTAGTTACCATCACCAACTGTTAGATCCCGTTTTTGGAACCCAACAGCATAAACTTAAGATCATCATACATCTAAAGCGTGGTTCCTGGAAATCCTTTCTTGCTTTGATACCACCTATGTTGGGTCCCGGTTTGGAAATCAGACCCCAACTAGAACAATAGAATCATATACGTTAGATCCCGCTTCTGGAACCCAATCTTGAAAACATAATCGAAACACATGTGCATAACGTGAGCAAACTTGTACTTGGCGAAAATAAAATCCATGAAATCAAATCATATCAAAAACGAAGGAATCGAAAGCAAATCGAATCGTAGGAACAGAAACATAATCGATTCGAACAGTCCAAAACAACAAATGGTTCGATCGAACTGAAACAAATTTCCGACATCCGAGAATGTGTAACTGAGAAGAACTAGAGTTGGAATACCTTTAGACTAAACCAATCCTCAATCAAACTCGATTCATAACATTCTTCGCAATCATGCAATAGCTCAATCTCATCTTTAACAAATCTTATACTTATTCTCTTTCATATTCATTCATACTCTTGACATTTAAATCAAATAGTAACTTAAATCCCTCAATGAATTCATGCGATCTTATATACATCAATCTCACATTCATCCATATCTCAATTCAAATACATAAGTTTCATAATCAGGTCACAAACCATAATTCACTTTTCCATTGTATATACAAATCCATAAATCAATTTCATCATGATATACATGCTTACAAAACCTTAGAGGCATTCGAAGCCATTTTATAACATCAATATCAAAACCTAAAAATGCTCAACATGCCAAAGATCTAAATCTTGCAACAGATTAACTTAAAGGCCAAACATAAACATAACGATCGGACATCTAGACATGCTTTCATCTGACCTCCCTCTTGATACCTGAAGATGGGGATGAAAGGGGGGGGGTGAGCTTTACAGCTCGTGGGAACATATTTATAACATAGCAATAAGCAAAAGTATTAAAAAATAACTCATTGCCGTGATACTTGTTGAAATCATAGTCATTGATCATGTATATGTCATTGTCTTAAAAAATGCTTGATTCTTGAACAATTCATGATGCATGTCACATAACAAAACATAACACATAACATAACATAATGGTTTGGGTTGTCCCTGGTTCATGACGTACTACACATGCCATCGAAATGTTGATGTGTAGACGTAGTTTCGTGAGGGAATCCTTGAGAAACCCCGTACCCACGATCGAGCAAAGGGAGAAGCCTTTTCGTGAGTCAATGTGCACTTGACTATTCGTGAGGGACACCGCAAACCCACATAAGTATGCATGATTCGTATTCTTGTAAACTTGTTTGCCAATCTGGCACTTGCTTGTAAACTTGCTTGTAATCTTACTTGCAATCTTGCTTGTAATCTTGCTTGTCATATATTTCGTAAAACTTGATTCATGCACTTGTATTCGTGAAAGGAGAACACTCCTTTGTGAAAATCTTGATAATAATCATGAATGCAAATCACATAGCAGAATATAATAATTCATAATAGTATGTCATGCAATCGTGAATGATGCAATGTAAATGCATTACATCTTGCTTGATTTGAACTAAACAATGACTGACTTATAAACTCTATTATAAACATGAACCCACCTTGCGTTCCTTGCTTATAAAATTGTTTAGGTATGCCTATCCTGTTGTTCCTCTTGCCTCACTTGGTTTCCTTAACCAAATAACCAAAATTCCAATCAATTTGGTGCAGAAATCGGAAAATCAAACTTTAACAATTCAAACTACAAGAATTTCTGAAGCAAGAATTTTATGCTCAACTTCCATCCAAAATTGAATATTCTTATAGACTGATTCAGAACTTCATTTCTTCATGAAACTTGTATCCCTATGTCTCTAGTTTACAACGCAAAAAGAATCACCTCATTTGGACATCTACATCAAAAGTTATGCCTAAAATATGAAAGCATGTCGCTGCAGAAAATTGGCCGCTCGCCGCGACGAGAAGCTGGAGCACGTCGCGACGAACGCGCGCGCCGCGACGAGCTCATCTGCAGGTCGCGATGTGCGACGGCGAAAAAGCTCCGAAACTCAATTTTTTCACTTTTCTCAACCATAATCCTCCCATCTTTCATTTATAAACACATCTAAACATTAAAACACCTCTAATACTTCATTTCTAACCTCAAAATCATTCATAACAACAACATGATCATCAACCTTAAAAGATTTAACCATTTTCCATAAACTTCCCTGGCCAAACCTACACATTCTAAGCTATATTAGGGTTTCATCTAACCCAAAAAAGAATAAATAAGCTTATACTTACTTGATAATGCTTCAAGTCCTTCAAAATCTTCAAGGATCCCCAAAGCCCTACCATCCCTCTCTTTTTCTCTTCTTCTTCCTCTCTTCCACGACTACGACTTCTCTTCCTCTCTTCTTATTTCTAATTCCTCTTTCTTCTTTCCTCTTATAATTTCTTTTCACTTAAGCCTTAAATGAAGGAGCAAAGACCAATATGCCCCTCCATACAAGCCTTATAAACTCTTAGACTTAAGTATCATGCCCAAAATTCCCCTATAAAAACTTATCACTTTCATACTTCAATTCAAAAATTGAAAATCTTAGGGACTAAATTGGAATTTAATTCCTTCAGATAACTTGTAGTCAGGGGCGAATTCAGAAATTTTTTTAAGTGGGGGCAAAATTTTAATAAGAATAAAATTTTATTTTTAATGGGGGCAAAATTTTAATAAGAATAAAATTTTATTTTTTATATGGGGGCAAAACTTAATATAATGATATTTTTATAAGAAATTTATTGGGACCATTGTAGATCCGCCCCTGCTTGTAGTCCCATGCCTCTAATTTATTTAGAAACAAGAATCAACTTAATTTGATCTCTACAGATCAAGATATCATCAACATATCTGAACATGTTCTGAAAAATGTCCAACTCAAATTCTGTAATCAATCCTCTCACTTTTATTAACACAATATCCTTCAATTAAATCTTAGAACAATCATAACTTCCCATCATGATGTAGGTAATTGTCTTAGGAATCCAATGCTTTGAAAAAAAAATCAGATTAATCGGATGTCGGTCGGAAAAGTTAGAAACAAAAGAACAAAGAGGGTCGGATTGCCCTAAACAGTAACAACAACTTGTACGAAATTTAACTTCCTGTTCCATGGTCCAAAATTCCATACTTGACAGTAATAGGAAGATCAAAGCATAATCTAAAACTTTCATGAAGGACTTAAAAGTAATTGCAACCTCTAACTAGAGTTCTGCCAGAATTTATCATCCTATAACACATTCAAACTTCTAAATTCCACAACCAGAAATAATATTTTGTACATCCTTGAAAAGCTAGGATAATCTCCTATGACTTTCATGTAGATTACTGAACTTAATTCAAAACATATCTGTCCATACTTTGTCTCAAAACACAATACACACCTAAATGTACACTTATGAACTTTTTCACAAATACTTAACTTTGACTGATCAAAACTTTCACTCCCGATATCGAAAAATATCAAACTTGATGGTGACAGAAAACTTTCAACATAATCTACAAGTTCCATGAAGATCATTTCTCAAATTCTACTTAAATCATAAAGTCAACTCTCTACTCTAAAAAGTCAACTTTCTCAATTCTTCATATTCTCATACTTTTTTCCTCTATATTTCTTGATTTTTAACTTTCAACAATGTATTCGCTATCAATTTCATTTAAAGTCAAAACCATACTTTAGCCCACAATTAATCATAGACATCGATGATAAAAGCATATACGCGCTTATACTCTCTCATCATCAACTTGCTAAATTCACCCTCATATGACAAAGGACATTCTTGAGTTGTCTTTTTCTTTGCACACAAATCATTCACCACAAATTCCTCATCTAATGTCACATTTATACTTCAAAAGTTTCAAGAAAAGTTCGGGGTCCAACATTTCTCCCCCTCTTAAAAGAATTTCGTCCTAAATTCCTATATGAGTAATCATCAAGTAACTTATTCTCTTAAATTCATTCACTTTCTTATCTAATTCGTCATCATACTTATATCTCAACCTATTCACAATGTTTCACTTCTTGTATCTAATACCACCAATACTCTTGATCTAATTCCATCAATATCATGCCAAAATCACTATCCACAAATCAATATTTCTTAACATATTTGACTCAGTCAATGGTCCAATGCTTAAGTAACCTTACCATGGACCAAATCTTCATTCAAAATCAACCTTTTGAACTTCTATACATATATCGCTATCATTAATCTCATCTTCCCAGTATTCTTTATTTCATCTCACACATATACATTCGAAAACAATTCATCCAAAATCATCGTGAAATTCTAATCTTAAGTTCCATATGCACATTCTTACAATCAATCATACTCTTGACACTTAACTCAAACAATCACTTTAATTCCTCAAATGCTTCATGAAAAATTATTCCCATCAATATCACATTCTCACTAATTCAATAACTTCTCATGCATATTACTTAAACAGATGCGCCCAAATAAGATCCTAATACTGGCGCTCTGACACCACAAATGTTAGATCCCGTTTTCGGAACCCAACAGCATAAACTTAAGATCATCATACATCTAAAGCGTGGTTCCTGGAAATCCTTTCTTTCTTTGATACCACCTATGTTGGGTCCCGGTTTGGAAATCGGACCCCAACTAGAACAATAGAATCATATACGTTGGATCCCGCTTCTGGAACCCAATCTTGAAAACATCCTCTTCATGTTTTAAGGCTACATCATCAAACCTTTCCTTCTTTTCTCCTTTAATTGCACTTATATGGACCCTAGCCCAAATGCTTCCTTTCTTCTTCATTTACATGCTATTTAAAAGGGCCAAAAGCCCACTTTATTAACCTTAAGCCTTAAACACACATATGATCTTCCTATCATGCCCTTATTCCATCTTAATCTTTTAATTTATAAAACTTATCAAACTCAATTTTAACTAAATACCTCCAATTAAAATTCTAAGAATCCGTAATTACATAACACATGCTAAATGCGAATCGGGGCCCAACATTTCTCCCTCCCTTAAAAGAATTTCGTCCTCGAAATTCTTATCGGATTTATTAGAGTGCGGGATGCTCCTCCGCTTCCCATTCAACTTCTTCACTGAAAACTTTCTCTCAAATGATAGTATTCAGTAGAGTCACTCGGTCATTCAATTTGTGGTTGGTCGTTCACTTTCCTAACTAGTTTTTCCTTACGCTTCATGTCACTCCTAATTTCCACTTCTTATGTCGGTAACACCCTAATCTTATCACATCAATATTTCCTTAACATACTCACGTATATCACATTTTGAATCCAAGTCATCTTTTGTCAGCAGCGCTAATTCAAAATAATTTCATACGACTTAATTCATAGCGGCTTAACGAATTCTTTTTTTTTTCTAACTTGAGCACACCTTAGCAAGGTAACACCTTCCGAGACAATTCAACTTTCACTTACTGATTCACATCCCTTCTCATCTTAGTTCATGCAACTCTTATGTCAATCTCCCGTATTTCATATCTTATACTGATTGACTTCACTTATCAACAACCTCTCCAATCGGTCTGACATTCAATCAGTTTTAGGCTTTACTCATAATAATACAAAAGCGATGACGCTTTCTATCATCTAACTCCTCATACACTATTCTATTGAAAACTCTATGACCACGATTTGTGATGCTTAAGGTCAAATAGAACTATACATGGATCTCATGTTCCTATAAACTCTAAACTATAAACTTTAAGCACATCTTCGACAGTTAAAACCGTCGACAATTCAATCTTTCAGTCACTTGACATATCTTCTAGGCTATATAGCTTAAATCACCATTTGCACTTTTCTCACAGTTTCTTTGCTTAATCATCTTAGGAATTAGTGTCATTAGAAAGATAAAAAGGAAATTCTACAACTTCCTAGAAGGAGTCAAAAACTAATTTAGCCATCAAAGAGGTTATAAAACGCTTCTAGAATTGCTTGCTATTAAAATTTCATTTTCCCTATACAATGTCTTGAATATGAGAATTCACAATTAAAGCGTCTCACATACAAGTTAAACATATCGCAAAGAGTAATTCATACACAAAGTCGAAGTCATTGGAAAGCATTTATTATAAAAAGTTCATTTAGCCTATAACTCAGTTATTAAGGAATCACCCACCTTAATTCCTTTAGCTCTAGGATTGATTAATTTGCTCTCCTCAACTTCCAATGGCCTCTCTAAACCTTCATTAAGCATAATTATCCCATAAGAACATAGGATATCAAAATCGGACAATTTTAAGGATAGGAAAACTTGAATCAACACCTGCCCAACTTTACCCATAACTTAACTAAGCTTTTAGCATCAAAACCCATCCATAAAACCATAAATTTCGAAATTTTTCTTACCTTAGGAGGTGACCCACGAAATTTTCTTCTTGCTTTTCTTGGAAGATTCATCCTTCCTTTCCACTTTCTTCTTGAACAAAACCATTAAACTCTCCTTTCTAAGCATAGAAACCTAAGCTCCAACTCTCTTCTTCTTCTTCTTCTTCTTCTTCTTCTTCTTCTTCTTCTTCTTTTCTTCTTATCTCCACGAAACTCTTCTCCCTTCTCTTTTCTATGTAAGCTTCAGTATGACACTTGAAAGACTAAGGAAATTGTTCTAACTTATAACCTATGGAAAAAACTATGTAGTTTCATTTAATTGCCTCCTCTCCTTGCTATTTTCGTTTCCCTCTTCATGTTTTAAGGCTACATCATCAAACCTTTCCTTCTTTTCTCCTTTAATTGCACTTATATGGACCCTAGCCCAAATGCTTCCTTTCTTCTTCATTTATATGCTATTTAAAAGGGCCAAAAGCCCACTTTATTAACCTTAAGCCTTAAACACACATATGATCTTCCTATCATGCCCTTATTCCATCTTAATCTTTTTAATTTATAAAAACTTATCAAACTCCAATTTTAACTAAATACCTCCAATTAAAATTCTAAGAATCCGTAATTACATAACACATGCTAAATGCGAATCGGGGCCCAACATTTCTCCCTCCCTTAAAAGAATTTCGTCCTCGAAATTCTTATCGAATTTATTAGGAGTGCAGGATGCTCCTCCGTTTCCCATTCAACTTCTTCACTCGAAAACTTTCTCTCAAATGATAGTATTCAGTAGAGTCACTCGGTCATTCAATTTGTGGTTGGTCGTTCACTTTCCTAACTAGTTTTTCCTTACGCTTCATGTCACTCCTAATTTCCACTTCTTATGTCGGTAACACCCTAATCTTATCACATCAATATTTCCTTAACATACTCACGTATATCACATTTTGAATCCAAGTCATCTTTTGTCAGCAGCGCTAATTCAAAATAATTTCATACGACCTAATTCATAGCGGCTTAACGAATTCTTTTTTTTTCTAACTTGAGCACACCTTAGCAAGGTAACACCTTCCGAGACAATTCAGCTTTCACTTACTGATTCACATCCCTTCTCATCTTAGTTCATGCAACTCTTATGTCAATCTCCCGTATTTCATATCTTATACTGATTGACTTCACTTATCAACAACCTCTCCAATCGGTCTGACATTCAATCAGTTTTAGGCTTTACTCATAATAATACAAAAGCGATGACGCTTTCTATCATCTAACTCCTCATACAGTATTCTATTGAAAACTCTATGACCACGATTTGTGATGCTTAAGGTCAAATAGAACTATACATGGATCTCTTGTTCCTATAAACTCTAAACTATAAACTTTAAGCACATCTCCGACAGTTAAAACCGTCGACAATTCAATCTTTCAGTCACTTGACATATCTTCTAGGCTATATAGCTTAAATCACCATTTGCACTTTTCTCACAGTTTCTTTGCTTAATCATCTTAGAAATTAGTGTCATTAGAAAGATAAAAGGAAATTCTACAACTTCCTAGAACGAGTCAAAAACTAATTTAGCCATCAAAGAGGTTATAAAACGCTTCTAGAATTGCTGGCTATTAAAATTTCATTTTCCCTATACAATGTCTTGAATTTGAGAATTCACAATTAAAGCGTCTCACATACAAGTTAAACATATCGCAAAGAGTAATTCATACACAAAGTCGAAGTCATTGGAAAGCATTTATTATAAAAAGTTCATTTAGCCTATAACTCAATTATTAAGGAATCACCCACCTTAATTCCTTTAGCTCTAGGATTGATTAATTTGCTCTCCTCAACTTCCAATGGCCTCTCTAAACCTTCATTAAGCATAATTATCCCATAAGAACATAGGATATCAAATCGAACAATTTTAAGGATAGGAAAACTTGAATCAACACCTACCCAACTTTACCCATAACTTAACTAAGCTTTTAGCATCAAACCCATCCATAAAACCATAAATTTGAAATTTTCTTACCTTAGGAGGTGACCCACGAAATTTTCTTCTTGCTTTTCTTGGAAGATTCATCCTTCCTTTCCACTTTCTTCTTGAACAAAACTATTAAACTCTCCTTTCTAAGCATAGAAACCTAAGCTCCAACTCTTTTCTTCTTCTTCTTCTTCTTCTTCTTCTTCTTCTTCTTCTTATCTCCACCGAAACTCTTCTCCCCTTCTCTTTTCTATGTAAGCTTCGTATGACACTTGAAAGACTAAGGAAATTGTTCTAACTTATAACCTATGGAAAAAACTACGTAGTTTCATTTAATTGCCTCCTCTCCTTGCTATTTTCGTTTCCCTCTTCATGTTTTAAGGCTACATCATCAAACCTTTCCTTCTTTTCTCCTTTAATTGCACTTATATGGACCCTAGCCCAAATGCTTCCTTTCTTCTTCATTTACATGCTATTTAAAAGGGCCAAAAGCCCACTTTATTAACCTTAAGCCTTAAACACACATATGATCTTCCTATCATGCCCTTATTCCATCTTAATCTTTTAATTTATAAAACTTGTCAAACTCCAATTTTAACTAAATATCTCCAATTAAAATTCTAAGAATCCGCAATTACATAACACATGCTAAATGCGAATCGGGGCCCAACATTTCTCCCTCCCTTAAAAGAATTTCGTCCTCGAAATTCTTATCGGATTTATTAGGAGTGCAGGATGCTCCTCCGTTTCCCATTCAACTTCTTCACTCGAAAACTTTCTCTCAAATGATAGTATTCAGTAGAGTCACTCGGTCATTCAATTTGTGGTTGGTCGTTCACTTTCCTAACTAGTTTTTCCTTACGCTTCATGTCACTCCTAATTTCCACTTCTTATGTCGGTAACACCCTAATCTTATCACATCAATATTTCCTTAACATACTCACGTATATCACATTTTGAATCCAAGTCATCTTTTGTCAGCAGCGCTAATTCAAAATAATTTCATACGACCTAATTCATAGCGGCTTAACGAATTTTTTTTTTTCTAACTTGAGCACACCTTAGCAAGGTAACACCTTCCGAGACAATTCAGCTTTCACTTACTGATTCACATCCCTTCTCATCTTAGTTCATGCAACTCTTATGTCAATCTCCCGTATTTCATATCTTATACTGATTGACTTCACTTATCAACAACCTCTCCAATCGGTCTGACATTCAATCGGTTTAGGCTTTACTCATAATAATACAAAAGCGATGACGCTTTCTATCATCTAACTCCTCATACAGTATTCTATTGAAAACTCTATGACCACGATTTGTGATGCTTAAGGTCAAATAGAACTATACATGGATCTCATGTTCCTATAAACTCTAAACTATAATCTTTGAGCACATCTCCGACAGTTAAAACCGTCGACAATTCAATCTTTCAGTCACTTGACATATCTTCTAGGCTATATAGCTTAAATCACCATTTGCACTTTTCTCACAGTTTCTTTGCTTAATCATCTTAGAAATTAGTGTCATTAGAAAGATAAAAGGAAATTCTACAACTTCCTAGAAGGAGTCAAAAACTAATTTAGCCATCAAAGAGGTTATAAAACGCTTCTAGAATTGCTGGCTATTAAAATTTCATTTTCCCTATACAATGTCTTGAATTTGAGAATTCACAATTAAAGCGTCTCACATACAAGTTAAACATATCGCAAAGAGTAATTCATACACAAAGTCGAAGTCATTGGAAAGCATTTATTATAAAAAGTTCATTTAGCCTATAACTCAATTATTAAGGAATCACCCACCTTAATTCCTTTAGCTCTAGGATTGATTAATTTGCTCTCCTCAACTTCCAATGGCCTTTCTAAACCTTCATTAAGCATAATTATCCCATAAGAACATAGGATATCAAAATCGGACAATTTTAAGGATAGGAAAACTTGAATCAACACCTACCCAACTTTACCCATAACTTAACTAAGCTTTTAGCATCAAAACCCATCCATAAAACCATAAATTTCGAAATTTTTCTTACCTTAGGAGGTGACCCACGAAATTTTCTTCTTGCTTTTCTTGGAAGATTCATCCTTCCTTTCCACTTTCTTCTTGAACAAAACTATTAAACTCTCCTTTCTAAGCATAGAAACCTAAGCTCCAACTCTTTTCTTCTTCTTCTTCTTCTTCTTCTTTTTCTTCTTATCTCCACCGAAACCCTTCTCCCCTTCTCTTTTCTATGTAAGCTTCGTATGACACTTGAAAGACTAAGGAAATTGTTCTAACTTATAACCTATGGAAAAAACTACGTAGTTTCATTTAATTGCCTCCTCTCCTTGCTATTTTCGTTTCCCTCTTCATGTTTTAAGGCTACATCATCAAACCTTTCCTTCTTTTCTCCTTTAATTGCACTTATATGGACCCTAGCCCAAATGCTTCCTTTCTTCTTCATTTACATGCTATTTAAAAGGGCCAAAAGCCCACTTTATTAACCTTAAGCCTTAAACACACATATGATCTTCCTATCATGCCCTTATTCCATCTTAATCTTTTTAATTTATAAAAACTTATCAAACTCCAATTTTAACTAAATACCTCCAATTAAAATTCTAAGAATCCGTAATTACATAACACATGCTAAATGCGAATCGGGGCCCAAAATTTCTCCCTCCCTTAAAAGAATTTCGTCCTCGAAATTCTTATCAGATTTATTAGGAGTGCAGGATGCTCCTCCGTTTCCCATTCAACTTCTTCACTCGAAAACTTTCTCTCAAATGATAGTATTCAGTAGAGTCACTCTGTAGCATCTCACTCCCGCAAGTCCCGAACCCGATATCGACGGTGATATCCGAGCCCGCGACCCACGAGGGTGGTATGCTAGAGCAGTCAATGCAGTTCAGCAATGCAGTTCAAAACTCGGTGATACATTGTTTTTTTTTTTTTTTAAACCAATCGAGTGCGCGCATACATTTGCTATTAAAATATTCTTTCAGTACTCATATTACAAATCAATTGGGCCCTTTTCAATAACAGTACAAATATGCGGAAAAGACAATTGATACAAAATTCAAAATGATACAAATGCAGACGTGAACTGATCCCGACTCCAAACACCGACTTTCTTGCCGTAAATCATACTCCCATCTCACTAACGGGGTACTCTTCAATTCCTGAAAAATAGTTGCAATGTTGGGTGAGTTTGCGAACTCAGTGAGAAACCATCATCGATGGTTCACTCAACTCATGCATAGTCAATCAGTATACCAATTATCATACATGATCACAATTCATAAATGCAATACAATTCACATTAATCATACCACTTATGCAATGCACATGAGACCCTTTCCATTTTTATTACGTTGTTGTGACCGTGCACCTGAAACTGTCCCAGTGACGGGCACCTTGCGTTGAGCCAGTGGCTCTGAAAACATTGGGCTTGAAGCCCTGATACATTGAGCCTGAGGCTCTAAATACGTTGGACCTGAGGTCACGTGCGTTGGTGAAAGCTCATATACGTTGGGCGTGATATGCCCTGATACGGTGGCTGCCCCGGTCACAACTGCCTTTATCTGATCATACCATTATGCATGAATGCCTATGCTCCAATTCCCATTTACAGTCAGTTATAATTCAATGACCACGTTTCCATTTATATATCAATGCTATTTGCCCTTTCTTGTATCATACCATATCATATTAAAGACACATCCAATGTATCGAAACCAACAATTAACACTTCAATATCGATTTCCCATTCCCTCGGACCTTTGGTCCGAGATCTCCCATTCACAAACAAAACACACAGGTAGCACTTCATTATCTCATTCCAAATATTTGAGACACCTTTGGTCCAAATCAATCAAAATTAAACACACATAAACCTTCCATTATCTCCATGGCATAATTGCAAAATCTTAAACATATTAAGGTTGAGGAACCAACTAGGTTACTCACCTGTACTTCGAGCTAATGTCGGAAGTCTTTGCAACGTCGGTAGGTCGACGCCCAATTGTGCCTCTATAATAAGCGAGAAGTGGCGACCATTAATTTTCCAATTCAAACTAGTAATAATGCACATGTATGTGTATAATGCATGTTCATGAGATTCCCGACCCTAATCCAGTATTTTCTATCAGAAAAATCCGTTTAAAAATAAGAAATCTGCTGGCGCTGACGGCGCTAAATTTGGACCTCTATAGGTCCCCAATTAAATAAAACAGTAAGTAAAGGCTCCGTTACCCGGGCCCACGTTAATTTCTCGTCCAGAAATTCCCAATTTCTTACAAAATGAAATTCAATATTTTACAAATCCGATGCCTCTAGAATCAGGTCAATCGGACGCCGGACGGAAAAGAAATTGACAAAAGAAACCAAAAATCAAATTAACCAATTAATATCTCTATATATATATAACCCTTATTCCCTTCTTTATTTTCCTGATTTCAAGCCAACTTTCAATACCAATAAATCCTAGCACACAACTCAGAAAAATACAAATCATACCTTGTTGGAAAGATCATGAAACCCTCTACAATTCTCATGAAGACCATGAAAATCAATTTCACCCTAAAGGTGTCAAAATCCAATCACACCAACCGCCTACACAAAACCTATCACAACAGGACAGTACCTTACCAATTCCATAACTCACTGATTCTTTAGTTAAAATTACCACAAAATATGAGCAATCAGTTCACAATGTTATCTACAACTCTTATGAACAACCAAACATCAAATTCTATTGTTAACTATATCAAACAATTCCATAAACAATCTGTCTTCTGAAATCATGCAATTTGAGCAGTAAATTTATAACCAACATAACTCCCTGTAGACAAGTCATTAAAATCAGAGCTTTATATCCCTGAAAAGATAAAATCCCAAACTTCAATTCTTCCTGAAATAACCAAACTCCAATTCAGCCTCTAACATTTTCAAATTTGTCATGCAAGTTTTCTGACCTGAACAACACTTAACATCACAATGTAGGTCCAGATTTTGAAATTCCATATCTCCCACATCTGATTTCCAAATATTATAAGCCATATATCATTTTCAAGATCAATCTGTTATCTAGAACTCTTCAGTGCAATGCAAACTCCAAATCAAATCAAAAAAATTCCTAAAATTCCTCCAAACCCGAAAGTGCACTAAATGTGCCAATCCAGCTAGGTTTCAGCCAATGCATGAAAACAGTCATCAGTAATCAGGTCATATCTCCTAACATACAACTCGAAAAATAGCAAGATCAGTGGCAATGGAAAGCTAACTCAATAGGCTACAACTTTCGTGAAGACCATTCTCCCTAATTCCATACCAATTAATTTAGAAAAAATCAGCAAAACTCATTGGTCTAATTTGCGGGTACTGTTTACAGCCAACAAAACAGAAACTTTCCATGCCAATTTTCGACCTTCTAGCATTAAAATTTACCAACACCTATTTCACACTAAAATGAAGCCAACATCCCAAAGTTTAAGTGGCCACAAACCTCACCTCATTTGCATTATTATACAATGAGTTATGACTAAAACAGTACAATCAATTCAAAACCCTAATTTTCCAGATTTAGTCCAACCTTTGTTTTTCTCATTTCCATTGCCTTTAACACATCATCAAGCATCCAAATAACACAAATCAGTTCTTATTCCATTCATACACCATTCATACATGTACTAGGGCTAATACCTAAAAATTGGCAGCACTTAATTTCTCAATTCTAATTAACATTAATCATCAAAATTCAATCACAAATCAAGTTAAAACCATGTATTCATACTACTTTATCCATTCCTACTTCAAACTAACCTTATACCCATTAAGTCAAGCAATAATTATCATCAAATTAAAGCATCAATCAACATCATAATTGTACCATAATTCCCATTACATGCTTCTAATCACCATGATTTAGTAAAACACAATCAAAGCATAATGAAATCCTTACCTTTAACTCTTCACTTCATCACTTCCTTCAACTTCTCTACCTCATACGACCCTCACTTACCCAAGGCTTAAAGTGACTATTTTTCCTTGTTAATACACAAGGGTAAGCTAACAAATCACCAAGAAAAGCCTTAGTTTTAGGTGAAGAAGAGTAGCAAAGTTTGCAAGGAGAAGCATCCAACGAAGAAGGAACCAGGGAGGAGAAGAAGAAATGCAAGTTCGGTTGATTTATGTCAAAAGCACTAAAAGCCTCCCTTTATTACTTAACAATGAAGTTGCCGACTTTCTTAAGCTAGGAAGAAAACAAAAGCACAAGACACATGGCAATTGGAAGAGACCTTAGGAAAAGTCAACAATTTCAACTATTCTACTTTAATCAATTTTTTTTCTACTTTCTCCACCACATTTCGGTTCCTACAAGCTTTAGGGAGCCATATATGGGTCCCTCCAAAAGAAGCAATATGATAGAACTAAATAACAGTAGAAATTCAACCGGTTAGCCACTTGGTGATTATTTTTTCGGTTCAGAAATTTTCCCGAATTATTTTTTGACAATTACCTAAATTGCCCAAAATTGTAAAACACTTAACAGATTCACTCCAAATAATTTTTCAAGCGAAAACCACGTTTTCCAAACAAAAACACCTTGAGGCCTTAGACCGGCGATTTTGCCAGTTCGGAAATTTTCTCCGGAAAATTCCAGAAAAATGCATAAAATTTAAAACAATTTTTGGCGCACTCCGAATAAGTTTTCAAATACAATTATCCCATAAATTTCACAAAAGATCTCAATTTGAAACCTAAGCCGGGAAATGTCATGAATGCATGTACTGTAATTTCATGTGCACAATTGCTACTGTGTAGCAATCCTATTAGGCATGAGCAGTCCTATGCAATCCCAATCTATCCCATCCTATGCCAATTTTACCATTTTACCCTTCCAGTAGGGGGTGGGATGTTACACACTCGGTCATTCAATTTGTGGTTGGTCGTTCACTTTCCTAACTAGTTTTTCCTTACGCTTCAAGTCACTCCTAATTTCCACTTCTTATGTCGGTAACACCCTAATCTTATCACATCAATATTTCCTTAACATACTCACGTATATCACATTTTGAATCCAAGTCATCTTTTGTCAGCAGCGCTAATTCAAAATAATTTCATACGACTTAATTCATAGCGGCTTAACGAATTCTTTTTTTTTTCTAACTTGAGCACACCTTAGCAAGGTAACACCTTCCGAGACAATTCAGCTTTCACTTACTGATTCACATCCCTTCTCATCTTAGTTCATGCAACTCTTATGTCAATCTCCCGTATTTCATATCTTATACTGATTGACTTCACTTATCAACAACCTCTCCAATCGGTCTGACATTCAATCAGTTTTAGGCTTTACTCATAATAATACAAAAGCGATGACGCTTTCTATCATCTAACTCCTCATACACTATTCTATTGAAAACTCTATGACCACGATTTGTGATGCTTAAGGTCAAATAGAACTATACATGGATCTCATGTTCCTATAAACTATAAACTTTAAGCACATCTCCGACAGTTAAAACCGTCGACAATTCAATCTTTCAGTCACTTGACATATCTTCTAGGCTATATAGCTTAAATCACCATTTGCACTTTTCTCACAGTTTCTTTGCTTAATCATCTTAGAAATTAGTGTCATTAGAAAGATAAAAGGAAATTCTACAACTTCCTAGAAGGAGTCAAAAACTAATTTAGCCATCAAAGAGGTTATAAAACGCTTCTAGAATTGCTTGCTATTAAAATTTCATTTTCCCTATACAATGTCTTGAATTTGAGAATTCACAATTAAAGCGTTTCACATACAAGTTAAACATATCGCAAAGAGTAATTCATACACAAAGTCGAAGTCATTGGAAAGCATTTATTATAAAAAGTTCATTTAGCCTATAACTCAGTTATTAAGGAATCACCCACCTTAATTCCTTTAGCTCTAGGATTGATTAATTTGCTCTCCTCAACTTCCAATGGCCTCTCTAAACCTTCATTAAGCATAATTATCCCATAAGAACATAGGATATCAAAATCGGACAATTTTAAGGATAGGAAAACTTGAATCAACACCGCCTTGACTTTACCCATAACTTAACTAAGCTTTTAGCATCAAAACCCATCCATAAAACCATAAATTTCGAAATTTTTCTTACCTTAGGAGGTGACCCACGAAATTTTCTTCTTGCTTTTCTTGGAAGATTCATCCTTCCTTTCCACTTTCTTCTTGAACAAAACCATTAAACTCTCCTTTCTAAGCATAGAAACCTAAGCTCCAACTCTTTTCTTCTTCTTCTTCTTCTTCTTCTTCTTCTTCTTCTTCTTCTTCTTCTTCTTCTTATCTCCACCGAAACTCTTCTCCCCTTCTCTTTTCTATGTAAGCTTCGTATGACACTTGAAAGACTAAGGAAATTGTTCTAACTTATAACCTATGGAAAAAACTATGTAGTTTCATTTAATTGCCTCCTCTCCTTGCTATTTTCGTTTCCCTCTTCATGTTTTAAGGCTACATCATCAAACCTTTCCTTCTTTTCTCCTTTAATTGCACTTATATGGACCCTAGCCCAAATGCTTCCTTTCTTCTTCATTTACATGCTATTTAAAAGGGCCAAAAGCCCACTTTATTAACCTTAAGCCTTAAACACACATATGATCTTCCTATCATGCCCTTATTCCATCTTAATCTTTTTAATTTATAAAAACTTATCAAACTCCAATTTTAACTAAATACCTCCAATTAAAATTCTAAGAATCCGTAATTACATAACACATGCTAAATGCGAATCGGGGCCCAACATTTCTCCCTCCCTTAAAAGAATTTCGTCCTCGAAATTCTTATCGGATTTATTAGGAGTGCAGGATGCTCCTTCGTTTCCCATTCAACTTCTTCACTCGAAAACTTTCTCTCAAATGATAGTATTCAGTAGAGTCACTCGGTCATTCAATTTGTGGTTGGTCGTTCACTTTCCTAACTAGTTTTCCTTACGCTTCATGTCACTCCTAATTTCCACTTCTTATGTCGGTAACACCCTAATCTTATCACATCAATATTTCCTTAACATACTCACGTATATCACATTTTGAATCAAGTCATCTTTTGTGTCAGCGCTTAATTCAAAATAATTTCATACGACCTAATTCATAGCGACTTAACTAATTCTTTTTTTTCTAACTTGAGCACACCTTAGCAAGGTAACACCTTCCGAGACAATTCAACTTTCACTTACTGATTCACATCCCTTCTCATCTTAGTTCATGCAACTCTTATGTCAATCTCCCGTATTTCATATCTTATACTGATTGACTTCACTTATCAACAACCTCTCCAATCGGTCTGACATTCAATCAGTTTTAGGCTTTACTCATAATAATACAAAAGCGATGACGCTTTCTATCATCTAACTCCTCATACACTATTCTATTGAAAACTCTATGACCACGATTTGTGATGCTTAAGGTCAAATAGAACTATACATGGATCTCATGTTCCTATAAACTCTAAACTATAAACTTTAAGCACATCTTGACGATTAAAACCGTCGACAATTCAATCTTTCAGTCACTTGACATATCTTCTAGGCTATATAGCTTAAATCACCATTTGCACTTTTCTCACGGTTTCTTTGCTTAATCATCTTAGAAATTAGTGTCATTAGAAGATAAAAGGAAATTCTACAACTTCCTGTATGAGTCAAAACTAATTTAGCCATCAAAGAGGTTATAAAACGCTTCTAGAATTGCTTGCTATTAAAATTTCATTTTCCTATACAATGTCTTGAATTTGAGAATTCACAATTAAGCGTTTCACATACAAGTTAAACATATCGCAAAGAGTAATTCATACACAAAGTCAAGTCATTGGAAAGCATTTATTATAAAAGTTCATTTAGCCTATAACTCGGTTATTAAGGAATCACCCACCTTAATTCCTTTAGCTCTAGGATTGATTAATTTGCTCTCCTCAACTTCCAATGGCCTCTAAACCTTCATTAAGCATAATTATCCCATAAGAACATAGGATATCAAAATCGGACAATTTTAAGGATAGGAAAACTTGAATCAACACCTGCCCAACTTTACCCATAACTTAACTAAGCTTTTAGCATCAAAACCCATCCATAAAACCATAAATTTCGAAATTTTTCTTACCTTAGGAGGTGACCCACGAAATTTTCTTCTTGCTTTTCTTGGAAGATTCATCCTTCCTTTCCACTTTCTTCTTGAACAAAACCATTAAACTCTCCTTTCTAAGCATAGAAACCTAAGCTCCAACTCTTTTCTTCTTCTTCTTCTTCTTCTTCTTCTTATCTCCACCAAACTCTTCTCCCTTCTCTTTTCTATGTAAGCTTCAGATGACACTTGAAAGACTAAGGAAATTGTTCTAACTTATAACCTATGGAAAAACTATGTAGTTTCATTTAATTGCCTCCTCTCCTTGCTATTTTCGTTTCCCTCTTCATGTTTTAAGGCTACATCATCAAACCTTTCCTTCTTTTCTCCTTTAATTGCACTTATATGGACCCTAGCCCAAATGCTTCCTTTCTTCTTCATTTACATGTTATTTAAAAGGGCCAAAAGCCCACTTTATTAACCTTAAGCCTTAAACACACATATGATCTTCCTATCATGCCCTTATTCCATCTTAATCTTTTAATTTATAAAACTTATCAAACTCCAATTTTAACTAAATACCTCCAATTAAAATTCTAAGAATCCATGCAATTACATAACACATGCTAAATGCGAATCGGGCCCAACATTTCTCCTCCCTTAAAAGAATTTCGTCCTCAAATTTTATCAATTTATTAGAGTGCAGGATGCTCCTTCGCTTCCCATTCAACTTCTTCACGAAAACTTTCTCTCAAATGATAGTATTCATGAGAGTCACTCGGTCATTCAATTTGTGGTTGGTCGCTCACTTTCCTAACTAGTTTTTCCTTACGCTTCATGTCACTCCTAATTTCCACTTCTTATGTCGGTAACACCCTAATCTTATCACATCAATATTTCCTTAACATACTCACTTATATCACATTTTGAATCCAAGTCATCTTTTGTCAGCTAGCTTAATTCAAAATAATTTCATACGACCTAATTCATACGCTTAACTAATTTTTTTTCTAACTTGAGCACACCTTAGCAAGGTAACACCTTCCGAGACAATTCAGCTTTCACTTCATCGATTCACATCCTTCTCATCTTAGTTCATGCAACTCTTATGTCAATCTCCGTATTTCATATCTTATACTTGATTGACTTCACTTATCAACAACCTCTCCAATCGGTTCGACATTCAATCAGTTTTAGGCTTTACTCATAATAATACAAAAGCGATGACGCTTTTATCATCTAACTCCTCATACAAGATTCTATTGAAAACTCTATGACCACGATTTGTGATGCTTAAGGTCAAATAGAACTATACATGGATCTCTTGTTCCTATAAACTCTAAACTATAAACTTTAGCACATCTCCATGCAGTTAAAACCGTCGACAATTCAATCTTTCAATACTTGACATATCTTCTAGGCTATATAGCTTAAATCACCATTTGCACTTTTCTCACAGTTTCTTTGCTTAATCATCTTAGAAATTAGTGTCATTAGAAAGATAAAAGGAAATTCTACAACTTCCTAGAAGGAGTCAAAAACTAATTTAGCCATCAAAGAGGTTATAAAACGCTTCTAGAATTGCTGGCTATTAAAATTTCATTTTCCCTATACAATGTCTTGAATTTGAGAATTCACAATTAAAGCGTCTCACATACAAGTTAAACATATCGCAAAGAGTAATTCATACACAAAGTCGAAGTCATTGGAAAGCATTTATTATAAAAAGTTCATTTAGCCTATAACTCAATTATTAAGGAATCACCCACCTTAATTCCTTTAGCTCTAGGATTGATTAATTTGCTCTCCTCAACTTCCAATGGCCTCTCTAAACCTTCATTAAGCATAATTATCCCATAAGAACATAGGATATCAAAATCGAACAATTTTAAGGATAGGAAAACTTGAATCAACACCTACCCAACTTTACCCATAACTTAACTAAGCTTTTAGCATCAAAACCCATCCATAAAACCATAAATTTCGAAATTTTTCTTACCTTAGGAGGTGACCCACGAAATTTTCTTCTTGCTTTTCTTGGAAGATTCATCCTTCCTTTCCACTTTCTTCTTGAACAAAACTATTAAACTCTCCTTTCTAAGCATAGAAACCTAAGCTCCAACTCTTTTCTTCTTCTTCTTCTTCTTCTTCTTCTTCTTCTTCTTCTTCTTCTTATCTCCACCGAAACTCTTCTCCCCTTCTCTTTTCTATGTAAGCTTCGTATGACACTTGAAAGACTAAGGAAATTGTTCTAACTTATAACCTATGGAAAAAACTACGTAGTTTCATTTAATTGCCTCCTCTCCTTGCTATTTTCGTTTCCCTCTTCATGTTTTAAGGCTACATCATCAAACCTTTCCTTCTTTTCTCCTTTAATTGCACTTATATGGACCCTAGCCCAAATGCTTCCTTTCTTCTTCATTTACATGCTATTTAAAAGGGCCAAAAGCCCACTTTATTAACCTTAAGCCTTAAACACACATATGATCTTCCTATCATGCCCTTATTCCATCTTAATCTTTTTAATTTATAAAAACTTGTCAAACTCCAATTTTAACTAAATATCTCCAATTAAAATTCTAAGAATCCGCAATTACATAACACATGCTAAATGCGAATCGGGGCCCAACATTTCTCCCTCCCTTAAAAGAATTTCGTCCTCGAAATTCTTATCGGATTTATTAGGAGTGCAGGATGCTCCTCCGTTTCCCATTCAACTTCTTCACTCGAAAACTTTCTCTCAAATGATAGTATTCAGTAGAGTCACTCGGTCATTCAATTTGTGGTTGGTCGCTCACTTTCCTAACTAGTTTTTCCTTACGCTTCATGTCACTCCTAATTTCCACTTCTTATGTCGGTAACACCCTAATCTTATCACATCAATATTTCCTTAACATACTCACGTATATCACATTTTGAATCCAAGTCATCTTTTGTCGCTTAATTCAAAATAATTTCATACGACCTAATTCATAGCGGCTTAACGAATTTTTTTTTCTAACTTGAGCACACCTTAGCAAGGTAACACCTTCCGAGACAATTCAGCTTTCACTTACTGATTCACATCCCTTCTCATCTTAGTTCATGCAACTCTTATGTCAATCTCCCGTATTTCATATCTTATACTGATTGACTTCACTTATCAACAACCTCTCCAATCGGTCTGACATTCAATCAGTTTTAGGCTTTACTCATAATAATACAAAAGCGATGACGCTTTCTATCATCTAACTCCTCATACAGTATTCTATTGAAAACTCTATGACCACGATTTGTGATGCTTAAGGTCAAATAGAACTATACATGGATCTCATGTTCCTATAAACTCTAAACTATAAACTTTAAGCACATCTCCGACAGTTAAAACCGTCGACAATTCAATCTTTCAGTCACTTGACATATCTTCTAGGCTATATAGCTTAAATCACCATTTGCACTTTTCTCACAGTTTCTTTTCTTAATCATCTTAGAAATTAGTGTCATTAGAAAGATAAAAGGAAATTCTACAACTTCCTAGAAGGAGTCAAAAACTAATTTAGCCATCAAAGAGGTTATAAAACGCTTCTAGAATTGCTGGCTATTAAAATTTCATTTTCCCTATACAATGTCTTGAATTTGAGAATTCACAATTAAAGCGTCTCACATACAAGTTAAACATATCGCAAAGAGTAATTCATACACAAAGTCGAAGTCATTGGAAAGCATTTATTATAAAAAGTTCATTTAGCCTATAACTCAATTATTAAGGAATCACCCACCTTAATTCCTTTAGCTCTAGGATTGATTAATTTGCTCTCCTCAACTTCCAATGGCCTCTCTAAACCTTCATTAAGCATAATTATCCCATAAGAACATAGGATATCAAAATCGGACAATTTTAAGGATAGGAAAACTTGAATCAACACCTACCCAACTTTACCCATAACTTAACTAAGCTTTTAGCATCAAAACCCATCCATAAAACCATAAATTTCGAAATTTTTCTTACCTTAGGAGGTGACCCATGAAATTTTCTTCTTGCTTTTCTTGAAAAATTCCTCCTTCCTTTCCACTTTCTTCTTGAACAAAACTATTAAACTCTCCTTTCTAAGCATAGAAACCTAAGCTCCAACTCTTTTCTTCTTCTTCTTCTTCTTCTTCTTCTTCTTCTTCTTATCTCCACCGAAACTCTTCTCCCCTTCTCTTTTCTATGTAAGCTTCGTATGACACTTGAAAGACTAAGGAAATTGTTCTAACTTATAACCTATGGCAAAAACTACGTAGTTTCATTTAATTGCCTCCTCTCCTTGCTATTTTCGTTTCCCTCTTCATGTTTTAAGGCTACATCATCAAACCTTTCCTTCTTTTCTCCTTTAATTGCACTTATATGGACCCTAGCCCAAATGCTTCCTTTCTTCTTCATTTACATACTATTTAAAAGGGCCAAAAGCCCACTTTATTAACCTTAAGCCTTAAACACACATATGATCTTCCTATCATGCCCTTATTCCATCTTAATCTTTTTAATTTATAAAAACTTATCAAACTCCAATTTTAACTAAATACCTCCAATTAAAATTCTAAGAATCTGCAATTACATAACACATGCTAAATGCGAATCGGGGCCCAACAAGCAAATTACGTGGTGAAGTCAACGAGATCAAGGAGACGGTGAATGACCTGAAGAAGATGATGACAGCACTGCTGAAGAGCCATCATCGTTAATCATTTTGTATTATAACAAATAGGGGTAGAAGAACATAAAAGAAGAGAATGAATAAGGAGAAAAGAGATGAGCAGAAGAGAAGAGGATGTTCAGAAAAGAAGGTGTGACAGAAGCAGACGAAGAAAGGAAGATAAGTTTTTGTTGTTCTTTTCAAAACATTGTATTTTGTTTTCTTTTGTATATAATTTGTTATCATCAAAAAGGGGGAGATTGTTAAGTCCAAATGACTTTACTTAGATATGATTTTGATGTATAACAAAAGAGCAAAATAAAAGAAAAACAAAAGGCATTTGGTTAGATGACGAAAGAATGATTTAAGCAATATGTAGAAGCAAAGCATTTAAGTCATACAGACAAAGTCAGAGAGACGAAGTCGTACAGACGAAGCAACACAGACGATACAAAAAGAAGATGCAGAAAATAAGCAGATACAGTCGCAGACGCAAACGCTAAACAAAGTAGACACAGACGCAAATGCGAATAGTAAAGCATTTAAGACGCTAAATAGTAAAAAATGTATACGTATTTAAGTAAAGCGTATACGCATTTAAGTAAAAACAGACGCAGACGCAGCGAAGCACAAATGATAAAATATGATTAAGAAAAACAGATGCGTAATTCAAAAGAAGATTTAAGGAGTCGGTTTGAGTTAGTTCTGTAACTCAACTGAATAATGGTTTTTAAAGATTCAAGAAACAAGAATCAAGAAGCAGTTGGAGACGAAGGCTATAAATACAAGTCGAAGTCGAAGATTGCAAAGTTAGCCAAAGTTAGACAAAATTAGCAAAAGTTAGCCAAAGTTAGCAAACAAGCATTCTGTTCAATTTAGCTAAGAGCTATTTTACTGTAACAAGTGTTTAAACACTTTTCTGAGAAAAAGTAGTGCAGATAGCCTGCAGAGGCTAAGTGTGAAAGAATACTGGTTGTAGAGACCTGAAGAGGCTCGCAAAGAATACTTGTAACGTTGAAAGAGATAGTGGAAATCTCAGAAAGAACTCTGAGGACTGGACGTAGCCCACGGTTTGGAGTGAACCAGGATAAATGCTGTGTCGACTACTCTCACTCTCTATCTCTACTTTAGATTCAAGTTTTATCAGTACTTAATCAGTAAACAAAGTTTTCAAAGTTTTGATTAATTAGAATTTATCAGAAGTTCTATAAAGAATTCTATTTCTAACAAACAGTTTTGAAAGATTCATCAAAAAGGGGAATACACAATTCAACCCCCCTTCTCGTGCATTCTATATCGTTTTATAAGTATTGTATTAACGTGTGATTCACTTCATTAATATGGGGACGGGATGTTATAGTTGCACTCACAAATTGACTTAAAATCTGAATTGCAAACCTTTTCAATTCTAGAACACCATTTTTGAATTGATCCCACCAAGAAACTATAAGTTATAAGATGACAAAAGTAGTTTTATAAACAAAATAAAGTGACTATGCTGTCCACAGAGAAGATTTGTTCGATTATTCAAAAAGTCCTTACATCGATAAAAGCTGACACGATATCTTCTTTGTGGACAGCATGGTCACTTTGCAAATAAATGTCCTCACAAAACAAGAAAGATCTCAAGTTGTTGAAACAACTCAAATTTGTTTTGCCTATCCATTCTGACAACAACCTTGAGGAATTGATTGAGGAACAATCACAAGAGGATGAAGATACCAAGTTTGTTATCTCTGTATCAGTGTCTGAAAAAGAATAATCTCTTTTATTTGCCTCTATAGATGACGATTCCCTCTATATGCTACAGTAGACTTGTCTGAAAATAGATTGTACACCAATACAACGACCTTACGTTCAGATCCAACTCTTTCAATAAGATAAATACGATAAACCCATCAAGGCTATTGGATTTATGGATACTAGATTTAGTCATACAATCATGAAAACCAATATCTTATCATCTGATGCATGGACTTCTCATGAAGAATACTTGTGATGATGGTAATTCTTTTAAGATTGGGTTGATAACAAGAAGCATTCACTTCTTTCTTCAATGTATAGTTTGGACCAAAAGCAATCTATCAGGCCCAGACATTTTGATTGGTATGGATACGTACAATAAAGCCACATCTCTTCAAATCCTACCCATAGGCCTTAGGTATCGATCACTATTCAATCCATACATTGAAATAAAAAATGTGTTTGAACTAACCTAGGTTCCTACACATTACACTACACTTAGAGATAAACTGTTGGAATAATATCCAAATTCTCATGCACAGTTTACTCGCCCATATCCTCTATGAAAAAAATGCTGACTTTTTTATAAGTCTACCATTTAAAAAGAACGAGGTATAAAAGCCACATATCTAAGGATGAACCCTGTTGATCTGAAGCTCGTACTTCATGAATGTGCAATCCTTTTGAAGTAAGGAATTATTGAGCCCACGAAGTCAGATTGAACTTGACAAGTGTTTTATGTTAACAAACATTCAGAGCATAAACATGGAAAAAAGAGATTAGTCATCGACTACAAACCTCTGAATGCTTTCCTCTAAGATGACAAGTTTCCTTTACCAAAGATAAGTACTCAATTACTATTCCTTAAAGAAGTTGTTATCTTCTCAAAGTTTGATCTGAAAGCAGGATTTTGGCAATTGCGTATTCACCCAGCAAAATGACATAAAATTGCATTTTTCATTTCCAACACACAATACCAATAGGCTGTTATGCCATTTGGACTTAAAATTGCTCCATCACTGTGTCAGAAATCTATTACAAAGATCTATAAGCCTATCTTCAATAGTGCATTGATCTATATTGACAATATCTTACTGTTCTCAAAGACCCACGAGGAACATATGACCCTTTTGCAAAGATTTTTGGATCTTACTCAATAGTATGGCATTATGCTTTCAACCTCGAAAAGCATTATTGGCACTACAGAAATTGAATTTTAGGTATGCAATTCAAAGATGGATTCTACCAGCCAGGTCCACACATTGCAAAAGAACTATTACAATTTTTAGATGAATATCTCACTATCAAGCAAATTCAGCAATTTCTTGGAATTGTTAATTACATTCGAGATTTCATACCACACATGGCTACTTATACTTTAAGCTTATCTAAGCTTTTGAAAATGAATCCACCATCTTGGATAAAGGCAAAAACAGAAGCTATCAAGCATCTAAAACAAATCTGCCAGAATCTTCCACCTCTGAAGATTCCTGATCAAAGACAAGATGTCTTATAAGCTGATGCTAGCATTACGGCTTTATCCATACTACTTTGGCAACATCCTCCATAGCCACCAGATACTTTCTCTCCCTATAAGTATCCTATTTCTCTTCGGCTGAATACATTCATTGAGTCCTTTATTGCTACAAAATTTTGTCACAAAAAGCAAAAAAAAAAAGGTTAGTCAACCTCTTTTTACCTTCATAAAAAAGTCTTTTCCTTCTATAGCTAGTAATCTTACTAGTGTATCTGAAATTGCTTCACTTGTTTGTATTAGTTTATTATACTACTTACATCAATTTTTGAGTGAACATAACTCTCTTGGAAATCCCACAATGTTCAATCTCAAGGCACCTTACCTTAATGTGACTTTCCTTCAAGATCTTATATCTTTGAACACATTTTGGTATCTCTGGGCATTCCCTACCCTTTATGCTTGTGCTATTATCATATCACCTCTTCAATTGTATCAGAATCTCTGTGATTAAAACAATGGAAGTTCTTTACTATTGACATTTCTGGAATGGTTTCAACCATTAGATCAATGGAAGCAACAATGTTCTTTAGTCATCCAACAACATCATCTATAGACTGCTTCAACTAGACGACAATCCACACATTGCTTCTTCATTCTTCATCATCCATATAGAGAAACTCATACTGGTATTCTTTGCACATAACAACGTAACCAATTCTATCACACATCTTTGTATTTGCCATAACATCAGGAAAATGTGCTTCAATCTCTGAGAGATTTTCTTAAGGAGATTAATCACTTTCTAGACATACCAGTCCTTACTACATCTATTGGACCATATCCACGTTCCTGCATATTACACTGTACTTCGAGATAAACTGTTGGAATATGTCCAAATTCTCATGCACAGTTTACTCACCCATTGTAACGCCCCCTTATTGCAGGGTACACACTAGGACGTCCTCAGGTCATTCCGACACATAACCTAGAATAAGGGTATGCTACGTTCACCCACTATATTCACTTCACATGGCATCGTATCAAAACTCACTATATTTTAAAACCAACTTTTTCCCCTTTTCATTTCATAAATCTTGAATGTCTACATTGTGTCTTTCAACATTTTCTGTATGTACATCATTAAATCCTGATACAAAAGTACTACATGAAGGAGGAAAATATTCAAAGTCTATCTAGTCTGTCCAAAAATCCCAGCTGACCGACCTTTGAGCCATGACTTTTCTTGTCAATCACAATTTACACGGATGGTAAAGTCTCTCAGTAGCTAGAGTCGTCTCTCGGTCCTGAAAAGGCAACGTTACAATTTTGGTGAGTTTTGCGAACTCAATGAGGTAACCATCATCGATGGTTCACTCAATTCATACATCACAACAATTCACATAACATATCATTCACAACTTAACATAATAAGCACATATCACATTTACATTTAAAAGCAAAACAATTTGGCATTTCAAACAATCCACATACTTGTTAGAATGCATATGAAATGCTTATGAGACACTTTTCTAATTATTACGTTATTGTGACCGAACGCCTGAACTGTCCTATATCCATTTTGGATACCGAGCTTATTAAAAACTATCTCTTATTCGCTTGGAGAATACAGGGCTCATTTTACATAGTAAGCCTTAGGCTCTTAATCACTTTTAAGCTAGAGGATCATTTTCACTCGTTGAGTTTTAAGCTCTGATCGGTGGCTACTCTGGTCATAACTGCCATTATCTGATTATGCATTCATGTATGGAATGTATGTACCATATCTAATCACATTATAAGCATTTAGGTCTTTACATTCACATTCAAGTAGCACTTCAATATCTCAATCCACATTCACAATTATTGGACCTTCTGTCTAGAATCCACAATCAAACACATTCATTTCACATTCATTTATCATTCACAACATAACTTAAGCAAACAATAATTGAGAGAAACCATCTAAGTTACTCACCAGTTGCTTCTAAAGCTAATGCCTAGAAGTTTTGGCAACATCTGAAGGTTGACGTTCCAGTTACTCCTCTATATCAAACAACATACGCATATGTCACAATATGCACAATTATAATTGTTCAATAATGCACATGTATGAAACAAATTATGTACAATGCATGTTCATGACAATCCCGCGTATTTATCTAACAATTTCATTACAAAAATCATTCCCATATCAAAACTCATCTAAGTATAATTTATACTTGGTTTATGCCTCACTAAAACTATTAAAATCACATTTCATTTCTCATTGAATCACTTCAAATTTTTTCATGACACACTTTCGGTCTACTATTCACATTCAATCAGTAAGCGAAATTAATAAAATTTGGTCATACTCTCTTCTAGAAATGTATTCCTCTATGTATGATGTTTCTATTGACTCCAAAATCACTCAATTTGGCTTAGTAATGTGAAAGTTATACCACAAACATCTTTGGAATGTTCTTATACTAAGACAGTACCCTGCATTCAACTTCCATCCAAAATTTGAAATTCTTAAAGATGGATTTAGAAATCAATATCTTCATACAATTTGTTTACCTATGTATCTAGTTTACGCCAAATTAAAAATCAGTCCATTTTAATAACTACAAAAAAAGGTATGCCCAAAATACTAAACCATGTTCAGTGCAGAAAAAGTTTGCCACGACAAACTCCTTCAAAGAGGAATTCTCACGAAAATTTTAGAAGTTCACTGCAGCGAACTTTACTCGAAAGAAATACTCACTAAAAACCTTCAAGTTTGCTGCGACGAACTTTCATAGACACAAACCCAGTTTTCCAGCTTCATATCAGATTTTGAAACTCCTCCAAACAGAATTTGAATTCGAATTCCTTACAACAAATGTAGATATACATCTCTAGTTTAATCCAAATCAAGAATAATATCATTTGGATAACTAGAGAGAAAGTTATATCTAAAAGACTAAGGCATACTCAATGGACATTTTCCAGCCAACCATCTTCAAACTTTCCATATTTTTATACCTAACCTAGCTTATAGAAAGGTCGCCATTTTCTACTTTCTTTACTCCCCATTTTCAACTTCATTTCATCTCAATAACATTCACCAACAAAGCATGACATAAATTGGATCATTAACCCAAAAACAAGATATGTTCATGTACCTATTCATCAACTCCCAATTCTCATTAAAACACCATTTTCACAACCAATCCATATTACAAACATATGTAGCATAACTCATAGTTTTCTTACTCCTTATACACAACATTAATCCTCCACAAAAATAACTCCTAACCCATTATTTAGCATTTATGTGAAATAAAACCTCTTTATAGCTCATTACACATCAAGCATATATGTATAAGCAAAAAAATTCACAAACTCTTCATCATCCACAACACATATATACACAAGCACCCCTTTCATGCATTAACCTCTAAATATCATCATAAATGCTCCATGTAACATTGCCAAAAGAAATAACATTAAACATAACTTACTTGATTTTGCTATCAATCTTCAAACTCTTCAAGAAAATCAAAAATAGCAAACTTCAATACAACCCACGATCATCACCATCTTTAGGGTTGGAAGGTTAGGGTTTTTGGTGGGAATGAAAAAGAAAGCAAGTTGAAAGAGAAGCAAGAGGTGAGCAAGCTAGGTTTAGTGTTGGAGGAGGTTAGCAACTAAATGACATAAAGAAGAAGAAGCTAGTCACGAAGGAGAAGAAGAAGAAGACCAAAACACAACTCCAATGGCTTTTAAAAGAGAAGAATTTTGAGAGGGAGAAAATAAAAATGGGCTTTAAATGTTTTTGTGGACTTAAGAAATTGTTTGAAAAATGACATATGTCACTTGCCACATGTCCAATTCTTATAACCTAAATCCAATTTCTATTTTAATTGTCTCTCAATTTTCAATGGCACTCGTAAATAAATCTTAAAGTCACTTATCAAAATTTTCATTGCCATTTGACAGTATTTTCTATTAACATTTATTAATAGTTTTGCCATTTGGAAAATTTTCCTAGTCCAAGAAAAATACCCAACAATTTCCAAAATTTTCTCCAATAATTTCAAAAAATTCTAAATCCGCAAATACACTCTCAATTCAAATTTCAATACAAACTACCCTCAAATCTCAATAACAATCACAGTTATAAATAATTATACTCGAAATGTCAATGAATGCATGTACAGTCATTTTCATATGCAAAAATTTCACTATTCACGTATATGTGCATTTCATATTATGCATGAACATGGAATGCATTTTCTAATCTCTCATTAATCACTTATATTTACTATCCTAACCTTCCCATAGGTAATGGGATGTTACACCCATATCCTCTGTGAAAAATGTTGACTTTTTCATAAGTCTACCATTTAAAAAGAATGAGGATATCAATCCTACAATCTCTAGCTCTCCTAGTTCGAGGGCACAACTCTCATCTTGCCTTTTAGGACCCTTACTTCTCTCACATACTCTTACTCGTCATTCCCCGTTAAACAATCTAGTTGTAGCGGAAATTGATTAGATACAATCCTAGACTGTTAAAGATTTTCTGATACATAAGATCCTTAAAAGAGACGAGTGTAGAGCATACTCATCCTACACCAAGACAAAATAGGAAACAAGACTCAAGTATTTGAGGCTTTCAAGAAGGAGAAGAGACTTAGAAAACAAACTTCATTAAACTTCAAACTTCTTACAAAAGACTTCTAAAACTAAGAATTAAACGAAGTCTCAAATAAAGCTTGCTTACAATTGAAGGGGAACCTTGCTTTTATAGGTGAAGAAAAGGTTAAAAATATAAATCTACCTAAAGACATAATCATGATACCTTTAGAAAAGAAACTAAAGTACAATGATGACATTTTAGAAAAAAAGACCAATAATGCTACCTAACCTTATCAAAAGGAATCTACTTTTCTAAAAGCAAATTTACCTTTACAAAAGTCAAAAGGTAAATAGTATCCTACTTTTAAAAGTCTAAAGGTGAATGAAGAGAAGATGGAAGCTTCAATAGGAACTTGAAAGTGATTTGTGGGACCATCTTTCATCAAAAGTCTTTATCGGTGGCTTCTTAAAATGATGTGCATACTTTTTATGATTTCAAAGTCTTCAGTGGAATGATTGTCTCCAAAGAAGTGTCTTATCATGATCCAAAGAATCCAAGGGATTAGTTGCCATGAATTGATTCATGCCAAAATTGAAGATTAGAAGGAGAGTCTGGATCATCTGAGCTATCAATAGCCTGTTGATGTGATTTTCATTTTTTTATTAGGACTGAGCTCACATGTATGAAGTTGATGCAGGAAATGGTTTAACTCATCTTCATCAGGGCTATAAGGATCATCATTTAGGTCTTGAGCATCTTGAAAAGCTAAGTTAGATGGTTGTGAAGGTCCTGTAATGTCTGAAACTGTCTCTTTTTTGTCTTATTGAGGACTATTGGAACCCGGAATATCGACTTCTGGTAATTCGGGTTTACCAGGAATAAATTCACTAAGATATGGTCCAATAGACGTAGTAAGGACTGGTATGTCTGGAAAGTGATTAATCTCTTTTAAAAAATCTCTCAGAGATTGAAGCACATTTTCTTCATGTCGTGGCTAATATAAAGATGTGTGATAAAGTTGGACATGTTGTTCTGTGTAAAGAATACTAGTATGAGTTTCTTTATATGGAAGATGAAGAATAAAGAAGCAATGTGCAGATTGTCGTCTAGCTGAAGCAATCAATAGACGATGTTGTTGGATGACTGAAGAACATTGTTTCTTCCATTGATCTAACGGTTGAAACCATTCCAGAAATGTCTATGGTAAAGAATTTCCATTGTTTTGATCACAGAGATTCTGATATAACTGAAGAGGTGAGGTGGTAATAGCACAAGCATAAAGGGCAGAGAGTGCCCAGAGATACCATAATGTGTTTTCAGATATAGAATCTTAAAGGAAAGTCACATTAAGGTAAGGTGCCTTAAGATTGAACATTGTGGGATTTCCAAGAGATTGATGTTCACTCAAAAACTAATGCAAGTAGTAGAATAAACTAATACGAGCAAGTGAGGCAACTTCAGATACACTAGTAGGATTACTAGTTATAGAAGGTAAAGACTTTTTGGTGAAGGCAAAAAGAGGTTGACTAGCCATATTTCTTTCTTTTTATGACAAAATTTTGTAGCAATAAAGGACCCAATGAATGTACTAGGACAAAGATAAATAGGATACTTACAGGGGAGAAAGTATCCAGTGGCCATGAAGGATGTTGTTGAAGTAGTGTGGATAAAGCTGTAATGCTAGCATCAGTCTGTAAGACATCTTGTCTTTGATCAGGAATCTTCAAAGGTGGAAGATTCTGGCATCTTTGTTTAAAATGCTTTGTAACATCCCACCCCCGATGGGAAGGGTAAAATAGTAATTTGGTCAGGGGTGAGAGTGAATAGGACTGATTTGGCATTTTTATGCATACTGGTATTTGTGAACAGTGAATTTTTGCACATGAAAAATAACTGTACATGCATTCATGACATTCCCTTAGACAGCCTAAATGGGATTTTATTTTTAAAATGTGGTTTATGGGCTTAAAAAATTATTCGGAATGGATCATTATAGGTTTTACATTTTACGGGAATTATAGGAATTTTTCTGGACTTTTCCGGAGAAAATTTTCGGACAAAAAAAAACTGCCAAGTGGCGAACCGATTGATTTTCAGTATCGAAAATTTCTGTCCAATGGTACTAAAATATTGGGTACATTATTTCGGGATTGAAATTGAAACCATTGGAATTGAATGGGTCAAAGATTCATTTCATTAGGGTTTAATTTTATTAAAAGTTTGTCTTTATTCTTATTTTGTCTTTTCTTCCTTAACTTGGACAAGTGTCCTATGACTCATCTTGTATTTATTTTATGTTGGTGTTTCACCATTCATCCATGACTCTGGCTTCTTGAAAGACTTAAAAACTCACCTTGAAAGTTAAAAAAACTTCTTATCATCCGAAAGTGCTACTCTTCTCCATTTGTTCATCTTGCTTCTAAGAGCCTAACCTAGCTTCCCTTGCAAAGTGATGATGATGATTGTGTGGTGGAAAGAATTAGAGAGGATTGTGAGCTTGTTAAGTCTAGAAGAGTGGAAGCTTGTTTAAGGTAAATCATATGTTTTTATGATGGTTTTATAGTTACTTGTGATGTTACTTAAGGTTAATTGCATGGCTAAGTTGAACAAAAATGATGATTAACTTGAGTTGGGATGGTTTGAGATTGCAAAGACAGATTCGTGGCTCCACTTGTCTAATTTTTTTGAGCTGTTTAACGTTCAAATCTAGAGAAACTCAAAACATAGAAGTTGTAGAACTAGAGGTCTACTATCTCCATGAATTTTTCCACGATTTTAGGGTGAGTCAAATGAGAGTAATAGGCCCTAATTGAATCGGGTTCAGAACATCAACGAGATTGAACTAAGATCTGAAAGTTAATTGTTTGAGGACCTTAGAGTTGGAATTGGATGATGAGCTCTTCTTAAGAAATGTTCAAGAATGTGTCATTTAAGATTTGTAGAAAGGAAATTTTAATTTGATAAGGATTTTGCTAGTTATGTCCGAATAAGTGAAGGTTGTTCCTAACCTTAGTGATACAGAAGAGAACATAAACAGGTCAGGTGTGTAAAAATCACAATAAGTCCAATTTATATTATTTTCGAACTGGCTTTGGATATGTGATAGCCATATGAGTTTACGAAAAATGAAAATTTGAATCACCTTAATTGCATGTGAAATGAATGAGTTATAAGGTTTTGACTGCATGTTAAAGCTGATTGTTAATGGAAGATTTGAATGTCCTTAATGACCGAATTAGACCATGATTATAAAAGAAGAAATGTAAAGTTATGTGTTAATTAGAGGTCTGGAAAGTTTGAAAAACATTTTACCTATGTATAGGGAGTTATGAATTGTTAACTATTGACTGGTTATGTGCATTTTGGTGAACCCAGCCATGAGTGTAGGTTTTGTGAGTATTGTGATTGAAAGCTCAATTAGAGATTTTTTTATTGAAATTGGCTCAAGTGATCTTCTGGAAAGTTGTAGAGGAAGTAATTAGCTTGAAAATGAGATATAGCATGTTAATTTTGGATGTCATAATTGGGAGTTATGAATTTTCAAAAACTGGACCTAAGTTAGGTCATTGACTAGTGATCAGGGCAGCCTATTACAAGACAGTTTTGAGTTTGTTAGAGGTGGAATTGACTGTTAAGGCCTTCATGAGAAGTGTAGTATTCTGTTTCGTCTTTTCATAGGTATAAAGTATGCAATTGTTTGACATCTGTTCAAGAAGTTATGTCTTTTATAACATTGCTATTCAGTTCAGGCATTTTCAGTGGGTATAATCATTTATTGAATTGTTTGACCTACTTATCGATTGAATTTGATTTCATGTTGTTCATAAAAGTTTTAGGTCACATTCCAATCTTTCATTTGGAATAAATATTGTAATTTTTAGAAAAGGGAATGAGAAGTTATGGATTTTATAAAATGTTACATTGTTTTGACAAAATCCTGCACTGTTTTGAGAGGCATTGACTGGGCAGTAACTTTGATTGCATTTTTGACACCCTTAAAGGTAAAATTGTCTTTTGTGTCCTTCATAAAACTTGTAGATCTCTCTTTTCTTTATGAAATAGACATCAAGTTTTTCCAATTTGGAATTCGGAGCACGGAGTTATGAGTTGTGAAAGTTGGGATGTCGATGGACGTTTGTCCAGAACTGCCATTGTAGTAGCATAGGTCGACTTGCACCCTCAGATAAGTCGACTAGAACATACACAGTAGCATTAGTCGACTAGGATTTTCAGGCAAGTCGACTAGGATCATATATTTTCCTTCTTTTGCTTATAACTTGTCCATCCGACCTCCGATTGACCTGATTCTTGAGGCATCAGATTCGTGAATCATTGAATTTCATTTTATGAAAAATTGGGAATTTTTGGACGGAAAATTGACATGGGTCTGGGTAATGGTCCTCTGGTCACTGTTTTATTTATTTTTGGACCTATAGAGGCCCGAATTGAGTAATTTCGGTGCCGTTAGATTTCTAATTTTTAGATGGAATGTTTGTGATGGAAATTTTGGATTAAGGCCAGGAATATCATGAACATGCATTGTACACCTTCTAATTGCTACATGTACAACATTAAATAGTTCTGATTGAACAATTGGTAATATTTATATTCTGTAACTATTATAGTGGCACATTTGGAGCACCGATCCACCGATGCCACTAAGACTTCCAGGTATTAGCTCGGAAGTACAGGTGAGTAACCTAGATGGTTCATTCAATTATTATATGTTCAATGTGGGGAAATAATGGAGGGATTAGGATTGTGTTTGTTTATGACTGGGTTCCGGACAGGTGATCCGATGAATTGGGAGAACTGTCATAGAAGTGTATCTGGTTGTGATTCTGTGAGCTAAATTGCTCCTACTGTGTGAAATTCTGATACATGAATAGATTGTACAGTTACTGCTTAATTGTGATGTGATCAATTGTGACTGGTAGAGTTGTGCTATATGAACGTGAATTGTTTGCTATTACTGTGACACTATGATTAATTACTTGAAGTGTTCTGGATGTGCACATTGTGCATTGCTTGCTACACTGTGCTTCATTTTTGCCTCTCATGGGCGATTGTTCGATATGGATATTAGATTGGGCATATGCATTTCATACACAAATGCATAACCGGATAATAACAACGATTGTGACCGAGTCGCCATCGACATCGACATGAAAAAGAGCCTCGAGCTCGAAGGGAGTTAGTGCCTACCCAAAGGGCTCTCCTACTCCCTAGACGCGTCTACTGTAAAATTTTACTGTTTAAGCGCTCGGTCACAATACTGCAATAAAATGGGAAAGTGTCACATATGCATTGCATATATACTTGACTGACTACTTGAAATGGGAAAAAAGCATGAGTGCCTTATTCAGTTGCGGTTTGCTTGTATATAATGATATGGTACTTCCAACTGTGTTATTGCAAACTAAACTGTGTTTGCTTGTGTGCCGTGTTATTACTATGACGTGATTAAGTGATGCATGAATTGGGCGAACCATCGATTCCTCACTGAGTTTGCAAAACTCACCTAAAATTTGCAAATATTTTTCAGGACTCAGAAGAATACCCGTTAGGTTCACGGGAGTATGTCTACAGCATCCAAATGAAGAATAGAGGTCGGGATCAGTCCACATCTGCATTAGTGTCATCCTTCTGTTATTCATAAAATTGTATATCGCAAGCTCTATAAATTAATACTTTGTATTTATAGTGAGCCCAATTTGGTTATGACTTTTTGTTCATTAAATGGATTTTGTAAATTATTATTGAATGATTGTAATAACTAAAAATGTTTATTTATGAATGTGGGCTCAGATTGTCTACTGTTTTTCGCGTGTATGAGTGTAATGAAAAAAAAATTTATACTGAGTTTCGACTGACTGATGTAGCACGCCATCCTCGCGGGGCAAGGATCCGGATATCACCATCGATGTCGAGTTCGGGTCATGCGGGAGTGGGGTGTTACATGCTTGACAACTTCTATTTGTTCCTTTGTCTAAGATGATGGATTCAATTTCAAAATCTTATATAAGCTTGATGTATAAGTAGCCATGTGTGGTATGAAATCTCAAATGCAATTAACAATTACAAAGAATTGCTGAATTTTCTTGACAGTGAGATATTCATCTAGAAATTGTAATAGTTCTTTTGCAATGTGTGGACTTGACTGGTAGAAACTATCTTTGAATTGCATACCAAGAATTCAATTTTTGTAGTGTCAATAATACTTTTTAAGGTCGAAAGCATAATGCCATACTGGTGAGTAAGATCCAAAAATCTTTTCAGTAGGGTCGTATGTTCCTCATGGGTCTTTGAAAATAGTAAGATATCTTCAATATAGATCAATGCACTGTTGAGAATCGGGTCATAAATCTTTGTAATGGATTTCTGAAGTAGTGATTGAGCAACTTTAAGTCCAAATGGCATAACAATCCATTGGTATTGTGCATTAGGAATGCAGAATGCAGTCTTATGTTTTTTTTCTCGGTGAATACCCAATTGCCAAAATCCTACTTTCAAATCAAACTTTGAGAAGATAACAACTTCTTTAAGGAATAGTACTTGAGTACTTATCTTTGGTAAAACATCACCTTTGCAGATCCTACCCATAGGCCTTAAGTATCGATCAAAGAAGGGAATCTGAGAGTTTATAACTTTTGTCAAGATAGATAAGATTCTAACTAATTTTGCATTATATAAAAACTTAAACCGTCTTCTCGATTTTTGATAGGAGTAATTAAGCTTAAATCAATACATACCAAAAAATGGTTTACAACTACAAGGTGTAAAATTAGAATGACTAGTAGGGGGATTAGGAAACATTTTAAGGAAATTTGATTCATTGGGGATAATTGGAGTTTAGATAGAGATAAACGGTGAGTTTTGTGTTGTGAGACCTATTTCTAGTTTAAGTTAAAATTCTATGTTATTTTACGCGTGGGTCTTATGTAAAAAATTTAAAAATTGCCAAGTCATCTAGAACGTGGCATTTCACTAACAGAAAGCAAAATCCATTATATTTTTTGTCCTAATAATTTTTGTTTCAAATTTTTTGTAAATGTTAAAGTTCAAAATAAATGCTTTGAAACATTAGTATTCAATTTGTATTCCACTATAAATGTTATGGTTCAATTTTCTCTTTTATTTTAATTTTTTTAAATGTTAATTGACTGTAGGTATTGATTGAGGGCCATCCAAGCTTGCAATTAAAGGTAAGGAAGCCATGGGGCTTAGAGAAAAACCATCAGGTGGAGTTGAGGTCCAAAAAGAGTTGGTTGAAGTCGAGGAGGAAGAAGAAGTTGGGCTGCACTTGTTCTTAAAGTTCCAGGTGATGATGAGCCCATTTGGTGACTTCAAAGCTTGCGTTTTTGCACTTAATCATACTGAATTTGAAGCCTAGGAGTAGCAGATTTTCTCACATTTAAATTGGGCTTTTTTGGTCTAATTTAAATAGTATTTGGTTTGATATAAAGACTTGTTTTATTTCTTGTTTTATTTTGGCCCGGATTTGTTATTTTGGCCCGATTTAATGACTTGTTTGGTTTGTTTATTTTAGCTATTTTGTAAGACTTTTATTACAGGTTTTATTTCTATTTTAATGAGTTAAAAAAAACGCAGAGTAGGAAAAGTGAAGAGCTAACTTTGTGGCTGCCCATTTTCTTCCTATTTTAGCTCATTTGTTTCCTATTCAATATTATTCAAAAAAATATAAGAAAAAGTCGAGATTTTCTCTCAATCTTTTAGCAAGTAATTGTCTGGGTTTTGATTGTTTTTTCCAAAGAACAATCATTGGGTTTGATTATTTTCCAAAAATAATCAAAAGGGCTTGTTTGTTTGTCGAAAACATTCAATCGTTTGTGTGTTGTGCGATTTCCAGAATTATGTCCGAGTTCCAATTTCACTTTCGAGTTTCTATTTCCTGTGTTCTTCAAATCAAAAAATTCCCTTCTTCAAGCTTTTTTCCTCACATCTTAAATTAAAAATCTCTAGAGACATCTTCACCCAATTCGAACCCCAGCCTCCTCAAAATTCCCGTTTTCATCATCTACCTTCATTCTGTCGCCCAGATTAATATATCACCACAAAATCCACCATAACTCCATCATTCCTTATTCGATTAATCTGATTCTTATGTCTTATTGTTGTTCAAAAGAAGTTCTACAACTTTGTTTATTTCTTGGAAACCAAATTCCCAGCCAATTAACCTAGAAATGCCTTCATATTTCCTGCTCCAGTTTTACCCAATAAAAACCAAATTGCCCAAAACTTTTCCAATAACCACTAGACCCTATTCTGATCACTTTCAGGCCATTCCTCCATCATTTTTGGTATCAAAGCTAGCTATTTGAGTTGTGATTTGACTCTCCAACATGTCAGGTCCAACTCAAAACGATCTAGAGAAGTTATTTGCAAAAATCAATGAGATGAGTCTCAAGATGGAGAAGTTTGAAACTTTTCGCCTGGAAAGTGAGGCTGCCAAGACAAAGGAGGCTGCCTTGGGTACGTTTAAGACACGAGGAGACACTTCCCATTCTCATCAGGCCATGGATGATAAATTTCATGATGAGGTAAATGAATATATTGCTACTGGTCATAATTATGGCATTATAATAGGTGGAAACTGTCAACAAGGGAGAGGTAGAGGTCCATATGGTGTTGGCGAGAGCCAGATTGAGTCAGAGCTCCTCGAGTTCTTCTTCGAGGTGAAATTTTTCATTCCTTGAATAAAAAACCATTGAAAATATTTAGTTTATGCAAAACAAATTTCAAAGCATGTAAAACAGTTTAAGTCATATAAAACAATTTCAAATCATGAGAAACAAATTAAAACTTTCATGCCTTTAACTGCCCATTTCATACTTAGGATACTCCAAGACCTAATCCCAAACTTGGACCTAAACCTAGTCTCTCTGATACCATAACATGTTGGACCCCGTTTTTGGAGCCCAACATCCAGTAACCCTAAATAATCATCATCCTATGGAGGCCCATACTAGGCAAACACCAAAATTATAATTTGACTTCATTAAAGAAAAATTGTAGCTATGAAACTCTAGTTCATTTTGAAGCCAGGAATCACCTCAATCGGAGCTCTACAGCTCGAGATATACTTAGAAAACTAAAGCAGACACATACCACAATTATGCTCTCCCAACTGACCCCCCACTTTCTCTCTAAAAAAAATAATAATGTCAACCCCAAAAGATACAAATTTTTATGTAAAGATAGGAAAAGATGCTGGAAAACCATTGCTTCAAGAATGACTTCATTTGGAGGTCAGATGAGGAAGTTATGATCAAAAGAATCCAACACGTTTATACCCTTACTTGAATTGTACATGTCTTGGCGCAAATACCATAACTTTTGCTACAAATGTTGGATTGATTTCATTTTAAAACCATTTGAAGGAGGGTCTCAAAATATACAACTTTTATGAAGCACTCAAAGTGAGTTTCGGCCTCTAAAAGGTCAAAAATAGAATAGAAGAAGGAACTTAGACAATGCTGACATCATGAGACGATTGCTGATGTCATACTGAGATGATTCGAAAAAAAGGTATAACTTTTTGTAAAAAGCTTAGATTCAGGTGTTCGTTATATGAATAGAAATAAGATTTCAAGATCTACAATTTTTATGAAGACCTCAAATACCAATTCTATCATCTAGAGGATCACATTTGGACAAGAAGATATTTTGGCCAAACTAAGACGATGCTGATGTCATGAGACGATTGCTGATGTCATATGAGACGATTCAGTAAAATGGGTATAACTTTCTGCATAAAACTCATATTCAAGTGTTCTTTAGATGAATAGAAATAGGACTTCAAGATCTACAAATTTCATGAAGACCTCAAAGACCAATTCTATCATATAAAGGATAAAATGTGAACCAGAAGATGTTCTAGCCAAACTAAGACGATGGTGACATCATGAAACGATTGCTGACGTCATATGAGACGATTTAGAAAAATGGGTATAACTTTCGGTACAGAACTTAAATTTAGGTTTTCTTTAGATGAATAGAAAGAGAATTTCAAGATATACAACTTTCATGAAGACCTCAAAGACCAATTCTATCATCTAAAGGATCAAATTTGGACCAAAAGATGTTCCGGCCAAACTAAGATGATGCTAACGTCATGAGACGATTGCTGATGTCATATGAGATGATTCAAAAAAATGGGTATAACTTTCTGTACAGAATTTGGATTTAGGTGTTCTTTAGATAAATAGAAATAGAACTTCAAGATCTACAACTTTTATGAAGACATCCAAGACCAATTCTATCATCTAAAGGATCAAATTTGGACCAAAATATGTTCTAGCCAAACTAAGATGATGCTAACCCCATGAGATGATTGCTGACGTCATATGAGGCGATTAAAAAAAGAAGGGTATAACTTTCTGTACAAAACTCAGATTTAGGTGTTCTTTAAATGAATAGAAAGAAGACTTCAAGATCTACAACTTTCATGAAGACCTCAAAGACCAATTCTATCATCTAAAGGATCAAATTTGGATCAAAAGATGTTTTGGCCAAACTAAGACGATGCTGACGTCATACTGAGACGCAAAACTAAGACAAAGCAATAAAAAGGGCATAACTTTCACTACAAGTCTCGGATTGAGGTCCTTGTTGGACTATTTTAAAGAAGACTTCTAGACCTACAACTTCCATGAATATCCCTGAAAAACTATTTTTTCCTCTATAAGGGTCAAAATTTCAAAACAATGCAGCTGTCCCTAAAGTTCACCCTATGCAGCAACACAGACTTCAAATGATCCTGACTTTCTACTACGGTATCCAATATTTGCAAACTTTATATCCTTGAAAAGCAGGAAAAATCATCTACAACTTCCAAACAGACAATTTCACTTAAATCAGCTCACAACAACCCAGAAATATCCCTGAAGTCAGTACACAAACTTTTCCCTTACGTAATCTTGAGTATCATGGGCGAAAACAAAATCACAAATCATTAGTATCAAAGATTGTAGTTTTACAAAGCTTTAGTGGGCATTTCAAGCCCCCAATACACGAATGTTTCAAGAATATTCCAAAAATACAAAAGACATGTGAACAGTAAATTGTTCAAAATGCAACTAAAGCCTCGGTTTACTAAATTTGTTTAAATTACAACAACATTTCAAAAATGAAGTTATGCCTTGATCCTCGACTACTCAATCTCTTGCTCATCACCTGCTTATGGGGAGGAAAGTGGGGGGTGAGCTTAAAACCCATGGGTAACAATTTTATAGTTTGCAACAAGCAAAAACATTTCTTTAATACATCATCAATGCAGAAAACTTTTGTGTATGCAAAATCATGGATGCATTACTCCTATCAACTTATCATGAACACATAAACATATCACATGATTTGGGTAAGTCCGAAACATGACGCACTACACATTTCTAATAAAATGGTCCTATGTAGTCGTTAATTCTTGAGGGAGTTCTTGAGGGAGCTCCATGCCACTAGTGGGCAGGCAAGAGAAGCTTATACTTGGGTCAACATGCACATGACGGTTCTTGAGGGACTACCACAAACCCACATAACACATAGAATTTCAAAATCTTGTAAGCTTGATGCCCACAAAGGCACATTTCCTTGAAAACTTGCTTTTCATAAGCTTGTTATATCCTAAAATCCATTTCCAAAAGTATGGTTTTAAAATCATGTATCTTTTCAAAGAATCATTTTAATAAAGCAAACTTTTCATGTATCATCCCACAAATCATGTATAAGCATGTAGAAAAATCCTACAGCACTAAACAACCTTAAATGCACATGAATGAGGTGGTTGCAAAATTTATTACTATCATTTATTGACAGAAACTTTTGTTAGCTTATTGCCTAGCTATAAAAGTGAAACCCACCTTGAAGTCCTTGACTATGGCTTGCTCCAATGTGCCTCTCCTCTTGCTTCTCTTGTCTTTCTTGATTTTCTTTTCATAGATAAAAATTCCCAGCTTTAATAGAGTTGCTAAAATGGAAACCCACAACGTATGTTCCACAAGATGGCTATAGAAAACTTAAACTCATGGTTTTTCTAAGCTTCATGAACCAAAACCCTTCCCATATCTAAATTATTAAAATGCTCTTACCTTAGATCTTCACCAAAAGAAGAGATGCTTAGTTCAAAAGAAGGCTCTTGATTTTCTCTACCTTTTTTCCCTTCTTTTAAAACCTCTAAATCTCTCTAGAAAGCTTAGAAAAAAGAAACCCTAGCTCAACTTTCTTCCTTCCTCTCAACCACTGAAATCTCTCTTTCTCTTTCTCTTTGATTTGTTATTTCACTTTTCCTTTTCCATTTTCGTTTTTCTCCTTCTCAAGAAAGGAAACAACACTTCTTTCTTCCCATCTTACCCTTAATGATTTATAAAAGTCCACTTTGCCCTTCCTTTAATGCCTTATGGTTTCTATACTTATGTGGCTTGCCAACGTTACCCTCACACTCTCTTACTACTTTAATACTTCCACTAACCCCTGTCATATTTTCTTCCATACTTTAACAAAATTAATCACTCTTGATAAAATAACTTATCTATTAAAACCTTGAAAGCAATTTAAATCATGCTTATTCAAAAAAACAATTCAGGTCCAACAGCTATAGCCACTTCCAATTAAAATGCCTCGATAGAAAAGTGATGAAAATTCAAGAAATGGAGGAAATTGACAATGCACTTGAGTGTGAAGAGGCTGCGCTTTTGGAAGAAGAAGAGAAAGAAGAGGAGAATGGTAGTGATGAAACCATGGTAGTAAATGGAGAAGACATTGATGCCGAAATGTTAGAGCTATTTAGAATTCTTAATAGTGAGAATGGAGGTGAAGATTGGAAGAGAAAATCACTCTTTCATATAAAATGTGTAATCAGTGGTCAAAAGTGTAATGTGGTAATTGATAGTGGAGCTTGGGAGAAAGTGGTTTCTATTGAAATGTTGGACAAGCTTAGCTTGAAAACTGAACCCATTCCATGTCCTTATAAGCTCACTTAGCTTGATAAGAAGCATGAAATCAAGGTTTCAAGAAGATGTTTGGTTCCTTTTGCTATTGGAAAATATGAAGATGAAGCGTGGTGTCATGTAATTCCCATGTCGGCTTGTCATTTGCTTTTGGGCAGGCCTTGGTTGTATGATAGAGATGTTGGCCATCAAGGAAGAGCAAACACTTATTCTTTGAAGCATATGGGAAGAAAATTCCTACTAACTCCTATGAAGCTAGATGTGAAGAGGAAGGTAGAAAATGAACCTGTTTTGTTGAGTATTGATGAGAGAAATGCAATTGTTGATGATTTACCTTCATTTGCACCTTTGGATGTGTAAGATGATGCAAAACCAAAGCCATAAATTCCTAGAGTTGTCAAGACTTGATTGAGCAATTTCCTACAGTTTTTCCTAATGAGCTTCCTAAAGAGTTGCCACCTATGAGGTCAATTCAACATGAAATAAATTTTGTTCTTAGAGTAATTATTCCTCATAAACAATCCTATAGGATGAGTCCTAAGAAGGGAGAAACTTTGCAAGCTTTTGTGGAGAATTTGTTAGAAAGACAATTCATTAGGCCTTCGACAAGTCCATATGTAGTTCCAACTTTTGTTGTGCTCAAGAAAAATGGGAAATGGAGAATGGTGATTGATTCAAGAGCAGTTAACAAAATCACAGTCAAACATAGGTACCTAATTCCTAGACTTAATGACATACTTGACCAATGGAGCAACAATCTTTACCAGACTTAACCTTGCCAATATATTTCATCAAATCCTTATGAGAGAGGGAGGTGAGCGGAAAACAACTTTCAAAATAAGGGAGGGACTTTATGAGTGGCTTGTCATGCCAATGGGGATGTCAAATTCTCCACCCAGTTTCATGAGGCTTATGAATGAGGTACTTGAACGTTTCCTTCACAAATTTGTTGAAGTGTACTTTGATGATATTCTAATTTTTTCGAAATCTCTAGATGAACATGTGCTGCATTTGAATTGTGTCTTTGATGTCTGAGCTAGAGAGTCCTTGTATGTTAATGTTGAAAAGTGCCATTTTCTTTGACTTTCCTAGGATTTGTCATTAGCCAAGATGGTATTAGTATGGATCTCTCAAAGGTCCAAACTATTCTAGATTGGCCGGTCCCAACTAGCCTTTTCCAAGTTAGACGCTTTCATGGTTTTTGTTCATTCTATAGGAGATTCATTAGGAATTTTAGTACAATCACTGCTCCTATAACTGAATGTATGAAAAAAGGTGATTTTAAGTGGACAAATCAGGCTATTATTACATTCAACACTTTGAAAAAATTTTATCACAAGGGCGCCTATTTTAAAGCTAGCTGATTTTAGTGCACCTTTTGAACTTGAGTGTGAAGCAAGTGGGGTAGGAATAAGGGTTGTTTTGTTGGGCCCCGCTGCTGGAGCCCAACATCGGACATGAGAGCGTGACGTGAAACATGCTAATGATATATTTTAAGGAAAAGACCCGCGGAAGATTTATGGGCCTACTGGAAAAAAAAACTTGAAACCTGCTTTCATGTGACTTAAACAAACATATCCAAAATTCATGCTCCAAAAGACGAGTTTCATAAAGATTTAAGAATACCTCAAACCAAATTACAACTTTGAGTTCAAGAGCCAAAAGTACAAAATACTCTTGAACCAATAATACTTGAAATGAAACTAAAGTCTTGACTTCCAAAACAATATAACATTGAAACTAAACAAACATAACAAAATGAAACCGAGTGTGTTCAGTAACTCGTGACTCACTCGATCTCTTGCTCGTCACCTGAATGGGGAAGATTAGAGGGGGTGAGCTGTAAAGCTCGTGGGAACATATTTATAATATATCAATAAGCAAAAATAATCACAAATTAACTCATTGTCGTGATACTCGTTGAAATCATAGTCATTGAGCATGTATGATTCATAGATTGAAAATGCTTGATTTTTAACCAATTCATGATGCATGACACATAACAAATCATAACACATAACATAACATGATGGTTTGGGTTGTCCACGGTTCGTGACGTATTTACACATGCCATCGAAATGTTGATGTGTAGACGTAGTTCGTGAGGGAATCCTTGAGAAACCCCGTGCCACAGTCGGGCAAGCGGGAGAAGTCTTTTCGTGAGTCAATGTGCACTTGACTATTCATGAGGGACACCGCAAACCCACATAAACATGCATGATTCATGTTCTTGTAAACTTGTTTGCCAAACTGACACTTGCTTGTAATCTTACTTATCATATATTCGTAAAACATGATTTCATGTACTTGTATTCGTGAAAGGAGAACACCCCTTTGTAAAAATCTTGGTAATGATCATGAATGCAAATCACATAGCAGAATATAATTATTCATAATAATATGTAATGCAATCGTGGATGATGCAATTCAAATGCGTTAATTCTTTCTTGATTTGAACTAAACAATGAGTGACTTATTTACTTTATTATAAACATGAACCCACCTGATTTCCTTGCTGGTTCTTGCCTAGGAATGAGTTTCCTCTTGAGCCACTTGATCTTCTTGCCTCACTTGATCTCCTAAAATAAGAACCAAAATCCCATTCAATAACTCATACTGAAACAATAGTTCCATTCTTAACTTCCATCTAAAATTTCATATTCTTAGAAACTGATTCATAACTTCATCACTTCACAAAACTTGTAGATCTATGTCTCTAGTTTACAACGCCTCAAAATCACCTCAAAAGGACTTCTGTAGCAAAAGATATGATCAAAACACTAAAAATACATCTACTGGAAAAATTGGCCTCGCCATGACGAAGCGGTTCGCACGCCGCAGCGTCGGCCCTTCTCAAGACGTTCTTTGCGTGCATTTCGGCACGTCGCGACGTGTGGCCTTCTGTACGCCGCGACGTGTGGCCTCACGCATGTCACGACGTGCGGACGGGAGCTTCGTCTCCCGAACCCAGTTTCTGCCATTTTTTCTACCTTAAAACTTTCCCTTTCTCAACTACAACACTTCTAACTCTTGAATCAAGCTCTATACTTCCATTCTAAACTCATTCAAACACAAAATCACCAACAAACACAACAACTCATGCAAATCTATCAAAGTTTTCCATAAACCCTAACTCCAACGATTTCCACTCAATCCATGCAAATCTAGGGTTTGATTCAACCCAAACAAGAGTAGAAGAGTTAAACAAACCTGAAGAAAGCTTCGAATCTGTCGAAAAATGCCTAAAACCTAGCTTCCTCTTTTCTCTTCTTCTTTTCCTCTCTCCCGACTCTCTTCTTCGGTTCTTCTCTTCTTCTTCCTATTTCTTCTTTCTTTTCCTTTTCTTCTTTTCCTTTAACTCCTTAAACCTACAAGGAAGAGCAATGACTAAAATGCCCCTCTTAGTTAAGCCTAAAACCTCTTACCCTTGGGTGACTTGTCCATTTTGCCCTTAAACATTTTTACTCTTCCATAACCATTTATTCCATACTAAACTCAATTAAATCCAAATTTTCCATTACTATTTTCAATAAATTCAAACTATGCCATAAATCATAAATCAAATAAATTCATACTAAATAACATCAAGTAAAAGAAATTTGGGGCCCAACATTTCTCCCCCTCTTAAAAGAAATTTCGTCCTCGAAATTTACCTGAATCATCGAAAAGACTAGGATACTTCTCTTTCATGGCATCTCTAGGCTCCCCGTGGCTTCTTCCTTTGAATGGTTCCTCCACAAAACTTTAACTAGCTGAACTGTCTTGTTCCTGAGGACCTTTTCCTTGGTGTCCAAGATTGCTACTGGAATTTCCTCATAACTCAAGTCATCTCTCAACCGAACCTCTGAAACCTGAATGACATGAGAAGGATCTGATCTATACCTCCTCAGCATGGAAACATGAAAAACATCGTGAATCTGAGACAACTCTGGCGGCAACGCCAACCTGTAAGCTAGAGGTCCGATCCTCTCAAGAATCTCATAAGGACCTACATATCTTGGACTCAACTTGCCTTTTTTGCCAAACCTCAATACTCCCTTCCAAGGAGACGTCTTAAGAAACACTTTTTCACCGACTTCATACTCCATCTCCTTCCGATGAGCATCAGTGTAACTCTTCATCCTATCCTGGGCTGCCTTAAGCCGCTGCTTAACTAGGTTGACTTTATCAACAGTCATCTGGATCAACTCTGGTCCGACCATTTTCCTCTCTCCTTCTTCATCCCAACATATCAGAGTTCTACACCTCCTTCCATATAAAGCTTCATATGGAGCCATCTGAATGCTCGAATGGTACGAATTATTGTAAGCAAACTCGACCAATGACAAATGCTCATCCCAAGCTCCCTTGAAATCCAACACACATGCCCTGAGCATTCCCTCAAGTGTCCTAATGGTCCTCTCAGATTGACCATCCGTCTGAGGGTGGAATGTCGTACTAAAATGTAGCTTAGTACCTAAAGCTTCCTGCAAGCTTCCCCAAAATCTAGAAGTGAACCGAGGATCCCTGTCAGAGACTATAGAATCTGGAATCTCGTGCAATCTTACTACCTCATCGATGTACTTCCTTGCTAGCACATGCAACGAATCAATCTGCTTGATTGCCAGAAAATGGGCTGACTTCGTCAACCGATCCACAATAACCCATATGGCATCATGCTTCCTACTGGTCTTAGGCAAACCCATCAGAAAATCCATGGTTACTCTTTGCCACTTCCACTCAGGAATGGACAATGGCCTTAACTTACTGAAGGCGCTGGTGTTCAACCTTGACTTGCGACACACGAGACACTTCTCGACATACTCTGCTACATCCCTCTTCAGGCCCTTCCACCAGAAATGCTCTCTCAAATCTCTGTACATCCTAGTGCTACCTGGGTGCATGGCATAAGGCGCATTGTGTGCCTCATCCAAAATCTCATCCTTAACTTCCTTGATTTCTGGAATACAAAGCCTGTCCCCCACTGTCATGAGTCCATCCTCTCTCACTACTACCTCAGAAACCTTACCATTCTGAATTTCCTCTCTAAGCTTGCTCAACTCTGCATCCTGTGCCTGCAACTCCTTAACCTTCTCCCTAAGTATAGGCCTTACTCTGAAATTTGCTAGGAGGCAGTTTGGTTCCTCCTGCTTCAAGCTTATCTTAAACTTGGCCATCTCTTCCAATAAAGGAAGATAAACTGTCTGAACGTGAGCAATGGAAGACTTCCTGCTCAAAGCATCCGCCACTACATTCGCTTTGCCTGGGTGATACTCAATCAACAAATCATAGTCCTTGAGCAACTCAATCCACCTTCTCTGTCTCAAATTCAATTCCTTCTGGCTTAGTAAATACTTGAGACTCTTTTGATCAGTAAAGATCTTTGTCTGAACTCCATAAAGATAATGCCTTCAAATCTCCAAGGCGAAGATCACTGCTACCAACTCCAAGTCATGAGTCGGATAATTCAACTCATACTGCTTCAGTTGCCTTGAAACATAAGCTATTACTCTGTATCCTTGCATCAACACACAACCTAGACCCTTCCTCGAGGCATCACTGTACACTGCATAGCCCTCATCACCAGAAGGCAAAATCAGCACTGGGGCACTTGTCAGTCTGAGCTTGAGCTCCTCAAAGCTCTTCTGGCATTCATCAGTCCAATAAATTTCTGATTCTTCCTCAATAGCTTGGTCATCGGAGCAGCTATCATGGAGAATCCTTCTATAAACCTCCTGTAGTAACCTGCTAGACCCAGAAAACTCCTTACCTCTGTTACTGTCTTGGGTGCATGCCAACTTACTACTGCTTCAACTTTCCTCGGGTCAACATGTACACCATCCTGCGAAATCACATGTCCAAGGAATGTCACCTCATGAAGCCAGAAATCACACTTGTTGAACTTGGCATAAAGCTCTCTCTCCCTAAGAGTCTGCAATACAATCTTGAAATGCTCCTCATGTTCTTCTTCACTCTTAGAATACACCAGAATGTCATCTATAAACACTATGACAAACTGATCCAGAAACTCCTTAAAGACCCTATTCATGAGATCCATGAAAGCAGCTGGAGCATTGGTCAAGCCGAATGGCATAACCAAAAACTCATAGTGCCCATAACGGGTCCTGAATGCTGTCTTGCTTACATCAGACTCCTTGATTCTGTGCTGATGATAGCCTGACCTAAGATCAATCTTGGAGAAAACTCTATCTCCCTGCAGCTGGTCAAACAAATCATCTATCCGTGGCAACGGATACTTGTTCTTAACTGTCACCTTGTTAAGTCTCCGATAATCAATACACATCCGCCATGATCTATCCTTTTTCTTGACAAACAGAATCGGTGCTCCCCAAGGAGACGAACTCGTCCTGACATACCCCTTCTCTAACAGTTCCTCCAATTGTTCCTTAAGCTCCCTCAACTCAGCTGGAGCCATCCTGTAAGGCGGTATAGAGATTGGCACGGTTCCGGGAATCAAGTCAATAGCAAACTCGATCTCCCTCACCGGCGGCAAACCTGGTAACTCATCTGGGAACACATCTGGGAATTCCCTCACAATCGGGAAATCCTCTAACTTCCCTTCATGCACATCGGCATCCACAACATGCGCCAAGAAAGCTTCACATCCCTGACCCATCATCCTTTCAGCCAACATAGCTGAAATCAATCTTGGCGATGGTGTCTTCCTATCTCCCCTGAAGATCACCTTCTCACCATTGCCCAGATCAAACTCTACCTCTTTGTGACCACAATCCAACTTGGCCAGATACTTCTCCATGGTATCCATCCCCAGGATAACATCTAATCCCCTAAGGTCTAGCGGTAGTAAGTCCACTACCAATCTAGCACCCTCAATGAAGAGCTCACACTGCCCATACAACTGACTGATCACTACATTCCTCCCTAGAGGAGTACTAACAACCAAAGGCCTATCCAAAGGCACAGAACTCACACCATGCAATGCTATGCTCGTAGAGACAAAAGAGTGCGTGGAACCAGAATCAATCAAAACAAAGACTGCTGAATCAAATAACTGAGCCATACCCGTGACAACCTCAGGTGCGGCTGCAGCTTCCTCCCTGGTCATGGCGAACACTCTTGCCGACGCCTGACCCCTTCGCCTTCCTGGAGGAACAGCCTTCCTTGCAGTCCCAGAGCTGCCTACCTCAGTAGCTGGCCTGGTGCCCACTGTCTCTGCATGTCTTAGAACTTGAAACTGCGACCCCTCTTGTCTCGGTGCCTGTGGACAATGCTTGGCTATATGTCCCTTCTCTCCGCATCTAAAATAGACTCCAAGTGACCTGAGGCACTCTCCCTGGTGATGCTTCCCACACTGGTCACATAAGGGATAGTTGAACTAGCTTCTTCCTGCTCTACCGGCGCCTCCCACATTAGAGGCTTGCCCTGATACTGCCCTCACCTGCTTGTTCCTGGTAGCCCCACTGCTACCCACTTCACTCTGACTGTGAGAGCTCCTTGTGATCCTCTCAGGCAATGGAGCACTAGTACCCTTCCTGAAAGTCTGCTCCCTGTTCTTCCTCTTCTTGTTCGCTTCATTTCTGATATTCTCCAGCTTCTCAGCCTGGAGAGCAGCATCCACCGATTCTTTGGGTAGTCAGTAAATTGTGAATCAGGACTTTCTCCCTGATCCCCAAGTGAAGACCTCCTTCAAACTTGCGGCACTTGTCTTCCTTTGTTGCCACAATGTTGGCTGCATACCGGGAAAGCTGTGTGAACTTCAGCTCATACTCGCTCACACTCATGTCCCTCTGCATAAGATTCAGAAATTCCCTAGCCTTATCCTACACATACACTCTGGATAAGTACTTCTTTCTGAACACTTCTACAAAGTCCCTCCATGTCAGCACTGAAGGAACAACCTGACTGTGAGGCACTGACTCCCACCAATGCAGTGCATCACCCTGCAACAGACTGACTGCATAATTTAACTTATCCTCATCTGAGCATCTCATCTGAACTAGAACCCTCTCGGTCCTCTTCAACCAAACTTCTGCCTCTTCTGGATTAGTAGTCCCACTGAAATCCATAGCCCCAAACTTCCGGAGCTTATCATACTGCCCACTCCTGTCTACTGGAGCTTGCATCGGCATTTGAGATCTCTGACCAATGGCATACGTGAAAGCCTGAGCAAAGGCTTGAAAGAAACTCAGATCCATGGGAGTTCCCTGAGGCATAGGAGGAGGCGGTGGAGGCACTTCTTGTTGCAAACTAGGTGCCTCTGAAATCGGAACAGAATGTGTCTCGGTATCCTGAGGAATATGGGATTCATCCGTACTCCCCTGAAGAGAATGAGATCGAGTCGTAGCTCCCCGAGTTCTCCTTCGAGGTGGCATGTTCACTCCTTGAATAGAAAACCATTGAAAACTTTAGTTCAAGTAAGACAAGTTTCAAAGTATGCAAAAACAGTTCCAATCGTGTAAAAAAATGCAAGTTATTCCTTAAAAGCAATGTCATGCGGCCCAAGATCAAAAACCTAGGCGCTCTGATACCACAACATGTTGGACCCCGCTGCTGGAGCCCAACATCGAACATGAGAGCGTGACGTGAAACATGCTAATGATACATTTTAAGGAAAAGACCCGCGGAAGATTTATGAGCCTACTGGAAAACAAACTTGAAACCTGCTTTCATGTGACTTAAACAAACATATCCAAAATTCATGCTCCAAAAGACGAGTTTCATAAAGCTTTAAGAATACCTCAAACCAAATTACAACTTTGAGTTCAAGAGCCAAAAGTTCAAAATACTCTTGAACTAATAATACTTGAAATGAAACTAAAGTCTTGACTTCCAAAACAATATAACATTGAAACTAAACAAACATAACAAAATGAAACTGGAATGTTGCCGTAACTCGTGACTCACTCGATCTCTTGCTCGTCACCTGAATGGGAAGATTAGAGGGGGTGAGCTATAAAGCTCGTGGGAACATATTTATAATATAGCAATAAGTAAAAGTAATCACAAATTAACTCATTGTCGTGATACTCGTTGAAATCATAGTCATTGAGCATGTATGATTCATAGATTGAAAATGCTTGATTTTTAACCAATTCATGATGCATGACACATAACAAATCATAACACATAATACAACATGATGGTTTGGGTTGTCCCTGGTTTGTGACGTACTACACATGCCATCAAAATCTTGATGTGTAGACGTAGTTTCGTGAGGGAATCCTTGTGAGAAACCCTGTGCCACAGTCGGGCAGGCAGGAGAAGCCTTTTCGTGAGTCAATGTACACTTGACTATTCCTGAGAGACACCGCAAACCCACATAAACATGCATGATTCATGTTCTTGTAAACTTGTTTGCCAAACTGACACTTGCTTGTAAACTTGCTTGTAATCTTGCTTGTCATATATTCGTAAAACATGATTTCATGTACTTGTATTCGTGAAAAGAGAACACCCCTTTGTAAAAATCTTGGTAATGATCATGAATGCAAATCACATAGCAGAATATAATTATTCATAATAATATGTAATGCAATCGTGGATGATGCAATTCAAATGCATTAATTCTTTCTTGATTTGAACTAAACAATGAGTGACTTATTTACTTTATTATAAACATGAACCCACCTGATTTCCTTGCTTGTTCTTGCCTAGGAATGAGTTTCCTCTTGAGCCTCTTGATCCTCTTGCCTCACTTGATCTCCTAAAATAAGAACCAAAATCCTATTCAATAACTCATACTGAAACAATAGTTCTATTCTTAACTTCCATCTAAAATTTCATATTCTTAGAAATTGATTCATAACTTCATCACTTCATAAAACTTGTAGATCTATGTCTCTAGTTTACAACGCCTCAAAAATCACCTCAAAAGGACTTCTGTAGCAAAAGATATGATCAAAACATTAAAAATACATATGCTGGAAAAATTAGCCTCGCCGCGACGAGCAGCCTGGCACGTCGCGGCGTGCGGCTCGGCACGTCTCAACGTGTGGCCTTCTGCACGCCGCGGCATGCGACCTCACGCACGTCGCGACGTGCGGACGGGAGCTTCGTCTCCCGAACCCAGTTTCTGCCATTTTTTCTACCTTAAAACTTTCCCTTTCTCAACTATAACACTTCTAACTCTTGAATCAAGCTCTATACTTCCATTCTAAACTCATTCAAATACAAAATCACCAACAAACACAACAACTCATGCAAATCTATCAAAGTTTTCCATAAACCCTAACTCCAATGATTTCCACTCAATCCATGCAAATCTAGGGTTTGATTCAACCCAAACAAGAGTAGAAGAGTTAAACAAACCTGAAGAAAGCTTCGAATCTGTCTGAAAACGCTTGAAACCTAGCTTCCTCTTTTCTCTTCTTCTTCTCCTCTCTCCCGACTCTCTTCTTCGGTTCTTCTCTTCTTCTTCCTATTTCTTCTTTCTTTTCCTTTTCTTCTTTTCCTTTAACTCCTTAAACCTACAAGGAAGAGCAATGACTAAAATGCCCCTCTTAGTTAAGCCTTAAACCTCTTACCCTTGGGTGACTTGTCCATTTTGCTCTTAAACATTTTTACTCTTCCATAACCATTTGTTCCATACTAAACTCAATTAAATCCAAATTTTTCATTACTACTTTCAATAAATTCAAACTATGCCATAAATCATAAATCAAATAAATTCATACTAAATAACATCAAGTAAAAGAAATTTGGGGCCCAACATGTTTTAAGCCAAGAGGGTAAACCAATTGCATTCTTTAGTGAAAAACTCAATGAAGCAAGAAAAAGATACACAACTTATGATAAAGAGTTTTATGCAATTGTTAAGGCCATTAGACATTTCTGGCCTTATTTGTTAGCCAACCCATTTCATTCTTTTCACTGATTCTGACTCACTAAAATATGTCCAAATTCAAGCCAACCTAAATCAAAAACATGCTACTTGGGTTGAATTCCTTCAATATTTTGACTTTGTCGTTAAGTATAAAAAAGGGACCACAAATATTGTTGCTGATTCTTTGTCAAGAAAGTTCCTTTTGTTGAGTTCAATGTATGCACATGTTGTAGGTTTTGATGATATTAGGGGGATGTATGAGAGTGATAAAGATTTTGGTGAGATTTTTGCTAGGATAAAAGAGAATAATGGTGCATTTAGGGACTTTGTTTTGCATAATAGTTACTTGTTCAAAAATAGTTCTTGTTATGTTCCAATTGTTCTTTGAGGGACGCAATTTTGAGAGAAGTCTATGGGGGTTGACTTGCTGGCCCTTTTGGGAGAGAGAAAACCTATGAACTTGCCCATTCCAACTTCTATTGGCCGGGGATGTTTAAAGAGGTAGCTAGGCTTGTGAGTGGTTGCAACACATGTAGTAGATCTAAAATGACATCCCAAGCCCATAGCCCATACACACCTTTGCCTACACCAAACAAACCTTGGGAGGATGTGAGCATGGATTTTGTGTTAGGTTTACCTAGGACTAGAAGAGGGTTTGATAACATCATGGTTATTGTTGACTGGTTCTCTAAAATGACACATTTCATTCCTTGTGCTAAATCTAATGATGCTCAACATGTGATGGATTTGTATTTTTATAATGTTGTTAAATTGCATGGCATTCCAAGAAGTATTGTGAGTGATAGAGATGTGAAGTTTATGAGCCACTTTTGGAGAGTTTTATGGGCTAGGTTAGGTACAAAACTTAAATTTAGCACTGTTTTTCACCCACAAACTGATGGCTAGACCGAAGTAGTAAATAAGTCACTTGGGGGGATTTTGAGAAGTTTGTTGAGAGGGAAAAATAGGAATTGGGATGCCATATTGCCACAAGCAGAATTTGGTTACAATAGTTCCAAATCAAGGTCCACGAAATTCTCTCCATTTCAGATTGTTTATGTACATAATCCATTAACTCCAATTTCACTAATTCTGTTTGTGCAAGATAAGCCTTTTCAAAGCATTATTACGAAGAAAAGAGCCCAAAAAATTATCAAGTTACATAAACAGGTGCAAGAGAACATAAGGAAGCATAATGAAGCTTACATATGGAACTCAAAGAAGAAGAAGTCGGTGGAGTTCAAAGAAGGTAATCTAGTGTGGGTTTACTTGAGAAAAGAGAGGATTGCAAAGTCAAGAAAGTCCAAGTTGAGTGACCAGGATGATGGTCCATTCAAAGTGCTCAAAAAGATCAACAACAATGGCTACAAGATTGAGTTGTCGAATCATTACCCAATGTCCAACAATTTCAATGTAAGTGATCTAAAACCTCATGTGGAGGACACTGTGGTTGACTCTAATTCAAGTCATGAGGCTGGTTTTCATGAGGGATAGGATGATGGAGAGCCATCCAAGCTTGCAATTGAAGATATAGAAGCCATAGGGCTTAGAGAAAAACCATCAGGTGGAGTCGAGGTCCAAAAAGAGTCGGTTGAAGTCTTAGAGGAAGAAGAAGTTGGGCTGCACTTGTTCTTAATGTTCCAGGTGATGATGAGCCCATTTGGTGACTTCAAGCTTGCGTTTTTGCACCTAATCATACTGAATTTGAAGCCTAGGAGCAGCAGATTTTCTCACATTTAAATTGGGCTTTTTTGGTCTAATTTAAATAGTATTTGGATTGATATAAAGACTTGTTTTATTTCCTATTTTATCTTGGCTCGGATTTGTTATTTTGGCCCGATTTAAAGACTTGTTTGGTTTATTTTATTTTAGCTATTTTTTAAGAATTTTATTATAGGTTTTATTTTTATTTTAATGAGCTAAAAAACTGCAGAATAGGAAAAGTGAAGAGCTAACTTTGTGGCTGCCCATTTGCTTCCTATTTTAGCTCATTTGTTTCCTATTCAATATTATTCAGCAAAATATAAGAAAAAGTCGAGATTTTCTCTCAATCTTTTAGCAAGGAATTGTTTGGGTTTTGAATGTTTTTTCTAAAGAACAATCATTAGGTTTGATTATTTTTTGAAAATAATCAAAAGGGATTGTTTGTTTGTCGAAAACATTCAATCGTTTGTGTGTTGTGCGATTTCCAGAATTATGTCGAAGTTCCAATTTCACTTTTGAGTTTCAGTTTCCCGTGCTTTTCAAATAAAAAAATTCCCTTCTTTAAGTTTGTTCCTCATATCTTAAATTAAAAATCTCCAAAAGACATCTTCATCCAATTCGAGCCCCAGCCTCCTCAAAATTCCCGTTTTCATCATCTACCTTCATTCTGTTGCCCAGATTAACATGTCACCACAAAATCCACCATAACTCAATCATTCCTTATCCAATTAATCTGATTCTTGTATGTAAATTGTAGTTCACAAGAAGTTATACAACTTTGCTTCTTTTTTAGAAACCAAATTCCCAACCAATTAACCCATAAATGCCTTCATATTTCACATTTCCTGTTCCAGTTTCACCCGATAAAAACCAAATTGCCCAAAACTTTTCCAATAACCACCAGACCCTATTCCGATCACTTTTAGGCCATTCCTCCTTCAGGTATTAGGTAAAAATTTAAAATATAACATTTCTAAATAATGAAAATATTTTAGTCTCACTCTAAAACGCTCTATGTGGATGTAATTGGACCAAAAGAAGAATGGCTTTCACCCACTCTCAAGCAATAAGGTATAAATTGTAATTTTTAAAATTTTAATCACTAACTTAGAAAAACATTAAAAAAAAGTAAACATAATCAACCAAACTTATTTAACCTAACTCAAATTGTTAAAAACCAAATGATCTTTAATTTTTTAAAAATACATTTTGATTTCACTAACATTAAAACTTTAAATTGTAGTTTGTTCTTTATGTTTATGTCCACCCATTCTGAAGTCAAACTAAATGAAAGTTAAAACAAATGAATAAACTATATTTCTAATTAAGAAAAGATAATAAGAATATCCTCTATAACGCCATTAGGATGTTTGACGGATCTATCTGCCAGTTGTTAACTTATCCTACTAGGTTTTGGTTCACCTAATCCCAGTTTCTTAAGTGAGGAGTAAGATATCATACTAATACCTACCCCTAGGTCAGCTAGAGCCTTTTTCACTTTTAAACTACCAATTTGACAAGGAATAGAAAATTTCCCTAGATCTTTGAGCTTCTCTCGTAGCTTGCTTTATAGAATTGTTGAGCACCTTCCACTTAACGTTATAGTCACCAACTCCTCCAACTTCCTCTTATTTGTAAGTAGTTCCTTCAAGACTTTTGAATATTGTAGCATCTAAATTATTCTGGAGTTTCTTAAATTGTTTAAAGAACCTACCAAATTGCTCATCCGCCAGATTTTTCGTCACTTTGGCAGGATAAGGGATGATAGGTCAAAATTCCTTAAGTTTTTTAATGTGCCCTTCACCTCCAACTTTCTCTAGATGCCTACTATTGCTCTCCTTCTTCTCTTAGGGTTCATTTTCATCTTATATATCTTTTCAACTCCTAAAGGTGACTACTATGACATGTTCTTCAGAATATGTTTCGGTGGTACTCAATAAACTCCTTTGTAATCTTTCAAATAATAATTTTTCAAGATGCTAGACCTAAATTTTGAAGTTATGTATATAAGCATTTATTCTTTGATTTCTTGCGTCTGACTCTTGAATAAGCCTAAACATCATGTCTTCTATATTCAGCCTAGCTTGAGGTGGATGTTGTTGAAATCTTGGTGGAGGGTTGTTCTTTTCCTGTCCTTGATTCCCCCAAGAGAAATTAGGGTGACTCCATCTTGAATTATACGTATTATTAGGGTCTATGAGCATATAGATTATTTTGGGGTCTATGATCATTCCCCATGTAATCCATATATTTGGGTTGTAATGTTTGATAGTCTTGACTTGAAAGTCCTAGCCCCCAAACTTCACACTACATAACTTAAAATTGGGGGTTCATAGTCAATCCATCAATCTTTCTACTTATTACTTCAACCTGGTTTTTCTAATTGTGTAACTACATCTACTTTATATACCCCTGTTGGCTTACTAAGTCTTGCTTGAGAAGTGCAGCACTGAGAATTATTCATACCTATGTCTTCAATAAGGTAAAGGACTACTTTTGGTGTCTTATTATTCAGAGTACCCCCAACTTCTACATCAATCATCTTCCTTGTAGGTAGACCATGATGTGGGAATTTCCTAAACATCTCCTTAAATCTCTCCCATATGTCATATCTCTGAATCAGCTTGGGAATAGGAGGAGATGTCATTTCTTAGCTTAGCAATCTTTATTAGTGGGAAGTACTTCAGAAGAAACTTCTTTACTATTTGATCCCACATAGTAAATGATGATCTATAAAGAGAGTTTAACCATTACTTCACCCTGCCCCTTAATGAAAATAAGAATAATCTTAATCTTATTGCATTATCATTGACACCATTGACTTTAAAGATATTACAAATCTCCCAGAAAGTTTGATATGTATGCATTAAGTTCCTTATCTTATTGCCCATCAAATTGAACAGATTATTGTAGCTTCTGAATGATACTTAGCTTAATCTTAAAATTGTTGGTGTCAATAGTCGATCTCATAATATTGGCCTCTACTCCCATCAGGTCTAGTCTATCATAATTAAACATAATTCTTGGATGGTTTGCCATAGTTTCTGATTCTTCAATATCAATTTGTCTATCTAACTCAAACTCTCTAAGTCAAGTTCTATAAAGATTTCTATGAGTTGTTCTCTCAATCTCTAGATCTTTGTCTACTAAGTTTGATGGATTACCTTAGGTCATAAACTAACCCTATAATTTGTGAAAAACAAGAAAACCAAACATTCAATAAATAAATAAATAAACTAGAAATAAGAAAGAAAATAAAATAAAACAAGTAATAATGACTAGATTAAAAAAAGCTAGCTTTACTAATATTATAGTCCCCAAAAATGACACCAAAAACTTGGTTGTTATATGCTTATGATATGTGCATGGAGTTAACATTGGCAAGTATTGGTTGATCCCACAAGGATTGTAAGTACTAGTATTAACCCTTTTTATCTTATCTAATTGTCAAATCAGGTTGTGGATTTAATTATACATTAAACTAAACAAAGTAAAAAAGATTTAATCAATAATAAAGTAAGATGAAGAAAGCATTATGATTAAAAGATATAAAACAAGTAGTGTTTAGGTGATGAATCCATATAAGATATTTGAAACATTAACCCTTTATTATGCAATTAAATTATTGATAACCACCAAATTAGGTGTAGATTTAATTATACATTAAACTAAACAAACTAAACTAAGGATTAATACAATAATAAAGTAGGATGAAGAAAGCACTACGATTAAAAGATATCAAACAAGTAGTGCTTAAGTGATGAATCCATTAACGATATCTGAAACATTAAACCTTTATTATGCAATTAAATTATTGATAATTGGACTATGAAAATTAATACGGTATGTTAATATCTTTCTCAAGCCTATTAATAACTAACTCTCAGTTAATAAACTAAAATCTCTTTTTAGTTAAAACCTTTATAGCATTAATTAATTCGTAAATTTCACTATTAGGTTTGATCATAATTCAGAGGATTTATATTGATCTATCTTTAAGTTTGCATGCAACTCCTTCCAATTATAGTAGATTTATTTAAATAAAAGGATTTCTTAATCTCAATCAAATGAAAACAAACATTGGACTAATATCTCGAATGTAATAGCCCAAACTACCTGCCTATAGATATAGCCCAAACTACCTGCCTATAGATATTGCTCGCTTTGGGTTACCCATTAGGCCAAGGCCCTCATAGTTTTGCTCTTCTCTCACTTGGAAAAATGTGTCTATGGGAAAGAGGTGTTCATAACCTTATAAAACATACTTCATTCTCCTCTCTAACCAATGTAGGATCTTACAATCTACCCCCTTTAGGACCCAGCATCCTCACCAACGCAACAAATCAGGAACCGACTCTGATACTAATTTTTTCATGATCCAAAATGGGCACATGACTGAAACGTAAGACCTAAGGTTTGAAACCACATATCAAATGTAAGCCTACCACTAGTGAAAAAATAAATTCAAACCTCAAGAACGAAACAAGTCCATACAATACAATAACAATAGTGTGCATCAGAAAGAAGTTTTACAACTCATAAAATCCTGTCACTACAGACACTACAATACAAAATAAATGAAAATAAAGGAAGAACATACACAAATGTAGGTAGGCCGCAGTGGACATGTCACGAGAGTCACTTATAACATCTCGTCTGTTGGATCGGAAAAAGAAAGCATGCTTAGTATGGAGAAACGATAGATTTCAAAACTTTTTAAGAAATCATCTTGCAGCGGAAGCAATATATCCAAATCAACATGATAATCCATACATGATATGGTATAAGGATAACAAAACCAAGAACAAGATAAAAGGAATTACCGACTCCTTCGCATGACTTTAAATCCTCATTTGACTATCCTCTCCTTCTTATATCCAAATCCTTTGCCTTTGAGTCTTTTCCTTTAGCAATCTATCTTCTTCCTTGTTGTAGTATCCTCAACCAATTAGATTTACCACTTGTTCTTCAAGGACAACTAGGTTAACAAAATCCTTTGGTGGGAAAGGAGAAGAAATATTTGGAGGAGATTTTCTTATAAGAAGAAGAACCAAAATTGAAACTCTTTCAATTCTTTCACTTAGGATTTTTTTTTTACCTTGCATGAAAGGAGAGAATGTCTAAAAACCATGCAAGAACCCTTTCTCCCATCTCAATTTCAAAATATGCATGAATGGAAAGAGTGAGAGGCATCCAATGCATCACTTCTTACATTAATCACTCATCAAATAGCCAATAAATGAGACTTACTTCATTTATCTTTAAAATGGCTATTTGAAAAGACCATAACCTATAATTGAATACCCATTTCAGTTTTGGCAAGAAGAAAGAAGGAAGATGGTCCATCTAATGCACATCTTTCATCTTTAATCTAATGAATGCAAATAGGTTACATGCCAACATTAAAAGCCAACCATTAAACCATTTAATGGTAAGTTCATAACTCCATTTAATAATGATGAACCATAATAAAGATCATCTTTATTTAGTATTTTAATGTCAAATGTGTGGTTACACATCTAACCTAACACAATTTCGAAATTGCTTCTTCTCCATTTAAAAAAATTGTTTTAATATAATTAATCTAATCAATTACATTAAACCAAAACAAGCCCATTTCTAAATGAACATATGGGCTTCCAATTAACCATTAATTAGTATAAGCCCATCATTCAATTATGGACTTCTAAAGCCTCCAAACTACTTCTTACTTAGCTTGATAACCTTCCTTAAAGCCAAGTGGGGAATCTTATTGGACTTTGATAATTCAAGCTCCAATAAGCCCAGAAATAATTCAATCTCATTGGAATTAATTCTAGCTTATTAACTAAATGTCATTCCACTAAAGACAATTAGTTGAACTCTTGAATTATTAAATATTATGAGAATATGTCCAATTGCAAACCCTATTTAGAACCTTATTATAGCCATCCGCACAACAAAGGGTAAAATTACCGTTTTGCCCTTATGTTGGTTTTTCCTTCTAGATCTCTCATTTTACTTTATATGGTGATTAACACATAAGATCTCATCTTAGTGTTAAGACTTGATGGGTAGCTAGTCCATCAAACTCTGGCGCGATTTAATCACTAAATCTCCTTAAAACATCTAGAAGAGATGATAACACTATAAACTCTTTATTTGAGTGAATGTTCACGATACATGTTTCAATTAATAATTCCAACATGCGATAACTGGATTAATACCTGTAAAAATCCATTCCGATCATATCAAGAATTATAATGAAACACATATGAGTTCACCACTCATCAAGATTGTGGTTCATAATAGCGAATGCTTAAGTTGTATGTTTTAAGATTAAAGTAACGCCCACTTTATTCTTGAAAACATACTTGATTCAATTCATTTAATAGTGCCATTATCGATAGTTTACTACTATCATGATATGAAACTCATCATTCCCTTTAAGTAAACTCCTTTACTTATATGGAGATAAATCGCAACACTACGATCTAAACCATAATCAAACGACCAACTTGATTATTCAAGCTGTGAATCAATTAATTCATATTCTAATAATATACATGTTTCCCATACATCTCTATGTATATGTATATTACTTACAAATGAATCTTGGTACCTTATGACCAGATATATAATGCTCATACGGATAAAACCAAACTCTTTTGTTTTATTAATAATAAATATTTTCATTACAAAGCAGGCGAAGAAGATAAAGTTACATGTAAATACACTTGCTTTCCAGGGCACTATATTTACATAACTCCAACAATCTCCCACTTGCCCTAAAGTAAGTTTGGCATATCCTTCATTCCCATCCCTTCTAGGTGACCCTCAAAGCTCTTTTGAGTCAATGTCTTTAATGAGCGGATCAGCGAGGTTTTGCTCTGTAGGAATCTTTACCACATCCACTTCTCCACGTTGTATTATCTCCCTTATGAGATGATACTTTTGCTCAATGTGTTTGGCAGCTTTGTGGTTCCGAGGTTCTTTAAAATTAGCCACTGCCCCACTATTATCACAATAAAGTGTAATGGCTTTTTTTGCCTCTGGAACTACCTCCAAATCATTTAGAAACTTCCGGAGCCAGACTGCTTCCTTTCTTTGCTTCACAAGCAGCAACATACTCAACCTCCATAGTCGAATCAGCAATACAAGATTGCTTGACACTCCTCCAAACTATGGCTCCACCTCCTAAAGTAAATATAGAACCGAAGTTGATTTCCTTGAATCAACATCGATTGGAAATCGAATCCGTATATCCTATCGGAATAAGATTACTTCGAGTAAACAAGCATTAAGTTCTTCGTCCCACGAAGATACTTAAATATACACTTAACCGCAATTCAATGTTCCATTCCTAGATTGGATGAAATCGCTACCGGTCCCCATCTGCGTAACAGATATCCGGTTTAGTGCTGACATTGCATACATCAAACTACCAACCGCCAAGCATATGGAATGTTACGCATGCGTTCAACCTCCTCTTGGGTTTTAGGTGCTTGTTCCTTTGAAATTTTGATTCCATGTCTAGTAGGAGTGAAACCCCTCTTGGAATCTTGCATGGCGAACTTATTGAGCATATTCTCAATGTAGGTTAGTTGAGACAAAACTATCTTCTTTTTCTTACGATCCCTTATAAGTTTGATCCCTAGAACATAGGTAGCCTCTCCCAAATCCTTCATTGAAAACTGTTCATTCAGCCATCCCTTAACCGCAGATAACATTCCCACATCATTCCCAATGAGCAAAATGTTATCAACATACAGGATTAGGAAAGTAACCTTACCTTCTTTTATTCTTTTGTAAACACAAGGCTCATCTAGGTTTTGTATGAACCCATAGGTTTTGATAGCCTTATCAAACCTATTGTTCCAAGACCTAGATGCTTGCTTAAGTCCATAAATGGACCTTTGCAACTTGCAAACCTTATGCTCATTACCTAGCTCAATGAATCCTTCTGGTTGGGCCATATAAATGGTCTCCTCAAGATCTCCATTCAGAAATGCGGTCTTGACATCCATTTGCCATATTTCATAATCGAAATAGGCTGCTATGGCCAAAAAAATCCTGATAGACTTAAGCATGGCAACCGGAGAAAAAGTCTCCTCGTAATCTATACCCTCCTTTTGAGTATAGCCTTTAGCTACCAATCTAGCTTTAAAGGTCTCTACCTTTCCATCCGATCCCCTTTTCCTTTTGTAGATCCATTTACACCCTATGGTTTTTAGACCTGGTGGTAGATCTACAAGGACCCAAACTTCATTAGTATACATAGAATCTATTTCCGATTCCATTGCCTTGAGCCATTTTCCTGCATCAACATCATTAATAGCCTATGTATACGTAACGAGATCTGTTTCTTCTTGGTCTGAGATGGCAATTAAGCCTTCTCCTAAACCCATATACCTATTTGGTTGTCTCACAACCCTCCCACTACGTCTAGGCACATCTTGATGTTCAGGTTGCACTTCTGATTCAACTCTTGAATCCATTTTGACATCTTGTTCTGTCATATCCAAAACAACTCTTGGTTTGGATGAAATTGCTAACTCCTTTAGTACTACTTCACTTCTTCCTTTGTGATTTCTCACAAACTCTTCCTCTAAGAAGTTTGCATTTGTCGACACAAATACCTTCCTATCATGAGGACTGTAAAAATAGTACCCTCGAGTTCCGTGGGATATCCTACAAACAAACATACTTGACCTTGGTTCCATCTTTGTGGATTCGGGCTTTAGAACATGGGCTGGACAGCCCAAGTCCTCAAGTGCCTCAATGAAGGCACTCGGCGATCCACAACTCCCTAGGTGTTTTAGGCAATCGATTTGGATGGAGCAAAGTTAAGAAGATATGTTCTTGTTGTATGGCATATCCCCATAACGATTCTGGAAGACTACCATAGGACATCATTGATCTTACCATTTCTAATAGAGATCTATTTCTCCTCTCTGCTACAACATTCTGTTGAGGTGTACGAGGAGCTGACAAATTGGAAACAATTCCATTGTCAATTAAATATTGCTGGAACTCTCTAGATAAATACTCACCACCTCGATCGATCGAAGTTGTTTTAATGGCTTGCCAAGTTGCTTCTCGACTTGACCTTGAATTCTTTGAACTTTTCAAAAGATTCACTCTTTTTATGCATCAAATACAAATAGCCATGTCTTGAGTAATCATCTATAAAAGTTATGAAATATTCATAACCTCCTTTAGCTTGGACATTCATGGGCCCACACACATCAAGATGTACCATGTCCAATATGGATTCAAATCTGTTTCCTTTAGAAGGAAATGAGGCTTTTGTCATTTTCCTTCAATACAAGATTCACAGTGGGTAATGGATCACTATCCAAGCCCATAAGGATCCCATCCTTTACTAGCTTTGTCAAGTCTTTTTCGATTGATATGACCCATCCTTAGATGCCACAGATACTTTGAATTAATGCTAGAGATATTGGATTGTCTTGGTTTTATCAATTCTGTGGTGTTTAGTGAGCCTTTCATAGGTTCTATAAAAAACAATCCCTGTTTAATTATCGCTTCACAAATAAAATCCTTATTCTCATATATTGAAACAACCTTTTCAAAATATAAGGAATAGCCAGATTTTATTAGACAAAAAAAAAGAAATCATGTTCCTTACAATCATTGGCATGTAATAAACATCTTCCAAATATAACCTATGACCACTAGGAAAGTCCAAGATAACTACTCCCACTGATTCTGCTGAAACATAGGAACCATCTGCTATCTTAACTTGAAACTGGCCTTTAGGAAGTCTTTTCCTTTTCTGGAACCCCTGCAAAGAATTACAAACATGGTTAGTGGCTCCTGAATCTAATATCCAAGAAGTAGATAAATCTGCCACATTTCTAGTTCCTAACAAACTTAGGAAGCCCATACCTTGTTTGTTTTTAAGGGACTCTAGGTAGACTGGACAGTTTCTTTTCCAGTGGCCCATCTCATCACAGTGGAAACACTTTCCTTTGATGTTCTCTTTGGCCTTCTTTTTCATGGGTTTGGCCTTGACCCCTATTTGGGCCTTCTTTTTCATTGGACCCTTCTTCTTTTCCTTGCCCTTACCCTTGGGCTTAGAAGAAGAAGCTACATTAGCTTCTGGCCCATGAGCCTTAATATTCAATATTTCCTCCGTGCTCTGGAGGGTATTCATCAACTCACTCAAGGTGTAATCCTTGCTGTTGAGCTCATAGTCCAACTTAAACTGCTGAAAAGAAGAGTTTAAGCTATTGATGATCATAATCATCTGCGTGTCGCATCCATATCGCCCTAAGCATCTCAACCTCAAGGACCTGCAGAGATTACCTTCATCATGTAATCCCGCACCGGTTCACCAGGTTTCTGTCTGAGATTATGAAAGGTTTGGATAGCTTTCACTCTTGCAGACCTAGTCCTCACACCAAACATCTCATGTAGGTGATGGACCATTGCACTAGCAGTTTTCATACAAGCAATTTGCTTTTGCAACATGCACGATGTGAAGCGAATATAACACTTAGTAGTCTTGTCGACGATTCTCGCCAACGCTCATGTTGTTGGACTTGCTCAGGAGTTGCATCTCCACTTAGAGGTGTAGGCTCATTTTCAGTTAACACCCATGAAATACGTTCATATTGAAGAACAATGTCAAGGTTACGTCTCCATTCATTAAACTTGTCTCCAATTTCCAATTTGTTATTAGTCAAGAAGCGGGGTGAGTGGATTCATTTTGTGGTTGATTATGTCGAAAATATAAATTATTAAAACATGAGCATACTAGTCAACAATTTATGGAACTTTGTATAAAATCATGATGCATGTATGCATGATGATAGATTTAACAAAACTTAAAAATTTAAACATTATCTGACGGTTATTTTCTTATCTATAACAGACTAAGTGACGGTGGGTCATCTTATCTATTAAAAGAAAAATGGGACCCTCCCACTCAAAAACTACCAAGCATCTCATGCTCAATTTTTAAGAAGCGTCTTAATTTGGTCCATACTTTTACCAATGAGCTACGGTGGGCGGTTTATTGATAAAAATGTTGAGTGTATAACCATTTGATTCATTCACTAAAGATACCTACAAATCATGCCTCGGTGGGAGGTCACATTTGCTATCATTAAGTGGACTTATCCTTAAGGAGACCCAAACCATGCAAGATCTAGGATCCATGCCCTCCGATGGGGAGTAACACTTCACCACATGCAAGCGGACCATCATTTGGAGACCGTGGACTCTCATGAAGCATCCTCTCCCACTCAATCTTTTGGGCTTTAAGTTTTAAATACCATCTTGTCTAGATGCAATTTATTATCCATCCTATATTGTTTCATTATATATCTCATACATAATGAATGCATGGCAAGGCCTAGGGTTGGCAATTTTCTAAATGACATGCATTCACATAATATCACATATTACAAGCATTCATTTCTCCATTCATCACACGAACTAATAAAGCCACTTTTGATTGTCCATCCTAGAAACATAAAATAATTACAAGCCTTTTAGGCCCAAAATATGCTTCTTCTTCTTGGATCTTCCGCTTCGAACTCTTCGCTAACATGATCCGGCCCATTCGGTAAACAAAATGTAATGGCATTTATGAAATTAGAATTTTGTCATTTTGAAAAATAAAATTCCAGCACTAGATTTTTAGAAAACCAAATCTTTGTTTTGACAAAAAATCCCAGCACTTGTTTTATTAAAACCGAAACTCATTTCATGAAAATTAAAAACAGCACTTAGTATTTTAGCAAAACCGAAATTGGATTCTTTGAAACAAAAAAACAGCACTTGTTTTCCAATCATAACTGAAATATGATTCATTGAAACAAAATTGAGCAACTTAGTTTTCACAAAACTTATGCCAAACACAAAAGGATACACGAAAATTTTACCTTTCCATTTCTTCAATCCATGGCTGCTCCTTCTTCATCATTCCATCAATTTGTACATTTCAAAATCAAATAAAATAGAAAAAAAGAAACCAAGGAGGAAACATGGTGATGATAGACCACCCTCCTTGTTACAACCAAATGAAGAAATCTTACAAGATAAAATATAACTTCTATGGACAACCAAAAGAGCAACATACACCATATATATTTCTATCACATAAAAATATGCAGTATACATAAAAAGATTGCCAACCCATGCATCCACCATATAGGAACCAAAATCATGCATGAAAAACCGACTCTGATACTAATTGTTGGATCGAAAAAAGAAAGCATGCTTAGTATGAAGAAACGATAGATTTCAAAACTTTTTAAGAAATCATCTTGCAGCGGAAGCAATATATCCAAATCAACATGCTAATCCATACATGATATGGTATAAGGATAATAAAATCAAGAACAAGATAAAAGGAATTACCGACTCCTTCGCTACAGCTTTAAATCCTTGTTGCGCTATCCTCTCCTTCTTATATCCAAATCCTTTGCCTTTGAGTCTTTTCCTTTAGCAATCTATCTTCTTCCTTGTTTTAGTATCCTCAACCAATTAGATTTACCACTTGTTCTTCAAGGACAACTAGGTTAACAAAATTCTTTGGTGGGAAAGGAGAAGAAATATTTGGAGGAGATTTTCTTAAAAGAAGAAGAACCAAAATTGAAATTCTTTCAATTCTTTCACTTAGGAATTTTTTTTTTACCTTGCATGAAAGGAGAGAATGTCTAAAAATCATGCAAGAACCCTTTCTTCCATCTCAATTTTGAAATATGCATGAATGGAAAGAGTGAGAGGCATCCAATGCATCACTTCTTACATTAATCACTCATCAAATAGCCAATAAATGAGACTTACTTCATTTATCTTTAAAATGGCTATTTGAAAAGACCATAACCTATAATTGAATACCCATTTCGATTTTGGAAAGAAGAAAGAAGGAAGATGGTCCATCTAATGCACATCTTTCATCTTTAATCTAATGAATGCAAATAGGTTACATGCCAACATTAAAAGCCAACCATAAAACCATTTAATGGTAAGTTCATAACTCCATTTAATAATGATGAACCATAATAAAGACCATCTTTATTTAGTATTTTAATGTCAAATGTGGTTACACATCTAACCTAACACAATTTCGAAATTGCTTCTTCTCCATTTAAAAAAAAAATTGTTTTAATATAATTAATCTAATCAATTACATTAAACCAAAACAAGCCCATTTCTAAATGAACATATGGGCTTCCAATTAACCATTAATTAGTATAAGCCCATCATTCAATTATGGACTTATAAAGCCTCCAAACTACTTCTTACTTAGCTTGATAACCTTCCTTAAAGCTAAGTGGGGAATCTTATTGGACTTTGATAATTCAAGCTCCAATAAGCCCAGAAATAATTCAATCTCGTTGGAATTAATTCTAGCTTATTAACTAAATGTCATTCCACTAAAGACAATTAGTTGAACTCTTGAATTATTAAATATTATGAGAATATGTCCAATTGCAAACCCTATTTAGAACCTTATTATAGCCATCCGCACAACAAAGGGTAAAATTACCGTTTTGCCCTTATGTTGGTTTTTCCTTCTAGATCTCTCATTTTACTTTATATGGTGATTAACACATAAGATCTCATCTTAGTGTTAAGACTTGATGGGTAGCTAGTCCATCAAACTCTGGCGCCATTTAATCACCAAATCTCCTTAAAACATCTGAAGAGATGATAACACTATAAACTCTTTATTTGAGTGAATGTTCCACGATACATGTTTCAATTAATAATTCCAACATGGAACCTTTGGATTAATACCTGTAAAAATCCATTCCGATCATATCAAGAATTATAATGAAACACATATGAGTTCACCACTCATCAAGATTGTGGTTCATAATAAGCGAATGTTTAAGTTGTATGTTTTAAGATTAAAGTAACGACCCACTTTATTCTTGAAAACATACTTGATTCAATTCATTTAATAGTGCCATTATCGATAGTCTACTACTATCATGATATGAAACTCATCATTCCCTTTAAGTAAACTCCTTTACTTATATGGAGATAAATCGCAACACTACTGATCTAAACCATAATCAAACGACCAACTTGATTATTCAACTGTGAATCAATTAATTGATTCTAATAATATACATGTTTCCCATACATCTCTTTGTATATGTATATTACTTACAAATGAATCTTGGTACCTTATGACCAGATATATAATGCTCATACAGATAAAACCAAACTCTTTTGTTTTATTAATAATAAATATTTTCATTACAAAGCATGGCGAAGAAGATAAAGTTACATGTAAATACACTTGCTTTCCAGGGCACTATATTTACATAACTCCAACACCGTCCCCATATTAAGGGTTAGAAAAATGCTTGGGTTTAAATATGCTAGAATCTATTCCAGTGATTATGCATTGTGGGGTCTTAAAGTGGATTCCTATTGAATGAGATTGGTTTGTCTTAGGAAACTAAAAGAATCCTACCTAAGTGTGTTTTAAGTATGAAGTGCTAAACCATGAATGGGAGTTGGATATTATGAGATCATATGAGGATAGAAAAGAGATGATGAGAAATTAAGTTATGATATAGAGTAATCAAATGTTCTTGAAGTGTAAGCTTATGAAAAAGTTAGACTTATAAAAAGGGTAAAGATTGAAAGGAGAATTTAGAATGATCATGTACCAATGAAGTGTATGAAACATATATGAATTATGAAATGAGAATGAGCATAAAACGTATATTAGAACATATACCCAGGATTATCATTGAGCATAAATTGTACATTGTCCATTGATACATTTGTGCAATTATTGATGAGTGTATAATGGGTGTCTTGCATAAATAGGTTGTGCAGGTCAAGTGTCTGCATACAGGCATTCCAGAATTGGGAAGCTAATGCTATTTTGAAGCATACTATGAGTAGACCTAGATGGTCTCCCCTTATTGTTTGTTATCTGAAATTCTGTATTACATGCCTTCTGGATGATTTTATGAATGTGTTATGCTTATGTGGGACCCGAACAGGAGGTCCAATGACTGTGATATTTGTATGAAATATTGGAGTGTTACTTACATCTGAATGAAATGAGCTACATGTGTTTCGAATGTGACATTGCATGCAAATGAGATGTGATTCTCAACTTAAGGTTGAATGCCAGACCACGGTCCGATGATAAGTGTCTGTGATCAGATAAGAGCATGCAATATGTGTGATGCATTCCATGGCATGAATGCATGAAATATAAAGGCGTTATGACTTGAGTCGCCAGTATGAAGGGCTTTCACATAGAGCTATGCTCCGTGATTATGTGATGTGACTGAGCCTATGGGCCAGTATTATGTTCTGACTGAGCCCTATGAGCTAGTATTCTGTTCTGACTGAGCCTATGGGCCAGTATTTTGTATATGTTAGTGACAAGCACTCAGTCACAACAATAAGAACGAATATGAGTCTCATGCATATAGCATTATAAGATTGATATCCATTGAATGTGAAACGTGACTTTTATGTAAATGTGAAATAATGTGTTATGTGACTGGGTGAGCCATCAATGATGGTCACTCATTGAGTTCACAAAAATCACCCAAAATTTGCAACTATTTTTTAGGACTCAGAAGAATACCCCGTTAGGCTAATGGGAGTATACTTACAGCATTCAAGTGAATGATAGAGGTCAAGATCAGTTCGCGTCTGCATTAGTATTTTTTATTTCTGTATAGAATTGTTTATTATGAACTTTTGTACAAATGATTATGTCATTTGTAAAGTCAAATTGACTTAAGTGCTTTGTATTTTTGAAAAGGCCCAAGTGGACATTGAAATCATTGTTGACTGTATGTGATGACTGGCTTCCACATAGGATGTGTTTGTGTTTTCGAAAAAAAATATAAAATAAAATATTTATACTAACTTATGAATGATTGAGTGCATTAGCACACCACCCTCGCGAGAAACGGACTCAGATATCACCATCGATGTCGAGTTCGGGTCATCGCGGGAGTAGGGTGCTACATTTATGTGGTATCAGAGCCTAGAAGTACTATCTTATATGGGCATTCTGAAATATGTGTCAAGTTGCATGCACATTAGTCATGTCATAACAGACAGCGGCAACTGATCCCTAGTATGAGTCACATGCATGAGCACTCCTTAAGAGTTTGAGTTGTTAGAAGCATTGAGAGAAATGATGATCTGACAGAATGTGAGAAAATAAGGTTTATGGACATTTTGAAAATGAGAAATAGTATCTGGTTTTGCATGATAGATAAGAGTCCTCCACAAAAGGGTACATATTATTGAAGATGATATATCCTTTGAGGGTGAAATAAGTGTGAATCGGTATATTGCCATGGATAGAAATGAGGAGACTAACGTGGATAGACAGAATGAAATGAAATCATAAAACTGTTATGATCATAAAAGGGCGAATTTGGAATCGAAATGGTTATGTGAGTATTGTGATAAGAGTTTGTAATTCAATGTAAGGGGATATTAGGGGCATATTGAGACCAGAAATTCATAATAATTATGCATCGAAAATTCTGGATTGGTTGAGGATATATATATATATATACACATATATATATATACATATATGTATGTATATATGTATATGTATATATATGTATATATATATATGTATATATACATATATATACATATTGGACCCCGATTTTTCGGTAGAAATTAGCAATATTAAATGGAATTAAATGAGTGTGTTTGTATAGGTATTGTGTTATAGATGTTATTGTACTTAGAGGAGAATGATGAGAAATGAAGTGATTGATTTTGATGATTTTGAAAATTTAGTACAGTTGTATGAGTTATGAAAGTCAAAATGAACTAGTTGATTGAAATGGAAGTTGAAAAGTAAGAAATAATTAGTGAAAGTGTTATATTTTGAAGAAAATAGAAAGTTTGACTTTTTGGAGTAAAGAGTTGACTTTTGATTTAGGCAGATTTTGAAGAAATGATCTTAATGAAAATTGTAGCTTATGTTGAGAGCTTTCCGTAGCCATAAAGTATGCTATTTTTCGATATCGGGATTGAAAGTTATGATCTTTGAAAGTTAAGTGTATTTTGCCTTGGTTTTGGAAAATGCTCTAAGTGTCGGATTGTATATGTTGTGTTCGAGGTGATTTCTGGACTGATGTGGTTTGAATTGGAGTAAATGATTTATGTGAAAGTTATAGAGAATTAGAATATCTTTAAAATGATGTATAATATGCAATTCTTAGTGGTGGAGGTTGAAAGATATGGTAATGTGAAATTTGGACATTGCTTAGGTGATTGCTATCAGGGCAGAACCTTTGATTGAAAAATTAACTTAGCTAGAGGTTGAATTTGCTTCAGAGTTCTTCATGAATATTGTAGAGCTTGTTTTTATCTTTCTATTGAAATAAAGCACGAAAATATTGGACAAGGGAGTAAAAAGTTATGATTGTTAGAAGTTTTGATGCTGTTTAGTGTGAAGCTGATCAACCAGTTAGCTTTGTGTGACGATTTTGATCCATTTAGAGGTCGATATGATTCTTAAGGCCTTCATAAAAGTTGTAGATATTTCTTCAAGGTTTCCATAGACACCAAGTTTGTTAAATTTGGAGTTCTGGTTCAAAAGTTATGATGTTTGCAAGTTTTGGCACTGTTGAGAAATTATCGATCAGTCATCTTTGTGTAAACTTTTGATCCCTTTAGAGTCCGAACTTGCTTGTGAGTCCTTCTTGAAAATTGTAGATCTGTCTCTTAGCTTTCCAACGAAATAAACCGCGACTGATTTGGAGCTCGGAGTCAAAAGATATGAACGTTTGAAGTTTGAAGATCGGATCGCATGGTTGATCGTCCACCCGCGCACGCCCGCGCAAGCGACCGACCTGGTGCGAGAGACCGACCTGGTGTGGCAGACCGACCTGGTGTGGGAGACCGACCTGGTGCGGGAGACTGACCTGGTGCGGGAGATCGACCTGGTGCGGGTGATCGACCTGGTGCGGGCGACCGACCTGGTGCGGGAGACCGACCTGGTGCGGGCGACCGACCTGCTATGCGACCTTTGCGATCGATTTTCAGCCGACCGACCTCTCTTCCTTGTGTTGGCCATAACTTCTTCGTCCGACATCCGATCGACCCGATTCTTGAAGCGTTGGATTCCTAAGACATTTTTCTATCTTTCCATACTAGATAGGTCGGTTTTGGAATTAAATGGAGAAAGATAGCTCGGATGAAAGTGAGCTGATCGGTTATAAAAGTTGAATAGTGTTTGGTATTTTTGAGATATCTTGAGATATAGAGCTTCGATCGATTTGATTCTTTTTTCAAATTAAACTAGAGATATATATCTACAAATGTTATGAAGAAGCCGAGCTATGATGTGGCCTCTAAGACTTCCAAATACAGGTCGGAAGTTCAGTGTAGTGTTCAGTCCAGGTGTTATAGTGGCTGAACAGTGTTCAGTATTTTGGCTATATCTCGATCACTAGAGCTCGGATTGAGTTGATTCTTGTTGCTAATTAAAATAGAGAGATGGGGATACAAATTTTATGAAGGAGCCGAGCTATAATTTAGCCTCTAAGACTTCCAAATGTAGGTCGGAAGTTAGGTGTAGTGTTCAGCCTCGGGTCTGAAGAACAAACTTCAGTATTTTGGAGATATCTTGAGTTATAGAGCTCCAAACGATCTGATTCTTGAAGCGATGGATTCGTGAGACATAGAGGGACATTTCTCTAAAGTTTTTAAGGCAAAAAGGAAGAGGCAATTTTGGAAGTTTACTTAAGGAGTTGAGACCTTAGGCAGGGGGAGGGGCAATTGGTCTTTAGCCAATCATTAAATGACATGGCAGGATAAATAGAGGGAGGCTGTCGTGGGAAGCAAGAGAAAGCCACGAATTTGTGAGAGAATGAAAGAAATAAAGAGAGGAGAAGGGAGAAGCGACCAACGGTGGAGAAGAAGATGGAAGAGCTTCAAAGTTTGATTTTTCTCTTGGTTTTAAGGGGTTTCGAGGGTTGTCCAAGAGAATAGATGGAGGATGATGGAAGCTTGCCTATAGAGTCAAGACATGGCCGAAAATGGTGGAGAGAGAGGTAAGTTCAAAATTTTCAAGTTGAGATTTGATGAGTTTTCTTGGTTTAGAATTATGGAAAATGGTATGGGTTTGTGGAGTATGAAATCAATTTTGATGTCTATGCCTTAGGTTATGTTTAATTTTGGATGGAAATTAATTAGAGTTTATGCCCAAATTTGGAATTTGGAGATTTTGGCAATTTATGTTTTAGAAAGCTTGAATATATGAGGGATTAGTGTTTCTAAGTTCAATTTTAAGGATTTTGTTGTTTATGAGATTGAATTTGTGGGAAATTGGTGTAGGGAATTTTCTATTGGAAGAAAGAAAGACGCAATGGTCAAATTGAAGCTAAGGACAAGCTTGTGGCATTAATTCGAGGTGGGTAGCATATTTATATTTTGATCTGTAAGCTTAATACGAATTTTCGAAAATTAAAGAAAGCAAAAATGTGAAATTTTGATAAATTATTGTTTTGTAAATGTTTGAAATTATGATTTCCGAGTGTTTTCTGGAAAATTTTTATAAGATTAAATTCATTGTTTTAAATGATTTGATAAATTGATAGAAATTTCTGAAAGTGCATTTGTTGTGTATGCATTATTCAATTGCTGAAATTATTGTTTGATTGAATGATTTGATTGTTGAATTTAGTGAACGATAGATTGAATAAATTGAGTTGTATGCATTTTGTGGAAAATTTGAAGAAAAGTAAGATTTTGAAAAGTGCCTTCGGGCAATTTGAATCTTTGTTTTCGTTTACATGTTATGTGGGTTCGGTTAGGTCCTTTGGTGAGTCAACGCTGTCTCTATTTGTATAGCCTTCGCCCAGCTGCCCGCTAGTGGCACGGAGCTCCGATTTCGGACTCCCTCATGGCTATACTGGACCGCTATGCGGGAAAGTGTAATGCGTTCATTCACGACCGCAGGACCGTTATGCGGGAATGTGCGATGCGTTACATTTCAACCGAACCAGACCATTCTGATATGTTATGTGTTTTCAATTTTGTTTCTGAATGTTGCATTCATATTTATGAAAAATTCGAGAAGGTTGAAAAAAAATGAGAAAAAGTGAGATTATTATGAAAAGTTTGAAAATATGAAAAAGGGTTTGAGGAAAAAGTTTGAAAAATATGAAAAAAAAAGGTTTGAGGAAATTGTTTGAAAAATTATAAAATTTGAAAAATTAGCCCTTTTGGCAAAAAGCTTGTGAAAAATGATTTCCGCTTATTTATCGATTTATAAATGTGTTATCCACGAGCTTTCGAGCTCACCCCCCTTTCATCCCCATCTCCAGGTTTCGAGCAGGAGATCGGATGAAAGAATGTGAAGGCTTATGATTCGTTTTTGCATCGTTAGTATGGTTGTGGAAATATTGAGATTTGGAATATTTTGTAAATGGTTTGAATTTCCATTAAGTGATTATGATGTTTTTCAGAATGTATGAAGATTATGACTGAATGTTTGAGAGTAAGAAATTTGTATATGAGTTTGGTATTGAATTGAGAATTATGGAAGTATTAGATTTAGGTTTGCGTTTTGCTGGTGTTTGGATTCCGGACGGGAGAGTCCGATGATTCTGAGATCTGTTTGGCTTTTAGAAGTGTATTTCTTTACCCTTGCAGGTTTGGGTTAGGATAAAGGCAGTCGTTATGCTGCCGAAATTTCGATAAAATTAGAATAAAATGTAATTTAAGATTTGTATGGATAAGTAAGAATATGATCAGACTTAGAGTTCTGCATGAGAATGATTTTCCAAAAGTGGAATTTGGTTGTGTGATTTGAATGAGGTTGACTAATGAGGTAAGAAATGAGAATAAGAAAAGAAAAAAAATTATACCGAATTTTGGAACGTCTTAGGGTTTCCAACGCAATTGTGATCCTGTGTTCCTTCTTGTTCTCGGATGTCGGACATTTGTTAAGTATCGTGTCGGAACCCGACCCGGAGACCGGACCCCAACTGTTGGATCCCGTTACCGGAACCCAACTCTCTTGCTTAAGATCGTGAAACCTGAGCGTGTGTATTACTTTGAAGGGTTTTAATTTTTTTTTCATTCTTAATCCCTTGAATCCTTAAAGACATCATGAATTCATTCTCATGCTCAAAATTCTCCCAAAATTCACTTACCAAAGTTCCGTAATGTGCCCATGTACCTAATCATCTTACTTGAACTTATTTTCTCTATGCATTCACCAAATTTGAAAAACTTAAAATCTTAAATTCATTTGGAATTTTCTTGTAAATCATAGCCTTATGACTCTTGTTTAATTTAAGACAAGAATTGCTTCAATCGGAGTTATATAACTCTAGATATACTCCAATAACCTGAAAGAGTTCATACCGGAAACATGCTCTCTTAACTGGCCTTTCACTTTATTTAATGAGAACTTCCACAATTTAACTCCAAATGATACCAATTTCTGCAGTAACAAAGATATATGTCTTATAAATCCAATGGTTCAAGCCTCACCTCATTTGGAGGTCGTATGAGGGATTTGTACCCAAAACAATCGACCATGCTCACTTCAAAAATCCAATTGAGACTCTTTTGGCGCGATTTCCATAACTTTTAATCTAGAGGTCGGGTCATGTTCTTTCTTTCACCATTTGAAAGTAGACATCTAGATCTACAACTCTCATGAATACCACAAAACCAAATTCGGCCTCTAACAATGTCCAATATGCCATTTTTCCCGTAACTCGAGGTCTGCTAATGGATAACTCGACTTATCACTAACAAGTCGACTTATCGAGACAAATAACTCGACTTATCACTAACAAGTCGACTTATCGAGACAAATAACTCGACTTATCACTAACAAGTCGACTTATTATTCAAACTGTGCTTCACAAGTCGAGTTATGGAGACAATAACTCGAGCTATGTCTATTATTAGCTCGTCTCCAACCCTCTATACGCTCTCTTGACCTAACCCAAACACCATGAACACTCCTAACCTTTTTAAACCTACCCATTTCTATGCCCAACTCATTCATTCAATAATTTAACACCTCAACATGACTTTGCCCAATCAACCTCACACAAGCCTCATTCTCACCTTCATTACACATGCATGATCATCAATCCCAACCTCATAACATTTACCTATCTATATGATATTCATGCCCTCTCATGCTAACATACTTTATAACGACTCAAACATCACACTTATTTTATCATTCTATAAATTCTTGATTCAATTTGCTCATCAAACCCTAAATTCCTAGGCAACCATCAAAGCTATCCTCATCAACAAGACTTAGGCATCATGCTAACTTTCAACCATTGCTCCATATTCGTTTATATGCAATTTTACATTCACAACCATACTCAAATCCATATTGCATTAATCATCATACATAAGAGTTTTACAATTTCATTGGCATTTCCTAGCCAAAATCCAAAACCAATAACCTTATTCAATTGCTCATATGAATTACAACTATACATTTACATAACCAAACTTCAAATACACAATAAAATAAGCACAAGATGTCTTGATCCACTTCCTCTTGACTTCTTGCTAAAAACCTGGAAATTGGGAAAATAGGGGGGGTGAGCTTGGGGAGCCCAATAGGTTCTATGCTTATAACCAATAATGAACAAAACAGTTTTAGAAGTCCATTTCCATATAAATTTCCTTTGGATCATAAAACATTGTTTTCTTCAAAACTCTTGTCATTTTCTTGAAATCCCAAATCATTCATTTTTTTCAAAGTTTCATAAAATCATAAACTAAGAACTCTTGTCATTTTCTTGAAATCACAAATCATTTCAAAGGTTTATAAAATCATAAACGCAATTCATGCATTTTTCAAACTTTCATGAAATCATGAATGCAATTCAACTTATCACAATTCACATCACATAACACATACAACCTAACACATCATAATGGTTTGGCAAGTCCACAATTCTTGGCAACCATATAATCTCATTTAATGAGCTTATATGGGCAAATATTTAGGAGTCCGTATCTTGGATCATCCTATGCCGCAATCGGGCTGCCGGACGAAGGCTTTTCATGGTCATCGTGCACGAGACGTTTCTTGGGTGGACTTAACCTAACCCACATAACATATAATCATGTCTTGAAACTTGATTGCCCTATGGCAAAAATCTTGGAAATCTTATTTTTTGCATAAATCATGCAAATTTTCATAAATCATTTCATATGCAATGCATCATCATTCCTCAACAAAATCACATTCACATATCCAATCATCAATCATCCAATTCACATAACATTTTCAAATCATTCATACCATTATGCATCAATGATAACAATTTCTCAAGGCATTCAAAAACAATGAGTTTAAAAGCATTTTTACATTCTTAATTTTTTTGAAAAGTATATCAATGGCCCATTATTTAACTATAAACATAAAACCTACCTTATGATTCCTTGCTACATGGAGTTCCTCCTCTTGCTTTTCTCTTTCTTCTTGCTCTAATTCAAGAGAAAATAAAACCCAATTCAACACAAATCCGATTTAAATTCCGTAAAACCTCTTTCATGAAATTAGCTTTGAAATCACTAAACCCATTCCATTCTTAGTCTTTCTAACCAAAAACCCAACTAAAATATTAACTTTAATCAAGAAGCTTACCTTAAACTTCCACCAACCAAGTGAAGACTTGGTTCAAAATGAAGCTTAGACTCTCCTTCACACTTTTCCTTCTTGAACTTTCTTCAAAAACCTCTTGAATCTCTTGGAATTTCAAACCCTAGCCAAGCTTCTTCTTTTTCTCCTCTTCTCTCCTCCATGGCCGAAAATTCCCTCTCTCCCTCTCTAATTTCGTTTTTCCTCTTCTTTCCTACTACAACTCACTTATTTCATTCCCTTTTTATACTTCTTACTTAATAACTTAAGCCCATCAAGCCCTAAGGCCCATTTGCCTAACTCCTTTCTTCTCTTTTCTTCTTTTCCTACCTCATTAAACTACTCAAGCCCACTTCTTCATCTAAGCCCAATTCCTTCCCTCTTCATTTTGTTTCCATTCTTTACCTTTTGCATTTAACTCCTACTACTCAAGCCCAAGTCCACTTCATTTTATTCCTTCCTTCTTATTTTCCTACTACAACTTAAGCCCATCTCATTTATATCCTCTCTTCTTTATTCATTTCATTTGGACCCAAAGCCCCATTTAACACATTAAATTACCTCTAATTCATTTAAACCAACTAATACATTTAATACATGCTATCCAACTCATTTAATCACATTCATTTATTACCTAACTCCCTTCTTTCTTCTCATCCTACTAAATCACTTAAGTCCAAACCATTTCTTCTTCTTTTCATTTGATTTAGGCCCATTATTCTCTTAGGCCCAATTGAACTCTAAACTCTTAAATTCAACTAGCACATTTAATTGTATTAAATCATGCCACCTAACTCATTACTCTCGTTTAATCCTTTTCTTTTTATATCACCACTTAAGCCCAACTTGAGTCCACGGCCCATTTAACCCTTAATACATTTATAACCTGCATAACACCTTAATACACTTAATCCATGTCATATAGTCTTAGTCTAATCAACATGTTAATTAAATTTCCTTAACATGTTAATTAAGTCCACAAAATACAATATTTGAATCCCATTAAATCATGCCACCTAATTTCATGACACCTTACCTTAAGCATATTAACATGTCAATTAATTCCACATTAATCCATCTCATATTTATACCATATCTTCTATTTCATTTCAATTTCAAGAATTCTTAACTTCTTCACTCATGAATAATCATTCAAAAATCCTTATTTAATCATCCTAACTTACCAAAAGATTCGGGGTCCAATATATCGATTCTGCTTCGTTTCGTTTTGCTTCAGCACATTTATTATGCTTCCGTTTCGATTTCTGAATTCGACTCGCTTTTCGATTCCATGTTACTTCTTACGATTTCGTTCGTTATTTATGATTCGATTCGCAATTTCGATACGAAATTTCCGTTTCCATTCGATTCCGTTTCTTTCGTTCTTCGTTTTCCGGTTGGGATCCGGTTCCCGGATCGGGTCCCAACAATACATATACATATATATATACATATATGTATATATATATATATATATATATATATATATATATAAGGGAAAAGAAATAGTATACGGATGGATATAAGAGATAAAGATTCTGTGTAATTGTATCAATAGATGTATTATTGAATATGAAATCGAAATTGCAATCTGGTGATATGTCCTCAAATGCGATATAAATGTGAATACACTGTCATGGATTGTTTAAGGAAAAATAAGGATATAAGAAGAAATAATAAGGTGAAAGTGTATAAGCCAAGTTGATATAACCTCGAAAGGTTGCATTTGGACTTAGGATGGTTGTGTAATTATCGATATAAGAGTTTATGATTTAGTGTGAGAACATATCTGTGGAGTGGATATTTAAGCTTCATATGGATTATGCCCCTACCATTATAAATTGATTGAGAATAAAGATGTGTGAGATGAAATAAATGACAATTGGAAGATGAGATGATAATAGTGATATAGGAAAAAGTTGTTGAGTTCAGATTAAATTGTCATTATGAGTGTACATTTGATAGTATCACCATAACAGGTGAAATTATTAAGCATATGTGAATAATATGCGTGAAGATGATATAGGAAGTAATCGGTGACTTATTGAATAAGTGTCAATCATAGTTCCTCTAGTTCAAAGTTCAAGATAGAGCAAGACGTGTGAGTACTTATAGTGATCAATTGGGAAGGAATTGAGACTGTTAATGATGTTAACATAGGTGATGAGCTTGAGGGAAAAGAAGAGGGACATGGTTATAGCAAAATCCTCATGATCTAGAACTGACACAAAAAGAGAAAGGTTATCTAAAATGAAATAGGATTAAAGTATCCTTAGTAGTATAAGCTACTAATTGGTGAATCGATGTGAATACATCTCCAGATAAGATGTGATGATTTTGGTGATGTATGCCAAGATATTAGAGTAAATGAAATTGTTTAAGTGCCCTACAGAGCCTCATTACAAGAGATGTTCTGATCATGTAAGCTATGACATAAATTGATCTTATTGAGATATTATGCATAATTGAAATTGATTTTCTCGAGGTATTAAGAATGAATAATATGTAATGACGAAAAATAGTTGATTGATAAGGTTTTATGAACAGTATTGATGATTGTAGTAAGAAATCTTCTTTTAAAGAAGAATTTTCCTAAATTGAGTTAAGTTGATCTAACGATTCGATTTAAGAGTAATCAATGAAGAGAAAAATCGGAAATGAATATGTAATATGTCAAAAGTGAATAATGGAGTCATATCCTAAACAGAAACTCAGGCAAACAAAAAGTGGGATATGCCACTGAGAGTGTATACAGCAACTACATGAGTAGATTATAAATTCGAGGTGACACTATTGCAAATGTGAGGAAAATATAGGTCCCCCTTATATTCAATGTAAATATGTTTGGGAGATACAAATTCAATCTGAGGAATGAAATACCAACACACAAAGTGAAGCATTCAAATAAATTGAAATGTGTGGAGGAACTAGTACGAACGAATAGGCGTTTAAATAAGTCGATGTGAATTAAAGGAAGTCGAATGAAAAGAGAAAATAATTAGAGACAAAAAGTCAAATGGGGGACTGAAAATGACATGAGACAATATTACTTTCATAGGGAAATTAGTCACCTAAGGAATTGCAAGAAATTAACACAAGGAAAAATGTGAGTGATATCTATTGGAGTTAATGATACTCCAATGGTATTATGATATTGAAGATTTAAGTGATCCAAGCAAAATTGTATTAATTAGTGACTGTGATCATAGATGGTATTTTGAGAGTGTTTGCAAGGTAAAAAGGGGACGTTCTGAATATTTGAGGAATGTGATACTGATGATAATAATATCATTTGGATTGGAGATTATGCATTATATAATGAAGTTTTACTTCAGAGATTAAGATACCATCCTTTGTAATAGTCTAAAGTGGTTTTTGTATGCATAGAGCCAATTAAGGTCTTATGGGTTGATTTTGGTACATAGTAGAAGTGTTATGATAGAAATCGCTTTGAAGTCTTGGAGACATTAGATGTGCCAAATCATTTCTGGAATGTACATTATGTAAGATTGAGGAAATTGTTGAGTTTGGAGGAAACGCACAAATGAGTGCTATACTAGTAAAATTAGTTTGTAATCTGACACACTGAACAGACAATTCTATAATGGAATAATACACATTCAAATATTGAGGTTTCCAAATTTAGTATAATGAGGAGTGCAGAATATTGAGTGACATATGGGGTAAAATAAAGTGTTGCTAGTTGCATTGAAATTTAAGATCAAGTCTACTGGAAAGAAGTAAGAAACCAAAAAGCTAATGATTCAGAATTGTGAATCACTCAGAAAAAGTGAAAACGAATATGAACTTTCGAGTGAAATCGAAAAAATGATATTTGGTGATTAAAATAAGAAGTACGTATATCCGATTAAGATGATTGAGCAATGAAAGTGTAAGAGAAGCCTAATTAACAACCTACTGCTCGCCTTCGGCCCCACAGGCGAGCGATTTTGCTCGGCCTTAAGGGCGAGCGTAATAGCTCGGCCCATGGGAAAACACTCGCCCAACGTTTTTTTTGTTTGTAAATTTTTCGTTTATTTTCGAAGTATTGGTTTTCTAAAAAAAATTCTACCCTCTCATGCAAAATTTAGAATTTTCAGGTTTGAGTTGAATTTTATAGATTAAATCGAAGGGAGACAATTAAATAGAGTTTTTGAATATGATTTCATATTTGGGCGATTTCTCGATTTATAGAGATCCGATTGAGGTGATTTTTAGTTTTTATTAATATAGAGGCATGAAATTTTCATTTTAGCTTAAGAATCGGATTTAATTTTGGGCCCTAAGAAGATCAATTTTATTGAGAGAGGTTAGGGTGAATCTTATAAGATCGATTCGGATGGCATTAAAATAAGTTCGTTTTTTAGTCTTCAAGTGGTGGGGAATTCCTCTTTCGTAGGCTACCCGTCCAGATGTCACGTAGAACGTCGAACCCGTGACTCACCAGAGAGGGGTTTCAACATGATCCAAGCGGCGGCAGTGACCTAAGCGGCGGCAGTGACGAGACCATGAGACTTTTGTTCCTAATGTCGAGACAAGTCGAATGGTGGTGGTGATGACCGACAATAATCACCGGAAGTGACGAATCGACGATTGACATTTTTTGTTAGTATTTTTCCTCAATTTTTGAGCCGATTTTGGCGACGATGGTGGTTAAAATAGGTATGGTTGTGATGGGCTTATCGAGAGAAAGAGGTTGGTATATAACACTAACCGATTTGAGCCACCGACGGTGAAGAATGATGAAAGAGAGGAATTCGTGAATGGTAGATTTTGGGGGAGGATTAAAATGAAAATATAAGACAATGAGAAAAAAGAAGAAGTTGTCTCTTATATATATAGCATACAGGATGTTACATCAGACATATTAGTTCAAAAATATAAACTCATAGTTGAATTGCAATAAGTCAGTGCAATAAAATTGCATTGAATAAAAGACTATATCATATTATCCATCTCATCTAAGGGTTCATCACATCTAAGAACTAAACAAATTAGTTCCTAAACATAGAAAACAAACTCAATATCAAGTATTCAGAAGAACAATCAGAAATAAAATAATCCATAAGATATAGTCTTTTTTTCTATCTCCAATGAATTCTTCTTGAAATTTGCATGAAATGTTGCTCTCTATTGAATCTTGTTATGTAATCTTTGGTGTTTATTCTGGCTCCCTAAAATTGTTACCTCCTAACTCTAACCTTCATATCTTCCTCTTATAGCATTGACTAGGATTTTTCGAATATACACAATTATCTACACAGGTTGTATAGGTGACCCAGTATCTCAAAATCCACTTTAAATCACAACTTTACATAGTTATAGAAGCTTACAGGGCTACATAGACCATGTAAGTGATCTTGTATCACAAAATTTGTTGTAAATAGTAACTTTACATAGTTGTAGAAGCTTACATGGGCTACATACACATTCGTATATATCATATACAAAGGCGTGAATCTTCACACGAACATTAAAAACATCTTTGAAGCTTCACATGTTTATAGTAACTTACATGGTCCCAATACATGACTATGTATCTCTAAAATTATTTCAACTCTTCCAGTTATGCCTCGATTGTACTCAAAATCTTCTCCTTTTAGTATAAGAGGGTAATTATTACTTAAAAACACACTTGAAATAAAATAAGGATCAAAATAATACTATAAAAATATTAAATAACAAGCAACACATTAGGGGTGAGCATTCGGGTAATTCGAGCTGAAATTTCACTGTTCGGGCTCGGCCCGAATTACCCGAATTTTTTTTCATCTTATCCGGCCCGAACCTGAATTTTTTTCTTACTCGAGCTTACCCGACCCGAATTACCCGAAATTTTGTTCGACTTTACCCGAATTACCCGAAGTCGTTTTTTTTGATAATTTTTTTTTTTTAAAACCCAAAATTTTGTATTTTTATAACTTAATTCGGGTAATTGGGTTGACCTGAATTTTTTTGGAATTACCCGACCCCAGCCCGAAAATAATTCGGGTAATACCCGAATTACCCGAAATTTGAAATTTTTTTACCCGAATTAATTCGGGCCGGGCCGGGTGATCGAGCCGGCCCGAATAATGCTCACCCCTACAACACATACTAAATATGAGTATATAAATATAATCAATTAATCATTTATCAAATTATACCTTTAGTGTATTAGAATTTGCTTAGGATGACAGAGTTAAGTTTATTCCACAATTTCTTTCAAAGTAAATAAACTATTTTTATATTTAAAAAGAGTATAAAAGGGTTCAGAGAGTTGAGAATTAAGGAAATTGTAGTTATATCGCAAATGAGAAACATATATATCATAATGTATAATTCGATTGCTAAGTTATTTTAATATAACGTCGATTTATTTATTTATATTAGATTTCAAATCTTAATCAAATTGAAATCTTAAGTAACGACATACTCGTTGTTTATGAAATTTATTTTTATTTAACAGTAATAATTCATGTGTCTCTTATTCTAAAGAAAATTAACACATGATATATCATAGGTGCTAATTTGATAGACGTCTCTAATGCGAATTAACGATGGGTTATCTTCAATACTAAATGAACGTTCATATACAATGTTAGGTTTGAATTAATTTCGATGATCTATTATATAATATTTATAGATAAATTATCAATAAAATTTATTAAATTTTATTAAAATAAATAATTTAATAATCAAAATTTTATTTAAAATTAAGATCTATTTTAATTATTAAAGAAAATTTTGTTTAAAATTTATATATTTTAAATTTTGATTACATTGATTAAGTATTATTAAATTAAAATTATTTTAAAATATCTAAACGAATTATTTAAATTAAATTAAATTATACATAATTCTCATTAACAATTAATATTAAATAATCTATATCTAGTTGATAGTAAATTAGATTATGAGAAGAAAAAACATAAATATGGCTTTTTCAATTTTCGTAAGTTATAAAAATTAAAGAAACAAAATTAAAACTCATTAAAATTAAAAAAAAATAAAAATAAAAACAAGCATGTCCTTAATATAACACACTTGGATTAATTAAAAAAACTAACTTTATTTTCATTGTTTTTCAATGTAAGATCAATAAAGCATCTTAACAAAAAGAGACCAACCTTGCTACTATATGAAAGAGCACAGGCAAGAATGTCAACGAAGTCTAATTAAAATTGCAATTCGAATGGAAAAAGGTGCCACGTTTAGTTAACAATTTCAGCAAAAAGGAGCATTGGGGTATTTCTGTTATTTGTGGGTTTATCACCAATATATATATATTCTTGGACAAAGAATGATGGCAAGAATTGAAAATATATATGACAAAGAGTCTAATTAAGCAGAGGATTTGGAGGCAGAAGTGGCAGTATCTCCAAAGATGCGTTGTCTGAAGTCAGAAACCATTAGGGGAAGACCTTTGCGGAGGGAGACAGTAGGCTCCCAACCAAGAAGCTCCTTAGCCCTAGTGATGTCAGGTTTCCTCATGTGCGGATCATCCTCTGTGTTAGGCCTGAACTCTATCTTTGCCTTTGGATCAATTGTCTCTTGTACCACCTACACACATTACAAATTGCGAATGACCATGCCATTTCGTTTACTAACTGCCAAAACGACCCAAAGATACCTTAATTACTGCTCTTTGTCTGAATATGCACAAGCATATTGTCTAAACTACTCTCTTCTTCCACGGGGCTTAAGAGGCTACTATCACAAACACTTTTTAAGTTTTGATTAGTTAATAATACTATTGCTAACAAATTCTAAAAATCTCAAAGCAAATTCATTTAAACTACGCAGCTACATCCTTCCACATTGCCAGGAATAAAGAAAATTCAACAAAGGAAAGGCTCATCTAACATCAATAATTGTCAATTCCCTTTCCTACTACTGAAGAAAGATTCATACCTCAGCAAGCTGAAGCATGGTAAATTCACCGGGGTTGCCAAGATTGAAAGGCCCCACATGTTCACCTTCCATAAGTCGCATTAGACCCTCCACCTGCTCATGTATTGAGACCATTAAGATGAATTCAAGGGCTTATAGTTCAGATTGATCCAATGATATAGCAAAGAAATTTGCATCTAATTGACTTGCACGTTTAGAGTACTAACAACTATATATTGATGAGCCTTAAAAAGAGACATCTACTACCAGGTCTGAAACGTATTGGAAACTTCTCGTCTGCTTCCCATCACCATATACGGTCATTGGCTCTTTCCTTAGTGCCTGTGCAATGCAAATTATAATATTGAAATGCTAATCTATATATAACTATAAGAGGAGCAGATGTAGAAATTAAGGGATATTAATGAGCTTAGAACCTGTGCTACAAAATTGCTCACAACGCGTCCATCATCTATGCACATGCGTGGCCCATAGGTGTTAAAAATTCGAGCAATCCTCACCTGCAAAGCCCTTTATTTCTTGTCAATATAAAGTGATTGGAATATCTTACGTACTTGATGAATAATATAACAAAAACGCTTAAATTCCAAGTATATTAGACATTCGTAAACTATATGAAAACGTCTCTTGCAAGAAAATGAAAAAAATGAAGATAGAAACTTTAACCTCTATGCCAGCCCCTCTGTGATAATCCATGGTCAAGGTCTCAGCAGTGCGTTTGCCTTCATCGTAGCAACTCCTAACACCTGTCAAATGGGGAATTTTGGTTTTTGTACAGAATTAAGTGACATCCGTAAAAGCTGCAAAACTCATGATACAATTTGTGAAAAATGAAATTGTAAGCTTGCCAATTGGATTAACGTTGCCCCAGTAGCTCTCAGCCTGAGGGTGTTGCAAGGGGTCACCATAGACTTCACTGGTGCTGGTTAGCAAGAAGCGTGCACCAACCCTCTTTGCCAATCCTAGCATGTTCAATGTTCCCACCACGTTTGTCTTGTACACTCACATATATCCAACCAAATCAAGGACACCAAACAAAATATGTTGCTAATCATGAAAAATTATACACGTCACCATGCACGCTATGCATGCATGCATGCACTGTATTAGCTAGATCAACGTTGATATGGATACATCTCAATGTATAGTTACCATAGTTGATTGCAAGTTCAAAAATTGTCAAAATGCGAGATACAGACATATAGCTGAAAAGAAACTAGAAAAAGGAAAAACGAACTTAAAGGATTTATTAAGGGACAAAGGAAGGATATGATAGTCTTCACAGGATTGAACTTGTAATGGACAGGAGAGGCAGGACAAGCCAAATGGTAGATCTGATCAACCTCCAATAGAATTGGTTCGACCACATCATGTCTGATAAGCTCGAACCTAGGATTTCCAAAATGGTGTAACAAATTCTCTTTACGTCCCGTGAAGAAATTGTCAACAACGATCACATTGTCACCTCTGGCGATAAGACGGTCCACAAGGTGACTGCCCACAAAACCGGCACCACCGGTGACCAAGATCCTGGAACTCTTTCTCTTCAAACCTGTTGGAATTCTCACTGGTTTTTGTTGAGACTCGTAAAGAACACGTCGATTGAGGGCGACAGGGGATCCAGACACGAAAATTTGGTCTGGTATTGGATGATTCGGTTGAGGTGGTGAGATAGGGAATGTGCTGAAGAAGAGAGCAGCAATAGAGAAACCAAGGAGAACGCAGACCAGTCTCTGTTGGCGAAACAAGCAATGAACTGGGTTCGTAGATTTTGGGAGAGAATGCGGGACTGTATGTTTTGGTAGATGATCAGGAAGCGGTTCTGTTGTCTGAGTTGTGTTAGTATTGTTCCGGTGAATGAGCTCAGAATCCATTTTCTTCTCTTTTTTTTTTTCTGACAGAAACAGATCCAATTTCGATGGGAAGATAATGGAGAGGTTTGGAAAGGAAAGGTTGAATGTTTCTCAAGTAACAGACAAGATCGTTAAGTTCATGTGTGCGTGTAGGTGTCTGTATTCAAGCCAGAAAATTTCTTGCTTTGGATGGCAGGATCGGGATGATATATTGGGAGAGCCATACAAGCAGGTTTGCTACCGTTGGATGCTGACAGTCTAACGTTTAATCCAAGGGTGGATAGCTAATAGCAGGTGAATTTATATCGAACACTTGTTCTTACTTGGCTTTATAATCGCTCTCCAAGCAAGGTGGCAGTTGCTGGTTTTATGGTTTTGCAATTTTGGTCTAATACTTTTGGCCAATGGACTTAGTTCCATTTGATAAGATATCGCTTTATTAAAATTGAGGGAATGGTGAGCAAGGGGTAAGAGTCAAAACACAACCGATTTGGAAGGAAAGCTTCAAGTGTGTGAGAAATGGTTTTGATGGCCAATTCCTGTATCTATAAGGTACAACTCAAAATTGTATTACTTTTTTTCCATTACTAAAATTCAGATGCTATTATAATGTGGCAGAGTCAGAAGCTCCAGAGTGGTTCCTAGAATTTTTAGCTGTTGCTGTTCACATATCATATCCTTTGATCTGTCAAGGATGACAGAGGCCTTGGGTGAAGATAGTTGCAGAGTTGGATCATATGCATCAATCCATATAGTTGGAAAGTTAGATGATTCTTAAAAATGTCTGGCAAAGAGGATTACAGAACAGTTGATCCTGGACCAGACCAGGAAGAGGACTAATGCCTCGTAGCTTTTTGATCTCCACAAAAACCCCATGATCATATATAAAGGCCAGATGGAAGACCTTCTTTTTTTTTTCAGTAATAAGCAGAGTGAAAGATCAAGCCCCGATCATGACTAATCAAGTCAAGACCTGGCCTGAGAAACAACAATCTCTTATAACAAATCACTCGTAACTTAGACCATCCTTATATCTAAAACCGAAAAGATCATGTAAGAATAATAAGGTACTGATCATGGTCAAATGACAGTTTGTCAGAGAAAACAATTGCCACATGAAGCATATAACTTGAACATTATTCTCGACTTTTAGACAACTTGTCATATAACATAATAATACAACTATTATTTTCTACCACCTATTCAGTATCCTAGTCTCCCTTTAACTTTGGAATTATCAAGTAACCATTCTAACACATTATAAGGTTGTTATTCTTGCATGGATTTTAGAAAGTTATTTGGAGATGTTCACTCACTGGAGAAGGTTAAAAGTATCATCTTTTGCATCCTTTTGGATATACCAAAAAGATTTTTTTTTTCAACTCCTATAATGCTAAAATTTAAAATTTACTCTTCTTTTGTGGTCTGTACAAACTTCAACTCTATTGCAGCCTCGTTATTTCAAGGACAGGTTGATTATTTCACCCATAGGTGCGTGGCTTTTGGTGAATAAATCATAAAACCCTCGTCTGTAGACTTTTTGTTTTTTTTTTCCTGAACAGATAAATCAATGTATAGGTGTTCATATTTATATGGATTCATTGCCCAAAACAAACTGCAAACTTTACAGAATCCTATACCTATAATTCTTTCCAGGCCAACATATGTAACAGATAAATCAATGTGTAGGTGTTCATCTTTATATAGATTCATTGCCCAAAACAAACTGCAAACTTTACAGAATCCTATAACTATAATAATTCTTTCCAGGCCAACATATGTAACAGATAAATCAATGTATAGGTGTTCATCTTTATATGGATTCATTGCCCAAAACAAACTGCAAACTTTACAGAATCCTATGCCTATAATTCTTTCCAGGCCAACATATGTAGACGCACAATGTTTACGTGGTAATATCAACAACTCAGTTAACAATCACCCCGGGAAACAAATGGAAGGTTCTGCCTTTTTGTGTTGAACGCATTCTTAGAGTGGAATCCAACCCTGTGTTGAGACGGAATTGAAGTGAGAGCAATTATTGAATTGAACTGGATCAAGGTCTGAGTTTAGTGAACTAACCTTGATAAGTCCTTTTTCGGTGCCACATATAATGATGTCATTAGCTGTAAGGAGGCTAGTTATTTTGCTTCCTGCTGATATCCTCCCAACTCTCTGGTGTGTTGCTCTCAGCCAAATCTATTCTCAACAGATACTAGAAGTACTTAAGATGGCCTCCTAAGCAGCTAAAAGCACTTTTACAGATAGAATTTATGATTAAAAAAGTATCAATATGCATCTAAGAGGGGGTCCAAATGATGAAATCTAGCAAAAGTTACTTGGCATTCTGGTTTTAGGTTCTTGACAGAAACATCAGAAACTAAAACTACCATCATGTACCTGTAGGGTGCTGGTTGATGAGCTGGAATTTAAGTACAAGAAATCTTCCACTACTCCCATTGTTAGCACATTTCTTACTTCAGCTATAGAAACTTGGGGATTATAGTATGTTCTGCAATCCTGTAAAGACATTCCTAAGATTAATAAAAGATTTTTATGCAACATACACTATTCATATTACAATTCATTGCTCCCACCTGAACTTTTGAACCCTCGACATTTGAACTTGCGCTGTAAATCCAATCTTTGTACACAACAATAGAATTGACGGGCTTACTTTGCATACTCCAGCTCTTTGTTGGTGGTCTAATCTCTCGCTCTCGGTTGCTTGCTATGGCTAACTCCTACAGAAGGGACGTCAAATACCTCTTAAGCATATTTCATGGGTTGAATTAAGAGAGGCTCTATAACCTACCTGTATGCTTGAATCCGTGCAGCCTATGTACACTTTTCTCCGGACCACACTCATGCATTTCGCCTTTTTGGCCTTGCAGATATCTTTTACCGTTCTTTGGGGATCAACAACCTGTTTAAGATTAAGTTCTGAAGTTAAAAGAGTTATCCTGCAAGTGAATTTCAAAGAGCAATACTAATATGACTTCCCATAATTTGAGCTAGTAACAATCTCATGATCTCCATATGCTTATCCGGAAATTTGGAAAGATAAAAATTCTGTTCTCAATCAAGAAATTTCAGTTTTGTGATTGTGACTTTTGTTATTCGGTTTCTCAGCATTCCTTATATTCCCTTGGCAGTTAGGTTTTACAAGCCTAACATTGTTTGAATTAAAAGAAACTAGTGCAAAACACCAGACTAGCTCATACATATGGAAATCAATCATTTACTTAATTTTCTCTTCTTAGTTTGAACACTGAACTTTTAAAGAATTGTCAAGTCTATAAGCCAATTTGACTTGCTAAGTTTTCACCTTCATTGAATGACCTTGGGTGATCGCAAAAATTATTTGGCCATAGGTTTGTAACTTCCGAACTGCCTCTTTCATGGAAACAACTTCAACGCACTCCAGTTTCCTGTAGACCATTTCCCATACCTGCATAAGAAACACATAACTTAAACGTCGAACTACTCGAGATTTCATGATCTGATGAGCAAACACAGTACTATCTTTGTGAAAGAAGTGTTCCACACCCTGATAGTTTTATCATCAGATCCACTCAAAAGCCTGTCTCCTGCTTCAAAGAGTGCAAAACATGTTACTGTTTTTTTATGTTCTTTCATGTGGCACACAAGAGTAGCTGATTGCTGTTTGATGTCCCACACCTGTTGAAAACCTTCAAAATCTTACTAAAAAATTCTTCTGTATTTTCCATTGTGAAGATTTTTTAGCCTTGAATTTTTATCCCCAGATATGAGAAATTGTACTGTTAGGTGTTGAACCTTTAATATGTGGAACTATTTCATACCTTGATTGAACCATCAGAGTATCCACTATGAAGCAGTCCTTTATAGTAGATGAGAGCAGTCACTGATCCACTTTTGCTGTCCGATGCCTCCATAATTTGTGTATGCACACAAGAAATACGCTGTTCTTACAATAGTAAGGTTGATGTGAGGCAATGAAGTGCTGCTTCCACTAATCATTAATGCAATATGTTCTAGACATGGATGCTCGTTGATAATATGAATGTAGATGGGACAATCTTCCTCAGAGCTACTGAATGCTTACATATATAGATAGTTCCAAGGAGCACAGGTTTAAATGAAAACAACAGCAGAGATGCTAGCAGGAAGCTGAGCTACTAGTTTAGGACTAGAAAATCCAAGAGCATTCAGAATTTGAATTTAGAGATGGTCACTCGGGTGTTCCTTGAATGGCTTGCAGGAAACTATGAGAAGGGTTTCCGAGAGTCTGTCCTATTATTGTGATAACATCGAAGAGCTATCTAACACTACATTTAGTAAAATTTGAGGCTGCTGCATTTCTACCAAAAAGTTCTTGTGAAGAACAACATAAATAACAGAATAAAGAATATGTGACTTTTTATGCAACTCTCAGTGCTTTAGACCACTAACCGATTTATTGCGCAAGTAATAGTCAGCCACTCTATGCAATTCCTCAGCCATCCAGGTTACGCTTGAAAACCGCCTCAGTGACTCCCTTACTCCTTCCGAGAGATGAATTAGTTTCTGCATTCCTGAATAAATAACATGAATCTAGATAGGAATTGAACATAAATCACTGTACTTTCATATTAGTACATTGTATAGTCCAGAGCCGGCCCTGGGCATGGGCAGGCAGGGCACCTAGTTTTATGATGAATAAAAATTGTAATTAAAAGAGTCTTATTTTATTTTATTTTGTTCTTTATAAAGGTTTTGATTTTTATAAAGAGCAATAAAAGGGCCCTTATTTTATCTCTTTTATTTTTTATAAAAGCCTACTTTTAATTACCGTAAAGAAAAAAAGACAAGATAGAAATTTTTTTTATTTGCCCAAGGCCTATAAAACGTTAGGACCGACCCTGGTATAGTCGCACGTTAGCTATAGCTGACTTTCTGACGAGATATTAGAGCCTCTTCAGCATATAGTCCTGTATAAGTGGGATCTTTACCTTTTCCAGATGCATAGTTGTAGATGCAGAGACAGGCTAGCAGCCTCTCCTCAAGCTCTAAGCCAGGATGCATAAATTGCTCAATTCCATTAAGCAAGATATCGCATGCAGTATATCTTATACTCTTTGGACATTTGGCAACTTCGAATCCTAACCATGCAATCGCAGTGAGAGAGTCACGAGAAATCTTCTTTGTCTTACTTGTCAAACCTTTATTTAGAGCATGGAAAACAGGTTTCCCCATGGAAATGATTCCTTTTGCAATTTTGCTGCACCACCAGTCTACTTCTCTGTCCTGCATATGGTAGATCTTTCTTAATTTGAATACCTAAATATAACACCAAAATGCACCATCCACTTTCACATCTTACCTGCAGGCTTGGATCCATCCAGTCAAAGTTTCTTATCATGTTTCGATGGTATAAAGAGCTTAAACCTGCTTTCTTCACCAGCCATGCCACTGTGTATGGTTCCCCTGTCCAAGAATAAGTTCCTCCAAGATTTGCTAGAATGAATGCAGATAATTGCTGTGCAGTAGAGCAATTTTCTGAAGCCAATAATTCAAAGATGATCTGCATGGCCGTGTCTATGAATACGCTCTTGACCGACAAGTTTTCCTGATACATTAAATTGCTGGCTACATCAGCTGCGCAGAAGTTCAACTTTCTCCACCATGTATTCAGTCAAATAAGAAAGCATACATTACTCTTCTTAACATAAGCCCATAAAGGAGTAGCACAATGTGGTAACTTACCACTGTCTCTAATTGCAATACAAAATTAGCTACCAAAAGTTGATAGTTCTGTTGAAGGTTTCGCACACAGTGGATTAGTGATTGCACCATGTCTGTGCTTCCTTCCTTTTTCATCCTTCGCAATAGGCTGATGGCTGAGGATCTGAGAATCCCCCCCGAAAAAAAGCAGTCATATACTAAGAAAGAACGATGAACTTATGTAACTTATGCAAAAGATCATTATATTCTACTTATAAGTAGATGTCTCTATGAAGGATAATTAACTTGATCTTTTATTTAAAACAACAAGGAGTAGTCGTTACAACTTCAAATAGAAAATCTAAAGAAAACTGGGTTGAGTGAGAAAAAAGCTCTAGAACTTCACTGGTAAATGTTTGGCATGGACCTAGAAGTGACATTTATAAGCATATTCATAATGTTGTTAATAATAAAATTCTGACTACATGACCATGCGAGTCGATAAACTGAAACTTGTACCTTGGCATGTGGAGGATTTCATGGAAAAACTCAATTGCTGTTAACTTGGCATCCTCCACGTGACTTTGCAGGAGACATTGTAAGGGGGAAATGGAAATAGTTTGTGATACATACTTTCTGCATTGTCCATTGAATTGCATACACTTTATCAGAACTTTGACCAAAGAGATGTATTCATTCTTATTGTAACTTCTACCAAGATCTAGGAGCCTGCAGAGAACGTGAGGAGAAGTAATTGCAGCCATGTGCATATTATTGGTTGCACAGTCAAATGCAGTTATCAGTACTTCAATAATCATCAAAGAAGCTGCTGGCGGTGTCATCGGAAGTGACGTTGGTTTCCCCATGTTCGTGTTTGAAGTGCAGACAACCTCCACCAACGCAGGCAAAAGTTCTAATGTCTTTATTTCCGTCGGAGAAGGATTTATCAAGTATATAAGAGTAGCTGCTTCGTGCACATTGTGCTTCAGAGCACTTGCGAGATCACAAAGCTGCAAACCCTTCTTCTTGATGTCTGCTAAAGCAGACTTGTTCACTGATATTATAGATGTAAGTACATATACTGATGCTCTTATGATTCTTTCCTCCTTGGAACTTGAAATAGCTGTAAGCAGGCGATCCAAAATCACATCCTTCAACACTGTGTATTTTTCTCCTCTTTTCTTGTTCAGCATTTCGTAAATGGTTGTAACTTGTACAGCATAGTCTTCCTCACACTTTACTAATCCATCCGAGAAAAATAGTTTTGAAATTGCTTTCTCAAGTACTCCAACCAATCCCATTTTGGAATCTTTTCCAGAGATGTCGAACGATTCATTGAAGTTTCTTGACTTATGAGATATCTGTTGTTTAGTTGGAGATATTTTCTGTTGACTTACCAGGGAAAACTTGTAACTCTGCAGATTTGTGGATGATGTCTGATTAAGAACTTCGCGCTGTGATAACTTCTCAACTGAATTTTCTTCTAGGAGGCAATTCTCCTTGGTATGGTATCTATGTTTTGATAAGGATAAATCTAAATCACCTACAGAATTGACAAATCTGCCAGAGAATAAGTCTGTTATGTCTACATCTTGCACTTGATGTTGTCGAGAATGTGGCAAGATCATTTTTGTGGACCTCGTACTCAATGAAGAGCATGGAGCTTGCAGGTTCCTGTGCAAGTTGGAGAAATTTCATGTCAGAAAGAAAGTATAATTATGAGACTAACCTTTCTATTGCTTTCTTGGGTAATAACTAAAGATGGTTACAGCTTCTATTGTGAACGTAACTGAGCACAGACTTCTGGTTGCAGTTTATTGTCGCTTTCCCTTGCTCTTCTGGTTGAAGTTTTAATATATTCATTGGTTCCCTGGTTTTCGGAGATATGAGTGAGTGTTATTATTGGATGGTTCTTGAAAATGGTAAGTAAAATTCCTTTGAAACATTTACCTCTAGATCACTGTCTTTCAGAGAACAATCGTGATGTGAACTCGATGAAGTTGGTGTATCTGATTCAGTGTCCAGGAGCACTTCATGGAGGCATTTGATGCTTAAGTACTCCTCATATTCTGTTTTCTGAAATTTTCACTTTGGAACTTGATTCAAATGTTTAAGAGCTGTACTACTATGTTGAAGTTTCTGATTTTCTCTGCATACCTTAGGTTCATTTGGTAGACATTCAAGTATATGTCCGTGAGGATCAAGTGGATGTACCTTGTCATTCTGCGTTAACATTTATAACAATTTAATCTGTTAACAAACACGAGCCAAATTTGTTGAATAACATATACGACTTTGTAAATAAAAGCAAGATTATCCATAGCTCTTTTGTGATTTTCAATTTCAAGCATAATCGACAATCAGAATTCTGCTCCAATATGAACTAATGTAAGCTTACGCTGTAAAAGTTTTGGAAGAGGTGTCCTTGCTCAGTAGAGTTGTAATCGTCATTAGTGCTGGTCACTACATGCCTGTCATGAGATATAATGACTATGAGCTATGAGAAGATATCACAAGTATATAGATTCAAACTTACTCTTGCTACTGCAATTGATACAGAAAGGACAGGGAAGTATTCATGATTTTTCCCTTCTAATTTATACTGCCATTTATTCATTCAAGAGTCAGTCCTGGGTAATTAGGGAGGTTCAAATTCAACTTTTGTGCAATTACATGTCAATGATTAAATTATAGAAGGTCCAATAGCAGATAATGAGTAAAAGAAGACTTACGAAAAGCACCGTGATTCATCTTCCAGGGAAGAAGAGTTTATATTTCTGTTATTCCCCTTAGGAAGCTCTCCATATGAAATAACCTGATAATACATTAGCCACTGCTTGTGCCTCCCGGCAATTTCCTTCACTGCTTCATCAATACTGTCCTCACTACTATCTGCTAAAGGATCATCCGATAAGCCTTTCTGTTCATTGATTACTTCTACTTGGGGCATAATACTGGAGTAAAAGAAACTTCTCCCAAATTTCAGCAGAAATTCTTTTTGAAGCACTCTTGGAGAGACTAGCATTGCTTGAAGAAAGTGCAGGGCTACCTGCCATTCATCGTTTTGCAGCTTCTTAACAACTGACAGATAGAAGTATGCTAAACAAACCAAATAATGGTTTGAAATTCCAGCAGTGACTCCTTGCTCATCAAGCAGTGCTGGGACCTGAAGCATTCTCTCTGAATCACGCAGTAAAGTGCTTTTCTCTCCTGGACATTTTGCATGTAACGCAGCTTCAATGTTTTCAATACCCCAGTAAAGATTTGAGAGGACTGAGTGCTCGAAGAATTCAAAGAACTCTTGCTTTTGAATGTGTAGCCTGGAAGTGCATTGCAGTTTCAAGGATTTCCAGGAGTCTGTGTTTGCTAGGAATTCAAGAATGCATTCATTGATTGAAAAGACAAGTATCCTTATGGATTGAAGGCCTGGTCTGTCATCATCTTGAGATAGAACTGAGAAAGAACAAGATGAAACAGAAGCCATGAAACCTTCAGACCTGCAGACTTCATGAGAAGAATACTATGAAGAGGATAAGAGAGAGACCTAATTGGAGGGAGTTGTGTTAAGAACAGTACTTGTAGAATTGTAGGCATGGAACAATTCCCCGTGACTCTTCCAGCCAAACTCCAAACTCCAATGGTCCCTCTATTGCCCAATTCCTGCCTAGAGACAAGAAATTTTTCATGGAAGGAAAAGGGAGTGTCTTCACATGCGATTTATCATATACATTCCAAATTCTTATTTGTCTCTTCTTATTCTTTCTAATTAAGATTCTTCTAATCAAATACGAAACAGAACTTGATATTGGAAGATTTAGCTATTCCTGTGTGGGATCATTATTGGGTTGTTGCTCAGGAATTCAATTGGTATGCTTGTGATAAGATGTATTGGTGGACGTAGAAAACAATATTATTTTTTACTTCCGTCAAGTTTTGTCATTTGGTGTGGAAATGCTGAGAAAGAATCTGCAGAGAGCATGTTGACTTGACAGGAGAAGTTTCATCAATGCTTAAAAATTATAGTAAAGATTTAAAGACTGGCGGTGTGAAGGAAGCAGATCCTTGACTTCAAGACGTGAAGCACTTCTGCATGAATTAAGGTGATGATGCACTTGAGTGACAAATGAAAATGAATTGAAGAGTGGCTGTTCTATTGCAAGTAGAAGCCATGTCTATGTGGGTATGCTTAGCTTGACTATAATTCAGCTGTAGACAATACAGTGTGTGATCTTGTTTGGTATTGATAAAGAGGCAAGTTGTGCTACTGTTCATGAGGCTGTCATGAAAAGGACACCAGCCTTTTGTTGTAAGCAACTTGGACCCCTTTGGCCTTCTTGTCAGAATGATAAAGGTCACAGAGCTCACGGTAATGAAAGCTACAAATCAGACAGTACCACTACAATATTTGGGTTGTCAAATTTAGAATGCATAGATTGTTAAATCAAGCGCTGCTTTAAGGATGGCATTAGCCTAGTCAAGATTCCTATCTCTGGTGGGACCGTAGGTTGGACATATAACATGAAAACCAATATACCTAGCCTTTCAAGGTATTAATTTTATTGGTTTATTTATTTTCCTGTTCATATATACATACTACATACACAAATACATCAATTAAAAGAAGTCGAAGCAGAAGCAGAAGTAGAAGTAGATTAGTGGAAGCCTGAATAAATTAATCATAATACAACTTTTCAGTAACAAAGGAACAAACTCTACATGTTTTCAGCCACTATATTATATAATCTGTGAACATGTCTACCTTCTGAGATAATGAATTCTGTAATGACTTCGAGAAAACATATACATTATAGCCTTTTTTTCCCCTCTTATTGTCATTATTTATGATCACAGCCGTGCCTAATATTATGCTCCACAAGCCAGCAAGTATGGACTCTAGGCGACTGCAATTTGGACTTTGTAGAGCCTACATGGCATCTTCTTCTGGTTGAACTGACCCAGTGCTGGAGAATGTATGAGACACTGGCATAGAGTGTGGGCTGCCATTACAAATAAAATAAAATAAGAAAACTGACAAAAGCCAAGGGGCCTTTGGAATTGAAATACAAAGTTACAGAAACTCTCTTGAACAGTACTGGCTTATGCACATTACACGTAAAACTTCTTCAACTTAAGCATTTCCACTACCAAAGACTAAACCAATCCTTCATACAGAAGCAAAATAAGAAAAAAAAAAAAAAAGACGTTAGAACTATTATTAGATTGTAATGAATATCATTCCTTATAAAATGAAAAATACACTTTTGTCCACTTAACTAATACACTATATAAAATTTTACATTTATGAGAAAATTATGTGATTTGTTAAAAAAGGAAAAGGAAATTGTATTAATAGGCAAAGGTAAAACATTTAGGTTGGCAAGAGCCAAAATTCTAAGGCCAAAAAAAAAGCAACGAAATCCTAAAGAGAATTCAACAACAGTAAAACGATACATAATTGAAATATAGTATCTTAAGTCTTCTAACCTATCCTTGAAAACTTCGTAGTGAGATTGAGAGGCATTAAGTTCATATATCCTGATTAATAATGAAGGGAACCAACTAGCTTATTGACTAGATCGAAGCTAACTCTTTACTCATTATGTGTTGGATATTTGAGATACAATGATCTGTCTGAACCAATATGTAGAAGCTTGGGATGTTACTTGAACAGATTGGGATTTGGATTGGAAGATCCTTGAGTTCCTTTCTTTCTATAATGTATAAACTCCACAATTAAAATAAACTTAAAGACTATGTTGTCTCCCTTATGTATGAATCTAACATGTTCAATCCAAGAGATGAATTGTTCCCATTAGTTAATAAGGAAATAAAGTTTGCTCATCTTAAGATTGGAGAAGCTACAAAAATCCAAGAAATGGCTGATGTTTTCTTAGTTTTTACCACATATGTAGTACATCAGACTTGTCTAGATTCTACCTAACTTATTTTTGGTTAGTAAGCTTTGTTTAATAAAATCTAGAATATGAATGAAGCTTTAGGAGACCTATGTAGAAACCAAACAAGCTTTCTTTAGGTAGTAGGTTATTTTGGAGGTTTGAATAGCTTAGTACAAGATCCATTTGTAGAAGTATTGGAGTTATGATTGATCTAGATTATTTATTCTCTTTGTTCATGTTTGGATTATAATTAAAGGCATTTTTCATGATAGTTCTGGATTCTCTAATGTTGCATTACTAATTACTATCTATAATCACTCGACTTACTTTGTCATTTAAAAGACTTAGCAACTTTAGATTGTCATACTTGAAACTTGTAAAGTAGACCCAATTCATTCTAAAAATCAAACCAAAACCAAATATTGCAACCATTCTTATCAATCATTTTGATATCCTAGCTTAATGTATATCTAAGTCTAAGAATGATTTAGGGTCTAGGAGTTTGAAGGACTGGTTTTAATCCTCTAAATGCATTGCTCCTTAATTTGTAGGAATTAATCTATCTGATCTAAGTGGATTGGGAATCATTGAACAAATTTCTTTTGAAAAGGTAATTTTAAATTAATGAATAAATTCAATTACAAGAAGTCATTCCATGGAAAAAAACCTAAAATACACCATGCATCTAGAAATCTATACATCTGCAGTAAACCATTCTAGGAAAGTTAGATCTGGAATGTATAATTTCCAAGGTTTAAGAGAGTTAAATTCTCCAAAAAGTCACTAGTCACTTGGTACATTCTTTTGCCACCTATTTTATAATGCGTTGTTCTCTTATACTTGCTATTGTTAACTCTATAAGGGTGCTTAAGCCTCTGGATTTCCTTGCAAATCTTATGTAGTTTCTTTCTTTCCAAACCTCTTGGACATGAGTTGCTATTGCTATCATGTAGATCTCTTTGTCTTGCTTGGAACTAGGCATCTGTATTACCCTTTGTATGATGTCTATTAGCTTGCTACGAAAGGGAATATGTGTACATAAAGAAGAAATCCTCTACCATACAACATTGGAGAAAATGTAATTGAAAAGCATACAGTCTTTGTTCTCTTCACCTAAATCGCATAATACACAAACTTTAGTTGTAGATAGGAACTTTAATTTATCCATTGTGTTGAGTCTATTCAACATAGCTAACTGAAGCAAGAAGCTAGTATTTAGCTTGAGAGTTTTGCTTCACCATCTTACACCACTACTTTTTTAGCTGAACCAAACAACAGTTCCTTGGTTTTCCCACTAGTAAGTTCTGTAACAAGTAGTCCATGCCAAAGATAGAAATCCACATCTCCAATGTTCAAATATTGAGGAATTGATAAGCTTCTGATCAGGTTTAGAGGTAGAGAATAGTTATCATTCTCAATTATTTCTTGCACTTTTGCTTTCTTTGAGAATTTGGCTAGTGAAGTTCTTGCCATAATGTTATGAATAAAAGCTCCTTGATTACTCCAATTATCATGCCACAGTGAGATCACATTGTTTGACTCAATTTTGCATACAACCTATTGACGTACAATGCCTCTCAATTTGAGAATTTGACTGAAGAACTACGAATAACTGTCTTTAGGATTCAAAGCCCACAAATTGTTTCCTTTAAGGATATAATTGTGTATCCATCTAATCCACAATGATTCTTTTTCACCTAAAATTCTCCATATCCTTTTTAGCATAAGGAATCTATTACTTCTGCTAATTGTTTCCAATATTATCCCTCCTATTTCCTTTGGTTGACAGATATCTTTCCAACTAACTTTTGCTTCTCTCCCCTTGTACCCCATAGTAACTGCATCATCATGCTTTCTAATGTTTTATTAAGCCTTTTTTATAAGAAGATATGAGAGTATCGGTAAGTTTGCATTTATACAATGATAGACTTTAGTAGTTGGATTTCCCCTCCATAAGATAGACTTATATTTTTCCATAACTCTAACCTTTTTTTGAATTTTCTTAAAGAGAGGTAGAAACTCTTTATATCTTAGTCTTCTTAAAGAAATTGGAATTCCAAAATATAGAAGAGGGGGTTCCTATTTTGTCATACTAGTAACTTGAGTCAATATGATTGAAAGGTGAGTTGGATCGTTTGATAAAACTAAGTAGCTTTTCTTCATATTGATGTTTAAACCAGATAACTCCTTGAATCTTTGTCAAGTGCTCATTAGTATTGAAAATGAATGTGCATCAACTTTGCTAAGTAAGATAAAGTTAAAGCTAGGGACTATAGAGATTTTCTATTTTAGCAATTGTGTGAGGACCTCGATGCATATTAAGAACAAGTAAGGAAACGAGGATCCCCTTGCTTGAGTCCTTCAGTACCTTTGAAGATTTCTGTTGGACTTCCATTAATTAGAATTCCAAAAGATGTAGTGATGATGTAAGCTTGGATCTATTTGATAAACATTTAGGGAAGTTTAAGGACTTCTAGAGTCTTTAAGATGAAATTACATTGACACTATTGAAAGCTTTATGAATATCCACTTTAATAGCACAATTTTGTGGAGTATTGCTTCTTATATATCCTTTCAAAAGCTCCTACAAAATTAGGATATTATCACTAATATGCTTATTATTCAAAAATGCCCTTTGGTTCTCACTGATTTTGAATTTAACATTAACTTTTAGCCTATTTTCAATGACTTTAGCAATGATCTTGTAGATGAAATTAATGTGAGAAATAAGTTTAAAATCACTTAGAGAGACAAGGTAATTAAGTACAAATAAGTTTAGTTAATCTCTATCAACAGAGTTCCCTTCTTGAAAAATTCATGCACAACTTCCTTAGTGATTTTCCCTACTTTATCCCATGTATTTTAGAAAAAGTACCCATTTAGACCATCTGGGCCAGGAGCCTTTGAACCATCCATTATGAAAACCACATTTTTATTTCATGACCTGTGACATGTCTGATAATACAAAAAACTTTTCCCTTAGGAATCCTTACAGAGATAAATTAATACAGGCTATGTTTGTGACTCACATCTGAGCCGTCTTTCATGATTGTGGGTTTTTTTGGCTCAAATGTCTTCCGAAACTCTTTCGTTCTTTGATATTGACCCTGAAACACTAGCAAACACATCAAAGTACCTCAAAAATATAATATTTAAGTTCAAAAATTTGTACAAACCCATAAAACACAAATAATTAACAAACTAACACAATTCTAATATAAACACATACTAAATGATCGAATTAGTGGCTAAACACATATCAAACTATGCCCTAAAACACAATGCAATTTACACTTATCATGTAAATAGAAAAATGTTCATCATATCAATTTTAGTGTGCATTTCTATCATTTGATCGACAACTACAACTCCTTTTTGCTAACGAAAAGTTACAGGTTGTCTACTCCACTCGTTCATCCATAAAGAACTATTACTCGCCATCTCTTCTAATAGCTCTTCTACTTCATCTACCGTCATCCTCATAAATGATCCTCTTGAAGCCGCATCAATTGTGCCTCTTATATATGGGATTACTCTGTTATAGAACGTTCACAAAAGAAATTCTTTAGGTAGGTTATAGTGTGGACATTTTCTTTGCAAGTCTTTGTATCAATCTCACGCTTCATAAATTGATTCTTCGTCACCTTGCTAAAAGTTTGTGATCTCCTTGATAACCTTTGTAATCTTGGTAAGGGGAACGTACTTATTTAGGAAGGCACGAACTAGTTAGTCATAAGTGGTAACATTAATCGGGTTGAGGGAACGGTACCAAGATTTTGCTATATCCCTTAAGGTAAAAGGAAATAGTCTTATTCTTACAGCATCCTTCGACATCTGATGATAATGGAAGGTAACGTAGATTTTAAGGAAATTAACAATATGTGCATTTGGGTCTTCATTTGTTAATCTATAAAGTTATACATTTTGTTGAAGCATATTTAGAAGGGCTAGTTTGATTTCAAAGTAAGCTGCTTACATGGGTGGCCTAGCTACACCTTGATTAGTTGCATTGAAGCCCGATCTCATGAAGTCTATAGGGTTCTTGATTGATGCCTTTGGTTCGCTCCTTGATCCAACTCTTGTTGGAACTTCTCGACCATTGTTGCTTTATGATTTCTTCTTCTTCTTCTTCTTACGCCGACCTCTTCTAATTGAACGTTCTAGATGAGCGATGTTGTAACACCCACATACCCCCTAAGAGGATATGCAAGTACCCACTCAAAATAGAACCAAAAGAATCTAAAACATATCAAATATTCCTTGCATGCATTTCAGAAACTCAAGCAAACAAACATTACAATCTATTAGGAGTTGTTTTATAAACATATTAAGATATTCCAAAAATTCCTTGAAAATAAGGCAACACATTTCACATTCATAATTACTGAGTTATATACAAAACATATCATACATATTATACTTATCAAAATACATGCCTTAAACATAATCCATCCTATATTAAAGTTATTACAAACCATTAAACAAAATACAAACTGTCTCATATTATCAAATACAACTAAATAACAAACTTAATTATACATATTCAAAAACAAAAGACATTCTTCTTGGCCACTACGATTGTCTTTATTCTAGTCTTTAAAAAACTTTCTTATCAAAACCTACAAGGAGGCAAAACTACCATGCTAAGCATATAACTTAGTGGGGAAATAACTAAACAAGATTTAATTTGGTGACTATTTCTAGTAGTCGTCTATTATTCACATATACAGAATCAGATCAAATCATATACAACCTTTGATTGTTCAAATTAAAGAACAATCCAACATTATTTGCATCAGAACAAAATATAACTTATCAGAACAAGATATACTTGCTTCAAAACAAAACTTACAAGTATCCAAATAGAATACCATAATATTAAAATAAAACTTTAAAGTATTAGAATAAAACTTGATTGTGTCAGAAAAGAACTTGATTATATCATAACATAATTTTAGTTGTATCAGAACTGAACTTAGCTTATATCAGAATTGAAAATATATTAGAACATAAAACAAGTTAGCGTGGTAATCCTTTTGACAAAAGTAGATAACGTGACCATAATAGAAGATACTATGATTACTATCTAAAACAGAAGAGACTAATGTCTCTAAATTAGGGGACACTGTAGTGTCAATAATTGGGGGACATGTAGTGTCAATAATTAGGGGACACCTTAGTGTCAAGTTACAGGAGCAGCTGCAAACCCTTTTAGGCATGCCTATTTACCCATGACTAGCACTTGGAAATTTTTAAAACAATCCATTTCAAATTTCAAAACCACAAGCAAATAATGTAGTGTATAACATATGACTTTATTTCACTTTGCTCTAATTGAACTTATTCATTGATATATGATCAAACTTATCATGTCTTATAAATACAAGCATGTGCAATAATGCATCAATAAAAGTATTAAGTCATCACACATTATGTATATTCACATAATTAGAAAGCACTTCTAATACAATCCCAATTATCAAACTCCTTGGACAATTGAGGGTCCAGAATTATCACAATATTATAATCACATGACAGCAAAATGATGGATAAGTATGAATTCATTTCCTTTACACCCAAATTTAACACATTCATTCTAACTTGAACAAACTTATCATACCTTATAAACATAAATATTTGTAATAATGCACCAATGAATGCATTAAGTATTTATACTTTACATGCATTCACACAAGTTCCCAATTCACAAACATTCATAACTAACATAATACTCTTGATCTTTAAATCACATTAGCATTCATAAATAAACTTCATTCCTTTAACAACTTATAATTTTCAAAATTAGATAGTTTGTTATCTAATAACAACTTCCTTAAGTTGTTACTTCAATTAAAAAAATCCAAATCTTATTCAACCTTTAATTAAACTATTACACATCAAACTAGGTCTATATTTAAGCTCAGTTAAGTCCATTTAAACCATTATTAAATTCCTTAAAATTATACACTCCAACAATTATCTAAAACCAACATTTCTACTTCCTAAGTACTTCCCATGATCATGGGAATAAGCCTTATAAATTTCACGATCGGTTATAACCTCCAATTTATTTCCAAAATTTGACATCTTTACTTCCATTCGACACATCTTCACCAAAGTCCATCAGTTTCACTTCAATTCTACCTTATTCACGCCTCAGTACCTCATCAAATTCATGTACAAAGCAATTCAAAAATCATTCATAAGGTAGCTCACAATCCATGATCTTTCATGCATAAAAATCCAAAGCAAAAGCTAACAACAACTAACATGTTCCGGACCTCAATTCATCATCAATTCATTACATATTCTATCCATTTCAAACATCACATAATTCATAACACAACATGCTATCAAGTTTAGAATTCCCTTACCTTCTTAACTTCAAAGAACATCTCCAAAGAATCAAGCCAACTAGACTTCCAAGCAATCATACACAACTCCTAGACCAAGGTGCAAATTTCAGCACTAGCAAAACAAAAACACAGAAAATAGCAAGACTTACTTCTTGATGCAGTAACTTACCAAGATTCCAAGTGAAGTTGATCCAAAATTAAGCAAAATTCCAGAAGTTGAGAGGGAGTAAGAGTTTTGGTAGTGAATGAGCAAAGAGAAGGAAGATTTACAGCATAAACTAGCCAATGCTTGGTCATGTCATGTGTAAGATGACTCATCTTGCTATAAAGACACTTGTTACATAAGGACACAAGCCAAATGTCCTCTCCCTAGCTAAAACACATGTTCTTCTATGAGGCTGCCAAATGTCACAATTTAATTAGGCCACTTGTCACTCAACCAATGTTTCCAAATGTCAATGCATCAACTATGCCAATTGTCACTAACTTATAGGCTTAGTCATTTCAATTTTTGTATACCAACTTATCTTGCCACTTGACAATTTTCCTAGACCAAATGTATATTTTAATACCTCAATTCTATAATGATATCAATTAATTCCAAATCACTAAGTATGATCCATTAAACCAAAATTCTGTAATTCTCAATCATCTCACAATTTTTAACAGCTATCATACATATACTTTCATAAACATGTAACATTCCAATTAATGTACAATTTGGGCCCTTAAAATTCTCTCCCTCTTAAAAGAACTTTGGCCTTGAAATTCATACTTGATCAAAATAGTTAAGGATACTGAGCCCTCATAGTCTCTTTTGGTTCCTATGATGCTTCCTTGAGTCCATAGTATTGCCAGAGTACTTTCACCAAAGATATTTGCTTGTTTCAGAGTTGTCAGATTTCTCTAGCTATGATAGATACATGTCCTTCTTCATAAGTATAATCTAGTTGTACTTGAATTTCTTGCATAAGAATCTTATTTGTTTCATATGACCGTTATCTTCTTAACATCAAAATATAAAACACATCATATAACTTGACTAACTCTTCAGGAAGAGCTAATTGATAAGCTACTGGTCCAACTCTCTTAAGAATCTCATAATTACCAATATATCATGGGCTGAGGTTACCTTTCTTCCCAAAATGAAGTATGTTCTCCCATGGTGACACTTTTAAAAACACCTTATTACTTACCTGATACTCAATATCTTTCCTTTTTAAGTTAGCATAGGACTTCTGCCTATCATTGGCAACTTTCAACCTTTGTTGGATAACTTGAATTCTTCTTTAGTATCTTTCACAATATTAGGCCCAATCATCTTATTTTCACTTATTTCTTTCCAACATACTAGAGTTCTACACTTCCTACCATATAGAGCTTCATATGGCGTCATGCCAATGCTAGTCTGATAACTATTGTTGTAAGTAAACTCTATTAGAGCAAGATAATTATCCCAACTTCCCGAGAATTCTAGCACACAACCTCAAAGTATATCTTCCAATATCTGGATAACCCATTCAGATTGTCCATCTATTTAGGCATGGAAAGCGATACTGAACTTGACTTGAGTACCTAAAACCTTTTGCAAACTTTTCTAAAATCTCGAAGTAAATCGACGATCATGATCAAAAATAATAGATAATGGCACCCCATGTTATCTCACTATCTCATTCACATATATACCTACAAGTCTATCTAAAGAATAATTAAGAAGAACAGGCAGAAAGTGAGCAGACATAGTGAATTTTTCTACAATCACCCATACAACATCATGCTTCCTCTAAGTGAGAGGAAGTCTAAGGTCAAAATCTACGATAATGTTAGTAACACCCCACTACCATAGAGCACATGCCCAAACCTCTAGAGGACATTCAAGAACATACCCTATGATAATGGCATGTTAAAGCAAGCATTTCCGGTTGTTTTATTTCCGTAAATAAATATCGATGATTCGGAATGGGTTAAACTACTAACTTTCTTACTCTCTCTAAGTCAATTATTAGATAGGGTAGCAATCTCGGGTATCAAACACAATTGGTCTCTAACACAAACCATCACCACCTCAATCACCATAACGATCATGTTCTAACTCTTCTCTTTTAGTTTATGTTGTTACTTTTGTCTTTATGTTTTCATATATTGTGTTTTTTTTTAATTTCCCCTCTTATGTGATATGTGCTTACTTCTCACATTGAGGACAATGTATTTCTCAAGTGTGGGGAGGGATTGTGTATTTTTTATTGAATGTGAATTTTTCATTGTGTATGCTAGTTTGTTTACTTTAGCATACTATGATTCATGTCAAAGTGGCAACGGTTAGGAGTTAACGAAAGAAATTTATTCGTGAATATAGTCTTTTAGGTTGTTAAAACTTACTAGTTTGAGAAATTAGTGACCTAATTTACTTAGGGCTAAATATGCTCACTAATTAGGAGTCGATGTTAATCTATTCACCCTAGGAATTCCCCATATTCATTTATAATTTTAGGCCAATCGAATAGGTAGCATTACTAGTATTTTTTATGAGAATGATTAGCAAAAGCAATAAGGTAGGTAATAATTAAAAAGGGAACAAGTGTGTTTGTGTAATTACAAAGTAAATAACTATTCCATTGACCCTTTTTCGAAATGAATTGGGTTATAAATAGAGCTAGTAATCAGTTGAGAATGAGATGTAGTTGAGTAACCAGGGGATATTCATCACATATGTTTGCCCTTGCAGCAAAATGCTATAACAACATTCCAACCAAGCCAATTAATGAAAACATGGCCTAGTTGAGAAACTGGATCGGCATTCATCACAAATATTTACCTCCGCTTAAAAAGGCTAGGTTTATGTTGTAAAAACAATTATAAAAAAAAGTGTTTAATAAACACCTACCGACCTTGTTAATAGCTTGAGTTTGCATGAAAACCTACTTGGGAAGGCTACATTTCTTTTTTAACCAAAGGATTATCAATGAATATGTGCAAGTGACACGGATGAATAAGCTTAATATTAAAATTTTTGATTAGTTTGTATATTCAATTCGAGGTACTCAGACATAAATTTCATAAGTTAATAGGTTAGAATAACTTGAGAGATAGTGCTTGTTATGTGCTTTGTGTTTTAGGTGTGTTGTTTGTTTCTTTTGTTTTGTTTGCTTAAGGCAAAGCAAATGTTTAAGCATGGGGATATTGATAGATATAGATTACATTGTGTTTTAGTAAGTTTATATTTAGTCATTAATTTGAGTATTTAGTATGTGCTTAGGATAGAATATTGTGTTAGTTAATACATATTTATGTTTTTAAGTGTTTTGTGAGTAAGGGCATGCTTTGAGCTTCAATTCTACATATTTGAGGTGCCTTGACATGTTGTTAAGTGTTGCAAGACACATGAAGAAAAATCAGAGAATACTAGGACTCAGCCTAGGGTCACGATCGTGGGAAATTCCCACGATCATGATAGAAAGAGAATGGATTGCCCACGATCGTGGGGAAATTCTCACGATTGTGATAGAGAGCCAAACTAAGGGCTACGATCATGGCCTGTGCATAGACAGACGCGAGTCTTCTTCTAGATTCGACTTTTCAAGGGATATTTTGAATTTTTCGAGCCCAGGAAAGCCCCTAGGGTTACCCTAATTAGAAAAGAATATAAAAAGGAATATGATGTAACCCTAGGGGACAGCTTTTGCATCAGCCTCCATTTGGAAGCCCTAAAAGAGAGAGAAATGAAGAGAGAGAGAGAGAAGAAGAAGAAGAAGAAGAGGAAAAAGAGAGTACCTGATGCCATGCTTCCCAAATCAGGTGACTCTCGACGCCGCGACCTTCCCACACCATTTTAATCTAAGTTCCCTCTCCATTTCCCTTGTATTTCATTGATGTATAGGGTAGAGATGGGTTTAAATGTTTGGAATTTTGGATTTGTAATGACATTCTAACTCTCCTTGGGATTTTGGATTTGTAAAGGCATTCTAACCCTCCTTGGGATTTTGCTTGGATTTAATGTTAATCTAGTTTGATTTATATTTATTGCTTTAAGTATTGTGGTTAACTATTGTTTTTGTGTATTTTGGTAAAAAATCGAGAGGGTGAATCAGATAAAAATGATCGGATTGGACTAATGAGAGTTAAGTGATCCGCTAGATCACATAGTTAATCATATCAGGTTTAGTGCGGAGAGAGATCCGATGTGAGATCCGGTAGTATATTAGAGAGCTTCAGAACTAATTTTAATTATGGGTAATTTGTTAATTGAGATATTATAAATTCCATAATTAGATTAGGGTTAATTAATTAGGGTGCAGAATTATAACTTAAGAGAGAGTAATTCCCCCTACGACCATCTAAGTCCGAACCCCGATAATACATAATCAACTAGGTTAGCATTAATGAATTTTAACTTAAGAGAGAGTAATTCCTCCTACGATCATCTAAGTCCGAACCCTAATAATATATAATAAGCTAGGTTAGCATTAATGACTGGTAAAATCCTCTCTCCCATAATTCGATTAATTTCTCTTGACAGGTTTCTATTGTGACTTGTGCAATTACTCAATTTTAATTTTGTTTGTTTTGTTTTAATTTTTCGAAATTGATTCTTGTGTTTATATTCTTGTTTAGATTTTATTTCATTTTATATTCTTTTCTTTGAGCCTTAAACGAGTTAGAATTAGGTTAATACTCTCCTCGTGGGATCGACCTTTCAATATTACAAAGTACGATCCGTACACTTATATTATCTAAGGGCTTATAAATTTAAAGATCGAATCCAGTGATCAGTCACTAATACTTTTAGCTATGATTTTTTCGTAGCCTAATGCCATTTTTGTTGTAGTGGTGTAAGAGATGACAAAAGCAAGCGATAAGCTGAAAAATTTTGAAACTGAATAAGAAACAGGGAAAGCTAGAGACAGATGAGAGCATTATGGAGGTTCTCCAGCATCTACCCTAAATTCCTGCACGAAATTTAATGGAATGCTTATATGTATACGTAATATTTTACTCTTTACTAAGATTATTGTTATCATTTTTTTATGTGCTTTATCAACTATACAATCTTTTCACCGTTCATTTGGTTAAAGACGATGGTGTCAAATAAAATGAGGTGAGTGTCAGAAATAATGAGTCCCACTCACAATTTTTAAGGATTTGGTAAGTTTTTTAAAGTAGAATCTATTGAAAGAGTTATAAAGAAACAAAGGATTGATATGACAAGAATTAATTGTTTAATTCTACTATAGATTTTAGGATTAAATGACAAACTGATAGTATATTAATGAATCCCACCAATTTATTTTATACTTGTAGTGAATGTCAAATACTGGATACATTCTTTTGAAATATATCATTACTCTCGATCACTGATCTCCTCGAGACATATTCAGCTCAACTTCCGAGTCCAAATCTTCTTATATTTTAAAGCTGCGTTGGTTACCAAGTATCAGACGTCCTTACATTTAAATAAACAAATTAGTTAAGGGAAAATATATCTTGAGAACAATGAAAAACTATTAGCTAGTAGATTCTCATTGACTCGTGTAAAAAATTGGTATTTTCAGGACTGGTTTGCCCACTTTATGTGTACGTATATGGACAAGTCATATTCATGTCTACTTCATAATTATTAGTTCTGAAACATGTTTGGTTGATCGTCTACGTAAATGGGGTACCTTGATGTCACCACATTTGACAAACTTCACTAGCTCCGAACTAATAAATCTGATCCATAAGGAAAAAACAAATTTCCAGTTTAGTTCAATGTCTTCTAATCTAATCCGTTTGATTTTGGTTCAACGTATAGCTCATGTCGAGTTCTCCTACCAATAAACATCCATGCTTTCTTCATACAGCGTTGCAAGAAGTTTCAAGTGCTTCTGGCCCTTCCTTTTCCTCATGCTGATCGGTGTTTCCAATGACTTTGCGGCCGGCCGCCGCGTACGTCCTCCAGAAACAGACCACGTGAACTTCTTCAGATCGGCTTTACGAGGGAGGCAGAAAGTACTTTCGTGTGCCAATGACCCTAATGTGTGTTGGGATCGCGAGAAAAATCCATGGGGTGGCACCACATGTTGCTTTCAGCAGTTTTGTAAAGATACGGTAAGGGATTCCAACAACTGTGGCGCTTGTGGACAAAGTTGTGCTTATGGGTTCGTGTGTTGTGATGGTAAGTGTGTTGACGTTCGAAATGATCCTCTTCATTGCGGTTCTTGTTTTGAGGAGTGTCCTGGTCAAGGTAGGTGTTCCTTTGCAATGTGTGATTATGGTGGATGATTGATGAATATATTACAGATTCAGTTCAAAAATTCATCTATAAACACCTTCTGGGTTGTAAGTGTAACCATTCCTTCACGGATGTTCAATAAATTTCTTGGAACAATTTCTCTTTTTCTATTGAATTTTTAATATGGACAGAATGTAGACTTCACTAATAAAAATTTGTCCAAATACTTAGAACTAATTATTTGAATAGTTGACCCTTACCATTTATAAACCCTTTAACATTGTCATGTTTAATCAACGTAGAACACTCTAACATTTTCCTAGCTCAGCTCGATCAAATTAGTGAACAATATATCATACTTAATTTCTCATAAATCTTAAGGGCTTATGTTTTTTTAGAATTTTAGCTTTCACGCTACTCATTCATCTGTATATAATTGTGTGTGTGAGGTCAACTTAATTAATTTTATATATTTTCTAACAGTTGCAAATTTAAGAAACATATCAATCATAGTTGGTCAACAATAAAACTTTAAATCAGCTATTATAGTTCAGTATATTGCATTCCGATTTATATTTCGTCATCGACCATGACTATAAAGGTACACTTTAATGGAAAAGCTCCCCTTAACTTAGAATTCGCGATTCACTTGGAAAATTATGACATGATGGTTGTATTACTATAATTTATAAATCCTTGCTATAAGATAAAATTTGGGGATATGATAAACTAATTTTCTTTGTAAAAAATTAAATTCTAAATTTCCTTAAACTTTATCTAAAGGATTCATGTCGTAATTTATCCATTAAAAAAAGAAAAGAAAACTACCTAGGTAAAGGATATTAGTTCTGTTTAAGGGCTTCCTGGCTAATGGGCTGAGCTATTGAATAGTGAATTAGTGCTCCCAAAGTAGTCTTAGAAGGTAGTTGATATTATTCAAAAGTATCGTCTTTTGTCAATAAATATTGTGATTCAAATGAGTAATTCTCAAAATAAAATTTGATATAAAAATATGAAGAAATGAACTTTTCTTTTTAACAAAAATTTAAATAGATATAACTTCCATGATTCAATTAAAAGAGTGGCTATAACTTGTATCAATATCATAGAATACTATAAGTTTTCTAATCCTTAGATCAGGTATAGGAAGTGATTATTTCCCTAGACTTCTCTATATTTTGAAACACTCTAGTATTTTTTTTTCTCTCTAGATGTTATACATGAACAAGGACGGAGATATGCGAGCCTCCCAAGTTTTTAAAAAATTAAATAATTATATATATATATAATATAATATATCAAAACCTATAAATTCCTTTGCCGTCATCTACAGACTACAACGTTGTTATCTATAATATATATAATATATTAAAACCCTATCATAAAGTTGCTCCTTTGGAAGATCTTAATAGAAGTCGTTGTTTTCAGTTCCCATCTGCTCTTCAGTGGATTATAAACAATCAACTCTTGGATGGTTCATAGGGTGACGACTGACGATTGAAAAACGTAAGATAAATACAAAAGTGATAATGCGGACAACAGATTGATTAGTTTTTAATGGAAAAAAAATTGCATTTTGTTGTTAAATAGAAAAGTGATTACGCGGATTGATTAATGTTTAATGGAAAAAATAAATTTTATAGAATTCGTAAATATTGGTTCTTACTAATTTTTTTTATTTTGCAGTTATGGAAAAATATTTTAAAAAATTAAAACCAACTCTTCAGTCATCATCGTGTGATTTAAATCAGAATATTAAAAAAGCACCTCCAGCATCGAAGGAAGTTATTATTGAAGAACTTGTGATTGACTTAGAAAATCCTCCTTCCGATCCAGGATTGAGACCTAATATAATGGACTATCCTCCTGAAAAACGAGATCAGGTGCGTAGAGCTTATTTATTAAAAGGTCCTTGTCAACCTCGAAATCATAACTTTCCTCAAACTATGGATGGAGATCGTAAGCGGAGATTTATTGTATCATGGTTTGATGATTTCAAGGATTGGTTGGAATAAAGTGTTGAAAAAGATGCTGCATACTGCTTATATTGTTATCTTTTTTCAGCTGATCGTGAAAGAAAGCATACTAATTTTGTATTTGAGGGTTTTAGTGCTTGGCGAAAGAAAGCAAGATTAAGAGAACATGTAGGAAATCATGACTCTGATCATAATCAATGTCGAATTGCTTGTGAAAATTTAATGAATCAATCCCAATCTATTCAGTCAGCTTTTTCAAGGCAATCAAAGAAATCAAAAATTGAATATCGGTGTAGGCTAAATGCATCAATAGGGTGTCTTCGTTATCTCTTGATGCAAGGGTTGCCTTTTCGGGAGAATGATGAGTCTGAAAATTCAACAAACCAAGGGAATTTTCTAGAATTACTAAAATTCATAGCTTCTAACAATGAAGAAATTAGGAATGTTGTTCTAGGGAATGCTCCTGAAAATCTCAAACTTACATCACCCGATATTCAACGTGATATCATTAATGCAGCTGCATTTGAGACAACAAAGGCCATTATTTTAGATATGGGTGATGATTTGTTCTCTATTTTAGTGGATGAATGTCGAGATGTATCAGTAAAAGAGCAAATGGGAGTCGTCATTCGGTATATTGATAGTTTTGGATGTGTCATTGAAAGATTTCTTGGTCTTGTGCATGTACGTGACATAAGTGCAACTTCACTTTTAAAAGGTATCAAATCATTATTCTCTAACTATGGCTTGAGTATTGCTAGCTTGAGAGGTCAAGGCTATGACGGAGCTAGTAATATGCGAGGTGAATTTCATGGTCTTAAAAGTCTAATTTTGAAGGAAATTTCTTGTGCTTACTACATCCATTGTTTTGCACATCAACTTGACTTACACTTATTCTTTGTTGCTAAAAGCATTTAAATGTATGTTCCTTTTTCAATATTATTACTCGTTTGTGCAATGTTAATGGAGGATCTTGTAAGCGTAGGGATATGCTTCGAGAAAAACAAATGGAGAAAATGATGGCAGGAATTTCACAAGGGGTGATAGAAACTGGGCAAGGTTGAATCAAGAAATGACACTAAAAGACCGGAGATACTCGTTGGAGTTCTCATTTGGTACGCTCATTAATTTGCTACATTTATTTTCTTTCATCATTGAGGTTCTTGAGTTTGTTGGAGAAAATGGGAATGATGATTCACAAAGGGCTGAAGCTATTGATTTAATTGATATTATGCTTCGCTTTGAATTTCTCTTTGTATTGCATCTTATGATAAAGATCTTGGGAATCACAAATGGGTTATCTCAAGCTTTACAGAAAAAAGATCAAAATACAGTGAATGCAATGCATTTGGTTAAAGTCTCAAAATGTCATTTGCAACAAGTTAGAGATGATGGTTGGGATTCTTTATTGAAACAAGTCATTGACTTTTGTGGTGAAAATAATGTAAGTGAGATAGATATGCAAGATATGTTTATAGTTAGAGGGAGATCAAGGCGTAGAAGCGAAGACATGACGAATCTTCATCACTATCGTGTTGAGCTTTTCTATTCTGTGATTGACATGCAACTTCAAGAGCTTAACAATCGATTTGATGAAGTCAATACAAGTTTGCTTTTTATGTATGGCATGTCTTGATCCTAAAGACTCCTTTTCCGCATTTGACATGGACAAATTGATTGAACTTGCAAAATTCTATCCATCAGAGTTTCCTCCTATTGCTTTAATTGAACTTGAATATCAGCTAGGGAATTTTATCATTGATGTACGTATGGATAAGAATTTCTTTGAATTGAGTAGAATTGGAGACCTTGCTAAGAGAATGGTGGCTACAAGAAAGCATCATGTATTCCCTTTGGTTTATTTGTTAGTCAAATTGTCATTACTTTTACCAGTTGCTACAGCCACAGTGGAAAGAGCTTTCTCTGCAATGAAAATTATCAAGAGTTCACTTCGTAATAAAATAGGAGATGACCTATTGAATGATTGTTTAGTATGTTACATTGAAAGAGATGTATTTGCAAATATTGACAATGGTGTTGTTATGAAAAGATTTCAATCTATGAAAAGTAGGTGAGGATCATTGTAATTTTAGCTATTTTATATTCTTAATAAAACTTTGTTTTTTTATTTAATTTTGATATGAAAATTTTTGTGAAATTTATATTTTATTTGGGCCCCGCATATCTCCGTCTTTGGCTCCGTCACTGTACTTGAAGCAACTAACTGTAATAATGTAGAGTTGCTTGTCTGTTTTATTATCTATTCACAACCTGCTTCGCCAGTTATCAAATCAACATACTTTCTCTTGCTAGTACTCAAGTTGTATAAGGGTTGGATGATAGTCTATATACCAAAGGAGATATCTCATTCAAAAAACATAATGGTTTAGAGTTTTAAGGAGTGCTTTAATAAGCCTGCAAACTTTTTCAACTAAAAAAAAATAGTTTATCTAAGATAGAGAGTTTCTTTTTTGTAACTAACCATATGTGATAGGAAAATTGAGGCAAATACCTTACTGTTCCACGAATTCGGAAGAAGATTGATGTTTAGTTATAAGTAGCTCCTTATATGATTTATTATTTAATTTCCCTACGGATTGCTTTAGCCACATATAAGAGTCTTTTATTTATAAGTTAGGTCTATGACTTGATATAATGTTTTCCAAATAGAAAGATCCAACAAATTCGTGTGACATTGTTGATAGTAGAGGAGACTTTGGAGTCTAAAGGAAACTACTGAATCAAGTTAGGCATTTGTATACAATGATTTAGAGGATTTATATTACTCTAATTTTCAAACTAGAATGAAGTAAAGTTGCCATTTCCTATCTTGCACTTGATGTGTGTACAAAGAAGCTCTCTTAGTTTCAAAAGTTAAGCAAAGATGTTAAATCTTTTATTTTTATCTCTCAAAAGCTTTTGCCCTTTAAGAAATATAAGTGGATCCACTTAACCCAGAGCACCTCTTTTATAGTGAGAATTCTCCATACTCTTTTTATTATGAGTATCTTGGTTCAGAGTTTTAAAGACTAAATTCCCACACCACTCTTAGATAGCATGCATATTTCATCCCACTTAACCTTTCCTCTAGATTAGTAATTTGAGAAACCAGACCACAAGAATCTTTTTAGAATTTTTCAATAGATTTATTCAACCCTTTAGAGAGGAAGATATGGACTAACTAGTAGTGAAGAGAGTGGAATTTAACAATTGAAGTCTCTTAGTAAATGAAAACAATTTATTGTGCTAGTTGAAGATTATTTTTTTAAATCTTTTCCAACAATAGTAAAGTTTCCTAGTGCAGATTGGCAACTCGAGATACATGAAAGGGGGTTCTTTAACTTAAAGGCTAATGATTGTAGATAACCAGCTTGAAAGATGTTGAGCTCCAACTGAAACAATTAGGAAACTTTTGTTTAAATTCATAGATAAACTAGATAACATCTTAAAGAAATGAAGTGATGATATCAAGTTGCTTTGAGATATATCATTTGTCCATAAGAGTATAAGAATATCACTAATAAATAACAGGGGAAATAGATTCAACTTCCTAATGAGACATCAATCATACGAGAGTCTTCATGCATAAGATAAATAGGTAAGTGGACAAAGGATCTTTCTTAAGCCTTTATTACCTTTAATATGATTAGTAGGTTCCCCATTAACTTAAACACTATATAATGTGGCTTAGATGAACTTTTTTATTCAATTGAAAGCTTCTAATCTTTTCGAAAGTCCATCTTAGTAACATAATTCTTAGGAGAGTTCTTTCTTCTATAATTCCTAAATAGTTCTTAAGTTAATAGGATATTGTCTCCTATTAATCTTTCTTGCAATAATGCTTTTTGAGAACCATTAGTAAAGTGTTGAGGACATGTTTTTAATTTGCATACAAGAAGTTTATTTATGATCCTGTATAAGGTATACAACAAGATACTACCCTAAAATCGAAAACAGATTAAAGGTTAATTGTTTACCTCTTTAAGCATTCTCTTTTTTTAAAGGAACTTTAGGACTATATCCATCATATCACTTTTCATTAGTGGCCAAGTCTTTTGAAAGTAATATCCATTAATTCCATAAGGGCATATTGATTCGTGTATTTTTAGCTTATAGCCTCATCAGTGAAAGGCTTGTATAATTATAAGGTTTCCTCATTAGTAAAATGATTTTAGATAAAGGATTAGATTTTCAGAGGGCAATCGAAACTAATTTGGGTGCCTATAGTTCTTTTTTTAAGAATTCAAATACCTCTTACTTAATGTCCCCTTGATTTGACATGCCTTTCATTTTGCTTTGCCATTAATGTTATTCTATTGTAATTGTTCCTTGAGTTGATAGTCTGTGAAAAAATCTTGTATTATTGTCCACCTTATTCAAGCATAACATTTTTTATCTCTACCTTAATAAAGAGTTATAGTTCTCAACTACTTTAAAATAGGCATGTAAGACTATTTTTTCCTCTAATAATAGTGCAAAATTTTTGGAGTAGAACAATTTTTAAATAAAATTAAAATTTTCCCTTATATTAGAGATCACCTTTTGAATGTTTGTTCCTACATTAGTTTAAAGCCTTAATCTCTTCCTTCACTCCCTTTCCTCATGAAAATGAAAGCTTTGTAACCTTGACCTTTAAATGATAATCCCCTAATAACAGCTTTTTTTAAGCCTTTCACTTTAGATAATAAGTTATTAAATATGAACAAACTTCTTTTAGGTTATTTAAGCTCAAGGTTCTGTATGATAAGAGGGTTGTGCTCTGAGAAGGAGGGTTCTTAAAAATCACTTTGCTTTCTAAAAATTTCAATAGCCATTTTCATTAATCAATACCTTATCTAGTTTTGTTTATAATATTCCATGTATCATTTTGTTTGTTGCTCCACGTGAAAACATTCTCCCTCAAATTTTAGGTCAATAACCCTTATTTCACTAATATATTCTCTTCTATCACCATTACAGTTCCTGAAGGAAGTATTTCCCTTAAATTTTGATGCATGTAAGCAATTATTAAATTGCCTTAGGATGATTGAAGGGGAATATATAGCAAGGTGAGTTTCTTTGAGTTTATTACGTAGAACTTTCCCTTAAAAGGCCAAGTTGGAGCCATAGATCAAGCAAGCAAAAAAATAGACCTTTTCTTAAACTAGACTAGCAGCTAGCTGTATAATATGGTCAATGTTTAAGATCAAGGATATGTTTGTTTTGTATGGATCATAAGTAATAATCACTCTGCCATTATGATGAAAGTTGTGGTTAGTAAGAGTAAACTAATGCTTATACAAAAACATCAAATTTTTGCACTTATCAACCTTAAGTTTGGTCCTTAAACTACCTATTAGCATGGGTTTATTCTAACAATAAATTCTTTAAGCAAAAGTTGCATTTTGGGACAATTAACACCACTCAAATTCCATGAAAGTAAAGAAATTAAGGAATGGAGTGTCTCTTAAAGCCTTTATTAGAGCATTTCATGCCAAATTCTCTTCTCTTTTCCTTCTTGAAACCATCTCTAGAGGTATAATGGAACTTATAAATAGATGTATAGGAACTTGATAAATCATTCTAGATAGGCCTTAGGTTATCTATAGGAGAAGTTGAGGACTAAGAGTTGGCTCCATGTTCAATTTTATGTTCAATGGTCAATTCAGTGGGAATAATCATCATAAAAGTGAGTGCTTTTGTATCTTCTTTATCATATGATGGCGTCTTTATTCTATCAGAAGCATTGTTGATTCTAGAATCAATAACAGCATTTGAAGTAATACAAATATTGCCAATCTTACTAATTGCCTCTTTTTTTTAAAACCATAGCAATTTCCTTACCTATGAGTTCTTGATAATCTCCAATTTTAAATCTTCTCCCTGTGAGTACCGATCTCCCCCTGTTTGAGTTATTGGTGGTCTCTGTATAAAAGAAAGCTTAACCAAATCCTCTATCAGCTTATCATTCCTTAAAAGTCTTAATAAGGGAATTATTTTAGGAAGTTTGTGCTACAATTTAACAACCACACATATTCTCACATACCCAACCCTTTTCTTAGCAGTTTTATCTTCTTCTATGCATAAGGACTTGCCTATATAACAATTGGCTCTAGCCCTTTAGTAATCTAGTATTTTAAAGGGATGTTATAGATATTAATCCACACACCTGGTTCTATTTGATTGTATCTATATCTAGTTGAAGTTTCCATAGCTATAGGAAATTAGTTATGTTGAAAACATAACAAAAAAATAGATTTAATTACTTTTTATGTAACTAATTGTATATTAAAAGTTAACAAACAATATATTGTCTTTATTCAGGATGAAATCCTTTAGCCTTGACCTTTTTTAATTCCTAATGACCCTATTAGAATTATATAACGATAAGTTGACAGTTAAGTTAGTTAGTTAGTTATAGTCAGTGACGTTCTATATAAATAAATCTTAATATGTTATACTAAATAAGATATTTAAACTTTCGCAATTCAGTTTCTATCATGGTATCAGAGCTTCTGATTCCACTTCTCTAAGTTTTTCTGGACTCTTTCTACGAAATCCAATCTTTCTTGCATTATCTTTGTACAAGCCCAGAAACATTATTATTCTTTATTTGTATTCCTTTTTTCTTCTTTCTTTACATGAAACCTATTACTATGGCAAGTTTCAATACTTGGAATGCTAATAATACTTTTGGTTAGATGTCAAAACTAAAAGATAATCCTTCCAGTCCTTACTATCTTCATATAAATGAGAATCTGACGCTTGTTCTTGTCTCTTCTGTTCTAACTAGTCCGAATTATCATCAATGGCAGAGAGTCATGAAAATGTCACTTCTATCCAAGAATAAACTCAGCTTTATCGATGGATTGATTCTGTAGTCATCTCACATAGATCCTTTGTTTGTTCCATAGGAAAGATGTAACAATTTGGCAATTTCTTGGTTTATCCATTATGTCTCCTCTTCTATTGCATAGTCTATTATCTGGTTGGATTTTGCATATGAGATCTGGAACGATCTCAAGGCTAGATTTGCTCAAAACAACTCTTTCTATACATGTGATCTTCAACTTGAGATTTATACCTATCAACAAGGTGTTTTATCTATACATGAGTACTTCAACAAGCTAAAAATTTTGTGGGATGAATTGCAAATCTTGCATCTTCTCCCCTCTTGTTCGTGTAATCCTCAATGTTCTTGTGGTCTTCCAAAAATATACGAAATTTCCATGAGAATGATCAGGTCATGGTTTTCATTAAGGGATTGAATGAAAATTATTCCACTGTAAAATCTCAAATTCTGTTGATGAATCCTTTACCTTCCTTAAATAAGGCGCTTTTTTTGGTTATTCAACAAGAAATGTCTTTAGTTTCTGACATTAGTGCTTTGGCTGTTAAAGGTACTACTGCTTCTACACATCGAAAGTTCTTTACCAATGCAACACCATTTATTTGCATCCATTGTGGAAAAGAGGGCCATACCATTGACATATGCTATAAGAAGCATAGGTATCCTATCAATATGAAGAATTCCAAGAAGTCTTCAAATCAGGCTTATGCTAATGCGGTGGATACTAATGATGCTAATAATAACTCGACTGATTATCATACCCTTGAAACTACAGAGGATTAGGTTCCTCATTTTCAATCACTAAGGATCAGTATGATTAGTTATTACAGCTACTACTAGGGCTTCCATCTACTTCTCATCATGTTAATGTAGTGACTTTGTCATATCGTATACCACCAAAGTTAACTACAGGTTTGATTTCTTCAAATCGTGAGCTGCCTCCATACATTTCTTTAAATATTGCTACTATGAATCATTCTTATTACAATGAATGGATTATTGATACTGGTGCTACGGATCACATAACCTGTTCTTTAGCATTTTTCCATTCTTATAAATTGATTCATGATGTTTATGTCCATCTTCCTAACAAATGCAGAGTTTAGGTTACTCATGTTGGCACTATTTATTTGAATAATTCTTTGAAACTTCTTAATGTTTTATATATTCCAGAATGTATTCTTAATCTTTTATCCATCTGTAAATTGGTTCATGATTTTTCTTGCTGAGTAATTGTCTCATCCTCTCATTGTATAATCCAGAGCATCTAGCCATGGAAGATGATTGGGGTTGCTGAGCATTCCCACGGATTATACAAGTTATCTTCCAATGCTATTTTGCCCATTTCGACTGATGTTTTTGCTAATTCTGTTACATGTAATAAAGAAACTTCCATTCTTTGGCAGAATAGTCTAGGCCATCTTTCTTTTCCTTGTTTAAAATTGTTAGTTCCTTCTATTTCTAATATTAAGCCTTGTGAAATTTGTCATATGTCTAAACAAAAATGATTCCCTTTCCCTATCAACACTTCTATTAGTAATGCTCTTTTTGATCTCATTCATATTGACATTTCGGGAGATAATTATGCTCCTACCTTTAAAGGGCATAAGTATTTTTCTCACTATTGTAGATGATTTTAGTAGATTTACTTAGATTTTTTTTAATGAAAAACATATTTGAAGTAAGAACAATTATGTAGAATTTCGTTTCTTATGTTTCTACTTAGTTTAGTAGTGCTGTCAAGTGTATTAAATTTGATAATGGACAAGAGTTTAATGATCCAATTTTTTATGAATCACACGGCATAATTTATCAAACATTTTGTGTTAAAACTCTTCAACAAAACATCATTATCGAAAGAAAACATCAACATATTTTGAATGTGGCAGGAGCACTAAGATTTCAGGCAAACTTACCTATACATTTCTAGGGTGAATGTGTGTTGCATGTTGTTTATTTGATCAACAAAATACCTACTTCTATTCTTAATAACATATCACCTTTTGAAACATTATATTCTAAACCACCAAATTTCGATAATTTAAAAGTTTTTAGTTGCTTTACTTTTGCTTCGAATCATTGTAATATTACCAACAAATATGATTCCAGAAGCGTCAAATCTATTTTCTTTGGTTTCTCTCTAGGTGTTAAGGGTTTTAAACTTTTTGATCTTAAAGCTTAAAAGATTTTTACTTCTCGGGACATTTCCTTTTGTGAACAAATATTTCCATTTTCCACACTAACCCTTGATCTGCAGATTTCTCATAAGCCAAATAATGATCACGTAATTCTGCCTTCCTCATCTGTTCAGTCGTTATTTGATGATATCCCACCTATTCCTGCTATTTCATCGTTGCCAGAAATGGATGTTACCTTACCAGATTCTATTTCGACATCACCAGCTGATATTACTTCATCGATTCTTTCTCAACCTGCAACTCAGATTTTAGCTCCAGTTCTATCTCCGCAGCATCTGAATCAAAGCTTACGATGAAGTATCAGGACAAAGTTAAAGCCACAATACCTCACTTACTACAAGTGCATGGTTACTCAGAGATCAAGTTCTCATTAACTTTCTAATGTTTTTTCTTATTTTAAACTAACCCCTAAGCATTATGCATTTGTAGTTGCAGTTGATCAAGATCATAAGCCACAAACTTATGAACAATAAGTTACATATGCATCTTAGAGACAAGCTATGAAATCAGAAATAGAGGCATTACAACAAAACAACACTTAGGAGCTGGTCGATCTGCCAACTGGTAAAAATGTAATCGGGTGTAAGTGGGTCTTCAAAATCAAAAGGAAAGCAGATGGATCCGTGGAGCGATACAATGCTTGGCTCATTGCTAAAGGCTACACACAACAAGAAGGTTTAGATTTTTTGGATACTTTTAGTCCAGTGGTCAAAATGACGACAGTCCGACTTCTTCTTGCATTAGCAGCAACCAAAGGGTGGAACTTATATCAACTTGACATCATCAATGCATTCCTTCGTGGCGACCTTGATGAAGAAGTGTGTATGCAACTTCTTAAAGGTTATGGTGGACACAGCAACAAAGTTTGCAAATTGCTTAAATCTCTTTATAGCTTAAAACAGGCTAGTTGATAATGGAATGCTAAACTCACTTCAGCATTACTTCAGTACAGTTTTAATCAAGCTGCATCCTATCACTCTTTGTTTCTCAAAACAGGGAGTACAGGTTTCATAGAACTTTTGATCTAAGTGGATGATGTTATCATGGATAGTGACAATCTGGAGGAAATTCACGTTATTAAACAACACCTACATGATGCGTTTATAATTAAGGATCTTGGCAAACTAAAATTTTTTCTTGGCCTTGAGGTTGCAAGAACAAAGCAAGGAATTAATATTTGCCAAAAGAAATACATATTGGACTTGCTCCGAGATACTCAGTTTTTAGAATCCAAACCAGTATCCACACCTATTTTACCAAAGACGAAGCTTTCGAAAGATACAGGCCACAAAATGAAGGATGTTACATAATACAGAAAATTAATTGGTAAACTTCAATACTCGACTACTAGTAGACCAAACATCATGTTTATTTTTCAACAGTTGGCACAATTTCTTGATTGTCCTACTTCGGATCACTTGGTTGTTACTCAAAGAGTTTTATGGTATTTAAAGGGCACTATTGGACAAGGTCTTCTCTTTTCTTTTGACAATGACATTAAACTCATGACTTATTCAGACTCAGATTGGGGAACTTGCCGCGACATAAGGAGATCTATAACAGGATTTTATGTGTTCCTTGGCTCTTCCTTGATTTCTTGAAAAACCTAGAAACAAACCACAGTCAGTTGTAGCTCTTCAGAAGCTGAATGTCGCGCCTTAGCAACCACAACTGGTGAAGTGCAATGGCTCCACTATCTACTCGAGGAACTGCTTTTGGCTCTTACTGTTCTAACACCGTTGTTTTGTGACAATCGATTTGCTTCATACTTGGCTCAAAATTTGGTGTTTCACGAGCGCACCAAACATATTGACATTGACTATTATGTGGTTCGAGAAAAGTTGCAACATAGTGTTATTGTGTTGCCTCCAGTTTCTTCCAAGAACCAATTAGCTTATTGTTTCACCAAATGGCTTTCTTCGACTTTTTTTGGGATTCTTTTTACAAACTAGGAGTACATAATATATACTCACCAGTTTAAGGGGGGTGTTAGAATTATATAATGATAAGTTGACAGTTAAGTTAGTTAGTTAGTTATAGTCAGTGACATTTTGAATAAATAACTCTTAATATGTTATATTGAATAAGATTTTTAACCTTTCGCAATTCATTTTCTATCAGAACCAAGAGTTAACCACTTGATAACATGGTCGTTTCTTTATAAAGAAAAACTCGCTATTGTTGAAGACCATTGACTAACGCCTGCTTTTAATACTTCCAAAGGAGGGTTTACCATGATGGATCCCTTAGAGATAGACGGAGGACAATATTGCATGCTTTTAAGGGAAGAGCTGCCAATAATTCATCTCCAAGATAACTTAGTATTGAGGTCTGGTTATAGGTGAAAGTGAGTTACGGTAGTATGAAGGAGGTAAAGAGGCTCCCTGAGAAGGTTCCCTTGTGCTGACATTAGGTTTAAAGGAGGGAGATTAAGACTAACCTTAACTAGAGGATGGAGTAGGGGTGATTTGGGAAGGAGAATAAATAATCAAAAGATTGGAGAGGGGAAGTGAGTGACTTAAAGTAGAGAATGAGGATGAATGGGGTTAAGGGGATGGGAAGTTGGTTAGATTGAGACAAATTTGGTCATATATAATGTCACAATAAGTAAAAGGCCAAACTAAACTAGAAGAATTTGAAAAATCATTCTAAAAATATTAATACAAAAAGGTGAGAAATGCTTTGAAAAATAAGACCAAAAGGCCTTTTACTCCTTCGCAACTAAAGAGGTTGCCGGAACAAAAAGTTTGGAGGCATTGGGAAAGAATTGGTTAGAAGGGTAAGGATCAAGAAATCAAAAGAGACATTAAACTGAGAGATAGAGATATAAGGAAATCAGAAAAGGGAGGTGACTAACCACCGGACAACTCAGAAAAAGAACAGAAGGGTGAAAGGATAAGAAAGCTAATGAAACCCAAAAATGCAACTAGGAAGTTTAGAATGTTGGTCGACTGACGTTGAAGAAAAGAGTAAAGGGTCACGGTAGAATAGTTAGAGACAAGTAGGTGGTTTTCTCTCATCCATGCACTTCTTTTAATTAATAATAAAAAGTGAACTTTTTTGCAATCTTCTAATACATAGTAATAACTTTATCTGGAAGCCTCATAAATTTTAATTCGATAAGAAGTGGTGGGAAACTATTAACGCAAATTTAAAAAGAAAACATGATATGGTTTATCACACATGCAATCAAGTTATTAGTATTTTATTACTCTTCTTACATGAAACAATTAAACAGTAAGTAAAATGTGGGTTTTAAAGTTGTGGCTATGAAAGGTACAAGCAAAAAGGACCTGCGGTAGGGAAGTATTGGTGAAGAAAAGAGAACATTATGTCCAAAAAGCAGGTTCCACGAAAACATCTAAACTAGGAACCTAGAAAGTCCAATGCCCTTTGATCTTGCTTTGTTGACTAAAGCTACGAGTCTCTCTTTTTTCTGGTTTCATGCAGCACATGTTTTTGTTTACCTTTATCACCCTCCATGATTCATCTATATATATGATTCTTCAATTTAGATTACAATGCTAGATTTTATGACATCATCTTTTAAAATATACAAATAAAATCCAATTTCACTATTAGGTAGTGTAACAATTTTGATAGATTAGTGCAACTATTATTTCTTCGTGCAACTAAATGTTGTCTTTTAAGCAATATTATGAATATTGTATCGGATTAAGTTACGTACAGATTATATCAAGATCAATTAATATCGGATATTATTTTGAATAATTTTTAAATTTATAAAATAGTAGTTAAATTTTTTAAAAATTAGAAAATAGTTCATTGTTATATTGTACAGTTGTAGTTTATTTAATTTAACTTTTATATCTTGTCCATTTTAATTTATATATATCTTTATTATATTATAATTATTTCTATATATAATAATTATCTATATATAATATATATCTATATATAATAATTATCTAAATATAATAATTTATTGTAAAATAATGAAAATATTTTAAATTTGGTATTTTATCAAAATTTTGAATTATTTTTAGAATTATTATTTTCACGTTCCATTTCATTTTATATTTAATTAGACATAATCACAATTTTGATTTAATATATAAAATTAATTTAATAATTATTAATAAATATAATTAAATTTAAAATAAAATTTTAAAATATATAAATTTCAAATAAATTTTAATTTAATAATTAAAATTTATAAAATAAATATTAGTTTATAAATAATAAATTTTAAATTATTTATTTTAAAATAAAATATTTTTATTAATGATTTATTAATAAATATTAAAATATTAAAATAAATTTAAATAAAAATAATTTATTAGTAATTAAAATAAAATATTTTATTTTTAAGTTTTATTTAATTTATAATTATTTTAGTAATAAAATATTTATTATTATTTTAAAACTTAAAAAAGGAAAAGGAGAGGAAGATTTTGAAAATTTTACAAAAAGTCTTCCAAATTTTTAAAATTTTTTGTATCGATCAATATTTGACCGGTATTTTACATACCAATTAATACTGATTTGTATAGCCTAAATCGGCTAATACGAATTAAAATTTAAAATTCTATATCAATTTTGGGCCTGTCATAACGGACCTTGCTTTTAAGAGCATGAAACCTCCTGCCATTTGCCTACAAACTCTATTTTTTTGTGACGTTATTAGACGCGAAATCAAGTCAGTCCGGAACCTCGCATTACGCGTACACGTGAAACAACTAACTTCTTCGCCATTCTTTTTCTTGCCTCCAAATGTGAATTGGGCAACGTGAAATGAGGTCTCTTGGGATGTTCAAATGGTAGCCTGCCAACGTAAGCACAGAGCATTACCTTGAGTATCACAGGTTAAACAATCAATTTCCATATAACTAAAATATTTCGACGGATTTTTTTTTTTTTATTAGAAGAAATCTTATAGGCGGACCAAGCGAATATACCTCTCTGAGAATTTAACGGATGCACCGTCACACAGACGAATCAAGCGGACGCACCTCATCATTAAAGGCCCAATTAATTTTCTATCTACAAGTAAAATCTCGGTTGCCTAAAAAAACACAAGGAGTTGCTTCAATTAAACTGCAGGAGCTTGATAATATCCCAATGCTCCTTTTGTTGAAATTGAAAGTAACTCAAAACCCATAATGCAGCATTTGTAATTAAATACCCGTCAGTCTCATTAGTTGTGCTTTCCATTTTATCATAGCCATTGCGGAGTTTCGTAGTTGAAGACAGATGGGTGTTTCCTATTTTATATTTTCGTCCACCTACGTTGGATCTTTGATCGGATCTAATCATATTTTCATTAAAATAATCTACGACTACGATCAAATTAGATTAAACCAGTTCATTGTGGACTGAGGTCAACGATGACTATAAATGTTGAAATTTTTTTACAGAAAATACAATTTAGTTTTCACCTTGCTATTATTTACTTGAGTGCCCATATCAATAAGGCTTGAGATTTTCATTTTCATTCTATAAGTTGAGTTGAGTGCCTAACGGGAAACCTTTGGTAAAAGTGAAAATGGCCGTATTGTCTATTATTGTACCATAATTGCTATACTCATTTTATTAAAAAGAAATACTGTTTAGTGTGGGGAAATAGTGACTCTCTTTTGCCGCGTTCTCCAAAAGGGGTAATAAAACCTTAATTCATTGTTATAGACAAGCGCGTCTTGAGCGCCTATTTTAACTTAAAGACAACTCTCGTAAATCATGACCCCATTTCTTCTCTTCCTCCACTTGCAAAGACCAAAAACCTCATGAAGAATCAATCTCAACACACATAACATAAGCCTTCAAAAACTCCAATTATCAAGCACGCACACCCATACAAACACACGTAGAAACACCAGAACAAAAGCAAAAATGTTAGAGGAGAGACAGTACAGAGGTCCACCACATGGAATCCTACTTGCAGTAGTTGTGTTCATAGTTGTGTTGGCTCCTTCACTTATCGGCGACCAAGAAGCCATAACCGAGGCCATCTCCGAGCTTTTGAGCCCACTTGGTCTCCTCCTGCTGCCCATTATCCTCCTCTTGACAATACAGTTCCTCTCCTCCAACCACGGCTCGTTTGTCTCCTCCATCTTCTCTACCGGTGAGCCTGACACCATTCACAGAGTCAGTGGCTCCCCTGTCGGCGTCGCTCTGTTTCTTGTTTTGATCTTGCTTTTGCTCTATAATCGCATGTCCATCTTTGGTGGCGATGACGATTCTAGTGATTAACAGGTGCTTCCATGGATCTGGGGCCTGTGGTTTGTTTATTTATGAGTTATTTTTCTACATATTTAGTTCTGTATACGGTATAGCGGGTGGTAGTACGTAGACGTTGTCGTATGAACATGGGGTTTGATTTGACGTAAATACCCTGGTGGAAAGCTTCGGATTGTCTTTAGTTTGGAGGGTATTGTAGGCATCGGAAAATAGTGGTGGCTGAAATTGCATTATAAAGAGGCGTGTTGTTTCTGTGTTGACTATGTCATTCTGCTTAGCCTTTCTTATTTGATCCCTTTTTCCTTGTACTCGTTTTCACTGACTTTGGCTTCTGAAGATTGATAGTTGAAACGAAACACTTGGTGAAGTCGAGATCTCTTGTTTAATATTACGATGTCTTATTATGTTCAATAAATTTTAGTTGTTTATTTATGTGAGTCTTGTGTAGGTCCTACGTGAATCTCGCATGAATCTCATAAAATAAATAATTAAGATTTTATAAGATAGAGTAAGATAGAATAAGAAAAGATAATATTGGACATAAGATATCGGTTAGACTTGGTGGGCTTCAAATCTAAATAGTAGAGAGAGACTTATTAGGACTTATATTAGTTGATTTTTTAATTCTATTAATAGACTTTAATTATGTTAATAATTATTATTATTATTCAATAGGAGTAATGATTTCTTATCAGTTGCAACTTGCACATGGGCACGTGGGATCCCATCATTGGTGTCCTTTTGGATCTGAATTATTACTGGCTAGCAAGCGATTGTTTATATTTTTTTATACGCATTTATTCGTATCTATATGTGAATCTTATGCCTACTCTCCATTTGGGACTAAATTCTCTATTTCTGTTAACTAATTTTAAATATATTTTAGTTAATTTTATTTATATATTTACGTGAAATTTACATAAATTTGTAAATAAAATTAATTGGCCTAAGATTAGAATATTATTTTGATAACAGGCGATTTCGTATGCTCCGTTGGGCTAGTTATCTGACAGACTGACACCAGATTCAGAAGTGCAATAAACTGCCATTTTATCATAGCCATAGCATGTGACTCCAATGTTTTCAAAATTGGATCCGACCGGTTATTTCGATCCAAATAAATAATACGAACCGGACTAATTTTTATGAGCTTATCTGTATAACCTTTTATAATTAAAAAAAAACCGGCCATTTCTTGTGAAAAATCGACAATATGCTTTGAGAATCGGTCAATGTGAGCCCAGCGGCATGTTTTTCACGCCAACTGTGTACCTTATGACGGAATGACTGAGACAAAATGCACATACGTTGTAATTGATTTTTTTTTTAAAATTGGAAATTGAAAGTTTTTATTTTTATTTTTTTTTCATTTTAATTTTTTTCAATTTTATCATACAATTTAAATAATAAATTATATTTTCAATTTTATTTATCTCTATGTTTTATAATTTATGTTGTTTTAATGCTTCTTTGATTTTATGCACGTTGTTCATTAAAGCAACTTGAAGCATGGACCTTTAATTGATACATTTATGGAATTTTTAGATGACTTTGTTCTTATATCTTGATAAAACATAGCTAAAATTACTAAGACAACCTAAAATATTAGACTTTTGGATAATTTCGGTGGTAATTTTACACGAGTTTCATTGATTTTTAATGCATCTAGATAGTTTTTATCGATTATATGACCTAAAAAATTGGGTGTTTGATGTCTTAAATAAGTCTAGATAGTTAGAATCCAAAATATGACTGACTTTTCTAGAGGAAACTACCAAATTCATGTAAAGAAAGTATGTTTAGAATTTTTCATGGTCAAAGGGGTGAGGGAAAGTTGAATTTTGGTATGCTTTTAGTGAATTAATTATTTCTTTAAGTATTTTTTTGTATATTTATTAATTTTTAGTCAATAACTTCATAATCGGCAGCTTGAACAGTAGTTAAATGTGCGATTTTGAGTATTCATAATTAATTCTCATAGGAACGATATCTATACTGCTATATTATAATTATAATACACTTGTTAGATGAAAATTTAGCTTGTATCAAATTTTTGATGCCATTGTCGGAGATTGTATACACAATCTTAGAAGCGCATTTACTAATTCAACCAATTTTTTCCTTTATTTAATTAAATTTCCTATTTTTACAGAAAGTTGGCGACAGTTTATGACCTAATTAGGAGAGGACGAGGTTCATCCATTACATCCAAATATTGAGCGTTCATTTAGAAATTTAGGGAGACCATAAAGAGAAATTGTTAGTTGAGAGGTCATGGATGAACATTAGGAGGGTAATTAAGGTCTTTAAAACCTTGGATACGAGGGTAATGTTCAAGAAAGAGAGCATTCGTTAAGGGACTATGCAACACCTACAATTGATGGAACAAGTTCTAGCATTCACAGGCTTACAATTCAAGGCAATAATTTTGAAATAAAGCCTGCCATTATTCAAATGATTCAACATGCAGTACAATTTGGTGATGGAGCAAGCGAAAATCCAAACTTGCATATAACTCTTTTTTGGTAAATATGTGATACATTCAAGCATAATGGAGTTAGTAATGATGCGATAAACCTTCAATTGTTCCCATTTTCTCCAAAAGATAAAGTTAAGAGTTGGTCAGCCGGTATGATCCATCACCATATGGGAAGACATGGTACAAAAATTCTTAGGCAAATATTTTCCTCCTTCAAAGACTACCAAAATGCGTAATGATATCACTATGTTTATGCAATTTGATGGAGAACTTATGTATGAGGCTTGGGAGAGATCTAAAGAATTGCTCAGAAGATGTCCACATCACGCTGTTCTAGATTGGCTTTAAGTTGTTTTAAGTTCAAACTTTCATATTGATGTAGCCTTTTGTGGATCTTTTATAAGCAAAAATCCTAAATCTGCATGGTCCTTACTAGAGGAGATGACATCCACTGCCTACAATTGGCCTATTGAAAGGCTATTAAAGAGAGGAGCCCATCAAATTGATGAATCTACAACAATTACTACAAAGTTGGATACTTCGGCTAAGAAAATCAAGGATTTAAGGATGCCAAAATGTGATTTTTGTGGGGAAGGACACTCGAATCAAAAGTGTCAATTAGGTAATCACTTTAACAATGATCAATCTATTGAAATTGCCAACTTCGTTGTTGGAATTATTGGAAATTTCTAGTCAAATAATCCTTATAGTAACTCTTACAACCTCGGTTAGAAGAACCACCAATTTTTCTTAGAGAAATAACAACAATAGACCTCCCTCACGAACCATCCGTCAACCTCCTTTTGGTTTTCAAAAACTGGAAAAGAAATTAGATTTTGAAGAAGCCCTAAAAAAACTCACCCTAATCACAACTTCCTTCATTAGTAAATCAAGAGGATTTATGTAAAACACCCAAACTTTTATGAATTAGACAAATTCAGTTTAAGAAATCAAGAAGCTTCCTTTTGTAACTTAGAAACTCAAATGGGCCAACTAGCAAACCAAATATCTAGTAGCAATCTAGGAACCCTCCCTAATAACACTGAGAAAAATCCTAGAGAGCAACTTCATGCCATTGAGGTGAGTGATGAGAGAAATAATAGAAAACCCATACCTAGTTAATTCAAAAATTCTCCTACCTCTGTGAATGTTGATCCAACACCTACCCTTGCACAATCTAAAGTTAAGCCTTTTCCAAATAATTATCAAAGGAAACAAAAGGGGGAGGAAGTGAAAGACAAAGGAAAAGAAAAGGTGGGAGACACTAGCAAAGCAAGGAAAGGTAAGGAGATCTAAGATTCCATCTGTGATCCACAATATGGTGGTAAGTTGCCTTATCCTCAAAGATTGCAACGGCAACAATTAGATAACAAGTTTGAAAATTTTCTTGATTTATTTAAGCAATTACATTGGTTGAAGCAATAGTAAAATGCCTTCTTATGCGATATTCTTGAAATATCTTTTGTCAAATAAGAAGAAGCTAGAGGAATTGTCAATTGTCAAGCTAATTGAATAGACATCTATGCTTTTGCAATATGACATGCCGCAAAAGATGGAAGATCCAGGGAGTTATACTATTCCTATCTCTATTGGTAACATATATTTTGATAGATGTTTGTGTGATTTAGGAGCAAGTATTAATTTGATGTCTCTTTCCATTTACAATAGATTAGGCTTAGATGAACTGAAAAATACACATGTCAAATTGATGATTCTACAACCATTATTGCAAAGTTGGATGCTTTGGCTAAGAAAATCAAGGGTTTAAGGATGCCAAAATGCAATTTTTGTGGGGAGGGAATCTGAATCAAAAGTGTCAATCAGGTAATCACTTTAACAATGTTGAATCTATTGAAAGCGCTAACTTTGTTGTTGGAAATTTTAGAACAAATAATCCTTATAGTAACTCTTACAACTCCGGTTGGAAGAACCATCCATCAACTTCCTGGTTTTCAACAGCTAACAAGAAATTAATTCTAAAGAAGCCCTCAAAACACTTATCCTAACCAAAACTTCTTCATTAGTGAATTAAGAGGATTTATGCAAAACATCCAAACTTTCATGAATGAGACAAAGTCAGCCTTAAGAAATCATGAAGCTTCCATCCGAAACTTAAAAACTCAAATGGGTTAACTAGCAAACCAAATATATGGTAGGAATCTAGGTCCCTAGTAACACTTAGGAAAATCCTAGAGAGCAACTTCACGCCATTAAGGTGTGTGATGAGAGAAATAATAAAAAACCATACCTAGGCAAGTCAAAAATACTTCTACCTCTATGAATGTTGATCCAACACCTACCCTTAGACAATTTAAAGTTGAGCCTTTTTCAAATCATTATCAAAGGAAACAAAATGGGGAAGAAATGAAAGACAAAAGAAAAGAAAAGAAAAAGTGGGAGAAACTAACAAAGCAAGGAAAGGTAAGGAGATTCAAGATTTCTTCTACGATCCACAACATGGAGTTAAGTTGCCTTATCTTCAAAGATTACAACAGTTGCAATTGAATAAAAAGTTTGAAACTTTTGTTGATTTTTTAAGTAATTACACATAAACATTCATTTGGTTGAAGTAATAGCTTAAATGCCTTTTCATGCTAAGTTCTTGAAACATCTTTTCTTAAAAAAAGAAGTTAGAGGAATTGTCAACTGTCGAGCTAAATAAGGAGACATCTATGCTCTAGCAATACGACATGCTACAAAAGATGTAAGATCCAAAGAGTTATAATATTCCTATCTCTATTAGTGATGCATATTTTGATAGATGTTCATGAGATTTAGGAGTAAGTATTAACTTAATGCCTCTTTCCATTTATTATAAACAAGGCTTGGATGAACTTAAAAATACACATGTCAATATACAATTAGCTGATAATTCATTAAAAGTAATTGAGGATGTACTTGTAAAAGTTGACAAATTTGTTTTTCCTCTATATTTTTTGGTGGTTGATATGCCAAAGAATTGTAAAGTTTCTTTAATTTTAGGGAGACCATTCTTGGCCACAGGATGTGCTTTAATTGATATTTTAAAAAGTCAACTTAGTTTGTGTGTGAATGATGAAATAGTGGTGTTTAATATACACAAAATTTTGAAATTTCCTTTTGCTTATTATACATCCACTTGCTTTCAAATAGATACAATTGATGAAAGAATTTAACTGTGTTGATGATGATTCTTTGATATACTTTTTGGAAGATAGACCAAAGAGCAAAAATGGATTGATGATATAGGAAGAGTTGGATGAGCTAGTGATATGTGTAGATTGCATTGTATTTTTATAGGTAATTTTACATGTGTTCATTGATTAATTTGATTGTTTAGTGTGTGTGTTTAGGTGAAGAAATTGTGTTAGTTCATAAATATTTGTGTTTTAAGTGTTCTTTGGGTGAGAACATGTTTTGAACTTCAATTTTCTATATAAGAGGTGTTGTGATAAGTTTGTTAGTGTTTTAGGGTATTCAGAAGAGTTTTGGAGGAGACCCTAACTAAAACACAGTCCTACCATCGTGACAAAAACACTAACACAAGCCCACAATCGTGGGAAAAGCATCAATACAGGCCCACGTTCGTGGTAGAAGCTCGAGCGCAAGGTTACAATTGTGGGGAATTTTCCACGATCGTGACAGAGGGTAGACAAACCAGCCACAATTATGCACTAAGGGCTACGATCGTGGCCAACGAACAGACAAACTCAAGATCACTCTCAAATTCATGTTTTTAAGGAACATTTCAGGCCCCAAAAAGATACTAGAGTTACCATAATTGGAAAAGACTATATAAATATTAAGAGGTAACCCTAGAAATGTAACACCCCACTCCCGCAAGACCCGAACCCAACATCGATGGGTGATATCTGGGTCCGTGCCCCGCGAGGGTGGTGTGTTAGATCACTTAGTCAGTAAAAAACTCAGTATAATTTTTTTTACATCCAAATACACGAAAATCAGAAATCAATTCGGGCCTGCTTTATTTCATTCATAAACATTTTTAGTTTCATAACTCATCAGAGATTCATTAATCACTTGGGGCCCATTGTAAATACAAAACATTTAGACATAATGTCTTTACATTACAATGTAAACACATTTGTACAATCATTTATGAATATACAAATCTATACAAAAATAGGAAAATATAAATGCAGACGTCAACTGATCTCGACCTCTATCTCTTACTTGCATGCCGTAGTAAGTATACTCCCGTTTGTTTAACGGGGTATTCTTCTGAGTCCTGAAAAATATTTACAAATTTTGGGTGAGTTTTGCAAACTCAATAAATGACTATCATCGATGGCTCACCCAATCACGTAACACATAATTCACATCATTACACATTTCACACTTCACATTCAATACAATTTAATCACTCATATTATGCATATGTAGTGCACATGAGACCCACTTTTTATTTGTTATTTTGTTGTGACCGAGTACCTAAACTGTCTCGTATAGGGCTCATTGATAACTGTTCCATATAAGGCTCATTAAACGTTAAGCCTGAGACTCTAAATCACTTTTGAGCTCGAGGCTTTTTTTCACTCGTTGAGCTTTAAGCTTTGATCAGTGGCTACTCTGGTCACAATTGCCATTATATTTCATGCATTCATGAAATAAAATGCATCAATCACACATGATCACTTACTCACTTTCATATTTCATCAGACTTTAGTCCGATATTCCACATTTATGCTGAGAAACACTTTATGATCATGCTTTCATGTCATGAAGCATTTAGTTCATCACATTCACATACAATTAACACTTCAATATTACATTCAAGCATCAGAAACCTCAGACGTTCATTGTTCGAAATCACACAACAATTCACATCTCATTCATTATCACTTAAATCTTAACATAAGCGAAACAAACAATAAGACAAGACTATCTAGGTCTACTCACAATACGTTCCAATTTAGCATTTGCTTCCAATTTCTGAAGACGCCTAAATGTGGATGTTCTAACCTGCACAGTTCGTTTATGCAATACACATTTCACACACGTTACAACTTTGCACAATTATAATTGTTCAATAATTCACATGTATGAAAAGGATTATGTATAATGCATGTTCATGACAATCCTGGGTATCTTTCCTTTAATTTCATCAAAAAATTATTCCCATATCAAAACTTGTTGGGACCCGATCTCGGAACCAGACCCCAACCGAAACAAACGGAATCACAGATCGAAAATGAATCGAACACATGTACAAAACGTGAGCAAACTTATACTTGGAGAAAATGAAAGAAATTGAAAGCGAAACTAATTGGCTCGGAATCAAAGCAAACGTATCGCTGAAGGAAAAAACCTTAACTCCGACATTCAAAAATAAATATTTTGGAAACATCACGTTGGAAACCATAAGACTAAACCAATCCGAAACTGGTAGAAATTTTTTTTCTCATTCATTCCTTTTTCCCTTTATTCAATCTTATTCAAATCAAACAAAATCCATACAATTTCCCATTTTGGAAATTCATCCTCAATCAAATCTCAATTCATATAAATTCTTCTTATACAATTATATCCCATCGTTTTAAACTCTTACTTTTCATTTGCGATAAAACCTCACACGTGACAATATACCCACAAATCATACACACATAAGCACTTCAATAATTCAAATCTATCACATCAATCATCAAACCTCCTGTCCGGAATCCAAACGCAATTAATCACATTCATATTCACATATAGTACTTCAATATCCAAGGCACATGCACAATTCGATTCTATACACAATTCCATAATTCATTTACATCAAAGAAATACTGCTTACAAAATCTTAATGGCATTCCAAGCCATGTTATAACATCAATATCAAAATCCAAAATGCACAAGATACATAAATCCCAAAATTTTCAACATGTCTGAGATCTGAATCTTACAACAAATTAACTTAAAAGCCAATCATATACATAACGAACAGATGTCTAGACTTTCTTTCATCCGATCTCCATCTTGATACCTGGAGATGGGAATGAAAGAGGGGGGGTGAGCTTTACAGCTCGTGGATAACACGTTTATAATAAAAGATAAGCAAAACCTTGAAAACAGTTCACTTGTCTTAAAAAACTTTCATTGAGTTTATAAAACACATGCTTTCTAGGTTTTCAGCCAAAATTCATAAGTTGCAAATCATGAATGCATCAAACTTGATCAAACATAACATGAGCACATAGACATATCAGAATGGTTTGGGTAAGTCCAAATTCATGACGCACTACACAATTCCATCGAAATGGTCCCGTGTAGTGGTAGTTTCTTGAGGGAGTCCTTGAAGGAGCTCCGTTTCACTAGCGGGCAGGCGGGAGAAGCCTTTAACTTGGGTCAATATGCATATGACGGTTCTTGAGGGACTACCACAAACCCACATAACACATAGATTTCAAAATCTTGTAACTTGTTGCCCAAAATGACACTTTTCTTGAAAATTTGCTTATCATGTACTTGATGTATATCTTGAAAACCATTCTTGAAAACATGATTTCATAACATGCATCTTTTTCAAAATATCGCTCAAATCAGGTAACAAACATATAGCATATTTCACAAGTCATTCATAAACAATAATGCAACACTTATGATGCAAGTGAAATTAGAAAACTTCTTTAATTTAAAGAAAACAGTAGTAGCTTATTTAAATTATAAAAATGTACCCACCTGAATTCCATGCTTGAATACATGCTTAAAAGATGCCTCTCCTCTTGATCCCCTTGCCTTCCTTGATTTCCTTTATCAAATGCAAAATCCCATTCAATAAGAATACAAATTTGAGGACCCATAAATTCTAAAAACTCAAACTCTTCCAAAAGTCCAAACATTCGGGTCAATTTTCCATGATCACTCTGACTCCAAAATCATTCAATTTGTTTCAGAAATTCGAAAGTTATACTCCAAACATGTTGGGCCTATCCTTATGCTGAAACAATAATTTATACTAAACTTCCGACCAAAATTTAAAATTCTTAGAGATTGAATTTCAATTTCATTTCTCACAAAACATGTAGCTCTATGTCTCTAGTTTATAACGAATCAAAAATCACCTCATTTGCACATCTACGTCAAAAGTTATACCCAAAATATCAAAACATGTCTGTGCAGGAAAATGACCTCTTGCCACGGCGAAGGTTGAGCTCGTCGCGGCGAAGGTGCCCGCCCACGCCACGATGTGGGCACTCGTGCACTCCGCGTCGTGGGCACCTGCGCGCGCTGCAACGTGCGTGTCCATGAGCCTCCCGAAAACTGATTTTTCAAAATTCTTTGTAACACTCCACTCCCGTAAGACCTGAACCCGACATCGATAGTGATATCCGAGTCCATGCTCTACGAGGGTGGCGTGCTACATCACTCAGTCAAACCTTAATATACAATTTTTTTTGACTCCAACACAGACGCAACTGATCCCGACATTTTTTATCACTCACCAACGGTCGCTATACGCCCGTTGACTTACGAGGTATTCTTCTGAGTCCTGAAAAATAAGTGCAAATTTTGGGTGAGTTTTACGAAATCAATGAGTGAACATCATCGATGGTCCTCTCAATCTTTGCAACAACATCAATTTACCATTATATAATCGCATTGTTGCATATTGGATCACATTTCACAATTTGCATACATTTAGCTTTATTTCATAATGTACTTTCACAAAATTTCACATTTTCACATTCTCAGAAGTTCACATTCATACATTTCATATCGATACATGCATATGAGACTTACTTCCCATTTGTTATTCATTGGCTATGACCGAGTGCCTAACTGTCCCTTTATAAGGCTCATTAATATCTGTCCCTTACCCGATGATGGATATAGGACTCCTTATACGTTGAGCCTGAGGCTCTAAATCACGTATGAGCTCAAAGCTCATTTTCACACGTTGAGCTAAAAGCTCTGATCGGTCATACAAGACTCAGGCATATAACAATTTTTTCATAATTTCACATTTATGCTTATTGTCACATCAGTATAAGACATTTTGCCTTTCATGCAATCAAAAGCATTTCAAATCAAATGCATAAGACGTGTGCATGTAACATTTTCCCAATTTATTTCAGTGTTGTGACTGAGAGCCTGAAACTATCCCAATAAGGGCTCATTAATCATTGAGCTAGAGGCTCTAAAACTGTCCCAATAAGGGCTCATTAATCGTTGAGCCTGAGGCTCTGAAACTGTCCCAATAAGGGCTCATTAATCGTTGAGCCAGAGGCTCTGAATTACTGTGGGCTCGAGGCCCAAATATATACGTTGAGCTAAAAGCCCTAATCGGTGGCTGTTTCGGTCACAACTGTTATTTTCTGTTCATGCGTTAACGTAAGAACTGCCTATGCCACAATTTATCACATCATTTATGCACGTATGCATATAACACAATCAATTTGCCTATAGTTGGCACAATTTACGTTTATGTATCACAATCAATCACATGATTATAATTATCAAATGCATATGACCCCTTGCATGTAACACTTTTTCAATTATTTCGTTGTTGTGATCGAGCGCCTAAAACTGTCCCAATCTGGGCGCATTAATCGTTAAGCCTGAGGCTTTGAATCACTGTGAGCTCGAGGCCCAAATATGTTGAGCTTTAAGCTCTCGGTGGTTTCTCTGGTCACAATTGTTATTAACTAATCATGCATTCATGCATAAAATGCATATGCCACAATGAAACAATGCTAACAACACAATCAATCCCAAATAAGCACATTCGAACACATAGTTCACAATTAATCACACTGAAATCGTATATATCACTTCTATTCATATTTCAAACACGATACTTAGACAATATTGCACTTCTATGTCATGTTTTTCCAATACACCAAACCTTCTGTTCAGAATCCACAGTCAGACACAATCCCACCATTATTCTCCAAAGAATTATAAATAAGGAATTATAAGCAATTAATAATGGAGAAACCAACTAGGTCACTCACAATAGTTTCAGCGCTAACGTCTAGAAGTCCCGACAACGACGGTGGGCTGACGTTCCAAATGCGCCTCTATCACAATTCAAACACTCGTATTATTACACATTGCCCAATCAGAGCTATTTAATAATGCACATGTAGTAATTTAAAGATATATATTATGCACTTTTGTGACATTCCCGGCACTATCCCACAACCTCCAGTCATAGCCTTTCCTAAAATTCAGAAACTCAAATAGACAATGAAATCATTTAATCTGTTTCAGAAATCCAAAAGTTACTCTCTAAACATATATGAACTAAAACTTCTTTTCTTCATAAAACTTGTAGCCCCGTGACTCTAGTTTACACCAAATCACAAATCACCTTTATAGAATATCTGTACAAAGAGTTATGGTTTAAAAACCAAAACATATCTGTTAGGGAACAGTAACGGTTTAAAAACCAAAGCATTCCGTTAACCCATTTTACCACTTCTAACACATAATCCTCTCTTAACTAACATCAAAACATGTTTTATTCAGTTGATCAAGAGGGAAGATATTTATACTTACTTGATTGGCTTCAAAAACTTCAAAGATGTCTCAAAAACCCAATTTTTTTCTTCTCTTCTTCCTTTCCCACAATTTCCTCCTCTTTTCTCATTCACAAACCCTAATTTCTCCTTTTTATACCCTTAAAAAGGGTGAAAAACCCATCCTACCCCTTTCTTTAAACCCCAAGTCTTAAAACCTTATGTATCATGCCCAATTTGCCCTTATATCAATTCTTATAACCTTACTACTTCAATTCAGAAATTTAAACTCTTAGGGATTGAATTGAGATTCAAATCCTTCAGATTCGCACACTTTCATTGTTTCTTTCATGCCTATCAATTCTCATTTCAATCAATTCATATTCTTTGACTTTCATTAATCTCTCCAAATTTCAATGGCTCCAGATAGAAAAATTCCCAAATCATGTCGTTAATCTATGGTGTCAATTTAACAGTCATTTCTAGTACCGGAAATCTCATCGGTACTCACTTAACAAATTTTATGAAGAAAAACACATAACTCAATCCAATTAAATTTTTTCAAACCTAAAATTCTCAATTTTCACAAGCATTACACTGATAGACACATATGCCGGGAAAGGTCACGAGTGCATGTACAATCATATGCATTTGCAAAAATTACTGTTCATATCAATATAGAAGCCATTTTATGCATGAGTATGCCGAGACACGTGCACACTCACAATTCGACCCAAATTTTGATTTTATCCTTCTCATCGGTGATGGGATATTACAATCTTCGTCTACAATCTTTACATATCTCATTTTAGCCATAAATCATCATTCCTACTTCATTTCTAAACTCATTACAACCCCAAAATCATCCACAAATAACATAATCATTAACCTTAAAAACCAAACCTATGCTTTAACTCATTCGACAACTTCTAACACTTAATCCTCTCTTAACTAACATCAAAACATGTTTCATTCATCTAATCAAGGGAAAAGATGCTTATACTTACTTGATTTGGTTTCAAATTCTTCAAAATCTTCAAAGATCTCCAAACCCTAGCTTTCCCTTCTTCTCTTCTTCTCCCACGACTCCTTCTTCTTTTTCTTCTCATTCCCAAATTTCTTCTTCTAATTCATACTCTTAATGAGTGGGCAATGTCCATTTTGCCCTCCTATATAAGCCTTATAACTCTTAGACTTAAGTGTTATGCCCAAAATGCCCTTATATAATCTTATTACTTTAATACTTCAATTTAGAAATTGAAAATCTTAGGGAATGAATTGTGTTAGAGTAGTGCCCTAAAGGCAATCCCCTTTAGCGCTTTTTGTTCATAGTCATGTACAGACTTTATGAATAAATAAAGAAAGACATGTTTCATTTATTTGATGTTCTTTATGAATTGATATTGATCTTTAATCAAATTAATGATGTCCATGATATATGACATAGCATGAAAGAAATTATGATGTGATCATAATCCTAAGATTCCTATCATGTGCAATTATGTCAAGATTCTAAATTTTTCCTAGTCATAGGATTAATGAGGCTGGACATCATTAATCGGATGCACTAGCATATGTCATACTCCTTGATTGGATCAAGCGGTGGATCTCGAAACTGTAAATATGAGATATTTAGAGTTGACATATGGATGCTTACTAGTGGTAGTAAGTTCATTGGATGATTCGCCATGAGATCATCACATGGATTTAATGTCGTTGATAATCTCATCATAGCAATGGTGCAAGTATCCTTAGACTTGAGGTACTCGAGGATATCTTGGATATTGATCCTGCTTTGACTCCATTCCTTGTGGCCTTCGGAGGTTACTCATAGGATGGTGCTTGAGTACAGATTTGAGGTATTCAAGGTAATTGAGTAGCCAATAAAGGATTCATCACTTCGTGAGAATGTAAGAGATACCCTGGCCTCTTGTCAGGATCATTACTTTAAGTCTCTGGCCAGAGCATGACTATGTCATGAAGAGTGTCTTCATGGACATATAAAGTAATGAGTCCTCAGACAGGAACTGATTTCACTTGGGCTAGACTTAGTCTAGCAAGAGTTGACATATTAGCCATACTCATAACCAAGTGGGGTATAGGATGTTGAAAGGACGAATTGCACAGTAATTGTCTATGGAAGGGTTCGTGATCTGGTTCGTGATGAATTCATCAAACCGATTACTTTCCGGTCAATTGGGGGTCATGATGTGTTGCTAGATACCGCTCATGACTTGCTCAGATTAATTGTTAATCTAAGTGGCCAAAATAATCGGGAACCTAAAGGGTCACACGCATAAGAGTGACTCAGAGAATCTGTAAAATAGTAATTGGACAGAGTTCCAATTATGGAGAGCATTCGGATTAAATGGATCCCGATGGGATTGGGATATGTCCCGATGAGATCGCGACATCAATATTGCTAAGAAAGGTTTCCGGAGCTATTTCAAAGATCGGGGCCGATGGCCGGTAGGACCGACCCCAGTTGGACTGGACCTTATCAATTATATTCTAATTAATTAATTAAGTAATTAATTAATTAATTATTATATATATAGCCACCTTGCACGTTGGTTTTGGGAGAAGGTAAGAGATAATGGTTTGAAAAGTCAAACCTTATACTTTAATCATTAATTAAATGAAAGGCCATTAAGTCACCATTTGTCCTAGCTTATGGAAGTATTTTAAAAGGTTAAAAATACTTATAAGGTGGCTTAGTGGTGATGGTCGAGATGATACCCTTTAGGGTTTGAAGAAAGAGTTTCCTTAAGTTGTAAGGAAAGTTTGAAAGGTGATTTTTCAAGTCTTCTTTCTTCATTATCATCGTTACTTCTCTTCTCCAAGGCAAGGGCCAACGTGAATCTCAAGCTCTTCAGGACAGAGGTAAGCTCTAGCAGGCTTTATTCTGTTCTAGCTATTCCCGGGTCAAAAGGGTTTGTCCCGGTTAGGTTTTCTGATCTCTGCGTGGATACCTTTAGAGATAGTCTCTATTGGCTATTCAGGTTTGAGTTTTCATACCGACACCGGGATCCTGGGTTTCGGGAAGGTCCCGGGGATAAAATTTTTTTGTTTTCGCTGCTGGAACATGTGATGTTCCTCCCGGGATTTTCCTACAAATTGAAATTCGATTCCTTCAGATAACTTGTATTCCCATGTCTCTAATTTATTTAGAAACAAGAATCAACTTAATTGGATCTCTACAGATCAAGATATCATTAAAATACCTAAACATGTTCAGAAAAAATGTCCAACTCAAACTCTATAATCAAACCTCTCACTTTTATTTTTTATTTTTTGGTCAAAAAGAAGAAATTCATTACTAAGAAAATGAATACAAGTTCAGAATACAACCAGAAAGTACAACAACAATACACAACAGAGAACTAAGAGCTATAGTATCTCTAACCTATCACTGCAACTTATCAAGAATCATGGAGGAGCTGGTAATCCATCACGACTAAGAATGCCAACCAAAGAAGATGGAGGTAATAAGACCCAATTACCCAAGCACATCTTCTTCCGGGCTTGCTTGGCTAACCAATCAGCTGCTCTGTTAGCTTCACGAGTTATTAGAACAAAATCAATACCCTGTAAATGTTGTAACCTGTACAGTATATCAGAAATGTATGGAAATATTCTCCATTTTCCATTCCCTTTATTCTTAAGAAGTTTAGTATAAAGAATGTGAGAATCCATCTCAATCTGGACATTATTATAGCCTTTTTGCTCTAGGAGATTCACTCCTTCCCATACAGCTTTAGCTTCAACCTCTAGAGCTGAACCTGACCTCCAAGCTGAAGCTAGACCATTAATAACACGACCATCAGCATCCCGTAGGACAACAGCCCAACCCGCAGTCCCATTTTTAAAAGATCCATCACAATTCAATTTCAGAAATCCCGTAGCTGGCTTAATCCAATGCTCCTGCTTAGATTGTATCCTATGCATACCATTCAACACCCTCATATGTCGATACTCATGCAACAACACATAACTTTTCTCAATACACCTCTTTGGATCTGGTTTACTCTGTTTAAACACCACATTGCACCTTTGTTTCAAAATATTCCACAACAAAACCGCAATTAACCCAAAATGTTTTTTACCAATTGTTGTCTCCTTAAAAGAAGCTACCATATCCATGATCCATGCATCTAAAGTAGATAACCCTTCTCTTATGATCTTTAACCCAAATGCATTACCAAACCAAACACATTGTACCCAAGAACACAATAAAAACATGTGTTCAAGTGTCTCAGCTTCACAGAAACAGATAGGACACAATTCATCTATGATAACTTTTTTCCTAACCAAATTTGAGTTAGTAGGCAGTAAATTGCGAATAGCTTTCCAAAGAAATACCTGAATCTTTGGTGGAAGAGGAAGTTGCCAAATCCATTTCCAAAGGGACTTGTCCACTGAATGAGAAGACTCTGCATGCCTAGTGGTGGAAATGCCAGCAGCTTGCTTCAAGACTTGATATCCTACCTTGACTGAAAAAAAACCATTTTCTGCTAGTGGCCAAATATATCTATCTTGTGAACCCTTACCACACAAAGGAATGGACTGAATCATACTCTGCTGTTCAGTAGTAAAGAAATCTCTCATATCCTCCAGCTGCCACTTGCCCTCTTGAGCATTAATCAGTTCAGCTACTGTCGTAGGAGCACTAGCAGGAAGGCCATCAGGTTTATCCATTGCCAAACCCTGTATCCATGGATCTTCCCAAATATGAATGCTTCTGCCATCCACAACTTGCCATTGGATATGTTGTTTCAGAAAGTCCCGCCCTTCCAATATACTAGACCAGATCTAGGAAGCCCTCAAACCTTTCTTATCCTGCAAACAAGAAGTTTTAGGAAAATATAGTCCTTTCAGTACCCTTGCCTATAGTGCATTCGGAGATGAAAATAATCTCCAACACTGTCGTGCCAATAGAGCAATATTCAACAAATGCATATCCTTAAAACCCATGCCTCCAACACTTTTACTCACTGTCATTTTAATCTAGCTAGCCCAATGGATCTGATGTTCATTATCCTTCTATCCCTACCAATAATCAGCCAGTATAGCATTAATGTCATCACAGATGGTTTTAGGAAACTTAAGACACTGCATCAGATAGATAGGCATAGCACAAGCAACGGCTTTGATGAGAACCTCCCTACCTCCTAACCTCTCACTTTTATTCAATCAATCTTTTTCAAATTAATCTCAAAAATCACAAATTTTCATGGAGATATAAAAGATGTATTAGGAATCTAACGCTTCAAAAATTGGATTAATCGGATGTCGGACGGAAAAGTTAGAAGCAAAGGAACGGACAAGGGTCGGATCACCCTAAACAGTAACAACAACTTGTAAAAATCTTAACTTCCTATTCCATGGTCCAAAAATTCCATACTTTACATCAATGGAAAGATCAAAACACAATCTAAAACTTTCATAAAGCACTTAAAGGCAATTTCAACCTCTAACTAGGTCAATTTTTCAATCAAAGTCTCTGCCAGAATTTGTCATCCTAAAACAACATCCAAACTTCCAAATTTCATATCTTCCAAATTCCACGACCAGAAATAACATATTATACATCATTGAAAAGCTAGGAAAATCTTCTATGACTTTCATGTAGATCACTTAACTCAATTAAGACCACATCAGTGCATAATTTGCCTCAAATCACAGTACACCTAAATGTACACTTATGGACATTTTCACAAAACAAAGCAAAATAATACTTAACTTTGACTGATCATAACTTTCACTCACGATATCGAAAAATATCAAACTTTATGGCGACAGAAAGCTCTCAACAAAAACTACAAGTTTCATGCAGATTATTTTCTCAAATTCTGTCTAAATCAAAAAGTCAACTCTCTACTCCAAAAAGTCAAACTTTCTCAATTCTTCATATTCTCACACTTTTTCTCTTTATTTCTTGATTTTTAACTTCCATTTAAAACAATGTATTCACTATCAATTTCATTTAAACTCAAAACCATACTTTAGACCATAATTAATCATAATCATTAATAACCTATCATAATCTCATATAATAATTCATATTCTTGACTCTTCTTTTTCTTTGCACACAAATAAGTCACCATAAGTTTCCTCATTTAATGCCACTTTATAATTAAAAAATTATAAGAAAATTATGGGTCCAACAAAACTCATCTAATTATAATTTTATACTTAGGTTTATATCTCAATAAAATCATTAAATCACAATTCATAATTCATTGAATCACTTTCAGGTTTTTCCAAGATACCCCTTTCAGGATACTGTTCACATTCAATCAGAAGGTGAAAATGGAGTAATTTGGTCAAACTCTCTTATAGAAAAGTGTTCCTATATGTCTTATCTTTCCATTGACACCAAAATCACTCAATTTGGTTCAATAATTTGGATGATATACCTCAAACATTATCGGGTTATCCATATTCAAAAACAATGTACCATACACAACTTCCATTCAAAAATTCAACATCTTAGAGGACGAATCACAATTCAAATTTTCATATGATTTGTATCTCTATTTCTCTAGTTTACTCCAAATAAAAAATCATCTCATTTTTAATCCTATAGATCCAAATATTATCAAAATACTGAGGGGTGTTCAGTAATACAACTCAAGTTCATACCATTCCAACATATTGTCTCAATTTCGTTCAATCAATCTTCTCACATCAATTCAGAATGCTACAAATTTTTATGGCGAGGTAAACTTCTTACGAATCCAATGTTTCAAAAATCAGGTCATTTGAAAGTCGAATGAAGAAATTATAGCCAAAAAACTATTAGATGTTCATCAGCCTCTCAAAACTTCAAAGTCACTATCGTGCAACTACACGATAGCGATTTTCGTTATCAAAACACCAAAGTTGCTGTCGTGTTTTTACACTACAGTGCTTTTTGGCTAACCCTCAAAGTCATCCTCATGTTTTTGCACGACAATGCTTTTGGCTTAAAGTCTTAGCATGACTGTGCTTTTCCACTTCTTCTTCTTTACCGATATCCCAATTTCTAAACTTCATAACTTTTGATCCAAAAATCCTAATTTTACAAATTTTATATCAGTGGAAAGCTAAAAGAAAGATCTAAAACTTTCTTGAAGATAATTTCATCAAAATCTGCCTAGATCAATGCAAAAAATTCATGAAAGTTCAGATCAAAAATCCAACTCTCCACTGTTCATACTAAAAAAATTTCCAAACTTCCACTTTTCAAAATCCAATACTTCAATTTTTATTCTAGTCATTTATACTCCTTTTCAATCAACTCATTCACCATAAACTTCACAGTACCCTTAATGTTGGACCCCGAATTTTCTTAAAATTTTTGAATTATAAGGTGGCATTAAATGAGGAAACTTATGGTGACTTATTTATGTGTCAAAAAAACGAAGAGTCAAGAATATGAATTATTAAATGAGATTAAGATAGGTTATTAATGATTATGATTAATTATGGTCTAAAGTGTTGTTTTGAGTTTGAATAAAATTGATAGTGAATACATTGTTTTAAATGGAAGTTGAAAAGCATGAAATAAATAGTGAAAGTGTGAGAATTTGAAGAATTAAGAAAGTTGACTTTTTGGTCATAGAGAGTTGACTTTTTGATTTAGACAGAATTTGAGAAATTGATCTTCATGAAACTTGTAGAATATGTTGAAATCTTTTTGTCGCTATAAAGTTTGATATTTTTCAATATCGGGATTGAAAGTTGTGATTTTTCGAAGTTAAGGCCATGTTACTTTGTTTTTAAAAGTGTTAGTTAAGGGTAATTTTTGTGTGTACTGCTTTGAGGCCTATTTCTGTACTGATGTGTTTGAATTGGGTTAAATGGCCTACATGAAAGTCATAGAAGATTTTTTTAGTTTTTCAATGATGTATTATATGTTATTTGTGGATGTAAGAATTGAAAGATATGAAATTTTAAAGTTTGGATGTGGTATGGGTTGACTAATATTCTGGTAGAATCTTTGACTGAAACATTGACCTAGTTAGAGGTTGAATTTGAAATTAAGTTCTTCATGAAAGTGTTAGATTATGTTTTAATCTTTCCATTGATGTATAGTATACAATTTTTGGACCATGGAATGTGAAGTTATGATTTTTGGAAGTTTCTGTTATTGTTTAGCATGATTATTAGTGGATAGAATCTTTGATTGGAAATTTGACTTCCTTAGAGGCCAAATTGATTTTTCTGTCCTTCATGAAAGTTGTAGATGGCTTTCTGATATTTGCATTGATATAAGATATGACATGTTTGGACTTTGGAGTTGAAAGATAGAATTTTTCAAATTTGAGTCTTTGTTTAGGGATTGATTTTTTGGACAGAATGTTTGATTGGATTTTTGACCCCTTTAGAGATGGAATTGATTTTCGAGTTTTTCATGGAAGTTGTAGAGATTCCTTGGATCTTTCTATATATATATATATATATATATATATCTATATATATATATATATATATATATATATATATATATATATATATATATATATATATCTACCTATATGAAAAATCCTTTTGTTTTTTCTATCCTCCTCCCCTAATCCGACCCTTGTTCAATCTTTTGTTTATAACTTTTCTGTCCAACATCCGATTGATTTATTTTTTGAAGCGTTGGATTCTTAAGAAAATTATCTTCATCAGAATGGGAAATTTATAATTTTTGAGATTAAATTGAAAGATATTGATTTAATCAAGTGAGAGGGAAAATTTTTTGAACATGGTTCAATATTTTGAGAAATTCTTGATTTGTGGAGATCCGATTGAATTGATTCTTAAGGAAAAATAAAATAGAAACATGGGGTTGCAAGTCATAAGAAGGAATTGAATTTCAATTTAGCCCCTAAGACTTTCAATTTCTGAATTAATGTTCAGATTAGTGTTCAGTCTTGGATTAGAGAAATCTAAAAGTATTTTTGGCCATAACTTTTGCTCTAGTCATCCAAATGAGTGATTCTTGATTTGGATTAAACTAGAAAAATAGGGCTACAATTTGTCTGAAGAAAGTGAATTTTAATTCAACCTCTAAGATTATCAATTTTTGGATAAAAGTAAAGCACTGGAAAATATTTTAGCATATGAATAACCTGAAATGTTTGGAGCATAACTTTTGACGTAGTGCACCAAATTAAATTGGTGGAGTTATGAAATTGAGACAATAAGAAACATTTCTATTGAAGGAATTTTTATATAGAAGGAAGTTTCAACAAATTCCTTTAATTTGATGGTTAGAAAATTGTCCTAAAGTAAACATGACTTAAAATGAATATAAAGGGAAAATTGGGAAGACTACTTCAAGAGTTAAGTTATAAGGCACATATGTAAGGGCTTATTGGTCTTTTGGCCTTCATTTAATGACATGGCAACATGGTTGTCGTGTAAGAGGAGAGGAAGCACGACTTAGAGGAGAAAAAGAACAAAATGAAAGGAAGAGAAGAGTGAAGCTTATGGATGGGAGAAAGGGAAAGAGAAAAAGAGAGAAAGCCTAGGGTTTTCGATTTTTCTAAGGTTTCAAGCACGGTTTTGAGAGGATTTAAGGGGGGAAAGGTGGAGGATGAGGAAAGCTTCCTTCCTAGGCAAGAAAAATTCGAAAATAGAGAAGAAATAAGGTAAGAGAAATTTTTACCTTGTTAAATTTTGATGAGATTTTGGTTTTTTTGGCTTAAGATTAGTATGGGTTTGTGATTTCTCAAGTCAATTTTGGTGATTGCATGGTTTAATTGATTCAATTTTGGATGTTTAATTAATTAGGATTTATGCTATTGAATTAGGAAAAATTGAGGAAAGGCTTTGGAGAATTGATGTTTGGGACAAGTTTCTAGCAAGGAAATGAGGTGGGTAATATGTTTATTTTTCGAATTATAAGTTAATTATGAAATTTTCAAAAATTCAAGAAATGAAATGTTTTACAAAATTATTATTTATGTTTTCGAAAAATAAAGAAAGGACGTATTGAATTGTACTATTTTTGAATGTTTTGAAAATTTTGTTTCAAGTTTTAAATTGTTTTGATAAATTAAGAAATTTAGAGATTATGGAAATTGATTACAAAGGTTAGATTTATTGTTTCAAGTGATTTGATAAATTGGTAAAAATTTCTGGAATTCATTATGCGTGAAGGTTTTGTTACTTATGAAAATTGATACATTTGTTCATTTATTTATTTATGAACGATTTTGATCAATTATCAAAAGTATTGCATACTTTGTTTATGAATTGTTATGAATCGAATATATTTTAGAATTGTTATGAAATTGATTGATGAATTGTGGTTTGCTATTTGACATGTGTATGGTGAATTGCTATATGAAAGTATGTGCAATTGTGAATATTAATGTGTCTAGTATGACACGATATGAAAGCAAGTTTTCGAAATGTGCCTTCGGGCAATTCGTTTTTTTAGTATGAATTTATGTGTTATGTGGGTTTGGTTAGGTCCCATAAGTTGAGTCAGTGCATTGTCTTTTTTTAAAGGCTTCTCCCGTTTGCCCACTAGTGGCACTAGAGCTTCGATTTCGGACCCCCATAAGTTCACGGTTACACTAGATCGCTATACGGGAAAGTGTAGTACGTTCTGTTCATGACTGTACAGGACCACTATGCAAAAATGTGCAATACGTTCCGTTTTGGACCGACCCAAACCATTCTGATGTGTTTGTGTGTTTTTGATTTTGTTTATATTTGTGATGCATACATGTGTTCAATTTGTTCGTGAACTGTGAAGAATTTGAGGATTTTGAGAAAAGATCAATTGAGGCTTTTCTGTCGTGAAATTATTTTGAAATTGATTATGATTGATTTAAAAAGTTTGAAAATGAAACTTTGATAAATTTTCGAATGTAAAATGTTTATAAATGGCAAACTGCTTGAAAAATGATTTTTGATTATTTTTCGATTTATAAACATATTATCCATGAGCTATAAGCTCACCCCCCTTTCATCCCTATCTCCAGGTACCGAGCAGGAGATCGGATGAAAGAAAGCCAAGATTTTTGTTTGATTTTGTTTAGTTTGTGTTTTTGTGTATTTTGGAATTTGGTTTTGGCTTTATAAATGGATTGGAATGCCATTAAGGTTTTGTAAGCAATTATTTATGATATGTATGAATTATGATTTTGTATAAGGACGTGAATGGTAGAGTAGTGTATGATGATTTATGAATTTGTGGATGGTTATGAAATCATGTATTAAATTGATTTAAGAATGTGATTTGGATATGTATAGATATGGATGAATGTGTATGATGATGGGATATGAATTGTGATTGTGTATAAATATGATTGGTTTGGGTTTTGGATTGAATTGTGAAATTGTACATGGAATTGAGATATATGATTATGAATTGAATATGATTGTGTTTTGGATTCCGGACGAGAGGTCCTATGATTCTGAGTTTTGACTGAAAATTTTAGAAGTGAGTTTTAAAACCATTTGCAGGTTTGGGTTTTGGAAAATACAACCGTTATGCTGCCCAAATTTTGTTATATGGCTATCTGTGAGAGTTTTTTATGGAAAAAAGAAAGAATAAGAATAAGATAGATGTTGGTTTTAAAGATGAGATTGAGATACTGCATGTTAAGACGCTTAATATGAATTGAGATTTATATAAGGATTAATTTCCAAAAGTGGAAATTATATTGTTTTGATTTGTATAAGATTGAATATAGATGAATTAAATAAAAGAAATGACAAACAAAGAAAGAAAAATTATACCGGATTGGATTAGTTTAGTCTTATGGTTTCCAACGTGATGTTTTCATTAAGATACACGTTCTCGGATGTCGAATCCGCTTTAGAATTGCTTCCGCTTTATGATTTGATTGAACCGTTTCGATTCGTTTTCGATTCTTACGTCTTTTGTTTTGTTTTGCGACCTTTCGATTCCTTTGGTTTCCACTTTTTGCGTTCTTTAGTTTTCTTCCTCGCTTTATGATTTCAAGATCTGTTAGAAGGAAGATTGTGTTTTAAGTGGAGTCAAATTCTGGAATTTTTGCAGACTCCAGATTTCATCCTTAAGCGTGCCCACGCCTAGTCTTTGAATTCCTTAAGCGTGCCCACGCCTAGTCTCTGAATTTCTTGGGCGTGCCCTTGCCTAGTCTTCAAATTTCTACAGATTGGGAATTCTGGATTTTCTTTCCTTCTTTCGCCCGATTTGTGATCCAATTTGTTTTTCGCTTGCTTCCGCTACTTTGTTTTCCATTTTATGTTTTGAGCAAGAGTCCTTGTTTTCGTTTCATTTTTTGTTTTTTTTTTCAGTTTGGGTCTGGTTCCGAAATCGGGTCCCAACACTTAAATAAACAAGTTTACTCAAAAATCTCAAAATTATCAAAAACTAAATATCAATTATTCACTCTTCATATTCTGCATTTTACATTCTCTGCACTTTCTTAACTCTCTTCCTCTAACTATCATTTACACAATCTTTCTCACTTCAGACCATCATCTTACAATTATTTTTCAACTCAAAAACTATTCTTTTAGTTATCTCTAAACACTCACATATTCACGTACACTCATATAAATATATATATTCACAGTGAAGAGAAACAAAGTATATCATAATATCATCCTTTTCACATTCTCTATTTTTCTTCTCAACTTTCATTTAAACACTCGTTCTCATCTCAAACCATTATTTTACAACTACCTTTCAACTCAAAAATCACTTTTTTATCATCTCCAAGAAACTCATCCACTCACGTATAAAAAAGCATATATATAAACATGTACAGTGAAAAATAGAGCATGAAAACATATCACCTTTTTCATACTACAATTTTTATACTAATCCCATACATCATTTCATTTCTATTTCAAGATTCCATCTGTGATCCACAATATGGTGGTAAGTTGCCTTATCCTCAAAGATTGCAACAACAACAATTAGATAACAAGTTTGAAAGTTTTCTTAATTTATTTAAACAATTACATTGGTTGAAGCAATAGTAAAATGCCTTCTTATGTTATATTCTTGAAATATCTTTTGTCAAATAAGAAGAATCTAGAGGAATTTTCAACTATCAAACTAATTGAGTAGACATCTATGCTCTTGCAATATGACATGCCGTAAAAGATGGAAGATCTAGGGAGTTATACTATTCCTATCTCTATTGGTAACATATATTTTGATATATATTTGTGTGATTTAGGAGCAAGTATTAACTTGATGTCTCTTTCCATTTACAATAGATTAGGCTTGGATGAACTGAAAAATACACATGTCAAATTGATGATTCTACAACAATTATTGCAAAGTTGGATGCTTTGGCTAAGAAAATCAAGGGTTTAAGGATGCCAAAATGCGATTTTTGTGGGGAAGGAAATTTGAATCAAAAGTGTCAATAAAGTAGTCACTTTAACAATGTTCAATCTATTGAAAGTACTAACTTTGTTGTTGGAAATTTTAGAACAAATAATCCTTATAGTAACTCTTACAACTCCAGTTGGAAGAACCATCCAAATTTTTTTAAAGCAATAACAAAAATTGACCTCCCCCACAAACCATCCATCAACCTCCTGGTTTTCAACAGCTGACAAGAAATTAATTCTAAAAAAGCCCTCAAAACACTTACCCTAACCAAAACTTCCTTCATTAGTGAATTAAGAGGATTTATGCAAAACATCCAAACTTTCATGAATGAGACAAAGCCAGCCTTAAGAAATCAAGAAGCTTCCATCCGAAACTTAGAAACTCAAATGGGTTAACTAGCAAACCAAATATCTGGTAGGAATCTAGGTCCCTAGTAACACTTAGGAAAATCCTAGAGAGCAACTTCACGCCATTGAGGTGAGTGATGAGAGAAATAATAAAAAACCATACCTGCGTAAGTCAAAAATACTCCTGCCTCTATGAATGTTGATCCAACACCTACCCTTAGACAATTTAAAGTTGAGCCTTTTTCAAATCATTATCAAAGGAAACAAAACGGGGAGGAAGTGAAAGACAAAAGAAAAGAAAAGCTGGGAGAAACTAGCAAAGCAAGGAAAGGTAAAGAGATTAAAGATTCCTTCTACGATCCACAACATGGAGGTAAGTTGCCCTATCCTCAAAGATTACAACAATAGCAATTGAATAAAAAGTTTGAAACTTTTGTTGATTTCTTTAAGTAATTACACATTAACATTCATTTGGTTGAAGCAATAGCTCAAATGCCTTTTCATGCTAAGTTCTTGAAACATCTTTTCTTAAAAGAAAAGAAGTTAGAGGAATTGTCAACTGTCGAGCTAACTAAGGAGACATCCATGCTCTTGCAATATGACATGCTACAAAAGATGTAAGCTCCAAAGAGTTATAATATTCCTATCTCTATTAGTGATGCATATTTTGATAGATGTTCGTGCGATTTAGGAGTAAGTATTAACTTGATGCCTCTTTCCATTCATTATAGATTAGGCTTGGATGAACTTAAAAATACACGTGTCAATATACAATTAGCTGATAATTCATTAAAAGTAATTGGGGATGTACTTGTAAAAGTTGACAAATTTGTTTTTCCTATGCATTTTTTGTTGGTTGACATGCCAAAGAATTGTAAAGTTCCTTTAATTTTAAGGAGACCATTCTTGGCCACAGGATGTGCTTTAATTGATATTTAAAAAAGTCAACTTATTTTGTGTGTGAATGATGAAATAGTGGTGTTTAATATACACAACATTTTGAAATTTCGTTCTGCTTATTATACATCCACTTGCTTTCAAATAGATACAATTGATGAAAGAACTTAATTGTGTTGATGATGATTCTTTGATATACTTTTTGGAAGATAGACCAAAGAGCAAAAATGGATTGATGATATAGGAAGAGTTGGATGAGCTAGTGATAGGTGTAGATTGCATTGTATTTTTATAGGTAATTTTACATGTGTTCAGTGATTAATTTGATTGTTTAGTGTGTGTGTTTAGGTGAAGAAATTGTGTTAGTTCATAAATATTTGTGTTTTAAGTGTTCTTTGGGTGAGAACATGTTTTTGAACTTCAATTTTATATATTAGAGGTGTTGTGATAAGTTTGTTAGTGTTTTAGGGTATTCAGAAGAGTTATGGGGGAGGTCCAAACCAAAGGATAGTCCTACCATCGTGACAAAAACAATAACACAGGCCTACAATCGTGGCAAAAGCATCAATACAGGCCCATGTTCGTGGCAGAAACTCGAGCACAAGGTCATAATTGTGGAAAATTTTCCATGATCGTGATAGAGGGTAGACAAACCAGCCACAATTTTGCACTAAGGGCCACGATCGTGGCCAGCGCTTAGACAGACGTGAGATCACTCTCAAATTCGAGTTTTTAAGAAACATTTCAGACCCCGAAAAGACACTAGAGTTACCTTAATTAGAAAAGACAATAAAAATATGAAGAGGTAACCCTAGAAATGTAGCACCTCACTCCCGCAAGACCCAAACCTGACATCGATGGGTGATATCTGGGTCTGTACCCCGCGAGGGTGATGTGCTAGATCACTTAGTCAGTCAAAAACTCAGTATAATTACTTTTTTACATCCAAATACACGAAAATCAGAAATCAATTCGCGCCCGCTTTATTTCATTCATAAACGTTTTCAGTTACACAACTCATTAGAGATTCACTAATCACTTGGGGCCCATTGTAAATACAAAACATTTAGACATAATGTCTTTACATTACAACGTAAACACATTAGTACAATCATTTCTAAATATACAAATTTATACAAAAATGGGAAAATACAAATGCAGACGCCAACTGATCCTGACCTTTATCTCTTACTTGCATGCCGTAGTAAATATACTCCTGTTTGTTTAACGGGATATTCTTCTGAGTCCTAAAAAATATTTGCAAATTTTGGGTGAGTTTTGCGAACTCAATAAGTGACTATCATCAATGGCTCACCCAATCATATAACACATAATTCACATCATTACACAATTCACATTTCACACTTCACATTCAATACAATTTAATCACTCATATTATGCATATGCAGTGCACATGAGACCCACTTTCCATTTGTTACTTTGTTGTGATCGAGTGCAAAAATTGTCCAGTATAGGGCTCATTAATAACTGTCCCATATAAGCCTCATTAAACGTTGAGTCTGAGGTTCTGAATCACTTTTGAGCTCAAGGCTCTTTTTCACTCATTGAACTTTAAGCTCTAATCGGTGGCTACTCTAGTCACAACTGCCATTATGTTTCATGAATTAATGAAATGAAATGCATCAATCACATATGATCACTTATTCACTTTCATATATCATCGGACTTTAGTCCAGCATTCCACATTTATGTTGAGAAACACTTTATGATCATGCCTTCATGTCATGAAGCATTTAGTTCATCACATTCACATACAATTAGCACTTCAATATTACATTCAAGCATCAAAAACCTCGGACCTTCATTGTTCGAAATCTCATAATCAATTCATATCTCATTCATAATCACTTAAGTCATAACATAAATGAAACAAACAATAAGGTAAGACCATCTAGGTCTACTTACAGTACGCTTCAGTTTAGCATTCGCTTTCAATTTCTGGAAACTCCCGAATGTGGACGTTCTAACCTACACAATTCATTTATGCAATACATATTTCACACACATTACAACTTTGCACAATTATAATTGTTCAATAATGCACATGTATGAAAAGGATTATGTATAATGCATGTTCATGACAATCCCGGGTATCTTTTCCTTAATTTCATCACAAAATCATTCCCATATCAAAACTTTTCTAAGTATAATTTTATTATTAGGTTTATACCTCAATAAAATCATTAAATCACAATTCAGAATTCATTGAATCACTTTTAGGTTTTTTCAAGACACCCCTTTCGGGTCTACTGTTCACATTCAATCAGAAGTTGAAAATAAGGTAATTTGCTATAAAAAAGTGTTCCTCTATGTCTTATATTTCCATTGACACCAAAATCACTCAATTTGGTTTAGTAATTTGGATGATATGCCTCAAGCATTATCGGGTTATCCATATTCAAAAACAATATACTATACTTAACTTCCATCCAGAAATTCAACATTTAAAGGCTGAATCACAATTCAAAATTTTCATATGATTTGTAGCCCTATTTCTCTAGTTTACTCCAAATAAAAAATGATCTCATTTTTAATTCTATAGATCCAGATATGATCAAAATACTGAGGGTTGTTCAGTAAAACAACACCAATTCATACCATTCCAATAGATACTCTCACTTTCGTTCAATCAATCTTTCTCACTTAAATTCAGAATGCTAAAAAATTTTATTATGATGTAGAAAAATGTCTTACAAATCCAATGCTTCAAAAATCAGGTCATTTGAAGGTCGGATGAAAAAGTTATATGCAAACACCTATCGGATGTTCATCAGCCTCTCAAAACTTCAAAGTCGCTATCGTGTAACTACACGATAGTGATTTTTGCTATCAAAACTCCAAAGTTGCTGTCATTTTTTTGCAGGACGGTGCTTTTTGGCTAACCCTCAAAGTCACCCGCATGCTTTTACACGATGGTGCTTTTGGCCGAAAGTCTTAACATGACGTTGCTTTTCCACTTCTTCTTCTTTACTGATATCCCAATTTCTAAACTCCATAACTTTTGATCTAAAACTTTAAATTTAACAAATTTTATATCAATGGAAAGCTAAAAGAAAGATATACAACTTTTATGAAGATAATTTTGTCAAAATCTGACTAGATAAATGCAGAAAATTCATGAAATGTTAGATCAAAAATCCAACTCTCCACTGTTCATACTCAGAAAATTTCCAGACTTCCACTTTCCAAAATCCAACACTTCAATTTTTATTCTACTCATTTCCGCTCCTTTTCAATCAACTCATTCACCATAAACTTCACAGTACCCATAAATATACAAGTTTACTCAAAAATCTCAAAATCATCAAAAACAAAATATCAATTATTCACTCTTCATATTCTGCATTTTACAGTCTCTGCACTTTCTTAACTCTCTTCCTCTAACTATCATTTATACAATCTTTCTCACTTCAGACCATCATCTTACAATTGTTTTTCAACTCAAAAACCATTCTTTTAGTTATCTCTAAACACTCACATATTCACGTACACTCATATATATATATATATATATATATATTCACAGTGAGAGAAACAGAGTATATCATAATATCATCATTTTCACATTTTCTATTTTTCTTCTCAACTTTCATTTAAACACTCATTCTCATCTCAAACCATTATTTTACAACTACCCATCAACTCAAACACCACTTTTTTTTATCATCTCCAAGAAACTCATCCACTCACGTATACACATGCATATATATAAACATGTATTGTGAAAAACAGAGCGTGACAACGTATCACCTTTTTTATACTACAATTTTTATACTAATCCCATACACCATTTCATTTCTATTTCAAACTTCAAAAATCATTTCTACCTCACCTAATCACTAATAATCCATCAAATACTAAATAACACTATATCTATCTTTTTTTTCATCCCATTTTCACAGTAGCCATGTATATACACGAAAATTCCATGTTCATGCGGATGATAGTAATTCATTAAATTTATTTCATAAATCTATAACTCTAAATGATTTATTCAATACTTGTTAAAAACTCCAAGATCTTCAAAATCTCACTCAACCCTAGCTCCCAAGCATCCCACGTTCTTCATTTTCTAAAAGTGGTAGGGTTGGGTTCTTAAATGACAAAGTGAAGAAGAAGAAGATGATAGCAAAGTGATGGTGGTAAATGGAGGCAAGAACAAGCTCAAACATTGGTGAGGTGAGAAGAGAATGTTGTAGATGAAGAAGATGAGTAGATAAATTACAAGAGATGAGAGTAAGTGAGTAAGGTAAAAGCCAATTAAAATGAGATAGTGTTTAATTTTTGAACAATTTCGTGGGTTATAGCATAAGGTGTGATCACATGTCCCCTTTTTGTGGTCTCTCTTAAGTCTTTTATTAACTAGTCCATTTGTCTCCAATTCTTACTCCAATTACCTCCCAATTTTCAATGAAACTTATCAATAATTCATAAAGTCATTTATAAAAAATTTCCATTGTCATTGGACATTAATTTCTACTACCTTTTTTAACAATTATTTTGCCACTTGGCATTTTTTTTAGTCTAAAATTACCCCAAATTTTCAAAAAATTTCCTAAAATTCTCCAAAATTTCTAAATCAACCATTTCACTTTCCAAATCAATTTTCAATACTAACAAACCAAAATTCTCAATAACAATCACATTTATAAATAATTATACCCGGAATGTCAATGAATGCATGTACAGTCATTTCAATGACCAATATTTTACTATTTGGTTGTATGCGTATGTCATATTATGCATGAGCGTGAAATGTGTTTCCTACTTTCTCAGCAATTTCTCTCATTTATTATTTTTTCTTTAACATGGGTAACGAGATGTTACAATTCTCCCCTCCTTAAAAGAAATTTCGTCCTCGAAATTAATATCTGATTAGTCAATAAGGCAGGGGTACTATTATCTCATATGCTCCTCCGTTTCCCATATAATTTCACCACTTGAATACTTTCTTCTAAAAGACCATAGTTGATAGATTCAATAGGTCTCTCAATCCCTTGTTTAGATATCACACTTTCTTAATTATTTCCTTGATGAGTTTCATATTACTCAATTTTTCACTTATAGTTTCAATAACCCATATATTGGATCATAACAATACTTCCTAACCATATCCATGTAACACTGTGTGAATCCGAAACATCTTTTATGGTCAATACTAGCTCATAAATCCATAGTCCTATTCTCACCATAGTTTTATGTGGACCAATTTATGTCAAACTTAGTTTCCCCTATATACACCTTTATTTTCATCTAAGTGCAACTTGACAAGGTAATACTCTTCGAAGTATTTCATCTTTCGCTTGCTATTTCTTTTATCTCTTTAGTGTTAATACACTTAACTCTTATATCTATCTTACGATATTCCACAATCTCGATGTTGATCCACTTAACTCATTCATCATTATTTTAGATCACTTAACTCCTATTACAGATTCATTTCGCTCATCAATAGTATCTCGATTCAATTTTGGCCTTCAACCTTTTCTAGGCCCTCTTCATTTCAAAGTAGAGGTGAACGATTCCTTTTTGTCGTATACTGCCTCATACAGTATTATAATGGTATCACCAAGATAATGATTGTTATGCCTGTAATCAATTTGAACTATACATTAATCTCATATTCCTATGAATTCCAAAATATAAGTTTTAAACATATCTCCAATAGTTAAGACTGTTACCAACTTATATATGTAATCACTTAATTCCACATTCTTAGCCATCAAAGATCCTTTCGAGGTATTCCTATTAGGACATATAGCTTCGATTGCTGTTTGTGTTTTCTCTAACAATCTCTTTACTCAATCTTCTTTATCGGGTACACATACTCTTTATTTCAATCACAAAATATCATTCTTCCTGTTCAAGCTCAAAAATTCATATTCTTTTTCAATTTTCTTGATAAGATTCACAATTTCTAATTCCTCAATTTGGGTTTTGCTAATCCTTTTATGCAAAATTGAATTTTAATTTCAATAACTAATAATACTTCCTTTACCCCTCATCAGCTCAACATTCTATACTTTTTATTGCACTAGATTTGATAACCTCAATATCTAAATTTATGATACTCTGCTATTGAATTTTCTATTCAATGTACTTAAGTGCAACACTAGCTTTATTCGGAAGTACTCATTTGCACATCATAATTTTCCAATAACTCTATCCATTGTCTTAGTCTCATTTTCATTTCTTTCAAACTCAATAATTATCTCTTATAAAACATCATTGTATACTACAGAATCTCCAAATTCAAATGATATAATTATCATTGATGCTATACTTCCTCAAAATTCTCCTTACATTCATCAGTCATATGATTTACACGTTTTCAGACATTTTTGTCAAAGAGCTAAGATCAGTAAAATCTCCTTAAAACTTTTGGTAGTGTCTAATTTCCAACTAATTTTGAAAAATTTTGGATCTCTCATATATACCTTGGAATTTCTCATTTAATTATTACCTCCATTTTCTTGGGTCTTCCAATATGCCTTGTTTAGATACTATACAACCCAACATTTTACTCAATCAAGCTAAGACACTCTTATTGAAATTGGCATATAATTGTTTTTACCTTCATGATATGTAAGATTTCCTCAACTATTCAAAATATTCTTCTTAACTATTCAAATATATTCAATATCTAATTTATGATCATTGTCACTAATTGATCTGATTTTGTTTAGATCAATTTAATCTTCAATTTCGTGATACTGTCGGGGGCATTTGTTGATTCAAACAAATGTTTTCAAAACTCCATATACCCTTGATTAGTTCTCGTAATTCCTTAAGTCACTAGTTTCTCACTGAGGTAATATTATCTCATGTTATTTTCAGTTTTCCAATTGACTTATCTTTCTCGAATAATTTTCTCCATCCTTTAGAGTTCCTCATATTTCACATTGACTTATTCTAATGTCTGCTCATTCGTACCAATTTCTCCACACATTTCAATTTAATTGTAAATATAACTTCCTGTGTTGGTAACACATTCATCATATATAATTTGTGTCTCCCAAACATATTTACACAAACTATAGAGTGGACCTAAGTTCTCCTCACATTAGTGAGAGTGTCCCCTCGAATTCAAAAATCCAGTCACATAGTTGGATACTTTACATTAACGAAAATGCATACACTCTCAATAGCATATTTTGCATTTTATGCTTGAGTCTCCACCAGGGATATGACTCCAATATTCATTTTTGATTCATTACATATTCATTTCTGATTTTTTTCTTCATTAATCATTCTTAAATTGAATCATCTAGTTTACTGAACCTATCTCAGTGAAATTCTTCTTTGGAAGAAGACTTCTTGATACTATCCTCGATACTGCTAATGAAAACCTTATCAATCAACTGTTTTCCATGATTACTTATTAGTCATTCTTAGTACCTCAAGAAGATCAATTTCAACTTTTCATAATATCTCAATAAGATCAATTTATGCCATAACTTATGTGATTAAAACATCCTTTATAATAAGGCTCAGTAAGGCATTAAGCAAATTCATTTACTTTAATAACTTGGTATAAACCATCAAAATCATTACATCTCATCTAGAGATGTATTTATGTCAATTCTCCAATTAATAGCTTATGCTAAAGATACCTTAATCTTATTTGATTCTAGCCAACACTTCTTTTTTTGCTCCTGTCCTCGATCGTAGGGATTATGCCATGATCGTGCCCTTCTTCTCTTTCCTCGAATTCATCATATATAGTAACATCATTAACAATATCAATTCATTCTCAAATGATCACTATAGATATTTTCATATCTTACTCTAACTCACCTTAGACTTTGAACTATAGGAACTATAACCAACAATATTCAATAAGTCATAGATTGCTTCATATATTATCTCCACGCATATAATGCATATATGGTCAATATTCTCACTTGTCATGGTGTTCCTATTATCAGATGTGCACTCAATCTCTTACTTGCATGCCGTAGTTAGTATACTCTCATTTGCTTAACGGGGTATTCTTCTGATTCCTGAAAAATATTTGCAAATTTTTGGTGAGTTTTGCAAACTTAATGAGTGACCATCATCGATGACTCACCTAATCACGTAACGCATAGTTCACATCATTACACATTTCACACTTCACAGTCAATACAATTTAATCACTCATATTATGCATATGCAGTGCACATGAGACCCACTTTCTATTTGTTACTTTGTTATGATCGAGTGCCTAAACTGTCCCGTATAGGGCTCATTGAACGTTGAGCCTGAGGCACTGAATCACTTTTGAGCTCGAGATTCTTTTTCACTCATTGAGCTTTAAGCTCTGATCGATGGCTACTCTGGTCACAACTACCATTATGTTTCATGTATTCATGAAATGAAATGCATCAATCACATATGATCACTTATTCACTTTCACATATCATCGGACCTTATTCCGGTATTCCACATTTATGTTGAGAAACACTTTATGATCATACATTCATATCATGAAGCATTTAGTTCATCACATTCACATACAATTAGCACTTCAATATTACATTAAAGCATTAGAAACTTCGGACCTTCATTGTCCAAAATCACACAATCAATACGCATCTCATTCATAATCACTTAAGTCATAACATAAACGAAACAAACAATAAGGTAAAACCATCTAGGTCTACTCACAGTACGCTCCAGTTTAGCATTCACTTCCAATTTCTGGAAACGCTCGAATGTGGATGTTCTAACTTGCACAGTTCATTTATGCAGTACACATTTCACACATGTTACAACTTTGCACAATTATAATTGTTCAATAATGCATATGTATGAAAAGGATTATGTATAATGCATGTTTATGATAATCTCGGGTATCTTTTATTTAATTTCATTACAAAATCATTCCCATATCAAAACTTATCTAAGTATAATTTTATATTTAGGTTTATACCTCAATAAAATCATTAAATCACGATTCATAATTCATTGAATCACTTTTAGGTTTTTCCAAGACACCCCTTTCGAGTCTACTATTCACATTCAATCAGAAGGTAAAAATGAAGTAATTTGGTCAAACTCTCTTCTACAAAAGTGTTCCTATATTTCTTATCTTTCCATTGACACCAAAATCACTCAATTTGGTTCGGTAATTAGGAAGATATGTCTCAAACATTATCAGGTTATCTATATTCAAAAACAGTGTACTATACACAACTTCCATCCAGAAATTCAACATCTTAAAGGTTGAATCACAATTCAAATTTTTCATATGATTTGTAGCCCTATTTATCTAATTTACTCCAAATTAAAAATAATCTCATTTTTAATCCTATAGATCCAGATATAATCAAAATACTAAGGGTGTTCAGTAAAACAACACCAGCTCATACCATTCCAACAGATTCTCTCATTTTATTTCAATCAATCTTTCTCACTTCGTTTCAAAATGCTAAAACATTTTATGGTGAGGTAGAAAAATGTCTTACAAATCCAATTCTTCAAAAATCAGGACATTTGGAGGTCAAATGAAGAAGTTATAGGCAAAAACCTATCGAATGTTCATCAGCCTCTCAAAACTTCAAAATCGCTATCGTGTAGTTGCACGATAGCGATTTTCACTATCAAAACTCCAAAGTCACCATCGTGCTTTTGCACAATTGTGCTTTTTGGCTAATCCTCAAAGTCACCCTCGTGCTTTTGCACGATGGTACTTTTGGCCTAAGGTTTTAACACAACGATGCTTTTCCACTTCTTCTTCTTTGTCGATATTCCAATTTCTAAACTTCATAACTTTTGATCCAAAACTACAAAATTTACAAATTTTATATCAACGGAATGCTAAAAGAAAGATCTACAACTTTTATGAAGATAATTTTGTCAAAATATTCCTAGATCAACGCAGATAATTCATAAAAGTTTAGATAAAAAATCTAACTTTCCACTGTTCATACTCAGAAAATTTCTAGACTTCCACTTTCCAAAATCCAACACTTCAATTTTTATTCTAGTCATTTCCACTCCTTTTCAATCAACTCATTCACCATGAACTTCACTTTCTTAACTCTCTTCCTCTAACTATCATTTACACAATCTTTCTTACTTTAGACCATCATCTTACTATTGTTTTTCAACTAAAAAACCATTCTTTTAGTTATTTCTAAACACTCACATATTCACGTACACTCATATATATATATATATATATATTAACAGTGAAGAGAAACAGAGTATATCATAATATCATCCTTTTCACATTCTCTATTTTTCTTTTCAACTTTCATTTAAACACTCATTCTCATCTCAAACCATTATTTTACAACTACCCTTTAACTCAAACACCACTTTTTTGATCATCTCCAAGAAACTCATCCACTCACGTATAAACATGAAAACATATAAACATGTACAGTGAAAAACAGAGCATGACAGCATATCACCTTTTTCATACTACAATTTTTATACTAATCCCATACACCATTTCATTTCTATTTCAAACTCCAAAAATCATTTCTACCTCACCTGATCACTAATAGTCCATCAAATACTAAATAACACTATATCCATCTTTTTTTAATCCCATTTTCACAGTAACCATGTATATACACAAAAATTTCATGTTCATGCAGATGACAGTAATTCATTAAATTTATTTCATAAATCTATAACTCTAAATGATTTATTCAATACTTGTTAAAAACTCTAAGATCTTCAAAATCTCACTCAACCCTAGCTCCCAAGCATCCCCATGTTCTTCATCTTCTAAAGGTGGCAGGGTTGGGTTCTTAAATGACAAAGTGAAGAAGAAGAAGATGATAGCAAAGTGATGGTGGTAAATGGAGGCAAGAACAAACTCCAATGTTGATGAGGTGAGAAGTGAATGTCATAGATGAAGAAGATGAGTAGCGAAATTATAAGAGATGAGAGTAAGTGAGTAAGGTAAAAGCTAATTAAAATGAGATAGTATTTAATTTTGGAATAATTTCGTGGGTTATAACACAAGGTGTGGCAAGTGACGTGGTAAAAGCCAACTAAATGAAATAGTATTTAATTTTGGATCAATTTCATGGGTTATAACACAAGGTGTGGCAAGTTCCCTTTTTGTGGTCTCTCTTAGGTCTTTTATTAACTAGTCCATTTGTCTCCAATTCTTACTCCAACTGCCTCCCAATTTTTAATGAAACTTGTCAATAATTCATAAAGTCATTTATTAAAAATTTCCATTGCCATTAGATAGTAATTTCTATTACCTTTTTAACAATTGTTTTGTCATTTGACATTTTTCCTAGTCCGAAATTACCCTAAATTTTCAAAAATTTTCCTAAAATTCTCCAAAATTTCTAAATAAACCATTTCACTTTCCAAATCAATTTTCAATACTAACAAACCAAAATTCTCAATAACAATAACATTTATAAACAATTATACCCAGAATGTCAATGAATCCAATGCACAATCATGTCAATGAGCAACATTTCACTATTTGCTTGTATGCGTATGCCATATTATGCATGAACATGAAATGTGTTTCCTAATTTTTTAGCAATTTCCCTCATTTATTATTTTTGCCTTAACATGTTAGTAGTGTGCCCTAGGCCAATGGATAGTTGTGATTCATGTATTAACATTATGACTTGTTAATAATATATTATGAGGTATTCCTTTCATATATGCATGTATTTCATTTATGTAATGTGATTTACATTCCATGAATGGTTTTAGACTTATGTCATCAAGTATGTGACTTGATAGTAAAACCATAAGCGTTATAAGACTATTCTAGACTGTCCCTAGTCGATCATTATTGGTGGAACAATAATGAATTAAGGCTAGTATGTGTTCTTGTTGATGATCACGTTTTACTGATCATAGATATGAGATATCAAATCAGAAACATAGATATATGTTAGAGAACATATATTGGACCGACCCACATAAAGAATACTACATGGTTTCATGTCATTAGTGATTCTTAATATGGTTTGACTTTAGTGCTTTGACCTGAAGTCATCATGGTTCCCTACATGAGGAATTCAGTGTTTTGATATTAGACGAAGTTATTCTTAACCGAATAACAAGTAGTCTTATGTTGGACATCAAATGAATCATGCGGAGGGATGTGAATGACATAAATGAGATTTGTACCTCTATTAAATGAGAGAGATATCATTTGGGTCTCTTGACAAGTGTGACTGAAGAAATGCATGGTCGTGCTCAAATGAATTGATGAAGAGTCATCAATGTCATTTGTTATAATAAGTCAACTTGGGGACCAAAAAACTATGATTAATCAAAGGTTGACATGTACCATGCCTTGTGATTAATCTTGGTATCATGTTACAAAAGGACTGAGCTTATAACCATAGTTACAGGTTAAATTGGATTATCGATCCTCATTTAATTTGGGTAGTCATAATGTCTTACCAGAGGTCGTTTATGACTTATGGGCCTTGAAGTGTGATCAAGCCCATTGCCAACATCAAATAAGCCTACAGGGTCGCACACAAAGAGTGATGTGATCTGGGGCTTATTCTCTTGGGCCTAATTTATTAGGTATTGAATAAATATATGTAGATATATTTATTGGGCTAGATTGAATTAAGTTGTCGAGCTTTTATTATATGAGATATAATGGGCCGAAACTTACTGGGCTTCAATGGGATTAGGTTTTCTCTATAAATAAAGAAACTTAGGTCTCATTAGAAAGAGACACTATTGTCACATGAAACCCTAGCCACCATCCGAGAGAAAAAAACGTGCTACGTTCTGAAAGTATTTTAGGACGTGCTAGCACACTACAACCGCAGCCCGGATCGTGCATACTTGTGTGGATACCGGAAGAGGGCATTCGCACATTGCAGTGTCTTGAAATCTGAAAAGAATCAACCCACCCACGGCATAAAGGTATTTTCATACATCCTAAGTATTTTCGATTATACTTCATGTTGTTGTATGGTCTTTTCTGCAGTGTATTGTGAATACTCGGATTGTACGCGATCCAACATAACATAGGTAATGGGATGTTACAAGAAAGGACTCTACATTTAGCCTACATTTAGAAACCCAAAAGAGAGAGAAAAGAAGAAGAGGAAAAAGAGGAGGGTTCCAATGCTGAAGATTCCTAGAATAGGAGATCACCCGATGTCACTGTTTTCTTGAATCCTCCAACCTAAGTTTCATTTCCTCCCTATTTTAGTTTTTATTCATTTAATATGTAAGATTGAGATTAGTTGTATGGTAATAGATTTTGATTTGTTAACAATGTTCTAACTTTTTCTTCTGGATTTTATTTATATTTAATGTTAATGTAGTTGAATTATGTTTATTTGATTTGGTTGTTGTGATTGATTAATGTATTTTGCATGTTTCAGTAACAAACCGAGAGGGTGAGCCAGATAAAAATGATTAGATTAGATTAATAAGAGTTAGGCGATCTAATTGACCATTTAATCAACCTAGTAGGTAATTTCATAGAGAGAGATCCCGTGTGAGACTCGATTGTTTATTAGAGAGCTTTACAACTAATTAAAATTGTGGGTAATTTGTGAATGGAGAGATTGTAAGTCCATAATTCGATTAGGGTTTATAATTTAGGAAATGGTTAAAACTTGAAAGAAAGTAATCAACCCTACGATTGTCTAGAACTGACACCCAATAAACACATAAATGTCTATATTATCATTAATGATAGGTAAAATTCTCCTCAGTCATAACTTGATTAATTCTCTTGACAAATTTCCATTGTTACATTATTTGTTCATTGCTAGTTTGTTTGATTTAGTTTTCTTTTCATTTTATTATTCGAATTTGAGTCTTAAACAAAGAAAAACCTGAATTAAGTGGTACCTAATCACAATCTCTGTGGGACAATATCTTATTTTACTACAAGTAACAACCTTTATATTTGCATTTTTTAGCATAAAACAAGTAGTTCGCTTTTGCAATCAATAAGTTTTAAACACCGTTGTCAGGGATTGTTTTGTTTAACGTCTTATTTAGTTTAGGTGACTTTGATTTAAGAGTTTTTAATACTTTTCCTTACGTTTTTGTAGGTGAATGAACACAAGGAACACTAGAAGGTCTAACAAGCTTAGTGAAGAAGAGTTTTCAAATATTACAAGGCATAAAAGAGAGCTAAAAAGAGCTAGGCATCAAGACAAAACAAAAAGGAATATGGCATAAGAAGGAGAGCAAAAAGGAGCTGAGAGGACATTGATGGACTTTATGAGACTAGGTTTCAGTCCTCAAGAAGTTGCAAGGCCAGCGATTCAAACTAATAATTTTGAGATCAGGTCAGCACTCCTCATCATACTTCAGAGCAATGAGTAATTTTATAGGCTGTCCAACGAAGATCCCAATGCCCATTTTACAAAATTCTTAGAGATTTGTGATACCTTCAGGTTTAATGGGATGTCTGATGATTCTATAAAGTTAAGATTTTTTTCTTTTACCTTGAGGGATCAGGCAAAGGAATGATATAATTCACTTAGTACAAGTCAAATCACTACTTGGAAGTAGCTAGCCTAAGCCTTCCTTACTAAGTACTTCTTGTTGGCCAAGGCAACAAGAATTATCAAAGAGATCACAAACTTTCAACAAAGTGATGGGGATTCATTGTATGAAGCCTAAGAGAGATTTAAGGAATTACAAAGGAGTTGCCCCCATCACAACCTTCTGAGGGAATTTCTTTTGCAAACATTCTACAATGGTGGAACTTAGAGCACAAGGGGAACAATAGTTGCAGCTGTAAGAAGGTCTTTGATGAGGAAAACCATTTATGCAACTTATGACCTTTTGGAAGAGTTGGAGAGTAATAGTTGTATATGGCTAAATGAAAGGAATAGACAAGGGTCCAAGGAGAAAAAATAAATGATTCCACTTGACTCGATGATAGCCTTGCAAACACAAATTGTTGGCCTCACCAAGCAATTAAGTAACATAGAAGGAGCTTCTTCATCCATAGTCAAGACCATGCAATTACAATGTGAATTATGTGGGCAGGATAACCATGGCACAGTTGAATGTTTTTTGCTAGGACGAGTGGTACAGAACAAGTAAATTACTTAGGTTAGCAGCAACGAGGTAACAATCCATACTCTAATACATACAGTCCCAGGTGAGAAAACCACTCAAATATTTCTTAGAGTACTAACAATGCAGGTGGCCAAGTGAGAGAATAAGGACCTCCTGGATTTTAGGAAGAATGACTTGGTTCTTTGGAGAACAAAATGGACAAGTTAATGGACGTATTGGGTTCAAAGTTCTCAAGCCAAGAGGAAGGTTAAAGAAAATAAGAAGAGAGTCAGAAGAGAATAGAGGCAAAGTTTGACCAGATTGTGAAGAACCACGCTTCATTCATCCATAACTTGGAGGTACAGGTAAGTCAACTTGCTAATGCTTTGTCTTCTAGGAATGCAGGAAGCTTACTAAGCAACACTGAGGTCAATACAAAGGAATAACTTAAGGCCATCATACTTAGGAGTGACAAGCAATTGGAGGAGTCAAGTGTTCAATAAAATAGCCAACAAAAGGAAAATGTATAAGAGAAAGAAGAAGAGAAGCCATATGTGCCTAAGATTTCATATCCGTAGAGGGTGAGACAACATCAAGTCGACATTCAATTTTCCAAATTTTTAGAGAAGTTAAAGAAACTTTAGATTAATTTGTCTTTGATGGAAGCATTGGAGTGTATGCCCAAATATGTAAAGTTTCTCAAAGACATATTGACACACAAATGCACTTGGGAGGACAATTAGACAGTGACCTTGACGAAGAACTGTAATTCGGCCATCACAAGCATATTGTCTTCAAAACTTCAAGATCCAAGGAGTTTTACTATTTCATATGTCATTGCTGATTTTGAATTTTTAAAATGTTTATGTGATTTAGCGGCAGGTATTAACTTGATGCCTTTGTCTATTTTCAGGAAATTGGGACTACGAGACGTCAAGCCAACATCCATGCTTATCTAACTTGCGAATCAATCCATCAAAAGGCTATTTAGGGTAGTAGAAGACGTTTTGGTAAAAGTGGATAAATTTATAATTCTTGTTTTTTTTTGTTGTGTTTGATTTTGAAGAAGATAGGAATTGTCCATTGATTTTGGGTAGGTCCTTTATGAATACTGGTAGGGCATCAGTTGATGTAAACAAAAAAAAAACTAGTTTTGAGAATTGGTAACGAGCAGGTTCAATTCAGTATAACTAAATCTTTGAAGAAGCTGGTGGATGAAAGTGTTGGTATGAAGATTGATGTTATGGATGATTGTGTGAAGGAGGTTGAAAAGGAAATTGAAAAGGAAGTTGAGAAAGTCGTTGAAGTGCATAGGGATGAGAGTATGAGTGAAGAAGAATTGTGTTAGGAGGGTGAGCAAGAGAAGTTAGAGAGAGTGAATCCACCAATACCACCCTCCATTATGAAGCTCCCTAATGTAGAGCTAAAATCCTTACCTTCTCACTTGAGATACACATTTTTAGGTAAAGGCCACACCTTACCCATCATCATTTCCAATCAATTGGATGTTAAGCAAGAAGAGAAAATGGTAGAGACCATTAAGAAGAGGATGAGACCCATGGGGTGAAAAATTTATGATATTAGGGAGATTAACCCCAATGTAGTAATACATAGGATTAACATTGAAGAATGATGCAAGGCTGTATGTAGTAGCACGACACTTGAGTTAACCAAAGTTTTAGAGATTGCATTCTTTAATCTTTGTAAAATGAAGTGATAGAATTTTATTTAATCTATTTGGTCTTTTCTTGAGGAAAAGCAAAATTTTAAGTGTGGAGATGTTGATAGTTGTAGATTGTATTGTACTTTTATAGGTAATTTTATTGTGTTTAATTATTAATTTCATTGTTTAGTGTGTGTTTATGTGAATAAATTGTGATAGTTCATAAATATTTGAGTTTTAAGTATTCTATGGGTGAGAACATGTTTTTGAGGCCCAATTTTATATATTGGAGTTGTCGTGATGAGTTTGTTAGTGTTTTAAGGCATTTGGAGGAGTTTTGGAGGAGACTTGAACCAAAACACAGTCCCACGATCATGATAGGCAAACCACGATTGTGACAGAAACACCATCATTGGCTCACAATCATGGTAGAAGCTCGAGCATAGGGCCACAATCGTGACAAAGAGCAGATAAATAGGCCACAACCATGCACTAAAGGTCACGATCGTGAAGTGAATCACACGTTAATACAGCACTTGGAAAACAATATTAAAATGCACGAGAAGGGGGGGTTGAATTGTGTATTCCCCTTTTTTTATAAATCTTTTCAGAACTATTTGTTAGAAATAAAATTCTTTATAGATTTTGATTAATCAAACTTTTCAATACTATGTATATAAAAAGTAAGTAATGATAAAATTTGAAACTAAAATAGAGATAGAGAGTAAGAGTGATAGACACGAAGATTTATCCTGGTTCACCCCAAACCGTGGGCTACGTCCAGTCCTCAGAGTTTCTTCTGAGATTTCACTATCTCTTCAATCGTTACAAGTATTCTTTCACAAGCCTCTTCAGGTCTCTACAACCAGTATTTTTTCACACTTAGCCTCTGCAGGCTATCTGTACAACTTTTTTTCTCAGAAAACTATTTGAACACTTTGTTACAAAAAAATAGCACTCAGCTAAATCACTTTTTCACGTAGCAATTTTTCTCGCTATTTTGTGTAAGTATCTGTACGTATGTAACTTTTTTGTAACTCTTTGTGTATATCACTTTTTTGTAACTTTGCAATCTTCGACTTCGACTTGTATTTATAGCCTTTGTCTTCAACTGCTTCTTGATTCTTGAATCTTTAAAGAAACGGTTAATCAGTTGAGTTCTGTAACTAACTCGAACTGACTCTTGCGTCTTCTTCTTTTCTGCGTCTGCGTCTGCTTTTGTATTTGCGTCTGCGTCTGCTTTGCATCTGCGTCTGCGTGTGCGTATGCTTTGCATTTGCGTGTGCGTCTGCTTTGCATCTGCGTCTGCGTCTGCATCTACGTTGCATCTGCGTCTACGTCTGCGTCTGCTTTGCATCTGCGTCTGCGTCTGTGTCCGACTTCAGTTATTTCAACTTCGTGCATGTCTAAGTTAAATGCGTGTCCGACTTGATTATTTCAACTTAAATGCGTATGCGAGTTAAATACGTATGCGACTTAAATGCATTTTGTTTTCTTTGTATTTGATCTCTTTTGTTATACATCAAAATCATATTTATGTAAAGTCATTTTGACTTAACAATCTCCCCATTTTTAGTATAACAAATTATATACAAGAAAAGAAAACAAAATTCTGAGATGTTGCAAAAGTAAAACAAAACTTATCTTCTTCCTTTCTTCATTTCTTTGTGGTCACACCTTCTTTGTCTCGAACATCCTCTCCTCTTCATTCATTTTCTTCTTTTCCTACTCTCCCCTATTTGTTATAATCAAAATGATTAATGATTCGGCTCTTCACAATTTCGCTATCATCTTTTCAGATCATTCACCGTCTCCTTCATGTCGTTGAGTTCACCACGTAATCTGCTAACTTCATCCGTGGATCATTCGATGAGGAGGCTTGATCAACATCTGGCGATGGAGGAGTGAAGGGAATTGAAGTAGTGTAAGCATCAGAGGATGGAATGTAGTCTTCATTGATCTCGAAGGTAGGTGGACGAATGAATGTTTCAGCTTCAGGAAGATTTAAGTCAAAAGGAATAGGCAACATCAACAACTGTCTTCCTTGCAGGGGTAATGCTTGTGTTTGTATAGACAGTGTATTAGACAAAGGGCTAATACGTAGAACTGTCTGAACAAGGAACTCAATAAATGTTCCTGTTCTTATTCTTCCCCCTACTGGAAAGTCTTCCTCCTTATTAGTATAGCTGCAGCTCGCTTTTTCTGGATCTTGTTCAGAAGCCCATGCCTCATCAATTCTTCGCACTTCTTCTGCAATTTGATCTGCGGACAGATCATCACTGGCATCATCTTCAGGAAATAATTTTGACTTCACCCTAGTCAAATTTAGTGGATATCTTGGTTGTATATCTGGTGCAACCATTATATTTGTGTTTTTTGTGATTGGGAAAATAGTACACGGATGACAGGGACGTTTTGAAGGATATGGCATAGTAGCAGCAAACCTCAAAGTATCGTAGAAGATCTTTTCGTCTTCTTTGAGTAACTGCCATGTGTTACTATTAATCTCCATAGGTCGTACCACAGCTACTATCTTCTTCACTGGTTGAACACCGATTGCAATAGCAGTCCTTTGTCTGGTAACTACTTCCACCATTTTGATCTTCAACTTCTGTTTTCTCAAAAACTTATGATAGTTGTATACCATCAGACACCGTTTATCATCATCCGAATCTGATACTGCTGTTGCCTCTTGATGTGCTTCAGTAGGAGTCACCTGAACCGGGCTTTCCACTACTGGCTCCTCCTGTTGAGCAATAGGTGTTTCCTGAACCGTGCTTTCTTCCACTGGTTCCTCCTGTTGAACAATAGGGGTTTCCTGAACTGTATACTGCTCAGTTTATGTTTCTTCTCGAACAGCATCAATAGTTTCTTTCTGTTGACTAACTTCCTCAGCAGTTGAAATGTTCTTCTTTCGACTAACCTTCTTAGTCTTTATACCTTGATCGGTCTTACCGATTTCTTTGCTAGAGATTTTCCTCTCTCAGATTTTGATTTTCTCTTCCTCTCAATCTCTTTGGATTTTCTGGCCATATCTTCTTCCAGAATAGAGACTAAGGATCTTATGGCTCTGGGTGCACAAGATTGAGAGGTTTCTTCTCGACTCTGTTCTCTGGCAATCTTTTCTTCTTGTTGCCTCAGAGTCCTAATCCTTGGTGATCTCTTTGCTTTCTTCACAACTTCGCTCAAAAGACTTTCTCCTCGTCTTTTTGGCGCACTTTGTTCTGTCATCTGGGATTGGCTTTCTTTGAGATGAGGACTCGCCTGTTTCATGAGAGGTCTTCCTAACACTATCCTTAGTTCATCCGTAGGCGATCTGGTACTCACTGGAGATTGAGAACATGGAGCGGGAGTCTTCTTCAATACGCGCTCCCCCTCAGTTCTTGACTTCCTTGAAGAGTCGGCTTGGTCTTTGTCTACTGTGCTCAGACCCATTCGCCGTATTGTGTGTGCATCGATCTTGCTCTTCACAGGAACAATTCTTCTATTTCCTTGGTGCAGACGAATACCTGATTCCTCAAAAATCCTCGTCAGAAGCATACCATAAGGATAACTAGATGATTCCTTTATCCCCTTAATCATATAATGAAGGATCAAGAAAGGTAGATCTATGGGATTTCGATTCAGTAGGTAGAACAGACATTGTTCATCCAGAGTGGTCACCAAATGTCTTGAACCAACTCTGGGTAGAATGCAATTAAACAAAGTTGCATGAAGCACCCTAGCCTTTGGAATCAAATTGGATGTCTTCCTCTCCTATGGATCATTTGTGCCATATAGTTGCCTTCTGATATCTTCCTCTTTCATACCGACTTGGGACATCCATCCGGCTTTGGTAGACAGATTCTCACCAACCGATGGACAATCGATCACCTTCTTTATAAGCTCCTTTGTCACAACAACAGATATTCTATCTACAAAAGATACGATGGTGTTGTCTATTAGATGAGCGTTCTTCCAAAACTCATATACCTCATTCGTGTATACAGGTTCTTGCATCTGGAAGAAGTTCCTCCAACCAGCTCTTATGATTTCTGGTTCTACATCCATGTCGTCTCTTCTTAGTGACTCAAAGTTTACATGTCTTCCATAAATCATAGCTGCTTCCATTGTGTAGAGCAAAAACTGTCTTCTTCAGTCTACTTGTAGGATTATAGTCCGGTGAGTTTTAGACTCATTAAGAACCTCTATATTATCAGATTTTTCCCTTCAAAAATCTTCCTTGTGAGAGAAGTTACCAGCTGTAACTCACTGTAACTAACGTCGTTAGTTTTGACGTTACTTTAGTCCTGACCGTTCACTTAACATAACCATGTTAAGGTTGCATCTTATCTTTTGGAACCGTTCTTCACTCAGTGGTTTAGTGAAGATATCTGCCCACTGAAGCTCTGTTTCAACGAACTGTAGAAGCACCACTTTCCTCTGAACATAGTCTCTCAGGAAGTGATGTCTGACTTTAATATGCTTCACTCTGGAATGCTGAATTGGATTCTTTGATAGATTGATTGCACTGGTGTTGTCGCAATAGATTGGAATCTCCTCTTCTTGAACTGAATAGTCTTCGAGTTGATATTTAATCCACAACGTCTGTGAGAAGCAACTTGCGGCAGACATATATTCTGCTTCAGCGGTTGATAGAGCAATTGAGCTTTATCTCTTGCTTGACCAGGAGACTAGATTTCCTTCAAGAAAGTGACATCCTCCACTTGTGCTCTTCCTTTCGATTCTATCTCCGGTATAGTCCGCATCGCAATATCTGATTAACCTGAAATCTTTACCTTTCTCAAACATTAAGCAAAGATCAGTAGTACTTGCGAGATATCTCAAAATTCTTTTAACAGCAATAAAATGAGACTCTCTAGGATCGGCTTGAAATCTTGCACACAAGCATACACTGAACAAAATATCAGGTCTACTTGCTGTAAGATACAGTAAGGAACCGATCATCCCTCTATATAGGGTTTGATCCACCTTCTTACCAAGTTCGTCTTTCGACAAAAGGTTTAAAGGATGCATCGGAGTTGCCATAGGCTTCACATTATTCAAATCAAATTTATTCAACAACTCTTTCACATACTTTTGTTGACAAATGAAGATCTTCTCTTCGGTTTGCTTAACTTGCAACCCAAGAAAGAACTTTAACTCACCCATCATACTCATTTCAAATTCTTTCTTCATTAGACTCTCAAACTTCAAGCACAACTCTTTTGAAGTAGCACCAAAAATGATATCATCAACGTAGATCTGTACTAAGATAAAATCATTCTAAAAATTCTTCCTAAAGAGCGTCTTATCAACTTGACATCTACTGAAACCATTTTCTATTAAAAAGGTACTCAGACGATCATACCAAGCTCTAGGAGCTTTCTTCAGGCCATATAAGGCTTTATGAAGTCTATAGACATAGTCTGGGTTTTTAACATCTTCGAAGCCAGGTGGTTGTTTCACATACACCTCTTCATCTATAAAGCCATTCAGAAATGCATTCTTCACATCCATCTGAAACAACTCTATATCATGACAGATCGCATATGCCAACAAAATCCTTATAGCTTCAAGTCTCGCTACTGGAGCATATGTTTCATTGTAGTCTATTCCTTCTTGCTGATTATAGCCTTGTGCTACTAATCTAGCCTTATTTCGACTCACTCTTCCTGATTCGTCTAACTTATTCTTAAAAACCCATCTGGTTCCTATAATGGATTTCTTAGGTGGTTTCGGAACTAAGGACCAGACGTTATTCCTAGTAAATTGATTCAGCTCCTCTTGCATGGCTAACACCCAAGCTTCGTCTTGAAGAGCTTCCTCAACCTTCTTAGGCTCTACTTCAGAGATAAAAGCTACATTAGCTTCTCTTCTGAATCTGGACCTTGTCCTAACTCCTTCTGAGGTCTCACCGATAATTAACTCTTCTGGATGAGAATTTTTATACTTCCAATTTTGTCTTAGTTCAATAGTTTCTGGAATATCCTCAATTTTATTCTCATGAGTGTCTGATGAAGGAGTTTCTGAGGTATCATCTGAGTTCTTGAAGGACCTTCATTCTCCATGTCATCTTCCTTAAGGGGTTAAGAGCTATCATCAAACTTGACATGGATGGTCTCTTCAACAGTCTTTGAAGTAAGGTTGTAAACTCGAAATGTCTTAGACAATGATGAGTAGCCTAGAAAGATTCTTGGATAGGTCTTCGAATCAAATTTATCCAACAGCTCTTTCGTATTCAGAATGGAACATTTGCACCCAAATGGATGAAAGTAAGATATGCTTGGTCTTCTTCCATTCCATAACTCATAAGGAGTCTTCTTCAACATGGGTCGCAACAGAATTCTATTCTGAATATAGCATGTTGTATTCACAACTTCTGCCCAGAAATACTTAGGAAGATTCATCTCATATAACATGGTCCTTGCCATCTCTTGAATAGTCCTATTCTTCCTTTCAACAACTCCATTTTGTGGAGTTCTAGGGGCCAAGAAGTTGTGGGAAATTCCATTCTCCTCACAAAATACTCTAAACTTCTCATTTTCGAACTCTCCATCATGGTCACTCCTGATACTGGCTATGGACATTCCTTTTTCATTCTGTAACTTTCTGGATAAGGTTTTAAAGCACTTAAAAGACTCATCTTTGTGTGATAAGAATAATATCCAACAAAATCGAGTAAAGTCATTAACAATAACAAGTCCATATTTCTTTCTGCCAAGACTTATTGTCCTTGTTGGACCAAATAAATCCATATGTAACAATTCTAAAGGTCTCGATGAGATTACAAAACTTTTAGAAGAAAAAGAAGTTTTAACTTGTTTTCCTTTCAAACAATTTTCACAAAAAATTCTTTGTCAAAACTTATCTTTGGCAAACCTCTTACCAAATAATGTTTTACTAATTTTGAAATATGTTTCAAAGAGACATGACCTAGCTTTTTATGCAGATTAGTCTTTCTTCTTGGAAGATAGAAAACATGAAATATTTTGACTTTAAAATCTTCTAAATTAATTTTGTAAAGATTGTTTCTTCTCTTGGCAGAGAAAAGTATAGACCCATCTTTGTTTTCGACTTCGCAAAGATTTTGATTGAATGTAATCGTGAAACCGAATCACACAATTGATCGACGCTAATCAAGTTATGCTTGGACCATCAATAAGCAAAGACATTATTTATGCATGCAAAGGAATCTTTACCTATTTTCCCGATTCCAATAAGTTTGCCCTCTTTGGTTGTCTCCGAAAGTTCTTGATCCTCCTTCTTATACTGAAGGTCTAGGAACATAGACTTTCTTCCTGTCATGTGTCACGAGCATCCACTGTCTAAATACCAATGGTGCTTGCCGTATCTTCCAAGGAAGGATATCTGCAGGAGAAACTATTTTATTTTTTGGTACCCAAATTTTCTTGGGTCCTTTACGGTTAGTAGTATGCATATGATGTGATCTTTCATGCATATAACTAGGACGTTGATTAAAATGAATTATCCTATAACTTCCTTTTTGAAAGACAGATTTTTTACGAGACTGAGTCTTGTTTCCTATAAACCCTAATCCAGTCTTATCACTCGGATGTCTACATTTTCCAAGCATTTCATTCATTTTCTTTGTACTTTCTGTGAAAATAGCTAAATTAGCTGATAAATTCTTAATCCTTAGTTTAAGTTGATTGATCTCTTCTGATCTGTCTACAAACTTCCTTTTATCTTCTAATTGTTTCTTTAAACAAATATTTTCCTCTCTATTACCTCAAGATTCTAATATTTTCTACATACTTTTTAATAGCTTGTCTTTGTTTGAGAATAGCATGAGAATCTTCTAGATTCGAGTATGCATCATGCAAATTATCGTAGTCGATTTTACCTCCTCATCACTATCTTCCCTACCATCGTGCGATGTTCGCATGTTCGATAACTCGAAACTCAGATTCGATTCAGATGAATCTAGGTCCTCCCAAGTTGCCATTATGCTTTTCTTGCCTTCTCTACTCTTCTTTGGTTTCTTCTTGAGAGTAGGACATTCGGACTTATAGTGTCCAGGCTGATTGCACTCGTAGCAGATAATAGAAGACTTCTCCGGTTTAGCTTCATCTTTCCGCTCTTTCTAAATGTCGGTTCCTCTCGACTTCTTCTTCCACATCGTCTTATCTTTCTGGAGATGAAAGATAATTCGTCATCTTCATCACTTAACTCTGATTCTGATTGGCTGGAGTTGTCATCCTTTGATTCTTCAATTTTCAACGCTTTTGATGACTTCCTCCTTCTCTGAGTCTTATGATTCTTCTGTTCGGCCTTCAGTGCTATCGACTTGTCCCGCTTGGGCTTGTCTTCAGCGTTGAGTTCAACTTCATGAATCTTCAAAGATCCTAGCAACTCATCTAGCTTTAACACACTCAAGTCTTTGGCTTCTTGCACCGCAGTAACTTTAGGTCTCCATCTCTTAGGAAGACTTCTTAGAATCTTTCGAACATGATCTTGATTGTTGTATGTCCTTCCAAGAGCTTTCAATCCATTGACAATTGTTTGAAATCTTCCAAACATTTGATCAATAGATTCTTCATCTTCCATTCTGAAAAGTTCATATTGATGCACAAGAATACTTATCTTGGATTCTTTAACTTGGCTTGTGCCTTCGTGAGCAATGGACAATGTGTCCCACATCTCTTTTGCAGTGTCGCATCCGTGGACTTTGTCGTACTCGCTCCTGCTTAGGGCACACGTCAAGAAAAATTTTTCCTTTGAATTTAGATGTATTCTTATTGCTTTCGCTTTCTGATCAGCCGTCCATCTGTTTCGTGGAATAGAATTGCCTTCTTCATCTACAGGTATATAAGGTCCGTTCTATATTACGTCCCAAAGGTCGACACGAGTAGATTCGATGAATACCCGCATCCTATCTTTCCAGTAGTGATAGTCTTCTCCGTTGAATGCTGGAGGTCTAGTGACTGAGGCTCCTTCAGCGATGTATACATATGACTCCTTCATTATCTTTAATCCACACTTCGCCAAAGTGATTCTTGGATACCTTGCTCTGATACCAATTGAAGTGAATCACACGTTAATACAGCACTTGGAAAACAATATTAGAATGCACGAGAAGGGGGGGTTGAATTGTGTATTCTCCTTTTTTATAAATCTTTTCAGTACTATTTGTTAGAAATAAAATTCTTTACAGAATTTTTATAGATTCTGATTAATCAAACTTTTGAATACTATGTATATAAAAAGTAAGTAATGATAAAATTTGAAACTAAAATAGAGATAGAGAGTAAGAGTGGTAGACAAGAAGATTTATCCTGGTTCACCCCAAACCGTGGGCTACGTCTAGTCCTCAGAGTTTCTTCTGAGATTTCACTATCTCTTCAATCGTTACAAGTATTCTTTCACAAGCCTCTTCAGGTCTCTACAACCAGTATTCTTTCACACTTAGCCTCTGCAGGCTATCTGTACAACTTTTCTTCTCAGAAAAATATTTGAACATTTTGTTACAGAAAAATAGCACTCAGCTAAATCACTTTTTCACGTAGTAATTTTTCTCGCTATTTTGTGTAAGTATCTGTACGTATGTAACTTTTTTGTAACTCTTTATGTATATCACTTTTTTGTAACTTTGCAATCTTCGACTTCGACTTGTATTTATAGCCTTCGTCTTCAACTGCTTCTTAAATCTTGAATCTTGAATCTTGAATCTTTAAAGAAACGGTTAATCAGTTGAGTTTTGTAACTAACTCGAACTGAATCTTGCGTCTTCTTCTTTTCTACGTCTGCGTCTGATTTTGTATTTGCGTCTGCATCTGCGTCTGCGTCCGCGTCTGCTTTGCATCTGCGTGCTGCTCAGGTTCGTGTCCGACTTGATTATTTCAACGCTCTGTCTCGAAGTTAAATCGTGTCCGACTTGATTATTTTAACTTCGCTCAGGTCTCGAGTTAAATCGTGTCCGACTTGATTATTTCAACTTCTTACGTATCGAGTTAAATCGTGTCCGACTTCGTCTGTTTTGTTTTTCTTTGTATTTGATCTCTTTTTGTTATACATCAAAATCATATTTATGTAAAGTCATTTTGACTTCACAGATCGTGGCCTGCACATAGACAAATTCGAGTTTTTGAGGGACATTTCAGACATTTCGAACCCCAAAAAGACACTAAGGTTACCTTATTTGGAAAACACTATAAAAGTATAAGGAGGTAACCTTAAAAAGGACTCTATACTCAGTCTAAATTTGGAAACCCAAAAGAGAGAGAAAAGAAGAAGAAGCTTCCTAGAATAGGTGATCTTCCGACGCTACTGCTTTCCTAAATCGTCCAACCTAAGTTTCATTTCCTCCCCACTTCCCTTTTTATTCATTTAATGTATAAGATTGATATGGGTGTATGGTTATAAATTTTGAGTTGTTAACGATGTTCTAACTTTTCCTTCCAGAGTTTGCTTATTTTTAATGTTATTCTATTTAAATTGTGTTTATTTGAATTAGGGGTTGTGATTGATTAATATATTTGAATGTTTTAGTAATAAATCGAGAGTATGAGCCGAATAAAAATGATTATATTGGATTAATGAGAGTTAGGCGATCTAATCGACCACTTAATCAATCTAGTCGATAATTTCATAGAGAGATCTCATACGAGAACCAATTGTTTATTAAAGAGCTTTAAAACTTATTAGAATTGTGAGTAATTTGTGAATTAAAAGATTGTAAGTCCATAACTCGATTAGGGTTTACAATTTAGGGAATGGTTATAACTCAAGAGAGAGTAATCAACCCAACGATCATCTAGAAGCAACACCCCATAAACATATAAATGGCTAGATTAGTATTAATGATAGGTAAAAATCCCCTCTCTCATAACTTGATTAATTCTCTTGACATAATTCCATTGTTACATTAATTTTTTGTTGCTAGTTTGTTTAATTTGTTTTCTTTTTAGTTTATTATTGGAATTTGAGTCTTAGAAAAAGCACACTTAAATTAAGTGGTGCCTAAGTACAATCTCTGTGGGATGATATATTCTTTTTACTACAAGTAACGACCATATACTTGTAATTTTTAACATAAAACAAGTAGTTTATTTTTGCAATCAACAACTAGAGAGATAGATTTTTGACAAGGAGGATTGAAGGATGTTAGAGTAGTTCCCTAAAGGCAATCGCCTTTAGCGTGTTTTGTACAAAGTCGTGTACATACTTTATGTATAAATAAAGAAAGGCATATTTCATTACTTTGTTGTTCATTGTTTATGAATGGATATTGATCTATAAGCAAATTAATGAAGTCCATGATATATGACATAGCATGAAGGAAATTATGATGTGATCATACTACTGAGATTCCTATCATGTGCAATTATTTCAGTATCTAAATTATCCCTAGTCATAGGATTACTGAAACTGGACATCATTAATCTGGAGAGACTAGCACATCTCAAACTCCTTGATTTGATCAAGCAGTGGATCTCAGAAACTGTAAATATGGGATGTTTAGGGTTGAGATGTGAATGCTTACTAGAGGTAGTAAGTACATTGGATGACCTGCTATGAGATCATCACATGGATGTCCTATTCTAATGTCAGTGATAATCTCATCGTAGCAATGGTGCAAATATCCTTAGACTTGAGGTACTCAAGGATATCTTGAATCTTGATTACGTGGTTTGACTCCATTCCTTGTTGCTTACTTACGTGTCGCTCATAGGGTGGTGATTGGGTACAGCTTGAGGTATTCGAAGGTAATTGAGTAGCCAATAAAGGATTCACCACTTCTGTGATAGCAGAAGATGATACCCATGGCCTCTTGTTAGGGTCATTATTTGGAAATCTCTGGCCGGAGTTCATATGTCATGAAGAGTGTCTTCAGTGACATATAAAGTAATGAGTCCCAGGATGAGAACTGACATCACTTGGACTAGATTTGACGTAGTCAGTCTAGTAAGAGTTGACACTTTGGCCATACTCATAACCAAGTAGGGTATAGCATAGTGAAAGGACGAATTGCACAGTAATTGTTTATGGAAAGGTTCGTGATATGGTTCATGATGAATATAGGTCCATTCGTCAAACCAATTACTTTCCGATCAATTGGAGGTCATGATGTGTTGCTAGATACCGCTCATGACTTGCTCAGATTAAGTGTTAATCTAAGTGGACAACATAACCGGGAACCTAATGGGTCACACGCATAAGAGTGATTTGGAGAATTCGTAAAATAGTTTTGGATAGAGATCCAATAAATGGAGAGCAATGGAATTAAATGGATCCTGATGAGATCGAGATATGTTCCGATGAGATCGCAACATCAATATTGCTGAAATAGGTCTTCGGTGTTTTTTCCATACCGAGACCCGGTAGGACCGACCCCAGTGTGACTAGACCACTTCAGCATTTATATATATATATCTTATTAATTAATTAAGTAATTAATATATATATATATATGTCAACGTGGAATGAGAGGAAGGAAGCTTATCCTTTTAACTTTATATATATATATATATAAAGGCTAACGTGGAAGCTTCATGACCATTAGCTTTTAATGTGTCCTTAAAGAGTTAAAAGACATATGGCTAAATAAAAGAGAAAAATGGTGATCATCGTGATAGAGAAGAAGGGTTTTAGAAATCCTAAGTCTTCATCTCTTCATCATCGATCATCACTCTCCATCATCTTCTCCAAGCTTCTCTTCATCGTTTCTCCATAGCTCTCCAAGAATAAAGGTAAGATCTAGCAGTCTTTACTTTATTCTAGCTATTTCCGGGTCAAAGGGTTTACCCCGGTTAGGTTCTTCGATCTCTGCATGGATACCGTTAAAGACGGTCTCTTTTGATCGTTATGGTTTGACATTGTTATATAGACACATGGATCCTGGCTTTTGGGAAGGTTCCGGAATAATTTTTTTTTTGTTTTCTGCACCGTGTGCATGTGATGCACACACCGGGATTTTCCTACAGTGGTATCAGAGCCACTTGTGTCGTATATAACGAAGAAATCATAACAAGGTTGGAGTTGCCTATTGGTTGTGACGATGATGCATGTTGACTGTGTTAAATTCGAAATCAGTATAGAAATATTGTTTTCGAAATTTTCTTGCCTAGATGTGCTCATAAGATGTTGAATATGTCTGTGGAAGACCAGAATTTATGAATGTGATTTGATATGGTTTTGCTAATTTATTCCCTAATGTTCTGGTTGCTGTGTTTGTGCACATTCCTTGAACAGGCATGCTTATAAATTCGATAATTAATTATAGAATTTTTTTTTCGGATTTTCTTTCACCAACATGTCTCTAAGATGTTTATGAATGTCTACGAGGATGGAAAAATGTTTTCGAGATAATTTACTATTTATTTGAGAATTTATTGTGTGCTGCTGGGAATAACTGTGTTGAGGAACACAGATTCAACATTGGCTTTGCTGCTGAGGTTGGATGAGTTTTTGTTGGAAACAAATCCTGAAAAAATTCATGGAGAATGTTCTGAACATGTTGTAACCTCTGTAATGTTCTCAGAATTTATTGAAATTGTTTCAATGAGTTTTTTAAGCAAAAGACAGAGCATGGCAGTTTTGAGAAAGTTGCTGGAGCTGTTTTGTTTGGAATGATTGATTGTGTATTTTTCGATTACAATGCCTTGGATCATTTTTAATGTGATTAAAAATATGTTACATTGATGTTGTATGCTTTCCAAAATGATTTTCTTGAAATTGGGTTTCCAAAAATTTTCGGATGTCAAATGTGTCACATTAGCGTCTTGTTAGTATATTTCGTTGTCTTGATTGTTTTGACCGTCACAATTTTGTGACTAGTGCCGAAGTAGTCTTGATAAAGTGAAGACTACCTAGAGATACTTAGGGTGATAGTTTGATATTCTCAAATTATTTGGAAATCTAAGTGAATAATAGTGTATTCATCGATTTCAAGTTTTTCATATATAGTATAACTATATATGGTAAGCATGATACAATGAAAGTGTTTCATTGGTACATCAAAGTAAAGTATATTACACTTGATATTGTGAATTTGAACTACACAGATTGAGAAATTAGTCGATTAGAGAGCATTCCAAATATTAGTCGACTAACACATGCATAAGTCGACTTGCATACTCAATGTAGTCGACTTACACATGCATTAGTCGACTTGTTCGTGCACAGTAGTCAAAAGTAGTCGACTTACACATGCACAAGTCGACTAGCTCGTGCACAGTAGTCAAAAGTAGTCGACTAACACATGCAAAGGTGGGATGATAGATGATTTTAGGTATAGATTCGATGTGATTGATGAAATGCCCTAAATCATTCCATATAGTTATTGTGACTATAATCCTACAGCTTGGATGAGACCAGAGTTTGAAATCCCTCACACATAATATGAAAACTAACGCCTTCTATTTATATGGGGAGAACCAGAGTTCGGGTTGTTGGGTAAACCCAAGCTCACTCTATACGGATATGTTCGAATCATGGAAATAAGATTTTCGGATTAATGGGTCGGTTTTCACTAGAAGCGTTGATTTGTTGAGTAAACTCAAGGTTAACGTAGACAAAGGCGAAATTGGGTATTGTACATCAGATGTACGCGCATCAAGAGTTGATAACCCAATGTGTGTGCATACATCACGAGTTGATAGCACTAGTCGATAATTGCACTGTGGACGAATCGGTATGATCGATACCTGCCGATTGATCTAAGGTGGCTTGTTGGGTAAATCCAAGGTCATTTTAGTAATGTCAGATATCTATGATGCAATTGGTATGACCGATACCTACCGATTGACCTAAGGTGGCTTGTTGGGTAAACCCAAGGTCATTTTTAGTAATGTCGGATATCGACCCAGTAGGACATTTTGTCATAATGTTTCTTGGATTCGAAGTGAGGGTTATGGATTCTTTGAAACTAGTGGGAGCCATATGCATGTCATGCAAGTCCTTATGATCATACATATATTACTATTCTAACATCCTTTCTCTCTTTCCCTTTAGGTTTATTGAAGATGTCTTCCAGTGTGAACTTGCGCTCACTTATGGACTCCAATAAATTAACCGGACCCAACTTTCTCGATTGGCTGAGAAATCTGAGAATTGTTCTCAGATCTAAGGAACTGGGTTATGTCCTCGATGTTCCACTTCCTGATCCACCTGTTGTTGATGCTTCTTATGAGGATCAAAAAGCATATCGTAAGCATCTCAAAGACAGTGACATGGCTACCTGTATTATGTTTACCTCTATGTCACCAGAGCTGCAGAAGCAGCATGAGTCTATGGATGCTAATACCATAGTGTTTCATCTTAGAGAGCTTTTTGATGAGCAAGCTCGGTCTGAAAGGTTCGAGACCTCGAGGCTACTCTTTACTACAAAGATGACTCCAGGTTCATCTGCAGTGCAGTATGCACTGAAGATGAATGGGTATATTGAGAGGTTGGTTGTCTTAGGTTTTGTTATGGATTATGAATTAAGTGTTGACTTAATTCTAGTTGGATTGTCTGATAGTTATTCACAGTTTGTGTTAAACTATCGGATGAACCAAATATCCACGACAATCCCTAAGTTGATCAATCTGCTCAAGACAGCAGAGCAAGCTATCAAGAAGGATAGCAAGGCAGTGCTTGTGGTGGACTCTTCTTCTTCTGGTTCAAAGAAAAAGAAACTGAAGAAGAAAAAGTCTAAGAAACCAAAAGGAAGTGCAGTCAAAAAGAAAACCAAAGAAACTACATCAAAAGGAACTTGCTTCCATTATGGCAAGACTAGCCACTAGAAGCGAAACTGTAAAGTCTATATGGAAGAATTGAAGCAGAAGAAGGCATCAGATGCCTCAGCTCCTTCAGGTATGTTTGTCATTAAGGTTATCTGCTTTCGATCATAACATATGGGTATTAGATACGGTTGTGGCTCACACATATGCAATGATATCGAGGGCCTCGAGGACGATGAGATGACTCATGAAGGAGAACTAGACCTGCATGTAAGAAATGGAGCAAGAGTTCTTTGCATTAGCCGTAGGCACTTATTTTTTGTCACTCCCCAGTGGGCTTGTAATTAAACTGGATGAATGCTATTTTGTACCTGTTTTAACAAAGAACATATTGTCTGTTTCTTGTTTAAATAGTGTTGGTTTCCATTTGACTTTTAGTAACAATGATTGTTCTATTAGTTTGAATGGAATGCTTTATGGTACTGGTACATTATGCAATGGAATTTACATATTAGATATGTCACATCCAATTATGAATGTCAATGACACGAAAAGACATAAACGACATAATTTAAAATCAACTTACTTATGACATTGTCGCCTTGGCCATATAAATGAGAGACGTATAGTTAAGCTCCATAAGAGCGGTAGTTTAAGGTCATTTGATTATGAATCATATGACACATGTGAATCTTGTTTATTAGGCAAGATGACTAAGTTACCCTTTAAGGGAAAGGATGAACGAGCGAATGGAGTATTAGACCTAATACATTCAGATGTATGTAGTCCGATGTTCATCCATGCTAGAAGTGGTTGTCTTTACTTCATTACCTTTATCGATGATTATTCTTGATATGGGTACCTGTATCTGATGAGATACAAATCTGAAGCATTTGAAAAGTTCAAACAATTCAGAAATGAAGTAGAAAACCAACTTAGGAAAAGTATCAAGACATTACGATCCGATCGTGGTGGGGAATACTTAGACCAACAGTTTTTAGATTATCTAAGAGATAATGGGATTTTATCTCAATGGACTCCTCCTTACACACCACAACATAATGGTGTGGCTGAGAGAAGAAATCGAACCTTGTTAGACATGGTACGATCGATGATAGGCTTTGCAAAGTTACCAAAATCCTTTTGAGGGTATGCACTCGAGACAGCTGTTTACTTGCTAAACAGAGTTCCATCAAAGACAGTTGATGTTGCTCTATATGAGATGTGGACTAACAAAAGACCCTATCTTACTCATTTGAAAGTTTAGGGTTGTCCTGCTTATGTGAAGCGGATACAGTCAGATAAACTTGATGCAAAGTCTGAGAAGTGTTTGTTTGTAAGATATCCTAAAGAAACAATGGGATATCAATTCTACCTTGCTGATAAACAAAAGGCGTTTGTTTCAAAGCATGCTGTCTTTTTAGAGAAAGAGTTTCTTTTACAAGAAGACAGTGGGAGCAAAATTGAACTTGAAGAAGTTCAAGATGCTCGAAACGAGACGCAGATCAACCGCTGAACTCAAATTGTGACTCATATGATGAAATAATGATTCAACCTTCTACAACACATGAATTTCAGAGGTCACGTAGATACGCTCTGTTCCCGAGAGATATGGATTTCTCGTGAATGAACAGAATGACGTATTGTTCATAGAAGATAATGAGCCTACCACCTATGAAGAGGTTCTGAAGAGTTCAGAGTCTAAGAAATGGCTTCATGTCATGAAGTCTGAAATGGATTCCATGTATGAAAACCAAGTATGGACTTTGGTTGAGGCACCCAAAGGAATAAAACCCATAGGGTATAAATGGGTTTTCAAAAAGAAAACCGACATGGATGGTAATGTGATTATCTATAAAGCAAGGCTTGTGGCTAAAGGTTTTCGTCAAAGACAAGGAGTTGACTACGACGAGACCTTCAGCCCAGTAGCAATGCTTAAATCCATTAGGATACTCCTAGCCATTTCCACTCATTATGATTATGAGATATGGAAAATGGATGTGAAGACAGCTTTCCTAAATGAAAATCTAGCTGAGGATGTGTATATGACACAACCAGAGGACTTCACCTCCTATGATGGCAAAAAGGTATACAAGCTTCAGAAATCCATCTATGGATTGAAACAAGCATCTAGGAGTTGGAATATCCGTTTTGATGAGGTGATCAAAGAGTTTGATTTCTCACAAAATCCGGATGAACACTGTGTGTATAAGAAGGTTAGTGGGACTGCAATCGTATTCCTTGTGCTATATGTAGATGACATATTATTACTAGGAAACGATGTCTCTATGCTACAATCGGTGAAGATTTGGTTGTCCAAACAATTTGCCATGAAAGACCTTGGTGAAGCAACTTATATCCTTGGGATAAAGATCTATAGAGATAGATCAAAAAGTTTGCTTGGTCTTTCACAATCAACGTACATAGACAAGATGCTAAAGAGGTTTAGCATGGAACAATCCAAGAGAGGGTACCTTCCCGTGACTCATGGGATAACACTCTCAAAATCTATGTGTCCTAAGACACAAGATGAGAGGATGCACATGAATATGATCCCGTATGCATCTGTGGTAGGATCTATCATGTACGCAATGCTATGTACGAGACCCGATGTATCATATGCTCTAAGTATTACGAGCAGATACCAATCGGATCCTGGTGAGGGTCATTGGGTGGTTGTCAAGAATATCCTCAAGTACTTGCGAAAGACTAAGGATGTTTTCTTGATATATGGAGATGGAGATCTCAAAGTGAGCGGGTATACAGATGCTAGTTTTCAATCTAATAATGACGATTCCAAATCCCAATCAGGTTACATATTCACACTGAACGGCGGGGCAGTCAATTGGAAGAGTTCCAAACAAGAGACAACTGCCGATTCAACGACCGAGGCAGAGTACATTGCCGCTTCAGATGCAGCAAAGGAAGCAGTTTGGATCAAAAAGTTCATTACTGAACTTGGTGTGGTTCCTAGCTGTGATGGGCCCATGCAGTTGTATTGTGACAACAATGGGGCTATTGCGCAGGCGAAGGAACCAAGGTCTCATCAACGATCTAAACACGTACTCCGCAGATATCATCTAATTAGGGAGATCATTGGATGAGGTGATGTCCAGATAGAGACAATTCCCACCGAGCAAAATATTATTGATCCGTTGACAAAGCCATTATCACAAAAGAGTTTTGATTCTCATGTACTCGCCTATGGTATTAGATATCAAGGCGATTGGCTTTAGGTTATGTGGGAGATTATTAGAGTAGTGCCCTAAAGGCAATCGCCTTTAGCACGTTTTGTACAAAGTCGTGTACATACTTTATGAATAAATAAAGAAAGACATATTTCATTACTTTGTTGTTCATTTTTTATGAATGGATATTGATCTATAAGCAAATTAATGAAGTCCATGATATTTGACATAGCATGAAGGAAATTATGATGTGATCATACTACTGAGATTCCTATCATGTGCAATTATGTCAGTATCTAAATTATCCCTTGTCATAGGATTACTGAAACTGGACATCATTAATCCGGAGAGATTAGCACATCTCCAACTCCTTAATTTGATCAAGCAGTGGATCTCAGAAACTGTAAATATGGGATGTTTAGGGTTGAGATGTGAATGCTTACTAGAGGTAGTAAGTACATTGGATGACCTGCTATGAGATCATCACATAGATGTCCTATTCTAATGTCAGTGATAATCTCATCATAGCAATGGTGCAAATATCCTTAGACTTGAGGTACTCAAGGATATCTTGGATAATGATTCTGTGCTTTGACTCCATTCCTTGTTGCCTTACATAGGTCGCTCATAGGGTGGTGATTGGGTACAACTTGAGGTATTCGAAGGTAATTGAGTAGCCAATAAAGGATTCACCACTTCTGTGATAGCAGAAGATGATACCCATGACCTCTTGTCAGGGTCATTACTTGGAAATCTCTGGCCGGAGGTCATATGTCATGAAGAGTGTCTTCAGTGACATATAAAGTAATGAATCCCAGGACGAGAACTGACATCACTTGGACTAAATTTGACGTAGTCAGTCTAGTAAGAGTTGACACTTTGCCCATACTCATAACCAAGTAGGGTATAGCATAGTAAAAGGACGAATTGTACAGTAATTGTCTATGGAAAGGTTCGTGATATAGTTCATGATGAATATAGGTTCATTAGTCAAACCAATTACTTTCCGGTCAATTGGGGGTCATGATGTGTTGCTAGATACCGCTCATGACTTGCTCAGATTAAGTGTTAATCTAAGTGGCCAACATAACCGGGAACCTAATGGGTCACACGCATAAGAGTGATTCGGAGAATTCGTAAAATAGTTTTGGATAGAGATCCAATAAATGGAGAGCAATGGAATTAAATGGATCCTGATGAGATCGAGATATGTCCCGATGAGATCGTGACATCAATATTGCTGAAATAGGTCTTCGGTGTTTTTTCCATACCGGAACCTGGTAGGACCGACCCCAGTGTGACTGGACCACTTCAACATTTTTTTTATATATATATCTTATTAATTAATTAAGTAATTAATATATATATATATGTGTGTGTGTGTGTGTGTGTGTGTGTGTGTGTGAACGTGGAAGGAGAGGAAGGAAGCTTATCTTTTTAACTTTATATATATATATACTTCATGACCATTAGCTTTTAATGTGTCTTTAAAGAGTTAAAAGACATATGGCTAAATAAAAGAGAAAAATGGTGATCATCGTGATAGAGAAGAAGGGTTTTAGAAATCCTAAGTCTTCATCTCTTCATCATCGATCATCACTCTCCATCATCTTCTCCAAGCTTCTCTTCATCGTTTCTCCATAGCTCTCCAAGAATAAAGGTAAGATATAGCAATCTTTACTTTATTCTAGCTATTTCCGGGTCAAAGGGTTTGCCCCTGTTAGGTTCTCCGATCTCTGCGTGGATACCGTTAGAGACGGTCTCTTTTGGTCGTTATGGTTTGACATTTTTATATAAATACATGGATCCTGGCTTTTGAGAAGGTCCCGGAACAAAAAAATTTTGTTTTCCGCACCGTGTGCATGTGATACACACACCGGGATTTTCCTACAAAGGATTGAGGAAATAAAAGTTGTAGAGACAAAGGAAGAAGAGCAATTAAAACCTATTGAAGAATCTCCTAAATTGGAACTTAAAACTCTCCCTTGACATCTACATATGCTATTCTTGAACAAAATTCTAAGTCTGTAGTTGTTTCTTCTTTTTTAATAAGTGAACAGGAGGACAAGCTATTGAATGTCCTTAGAAACCACAGAAGTGTCTTAGGATGGACTATTGAAGATATAAAAGGGATAAGTCATTCGATTTGCATGCACAAAATATTAATGGAGGACAATTGCAAATCGGTGATCAAACCCCAAAGGAGGCTAATCTTAAGATGCAAGAAGTGGTAAAGAAAGAAGTTGCGAAGCTACTCGATACAAGTATGATCTTTCCTATTTCTAATAGTAAGTGGACTAGTCATATGCATGTTGTTCCTAAGAAAAGTGGTATGATTGTATTAGCTAATGAAAATAATGAGTTAATTCCTACATGAACTGTGACTGGATGGCATGTGTGCATACATCATATGAAGCTTAATGATTCCACTAGGAAATACCATTATCTTTTACCATCTGTAGATCAAATGTTTGAGAGAATTGTTGGCTTTAAAGATTACTGTTTCCTAGATGGATATAATCCAATTCCTATTGCACCTAAAGATCAAGAAAAAAATTGCGTTTACATGCCCTTATGGTACTTTTGCTTACAGGCATATGCCTTTTGGTCTTTGTAATGCATCTTTTTCTTTTCAACGTTACGTGACTACTATTTTTCATGACATGATTGAAAAGTTTTTGAAAATTTTTATGGATGATTTTACACTTTTTGGTCAATCTTTTAATAATTGTTTACATAATTTGAAGTTAGTTTTGCAACGTTGTGAAAAGATTAACCTTGTGCTTAATTGGAAAAAATGTCACTTTATGGTAAAAGAAGGTATAATCTTAGGTCAAAAAATTTCTTCTAAAGGTATTGAAGTTGATAAGGCTAAAGTTGAATTGATTGAAAAATTACCACCACCTACACTTGTTAAGGGAATCCAAACTTTTCTAGGACGTGCAGGTTTTTATAGATTATTTATAAAAGATTTTTCAAAAATTACAAAACCACTTTCAAATCTTTTGATGAAAGACACTAAGTTCAATATTTCTAATGAGTGTTTACATGCTTTTATTGTGTTGAAAGAATGTTTAGTGTCTGCATCTATTATAACATCAGCAAAATTGGTCAACGCTTTTTAAAGTAATGTGTGACGCTTGTGATTATGCTATAGGGGTAGCATTGAGGCAATGAAAAGATAAAATTTTTAGGCCAATATATTATGCTAATCATACACTTAATGAAGCTCAAATTAAATATGTTACAACTGAAAAAGAGCTACTAGTAATTATGTTTGTTTTGACAAGTATCGATCAAATTTAATTGGGTCTAAAGTTATTGTTTTTATTGACCATTATACTTTGAGATATCTTTTTGCAAAGAAGGAAGTCAAACCTAGATTATTACGACGGATTCTCACTTACAAATTTTGATCTTGAAATAAAAGATAGGAAGGGAAGTGAAAACCAAGTGGCTGATCATCTCTCAAGGATTAAAAAGATGTGTGAAGGAGACAAAAATAAAAGAGGAGTTTCCTAAGGAAACAATTTTCTCTATGTTCATTCCTAGTTTAATTTTAGCAATTAATAAATTACCATGGTTTGCAGATTTTGCTAATTATTTGGCAAGTAATCTAATTCCACGACACCTCACTTACCAACAAAGAAAGAAGTTCTTTATGGATATCAAGTATTATTTTTAAGAGGAACCATATCTATTTAAATGGTGTGTTGATGGAATGGTGAGAAGGTGCGTCCCTAAAGAAGAGTTTCAAAACATTTTGGAACATTGTCATTTATCAGAAGTTGGAGGCCATTATGGAGCAAATCGACTAGCAGTAAAAGTGCTACAATTAGGTTTTTTCTGGCCTACTCTCTTTAAAGATGCTTATGCATTTGTTTTCTCTTATGATAGTTGTCAACAAATTGGGAATATTTCTAAAAGAGATGAGATGTCTCACACCAACATTTTGATTTATGAAATTTTTTATGTACGAGAAATTGACTTTATGGGACCATTTCCTCCTTCACTTGGTAATTTATACATTTTAGTAACAATTGAGGTTGCACTTACACACACTAATGATGCTAAAGTTGTGTTACAATTTATACAAAAACACATGTTCACTAGATTTGGCACACTTAAAACAATAATTAGTAATAAAGGGACTCATTTCACAAATAAACAAATTTCAATTCTGCTTTGGAAATATAGGGTTCATCACAAAAATGATAAATCATATCATCCCCAAGCAAGCAAACAAGTAGAAGTGTCAAATAGGAAAATAAATTTTTTTTTGAAAAAGATTGATAAGAGTGCTAGAAAAGATTAGGCTATTAAATTTGATGATACATTGTGGGCTTATCGAATTGCATTTAAAACTCTTATAGGTTAGTTTTTGGTAAAGCACGTCATCTTCCTATTGAGTTAGAGCATCGTGCATATTGGGCAACTAAATTTTTGAATTTTGATATAAAGTTCGTACGAGAAAGACATTTGTTGCAACTTAATATGTTAGATGAATTCAAAGAGAATGCTTATGAGAATGCTGAAATTTATAAAGAATAGACTAAGAAGTGGCATGATAAGCACATAAAAGACAAAGAATTTCAACTGGGTCAACAAGTCTTGTTCTATAATAGCCATCTGCAACTTTTTCTGAGCAAATTGAAGTCTAGGTGGACTGGTCCTTACTGAGTAGTTGACACTTCACCTTTTGGTGCGGTTGAAATTTTGAATGAAAAGAACAAAGAAAGATTCAAGGTTAATGGACAACAACTTAAACATTACATGGTGGGCGACTATTTGCAGCAACCGCCTTCGAAACAGTTGGAAGAACCATGAAAAGGGAGAGAAAGTTGAGCTAATGACTATAACTTAGAACTAAATGTTTGTTACCATACCCACCCCCTCTTTATGTATTATTTCTCTACATTGGGGACAATATTTTCTTTTAAGTTTGGGAGTGGGAAATTTCCTTAAAATTTTAGTTTTTAGTTTAAAACTCAAGTTTATTGAAAATCTTTTGAAAAGAAAAACATGTCCTCGAGCTTAATTTTTGTGATAAACTTCAATGCTTTAGGATGATATATGATTGCTAAAGAATATAACTTAGGAAAAATGTTTGATAGTGTTTCAATGTTATACATAAGCTTTTTTTTTACGTACAAATTTGATTTTGATCCATAATTGATATTACTTTGAGATTATTGGAAACACGTTATGTGAATTTTGTTTTTGCAAATTAATATATTTGACTAACTCCTAGAACCTACTTGAGGACCATTTAAGGCAAAATAACTGATTTGGGACCTTATTAAAAAAGTAATTTTGACCATGTTTGGTCGTTTGAGCCTTTCTAGCCTATCATATATTAAATATCATCACTAGTATCCCCATTAAGCCATTATTCATAGTTATGAACCTTTTTGTTATTCTTTCATAGCTTATAGTTATCCTAACCTTGAACCTGAATATTTATAACTTAACCTGTGAGAAAACTAATTCGGTTATGTAAAAGCATTCAAAGCTATGAGAGGGAGCATAAGGGTGGAGGTAATTTGAGAGGTTAGGTAAATGAGGAGAGTATGACATTTTTCTCAACCAAAAATCTATATAACGGCCTAAGTTTTAGGGTGCAAAATGCAATTATAACCACATTTTGGAGAGGTGAGCAACTCACTACATAATCTTTATGAAATTCGTTGTCTTTACTGGAATTTGAAAAAAAGAAAAAGATGAAAAAAAAACCTTGAGTTCAAAGTAAAAATCTTAAGCAACTTTTGAGTGAATGTTGAGTAAAGAGAGTGAAGGATGGATCAAAAATTGAGTCTAAGAGGAGAAATAAGGATTTAATCGAAAAGAGTGGTAAGGTTGATAAGGAAAATAGTGAGGGAGTCATTATTGAGCATAGGAATGAAAGCTTTGGTGTTGTGAAGAGACCAAAATTGTGTTTTCTCACTTTGAATACCCCATTCCTTCCTTCGTTTCAACCAGTTACCCTTGACCTTAACAGTACAAGCTTATTTAAGTCCTAATGATCTTTGAGACGGTCTTGAATCAACATTAGTGGAGATCGGTGCAAAAAGCAAGCCTATGGGAATTAGATTGCCAATTTGCCTTCTATATAGCTTGTTTGCATAACACTATCCAAGAAACTAAGTAGTGAATGGATTGGTTAAACATGATTAGGATGATGAGAAGAAGAAATGGTTTTCGTTTATACCAAAAAAATGTTGCAATATCATGTAGAGTCTTTGCGTCATATTGCTAATGCAATTTTTGAGAATTTAGAAGAAGTTTATCCATTTTATAATTCTTTTGTTTGCTCGAGGATGAACAAACCCTAAGTTTGGGGTAGTTTGGTGCCTAAAAATTCTGCATTAATATTTAGTATGTTTTCTCTATCCTAGCATGAAATTGTACCCTATTTTGCTAATTTAAACTTTTAATTTGTTGCTTAATTTGTTCTATTTTATTTTGCAAAAGCTAAAATTTAGGAATTTTTGAGCTAAAAAAGGAAGGATTAAACAGATATGGTTAAATACTAATTCTATGTGCAAATGACTCCAAAATAAACATACAAAACTCTTCTAAAACAAGAAAAAAAAATCTTCCTAACCAGAACAAGGCAAGGATGCTACGAATTTTGCAATATAAAAAAGGCCTACCAAATATCAGAGAAAACAACATGCACAACCTGCATTTAAGAGATAAGGCTAAAAGGAGATTATCCTAATGATGAATTTTCTTTATATTACTTCCATCATGTTTTGTCTGAATTTATTACCAATTGAGTTTTGTTTACAAACATGTTAGCTCTTTTTACTACCAAAGGGAGTCTAAACCGAACCCACTAGGCCATGATTTGATTGTTTAATAGTTATCTTTCAATATATGAATTTATACTTTATTTTGTTTTTAATGTTTCTTTGATTTTATACATGTTCATTAAAGCAACCTAAAACATAGACCTTTAATTGATACATGTATGAGATTCTTACATGAATTGATTATTAGATCTTGATAAAACATAGCTAGAATTACTAAGACAATCTAAAATATCAGACTCTTAGATAATTTTGACAATGATATTACATGAGTTTTATTGATTTTAATTCATCCAGATAGTTTTGATTGGTTACATGATTTGAAAAATTGGATATTTGATGTCAAAATGTCTAAATAGTTAATTAAAACTTAAAATATGACTGATTTTTGGGAAAAAACTACACAAATTTATGTAAAGAAAGTATGTTTAGAACTTTTCATGGTAGAGGAGGTGATGGAAAGCTAAACTTTGGTCCGCTTTTAGTAAATTAATTATTTCTTTAAGTATTTTTGTATAGTTATTAATTTTAAGTCAATAAGTACATAATCGACAGGAGCTAAAGGTGTGACTTTGAGTATTCGTAATCAATCCTCCTGAAAACAATATCTAATCTGCTATACTATAATTCTAATGCACTTGCCAGGTGAAAGTTTAGCTCATATCTGTATCCATTGCACAATTAGCGTAAAGTGGTTATTGGCATGAGCAACAAGAATTATGAACAACCAGCAACTTCAAGCATCAATACCTGAATTCCTTGTACATTTGGCTAGAACTTTATACACCTAATAACAAGAATTTTCAAATATGGCAACACTTAAAAAAAAAATGTATCTTCTTGGTAGCTGCAAATGTTTCAAAGCACATGTGCATCATATCAACTGAGGAACTTTTTATTCCTAGACCATGCATGAAGGATTCATGCAATCATTAAGAAGGGACATCTCAAGAATCCATACTATCTATCCTACTTTATTTTCAAACTCACCATCCACTTCACATCTAAACGATTTAGATGAAAATAAAAGTGGGTAAGACTGGAAGATGGGGCTTCCAATTGAACATGAATACAGGATAGAGTAGTTAAAAAGGTGAATTGACGCGTATTTCTAGTCAAAAACAACAAATAAAGCAACTACAAAGCAGACAGAGCGACTCAAAGAAAAATGTTTCCATAAAACGTAAAATCAAAAAAATTATAAAGTATTAAGGAAAGTTGTAAAAAACTAGTCTAGAGGACCACAGCAAATAATGAGTTACAGAAATTTGTTGCAGGCATATTAAAAAGTCAAGTACCAAGCATATTAAAAAGTCAAGTACCAATTTAAGTCTTGCACAAGATGGTACGATGCTACAACTTAATTGATGAATATTGGTTAATAGGCATGCTTGGCTCTTGCAAGGGTTCAAACAGAAGGACGTTGTCACACAATGTCACACAGGATCCAGCACTGTACCTTCCGATTCAACACAAAATCTAATCCAAAATAAACTAAAAGCAAAGCACACCGCAAAGGAAAACGGCAATGGATTTGGTAGCCAATCATAACAAATCTTTTTGAGGACCTCTAATATTTACCAATCCCTAATATCACAAGGAAATCATAAAGAAAGTAGAAATACAAACAAACAAGAGCATAAGCCTGTAAAGTAGGCAGAGTAGCACGTAGGATTCAACATAAAAGCATAAAAACAAAAAATAATTAGCTGGAGAAGAATACTAAACATACTATCAATTACACATAGCTGGAACAAAAAAAGCTGAAATGAGACACAAACAATAATAGAAAACAAACAATAAACACGCCCAAGAATTTGACTGATGAGCATAGAAAAAGAAGCCTGCTCAAAACTGAAGAAGGCAAGCACGTTAAAAAGATTTACACAGTAAATAAGAAATTGAACCAGGAAAATTATTCTAAATAACCATAGTAGGACCTTAATTGTATAGTTCTAGATAAAAAGCAAGACAGATACAAAAATAAAATAAACATTAGGAGCAAACACAAATCACTGAACCTTATGCTGATCCAAGATTCTGTAGTTTGATACAGCTAGGAGTAGGCAGATTTCTATTCCAGCTACGTCTCTGGACTTCTATATGACAATAACGCCAAAGCATTTTTCTATAGTCTTTAGTGACAGTATTCTCAATATCTTCTCGAGCAGGACTTCCAGGAGGAAATCTTTCATCAAAGGCCAATGATTTGACAAAATATTCAATGCCATATTTCTCGGTTGTCTTCAGAATCTGATAAGCATAATTTTTATGCAAAGAATAATTGGGCTCTGAGGTGGGTAGATAAGCAAGCACCAAAATCAACAACACTGGTAAAATTTGTAGGAGAAGGATCAGGTAGGGTCCTATATGAAATCCCTCTCTCTCATGGCTTGCCATTCCTCTACTCCTATAGGTATTACGGGCCCTGAACTTTTCCGCCTGACCGAAAAAAGACCTGAATATCTCGTCTGGATCCATATCATTTTCATAGAAATCATGCACATGTCTCCTCCTCTTCGGTCTCCTAACATTGTAGGTTTGCTTATTCCCAAACTCCTCAATTAAACCCATCTGATCATATCGCCTCCTCGAATCAGTATCACTCAAGCACTTAAAAGCATTGGAAACTTTCTTAAATGCTTCATCAGATCCTGGAGCCAAGTTCTTATCTGGATGAACTCTTAATGACAGTTTCTTGTAAGCCTTCCTAATCTCCTCAACCGAACAAGTCTTTTCCACTCCAAGAATCGCATAGTAATCCTTATTCCTGTTAATCCGTCTAACCAATTGAACATGTTCTTCAGCGTAACTACGACCCCCATTTACATCATCAACGCATCTCGCTGAACCAGCCTTCTTTCTCTCATCACCATTAACAGATCCTTTTTCACCCACAGATGAAGCACTCGTCCCCAACTCAACCCTCTCACAAGCAGCTAAAAGTTCATCAACCACTATTTCTCGATTAAGCCGTTGTGCAATTTTAATAAATTTCAGTGCACGCTCTTTGTTATCAGCTGCAATAGCTTCTTCAGCTATAAGTACGCATTTTAAAGCTTCATCTTTGTTACCATCCATGATTTCATTCCCTTATATTTGGTAAATAAAAAAGTTCCCAGTTCAAAATTTCAATCAAAATCCAACTTAGAAAGAGAAAAAGCGATCACGTTAGATTAAGAATGAGATTTTTTTCTAACCCACAAAATTTCCATACGCGGAAGACATGATGATCGGAAGAAACATACCAGAACAAAGCTGTAACCTGAACGAAAACAAGACCCAGTTAGGACGGAGACAAGCAAGTCACAACCAACTGGACAGTTACAACCCTATCAAATATCGACAATTGCAAAAAGAAAATCCATCAATCTGAGCTGAAATTTTATTTTTCACGTTCAAGTTTCAAGGATACAGAGATTTTGATCGAGATTGGAAAAACTAAAATCCTGGCAATTACCTCGTACAGAATCTGGCCTCTAGCCTTCACAGAGACAACAAAGAAGACCCAATGGACACGCCTTCTTTGGGGCAATTTATCCGTGTTTGCCTAGTACGAGTGCACTCGCCGCGGATCAAATCAAAGAGTGCCGCGTTGGATATATACAGAACAAAATACACTCCAAGTATCAACGTTAGAAATCGACCATGCTATCAAATGGCAATATGAATTATAAAGAATATTGATTCGAATAGAAATGGATATAACTTTTATTTTATTATATTAAACATATAAAATATTATCTTAAAAGAGATATAAAAATATTGTTTATTTAATAATATATTATCAATTTTTATTCTTTACTCATTTATTTCTTCTTCTCATACTAATTAACTAACCACCCCTAAACTTATAAGAAGAAACTTAAAGAGGAGAGATGTTGGATATAAAAGTTTACAAGGTACTCCTCATAAAATCCATATATAATAAATATGTTAAAATTTTGTTAATTAACCATTATTTTATAAGACAATTTAAATAAAATATAAGTGCTTACTATATCATAAGTATCAATTAAATTAAGAAATTAATCAAGATTTTTTAATCTTCAATCAATTCGCTAGTTTGTAATAATAATACATCATGTTATTTCTCCTATTAAATATATATATATATATAATTGACTTTTATTTATTTTTTAAAATATTAAAGTAAAGACACATAAATCTCATAATAAGAATTTTCATTAGATCATAGACCCATCATTGTAATTGCATATAGTTGGGTCGGTCGTGCTAGACCCAAGTCCAACTCCAGGATGGCGTGTGGGCTAATCGACCCATTCCCAAGATGATGAGTTAAGCCCGGCAGGTATTCATTATATAAGTTCATTATCTCCTCATGACGCAGGTATGACCCTAGAACTCTAATACTCTCTATTCATAGCTACAAAAACTACTACAAAAGAACTGACTTAAGCATCGGAGAGGCGGGCCAGCGATTAACCTCCGGTATGCCTTTATCGTTTTTGCAAGTATTTCCTAGTTGAAGTTAATTGAGTTCATGGATCCAAACAATGACGCCCAGCCTCAGCAAAATCAAACAGAACCAGTTGACGCTCACCGTGGGGCCCAACGTCAGGGCACCACGTCCAGAAGCACTCAGATAAGTCAAGCGGCAACAACAAATCTGGATATAGCCGCTGTCGCGGCACTTGCACTACAACGAATGGGCTTGCGATTACCTGTCGCCCTTCCACCAACGCATCATGATCTCCAGATCCGTCCTCCACCCATTACCCAAAACCGTAGCATAGACGAGCTACCCCCATTAAACTCAAATAACCAAACACAATCTTCGCATCTGAATGACCAACCACCACCCCAAAACTGAGATCAAGAAGAGCAGAGCGTAGCCCTAGAGGATAATGTCGGAAACAATTTACACCCTCACATCCAACATCCCCTAAGCACAAACCCTCCTACTCCACAACAAATCCCCCTTACCCAAAGACAAATAGAGGAAGCGGCCGATCTATTGATTCGCTAAATCTTACAATCTCAGACGGAACAGCAACGAACCCCGGCTCAGCAGATAGGTATGATAACCGATCGTCATTCTGCTAAAACTCTCGAAAAAATCGTGAATGATCGAATCCATATGGCCATGAATTCCCGTCCGAATCAGTCATCAACACAATACAGCTCTCCTTTCATTCAGGAGATCCTGGATAGCCTTCCAGCGATCGGTACTAAGATACCAATGCCTGAAAAATATACCTAAAAGACCGATCCCCTCGACTATCTTTAGTACTTTCAGTCGATGATGAACCTGCATTACATCCATTCAATGTAAGGCTTTCTATATAGTCTTTCAAGAAGGAGCCTGACGATGGTTCAACAGTTTACCCCCACGTTGCATCACTTGTTTTGAGGATTTTAAGTTGCTATTCCTCAACCAGTTTGCTATAAGTAAATGGCCACATAAGACTGCCATGGAAATGATGCAGTTGACCCAAGGAAGGAATGAAAGTTTACGAGAGTTCATCACTCGGTTTAACAATAAAGCTGTTGAAGTCCCTGACCTCACCTACTCGTCCATGTTGGTTGCCCTTATGAGCAACACGAGGGATGAAGAGTTCAAGAAATCATTGGCCCTTGATCAGCCCAAGTCTATTCAAGAGATAAGAAATCGGGCGGATAAGTATATCCAGTTCGAGGAAGTGTTGAAAAACACAAAACGTAGAGCAGATGACCACTGGCCAATTGGCAGAACAGATGATTTACACAAGCGACAAAAGGATCAGTCTAGTTGGAGGAAGCCGACCGACCGAAAGGACCAACAACGAGAATCCTTCACCCCGCTCAACAGCAAGATGCAGGAAATCGACGGTATGAAGCGAAGGAATCCTCCGAGAACCTAGTAAGTTGAAAACTCCCCTAAAAAAAGGGATTTTGCTTTATATTGTCGTTTCCATAGAGATGTAGGTCATAACACGGAGGACTGTTGGGACTTAAAGCAACAAATCGAATTCCCTATTCAAAGGGAAAGGCTGGGTAGATTTTTGAAGTATGGTACAAATGCTGAACGGGATAATGAGGGTAGGAGTGGTCGGTCTTGTTGGAACCCGACCCGGAGACCGGAACCCAACTGCTTAAAACCTCACACTATCACTCTTGCTTTAATTCCACGTTTATTGGACCCATATCTAGAGCCCAATTTCCCGAGTCCTGAAGCCCTGTGCTTAATACCTGTAGGTCCTTATTGTAACTCCACATTCAGTAGAAAGCACACTATGTAAACACCAAAAACAAAGGTTGACTTATTCCTATGAATTGTAGCCCTACACCTCAAGTTCGTTTTGCAACAAGAATCACCTCAAAAGGAGTTGTATAACTCAAGTTATGCTTTAAAAACCTAAAAGAGCTCATACTCCAAATATGATCTCCAAACCGACCTCTCAAATGTTTCAATGTAAACTTTTTCAATTTGATTCAAAATGACACAAAAATTGGTGGAGAGAAAGATATATGCCTTAGGAATCTAATGGTTCAACCCTCACCTCAATTGGAGGTCGGATGAGGGAAATATGCCCAAAAGAATCAAGTATGTTCACATCCTAAATCAGTTGAAACTCTTTTGGCGCGATCACCATAACTTTTGCTGTCCGTTTAACGGACAGGTACGGGTGAAATGGTACCAAAAGGCTCGCAAATGTCCGTTAAATAGACATGCAAGTCCGTTTAACGGACACGGGCAAGGGAAGGGGTGTTTCTACACCCGAGGCTGTCCGTTTAACGGACATTTATGTCCGTTTAACGGACACGTAAATTCCCAAAACTTCAAATCTTCATCCAATGCATCTCAAACTTCAACCTAACTTCATAACCATTTATACCCTTCCAAATTTACTCATTCCAAAACCTAAACACTTCATAACATCTTAAACTTCAAGTTTAATTCATAAACTTCAAAATCTCTAGCTCCATTGATTCATCAAATCATGGATTTCAATCACTTTTCATCAAAGTCATCATAAACTAATAAGCTACATGAACAACCAAAATGGACCTTAGTTGTCATCTTTTAATTTTCATAACTTCTTGCTCCAAATTCTAAAAAGTACATATTATACCCCAATGGAAAGATAACAAGATGTTCTACAACATTCAAGAAGGATGAAAATGTTAATTTCATCATTAAGTAGGTAAAAGCCACTCAAAACACCGCCATTAAAGACCAATATATCAAGAATATGGCTAAATGAATAAGTGATTGAATGTGATCTAATCCTCATAACTTTTAACCCCAAGTCCAAAAGAGACAAATGATATACCCTTAGAAAGATTTGAACTTCTACTACAATCTTCATGAAGACTCTTTGTTCCAATTCAAACCTTAAGAGGACCTAAAACTAAAGAGAATTTCTGGTCAAATTTTACAACAATTTTGACAAGACCTCCACTAAAACTTTAACTAACCAATCTTCATTCCTAGTACCTCCACCTGCACAAAACTTAACATCCAACCTCATATATCATAACTCAATCACAAGAGTATCTCCATACTCAATTCAAGGCAACAATCCACACTCCTATCATTCTAATCAAATCCAAACTATAAAGTAGTTCATTTTCCCTTTCTTGTCAAATTCAATCCATACAATGATACATTGTGATAAAGCAAATATAAAATGCACAAAATACATTAAAACTCAACACTCTTGTACTTATATAACAAATCTGAGTCATTACAACGCTTTATAGGGCATTTAGCCCGATTACAATCCAAATGTCAAATGTCAAGTACATATTGAAACAAATCTCCAAATGAAACCTAATGCTTCATATCAAAACAAAAGACTTCTAACTTAAGAACATCAAGTGATGCCTCAATCCCAATACTTTAACTCGTATTCCGTTAGTTATACTCGTGGAGGGAAAAGGGGGTGTGAGCTCGACGGCTCGATGGATAACGACTTAATAATTAAGAAAATAAGCCAAAACGTTCTTTATTTTTCATTCTCAAAACAACTTTCAGATTTATAAAAATCTTTCAAACTTATCAAAACCTATTTACTTTGGTCAAAAACACTTTCATTTCATCAAAATTCCTTGTTTTCAAAACCAATATCACATTGATCGGAACTTTATAAATTTATCAAAACCATTTTGAAAAACTCATTTCATCAAGCAATTACACATCAAGATCATATAAGCATGGAGAAAACAATAAGTCAATTAATCAAAAGCATTTATCAAACAACATAACTCACAAGAACCACATAGACAAGCATACCACATAATCGATATAAGATGGTTTGGGTGGATCCAAACAGACGTATTACACATTTTCAAAGCGGTCATGTGTAGTCAGTGAACACATGAAGGAGTCCGTGAGGAGCTCCATTGCCACTTAGCAAGGCAAATGGAGAAGGCTATAATTTTGACAGTGCACCTATCACACATGAGGGACCACCACAAACCCAAACAAGCATGCATATCATATAATTCATACAATTCATAATCATTAGCCACAATTGGCTCTTGCAAATATTTACTTTCACATAATTTCCCAAATTGTCGCTTTTTCCAAAATCAAGTATCTAACTTTTCACTTCACAAATCATTTCACAATTATTTCCCAAAATGTAAAACATCTCATACTAATTCAACCCATCACAAAGAATCATTTATACAACTTTATAAACCATTTAAAAACATTAGATAACATTTATTTTAAAACAAACAAGAGCTTTATAATCTCAATCATTAAAACATTACCCACCTCAATTCCTTTAGCTAGAGCTTGAACAATGGCCATTCCCTTCACTTCTATTCATTCTCTTAACCTTCATCAAACAATAAATCTCATAGAAGCATGAAATCTCAAAATTGGCCATTTTAAGGAGATGGAAACATGAAACTAAACCCATCTAACTTTACCCATACCTAACTTAAGCTATTTTCACTAAAACCTACCCATAATTCCAAAAGAATTCACAATTTCTTACCTTGGAGAAGAGACCCACGAAATTCTCTCTCCTCTTGGCTTTTGATGGAAGTTTAAACCTTCTCTTCCCTTTTCCTTCTCAAGGATCTCTCCATCTCTTCTTTAGAACAAGAAAATTTCAAGCCCTAACCTCTTTCTTCTTCTCTCTTCTTCTTCTTCTTTCATACGACTCTCACTCTCCCTTTTTCTAGAAAATTCGTGAATCATCTCCCTAAAGCCTTAACTCATGCCTTTTAAATAAAACCTAAGCTTCATCCACCAAAACTACGTAGTTTTGGTCCCTTCATTAAAACATTTGCCCCTCTTCCTTACATGAACGAAACCACCATGTATTCCTTTTGTTTTTTTTTTCTTCTTTGATTTAAATGAAACTTAAATGGACCCATATAACCTTCCTTCCTTGCCTTAGACTTTACAAACATAATTGAACTTCCTAAAATGCCCTTACACCACCTTATTCATTTAATTTCTAATAATATACTTCACTCTCATTTAAACATAATCCATCATTTAATTTCCATTTCTTTAACCACTAACACTTCAAAATAATTTAAACAATACCTCCAAATAATTTAGACTTGCTTAAGTAAAAAAAAAAAATTCAGGGGCCAACAGGTCTGATAACTGGCGAAAGCCTTAGAAGCAAAATGATACGAACGATGGAGCGGGGCAGAACAGGAATTCAGACGACCGATGCGACACGAGTAGACAGTCCAGGGTAAGAGGTGACAAAAATGCCAGACAGCAAGATGACCGATCGGTTAGGGTCATAAACATGATTTCTGGTGGTAGTGCAGCAGGAGGGTCCACCGTCAGAGGAATAAAGAGGTATGCCAGGCAGGTCATTGGAGACTTATCAGCAAAGAAAAAGAGGCAAAACGGTAGGGTGATCTCGTTTGCCGAATCTGATTTAGAAGGTGTTAGCTGCCCTCATAATGATGCATTAGTGGTCACCTTAAATATGGATGGAAATGAGGTAAAATGGGTAATGATTGACACAAGTAGCTTGGTCAACCTACTGTATTATGATGCATTTAAGCAGATGGAGATACCGGAGGAGCGACTATTGCTAATAGAGGGACCCATCAAAGGGGTAACAGGAGCATCAACCTACCCATTCGCTTGAGTTCTCTTAAACGTAAAATTCGGACAAAAGCCACGTCAAATAGAGAGGAATGTTGAATTCTTGGTTGTAAAGTTTGTCGGAGCATATAACGCAATAATAGGAAGAGCCACCCAAAACGCTCTCAGAGCAATTGTCTCAACCTACTATCAAGCAATGAAATTCCCAACACCTCATGGAGTCGGTATTATCAGGGGTCAGCAAAGAATCGCTAGGGAATGCTACGTGGCAGAAACGAGGACCCTTGATGGGGCAGTAGTTTTGACAAGTTCTCTTAATGTGAAAGTCGACGAAGAAACTAAGAGGATGGACCCTGTCGAAGAAACACAGCAGATCATATTGGATGAAGAAGACCGATCCAAATTCACAAATCTAGGCTCTGAACTTGAAAAAGGGCTGGCCAAAGAGCTCACAGATTGCTTGATAGAGAATAGATCGGTCTTTGCCTAGGTATCGAGCGACATGCTTGGAATTTCTCGAGCAGTAACATCTCATTCTCTCAGTATCCGGAAAGACTGCAAGCCAGTCAGACAGAAGAAGGGGTGGCAAAGCAAAGAGAGGCAGGGGGTGATCAAGAAAGAGATAGTAAAATTGCTCGATGCTGGGTTCATTCGGGAAGTCAAGTGTAACATCCCGTCCCCATATTAAGGGTTATGACCTGAAATTTTAGTACATGCGAGCTCAAAGAGAAATTGAGATTTAGGGATGCATTTGCTTGCTCAGGCATCATGTTAGCATTTATGCACATAAATACAGAAGTTTTCACATAAAAAAGTGTACATGCATTCATTGACAACTTCCGGGTATAATTGATATTAAATGTGTTTTTATTGAAAATGAGGAGTAGAAGGAGTAGAAAGAGTGATCTTGGTATGAGTTGTAATAAGGAAAGATTTAGAAACAAGATTGGTAGTGATCTGGAAAATATTCACTGAATATGCTTCAGTCATTTAGCCACAACGTTTTCTCTAGTAATCCAAACGAGATGATTCTTGATTTGTATTAAACTAGAGATATATGGCTACATTTTGTGTGAAGACATCGAATTTCAATTCTGTGTCTAAGAGTCTCAAATATTGTCATGAAATGAAGAATTGTGTGTAATGTGTGTCTTGCATAAATAGGTTGTGCAGGTCAAGTGTCTACATTCTAACGTTCCAGAATTGGGAAGCAAATGCTATTTTGGAGCGTAATGTGAGTAGACCTAGATGGTCTTACCTTATTGTTTGTTTTGTTTATATTATAAACTGAGTGATTATGACTAATTATGAATGTGTCTTGATTGTTGAAATTCGGACAATGAAGGTCCGATGAAGGTGCTAAATGAATGAGATATTGAAGTGTTAATTGTATGTGAATGTGATCATTAATCGTGTATTGGCACATAAATGAAATTGTGAAATGCTCCACTTTAATGTGGAATGCCGGACCACGGTTCGATTATTGTGATATTGATTTGAATATAGAAGTGCTATTGACTGTCAATCAGATGAATGATGTGTAAATATGTAATTGGTAAAAGCATATTAGTTATAAATGAAATTGTGAAATGCTCCACTTTAATGTGGATTGTCGGACTAAGATCCGATGTTATGAGAAAGTGATTGAATGGGATGAGTAATTGTGAGTGATGCATTCCATTGCATGAATGCATAAAACAAAATAGTATTTGTGACTCGAGTAGCCACTGATCAAAGCTACAAGCTCAACGTTCAATGAGCCCTACGTGGGATAGTTATCAATGAGCCCTACATGGGACAATCATCAATGAGCCCTACATGAGACAGTTTAATGAGCCCTTTAAGGGACAGTTTAGGCACTCGGTCACAACAAAGTAACAAATGGAAAGTGAGTCTCATGTGCATTACATATGCATAATATGAATGATTAAGTGTAATGAATATGAAGTATTAAAGTGAATGTGATCGAATAAGTGCATGCAATGTAAGTGATGCATTCCATCTCATGAATGCATGAAATATAAAGGAGTTGTGAATTGAGTAACCTATATGAAGCGCTTCCACGTAGAGCTATGCTTCGTAATTATGTGATTCGACTAAGCCTACGGGCTGGTATTTTGATTCGACTAAGCCTATGGACTGGTATTTTGATTCGACTAAGCCTACGGGCTGGTATTCTGATTCGACTAAGCCTACGGGCTAGTACTTTGTATATGTGAGAGGCACTCATTCACAACAATAAGAACGAACATGAGTCTCATACAAGTGGCATATGCATCATATGAATGTTTAAATGATTTAAATGTGAAATTTGAATTCTGTATGACATATGTGTTTGTGTTATGTGACTGAGTGAGCCATCGAGGATGGTCACTCATTGAGTTCGCAAAACTCACCCAAAATTTACAACTATTTTTCAGGATAAGAAGAATACCCCGTTAGGCCAACAGGAGTATACCTACAACATTCAAGTGAAGGATAGAGGTCGGGATCAGTTCGTGTCTGCATTACATGTCTATATTTTTGTATTAAATTGTTTATTTCGCAATTTCAGTATAAATTGTATTTTGAAATGACTCAAGTGTTTGCATTTGTGAAAGGGCCAAATGGCCATATGAGAATTTTGTAAATGGCATTGTATGATGGGAAAGGGCTTATGACCTATTTGATTATTGACTTCCGCATGTGTGTTTGAAAAAAAATATATATACCAATTTTTGATTGATCGAGTGCGTAGCACACCATCCTTGCGGGGCGCGGTCTCGAATATCACCATCAATATCGAGTTCGAGTCTTGCGGGAGTGGGGTGCTACATCAAGTACCCTGAATGGTTAGCGAACGTGGTACTAGTGAAGAAGAAAAACGGAAGATAGAGAATGTGCATCGATTTCACTGACTTGAACAAAGCATGCCCAAAGGATAGCTTCCCCCTACCCAAAATCGATTAGCTCGTAGACTCTACATCAAGGCATGAGCTTATCAACTTCTTGGATGCTTTCTCCGGTTATCATCATATACAAATGAGTCTTGAAGAAGAAGAAAAGATGGCTTTTATAACTGACCAGGGCACGTATTGCTACCAGGTAATACCGTTTGGTTTGAAAAATGCAGGGGCTACTTATCAGCGGCTCGTTATGGAAGTTTTTAAGAAACAGATCGGTCGAACAGTTGAGGCTTATGTAGATGATATGGTAGTCAAAAACAAGACGGTCGCCCAACATGTGGAAGATCTTAAAGAAGCCTTTCTGAACCTAAATAAATTCCAAATGAGGCTGAACCCTGAAAAATGCATCTTTGGTGTGGCATCTGGAAAATTCCTAGGATTCATGATTACTCAACGGGGGATTGAAGCAAACCCAGAAAAGATTGAAGCTATCGTTCAAATGCCCTCACCGCGATGCTTAAAAGATGTTCAAATATTGACAGGATGGATAATTTCTCTGAGCAGATTCGTCTCTAGGATGGGGGACAAGTGCCTCCCATTTTTTAAAGTTTTAAGGAAGGCAGACGTGATCCATTTCCAATGGACAGATGAGTGCGAGAGAGCATTTCAGCATCTGAAGCGATATCTGACCAGTCTGCCCATTTTACATAGCCCCGCTGAGGAGGAGAAGTTGATCATTTATCTGGCAGTTATAGAGGAGGCGATTAGCGCAGTTCTTGTTCGATCGGACAGAAATGAACAATTTCCGGTCTATTATGTCAGTAAGGTTTTGAACGGGCCAGAAGCGCGGTATGCACCTATTGAGAAACTGACCCTATCATTGGTAAACGCAGCACGGAAACTCAGGCCCTATTTCCAGAGTCACACAATCGAGGTATGGACTGATCAACCCCTCAGGCAATGCCTTCAAAAGCCTGAAACCTCTGGGCAGTTAGTAAAATGGGCGGTAGAGTTGGGAGAGTTTGATATACACTACAAACCACGGACAACGATCAAAGCCCAAGTATTGGCGGATTTTGTTGCAGAAATGAATCAATCTACCTCACAGAACGAGCAACGCTCTGCTTGGAGTTTATTTGTTGATGGGTCGTCCAATGCTAAGGGATGCAGAGCAGGAGTGGTCTTGATCAGCCCACACCAGGAACAAAAGGTGGAATATGCTCTTCGATTAGAATTTAGAGCATCCAATAATGAGGCAAAATACGAAGCTTTAATAGCCAGTCTTCAGTTGGCAAGAAAGATGGGGGTGAAATATTTGAAGTGTACAGCGATAGCCAAATAGTGGTCGGTCAAGTCACTGGGCAGTATGAGGCAAAAGGGGACAAGATGATCAGGTATTTGGAATTGGTAAAGCAAGAGTTGAGTAATTTTGAAAAATACTCGGTCAGCAGAATAGAAAGGATGCAAAATGCTCAGACAGATGCACTTTCCAAGATGACTTCCGATCAAAATGCAAGGAATAACATTTTGGTCGAGCGGATAAATCGGCCTAGTATTCAGAAAGCTAGTGAAGTCCTCAAAACAGATGCTGAACGATCAAGTTGGAAGGAGCCAATCAGACAGTACCTTCTTGAGGGAACACAGCCACTAAAAGCCCTGGGAGCCAAGAAACTAAGGGCAAAGGCTGCTGAATATGTGATTGTTAATGACGTCCTGTACAAGCGTTCTTATGACTGACCGCTATTACGTTGCTTGAACGAAGAAGAGGCAGAATGGGCAATGGCCGAAGTTCATGAAGGAATGTACGGGAATCACTTAGGAGGCAGAATGTTGGCTCACAAATTGATCAGACAAGGGTATTATTGGTCAACAATGAAGACAGATTGTCAGGAGAAGGTTAACCGATGTGAGGCCTGCCAAAGGAACAGCAACTTGTCTCATCAACTGACCGACCAGCTGAAAATTGTGAGCCATCCCATCCCCTTTGCTCAATGGGGAATGGACATACTAGGTCCTGGGCAGAGGAAGTTTTTGATAGTAGCAGTCGAATACTTCACCAAATGGGTATAAACAGAAGCGGTCGCCACCATTATTGAACAGAAAATTGAAAACTTCGTACACAAGAATATACTGCGTCGTTTTGGGATGCCTATGATCTTAGTTACAGACAATGGTCGGTAGTTTGATAATGACAAGTTCAAAGATTTCTGTCACCGATTGAAGATAAGGCTCCAGTTGACTTCAGTGGCTCATCCTCAAAGCAAAGGTTTTGCAGAAAACACCAACAAGAAGATAATGAGCGCACTCAAGAAGCGCTTAGATGGACTTAAGACTTGGGTAGATGAATTATACGAAGTGTTGTGGGCATACAGAACAACCCCAAACGGAGCCACAGGAGAAATGCCGTTTAGAATGACCTTTAGGGCAGAGGCTTTAGTTCCAGTAGAAGTGGTACTGCCCAACCAGAGAGTTTTGAGTTATCAAGAAGAACGGAATAATGAAGCTCGCAGGGTAGAACTTGTATTTCTCAGTGAAGACAGGGATAAGGCAGCCGCTCGTTCAGAAACCATCAGAAAAAAAGCAACAAAGTTTTTCAACAAAAGGGTAAAGCCGAGTGACATAAAGATCGGTGGTTATGTTTTAAGAAAGGCCAAGGCGGCAGGGAAACATCCTGGAAAGATTGGTCAGACACGGGAAGGACCCTATCAAGTGGTCAAACAAGCCGGACACAACTCTTACGTCCTGCGCGACAAGAACGACAAGATTCTTCAAAGGCCCTGGAATTCCCAAAACCTGAAGACGTTTTACCAATAGATAAGTTTTACTTTTTTTATTGCTCATGCATTTGCACATGTAACTAGTGGGTACCTTTTTCTTGGCCTTGCCAATTAGGTTTTTTAACGGCCCACTCCCTTATCATCATCAACAAAGGGTTCCAAACTTCTTGGCAGAAAAAGTCTCGTAAAGTTAGGCTAAAGGGAGAATATTATGCCGATTGGTTGTCATCAACATTGTTCGGCCAGGTTACCAAGACCGAATCTTAGAACCAAGCGATATCAAGAGACAAAATCTTGGATCGCTCGGCCTCAATATCGTTTGGCTAGGTTACCAAGATCGGATCTTGGAACCAGGAGATACCAAGAAAATAATCTTGGATTGCTCGGCCTCAACATCGTTCGGCCAGGTTACCAAGACCGGATCTTAGAACCAGGCGATACCAAGAAAACAATCTTAGATCGCTCAGCCTCAGCATCATTCTACCAGGTTACCAAGACCGAATCTTAGAACCAGGTGATACCAAGAGCCAAAATCTTGGATCGCTTAGCCTCAGCATCGTTTGGCCAGGTTCCTCCGCATCATTCAGCCACGATTCTCTTGAACCGTACTACCGATCGATGTGAATCAAACACACTCATTCGCTGCCTATTATCTGAAAAAACAGTCTCCTATACGAAACTAATGACGATCCAATCCTAATTCCCAGAATAAAGAAGACAACGGAGGACAAAAATAAGAAAGGTTTTATTTCCTCATATATTTTTTCTGGTCACAAGCCTGACCAGATGAGCTTTGAAGGTCCTATTACATAAGTCACTTTGGCCCCTTAGTAGGGGGAGAAGTACCAATAGCTTGATCGGTAGGAGAAGTAGTTTCAAACGTTGGCAAAGCATCCAAGACAGGATCAGGGTCCGAAGGAACAACTAGAGAGACACCCTCATGAGCTTGCTCTTCTTCCTCATCCGAACTAAGGTCCAACAGCTCATCCGGTAATGTCTCTTCATCTTTCTCAGCTATCTCCTTTACCTCCTCGAGTGCAAGGCCGAGCTCTGAGAGAAGCATTGGCTCGGCAAAGTCTTCGAACGGAGGACCATTCGACCTATCAGGGAAGAGAATGCCATGGCAATTTCTCAGGATGGAAAGAGCCAAATCGCAAGCAAATTCTTTGCATTCATCATTTAAAAACCGCTTTTTCCATCGTTTGATTGCCTCAACCCTCTGCTCTTTGACAGAGCTTTGTATCTCAAACAATTTGTTCTCAGCCTTGGCTCTCTGTAGCACCGCTTCTTGGCAGTCATGGAGGACTCTCAAACGAAGCTCTTTTTCCATATTGGCTCTAGAGTTGGCATTGAGAACTTCTTCCTTCATGTCTTCATTATTGAGCTGCAATGCTCAATACTCTTTTTCCCGCTCGTCCCTTGACACAACCGCTCTGTTCTTCTCCTCCTCCACCTCTGAAAGTTGAGCCCTTAAAATGGTAACCTGGCCAAGAATATCTTTAATCTTTTGGTCCATCGATCAGGCGACTTCAGCGAACCGATCAATACGCTGATACATTCCAGAGGTGAACGTCAGATCCTACGATGAAGAACTTTGTAAAAAAAAAAAAGGTTGTGGTGGAGATTACCTTTGCTAAGTCGTGCACAAGACCAGCCATCATCTCCTTGTCGCTCAACGAATCCAAAAACTCTTCGTCCGTAGGAGGGACAACCTTCTGGGCAACTTGAAGAGCCACATTGGTGTCCCTAAGCGATGCAGTCTTATCTAGACTGATCGTGGACACCCATTTTTCGGAGCTTGGCACTTTCTCCTTCCCCTTACCTTTGTCCAAATGGTGGGGCGATCGTTCAACATTCTGAGCGGTATTCTTTCTTTTGAGTGGTCGTTCCACTTCTTCTTCCATAACCACTCGGTCCTCATTAGCCAATTGGGTCAGCAGCGCTGTGGACTTGTTAGGTGCAATCAGCTGAGCGATATCTTTGCTGACCTCCACTTTCTTGCTTTGCTCCTTCATCTTCAAGGAAGGTGTAGCGACTTTGTGCTGGCTTTTGGACTTAGGAGAATCGGAGGGCGAGGTGAGATTCTTGACTTTCACCATAGCTACACAATTATAGAAGTAGGTTAGAAATCAGAACTAATATTCATGAAAAAAGGGCAGTTAAACTACGAGGAATTAACCAGAAGGGGCAGTTTCTTCTTCTAGCCCGTTAATCCGAGGTGAGGGATTAATTAAAAAGGCATTAGTCGATGCCCCTCCACGATAACCTAGAATAAGACGGTCGAAAACATACCGACCGAGCGCCTTAATTCAGTCGATCAGTTCAAATTCCTTTCTAGTAAAGGACAAATTAGAACTGTCGTTCCATTGCTCGGTCAGGGGATATCTCCACGGCCTGGACTCAAAGGTAGATCCCAGGGGCCTCACAAAGAAGTACTTTGTCCTCCAGGCCTTGACTAACGAAGTTGTTCTAGCAGGATGATACCTTGCGTCTTTATACTAGAAATGAGGGATCCCGGCCCCAGCGATTGAGCTTTGATTCATTTTCAAAAAATGTCGCATAATACCAATCGATGGGGGACACCTGAAATGATGGCACAGCAGGGAGAGATCGTTAATGAACCTCTAACCATTCAGGGGGATCTAGCTCGACATTAATTTATATGTGCAACATACCTCATCGATGATTGGGAAATATGGAAGCCTCATACCACCGATCGAGAAAAAGCTGTCTGAAACAACAAAATAGCCTCCCATACTGTTATAAATCCGTTCGTTCTTGCAGGCCAACCTAGGTCCCCAGGACGGAGGGATATTATTTTTGATGATCAATCGATTCAATTCCCTTTCGGTCATCGACGATTGGTCGCTCGGCAGCTTTTCAACGACTTGCCCATCTTTCCAGTCACTCGTCGTGATCTCTTCATTTTCCTCTATATCCGGCGCTTCATTTCCCCTGCCTCCGACACCTCCATCGCTTCCGCCACTCTCTCAAGCGGCTCGACAATTTGTAAAGCACTTTTGGTGACCAGTTCCCAGTGAAGCTCTTTCTGGGTCGTATCTACTTCTTCGTTAAGCCTAAGGCGAGGAGGAGGTGGTTTCATCCCTAAGTCTAAATTCAGCCCTAAGGCTAGCCGACGACATGGTTAGTAAAAAGGAAATTTATAGGATGAGGAAAGGAGAGAGGACGTACCTAGTTTGGTGATTGAAGTTTGGAATTTGGACGGCGGTGAAAAGAAAATTTCGATGACTGCAGGCAAAAAGATGAACAGTAGAGAGAACAAAGGTTGGAGAATCAAATACGCAGAAACGGTAATGAAGGAAATTTGTCGATTCTAAGCAGTTATCACAAAGATCAACTGAACGGGCGCACCAATCGAAGTTGGACACGTGGCAAAACCTGAGCCGTGGAGAATTAGGGTTGTCAGATATCCGGAGCGGCGCAACAGCTGAAAAGATGTGCATAACCATAAAAGCAACACGAAAGGACGCTCCCTTTCAAATTTTGAAAATCCATCAAAGGATACGTGTCGTAAGTAATGATTAAACCTAGTGCTTTGACTAAACGTCTATGTTCAATCGGTCGGGCCTATCACGAGCTGTCAAGCAGACGAGCCAGACGAACCCTATGTACTCCATCGATCCTTCTCCCTGATCGAACTTGAGGAGTAGGGGGCTTATGGTTGGGTCGGTCGTGCTAGGCCCATGTCCAACCCCAAGATGGCGTGTGGGCTGATCGACCCATTCCCAAGATGATGAGCTAAGCCCGACAGGTATTCACTATATAAGTTCATTATCTCCTCATGATGCAAGTATGACCCTAGAACCCTAATACTCTCTATTCATAGCCACAAAAACTACTACAAAAGAACTGGCTTAAGCATCAGAGGGACGGGCCGGCGATCAACCCTCGATGTGCCTTTATTGTTTTTGCAGGTATTTCCTAGTTGAAGTTAATTGAGTTCATGGATTCAAACAACGGCGCCCAGCCTCAGCAAAATCAAACAGAACTAGCATACATTATTTTTTGGAAATAGGGTAAATTGAAAATATTTAAAAGAATATATGAATGATAAAATAAATTAGCCCAAGTTCTTTTATACAACAAAGCACCATCCATATCAATCAAAATACTTTACAAGCTCAAATAAAAATCAAGAGTACTTCTTAAGAGAAAATATATATTAATTTACAGTTTTTTATTTAATACTTGCACTTCATTGTACCCATGATATGAGTCTTTTATTTCATTTTATTTTTACTTGTTAGTGCATATAATTTCTAGTCATCTCATGTATATTAAATGGTACTTCTCTGTAAAAAAGCAATATTACCCATTACTAACAATAAATACTTTCATTTTATAAATTCCTCTATCTTAACAAAAATCTATTACAAAACATAAAATTATATTCAATATTTTCATCATATTTTTAGAAGAAGAAACTAATTGTCATACTCAATAAACCTTACCACTAGTGGAGGATGTAAAGTTCGTCGAATCTTTTATTATAATTGAATATTAATGTAGTGGAGGATGTGGAGGTCGTAAGAAGTATTAATGTAGTCCAAGAAAATTTAAGCTTTTAGGAGAAGGGCACCATTGATGTCATTGTAAAAGCGAATTAATAATATTATGTCAAAGTATCAATTTCATATTTAAATCTCGTTATGTGAAGAAACTAAATCTATCTATTTATAGTAATTTTCCTAATTCCATAGTATTGGTTAGAGTTAAGGATGAGCCATAGGATATGATGCATCAATTTGAGGATAACATTCCTTCCTCATCTTTTAATAATTTCTAAGTTACTCACTAAACAGGAAACTTTACCAAAACATCGACTCCAATATTAGTGCCCAGTAAATCAAAGAACTTGATGCTATACATTACTCCAACAACATATATCAAGAATAATTTCATCTCTGTTGTATTTTTAGTTTTACAAATGGTATCTTACAATATAGATCATTATACATATGCTAATTTTGAGTTCAATTCTTAATGACACTACTACAAATGGCTTCTAGTTGATATATAGATGTGGCAATGGTTCACTTATAGACTTCACATTGTCTGAATAAGGAGGTAGGAACTCATGACTCATTTCCCTCCATATCTCATTCCAATGTGTACAATTTTTAATAATCATTAAGTAGGCACACTTATAGTTGAAGCGTTTTAGATGGTAGCTGTTACAAAGTTATTCTAGGAGACTCGAACTTTCACCCGAAGTTGCTCGTTCACACCTTTTGCACGGCAGTCTCACTTAGATCTGTTAAAATAAGACTCAGCCTTTCCCCAACTCTCGAAATGTTTTCCTCGCTCATACTCGAAGAAACAACGCGGAAGCAATAAAGAAATATAGGCAACAAAAGAACACACAGAGATACGGTCAAAAGACCAACTTTATATTACTTTCCCTCAAAGAATACAAAGAATGCTCTCTCTGATTGATCTACCGAATGAGAAGAGCAAAGCTCGAACGAGCTATATATAGGCACCCAAGCTTGGAGTCACAGATTCCCACTAAATCTGTACTACCCAAGATCACGTCTATCCTATCAGATAAGATACCATAAACCAATTGGATGACACCCCCATCCAAATAGGATTCTAACTGATAAGATAAGATCTAACAAGATGACATAAGATAGAGTTTACATTTATCTAGAACACTAACATCCTTATTCGCGAAGATCTCCACTATCTTCAGATGTTAAGTTTCACTACAACTCTAACTCATAATCATCGCCACATCATCCAAGATCTCCCTGCGATCTATATCCGCTGATGATGCAATATGATCTTGCTGAAGCCCACTAGCACACTGGTCTGACCCAATATTCCCACAACAAGTCCGCTAGTCGTGGTCCATCCATCCGAGCATAGCTAAGTCCTTAGTCCACCAAGTCTTAGCTGGGGTCGAGTCAATCTCCACAAGGTCCGATGCTCTACCAAAATTCGCACCAAATCTGATCCCACTCGCCCATATTCGCCTTAGTGTTTTCAACACAGCCTATCCACACATAGGTCCATCAATGCACGTTCATAGACAAGTTCATCTTGCATGTCGACCTTACTCATGGTGCAGTCTCATCGCTCCATGACTAAGTCACAAGTCACAATCCGAGTTAGTATATAAAACCTTGCCCATTTACATACCTTCGAGCTGCCTTGCCGAAGTTAACTGTTTAGGCGTCTCATCGCGCTCGCATACTTTCGCGCATCCTCGCGAGTCTCATACACCTTTGCGCCAACTCGCAAGACTTTGCCTTATTCCTCGTCAACACGCCTTCCTCGTGCCAACTTACGTGCCAAGTATTAGCCAAGGCCCGCCAACACTCACACGATCCCGCAATCTGAACTTAGGGGTCTAACAAACCACCCCCACTAGAAGAATTCGACGCCCTTGTTGAAATAATCTGTGGGCACCCCTCCACGAGTGGTTCCCTCGAAGACTCCTTAGTCAGTGGTTGAAGACGATAGCAAGTCTTCATATCAATTGGTATTTCACCCACATACCATTTTCCCAAACCATCGGGGTCGTCTTTGCTTCCACTTGGATTCGCCTCCTCAAAGCTCACCGCGCCCGCCAAAGACATGTTGAGAAAAGCTCGATCCGCTGAGTTTTCCATGTCACCTTGATCCTTCGCAATCTTGGTAACTATATGCTCCTTACCCGCCTTCTGACTCGGGTTTCCTCGAGCATAGTTCGACTCTTTTTCAACGATCATAGCCGACATATGTGCTACTGATGTCATAGTCTCCTTCGTCCCAACAGCGAATCTACAACAATTAACAAAGAAGGAATTTTCACCATGCATGAACATCACACCTCCCAAACTAGGATACAGCACCAACTTTGTTGCCTTAAGAAAGTTGATCCCCAATATCAACTCGAAATCCTCAAGTGGTACGACCATACAGTTCATCCTAGCACTCCAACTTCCTATATTTACTGGAACGTTGTAAGCAGCTCCCATCACCACTTGTGCCTTACCCGCCAGGGTCTTTACCTTCGTCGGGGTCTTGGACACTTTAAGCCCCAACTTGCGCACCATCCTTTCCACAACCAAGGAATGTGACGCAACCATATCCACCATTGCGGTCACCTCTATCCCATTAACCTTTATCTTCACATACATCAGTTCATCATAAGGATTAGGTTCTTTACTAACCGCATTCAATAACACAATCGGATTTAACGCTGCCTAGGATAGCTAAGTCCTTAGTCCGCCAAGTCTTAGCCTGGGTCGAGTCAATCTCCACAAGGTCCGATGCTCTACCAAAATTCGCACCAAGTCTGATCCCACTCATCCATATTCGCCTTAGTGTTTTCAACACAGCCTATCTGCACATAGGTCCATCAATGCATGTCCATAGACAAGTTCATCTTGCATGTCGGCCTTACTCATGGTGCAGTCTCATCGCTCCATGACTAAGTCACAAGTCACAATCTGAGTTAGTATATAAAACCTCGCCCATTTACATACCTTCGAGCTGCCTCGCCGAAGTTAAGTGTTTAGGAGTCTCATCGCGCTCGCATGCTTTTGCGCATCCTCGCGGGTCTCATACACCTTTGCGCCAACTCGCAAGACTTTGCCTTATTCCTCGTCAACACGCCTTCCTCGTGCTAACTTACGTGCCAAGTATTAGCCAAGGCCCACCAACACTCGCACGATCGCGCAATCTGAACTTAGGGGTCTAACAGTAGCTACCGTACTTATATCAACTCTGTTTAAGCTTTATAAAACTGAAAACAAATTAAACCAGATTCCTACTTTAATGCTTTATGTGTTGGTAACAAACTTAACCTTATATTAAATTTTATATGAAACAATATAATCATCATCTAATTAGGTATGTAATATATAACTTCTAGCATATTATAAATTATCTTTTAAAAGATAGTTTAGGTTATTAAAATACAAATTTTCATCCTTGTTAGAGGAAAAGTCAAATAATTAGTGAAAATTGACTTCAAATACCAACTAAACAATATTATATTAAGAAATACTACAGAATTAAGGAATGTTGGATAATTACATGGAATTAGATTGTCAACCTACTCAGATATGCAATAAAACTAAAAAAAATCACAAGTTTTCAACATTTAAAATGAAATAACAATTCAAAACATTTTGCAAAGCCAATTTGAGAGAGAATAACAGGAAGAGAAAAAGAAGTCAAAAACAAATAGAATGAGCTTATTGTTTTTTCAAACTTTAAATTATGAATGCTAAATTTGAATAAATTTAAGAATAAATACAAGAGAAAAACACCAAAAAAACCAAGTTTTTGACGGAGTTCAAAGACTTTTGGGTTAAGACTTAAAGAAGAAACAATGGAGAAGAAGAAGTATATTAGCGCTCTAACTCTCCCAACTAGTCAATTTGCATATTAACCGATTAGTTTAGAGATTTAGAGGTTATTATAAGTAACTAGACTAACTAAATATTCGATTTCTAATTAACTCAATTGAACCATGTACTTTGATCTAGTTCAACTGTATATTCATTGGTAATTATTATGTTGTTCGATCAATTAGTATTAATAATAAAAATAGAAACCAACTAGGTAGTTGAGAAAAAGTAATTATTAAAAGCCATTTTTTTCCATACAAGTCTTTCACTATTGAAAAAGTCTAAAGGAAAACTTTGTAATTTATCATTCCAATAAATAAATAAGTAATTTACCAATTATTATGCTTGCTTGAGAAGCTTGAAACCAATTACTCTTGTCTAAGCTTCGATTTTTCCCACTCATTTCATTTTAGTTTGTTATTCATCTTCTTCTTCTTACATTACCAACTCCTAAATATACCTCTGAAACAAAGAAACAAAATTTTGAAATCACTTCAACCTATTGCATTTTGGACATCTAGACAAGAAGGTAGTAATTGTGTCAACTTACCAACCAACAACTCACCCATAGGCATGGTATATAAACATTAGTGCTCCCATCTTCCTCTCTTTCTATGAAGTTTTTATATTAATAAATTTCCTTTTTATGGATTTGTTTAGATATCCATTATACATGGTCTCTATAGTCTTCATTATGTTGAAATTGCCTTATATGTCAAGAATTGCAGCAAGATACAATCACATGTTATTAGTTTATATGTTTTTCATAGTACTAGGTAAAAATCATTACCTTTGTGTCTAGTATAATATGGATTTATTTACATATATGTTAGTTTTCTTGGTATTTTAAGTCTAGTTATGGTATTCTATTTCGTATGATTGACGTGTTTATATTTTCAGAACTACAATAGAGGAAAAAAACTATTATTATATCACCATATTCTTCATAAAAAAAGTGAAGAATGACCTGAAGGGAAAAAAGGTAACCACTAAGCATGTTAAAATTAACGAGGGTGATGTAATGCTATCTTGATTTGAAACGTCAAATTATAGGTTGGAGATGATGATATCACATATAAGACAAGTTGTTGAAGTGGTAGAGTAAAGAACAATGTATGAAATTTAATCCAAATTACTAAAATTTGGTCATAAAGTATGAATGTATTTTAATTATGACTATAATATATGAGTATATATAGAGTATTCAAATATAATGTTACTCAAAGAAGGAATAAAAATTGTTGTAGACGTAGAGCCTAACTCTATAGCAGTTGAAGTGAGTCATCAATATATGAGATTCAAAACTTAGTGAGATGGAGGTGTTTAAGATAAAAAGGCACCTCTACTACTTATTTTGCCTTTGCTTTTATTCTAACAATTTATTATTAAAAGTTAGGGAGCATCAATGAGATGAGGTATTGAGACTTTAAAATGAGTATGAATTCAATGATCACGAAATAGTAATTAAGTGCATACTTGAGAAAGTTAGGGGTGCATGAATGAAGGAATATTTTTGACATAACTTTTTATATATGTTGGATATGTTTTATGCCTAAATGCATATTATGATTTAGATGCTGAATATTATAACTTATGTCAATGATTATTAAAAGCATAGTTAGGGACATTTTTATCTTGAACCATCTTTGTGTTTATGATCCCAAATTCGACCAAGCTAGAGGCCAAGATGTTGCACATTGTATGGGTGGATGTGTAGTTGTATTGATGATGAGTTATGCATCCTGCAAAGTGGAATTATCAATAAATATTAGACTTATACAAAATATGTAATTCATAAAACCCAACCTTAATGTTCATTTTATTTGTATATTTTTTAAACTAAATAGGTCATGTTTAAACCATATCTTCAAGTGGAGGAAGATAAAAAAAATTTAACTTGGGATAACATCATCATTTATAAGGAATTGGATGTTAATGGGTTATTAAAGCAAAAGTATGTGAAACTAAAATTATTATTGTTATTGGAAATTTATTATAACATTTTGAAATAATTTTTTGCAAGAGTTTAATTGATTAATGTCTTATCTTAGATACAGAGGATTGACTAAAATGAAGATCACCCTAAGAAGTGTTTTAGTGGGTGGGAGGCAGTAAGGAAAATGACAAAGGTTTTATGGAGGAGAATAAGGCAATGTATTTATTTACTAATCTGTTGGGAATCTATTTGCACATAAATTTTGGTATATGCGTGAATAGTTGAAATTTTAGTTAAATGGTAAGAAAAAGAAAAAGTCCCAAGGCATCAAGAGGCATTAATGAGATAGAATATAATTAATCAAAAATTTTAGAGTCATAAGGAGATGCTAATGATGGACCTAAAGAAAAGGAAGGTGTCCTTAATCATAAAGAGACACTAATGACTGGGGAGGATAAGGTTAAGACTATCCTGAGGCAAGTGGAGATGATAATAAAGGAGAAGAGCAAGAAGATGAGGTTCAAGGGAGTGGTGTATCTTAAAGAAAGCTTCAATATTTTTGGATTATTATTTATAATAGTTTTTGACATTCTAGATGAAATAAAGGAATCAAGGAAGAGTTGGGTTTATAGGAAGATGATAATGATAGACATTGAAGATGACAATCAAAAAGAAGTAGAAGAGAGAAAAATAAAGAATCAAATAAGGAGGGAAGATTACATCATATAAAGCTTAACTAAACAATTGTGTTTAGGAAAACAAATTTGAAAACACAAAAATTTAACTTTAAGTAATGAGGGTAAACATTATGATGCATCTAGAGGCATGCATTGGTGATGTAACATGACCAAAGTTGTAGAAGTTTTAAAGAAATATATGTCTAATAATATACTCACAACTTCTAAATTTATATATGTAATATTTTTTTGGAGAAAATCAGTATTGAATAAGAGGTAACTATGTTAATTTTTATGCTAATATTTATGCTTGTATAATTATCTTAAGTATTTCTTAAGATGTACAAACTTATATATTATATTACTTGGAACTGTTCTCGTAGGTTTTTTGACAATGACATCATTTGAAAAGTTAGGTTTGGGCTAACATTAACAACACCTTTCATATTTTAAGTATAGAAATTGCATAACTGATATAGTGGGACGATTTTGCAAATTAATTAAAGAAAGTAATTTGTAAATTTTTTTATAGTATTTTGATTCTTCTATATAGATATTAAGTACATGTAATAGCTTGTTAACAGGTTTTATCAAATTGTTACTTAACAGTGTGCTTTGTGGAGTTCATCTCAGAAGTTAAATAATAGACTTAACATTTCAAGTGAATAATCTTTGCATCTTTGGTTACGAAAAAAGGATAATAAATGTTAAGGTGGATGATAAGTGTAAATTGCATCATATTTTAGGGCATAGTTTGATATATGTTTAGCTGTTAATTCAATCATTTAGTATGTGTTATGTTAAAATTGTGTTAGTTGGTCAATTATTTATGTTTTAAATGTTTTATGAGTTAGTACAAGTTTTTGAGCTTAAATATTATGTTTTTAAGTACCTTAATGTGTTTGCTAGTGTTTCAAGGTCAATATCGAAGAATGGAGGAGTTTTGAAGACATTCAAGATGAAACAAAGGTTCATAATCGTATTATGCCAGACCACGATCGTGACAAAGGCACCAAATTTGACCCACAATCATAACCTACATGCCATGATCATGACAAAAGCCCAAGCAATGGCCCACGATCATGGCTTACATGCCACAATCGTGATAGAAAGCTCGAATGTGAGCCACAATTGTGGCCTGTTTTGGGCATGTAAGTGTAAGTCGACTTGTACCATGTGTAAGGCGACTTGTGCTTGCTCGGTACTGATAAGTCGACTTGTCCACTCGTGTAAGTCGACTTATATGTGTACAGTACCATAAGATTGTTAGAGTAGTGCCCTAAAGGCAATCCCTTTTACGCCGTTTTGTTCATAGTCATGTACAGACTTTATGAATAAATAAAGCAAGGCATATTTCATTTATTTGATGTTCATTTTATTATGAATTGATTGTGATCTTTAATCAAATTTATGAAGTCCATGATATATGACATAGCATGAAGGAAATTATGATGCGATCATACTACTGAGATTCCTATCATGTGCAATTATGTCAGTATCTAAATTATCCCTAGTCATAGGATTAATGAGACTGGACATCGTTAATCCGGATAGACTAGCACATGTCAAACTCCTTGATTGGATCAAGCAGTGGATCTCAGAAAACTGTAAATATTGAGATATTTAGATTTGACATGTGGATACTTACTAGTGGTAGTAAGTACATTGGATGACTGCCATGAGATCATCACATGGATGTCCTATACAAATGTCGGTGATAATCTCATCATAGCAATGGTGCAAGTATCCTTAGACTTGAGGTACTCGAGGATATCTTGAATCTTGATTACGTGCTTTGACTCCATTCCTTGTTGCCTTTCGGATGTCGCTCATAGGGTGGTGATTGGAGTGCAGTTTGAGGTATTCAAGGTAATTGAGTAGCCAATAGAGGATTCACCACTTCTGTGATAGCAGAAGAGATACCCATGGCCTCTTATCAGGATCATTACTTGGAAGTCTCTCGCACGGAGCACACATGTGTCATGAAGAGGGTCTTTATGGACATATCAAGTAATGAGTCCTAGGGCGAGAACCGATTACACTTGGACTAGATTTGATCGATCGATCTAGTAAGAGTTGACACATTGCCCATACTCAAACTAAGTGGGGTATAGCATGGTGAAAAGACTAATTGCACAATAATTGTCTATGGAAGGGTTCGTGATATGGTTTCATTAGTCAAACCAATTACTTTCCGGTCAATTGGGGGTCATGATGTGTTGCTAGATACCGCTCATGACTTGCTCAGATTAAGTGTTAATCTAAGTGGCCAACATAACCGGGAACCTAATGGGTCACACGCATAAGAGTGACTCGGAGAATCTGTAAAATAGTTTCGGACAGAGATCCGATATCTAGAGAGCAATAGGATTAAATGGATCCCAATGAGATTGAGATATGTCCCGATGAGATCGCGACATCGACATTGCTGAAAACCGTCTCCGGCGATTTTTTGCCGGCGGGGCCCGGTAGGCCGGTAGGACCGACCCCAGTTTGACTGGACCTCTTCAGCAAATATATATATATTAATTAATTAATTAAGAATTAATTAATTATATATATATATGTGAGTGTTCGGTGGAGTAAAGCAAATGGAGAAGAAAATGAGTTTGAAAAGTCAAACTTAATGATTAAGTTAATTTTTCAATGCTTTTTAAGCCACCAACGTGGCTAGTCTCCTAACCATGCCTTCATATGTTTTAATTAGTTAAATATACATATAAGAAGGTTAGAGAAGCAAGCTTATTCGGTGGTTTTTGGAGGAGAGGGCCGAATGCTTAATAGTTAAGCTTTGAAATGTGATTTTCATCTTCTTCCTCTCTTACTCTCACGATAGCTTCTACTCTCCAAGGCTCCACCTAGGGTCATTTCACTTGCTCTCCAAGATCAAGGTTAGTGCTAGCACACTCTTTACCTTGTTCTAGCTATTCCCGGGTCAAAGGGGTTTGTCTCGGTTAGGTTTTCCGACCTCTGCGTGGATACCGTTAGAGACGGTCTCCTTTGGTCGTTATGGTTTGATTGTTTGTACATACACTTGGATCCTGGCTTTCGGGAATGTCCCGGGACTCAAAATTTTAAATTCCGCACTGTGTTCATGTGATGAACACCCTGGGATTTTCCTACAGTGGTATCAGAGCCGCTTGTGTTGTATAAACAGTCGAAATGATAACTAGGTCGGAGTTCCTTTGTGAATTGAGCTGTGTAGCATGCTGACTGTGTGCAATTTCGAACCAGTGTAGAATTAGGGTTTTCGAAAATTTCTTGCATAGACCTGCTCATAAGATGTTGCTGAATGTGTCTATAAAAGGAAAAAATTTATCGATGTCGTTTGATATGTTTTTGCTATTTAATTCCCTCAAGTTTTGGATGTTGTCTTGTTGAACGTTTCTGAAACAGGTATGCTTGTAAATTCGAGAATAAATTCTAGAAAAAAAAAATTCGGATTGGTTTTCACCGACATGTCCCTAAGATGTTTGTGAATGTCTCGGTGGATGGAAAAATGTTTTCAAGGTGATTTACTATTTATTTCCGAATTTCTTGTATGCTGCTGGGAATGTCTGTGTTGAAAAACACAGATTCTGGTTCAGCTAGATTGCTGAGGTTCAATGAGTTTTTGTGGGAAATAAATCCTGGAAAAATTCATGGAGCATTTTAGGAACATGTTTTAACCTCTGTAATTTTCTCAGCATTTATTGAAATTTTTTCAATGATCATTTTGAGAAAAAGGCAGAGCTTGGCAGTTTTGAGAAACATGCTGGGGCTGTTTTGTTTGAAATGATTGCTTGTGTTATTTTCGGTTCCAATGCCTTGAATCATTTTTATAGTGATTAAAAATGTGTTATGTTGATGTGGCATGCATCCCAAAATGAGATTGTTGAAATTAGGTTTCCAATAATTTTCAGATGGTGAATAGGTTACTTTAGCGTCTTATTAGCTTATTCCATTATCTTGCTTATTTTGGCCGTCGCAATTTTTGTGACAAGTGCCGGAGTAATCTTGATAATGTGTAGACTATCTAGAGCTATTTATTATGATTATTTGGTGTCCTTGAATTATGTGGAAATCTAGTTATTAATAGTGATTAATCGGTTTCAAGGTTTTCATATATAGTTTGACTATATGGCATGCATGTTTCAATGAAAATGTTTCATTAGCACATTAATATAAAGGATAATATACTTGGTATATGGTATTGTGAATTGGAAATGCCTGGATTGAGAATTAGCCGACTAGATAGCAAATTTCCTTGTGTAAGGCGACTTAGACAGTTGATAAGTCGACTTTACGTGCAAGAGTCGTATAAGTCGACTTGTACACTGGTATAAGGCGACTTGTACATGCACAACAGCATAAGTCGACTTGTATCAGGCTGAGGTGGGATGATGGATGATTTTCGGTATGAATTCAATATGATTGATATAATGCCCTAAATCAGTCCATATAGTCAAGGTGACTATGATCCTATAGCTTGGATGAGATCAGAAAGATGAGACCTAAAATCCCTCACTTAAAATATGAAAACTAACGTCTTCCATTAATATGGTAAGAACCAGAGTTCTTATAGGGTTGGGTTGTTGAGTTAACCTCAAGCTCACTCTATACGAATATGTTCAAACCATGAAAATGTGATTTTCGGATTAATGGGTTGGTTTTCCTAAAAGCGTTGATTTGTTGAGCTAACCTCAAGGTCAACGTGGACAGAGGCGACATTGGGTAGTGTACATCAGATGTACACGCATCAAGTGTTGATAACTCAATGTATGTGTATACATCAACTGTTGATAGCACTGAGCGATAGTTGCATTCGTGATGCAATTGGTATGACCGATACCTACCGATTGACCTAAGGTGGCTTGTTGGGCTAACCCCAAGGTCATTCTTAGCAATGTCGGATATCGACCTACTAGGTCATTGTGCCATTTTGTTTCTTGGATTCATGATGAGGGTTATGGATTCTATTGAAACTAGTGGGAGCCATATGTATGTCATTTAAGTCCTTATGATCATACATTTAATTCTATTCTAACTTTCTTTCTCTCTCTATGTTTAGGTTGGTTGAAGATGTCGACCAGTGTGAATCTTCGCACCCTAATGGACTTAAACAAATTAACTGGACCAAATTTTCTTGATTGGCTGCGAAATCTGAGAATTGTTCTCAGATCTGAGGATCTAGGATATATCCTTGATTTTCCGCTTCCGGATCCACTTGCTGAAGGAGCTTCTGATGATGATCAGAAGGCATATCGTAAGCATCTAAAAGACAGTGACATAGCCACCTACATTATGCTTGCATCGATGTCACCTGAGCTGCAGAAGCAGCACGAGTCTATGGATGCTCATACGATAGTGTTTCATCTACGAGAGTTGTTTGATGAGCAAGCTCGGTCCGAACGGTTCGAGACCTCAAGGTTGCTCTTTATAACGAAAATGACTCCTGGTTCATCTGCAGTGCAATATGCATTGAAGATGAATGGTTATATTGAGAGGTTGGCTGTCTTAGGTTTTGTGATGGATTGTGAGTTAAGTATAGACTTGATTCTTGTTGGCTTGTCAGATAGTTATTCACAGTTTGTGTTGAACTATCGAATGAACCAAATATCCACCACAATTCCCGAGCTGATCAATCTGCTCAAGACAGCAGAACAAGCTATCAAGCAAAATAGCAAGGCGTTGCTATTGGTGGATTCTTCTTCCTTTGGTTCCAAGAAAAAGAAACAGAAGAAGAAGAAGGGTAAGAAACCCAAGGAAAATCCAAAAGGAAGCACAGCCAAAGGCAAGAAGAAGACCAAAGAGATCGCACTAAAAGGTACACCTTCCATTGCGGTAAGACTGGTCATTGGAGGCGAATCGCAAAGTCTATCCGAAGAATCGAAGCGAAGAAGGCATCGATGCCTCGACTTCTTCGGTATGTTTGTCATTGAGGTTAATCTGCTTCGATCATAACATATGGGTATTAGATACGGTTGTGGCTCACACATATGCAATGATATCGCGGGGCCTCGGGGACGATGGCGACTCATAAAGGAGAAATGGACTGCGTGTTGGTAATGGAGCAAGAGTCGCTGCATTAGCCGTAGGGACTTATGTTTTGACACTCCCCAGTGGGCTTGTACTTAACTTGGATGATTGTTATTTTGTACCCGTGTTAACAAAGAACATATTGTCTATTTCTTGTTTAAATAGAGCTGGTTTCCATTTGTCTTTTGGTAACAATGGTTGTTCTATTAGTTCAAATGGAATGCTTTATGGTACTGGTACATTATACAACGGTATTTACATATTAGATATGTCACATCCGGTTATGAATGTCAATGACGCAAAAAGACATAAAAGAGATAATTTAAAATCAACTTACTTATCGCATTGTCGCCTTGGCCATATAAATGAGAGACGCATCGCTAAGCTCCATAAGAATGGAAGTTTAGGGTCATTCGATTAAGAATCTTATGACACATGTGAATCTTGTTTATTAGGCAAGATGACTAAGTTACCTTTTAAGGGAAAGGGTGAACGAGCGACTGGATTATTAGATCTAATACATTCAGATGTATGTGGTCCGATGTCCATCCATGCCAGAAATGGTTGTTGTTATTTCATTACCTTTATCGATGATTATTCTCGATATGGGTATCTGTATCTAATGAGATACAAATCTGAAGCGTTTGAAAAGTTCAAACAATTCGAAATGAAGTAGAAAAACAACTTGGTAAAAGTATCAAAACATTACGATCCGATCGTGGTGGTGAATACTTAGACCAAGAGTTTTGGATTATCTCGAGATAATGAGATTTTATCTCGGTGGACTCCTCCTTACACACCACAAAGATAATGGTGTGGCGAAAGGAGAAATCGAACCTTGTTGGACATGGTACGATCTATGATGGGCTTTTACGATTACCAAAATCCTTTTGGGGTATGCACTTGAGGCATTTGTTTACTTGTTAAACAAAGTTCCATCAAAGCAGTTGATGTTACTCCATATGAGATGTGGACTAACAAGAAACCTTATCTTTCTTATTTGAAAGTATGGGGTTGTCCGCTTATGTGAAGCGGACAAAGTCGATAAGCTTGAAGCAAAATCGACAAGTGTTTGTTCGTAGGATATCCTAAAGAAACAAGAGGATATCAATTCTACCTCTTTGAGGAACAAAAGGTGTTTGTTTCAACGCATGCTGTCTTTTTAGAAAGAGTTTCTTTTAAAGAGGACGGTGGGAGCAAAGTTGAACTTGAAGAAGTTCAAGATGCTCGGAGACGACGCAGATCAATCGCTCGAACTCAAGCGTAACTCATACGGATGAGGTAACGATTCAACCTTCTACTTCACACGAAATTGTGAGGTCAAGTAGGATACGCTCATTCCCAAGAGATATGGATTTCGTAAGTGAACAGAATGACGATTGCTCATAGAGGATGATGAGCCTACGACCTATGAAGAGGTTACGAAGAGTTCGAGTCGAAAAATGGCTTCGTGCCATGAAATCTGAAATGGATTCCATGTATGAAAACCAGGTATGGACTTTGGTTGATGCACCTGAAGGGATAAAATCTATAGGGTGCAAATGGGTTTTCAAGAAGAAAACCGACATGGATGGTAATGTGATTACCTATAAAGCGAGGCTTGTGGCTAAAGGCTTTCGTCAAAGACAAGGAGTTGACTATGACGAGACCTTCAGTCCAGTAGCAATGCTTAAATCCATTAGGATACTCCTAGCCATTGTCGCTCATTATGATTATGAGATATGACAAATGGATGTGAAGACGACTTTCCGAATGGAAATCTGGCCGAGGATGTACATGACACAACTCGAGGGCTTCATTTCACGATGGCGAAAAGGTATGCAAGCTTCAGAAATCCATTTATGGATTGAAGCAAGCATCTAGGAGTTGGAATATCCGTTTTGATGAGACAATCAAAGAGTTTGGTTTCTCACAAAATCTGGATGAACACTGTGTGTATAAGAAGGTTAATGGAACTGCGATCGTATTCATTGTGTTATATGTAGATGACATATTGTTACTAGGAAACGATGTCTCTATGCTGCAGTCTGTAAAAATTTGGTTGTCCAAACAATTTTCCATGAAAGACCTTGAAGAAGCAACTTATATCCTTGGGATAAAGATTTATAGAGATAGATCAAAGAGGTTGCTTGGTCTTTCACAGTCAACGTACATAGACAAGGTGCTAAAGAGGTTTAGCATGGAGCAATCCAAGAGAGGGTTTCTTCCCATTGTTCATGGGATAACACTCTCGAAGTCTATATGTCCTCGGACACAGGATGAGAGGATGCGTATGAATATGATCCCGTATGCGTCTGCAGTAGGATCTATTATGTACGCAATGCTATGTACGAGACCCGATGTATCATATGCTCTAAGTGTTACGAGCAGATACCAATCGGATCCTGGTGAAGGTCCTTTGGGTGGTGTCAAGAATATCTTAAAGTACTTGCGAAGAACTAAGGATGTTTTCTTGATATATGGAGATGGAAATTTCAAGTGGCGGGCATACGGATGCGATTTTCAATCGATAAGGGCGATTCCAAGTCCCAATCAGGTTATGTTTTCACACTGAACGGCGGAGCAGTCAGTTGGAAGAGTTCCAAATAGGAGACGACTGCTAATTCAACGACCGAGGCAGAGTACATTGCCGCATCAGACGCAGCAAAAGAAGCCGTTTGGATCAAGAAGTTCATTACTGAATTTGGTGTGGTTCCTAGCTGTGATGGACCCATACAGTTGTATTGTGACAACAATGGAGCTATTGCGCAGGCAAAGGAACCAAGGTCTCATCAGCGATCCAAACACGTACTCCGCCGATACCATTTGATTCGGGAGATCATTGCTCGAGGTGATGTCCTGATAGAGAGAATTCCCACAGAGCAGAATATTGCTGATCCGTTGACAAAGCCATTGTCATAGAAGAATTTTGATTCTCATGTACTCGCTTATGGTATTAGATACCAAGGCGAGTGGCTTTAGGTCAAGTGGGAGATTTGTAAGTGTAAGTCGACTTGTACCATGTGTAAGGCGACTTGTGCTTCTTCGATGATCGATAAGTCGACTTGTCCACTCGTGTAAGTCGACTTTATATGTCTGATACCATAAGATTGTTAGAGTAGTGCCCAAAGGCAATCTCCTTTAGCGCTTTTGTTCATAGTCATGTATGACTTTATGAATAAATAAAGCAAGGCATATTTCATTTATTTGATGTTCATTTTATTATGAATTGATTGTGATCTTTAATCAAATTTATGAAGTCCATGATATATGACATAGCATGAAGGAAATTATGATGCGATCATACTACCGAGATTCCTATCATGTGCAATTATGTCAAGATATCTAAATTATCCCTAGTCATAGGATTAATGAGCTGGACATCGTTAATCCGGATAGACTAGCACATGTCAAACTCCTTGATTGGATCAAGCGGTGGATCTCGTAAAAGCGTAAATATTGAGATATTTAGATTTGACATGTGGATGCTTACTAGTGGTAGTAAGTACATTGGATGACTCGCCATGAGATCATCACATGGATGTCCTATACAAATGTCGGTGATAATCTCATCATAGCAATGGTGCAAGTATCCTTAGACTTGAGGTACTCAAGGATATCTTGAATCTTGATTCGTGCTTTAACTCCATTCCTTGTTGCCTTTTCGAGGTCGCCGAGGGTGGTGATTGGGTACAGTTTGAGGTATTCGAAGGTAATTGATTAGCCAATAGAGGATTCACCACTTCTGTGATAGCAGAAGAGATACCCATGGCCTCTTATCAGGATCATTACTTGGAAGTCTTTGGCGCCGGAGCACACATGTGTCATGAAGAGGGTCTTCATGGACATATCAAGTAATGAGTCCTAGGGCGAACCGATTACACTTGGACTAGATTTGATCGATCTGTCTAGTAAGAGTTGACACATTGCCCATACTCAAACCAAGTGGGGTATAGCATGGTGAAAGGACGAATTGCACAAGAATTGTCATGGAAGGGTTCGTGATATGGTTTCATTAGTCAAACCAATTACTTTCCGGTCAATTGGGGTTATGATGTGTTGCTAGATACCGCTCATGACTTGCTCAGATTAAGTGTTAATCTAAGTGGCCAACATAACCGGAACCTAATAGGTCACACGATAAGAGTGACTCGGAGAATCAGTAAAATAGTTTGGACGAGATCCGATATCCGGAGAGCAATAGGATTAAATGGATCCCGATGAGATTGGGTTATGTCCCGATGAGATCGCGACATCGACATTGCTGAAAACCGTCTCCGGCGATTTTTTGCTGGCGGGGCCCGGTAAGCCGGTAGAACCGACTCCAATTTGACTGGACCTCTTCAGCAAATATATATATATATTAATTAATTAAGAATTAATTAATTATATATATATATGTGAGTGTTCGGTGGAGTAAAGCAAATGGAGAAGAAAATGAGTTTGAAAAGTCAAACTTAATGATTAAGTTAATTTTTCAATGCTTTTTAAGCCGCCAACGTGGCTAGTCTCCTAACCATGCCTTCATATATTTTAATTAGTTAAATATACATATAAGAAGGTTAGAGAAGCAAGCTTATTCGGTGGTTTTTGGAGGAGAGGGCCGAATGCTTAATAGTTAAGCTTTGAAATGTGATTTTCATCTTCTTCCTCTCTTACTCTCACGATAGCTTCTACTCTCCAAGGCTCCACCTAGGTTCATTTCACTTGCTCTCCAAGATCAAGGTTAGTGCTAGCACACTCTTTACCTTATTCTAGCTATTCCCGGGTCAAAGGGGTTTGTCCCGGTTAGGTTTTCCGACCTCTGCGTGGATACCGTTAGAGACGGTCTCCTTTGGTCGTTATGGTTTGATTGTTTGTACATACACTTGGATCCTGGCTTTCGGGAATGTCCCGGGACTCAAAATTTTAAATTCCGCACTGTGTTCATGTGGTGAACACCCCGGGATTTTCCTACAGGGCAGACACATAAACACTCACGAATGTCAAATTTTAAGGGATTTTTTGGGATCTTTTGGACCCTGAAAAAACACCCTAGGGTTATCCAAAACACAAGAGGATACAAAAAACCCCGGAGAGAGATCATCGAGAGATAGAGGAAAAGAAGAAGGAAGAGAGAAAAGGAGAAGAAGCTGACTCGAAGTACTTCCCAAATCAGGAGGTTTTCTAATATCGTTGTCCCCTGTCATCCATTTTATATTGTATTTCCAATTCTTTTTAGTTTTATTATTGTGTAGAACTGGATTGAATAGTTGATCATAGGATCTAGAATGTGGAGGATGTTCTAAACTCACCTTCAGAATTTTATTCTTGAATTAATGAGAATCTGATTGTTTATTTGTTTATTGGATATTGTTGTGGTTTGATTATGCTATTACATAATTTGATAATAAACTAAAAGGGTGAATCGAATGAAAAATGATTAAATTAGACTAACGAGAGTTAGGTGATTTAATAGAAACAAGAATTAAATCAGATCAATAAGTTGTGCGAAGAAAGATCTTGTATAAGTTTTTGATAGTTTATTAGAGAACTTCAGAACTAATTAGGGTTTTGGATAGGTTGTAAATTGAGAGATTGCAACCTCCATAGTCTTATTAGGGTTTATGATTTAGTGTTAATGGTTATAACTCAAGAGAGAGTAACTAACCCTAGGATAGTCTAGAACTAACAATCCAATAATTCATAATTAGTTAGGTTAGCATTAAGGATAGGTAAAATTCACTTTCTTTCAATTGTTAATTTCCTTCGGTTGATTCTTGGGTGTTTTGCAAATTACTTAATAATTAGTATTTTCTTGTTTGATTCTTAATTTAATTGATTGAATTAAATTTTCGTATTAGTTTTATTGCATCTTGATTTTTTGTTATTTATTTCTGGCCTTATATTTTAGGATTAGATTAGTTCCCTCCTCGTGGGATTGACATCTTTGGTAGTATACTAATGAACCGTGCACTTGCGGATTATCGATGGTTAATAATTAAAAATTATACACAACCAATCCTCATTCAAATTTTTGGCGTCATTATCGCGGAAGCGATTAGTTTAGTTCTTTAGTCTAAAGCATTTTAGTTAGTTTTTAGTTTCCATTCTTTCTTTCTATTTCTGAATTTGTGCTCTTGCATGAACACAAGATTTATAAAAAATTCGAGTCTTGCAACTAAAACTATAGAGTTAGATATTACTTAATTAAAATGATCAATTAGGAAAGCTTGGCGTAAAGAAGAAGAAGAAATCGTGAAAGCAACAATGGCCAAGGATTTTCAACAAGATTTGATTTGAATCACAAAGCAAACCAAGGACATCAACAAAGATCCCTTATGGATTTTATGAGACCAGGGTTCAATACGACTAACTAAGGAGTAGCTAGGCCACCCGTATAAGCAACCTCTTTTGAAATTAAACCGGCCCTCTTAAATATGCTTCAACATAATGTGCAATTCTATGGACTAACAAATGAAGATCCCAATACACATATAGTAAATTTCCTTGAAATCTATGATACCTTTTGGTACCATCAGATTTCCGAGGATGCAGTATCTTTTCCCTTTTATCCTAACAGATAGAGCAAAGGCTTGGTACCACTCCATCAACCTAGCCAATGTCACCACTTAAGATCAACTAATTTGTGCCTTTTTCGACAAGTTTTTTCCCCTTACCAAGACTATGAAGATTATCAAAAACATTACCAACTTCCAGCAAAGTGATGAGGAATTTATCTATAAAATGTACGAACGATACAAGGACTTGCAATGAAAATGTCGACACCATAACTTACCTAAAGAGTTATTGTTGCAAACATTCTATAATGGAGTAACCCCATATACGAGAGGCAACATTGATGTAGCTTTAGGAGGATCACTAATGAGAAAGATGGTAGATGAAGCAGAAGAGCTAATAAAGGAGATGGCGAGTAACAACTGCCTATGGATGAACGAGCGGAGTAGACAACCCACTACCTTATGAGAACAAAAAGGAGTTGTAACTATTGATCAAACGACAGAGATGTAGGAGAAAATTAACAACTCTACTCAATAGCTCAACAATATAAAAACTTCATCCTCAGCTTCAGTAAAAACTATGCAACTAAAGTATGAACTCTGTGGACAGATGGACCATGATACGATGGATTGCTTCTTGATGAAGGATAATGATCTAGAACAAGTTAGTTATATGGGAACACAATATGGACAAGGAGGGGGAAAGCAATCCCCACTCCAACATATATAACCCTAGGTGAAAAAATCACCCTAACTTCTCTTAAACAAGCAATACTGGAGGACAATTTAGACCCCAATTCCAATAAGATAAACTAAGCTTAATGGAATCCAAGTTAGATAGGATTTTAGATAAAATTGGAGACATGAAGGATGCGCATAATAGAATTAAAACAAGTTCGAGCAAGTCACTAAGAACCACGCCTCTTCAATACACAATCTGGAGGTCTAAATAGGTTAACTAGTAGAGGCAATTTCAACTCGAAATGTAAGAACCCTCCTAAGAAATACATAATCTAACCCAAAGGAATTAATCATGGCCATTACTCATACCCAAAAAAAGAAATTCAAACATACTAAAGAAGATGGAGACAATGGAGAAGGCAAGAAAATATGGAATTCCTTCCAAGTGAGCTCATAATTAAACCAATCGAGAAACCTCAACCTCAATTTTTATACCCTGTTTTAGTTCAACAGAAGTCAAATTCAAGTAAGGTGATGTGGAATTCTAAAGAGGCTGAATTATACAATGTTAAGGACATAAAAAAACAATTACAAACAAGGCTCACATTAAGGGAATCAATCAAGAAGAAGATTAAGGAGCTTTTAGCAGAAGAAAACCCTAATATAACACAGAAGAAAGACGACCCAGGGAATTTTACATTCCTTGCAGTATCAATAGAGTTAAAGTAGACAGGGCATTCGCAAATTCGGGAGCAAGTATTAATATGATGCCCTATACCTTTAGTCAAAAATTAGGGTTAGAAGAGTTAGAACCCACTACGATGTTAGTGAAGACGGTGGATAGAACAATTCATCGATCGAAGGGTATTATTAAGGATTTGTAAGTATAGATTGATATATTTACCTTCCCCACAGACTTCTTTGTAATGGATATTGAAGATGATGTGGGAACCCCTATGGTCTTTGGATTATCATTCTTAGCTACTACTCGCTCAGTAGTTAATATTAATAGTGGTGAACTAAATCTGAGGGTTGGAAAGCATCAAATAACCTTCACTATGTCGAAGAATGACAATAGTTCTCCCGTACTTCTAGCTAACATCAAAGAAACCAAACCTCGAGGACAAAGTAAAGAAATTGAGAATCCTAGGAATGCATTTTAAAAAAATGATAACGGAGGAGAAGGCAAAGGAAGGTGAAGCAGAAGGAAGGTGGAACCTAGGGTATGGTAGCTCATATGCAAATTGTAAGATCAATGACTGCATTACTATTGTATAATTCATTTGAACCACCTTTAGCACAAGAAGAGCGTCAAGCTACTGACATTAAAATAATCGTTGTATAGGAGGCAACCCATGAATTGTTAATTCCATGTTATTTCCTTTGATGTTTAGATAGTTTAAATTATTTCATTCCCAAAAAAGGTCGAGAAGGCATAGGACTTCGACATAAGTTAGATGATCAAGGAAGTAAGTAAAAAAAAAAGAGGTGAAAGAGCTATAAAAGAGTTATGAAGGGACCTCAGGAATGTGTAGAATGACAAAAGAAGCAAAAAATTAGAAAATTGGTAGAATTAATGCAGGCCACGATTGTAGCTGGGTTAAAACTGTCGATGTGATTTTTAACTAAAATTTTACCATTTTACCCTTCCTTCATCTATTTATTCGTTTCATACTTCATTTGTTCACTCACTTTCATTTTAACTTTATCTCTCTAAGTTTAAAAGCACCAAATGCTCTCACTTATCTCTAACCAACTTCTAAATTTCCATTTTATTCCAACTTCCAGCTACTTGTAGTCTATTATGTCACACATTAAGCAGTTAGTAAAACGCAGTCAATCATCGGAAAGAAATCAAGTCTCGGGTTGAGGGCGAAGGAATAAGCGGTAAATTTCGGAACACCCTTCCTAATCTACACAAAGGAGGAAGGTATTTGATTTCAATTCCTTAATGTTAAACAGATAGTAGTCCCAAAATAATTTGATTTTGATACGTTTAATAGGCTAGAATTACGAGATAGGGTCGAGAATCTAGCAGAAAGAATTCAGTGGAGTAAGTTTATACAGTTCTAATATCTTGTCTACCAGGAGCTCGCTCTCGAGTTCTTCACTTCCCTTCATTTCGAACTTAGTAACCCCAAGGAAATATGGTTTAGGTTGTAGGGACAAACTTAGGAGCTGAACATTGAAATCATGTGTGATATTTGTCATTTTCCCAAATCTTCCATTATCAATCAACACAATGATTTTCATGCTTCTCGTTATTGGAATGAGCTCACTGGGTTGGAGCGGTTCGATGCTAAGAATGTCCACAATAATATTATACGAACCCATGAGCACTTATTGTTACATAAATTTATTTGTCAAATGTCAGAAACCAACAAGTGCTCAATGAAGGAACTTTTTTATTGTGGTGTATGGATCACAATATCTCAGTGTGCACCTCCACACATGTACTGAATGCTATTGTTATGACTCTATATAAGAGGAGTAATAATTTTGTTATGGGGTACTTGGTTTTCGCTATTGTTGAGTAACATGGTGTGGATTGTAGTGGTCTAATTGTCTACCTCTCTGATTTTCTAAATCATCATCACTTGTGGTGTGCTAAAATCCTAAAGCCCTATAACATGGAACTCTAGGGAATTAGACAAAAGATTTATGTGAAGAATAAGGCCAGTCAGGCGAGTTCTAACACAACACTACCTCAGTAGGCGGAAGAGGACTCAACTAGTGAGGAGTCTGAAGAGGAAGAAGAGACAGAAGAACCAAGTTAGAAGAAAGTGCTTAATACAATCTCCGCCAACACCAAAGAAATTATTGACACACTTGCGGAGAACTCTAGAAGGATGAAGGAGATGACCCACACACAATGACATCAGAGCTGGGATATACGTCGTATTCATCGATATTTCGAGGCTCAAGGTGTTCCCTTCCTGAACTATCGTGAGGAGTCTTTTAGCCCTTTTCTTTTAAATTTAGTTTTTATTTTATGTTACTTCTTTCCATGTGTGTTTTTTTAATCTCCTTCTCACATTGAGGATAATGTGTTGTTCAAGTGTGGGAAGATGCGCGTTTTGCTTTGAGTGTGAATTTTGCCTATTGTATAATAGTTTGTTAGGTTAAATTCTATGAATTGTGTGAATGTGTCGATGGCTAAGATGGAATAAAGTTGGTTTAATTTTAAGCATAATCTATTAAGTTGCAAAAAGTCGTTAGCTCGCCAAATTAGTGATCTAGGTTCTTTAGCTAATATGCAAGTTATTTATGATTTAGTGTCAGATTACCATCCTATAAGTTGTCACATTCATTCATAATTTTAGGTCTTTCGACTAAAATAGGTTTGCTAGTATTTTTCATGAAAAGGAGTGGCTAAAGCAACAAGGTTAGCGTTAAATAATAAAAAATGTTTGTAAATTCTAAATAAATATCTATTTCACTGGCCTTCAGGTTATGAATAGAGCTAATAGCTAGTTTAGAGTGTGATGTAGCCGAGTAAATAGATTGGCATGCATCACAAATGTGTGCCTTCGCATCAAAAGGCTATAATGATATTCTAACTAAGAAACTTAATAAAAATATGACTTTATCGAGTAACTGGATCGACATTCATCACCAATGTTTGCCTTTATGTAAAAAGACTATATCTAAGTCCACAAAAAGTAATAAAAATGTTTCTAATAAAACCTACCGAAATTGTAAATAGCTTAACTTTTCATGAAAACGTACTTAGGAGTAGTTACAGAGTTTGAATGACCAAATAATTATGAATGTGTGTGTACAATTGAAAAGGGTGAGTAACTTGACATTGGGGTCTTAATTAATATGCATATTCAGTCCAAAGCTCCTAGACACGAATTTTGAATGCTAATGATTTGGAATAACTTCAATGATTGTGTTTAGAATTAAACTTGTTTTATGAAATTGAAGCCATTGTCTCATTATTGCATTGTATTCTTTGTGATTTTTTGTTATTTGTTGTCTTTTTCACTTGAGGACAAGCAAACATTTAAATGTGGGGATGTTGATAAGTGTAAATTGCATCATATTTTAGGGCATTGTTTGATATGTATTTAGCCGCTAACTCAATCATTTAATATATGTTTAGGTTATAATTGTGTTAGTTTGTTAATTATTTATGTTTAAAGTGTTTTATGGGTTAGTACAAGTCTTTGAGCTTAAATATTATATTTTTTAGGTACCTTGATGTGTTTGCTAGTGTTTTAGGGTCAACGTTAAAGAATGGAGGAGTTTTAGAGACATTCGGGCCGAAACAATGACCTACGAATATGGCATGTCAGGTTACGATCATGACAAAAGCACCAGTTTTGGCCCACAATCATGGCCTACATGCCACAATCATGAAAAAGCCCAAGGAAACGCCCACGATCGTGGCATGGAAGAACAAAGGAGTTTAAGAGATGTTCAGGTCGAAACAACAACCCACGATTATGATATGTTAGGCCACGATCGTGACAGAAGCACCAGATTTGGCCCATGATCGTGACCTACATGCCATAATCATAACAAAAGCCCAAGGAATGACCCATAATTGTGGCCTGCATGTCACGATCGTGACAAAAAGCTTAGACGTGAGCTGTGATTGTCTCCTATAGGGCCACGATCATAACCTACGTTGGGCAGATACGTAGACACTTACAAATGTTAAGTTTTGAGGGATGTTTTGGACCTTTCAGATCCAAAAAACCCTAAGGTTACCCAAAACATAAGAGGATATAAAAAGAAAAAAAAGAGGCAAAAAAATGAGCTTTTGCATCAGCCACCTAGAGAAACCCTAGAGAGAGATCATCGAGAGATAGAGGAAGAGAAGAAGGAAGAGAGAAGAAGAGAAGAAGTTGACTCGAAGTACTTCCCGAATCAGGAGGTTTCCTAATGTCACTGCCTCCCATCATCCATTTTAGATTGTATTTCCTATTCTTTTCATTTTTATTATTATATAGAATTGGATTGAATAGTTGATGATAGGATTTAAAATGTTGAGGATGTTCTAAACTCACCTTCATAATTTTATTGTTGAATTAATGAGAATCTGATCGTTTTTGTGTTTATAGGATATTGTTATGGTTTGATTCTACTATTGCATAATTCAATAATAAAATGAGAGGGTGAATCAAATAAAAAACGATTAAATTGGACTAATAAGAGTTAGGTGATTTAATATAAATTAGAATTAAATCAGATCGATAATTTGTGCAAAGAGAGATCTTATATAATTTTTCGATAGTTTGTTAGAGAACTTCAAGACTAATTAGGGTTTTGCATAGGTTGTGAATTGAGAGATTGCGACCTCCATAATCTGATTATGGTTCATAATTTAGGGTTAACAGTTATAACTCGAGAGAGAGTAATCAATCCTAGGATAGTCTAGAGCTAACATTCCAATAATTCATAATCAGTTAGGTTAGCATTAAGGATAGGTAAAATTCCCTTTCTCTCAATTAATCATTTCCTTCGGTTGATTCTCAGGTATGTTACAAATTGTTTAATAATTAGTTTTTTTGTGTTTGATTCTTAATTTGATTGATTGAATTAAATTCTCGTATTATTTTCGTTACGACTTAAACTTCTGTTATTTTTTTCTGACCTTATATTTTAGGATTAGATTGGTTCCCTCGTTATGAGATCAACACCTTTGGTACTATGCTAACGAACCGTGCACTTATAGATTATTGAGGATTAATAATTAAAACTTACACATAACCAAACCTCAATCAATGGAGTTGAATTTTTTTCTTGAAATATTAGTAGGCAGACTTAAACAAAATGTTAGAGGAAACCTAGACAAATCTATGTCCTATTAATTTTTGGCATATTTGTCTAAATAAATAATAAATATAGGCAATAATTTGGATATTAGCTGTGATGTGTGTATGGATACCTACGTATGTGTATTATCTTTTATGTGTATTTCCTCAAAAGAATGTATTTTTGAAATAATGGCTTGGATAATAATTTGGAGTTTAATATTTTACTATTTGTAGTTTCTTATCATCGTACTTAAGCACAATCATTGGTAGTGATGTTGCACTTCATTAACAGCAGAGGAGGTTAGGATATTCAACTAAAATCATGTAGATGATTCATGTAGATGATTGTGTTACACAAAACCTTAGTGGAGCATTAGTGGGTTAGAACTTAATGTTTATATTTTGTGATAAGATAATCTCTAATTTAATTTTCTTTTGTAAATGAAAATTTTGTATTTATATCATATGTTTATTGGTAAGTTATGGTGTCACTTAGTTTATCAATATTATAATTTCCTCGTTCATATTTCCTATATCTTATATAGGAGAACTCACAAGATATGATAACAAATAAGAATAACATTTTGGAAATGTCATTTTGAATGTAATATTGGTTTTTATTTACATATTGTTATTGAGATCACTTATAATGATTGAATAACATTTTAACTAATTTGACTGTCGTTATAAAATGCAATGACCATGGAATTTACTTAGTTTATATCTTAGAACTTTGTTATAGGGATTAAACACATAGATCATAAATTATAGTAGGTTTATGTGTTTATGTTATGAATATATTTAACATTCAATATATTGTTGCTAATGCACATGACTTGCAATGGAAGCAGTTGAAGAATATTCAAAAGCACCTTTATAATTAAATGACTACAACTTCATGCACTACCAACACCTTCCTCTTGTAACTAAATTATGAATAGAAACACGTAAGTAAAAACTATTCCATGATTATTTGTAATTTAAGCGTTATAATGATTATTATTGTTTAATAGATAATGTATGGATTATTTTAGATATTTTAAGCCTTTTAAAATTTGAATTTACATTATGTATTTATAAGGTTGCTGCATGAATTTAGATGAATGTTCTAATTTGCAGTGATTTATTATATGATGTTCATTTTAGATAAATGAAAAAGGATTATAGTTAGGATAGTCATTAATGCTACAAACAGGTCTCTATTATTACAATATTTCTACTAAAATTTATAACCAACAAATAAATGTCTAGTCAATAGTTTAGATACTATAATTTATATTCTAGATACTATAAGCATGTAAGATAAATTTTACTACCTTGAAAAGACAAACCACTACTTTTATGAAAAATATCGATACTATATGTTAAAAAGCTCTATTCAAATAAAATTCCTTAACTCAATATAAACAAACTTCACTAGTTTATATCACAAATACTATAACATTATATAAAAATCACATTAATTAAAACCCATAATTTTAAAAATACCAATATTATGTAGAAATATAACATCACTTATTTAAAAAAATTCATTAGTGCTTTAAGTAACACCACTACATTTTGTAAATACCATAATCTTGTACAAAAATATTACCATCTTAAATAAGAAACACCATCATTTTAATAAAATAATACCAATAATATTTACACAAATTACCACCACTTAGACTAAAAGAATACCTTAATTCAATACTTAAATACCACAACTTTAAACAACAAATATCACAACTTTCATGAAAAATACTAGTATTATTTGGGTAAAATTTATCACTTATATTAAAAGAATTATACCACCACACTGTGTAAAAGTAACATCACTTTGTTTTCTAAATATCACATGATATGATAAAAATATCGTCACCTTATCTAAAAAGCATCGATGCTCTTAACAAAATATTATTACTACTCCATATAAAATATAGGACAACTTGTACATTATCCAAACATAGAAAACTTTTAATGTATTGTTTAAAAAGATATATGGGGTTTAACATAGTCATTAATCAAACTATGGTTATGTGTTATATATTATTAGCTGAAAAGGAAATGGTTTAATATGTGGTAATGTCCTAACCAAGTTTTAAAAAGGTTTTCTCATTGAATACGACTTAATACACGCATATATATCATGTTGTCTTCATGAAAGGAATTCTTAAAGGATACATATCTATATATGCCCATGTGTCAAATTGTGTTCAAAAAAGTGTTTTCATAAGGACACGATTAACTACATGTTCTTCTTCTAAATTGAATTTTATAGGTATCTATTTTTATCATAATTTTAGTTTTCATAAAAAATATATCTAAACAATGTACTTTTCCTTTCTATCTTAGTTTTCATGTCTTTACTTTTCACTTATCTATTATAGTGAAATAATGAATTAGTCAACAACTTCCATATTTATCTCTATAGATATAATTCCCATAATTAAAGTATTACCTTTTGAATAGTTTATTTCTTTATCAATATTAGATTTACCACAAGTGTATGGCATAGTTGTAGCTGACGTAGGTAAGTAAAGGTCAATCTCACAAAGACAATGGTTACTAGTAATTACGTTTCTCCTATTATCTAATCTAAAGATTGATTTTGGATTTTAATAAATAAAATTAAAACTTGTATAATTAAAATAAAGTAAGCAGCAATATTGAATAAAGAAACGAAAGAAATCACTTAGAAAACAATCAAATTTTGGAATTACTATCTGGGTTATGAATCTCCCTAAAATCCTTAAATAATGGACCTTTTATTATGCAATTGTTTTACTAACTATTAGACCATGGAAATTCATATCATATGTTAATAACTCACTTAAGAGAAATAACAAATAATCTTGGAATTATCTACCGATATTATTCAGGTTAAAGGTACTAAGATTGATTTACTTATTTATAAATTTCAATATTAGGTTTGACCGTAATCTAGAGGATTTATGTTGAACTATCTCTAGGTTGGTAATCAACTCCTTTCAATTACGTTAGATCTATTCATACATAGGATTTCTTACTCTTTATGTTATGAAATCAGATTGTGAATTAATATTCGAGATCTATTAAAACACATATTAAACACATAATTGAATCATAATATATCAATGAAAAATTGCATTAGATAAAAGAATCAAAACATGTTATATCTCAAGTAGGGTTCATCACGCCTAGACACTAAAGATGTTTAGTTACATATGATAGAAAATGAAATCAAACATAAACAAAAAGAAAAATAAATAGGAAATGAAGAGTTTATAATTCTAATTATCTCTTTTTTTCTATAGAATGTTTTTGCAAGGTAAAGGTTTGATGATGTATTCTATTGGATTTATAGATGATGTCTTCGTCTTTTTCACGTCGTTGGATCAATATCATCCCTTTTGGATGTTCTCCCCATCTATAATTGTCTACAAAAATATTTTCTCCTTATTTGCCTCCATTCTTGTCCTTATATAGTGAAATTTAGGGTTTCTAAGATATACACAGTCTTATACATGGTTGTGTATCAAACTGTATATCCCTTAAAACACTTAAAATCATGACTTTACATGTTTTGAAAAACTTAAATGGCCTTTACATGTTTTGAAAGACTTACATGGCCACATACAAGACCATGTATCTCTTAATTGCTTCAAATCTTCCCTTTATACCATGATTTCACTGGAATCCCTATCCTTTTAGTCCATGAAGGTAATTATCACCTATGAATGCACTTTAAACAATTTAAGTACCAAATATACAATAAAAGCATAAACTATCAAGTGAAAATACATCAAATATGAGGTATAAATATGGCCAATTATGCTTCTATCAAACATCCTCACATTTAAGCTTGAGGTACCCTACATATTACCTTCATTCTGGGTCTATAATTAGTGACTTGCTTCCACCCTTTTCTCTAAAGTTTATTTAGTAGCTTGTAAGTAAGCCACCTGTTGCAAAATAATAATAAGAGCATAATTTATCAAGTTAATAAATCCTAATGATTGTATTAATTCTTTTATTAATGACAAACTATTAATAAAATAAAGGATAATAAAACTCCTTAAGTCTTTTGTTGATGTAATCAATTTGTTATGGAGGAAGTGGGAACCCTTCGTACTTAAGGTGACTACCAATGCCTTATCAGTATTTTACTTACTTGGTTCCTCCACCAGTTCTTCCTTAACCACCTTTGTCCACTCTTTTTCTTTTTTGTCCTGGATAAAGGTTTCGAGCTTTTCTTATTTAATTTTCTCCTGCCACTCCTCTACTTCCTCTTCTTGGATAGAGGCTTCATCATCATCATCTTCTTCTTCTTCTTCTTCTTCTTTTGAAATCTCATTTCCACCTTAAGGATGATTGCCATTCCATATTCTCTAGGATTTGTTTCAACAAGACTAGGCAAACTCCATTAGATCTCGTCAGATATTATCTTCACCAGTTGGTTGATCTGATTTACCATATTTTGTATATGAGTCTCTATTTCATGATGCCTCATGTTTGATTCTTGAATAAACTAGCCATCATATCTTTCGAAGTAGTAGTTACCTCCTTTCCTTCTTGAAATGTATCCTCATCCATGAAATTGATTGTCATCTCTTCTTCACTCAGAGATGTTAGAGAGCTCAGATAGTATAAGGCATTATGCACATTATATACAGGCGAAGAAAAAAATCTCCTTAACTTATTTTGCACACTCGCCAAGGTATTCCATTATTTTATATGTAATATGTTCACATCACTGCTCTTGTTGTACATATTTAATTAAGGCATGGTAATTTTATCCATATGTGTAAGGATTGCTCCACTCTGAATTATACATATTCTTGTTTGATGGTTCTTGAGGTTGGTTGTACATGGTCAGTTTCTCCTACATATACGTTGGTGCTCAACATTCTTGATTGTAGTAATTACTCCCACAAATGTCACAATACAACTTGGACATCTGTTGACCTTCCAAAAACATACGAGGAAACAATTCTTTTTGATAAGGTGATGTTACGTATTGTGAAGATGTATCGTAGCTCCCGTAAGAGTATTGATCACACCATCCTTCAATTGTTAATTTTGGTGATGATTTTAAATCTCAATCGTTAAAATAAAACACAAACATACCATCAAAGTAGAGAAATTCAAAAGATAATTAAATGAATAAGTTGTAAATACATTAAACTACAATAAAAATAAAATAAAATAAATGAAAAAATAATGAACAGAGTAATAATATCCAAGTGTTCCTAATATCACAATCCTCAGCAACGACGCCAAAAAGTTTATTAGTTTATTTCTTTACAATTATTAATTTCACCACAAGTGCACGACATAGTTATAGCTAGCATAGGAAAGTACGGGTTGATCCCACGTAGATAATGGTTGCTAATAATTACCTTTCTTCTATTATCTAGCCTAAGGATTGATTTTAGATTTTAATAAAGAAAAATATAATTTATACAATCAAAATAAAGTAGGCAACAATATTGTTGGACCCCGAACTTTTGATGAAAATTAGAAATATTAAAATGAATTTAAAGTGAGAAAGAATTGGTGAGAATGAGAATGAATCTAAGGAAATTTGATGAACTTAAGAAAAATTTATGAGAAATGAATTGTTTAATTTTGAGGACTTTAATATTTGAATGAATTTATATGGATTATGAGAGGAAAGTGGATGAGTTGATTGAAATGAAGTTAAATAGCAAGAATTAGAAAGAAAAAGTGTGAAAATTTGAAGAATTTAGAAGGTTTGACTTTTTGGAGAGAGAATATTTGACTTTGAGAGTTGACTTTTGATTTAGGTAAAATTTGATAAAATGATCTACATGAAACTTGTAGACTATGTTAAGAGCTTTCTGTAGCCATAAAGTTTGCAATTTTTCGATATCGGGAGTGAAAGTTATGATCAGTCAAAGTTTATGTTTGATAGGGTTTGACTTTTATTATGGTTGAAACTTTGACTGACAAATTAACCTAGTTAGAGGTTAATTGAGTTTTAATGTTCTTCATGAAAATTGAAGGGTTTGTTTTGATCTTTATTTCGATATAAAGTATGCAATTTTTCGATCTCGGAATAATAAGTTATGATTTTTACAAGTTTGCATAGAGGATAGTATCTTTGACCGAAAAATGGACTTCTGTAGGAGTCGAATTGAGTTTTATGTCCTTCGTGAAAGATTTAGAGCTTCCCTCAAGATTTCTATAGAGACTAAGTTTGTCAAAATTGGAGTTCGGAATTAAGAGTTATGAATTTCGGAAGTTTTGGAGTTTTAAGTGAAAAAAAAAAAAGAGAAAAATGAACTTCGTCGTCAGTAGCGACGACGTATCGCTCTGATGGCGAAGCGTTTAGCTCGCGTCACTAGGCGACGATCGCCGTAGCGATGGCGGCGTTCGCTCGCGTCGCTCGGGCGATCGTCGCCAGGCGACCTCGCCGCCACGCTGCAGAAGACTTGGCGTTTTAAACTAGTCTTGACGCGTTTTGTTTCTTCAAAACGGCGCCGTTTTGATTCCTTTGTTAGTCTCCTTTCACAAATTCGACCTTTGTTCACTATTTTGCTTATATCTTTTCCGTCCGACATCCGATTGAGTCGATTCTTGCGGCGGTGGATTCCTAAGACAATTATCTACATCCTCATAGAAATTTGTGAATTTTTGAGATTAAATTAATGGTGATTAATTTAATCAAAGTGAGTCGAGAAATTTTCCAAACATGGTTCAGTATTTTGCGATTTTCGGGAGATGTACAACTCCGATTGAGTTGATTCTTAAGGGAAAATAAAGTTAAGACATAGGGGTACAACTCTTGTGAAGGGCTCGAAATTTAATTTCATCCCTAAGATTGTTAATTTCTGGAATTAAATTCGCGTAATGTTCAGTCTCGGATTTTGTGCAGGTCAGTTAGTAATTTGGCCATAACTTCTTCGTTTTAGATCCAAATTGAGCGCCGTCAGTGGCGTTGGATTCTTAAGATCTAGAGGAACAATTTTCATGAAGAATGTTTGTCCAAATTATTTCGTTTAGATGCTGAAAATCAGGACACATGTTATCAGTTTTTTAAAATCCTGTGCAGGGGCAATGGTGGAAGATTGCTTAAATGAGGGGCATTATAGTCTTTTCCCCCCATTTTAATGAGCTGGCATAAAACACAACACATAGCTGTCGTTTGAAGCTTCTGGAATTCACGTTATATAGCAAAAGAATAAGAAAGAAAATGAAGAGAAAGAAGAGAGGAGAAGATTTCGTCCATGGAGAAAGGAAGAGGGAGAAAGGTAAGCTTGATTTTTCTACTTGATTCTTAAGGATTTTCATATTGATCCAAGAGAGAAAAAGGTTGGAAATGAAGAAAGCTTGCTTTGGGAACCAAGAAATCCGAAAATAGAAGGAGAAAGAGGTAAGAGAAAATTTTCGACTTTAAGTTTTTGATGAATTTTTGATTGAGAAGTATGGAAAAGAGCTTGGGTTTGTGATTTATGAAGTTGATTTTGGTATATATGCCTTAGGTTGTGTTTAATTTTGGATGAAAATTTGATTAAAGTTTAGGCTTAATCTTGTGATTAAGAATTTCGTGATATTTTGGTGTAGAATGATAGATAATGATATGGGTTTGTGGAATATGAAGTTAATTTTGAAGAGATTGTGTTTTATGGTGTTGAATTTGTATAAATTGGTTTAGGCCAATTTTAAGATTTGGGGATTTTTGAAATTGAGGATCTAGATATTTTGGAATTAGTGTGAATTGATGAATTGTGAAGTTAGTTTTGAAAATTAAGTTATTTATGAGATCGAATTTGAGTGTATTGGTTTAGGTCAAGTTTTGAAATTAGGAATTTTAGAAATTCTGGTTTTAGAAAGCTTGGAAATATGATGATTATGAATTTTCGATAGTTAATTTTGAGAATTATGCAAATTATGATGTGGAATTTGAATGATTATGGCTTAGGTCAATTTTAAATTGAAAGAAGGAAAGAAGCAAGGATCAATTGGAGCTTGAAATCAAGTTTCGGCATTTAATTCGAGGTGGGTAGCATATTTACATTTTGAATTGTAAGCTATATATAAAGTTTCAAAATTAAAGAAAGCAAGAATTGGATTTTGATAAATTATTGTTTTTAAAATGTTTGAAAATTGGCTTTCAGAATAAATTTTACAAAATGCAAAGTCTATGAAATCCGTTGTGTTTAGATTGTTTGAATAATGTGAGAATGAAATTTTGAATAAATCTAAATTATATTGAAGGAAATTATTGCATTCATTGTTATGACTTTGATTTATATGTGAACTGATTGATTGAAGTGATTGAATATTATGACTATGTGAATGTGTGAAAATCAAGATTTTGAAAAGTGCCTTGGCAATTCAATTTCGTTTTGTTTATGTGTTATGTGGGTTCGGTTAGGTCCTTTGTGAGTCAAGACTGCCTCTATTTGTATAGCCTTCGCCGGCTGCCCGCTAAGGGCACGGAGTCTCGTTCGGACTCCCTCACGGCTACAATTGGACCATTATCTTGGAAAGTGTAGTACGTTCGCTCACGATCGCACAGGACCGCTATGCGGAATGCATGAGACGTTCGCTTTTAGACCGAACCGCACCATTCGATATGTTATGTGTTTTCAATTTTGTCTCTGAATGTTGCATTCATATTTATGAACAATTTGAGAAGTTTGAAAAAATGAGAAAAGTGAGATTATTATGAAAAGTTTGAAAATATGAAAAGGGTTTGAGGAAAAGTTTGAAAATATGAAAAAAAAGGGTTTGAGGAAATTGTTTGAAAAATTATAAAGTTTGAAAAATTAGCCTTTTGGCAAAAGTTTATGAAAATTGATTTCGCTTATTATTCAATTTATAAATGTGTTATCCACGAGCTTCGAAGCTCACCCCCTTTCATCCCCATCTCCAGGTTTCGAGCAGGAGATCGGATGAAAGAATGTGAAGACATCAGTTTCGACATTTGTATAAGTTAGATTTTGAGTATTTTGGAATTTGTATATGAATTTGTGTATGATTTTGGAATATATATTTATGTTTGATTCTGGGAATAAGTTTGATTGATGAGACTAGTGGATTGAATTACAATTTGAAGCAGTTTAGAAATAGGTTTGTCTTTATCTGCTGAGATCCCGGACGGAGGGTCCGGTTGATTTTGATTTGTGTATGATTGTTTGGGCTTTTATAAGTGTATTTTGAACACTTTGCGGGCAGTTCGTTAGGATAAAGCGGCCGTTATCTTTAGAAATTTCGATAAAAATTAGTATGAATATGAATTTTGAGATTAATACCAATGTGTAAGAATATGGTTAAGTTTTGAGATTTGGCATGAGAAAGAATTTCCAAGGAAAAAGGATATAAGATTTCTTTGTATGAGTTTGATAAATGAATATAAGAAGAAAAGAAAAAAATTTATACCGGATTTCGAAAAGTTTGAGTCTAAGGAATTCCAACGCGACTTTTTTCGTTGTTCTTTATTTCCGGATGTCGGATGTGTTTGCTTTGGTTCTATTTGTTGCGTATCCGTTTGCGATTCGTATCCGATTCGCTTATTCGATTCGTTTCGATGTGCTTCCGTTTCGATTCTGTATTCGATTCGCGTTTCGTTTTGCTTCGGTATTTTGTATATCATTTCGCTTCGAAATCGGTTCGTTTGGTTCGATTAGTTATTGCTTCCGCTTTCATTTGCTTCCGTTTTAATTCGTATTCGATCCGTATTTGTTTTGTATTTTGGCCATTTGATAATACGATTTGGTATTCGATTCCGATTCGCATTTGCTTCGAGTATGCGCTTCGCTTTCGATACTTATGCTTTGTTTTCTGATTCGAAATTTCAATGCGAAATTTCCGTTTTCATTCGATTCTGTTTTCCGTTCTGCTTTTCCGGTTGGGATCTAGTGTTTCAGATCGGGTCCCAACATTTATGGTATCAGAGCAAGAAGAGTTTATAAGGAATCATGCGTATGTATGAGGGAATCTGTATGAGTAGTTGGATTTCGGAAACGGGATTCCAACAAATATTGAACACAAAAATGAAAGAAATCACATAGAAAACAATCAACATTAGGAATTAATGTCTAGGTTATAAATGTGAGATTGCCTATGCCCCTGGTATTCACAACACGCAACGGAATGGACTATACTACAATAAGAAGTATAACCAAAAATTATAACATGTACGAAATTACCTCTTGACACAAATTGTTATTTGTTTCTTTTCAGATTTGTAGATGCTACAGTGCACGAACGTCCTCTACTGGTATCCACACGAGGATAAACGATCCGGGCAACGACTAATGTGTGCTAGCATGTTCTAAAACTCTTTTGAACGTTGCACAATATTTCTCTTGAAAGAAGAACGAAGGTGGCTAGGGTTTTCGTCTCACCCCTAATAAGATATAAGTTTCTCAATTTATAGAGAAACCCTAATTCCTATTCCTATTAGGAATAAGAATATCATAATTATAAACCTATTAGAATTATTGAAGCCCAATAAGTTTCGGCCCATATTATATCTTATATAATAAAAGCCTGACAACTTATTTCAATCTAGCCTAATATCCATATATATTTATTCAATGCCTAATAAATTAGGCCCAAGAGAATAAGCCAGATCACATCACTCTTTATGTGCGACCTTGTAGGCTCATTTGATGTTGGTAATGAGCTTGATCACACTTCAAGGCCTATAAGTCATAAGAGGCCTCTAGCAAGACATTATGACTACCTAAATCAAATGAGGATCGATAATCCAATTTAACCTGTAACCATGGTTACAAACTCAGTCCCTTTGTAACACGATATCAAGATTAATCACAAGGCATGGTACATGTCAACCTTTGATTAATCATAGTTTCTTGATCCCTAAGTTAACTGATTATAACAAATGACATCGATGACTCCTCATTAATTCATTTGAGCACGGCTATGCATTTCTTCAGTTTTAGCGCCCCCTCACCGTAGGGTACACATCGGGACGCCGGAAGGTCGCTCCGACACGTATCCCACGATAAAGGTGCACTACCAGAACATTCCCACTAATAATCCACATGGCATCGCAATAATTAAAACCATAACATATCAGAAATCAGTTAATTTTAAAATCCAAAATAATCTCGATACAGTCATCCAATAGCAGAATAGACAAGTCTATCAATCCCCTAAACAAAACCAAAAAGGAAACTGATACAAGTATCTATCCTAAGTCATCTGCAAAAGTCCAACCCAGCTGACCGACCTGTGAGCCATCGCTTCTCTTGCCAGCACACTCGCACGACAGGAAAAGACTATCTCCGGAGCTAAGGGTCTACTCTAACAGTCCTGAAAAATAGGTTGCAATTTTGGGTGAGTTTGCGAACTCAGTGAGAAACCATCATCGATGGTTTACACAAATCATGCATTACGCAGATGCGTGATAAAGACGCAGACAAGAATATTCAATTAATGTATTATATAACAATTTACGATGAGTCTATAACGGTTTGCGTGATCAAATAGCAATTTACAATAGCATATAACAGTTTACAGTATCATATCACAATTTACAGTAAATCATGGCATCACGTAGTTCAGTAATCGTCACACAACAATCATTCATATGTATACAATGTATATGTGACTCTTTTCCAATTATTCAGTATTGTGCCCAAGTGTTCAGTCAGTATTCAGTGGGGGATGCGTCAGGGATTTCTCCCCTCGGGCTCAAGGCCCGGTCAGTACAGTGTTCGAGCTCGAGGCTCTTTTCAGTGATAATAGCAACTTGGGTCACATATCCATTATCTGATCATGAATTTATGCATGCAATGCAGTGTTTAGTAATTCAGTGTACGGCTATAAAAGCCCAATATTGCAGTTCTCAGTTTCATGCAGTAGTCCAATCCAATACAGTAAAAGCATGAAATTCAATTATATACCATTCAATAATCATGTAATTCACATTGGCAAGTAATTCACATAGAGCATTTAGACAATCAGGAAATTGAGAAACCAACTAGGTTACTCACCTGTAACTTCCGAGCTACTGCCTGGAAGTTCCAGCAATGTCCGTGGAATGACAATCCAACGGCGCCTCTATAGCAGTAAAATACAGTCTCATTACTAAATGCTCAATTAAACAATTCAGTGATGCATATGTCTCAACGAAATTATGTACAATACATGTTCACGATTTTTCCGGCGCTAAAACCCAATTTTGAACTCTTATGCCCCATTCTAACTCTTCGCTCAATTGATCGACAATAATTGATCCATTCCTAAAATTTCAGTTCAATTCCTCAATTCAAACTCCCTATAACAATTTCCTATTCATTGGGTCAAAACCTCTATTGAAAGCCTCAATTAAAACTCCAATTGTCTCAATTCAATACTTAGGTCACAATAGGAACCACAATTGACCTTATTCTCTATGAATCAATACCATTTAAATTAAATTCTAACTTCCATAATTATCCTCAATAGTAGGCCTCTATCCCTAGTTCACAATGAATCAAGAATCACCTCAATCGGAGGTCTATACCATAAGTTATGCCCAATAAACTAAAATCAATCCAATCAGAATTCTATCCTTCGTCGCGACCTACGTCCGCTCGATGCAACGTGAAGAAGTTTGTTCGTCGCGATGTGAAGACCGCTCGTCGCGACGTCCAGCTGAGCTCGTCGCGATGTATAAATTAATTATTCGTCGCGACGAGGCCCTCATGCCTCTGCGCGCTCGTCGTGACGTATGAAGGCCCGATCGTCTTCTCCGATCAATTTCCGCCATTAATGCTCTTTAAGCTTAACATTTAACACCCTAACTACTTAATCTAACCCAATAAATGCCATAAATGCTCAAACAACCAGTAATAACAACATTAAAGCCATAAATACTTACCAATCGAAGATCAAGCTCCACAAATCCCTCAAATCTCCGTAAACCCTAAAATCTTTCAAACTCAACGATAACCCACTCTCAATCCTTCTCAACCTTCATCAATCACAATAAACCAGTTAGCTTTGCATAATGAAGAGAAAATCATAAGGAAAAATCGAAGAACCTCACCGATGGGAGGAATCGAAGATCACCGTGAAGAAGAGGAAGAGAAGAAACGGTAATGCCTTAGGGTAAAGTCCCCAAATTCCAAACCTAACTATTTATAGACATAGGTCTCCAAGTCAGTTCAAATTTCAGTCTCTAAATTTCAATGGCTCAACATTTTTATTTCCTAATAGTATAACTCTAATTTTTCCATTGCCATTGGACAATTCTTTTAGTCTTATCTGATCGATCGATTCATCACTCCAAAATTTCGATGCAGGTATTTTCTCCCGAATTTCTCGAAAATTTCCTATAAGTCACTATCAATAACCAATCACTCTTAGACTATTCTAAATCAGTCATTCAAGCCCACTTACTCCTAATTTCTCAATTAATCACGATCCAGTCAGTTCAGTCAGTTTCCAGTTCACAATCCAATCAATTTATACTCACAATTAAAATGTCGGAAAAACATGAATGCATGTACCTATGAATAAATGCATATGCAATAAACCTGTTCCTCTATAATCAGAGGCCAGTAACATGATCAATCAGTGAATGCAATGAAACCTATCAGTCTAACCCAATATTACCATAATACCCTTGCTATCAGTAACGGGATGTTACAATTCACCCCTCCTAATAAAAATTTGGTCCTCGAAATTTAATACCTGTCCAATCGAATAAATGAGGATACTGACTCCTCAAATGCTCCTCAGTCTCCCATGTAGCTTCCTCAGAAGAGTGGTTCTTCCAAATGACTTTCACCAATGGATTCACCATGTTCCTCAGCTGCTTGACCCGCGATCCTATAATCTATACCGGCTCCTCGACATAACTCAAATCACTGGCTATCTCAATCTCCTGAGCCGGAATCACATGCGTCAGGTCTGAACGGTATCGTTGGAGCATACTAACATGAAACACGTCATGCATCTGGGACATCTCACTCGGTAATGCCAATCTATAAGCCAAAGGTCCTATCCTCTCAAGGACCTCAAACGGACCGATGTACCGAGGGCTCAACTTGCCCTTACGGCCAAACCTCAGTACTCCTTTCCAAGGAGACACTCGGAGAAACACTCTGTCACCTACACTATACTCCATCTCTCGCCGATGCTGATCCACATAGCTCTTCTGTCTGTCTTGAGCCGCCTTGATGCGACTCCGGATCAACTGTACCTTATCCACTGTATCCTGAATCAGCTCGGGACCCTCTATTGATCTCATACCCTCTTCATCCCAATACAGTGGCGATCGACACGGCCTCCCATACAAGGCCTCATACGGTGCCATCCCAATACTACTCTGATACTGGTTATTATATGCAAACTCGATCAGTGCCAAATACTGATCCCATGATCCTCTGAACTCCAATACACAAGCTCGAAGCATATCCTCAACAGTCTTAATCGCCCTCTCGCTCTGTCCATCTGTCTGAGGATGAAACGCTGTACTGAAGTTCAATCGAGTACCCATAACAGTTTGTAGGCTCTTCCAGAACCTCGAAGTGAATCTGGGATCCCTGTCCGAGACTATCGACAACGGAACCCCATGCAATCGTACAATCTCTGCTACATACTTCTGAGCCAATTGATCGAGAGTATTGTTCTCCCTCACTGGCAAGAAGTGAGCTAATTTAGTCAATCGGTCCACTATGACCCAGATAGCATCATGCTGCCTCGGTGTCCTAGGCAACCCCATCACAAAATCCATGGTAATTCGCTCCCATTTCCACTCCGGAATGGGCAACGAATGCAACTTCCCATCGGAGCTCGGTGCTCGCCTTAACTCGCCGATGATCGGACACACGAAACATACTCTGCCACTTGCCTATTCATACCAGGCCACCAGAAATGCTGTCTCAGAGTGTTATACATCTTGGTCGAACCAGGATGCATAGCATAGGCAGCTACGTGAGCCTCCTCTAGAATCTCACGTCTCAAATCATCAACATCTGGCACACACAGTCTCTATCCCATCCATAAAGTCCCATCTCTCAACTCAAACTTCGAATCAGTACCGGCCTGGACTCTCTCAATCAGTCTCACTAACACTGGGTGTAGCACCCCACTCCCGACGAGACCCGAACCCGACATCTACGGTGATATCTGAGCCCGTGACCCGCGAGGGTGGCGTACTAGAACAATCACTACCTTTTTAAAACTCGTTATAACATTTATCTTTTCATTTTGAAAACCGATTGAGTGCGCAGAATCAATAACAATTTGTGCCCACTTTATTACAAAATCATTTTCAGTATAACCATACAATTACAACATAGACCAAAAGGGCCCACTGAATAAATCACTACACTAATGCAGATGTGAACAACACTGATCCCGACCCTTTACTCTGCCTTGCTAGCGGTAGTCATACTCCCATTTGCCCAACGGGGTACTCTTCATTTCCTGAAAAATAGATGCAATGTTGGGTGAGTTTGCGGACTCAGTGAGAAACCATCATCGATGGTTCACCCAACTCATGCATATACAGACAATCACATAATATCGCATATTATCACATGCAGTCAAATTCACCTTTATAAGGCGATATGGCTTTCACACAATTCACATGTAATCATTCCATATATGCAATGCACATGAGACCCTTTTCATTTTCATTACGTTGTTGTGACCGTGCGCCTGAGCTCAATAACGGTGAGCCTGTGGCTCTGAAATTTCGTTGGGCTTGAAACCCTGATACATTGAGCCTGAGGCTCTGAATACGTTGGACCTGAGGTCCTGTGCGTTAAGCTGAAAGCTCTCATATACGTTGGGCGTGATATGCCCTGATACGGTGGCTGCTCCGGTCACAACTGCCTTTATCTGATCATACCAATATGCATGAATGCATATGTTCCAATTTCCATTTACATTTCATGCCATTTCCTATTCCTTCGGACCTTTGGTCCGGTATGTCAATCATATCATTTTCAATTTATTGCATTGATGCATCATAATCATTTACACATAATAGAACTTCAATATCACATTTCCAATATTTCGGACACCCATGGTCCGAATTCAATCAAAATCAAACATACATAAACCCCCCATTATCTCCACATGGCATAATTGCAAAATCTTAAACACATAAAGGTTGAGGAACCAACTAGGTTACTCACCTGCACTTCCGGGCTATAGCCTGGAAGTCCCAGCATATTCGTGGAATTGCTCCATCGGTGCCTCTATAACAATCAAATAATCACACATCACTAATTATACCCATTTCAATAATCAATCATGCATGTTTAGCAAATGTAATGAATACTATACATGTTATGACATTCTCAATCATATTCCTGAATTTCTCAATCTGATCACTCTCACTCTAATTCATAACAGGTCTCAATACCATAATTCAATTCCATACTCTATAGTCACATTCCAATTAAAATCACAATCACTATTTATTTACCACTCAACTCCGATAATCATCTAATTGCATTCCGAATTCCCATCCTTATCAATTCAATATTCTTAGTCTCCAAATTCCAATTAACCATTTAGGAACCAATTCATTTGAAATCAGCCTTAAATTCATTACTTGTAACAATCATCTTATAATCACTTAATTTCATTTCTTCTAAATTACAATTCCTATTCTCTCAAATGCCATTTTGATCCATAACTAATCCAAATTGAATCCCAAAATTCTCAAATTCAAAACCTCAATAATCTACTTCTGAATCGGTCTCCTTAGTGACGTCCAGATCCTTCGTCGCGGCGTGAAATCCGCTGCTCGTCGCGACGTACGATGTTGTTCGTCGCGACGTGCGGACCAAGCCTGCTCGTCGCGGCGCACGAATTAAATATTTAATATTCGTCGTGACGTACACCCTAAGGGGGCTCGCCGCGGCGTGTTCTTCACACGTTGCGACGTGCAAACCCAGAAACTCATCCAAAACCCAGAAATTTCTCAGATCCTCTGATAGAAATCCACCCTAAATCCATTCTAAACACTCTCAATCAGTTTTAGGCCTTAAACCCAATTTATTTCTAACCTCAATCCATCATTTAAACCATTTTTCATCACAAACCTAAATCAAAACCAACAAAAACCCTATCATCGACACTTTCCAAATTTCTAAACATTTCATTCTCAAATCAATGATCAAATGAAACGATGCAAGGCATAAACACATAAAAACTTACTTGATTCAAACTTTAATCCTTCAAAAATCTTCCAAGAACTCCGAATCGCAAAATGCTCACCCACGACCGTCGATGAAGAAAACAAACGGTTAAACTTATATATATATGTGTAAGCTTTAAAGGCTTGTTTGGCAATTTAGTTGCCACAAGTCCAAATCTTAGAGTATATCAGTCCGATTCTTATTTTATTTTTCTCCCAAGTTCGCAATAACCATAACTAATAAATCCAGAAATTATGATCTCAATTGTTCCATGTCGATTGCCAACCAATCTCGGACCCAGAATCCAATTAATCAGTCACCAAGCCAATTTTTGATTAGGATCTATTACTCTAAAATTCGGAAAAATTCCATAAATTTACAAAATTAGAAACGACCAATCCTATACTCATATTCAAATTTCCATTCCTCGACTTCCATTTCATTCCAATTCCATATTCACAACTTGATTTATACACTTTCTCAATTTCCAATTTGCACAATCCAAATTCTCATCTGTACGATTAGAACCAAATTTCCGATTTACACAATCAAGTCAAGAATTGTCATACATGTATGTACATATATATATATTTGTAAAATCAATAATCATTTACCAATAACTATTAAAACTATAATGCATGTACAATGCCACTTTGCCTGTACTCAATTCAAATCCAATCCCAAATTACCAACATACCCGTCAAGCCGGTAACGGGATGTTACACTGGGTCTTGATCCTGAACTCTTCGAATCCTATCATGCAACATCGGTCTCAACCTCAAAGTAGCAATCAGAGCTCCATCCTGACTCAAATCCATCTGTACATTAAGAGCTCTCAACTGAATCAGACCAGGTAACCTAGAAACCTGAACCCTAGCTGCACTACCATGCGATCTCCTACTCAGTGCATCGGCCACCACATTGGCCTTCCCTGGATGATACTCAATCGTGCAGTCATAGTCCTTCAGTAACTCTATCCATCTCCTCTATCTCAGATTGAGCTCTCTCTGACTCAACAGATACCTCAAACTCTTATGATCAGTGAAGATCTAGAACGTCTCCCCATACAGATAATGTCTCCAGATCTTCAGAGCAAACACTACTGCTGCTAACTCCAAATCATGTACCGGATAATTCACCTCGTGAGACCTCAACTATCTCGAGGCATACGCTATAACACTCCCATGCTACATCAATACACATCCTAGTCCCTGATGCGAGGCGTCACTGTAAACCACAAAGCTTCCAGTACCAGAAGGAATGCCTAACACCGGTGCAGTAGTCAACCGATGTTTCAACTCCTCAAAGCTCTTCTGGCACTCCTCAGACCATCTGAACGGCACATTTTTCCTCAATAACCCGTCCAAAGGCGGAGATCAACGAAAACCCTCGGCGAACCTCCGTAATATCCCCGCCAATCTAGGAAACTCCGCAACTCTGGCACACTCCTCGGAATCTCCCAACTCATAACCGCCTCTATCTTATGAGGGTCCACCTGGATACCCTCACCGGACACCACGTGCCTTAGAAATACAATCTCATCAAGCTAGAATTCACACTTAGTGAATTTAGCGAACAGCTGTCTCTCTCTCATGACATGAAGGACAATCCTCAGATGCTCAGCGTGCTCTTGTCTACTCCTCGAATAAACCAGTATGTCATCAATAAACACTATCACGAACCGATCCAGGTAGGGATGAAAAACTCTATTCATCAAAGCTATGAAGGCTGCCGGGGCATTAGTCAACCCAAACGGCATCACTAGGAACTCGAAATGCCCGTACCTGCTCCTGAAAGCACTCTTAGGCACATCGGCCTCTGCAATCCTCAACTGGTAATAACCTGATCTCAAATCCAATTTAGTGAACACCTGAGCTCCCTGCAACTGATCAAATAAATCGTCAATCCTAGGCAGTGGATACTTATTCTTCACTGTCACCCGATTCAACTGCCTATAATCGATACACAGTCTCAGCGTCCTGTCCTTCTTCTTCACAAATAGTACCGGAGCTCCCCATGGAGAAACACTCGTTCTAATGAACCCCTTATCCAGTAGCTCCTGCAACTGAGCCTTAAGCTCTCTCAGTTCCACCGGTGCCATCCTATACGGAGGGATCGATATAGGGGTAGTACCGGGAACGAGATCAATCTCAAACTCTGTCTTCCGCTCTGGCGGCAATCCCGGTAACTCCTCGGGAAACACATCTAGGAAATCTTTGACTACGGGAACATCCTGAAATCTCTGCTCGACTCTGGAATCCACTACGTGAGCCAGATAGGCCTCACCACCTCCCTGCATCAATCTCAGGGCACTCAAGAAGGATGTCATCCTTGCTGGCACTGCCTGACTGACTCCTCAAAACACAGCTCTGGGCTGACCAGGAGATTCCAATACAACCTCCTTGGTATAACAGTCCATGATAGCCCTATGTGCAATCAACCAGTCCATCCCCAATATCACGTCAATCTCCCTCAGAGGCAAAATGATCAGATCGGCACTCAAAACTGCTCGATCGATCTGAACCGAACATCCTATACAGACCTCTCCCAATACAGTCGTACTACTTAGAGGTGTACTCACCTCTAACCCATACTGTAACCTCTCTCTATCACCATGCAGTCTACATACTAAATGCGGTGCAATGAAAGAATGAGTGGATCCAGGATCCAACAATGCATATGCTTCAAAACTAGAAATCAGAAGCATACCCGCAACAACATCCGGGGAATCCTGGGCCTCCTGCCGAGTCATGGCATAGACCCTGGCCTGAGACTGCTACCTACTGCTCAGACCCTCTGACCTCACTGCGGACCCCTCTGCTCGATCTCGGCCTCGGCCTCGGCCTCTCCATCCTGATCCACCTCCACGACTCTGCTGCACCGTGGTATTGCTGCCTGATCTTCCAGTCATAGTAGACTGGGCTCCCAACGTCTCTGGGCAGTTTCTCACTAGGTGGTCCATCGAACCACACCTCAAACAGGCTCTAGACAGCCATCGACACTCTCCACTGTCTCTCTTGCCACAATGCTCACATAAAGGAGCAGACTATCCTGAAACTCTGGCACTGCCGCCACCACTTCCAGTCTGTACAAATCTGCCCCTCTGCCCATGACCAGTCTGTCTAGACCCTCTTGCGGATCTGAAGGGTCTACTCTGACGCTTGCTGAACCCTCTGCCAGCACTGCCCTGACTATCACTAGATCTCTTGGTCCTGATCCCTTACCGTCTCACCATACACTGCCTCTCGAATGTGCTATCCTCACCGCTTTGCAGCCTTCAACTCAATAAAATTACCCATGTCAAACCTAGCCAATAGGGTACAGATCTCCAGATTGAGTCCGCCCTCAAAACGCCGACACCTGTCAGCCTCAGTAGCAACCAATGAAGAAGCATAGACCACTAACTCGTTGAACCGCACCTCATAGTCGGCCACGGTCAACTGTCCATGTCTCAACTCTAAGAACTCCTGCATCTTCATTTCCAGGTAGACCTTGGGCATGAAATTGTCCTTGAAGACCCTCAAAAAAACATCCCATGACAGAGTACAGGGTCTGGTGGTACTGCCCGGGACAGTCTTCCACTACTGATATGCAGGACCCTGTAGCAACGAGACGGCATAATCAAATCTCTCCTCAGAATCGCAGTCCATCTGATCGAGGACTATCTCGGTCCTCTCCAACCATCCTTCAGCCTCCGCAGGGTCGGTGCTGCCATAGAAGTCAACAGCCCCCTGCTTGCGCAGTCAATAGTATCTTCGTTCCTGTCTCACAGGAACTCGAGGAGGCAACTCCTCTGAATGAGGCGCAGGAGACTCCCTACTAGCTCCTATCGATTCCAAGTCAGCTGGTAACTCAACTCGATCTCCAAGGACGGATGACCTAAAACAGACAAGAAATTACGATCGATTACGCTATTCTTACAAATGATTCGGCCTAAAACACACTATGCCCAAAAGATGCCAAACTATGCTTTGATACCACCTAATGTAGCGCCCCCTCACCGTAGGGTACACATCGGGACGCCCGAAGGTCGCTCCGACATGTATCCCACGATAAAAGTGCACCACCAGAACATTCCCACTAATAATCCACATGGCATCACAATAATTAAAACCATAACATATCAGAAATCAGTTAATTTTAAAATCCAAAATAATCTCGATACAGTCATCCAATAGCAGAATAGACAAGTCTATCAGTTCCCTAAACAAAACCAAAAAGGAAACTGATACAAGTATCTATCCTAAGTCATCTGTAAAAGTCCAACCTAGCTGACCGACCTGTGTGCCATCGCTTCTCTTGCCAACACGCTCGCACGACAGGAAAAGACTATCTCCGGAGCTAAGGGTCTACTCTAACAGTCCTGAAAAATAGGTTGCAATTTTGGGTGAGTTTGCGAACTCAGTGAGAAACCATCATCGATGGTTTACTCAAATCATGCATTACGCAGATTGCGTACAGCACGACACAGTAATATTCAATTAACAGTATTATATAACAATTTACAGTAGTCTATAACAGTTTGCAGTATCAAATAGCAATTTACAATAGCATATAACAGTTTACAGTATCATATCACAATTTACAGTAAATCATGGCATCATGTAGTTCAGTAATCGTCACACAACAATCATTCATATGTATACAATGCATATGTGACTCTTTTCGCTTATTGAAGATTGTGCCCAAGTGCTCATCCAAGATTCGATGGGGACGCGTTAGGATTTCTCCGCCGGGCTCGAGGTCGGTCGATCTGATGTTCTAGCTCGAGGCTCTTTTCAGTGATAATAGCAACTTGGGTCACATATCCATTATCTGATCATGCATTTATGCATGCAATGCAGTGTTCAGTAATTCAGTGTACAGTTATAAAAGCCCAGTATTGCAGTTCTCAGTGTCATGCAGTAGTCCAATCCAATATAGTAAAAGCATGAAATTCAATTATATACCATTCAGTAATCATGTAATTCACATTGGCAAGTAATTCACATAGAGCATTTAGACAATCAGGAATTTGAGAAACCAACTAGGTTACTCACCTGTAACTTCCGAGCTACTGCCTGGAAGTTCCAGCAATGTCCGTGGAATGACGATCCAACGGCGCCTCTATAGCAGTAAAATACAGTCCCATTACTAAATGCTCAATTAAACAATTCAGTGATGCATATGTCTCAATGAAATTATGTACAATGCATGTTCACGATTTTCCCGACGCTAAAACCCAATTTTGAACTCTTATGTCCCATTCTAACTCTTCGCTCAATTGATCGACAATAATTGATCCATTCCTAAAATTTCAGTTCAATTCCTCAATTCAAACTCCCTATAACAATTTCCTATTCATTGGGTCAAAACCTCTATTGAAAGCCTCAATTAAAACTCCAATTGTCTCAATTCAATACTTAGGTCACAATAGGAACAACAATTGACCTTATTCTCTATGAATCAATACCATTTAAATTAAATTCTAACTTCCATAATTATCCTCAATAGTAGGCCTCTATCCCTAGTTCACAATGAATAGAGAATCACCTCAATCGGAGGTCTATACCATAAGTTATGCCCAATAAACTAAAATCAATCCAATCAGAATTATATCCTTCGTCGCGACCTACGTCCGCTAGACATGACGTGAAGAAGTTCGTTCGTCGTAATGTGAAGACCGCTCGTCGCGACGAATAAACCCGCGCTCGTCGCGACGTCCAGCCGAGCTCGTCGCGACGTATAAATTAATTATTCGTCGCGACGAGGTCCTCATGTCTCTGCGCGCTCGTCGCGACGTACGAAGGCCCGATCGTCTTCTCCGATCGATTTCTGCCATTAATGCTCTTTAAGCTTAACATTTAACACCCTAACTACTTAATCTAACCCAATAAATGCCATAAATGCTCAAACAACCAGTAATAACAACATTAAAGCCATAAATACTTACCAATCGAAGATCAAGCTCCACAAATCCCTTAAATCTCCGTAAACCCTAAAATCTTTCAAACTCAACGATAACCCACTCTCAATCCTTCTCAACCTTCATCAATCACAATAAACCAGTTAGCTTTGCATAATGAAGAGAAAACCATAAGGAAAAATCGAAGAACCTCACCGATGGGAGGAATCGAAGATCACCGTGAAGAACAGGAAGAGAAGAAATGGTAATGCCTTAGGGTAAAGTCCCCAAATTCCAAACTTAACTATTTATAGACATAGGTCTCCAAGTCAGTTCAAATTTCAGTCTCTAAATTTCAATGGCTCAACATTTTTATTTCCTAACAGTATAACTCTAATTTTTCCATTGCCATTAGACAATTCTTTCAGTACTATACAGTCAATCGGTCTGTCATTCCAAAATTTCCGGTCCGGGTATTTTCTCCCGAATTTCCCGAAAATTTTCTATAAGCCACTATCAATAACTAATCACTCTTAGACTATTCTAAATCAGTCATTCGAGCCCACTTACTCTTAATTTCTCAATTAATCACGATCCAGTCAGTTCAATCAGTTTCCAGTTCACAATCCAATCAATTTATACTCACAATTAAAATGCCGAAAAAACATGAATGCATGTACCTATGAATAAATGCATATGCAATAAACCTGTTCCTCTATAATCAGAGGCCAGTAACATGATCAATCAATGAATGCAATGAAACCTATCAGTCTAACCCAATATTACCATAATACCCTTGCTATCAATAACGGGATGTTACATCAGTCATACTTGTCAAGAGGCCCAAATGATATCTCTCTTATTTAAGAGAGGTACAAATGCCATCTACGTCATTCACATCCCTTCGCGTGATTTATTTAATGTCAAACATAAGAACACTAATTATCCAGTTAAAGATAACTTAGTCTAATGTCAAAACATTGAATTCCTCATGTAGGGAGCCATGATGACCTCAGGTTAGAGGACTAAAGTGAAACCATATTAAGAATCACTAATGACATGAAACCATGTAGTGTTCTCTCTGTGGGTCGGTCCAATATATGTTCTCTAACATATATCTATGTTTCTGATTTGATAACTCATATCCATGATCAGAAAAACGTGATCATCAATCAGAACACATACTAGCCTTAATTCATTATTGTTCCACCAATAACGATCGACCAGGGACAATTAGAATATTATTATAACGCTTATGGTTTTCCTATCAAGTCACATACTTGATGACATAAGCCTAATACTATTCATAGAACGTAAATCACATTACATAAACGATATACATGCATATATAAAAGAATACCTCGTAATATATTATTAATAAGTCATAATGTTAGTACAAAAGTCACATATGTTCATTAGCCTAGGGCACACTACTAACAATAAAGCCCTTTAAAACCCTTACATAATTCACCTTTTATTATGCAATTGTTTTATTGACTATTGGATCGTGGAAATTCCTATTGTATGTTAATAACTCACTTGAGACTCCTAACAACTAATTTTATCATTATCGATCTATATTATTCAGGTTAAAGGCACTAAGAGTGCTTTACTGATTTGTGAATTTTGCTATTAGGTTTGGCCCTAATCTAGAGGATTTATGTCAATCTATCTTTAGGTTTGCAATCAACTTATGTCAATTATGGTAGATATATTCATAAAAAGGATTTTTCAATCTCTATATTATGAAATCAAATTGTGAACTAATATTTTAGATCTATTAGATTAAACACATAATTGAATCACAATAGATCAATTGAAACAATCGCATCAAATAAAAGAACCAAGACAGATTATATCTCAAAGAAGGTTATCACACCTAGACACTAAAGATGCTTAGTTACATATGATAGAAAACAAAATGAAACATAAACAAAAGGAAAAACTAATAGAAAATGAAGAGTTCATAATTCTAATTCTCCTTTCTTGTCTATCGAATGTTCTTGCAATCTAGACATGTGATGATGTATTATATTGGATCTGTAGATGATTTCTTCGTGTTTTTTATGTCTCTGGATCAATATCCTCCCTTATGGATGTTCTCTACATTTGGAATCATCTCCAAAATTCTGCTCTCCCTATGTGCCTCCATTCACGTCCTTATATAGTAAAATTTAGCGTTTATGGGACATACACGGTTTGATACATAACACTTAAAATTGTGACTTTACATGTTTTAAGAGACATATATGGCCATATACATTGCCATTTATCTCTCAATTGATTTAAATCTTCGTGTTATGCCTCGATTTCACCTGAATTCCTCTCCTTTTGGTCCACGAAAGCAATTATCACCTATGAATACACTTGGAGCAAATTAAGTACCAAATATACAATAAAAGTATAAAATATCAAACAAAAATACATCAAATATGAGGTATAAATAAGTTCAATTATGCATATATCACCTTTTCATAACCACTAAGAGTTGTTCTTGGAATATCATATTTAAACAATTGAAAATATAAGTTTTGTTCACGATAAACAGTATAACTCTACATACTCTCCTTGAAGAAGACATTATACTCTCACTAACCTTCATGTATACATGATAGTTCCATAATAATCTCTAAAGTGAACGCTTTGAATTTATTATGAAGTGAATCTTTTAATGTCTCAAAGCCTTTCAATTATAAATCAAATGTATCAACAAAGGCCCTAGTTCCAATTGGATGTATTGTCATGAGACTTAAGTCTTTCAAATTTCATCTTACTCCAACTACTTATCTTGAGAACCATAATCCTATAAATATATAATAAAATAAACATTTTGTTTAATAGGTCTATAAGATTATATCTACCCTTTTGATATCTTATAACCTTCTATTATCCAATTTATTTGTAATCCTATTAGATAATACACATTTTAACTAAGCATTAGATCTTAAAATAATTAACTTTTATTCCTTCAAAGTTTTGTCATTTAATATCAACCATAAAATCTTGTTAATTGATTTAATTGAAATTATTAAAGATAAGTTAGTATACTAAGCATAACTATAAAAGAAATAAATATTACATTACACAATATCTCATATTACAGTTCCTCCTTACACAAATCTATACTATTATGGACTTTAGTTTTGAAAGTATTTTCTAAAAATCTTATAGATAATTAAAAAACATTATATCTCAGTATATCAATCTCATGATAGTGCTTTAACATTCTTAATGCTTAATTTTTACTTAGATTTAAATAATTTAAACTTTTAAAATTTTAAATGAACATTTCATTTAATACATATGATTATATCACATAAACTCTAGAAAATTTAATGAAGTTCAAGTTCAAGTATCATCCTTTTATAAATTGTTATTACATCTTATGTATAAGATTTAAAATTCAATACCATCACCATATTTTCACCAAATGTTAATTAACAAGTTTCATATGGTTCATAATCAAATAGATACATATATCCTTGTATGTAGCTTTATGATTCTCATCATTTTAATTTAACTAATATGGCATAAAAGGATAGTCTTAGTTGTCTAACTTAGTATTCTTGCCACTTATGTTAAGTATAAGTCTCCTTTAATCCAACAAACAAATTATTTGTATAAATTTGGATCAATTACTTTTCCTCAACAATCTATTTTATGTTTTGAACATTATGATAATGTTGAATTCAAATTCGCTTAAAAGCATGAATTAGATGGAGTCTTGGTAGTGAAATGAAGATGTACAAGAAAAGATTAACATTAAGAAGGGTGACAATAAAGCTCTATTGGATAACACCACAGAGGTAGAGAGAGTAGTTAGTAAAGAAACTTATAAACTAGCTCAAAAAGAGGCAAAGAAGATAATCTCATAAACTAAAAGATCTTATGAGAAATTATACCAACAATGGATACAAAAGATGGAGGAAAGGATATTTTTAAGTTGGCTAAAGCTAGGGAACATAAAGTGAGAGACTTAGTTCAAGTTTGTTATATAAAAGATGATGAAGAATGGGAGCTCATGGCTAAAAATGACATCTAGAGCTGATAGTAGAGGTACTTCTATAGCCTTTTTAGTTAAGGTGTAGAGGAGAACATTTTTTAGGTGATCTTAACACGCTAGAGAGATATCGTAACTTTACTTGTTAATAGATACAAAGGAAGAAATTAAAAGATCTTTAATGGAGATGAAGAGTATAAGGATAGTAAGGCCTATGAGATATCCATTGAGGTGTGCAAGAGCCCAGGAAAAGAGGGTCTTACTTGGCTAGCCAAGCTTTTTTATATGATCCTTAAGTCTGCCAAAATGTTAGATAAGTAAAGATATAATATATTAATTCCTCTATATAAGAACAAAGGGGATATCCAAAGTTGTAATGACTATAAAGCCATCAAACTACTTAGTCACACTAAGAAGTTACAAGAGAAGGTGATTTAGAAAGAATGCTCTTATCTCAGAGAACCTATTCAACTTTATGTCAAGAAGGTCCCCGATAGAAGATTTACATCTCCTCAAAAGATTAACAGAATTTTATAGGAAAAGAAAGTGCAACCAACACATGGTTATTATTGATTTAGAAAAGGTGTATGATAGGGTACTAAGGAAAATCTAGTGGAGGCATTTAGAAGTTAAGGGAGGTCTTATAACTTATATATGGGTTATTAAAGATATGTATGAAGTTGTAAAGATTAGAGCAAGGAAAATAAGAGAAGATGCAGAGCATTTTTCTATCGATATTGGACTACATCAAAGCTCATTATTAAGCCTCTTTTTGTTTACAATGGCGATGGATGAGCTTACCAAGAATATCAAAGGGCATGTGCCTTAGTGTATATTATTTGCTGATAACATTGTTTTAGTGGATGAGATAAAAGAGGGTGTCAATGTCAACCTAGAACTTTGGAGGGATACAATAGAGTCAAAAGGCTTTAAATTGAGCAAGACTAAGACTGAGTACTTAAAGTGTAACTTTTTGATCCATAGGGTGGCTTCTGATGTGAATGTAAAGATTGGTCAGAAGTTATACCACAAAAAGAGTGTTTTAAGTATCTAAGATTTATCATCCAAAACAATAGAGATCGATGAAGACATAGTTCATCGTATCAGATTAAGGTGGCTAAAATAGAGAAATGCATCAGAAGTTTTATGTGAGAAGAAGATACTACTCAAGCTTAAAGGTAAATTCTATTATTTAATGATTACGTAGGACATACTCTATAAGGCAGAGTGTTGGCCCATCAAATAAGTGCATAGTCATATACTAATGGTGGTGGAGATGAGGATGCTCTATTGGAAGTGCAACCTTACTAGAAGAGATAAGGTCAGGAATGTCATGGTAAGAGATAAATTAAAGGTAGTTAATATTAATAGAACCTTAAAAGAAAAAAATCTTAGGTGGTTCAAACATGTTAAGAAGAGACACCCTAACGTTCCAATGAGAAGATGCGAGAAGATTGTACTTAGAGACTGTAAGTGCAGAAAAGAAATGCCTAAGAAGAACTAAGGAGAGGTAATCAAGAATGATATGGCTCTGTTAGAACTTACTGAGGACATGACCCTCAATAGAAAACTTTGATGTACTAGGATATATATAAAGGATCTCATATAGAGAAATCTTTGTCGATCTCACAGGTCTTTTAAACATTTTTCTTCGAGTCCTATATCTTGTATTTAGCCTAAACATTTAATATATAGTAATTCCTTTTTAGTTATTTAACCAAAACATTTACTTCCTTAGCCCAAATATTTTCTTGTAATAACTTGCTTGATTTATTTATTTACTTGTCTTTTTCTTGTATATGTATTTATTTGCTTATTTTATCTTTTATTTTAGTTGTTTACCTTACTCTATTTTTATTGTATCGTTTATTTATTTTTATATTTTTGTTTATGTTTATTTATCATCACCATCTTATATATATATATATATATATTATTTTCTTTTATTATTTAAATATGCTTATGCATATACATAAATATTCTTTTTGTTAGGTCATTTGGAAACAACTTCTCTACTAGTTAGAGGTAAAGTTGCATACTATTGGACCTCCTCAGACCTCGCATGTCAACGAGATTATTACTGGAAGCTTTTATTTTTGTATATATTCTTTCTTTTCTTTTCTTCATATAGGTCTATCGAAAACACTCTTTACTAGTTATGGGTAAGACTATATATTATTGGACCTCGCCAAACTTCACATGTCAACAGGACTTTTCTTTGTATTGTTGTTATTGAATATATATATATATATATATATATATATATATGTCAACAGGACTTTTCTTGTATTGTTGTTATTGAATATATATATATATATGTATATATATATGTATATATATATACATATATAGATATACATATAGATATACATATATGTATATCTATATATATATATATATGTATACATATATAGATATATGTATATGTATATATATATGTATATCTATACATATGTATATATATGCATATTGAATTGAGGTAAGGTTGCACAGTATTAGACCTCGCGTGCCAATGAGATTATTACTGGGAGTTTTTATTGTTGTATATATTCTTTCTTTTCTTTTCTTCATATAGGTCTATTGAAAATACTCTCTACCAATTAGGGGTAAGACTATATACTATTGGACATCCCCAAACTTCACATGTCAACATTCCCTTTTCTCACAACAAATGGGGTTTCTCTTGAACGACTTGTATAGAGGAAAACTCTCTGCTCATCAGAGTTGTCATATCTCTTGTTGCTCTTCTTCCTCTAGTATGAATTTTATTCTTCGTTTTTGGATAGTATGTAGAATAATGGAACAAAAGTTCCTATTTTAAGAGTTATATCAAGCATATGAGCTCACAGCAAGCCAATGCATTCGATTCAGTTGGATGGATACTTGTCCAGTTTCCTTATATTTTGTTAATGGCTTCACGTTGCTTTAGGCAATCCTTGGTCATTCATTTTGCTACTCCTAAAGGCATTTTCTCTTTTTTTTTTCTTTATCTTGTTCAAAAATCCCAAAGGCTATTAGAAAACATTGCTAGTGTTTTTCCATTGCAGGAGAAGTGAATTTGGGTTGTGAACTTCTTTAGATTCCACCTTGGGTTTTGTTGGTATCTTCTGAATTTGGAGTAATTTTTTTTCACTTCTTTTGGTATGTGAATTTTTTTTTCAAATGGTTACTGACAGTACCTATCAATTATATGATTTCAATGTAAACATGTGATCTGATGGTGGTGTGCCGTTACTCAAACCATTCTATAATAGAGTAGAGTATAGTTGAGTTATGAGGCTATCTGTTACAAGAGACCAAAGATTTGGGGAAGTGGGTTGTTCTCCACAGAAGAAGGTGAATGACTGGTGGAGGTAGGCGATCTTTAGATATTCCGCAAGTTGAGGGGCTTGATGGGTTACCACTTTCTTTCTCACTCTTCGTGCAATTTGGAGTGAGTAAGGCTATTTATTAGAGGGTTTCACTGTGTAAAGGTTGTTCTTAAAAATCGAGCTCTGATACTAATTGAAGTAAATCACACGTTAATGTTGAACTCACAAAGAACACAAGAAGGGGGATTGAATTGTGTAATCTTTTCGTGAATACACAAAACCTTTGATAATCTCTTGAAAAAGAAACTTTTTCAAGTAGTAAGTGAATATCAAATAGGTACTTAGTTAAATCGCAAATAACTCGTATGAACTTGTAAATGAACAAGAGTATTTAAGACTAAAGAGTTAGAAGATAAACGATGCGATTTTTATACTGGTTTACCCCAAATCTTGAGCTATGTCCAGTCCTCATAATTCTTCTGAGTTTTCACTATACTTTGACAAAATTATAAGTATTCTTTCCTCCCTTCCAGAGCCTCTTCAAGTCTCTTACACTGAGTATTATTTTTTTCAGCTATCTTAGGTTCTCAACCTTTTCTTTCTCTCACTAGAAACATATTGTGAGCTTTTTTTACAGTAATGTTAGCTCTAGTATATTGCACAAAATTTTTTGTACATAAATGCTTGTAAGCAAAAATGTTCGACTGTGACTAGTATTTATAGCCTAAGTCTCCAACCGCTTCTTGAATCTTGATAACTGCTTCTTGTTTCTTGCTTCTTGCTTCTTGCTTCTTGTAGAAACCGTTATTTTGTTGAGTTCTATAACTAACTCAACTTGCTTCTTCTTAGTTTTCGAACTTCTTCTAAGTTTTGAAACTTCTTCTGAGTTTTCAAACTTCTTCTGAGTTTTGAACTTCTTCTGTGTTTTGAAATTCCTTATGTGTTTCACAACTTCTTCTGTGTTTTGAAACTCCTTCTGTGTTTCACAACTTCTTTTGTATTTTGAAACTCCTTCTGTGTTTCACAACTTCTTTTATGTTTTAAAACTCCTTCTGTGTTTCACAACTTCTTCAGTGTTTCACAACTTCTTCTATGTTTTGAAACTCCTTCTATGTTTTACAACTTCTTTTGTGTTTTCTCACTACACACTTAATACACTTATCAAAATAGTTCATTTATTTCAAACATTATTATTATTTGATTATCAACAAAATTATTAAACATGAAGTCATTTTGACTTAACACTAACAACTCAAACAACTCAAAACCAACATCACAACAAGTAACCCACATCGATGTCATACACCAGAAGATCTCTCATCTATTTTCCATCATAAGTTTAAGATGAGTTTTTCAAGAGTCCTATACTTTTTTAATTTTTGGAAATCATAATCTATAACTTGTGAATGTCTTTTATACGTTTAGGATTCTGGAACCTTTTAATTTCCAAATTTTGGGTGTTGTAAAATAGCCATAGCAACAATACAAAACACTTATTTGTATTTCTTAGGGGGTTTTCATCTTAAGTTCTATCAAATATTAAGAATGGAAATTTGTATTTATATATGATTATTATTTGATTGATTTTATAAATAAATAATTAAATTATTTTATATTATTATTAATTTTTAAATAATTAGGTATGATGTTTATTATAAGAATAAAATTAAAAAATTATGATAAAAATTATTGAGATAAAAAATAATTATTAAATAAATTAAATAAAGCAACCAAAGAGGAATAACTTTATTTGTTATTCCTAGGAATAAAAATTCAATATAATTAAAAATCCATTCCAAATATGTCATATCTTATCCATTACTAACAATCGTAGGGGTGGCATTGGGTTGGGCGGAGCTCAACCTGATCTGACCCACGGGTTGGGTGGCCCATGGCCTAGCCCCTAGCCTATGACAAAATGACGTTTTTTTTTTAAATAAGGTTGGGCGGGGCTGACCCGACCAACCCATGGCCCATCAGGAAAACAACGTCATTTTATACCTTCCCGTCAAATCACCTTGATAGCCTTATCTCGTGGCTGGGTCAGGTCGAATAGTTTCGAACCATGGTCTAGTCAACTCGGGTTGAAGTCATGCTGGTTGGGCCAGGTTTGGCAGGCTAGGTTAATTTTTCTATTCCTAAACAACCGTCTTCATTCCTTTACCAAATGTACCCTAAGTTTTTCAAATTATGGGAGTTTGAAGATATTACCTCTTAATTTTTCAAATTTGCCCTTTAGGTTTCTAAAATTACAATCTTATTATAATTATTTGTTAATTTTAAATTTTATCAAATTAAATCTGATTATAGGATTAAAAGTTATTTAAGAATATGATCTAATCTAATTTTTAAACTTAGGGTTTGTAATTTCAATTCTACAATTTTAATTAATAACAATAAATTTTTATTTAGTTATGTAATTAAACCTAAATCTGATACCACTAATGATAAATTGGATGGAATTCATTTGATCTTTTAAAATCTAAAATCACTTAAAATTTTATAATATATTATCATATAAAACATTTAAAAATCATGAATTGTAAATTAGATCTTATTGTGAAACTTGATATTTTTCAAAATATTTTTGAAATTGGTTTATCTCAAGCATTGTAAAAAACACATGTCAGGCCTTTAATGGTATCCACAAAACATGTTGAGGGAACTTTACAACTATTATAGAGATGGTTAGCTAAGAAGTATTAGCTCCCTTGGAACTTAAACCTATTTATAATAGATTTTGGACCCTTTTAGTCCTTTAATTGTACAATTAATTCTAATTAAATATATCATATTTAATCATAAGTTTTTCAAAAATTTACAAATAAGTCCAACTTGATTAAAACATTTTTTATCTCTTCAACAGTGCTTGACTCATTAGGTTTTTAAATATGTTGACAATGAATACAAATTATAACCTTAAATTATATTTAGGATTAGATCAATTAAAATATTTTCATTTCTTTTAATTATATAATTATATAATTTATATTTATAGATCAAGATTGACATCTAGTGATGTATCATAACCATCCAAATATTAATGAATGTTAAAGTGGTTTTATTAACCTTTATGTGTATAATTTTTCTGTATAATTCAATTCTTTCATCATATAATATTTCAATTAGACATAAAGCATGAAATTAATGTTTACTCCATTTGAATCCAATCATATTAATTCTTTATTAATACTACCTGTTTCAATTAATGAAATTTGAAAACTATTGTCAAAGTATCATTATACCTTGGCCAAAGATTTCCCAAATCAATAATAATCGTGAACAAAGTAACATTCCCCCTAATCACTTTAGGATGATGAGTCCTATATTGATTACTTAACTTCCTCTATATAGTTCATGTTATATCTAGTGATTATCGATTGAGCTACCTTTGACTATAATAAGTCATAAGTATTATCAAAACATAACAATTTCCATCTGAGATACTTTAGAGATTTTAAGTCAAAAGTCATAAGTATTATCAAAACATAACAATTTCCATCGAGATACTTTAGAGATTTTAAGTCAAAAGATCACTTATATAATGATGACAAAACAAATTTCATAGATACATAAGTAATGTTTTAAATGGATTTCATATGAGATTAGTTCAATGAATTTGCTCTTTAACAAATACTCACATGTTTGTTTAGGTATCTCCATACTTTAGTTTTATAAGATCTATTACTTCCTTCATAAGGAAAATATAACATGTATTAGTTCTTTTACATTGTATTAATGTCTAATATTAATATAATAATAACTAGGAATAATTTAGGGATAATACATAAATACAATATGACTATCATAGTTATGGTTTTATTATAATTTCATTTGTAATATATATTTACCTATATATTTTATCATAAACATATAAATATGTATAAACAAAAGAATGCCTTTAAAGAATTATGTTACTAAACTATGAATAATCGATTGACTATAGCACATAAATTAACATAAATCATATAAACAGTTAATTTCAAAATATTCCTAGAGAAAGTTAAATGTATAAGAAATTGTATCTTCTTTCTTCAATAACTAAACGCAAGCACCACTGATGACCTATAAAGATTCTTACATCTAAGTTTAAGAAGATTTTAGAATTGGTATCGATAATAATAGGTAGAGACATGAAAATTTTTTCTATTGATATTGGACTACACCAAGGCTTCGCCTTAAGCCCTTTTATGTTTGTAGTAGTGTTGGACGAGCTGATCAAATGTATTCAAGGAGAGGTACCTTGGTTGATGTTAGTTGTTGACGATATTGTCTTAATATATGAGATAAGGGAGGGGGATATTATCAGGATAGACTATTAGAGGGAAACTTTAGAATCTAAAGATTTTAAAATGAGCAGGACTAAAATTGAGTACTTTTAATGCAACTTTTCGGGATGTCGGGTGATCCATGATGTGCCAGTAATAATTAGAACCAAAGTTGTACTACAGAAATCATGTTTTAAGTACCTCAATTCTATCATTCAAAATAATGGCGAGATCAATGCCGATATAGTCCATCGTTTCAGATCCAGATGGTTCAAATGAAGAAATGCATTAGGGGGTCTTATGTGATAAGAAGATCCTACTCAAGCTTAAAGGTAAATTTTATAGAATGACGATTCGACTAACCATTTTATATGGTGCGAATTATTGGCCCACGAAACTCATACATATCAGTAAGTTGTTGGTAGCAGAGATGAGGATGTTTCAGTAGATGCGTGACATTATCAAAAGGGACAAGGTTTGGAATCGTATGGTGAGAGACAAACTACAAGTGGCTGGTATTAATGACAAGTTATGAGAGACAAGACACAGATGGTTCAGAAATATGAGAAGGAGGCACCTTGATGCACCTGTGCGACGCTATAAGAACATAAGCCTTCAAGACTACAAGAGGAAAAAAGGAAGGCCACATAAAAACTGGGGAGAGCTGATCAAGAAAGATATGGCAGGTGTGGCTTTTACCGAGGACTTGGCTAGTAATAGGAAACTCTGGCGTACTAGGATATGGGTAAAGGATATCCTTTAAAGTGAGTCGACACAGTCGTGCAAGTTCTATGAAGTTGTATAGTGTAACTTTGTTGCGTCGTATGTACCTCTTAAGAAGTCTCACCCAATTGTCTACTATATCGCTAACTAGTTGCTAGTCGTGGACAAGTCATTATGTCCTAGGTCTTGGCTTATTAGCTCTATTGACCCGACTAGCAATTGGTGAAGTGGTTCATCACTTCGCCTTAGTGCCTCGATTAAAATCACGTGGTTAACTCATAATAACAAACTAGCCTGTATTTATTAGGATGCAACAGTTGTTGTGTAATACCCGGTATCTAGTTTAACCGGTACACCGAAATAAAATTGATATTTAGACTTATGTCATTAAAACCAGAGCAGTGAATAATAATTTTTAGTGACATCAAATTAATGATGTATGATATTTTTCGGTGGTCACAAGAAGTGGTTCAGACAGACGTTTTAAAAAAAACAGATCAAGAATGACGTTTTTGTAATTAAATGGACTTGAGAGGCATATAAAAGGACCTAAGTGGGAGAATAAGACAAAACGTGTCTTCTTCCTCCTCCCTCTTTCACAACAGCCACCATGGAAGCTCTCTCCATGCTTTTTCAAGCTTTGTAACAAGAAGAAGAAGGTGATTCAAGCCATTTGAGTGACATAAAGAGGTAAGCCTCCACTCTTATGCTTAGATCCATGGGTTTAAAGCTTGATTTTCTCTTCTTTGTGAAACCCATTTGAGGGAATGCATGAGTTGAATGATTTGGATGATGGATCGATGTTCTTTGATGTCCAATGACACTTATTCTTGAAAAAATTTCGTGTGTATGGTGATTTGGGGGGTTAAACCAAAACCTAGGGTTTTGAAGGTTGAGCTGTCATGGAGACAGATTCGTGACTCTCATTGTCTATTTTTGTTGAGCTGCATAACGTATGAATCTGGAGAAACTTAAAACATAGAAGTTGTAGATCTAGATGTCTACTATCTCCATGAATTGTTACAGGATTTTAGGGTGAGCCGAATAAGAGTAATAGGCCCCAATTGGTACTGGTTCAGAATACCGTGAGATTAAAACGAGGCTGTAAGTTAATTGTTTGAAGACCTTAGGGTTAGAATTGGATGACAAGTTCTTCTTAAGAAATGTTTCAAAATGTGTCCTCTAAGTTATGTAGAAAGGATTATTAATTGGATGAGTATTTTGTTAGATATGGCCGATTAAGGGAAGCATGTTACTAACCTTAGAGTGACTGAAGAGAGCAGAAACAGGTCAGGTTTGTAAAAATCACAATAAATCCAATTCGCGTTATTTTTGAGTCTTCCTTGGATATGTGATAGCCAATCACCTTAATTGGATGAGAAATGAATGAGTTATAAGGTTGTGAGTCGAGAAAGGTCCAACTAATGACTGCATGTTAAAGCTGATTGTAAATGGGAGATTTGGATCTCCTTAATGACCGAATTAGAGCATGGTCATAAAAGAAGAAATGTGAATTTATGTGTTAACTAGAGGACTGGAAAGTTTTAAAAACATTGGACCTAGTTATAAGGAGTTATGACATCGCGAATGGGACTTATGCAGTTTTGTAATGTTATGTGTTAAGCAATGAGGTTTGTACGAGAATGACTAATGAGGGTATATGTATTTTCATGCATGTTATCCAGTAGCTTGTGAAAGCAGAAAAGGAATAGAACTAGACGTCGTGCCTAGTACATCTCAAGTTCAAGAAAGGTAGAAAGAAATCAGATATTCTGAGATAGTTGAGGTTAGTATAAGCATACTACTATACTTGTGTATTAATCCTTTCTTTAATATTGCGGCTTGTTGAATTGTTCTTGAATCCTTATGACTTATTTGACATATAACTCCATTTAGTTGAGTCTAGCATGTTGTATGCCAGATTGACCAGATGATTTCATATTCTTTGCATCTTCTGGTTCCCTTATTGTGTTGAACCTATTGATTGCGATTCTTTGATGAAGCATGTTTTCCATGTTAACCAAGATTGATGAGTTCTCAGAATACCCAGCTGATAGGGTTTATTATCAGACTATGTGCACATAGATGACCCGCCGGTGAAGGGTTAGATCCGGGTCCTACCTGGAGAGGGCAAGCCTCCAGGGGCAAGGTTAGGCCGACCTTGTCTAGAATTAGAAAAGGGGAGATACGCCGTACTAGCATGCCTCTGTCTCTTCCTACGAATTTCAGAAAGAATCAGAACTCAGAATCTAGAAAAGAAACCAGAAAAGAAAAGAACTTAGAAAAGAAAAGGACTTAGAAAAGAAAAGAAGTTAGAAAGAAAAGAACCCAGAACCCAGAAAAGAATTCAGAAACCAGATTCTTGTTTTCTTTGAACAATTCACTTTGAGCTTTATTATTGATACTCATGTTATTGCCGCATTTGAGATTACTACCTATGTATCCTTTGATGCTGTATATTGTTGCTTTGAATGCCACAAGCCATTCTTGTGAAGCTAGCCTTGTATTACCTAGCCTCACAAGCATGGTAGTATGTTTATATCTCACTGAGTCACATTGTAGACTCACACCTCACTATCACCATTTTAAGAGATTAGCAGATCGGACAAGAGAGAAATCCAAGACTTTTGAGACTCGCTTGGATAATCAATCAAGTAATGTTTTTGGCATGATGTAAAATTTGCAGATACTTCTAGACGCTCCATGGTTTGTCATAATTATATGTACATATAACCTGTATGGATTTGTTATGGTATTGAGAATGATGTTGGTTGATGATAAGTAGATGTTGTATGTGAGAATTGTAGATTTGAATCCTTGCTTCTTACAACCTATTAAGCAGGTAAAGGATTATCAGATAAATGAATGGGTCATGCCGGATTTTTAGTAAAAGACAGAACAATTGGGCTTACTACGGGTTTTGGTGGCATTAAGCCTACCCATTCCCTAGTGCCAACACGGCCCAAAAAGGCGGGTCGTGTCAGATGGTATAAGGATATTGTGATCTACATGGTAGACAAAAAGTATTAAAGAAAGGTTTATGTTATGAAATATGCATATGATATCTTGCATAAGCATGACACCAAGGAGCATAGGATCTGCATCATGTCTATAGCATGTTATCATTGTGTCTAAATGATTTTACTTTCTCTCTAGTATGCCTCCTAGAAGAAGAACACCTCCTTAATGAGGACGAGGTCATCCTAGAAGGGGGGAAATTTCGACTGCTGTACCTGATGTAGAGTCTGTACAGCAAGAACAACAAGAAGAAAGGTCTCCACCTAGAGTTAGGAGGAGATCAGAGATAGAAAATGAGCCTGAACCCCCAGTTGCTCAAGAGGAAGAGGTCAGAGCATTACAACAAAGGATTGAAGCCTTAGAAGCAGAGAACCGAGTCTTAAGAGAAAGGCAGGAGATTCTAGAATTAAGAGAAGAAGTAAGAATACTTAGACAAAGAGAGAGAGAAAGGACTCAGGGGGTATCAGAAGGTGCTCCTGCACCACCACCTTAGCTAGTGCAGATGCCTGGAGGATTGCCTAGGCGAGCTTTAGATGATGAAGGGGTAAGCATCAATGATTTCTTGAAATTACAAACCCCTGGGTTTGGTGGTGAGAGACATGAGGATCCCCAAGAGTTTATGAGTCATACTGAGAAAATGGTCCGGAGATTGACTTGCTCTGATGCACGGATCATAGAATTAGTGGGGGTTAAATTGACAAAGAATGCCTGGGAGTGGTTCCAGAGGAATATTGAAGATCAACTGTATGGTGAAAACCCTCCAACCTGGGAGTTCTTTAAGCAAGCATTAATAGATGAGTTCATTTCTCCTATGAGAGAGAATCGAACCCCGCAATTTGAAAGGCTTAGACAAAGCTTTGGTATGGCGTGCATGATTATGCAAGTGAATTTCTACGCTTATGCAAATTTGCTACAACAATTGTGCCTCATGAAGCAGAAAATGGAAAGATACAAGTTGGGACTTATACCTTCCTTGTTTAGTCTTTGTTGCATTATTGACTTCCCAAATTTGTCGAGATTGATTGATAAGACTCGACAATTAGAAGCAAAGTTTAAGGAGGGGAGCGAGAAGAGAATCGAGAAGAAAAGGTAAAGGCGAGTAGTAGAGGTCGCAGAGAAAGAGATAGCTCTCGATGAGACAATCGAACAACCAATACTGATCTGCTCCTCCGTAACTATAGAGAGGGGTCAAGGTAAAGGCGAAATCCGGATGCATCAATCTTTTGAAGACTGGTGGTGTCTGAGAACCCGATTAGGGCTAGATCACGACAACCTACTGCCAAGATCCACGAGTTAGAAGCGCTTGTAATATCTGTGGAAAGAATCATCCAGGACCTTGTAGACTCGGGTCGAGAGGTTGTTATAGGTGCGGACGCAAGGGCATTTCATGAAAGGCGCCCGATGCCGAGAACCAAGCGGCTCCACCCCGACTTCTCAAACTATCATGCAGATAGATAGACACTGTAAATAGAGGCCCAGCTGGTAGAGGTAGACCTCAAGGCCAAGCTCTCACTCAGAATATGGGGCAGATGTCAGCCCCAACTCTAGCAAATAGAGGTCAGGGGAGAGTGTTTGCGGTTAATCCCCAAGAAACACAGGCCTCTGTCTGACGAGAATGAGTAACCTATGTAAACCTGTTGATATTTAGTTAAATTGTTATTATGAATAAAATGTCTATGCTCTGTTATGATAGAAGATATGATTGCTTTTAATTATGTTGAATGTTGGTATAGGCTTAGTCCTTATCCAGAATCAGAATGCTAAAGTGCTATTTGACTCGGGTGCCACTCATTCATTCATAGCGCCGAGTTTTGCCAGAAAGCTAGATAAAGGGAGAGAAGTAATGAAAGACCCACTGTTCATAGTTACACCCCTAGGGAAAACCGTTGAAGTACAATATGTTTACCCCTCTTGTGTAGTGGAGTTAGAAGGCAGAAAATTTATGGCAAATTTGATCGAGTTGGCAGTATTAGAATTTGATGTTATCTTGGGTATGGATTGGTTGTCAAATCACCATGCCACAATGGATTGTTATGCCAAAAGACTTGTACTTAGGCCAGATCCAGAAACATAAGTGTTATATCAGGGAGATCGAATTGGGTTTCCTATCAACAGAATTTCAGCTATACATGCTCAAAGACTTCTAAGGAAGGGATGTCAGGGGTATATAGCTCATGTTAGGGATACCAGAAGGAAGATAGGTGAGATACAGCAGATCCCTATAGTAAGGGATTTTCCATATGTGTTTCCAGAAGATTTACCTGGATTACCACCAGAAAGAGAAATAGAGTTTAATATAGAACTCATTCCTGGTACAAACCCTATCTCCATTTCTCCATACAGAATGGCACCTATAAAACTAAGAGAGTTAAAGGTGCAGTTGCAGGATTTGCTGGATAAAGGGTTTATTAGACCCAGTAGTTCATTGTGGGGTGCGCCAGTGTTATTTGTCAAGAAAAAAGATGGATCCCTACGGTTATGCATAGATTATCGACAGTTGAATAAAGTAACTATTAAGAATAAATACCCTTTTCCTCGGATTGACGATTTGTTCGATCAATTACAAGGAGCCAGTCATTTCTCTAAGATTGATCTCAAATCTGGGTATCATCAGTTAAGGATCCGAAAAGAGGATGTGCCAAAAACTGCCTTTAGAACCAGATATGGGCATTATGAGTTCTTGGTGCTTCCTTTTGGTTTAACGAATGCACTGGCGGCCTTTATGGATTTGATGAATAGAATCTTCAGGCCGTATTTGGATAAATTCGTTGTGGTGTTCATGATGATATATTAGTATATTCCAGGAGCCAAGAGGAACATGAAAAACACTTGACAATAGTGTTACAAAGCCTTAGGGATAATCAGTTGTATGCCAAGTTGGCAAAGTGTGAGTTTTGGCTTGACAGAGTAAATTTCTTGGGTCACATAATTAGTAAAGAAGGAATTCAAGTATATCCTCAGAAGGTGGAAGCGGTGTCTAACTGGCCTAGACCTACTAACGTTACCGAAGTAAGAAGTTTCTTAGGTATGGATGGATATTACAAACGATTTGTAAAGGACTTTTCCAAGATAGCTGCTCCCCTGACGAAGTTAACCCGGAAACAAGTGAGATTTGAGTGGGATGATTCCTATGAGCAAAGTTTCCAAAAGCTTAAGGAATGTCTCACATCAGCTCCAGTGTTAGCATTACCTTCAGGGTAAGGTGATTATATGACATATTGTGATGCCTCCAAAGTTGGTTTAGCATGTATTGATGCGAGAATGGAAGGGTAATTGCCTATGCTTCTAGGCAGTTGAGGAAACATGAAGTAAACTATCCTACGATGATCTAGAAATGGCGCGGTGATATTTGCACTAAAATTTGGAGACACTATTTATATGGTGAAAAGAGTGAAATATATCTGAGATCATAAGAGTCTTGATACATTCAAGACGTAAAGAGTTGAATCTGAGACAAAGGCGATGGATTGAGTTACTAAAGGATTATGTTGCCGGATCTTGTATCACCCAGTAGAGCCAATGTAGTGGCTGATGCTTTGAGTAGAAAATCGATGGGGAGTTTGCATCATATCTCCATTCAAAAGAAAGAGCTAGTTCAAGATTTAAATGGGTTATTTAATGCGGGTTTGCACTTGAAGTATCGATTCCCAAGTATTACTTGCTCAATTCGGTGAAGTCCGATTTAATTGATGAGATTCAAATTACCCAAGATAGTGATCCTGAGATAGCCAAATTAAGAATAGCTGTCCAGGATGGTAAGATGATAGAGTTCAATATAGTAGATGGGGTATTGAAATGCGGTGACAGGATATGTGTACCTGACATAAATGGACTAAGACAAAGGATATTGCATGAAGCACATTATGCACCCTGTAGTGTTCACCCTGGAACCACTAAGATGTACCATGATGTTAAAGGCATATATTGGTGGCCAGGTATGAAGAAAGATGTAGGCCAGTTTGTATCCACCTATTTAACTTGTCAACAGGTCAAGTTTGAACATCAGAAGCCCACTGGACTACTACAGGAGCTACCGCTACCCGAGTGGAAGTGGGAGCGAATTACCATGAATTTTATGATTGGATTGCCAAGAACGCCTAAGAGGCATGATTCTATTTGGGTTATAGTCGATGACCGACCAAGTCGACCCATTTATAGTATTAAAACCACTTATAGTGCGGCTCGATTAGCCCGATTGTATATTGACATAATTGTGAAGTATCATGGAGTGCGGTGTCTATTATTTCTGATAGGGGAACACAGTTCACTTCTAGATTCTGGCAGAAACTACAAGAAGCCATGGGCACACAGCTAGATTTTAGTACAGCATTCTACCCACAGACTGATGGGCAATCAGAGAGAACCATCCAGACACTCAAAGACATGTTAAGAATGTGTGTCTTGGATTTTGGTGGAGATTGGGAACGTCATCTACCTTTAATAGAATTTGTTTACAACAATAGCTACCATTCCACCATTGGAATGACACCTTTTGAAGCATTGTATGGCAGAAAGTGCAGATCTCCACTCTGTTGGACTGAAGTAGGAGAAAGGCGATTAGAAGGACGATTTAATTCAAGAAACTTCTGCAAAAGTTCCTCTGATACAGGAAAGATTAAGAATGGCCTTCAGTAGACAAAAGAGTTATGCAGATTCTAAGAGAAGGGACGTGCAATATGAACCAGGTGATCAAGTTAAGAAAAGTCTCTCCTATGAAAGGCGTAGTCAGATTTGGAAAGAGATGGAAGCTGAATCCTAGATATATTGGACCATTCGAGATCCTGGAAAGGGTTGGAAATGTGTCATATCGGTTAGCGTTGCCTCCTCATCTTAGCTGCGTGCATCCAGTTTTCCATATATCAATGTTAAGGAAGTACATTCCAGATCCTTCTCATGTATTGCAAACCCCAGAAGTGAATATAGCATAAAATCTCTCTTATGAAGAAATTCCAGTTGCCATCATAGATAGACAGATTAGAAAGTTGCGGAATAAAGAGATTCCGATGATCAAAGTCCAATGGCAAAATCAAAGAATTGAGGAATGTACATGGGAAACGGAAGAATCAATGAGGACCAGATATCCCCAGTTGTTCCCCCAATAAGGTAAATTTCTAAAATTCGTGGGCGAATTTTTATTAAGGGGGAGAATGTAATACCCGGTATCTAGTTTAACCTAATTTTAATCGAAATAAAATTGATATTTAGACTTATGTCATTAAAACCAGAGCAGTGAATAATAATTTTTAATGACATCAAATTAATGATGTATGATATTTTTCAGTGGTCACAGGAAGTGGTTCAGACAGACGTTTTAAAAAAAACAGATCAAGAATGACGTTTTTGTAATTAAGTTTACTTAAGAGGCATATAAAAGGACCTAAGTGGGAGAATAAGACAAAACTTGTCTTCTTCCTCCTCCCTCTTTCACGACAGCCACCATGGAAGCTCTCTCCAAGCTTTTTCAAGCTTTGTAACAAGAAGAAGAAGGTGATTCAAGCCATTTGAGTGACATAAAGAGGTAAGCCTCCACTCCTATGCTTAGATCAAGGGGTTTAAAGCTTGATTTTCTCTTCTTTGTGAAACCCATTTGAGGGAATGCATGAGTTGAATGATTTGGATGATGGATCGATGTTCTTTGATGTCCAATGACACTTATTCTTGAAAAAATTTCGTGTGTATGGCGATTTGGGGGGTTAAACCAAAACCTAGGGTTTTGAAGGTTGAGCTGTCATGGAGACAGATTCGTGACTCTCATTGTCTATTTTTGTTGAGCTGCATAACGTATGAATCTGGAGAAACTTAAAACATAGAAGTTGTAGATCTAGATGTCTACTATCTCCATGAATTGTTCCAGGATTTTAGGGTGAGCCGAATAAGAGTAATAGGCCCCGAATTGGTACTGGTTCAGAATACCAGCGAGATTAAAACGAGAACTGTAAGTTAATTGTTTGAAGACCTTAGGGTTAGAATTGGATGACAAGTTATTCTTAAGAAATGTTTCAAAATGTGTCCTCTAAGTTATGTAGAAAGGGATTATTAATTGGATGAGTATTTTGTTAGATATGGCCGATTAAGGGAAGCATGTTACTAACCTTAGAGTGACAGAAGAGAGCAGAAACAGGTCAGGTTTGTAAAAATCACAATAAATCCAATTCGCGTCATTTTTGAGTCTTCCTTGGATATGTGATAGCCATATGAGTCTATTGAAAATGAAACTTGGAATCACCTTAATTGGATGAGAAATGAATGAGTTATAAGGTTGTGAGTCGAGAAAGGTCCAACTAATGACTGCATGTTAAAGCTGATTGTAAATGGGAGATTTGGATCTCCTTAATGACCGAATTAGAGCATGGTCATAAAAGAAGAAATGTGAATTTATGTGTTAACTAGAGGACTGGAAAGTTTGAAAAACATTGGACCTAGGTATAAGGAGTTATGCCATCGCGAATGGGACTTATGCAGTTTTGTAATGTTATGTGTTAAGCAATGAGGTTTGTATGAGAATGACTAATGAGGGTATATGTATTTTCATGCATATTATCCAGTAGCTTGTGAAAGCAGAAAAGGAATAGAACTAGACGTCGTGCCTAGTACATCTCAAGTTCAAAAAAGGTAGAAAGACACTACAAGAAAAATCCAAATTAGCGACGGAAATTTAGCAACGGAATCATTTTCGTAGGCAATTAGCGACGGAAATATGCTTTCCGTCTCTAAAATTGAGTGATTTACCGACGGAACTAATATTCATCGCTAAATTTGGAGAGAATTTATCGCGGTAAAATTAGCGACAAAAATTAGCGACGAAACAATATAGCCGTCGGTAATTAATTACCGACGGAAAATATACCGTTGGAAATTAGCGACGGAAAGCATATTTCCGTCGCTAAAATTGAATAATTTAATGACGGTACTAATATTCGTCGCTAAATTTAGAGAAAATTTGTAGCGGCAAAATTAGCGACGGTATACATTCCGTTGCTAAAAATGGAGGAAATTTTTGGCGGAATAAAAAATTTTGAATTTACCTACGGAAAATTCTGTAGGTAAATTCCGTTGGTAAATTAATTTAGCGACGAAATTTTTTTTCCGTCGGTAAAAAGGCGGGAATTATTGGCGGTATAAATTTTTTTAAAATTTACCAACGGAAAATTTCGTCGGTAATTCCGTCGATAAATTCTTTTTAAATATAAACTCACCCGACATCTCCCTCCCACTTCTATCTTCTTTTTCCTTTCTTCTTCTTCCTTCTTCCTACATCTTCTCTTCGGTTTTCTTAGAGCCCATTTCTCTGTTGTGAACTTCTTTTCTGCTCGACGATGTTGTCTTTTCCGACTATTGTCATCGTGTCATTCGGTAGAGGTATTTTTGCAACTACTGTCATTTGTTTTTTCATATATTAGATGAAAGTTAATTTGAGTATTTATTACTTTCGTTTATTTTTTATTTTATTATTGGAAAACAACTTTAAGGTATAAATGTTAGTGATAGAAGGAACAAGATGTGATTTTAGTTGTGATGTGTTCATAAATTTCTGATGCATGTAAGGTGTTTGATGAAATGTTTTTATTTGCAAAAATAATTTCAGTTCTTTATTTTCTGTTCTATTTTAGTATGAATTTTAATATTTTAATTCTTTTACTTGAAATAATGAAGTTCTCTCCATGGTGGCTTCTAGAGAAACTAAACAGTTTGTAGATAAATTTTAAAAAATAATTTACAGCAAATTTACCGACGGAAAAAATTTCGTTGGTAAATATATCGGATTTTACCGACGGAATTTTTTTCGTTGCTAATTACCGACGGAATTACAATTCCGTTGCTAATTTTCTGACAGAAAAATTTACTGACTGAATAAAACAATTGTTTGTAAATTTACCGACATAAATTCTTACCGTCGGTAATTCCGTCGGTAACTTTACCAACGAAAAATATCCGTCGTTAAATTTAGCGACGGCCATATCTCCGACGCCTTTTTCCTTGAATAAATTCCGTCGTTAAATAAGCTTACCGACGGAATATGTACAAATTCCGTTGGTAAATTCCATCGCTAAAGTTTATTTTTCTTGTAGTGAGAAATCAGAAATTCTAAGATAGTTGAGGTGAGTATAAGCATACTTCTATACTTGTGTAGTAATCCTTTCTTTAATATTGCAGCTTGTTGAATTGTTCTTGAATCCTTATGACTTATTTGACATATAACTCCATTTAGTTGAGTCTAGCATGTTGTATGCCAGATTGACCAGATGATTTCATATTCTTTGCATCTTCTGGTTCCCTTATTGTGTTGAACCTATTGATTGCGATTCTTTGATGAAGCATGTTTTCATGTTAACCAAGATTGATGAGTTCTCAGAATACCCAGCTGATATGGTTTATTATCGACTATGTGCACATAGATGACCCACGGTGATGGGTTAGATCCGGTCCTACCGGAGAGGCGGGCCTCGGGGGCAAGGTTAGACCGACCTTGTCTAGAATCAGAAAAGGGGAGATACGTCATACTAGCATGCCTCTGTCTCTTCCTAAGAATTTCAGAAAGAATCAGAACTCAGAATCTAGAAAAGAAACCAGAAAAGAAAAGAACTTAGAAAAGAAAAGAAGTTAGAAAGAAAAGAACCCAGAACCCAGAAAAGAATTCAGAAACCAGATTCTTGTTTTCTTTGAACAATTCACTTTGAGCTTTATTATTGATACTCATGTTATTGCCACATTTGAGATTACTACCTGTGTATCCTTTGATGCTGTATATTGTTGCTTTGAATGCCACAGGCCATTCTTGTGAAGCTAGCCTTGTATTACCTAGCCTCACAAGCATGGTAGTATGTTTATATCTCACTGAGTCGCGTTGTAGACTCACATCTCACTATCATCATTTCAGGAGATTAGCAGATCGGACAAGAGAGAAATCCAAGCCTTTTGAGACTCGCTTGGATAATCAATCAAGTAATGTTTTTGGCATAATGTAAAATTTGCAGATACTTCTAGACGCTCCATGGTTTGTCATAATTATATGTACATATAACCTGTATGGATTTGTTATGGTATTGAGAATGATGTTGGTTGATGATAAGTAGATGTTGTATGTGAGAATTGTAGATTTGAATCCTTGCTTCTTACAACCTATTAAGCAGGTAAAGGATTATCAGATAAAGAAATGGGTCATGCCGGATTTTTAGTAGAAGACAGAACAGTTGGACTTACTACGGGTTTTGATGACATTAAACCTACCCATTCCCTAGTGCCAACACGGCCCAAAAAGGCGGGTCGTGTCATACTGATTGTCTCTTTGGGGACATTCGATAACATTGGAATGCTACAAAGTAGATTTACATGACTCTTGCCCAAGGATGCCAAACACAACTCGAGACAAGGGGAGTAGAACTTGGCAGCATATTAGGTATAAACAGACCTCAGCAACATCTCACGTATATCTATCCTGCTATTTTCTTAAATACTTTGTCTTCTAAACTTGCATTAGAATAATTTTTTACTTACTGTTTTATTTCTTTTAAATTCTTCATGTAACATTTGTATATGAGTCTACTAAAAACAGTTTATCTATTCTGTAGGAATAAAGCTGCGTGCTATTAGACCTCTTCAGACTCCGCATTAAGCAAAATTTAATTGAGTATGATGATGACGACGACGACGACGAATAATAGATTTTAGATTTGGTATCAACAACAATCTTAACTGATTATTCGCTGTAAGTGCATTTAGAAATTACGTACTCTCAATTTTGATCATTCGAGTGTTTAAGTATTTTCAATATTACAGAATTCCACTATGATGCTAGGATATTGCAGGATTTCTAACACAACAATATCGCTACAATAAGCAGAAGAGAGGTGTAACACGAAATCTAATGTAACATGACACACAAATAAGTTTAGTTAATATCTTCAATCTCATATTTCTATGCTTTGTCCTTTATTTATATTTTTAGTTTTTAATAAGAAAAATTATCTGTTGAGTTTTTTTTCCTGTTCTTCATTTTGGTTTCTTCTAGTTCTCATGATTTACTAAAATCATAAAAAATGATTTTTATTTTTGTTTTATTTTTATAATCTGATTTAGTATTAAATAAATATACATTTAATATTAATTATTCTACTAGTTAGGGTAAGGTTGCATACTACTTGGACTATCTCAGACCTCTTGTCAATGAATTTTTACTGAGTGTTATTGTTGTTGTTATTAATTTAATTTTTATAATTAATTTAAAATAAAATAAATAATTATTAATAAATATAATTTAACATTTAAAATATATTCAAATATATATTTTTAAATAAAATCTGATTTAATAAATAAAATTATTTAATAAATAAAAAGTATTTAATAAATTATTTATTTCAATAAAATATTTAATTATTTACTCATAAAATAATATATCTTTAACTTTTATCAAATTTATAATTATTATTAGTAATAAAAGTATAACTACATTTATAATAATAATCAAATAAGTTTTCAAGGAAACTAATAGCCGAAAGTTAAAATTAAAAACTGCAATATAAAAATATTAGCGAAAGCAAACGAATTATTAAAAAATAGTTATATATATATATATATATATATATATATTTAAGACAATTCTTTTCAAGTTTCAAACTTTAAAGGTTTAGTACAAGAGGAAGACAGTTGGGTCATTTAGCGACACAAAGGGCGCTTTTCGTAATTTCGGTTCTTGCGCCGTATTTTCCTACTTAGAAGCGAAAACCCTAGCCCGTGTTTGCGTACTGCCCACCGCTGTGCAAGACCTCCTCGCTCTCTTGCGCGCCTTGGCGTCTCTCTTTTAACTGTTCAGATCGATCCAAGAGAGAGACAAGCTCTGTAACCATGTTGGTTTATCAGGATCTCATCAGCGGTAACTTTTCTTGCACTTTCATTGATGTTTGATTTTGTTGTTTCTAGTTGCTTTTTAACATCTTTTCTTATTTCTTTGGATGTTGTTTCGATCTGTTTGCTTGTCAAGTTTGGCCCTTTGGGTTTTCTATTTTTTTTGGGAATTGGGTTTTTATTCGACATAATTCTATTTGACTTGGTTATTGAGGTGATCAGTCGGTTTTCGTAGAAAAATAGTTATGGGCCATGTGTAGTTACTTATTTATAGTGGCTCTGTCTTGGAGCTTCTTGTATAATGTGTGTCATGGGCTGTATTAGTGTGGTCACTCTCGTGTATTGTTCAGCTTAATGGTTTTGCTTGCTAGTGTTATGTGATTCTTGATATAGCGGACGCTTTGTTTTGTCACTGCTTGTGAATTAATATTTCAATAATTATACTAGTTAAAGGATTTATCCTGGCGCTCAATAAATGCTCCTGACCTAAATTGGTGCGGCTTGATTTGATGATTCTTGTTTTTGTAATCCTCATACTTAATATGTGTGAGCATGTTTATTGCTCCGATGATTTTTGAATTGTTGACGCAGAATTATCAGCTTTTGTTTTTTTGAGTAAACCCCCAATTCATTTGCCTTTATTTAATGAACCACGACAGAGAAAGAAAGGTTGAGGCTGGTGGTAAAATTTACTCCTACTTAATTTTTAAAGAGAAGGTCCTCCAAAGGCATAAGAGCAATAGCTTATTTAGAAACGGTTGTGAATTTGGACTGTATTGCTGTAGTCAACTGATTGCAAATGGTTATTGAGAAGCAGTCACGGCTTTATAGTTGTTAATTATTGTTGATGAATTTTAGGAGATGAGCTTCTCTCGGATTCATTCACATACAAGGAAATTGAAAATGGAATGCTCTGGGAGGTCGAGGGAAAGGTATTGCTAATCTGTGTTTGGTGATGCAAATTGTTCCAAAATAAATTTTAACTGTTACTAATGCAAAGTGCCCTTGTGTTGTTGGTCTGTAGTGGGTTGTTCAAGGAGCCGTTGATGTTGACATTGGTGCAAATCCATCTGCTGAAGGCTGTGAGGAAGATGAGGGTGTCGATGACCAAGCTGTAAAGGTGGTTGATATTGTGGACACATTTAGGCTCCAGGTAAATTTTAATATTTGAAGGATGTTGAGCGCAATTGTTAACTCTATCTCAAGGAATATGATATTGATTATGATGCTTTCAGGAGCAACCTTCTTTCGATAAGAAGCAATTTGTGATGTATATGAAGAGATTCATCAAGTTGTTGCAACCGAAGCTTGATGGGGAGAAGCAAGAGTTATTTAAGAAGCATATTGAGGGAGCAACAAAATATCTGCTTTCAAAGCTGAGTGATCTCCAATTGTAAGTAATCATTGTCCCTGTTGTAGAGCTGTGCTTGCTGTTTTGGTGGTAATTACTTGTGAGTTTTATTTAGACGGGTGCCAACTTGATCTCTAAATGCAGCTTTGTGGGTGAGAGCATGACGGATGATAGCGCTTTGGTGTTTGCTCACTACAAGGAAGGTGCTACTGACCCAACATTTTTGTACTTCGCTTATGCTTTGAAGGAGGTCAAATGTTAAGTAATGAGGATTACTGGCGGGCGGTAGCTCTAGCTTTAAGTTGCATCTTTGCTTATCTTTGGAACAGAGGCCCATGTCTCTTATTTTTGTTACTATTTAAAAGGGTTGTTTGACAAATAATCTAAAATTTGTTGGAATGTGGTTTTATATGTGACTTGAGGGTGTTTGTCTTCATGGTTTATCAGCAGAAATTTGTCTGAAGTTAATTCATTTGCCTGCGAGAATAATAATATCCCTGCCAACAATTACCATCGTTATAAAATTATTGGAATTGTTTTATCGTCAATGGTAATATAACTGAGAAGTAGCCTCTTCCGCTATAAAGTTTTGATTTATTTCAAACGCAGTGAAGAAATCTATTCTGTTTGTTCCTGCTCAATTTAATTTAGTGTACTCATTTACCACACTTTAAACAAGTCAAATTATTGATACGGCCTCCCTTCAGTCCTCGAGAGGGACTGTCGGCGAGGGAAACTGAGAAGACTAGAGAGTCGCTCAGCATAAGCGCCTTACTGACGAGAATAAACCCATTGCGGGCTGGATCTGAAAAGAGAGAAAGAAAGCTCCGGTACTTCCTGAAAGGAAAGTTTCCGGAATCGAGGAAAAATGACATAATTGAATTTCACCTCAATGCCAAACCTTGACGAAAACGTAGAAAAAATAATCAAAAGTACCCAAAAAAAGAGAAGGAATGTGAAAATTATGTGGAGACAAGAGTGATCCGAATGAAGACAAGAGTGAGCGTCTGGACGAAAAGTAGTATGAATGTGTGTGGTGTGTAAGTAGTGCTGGTACTTTTAAACTTGACTTAATTTTAAAATTTTAGGTTTATTTCTATTTCCGTTTTATTTTTAGTTTTTAGTTTTATTTTCAGTTTTTATTTTTATTTTAAATAAAATAAAATTTTATTTGGTTCTTAATATTAATACAGTTACATTTTATCAATAATAATAATAATAATTAAATGTTAGATAGAACTTAAAGATAAAATATTTTTAATTAAATAAATTTATTTAATCTCTTATATAATATTTATTAACAAATTATTAATAAAATTATGTTATTTTAATAAAATAAATAATTTATAAATTAAAATTTTATTTATAAATTAATATTTATTTGAAATATATTTTACTTATTAAATCAAATTTAATTTGAATATTTATATATTTTAAATTTAATTATATTTTTTGATAATTCAGTAAATTTTTATACACAAAAAAAGGTATGTACACAATTAGAGATTTCCAATGCAATAATCTCTTACCTACCAAAAGCAATAAACTAATGAGAATTCATAAGGAACCTACAACAATTCCTTACGAACAACACACAAACAACCGTAAGCCTATACAATCTTCCTACCAAGATGGCCTTATAGAGCTATCTCATCTAACCAGTAACACAAGTTTTCCAACAAACAATTTACAGCAACACAATTCGACCATCATTCATTTACAAAAACATATCGACAAACCAGCACAACACAAGATGAAGAGTCAAGATGAAACCCTTCTAGTTTCCTTGTTCACTGTCAAAGTTTGCCCAATTCTCATATACCTTCATTAATAGACCACTAATGTATCTTCTGGACACCAACCGTAGGAGTTGGTGTTAGAGCTTAGGAACACCTTCGTTGAAGTCATCTTATCTGGTACAGGAAAAGGCCATAGACCTGCCAACTCCATGCTGCCAAGATTTTTGCTGATTGGAGACTAGAATATTTCCTAGAACCAACTTCTCTTCTACTTTAGATATCGAAGAGAGATTGGATACTCTCCCTTTTCCAAACCCGAAATCAAAACCTTAGAAAAATAAGCACTCCAACAATTACCTTCTCTCGATGCTTGAGCTGAGATGTTCTATAATTTGGAAGATCACTATGGTATTTAAGCACCCCACTTCTAAGGCTTCATCTTTGAAGGTTCAAGAATTTCTTTTAGTCCAAAGATTATAGACGGTAACAAAAAGGAGGATGTTAAAGATATTAGTGTCACAATTTCTAATATTAGAGGGCTGATTGAACTAATTGAGAATGGAGTGAAGGTTTGTCAGATTGGGAAGATGTATTTGGAAGTGGTTGAGGCAGGCAGTGTAACTACACTGTTTTAGAGGGAAAAACATTCAAAGAACAAGTGTTCAGTAGTCTCATTATTCAAGGTACACAAGGAATAGTGATTAGGGGTGTGAAGGTAGAGGAGTTTATCCCATGTTTGGAACTTTTTAAGGAAAGTCAACCATAGTATGAAAAAACACCTAGGGCTATTACTTTTAAACCAAACCAGTTTATGCCAAGAAATACTTTGAATCGAGGGTCTAAAAAAATTGTAGGTTGAAGCATTAGTATACTTTTTTGAAGAGCCAGCTAAATATTTCAAACAATCAAGTCTAGAACAATTCGGTTGTACAGTAGAGGCTCTAGGTTACTTATGGTCTTGACAGTTGCCTCTCTCCAGCACCACTCATTATTTCTGATTACTTCGGAAACTCTTGCAGTCATAGGTAGCTCTGACCCATTGATCACCATCGGAGTTGAGAGATCCTTCAAGATTCCTCTAGGATGCCAAGGATCCTGCCATAATAAAGTAGAATTTTTATTTTTTATCCCAATCTGAATTGGTTCCCAATTATATCCCTCACAAATAAGATCTTTCTTCAAATCCATGAACAAATAAGATCTTTCTTCACAATTATAGTGTGCACCCACTTCATATAATTATATTTATTAATAGTTATTAAATTTTAATTACATATTAGTTTAATTATATAAATTAAATTAAATTATTGATAATTTATTTTACTTTATTAAATATATAATGTTGAATTAAATTATTCATAATCTTTATTAAAATTTAAATAATTAAATATTATATTAAATGATAGTAAATTAAATTTTTAAAAATAAAAGCAGAAAACAAAAGCACTTCAATTTTTACGAATTTGAAAACAAAACAGAAAACTAAAATAAAATAAAAACAAAAACACGCCAGCTTTTAACTCTTTTTGGAATTAATATCACTAAATAAAATATAATTTATTAATTTATAATCTTATGGTTTATAACATTATTATTTTAATAGATAAAGGTCATGTTTATATTCCAACCTTAGGATCCACTTATAATACTTTATCATATCCTAATGCAAGTCTTCAAAATGTTCTAACTATTGTTCCGACAAGCATTTGCAAAACTATCAAAGTCCAGGCTCTAGGGCTATTACTTTTAAACCAAACCAGTTAATGCCAAGAAAATCGAGGGTCTCAAAAAATTGTAGGCTGAAGCATTAGTATACTTTTTTGAAGAGCTAGCTAAACATTCCAAACAATCAAGTCTAGAACAATTCGATTGTACAGTAGAGGCTCTAGGTTACTTATGGTCTCAACAGTTGCCTCACTCTTGCAATCATAGGTAGCTCTGACCCATTGATCACCCTCGGAGTTGAGAGATCCTTCAACATTCCTCTAGGATGCCAAAGATCCTGCCATAATAAAGTAGAATTTTTATTTTCTATCCTAAATCTGAATTGGTTCCCAATTTTATCCCTCACAAATAAGATCTTTCTTCAAATCCATGAACAAATAAGATCTTTCTTCAAAATTATAGTGTGCACCCACTTCATTTAATTATATTTATTAATAGTTATTAAATTTTAATTACATATTAGTTTAATTATATAAATTAAATTAAATTATTGATAATTTATTTTACTTTATTAAATATATAATGTTGAATTAAATTATTCATAATCTTTATTAAAATTTACATAATTAAATGATAGTAAATTAAATTTTAAAAAATGTAAGCAGAAAACAAAAGCACCTCTATTCTTTATTGAATTTGAAAACAAAACAGAAAACTAAAAATAAAAATAGAAACAAACACTTACTAGTTTTAACTCTTTTTGGAATTAATATCACTAAATAAAATATAATTTATTAATTTATAATCTTATGGTTTATAACATTATTATTTTAATAAGTAAAGGTCATGTTTATATTCCAACCGTAGGATCTACTTATAATACTTTATCATATCCTAATTCAAGTCTTCAAAATGTTCTAACTATTGTTTCGACAAGCATTTACAAAACTATCAAAGCCCAGGCTCGGGCCAGCCATAGTGGCCCTTGGCTAGCCTATGGCTCGGCGGGTTGGGATGGAACAACCTGTGGCCAGGCTTGATCCCGTGGCGACTTGTGACCCAGTTTAAGGCCCGACAGGCTGGGATGGGTCAACCTATGGCCAGCCTGACCCTATGGCGATCTGTGGCCCGGTTTATGGCCCGACGAGCACAGGCAGACAGGGCCAACTCGGCCTGCCATTTTTTTTAAGGAAAAACTTCCAAAATAATGTTGTTTTGGAAGTAACGGTCAGGTCGTGGCCCGGTTAATCTGAGCCAAAATCAAGCAAGGCCAGGTCCTTGTTGATATCTCTAATCAACACCTTCCAAGTCAAACTTGTCAGCAAAAGAAGATTCGCTAGATCTCAAATCCTATGGAAAACCCATCGGGTAGCCCTAATCAAAGAAGTTTGATTGAGGTCGAACGCGAAGAGGAAGAAATGAAGCTCAAACTAGAAATCACTTACCTCCTTAATCGTTTAGAGAAAGAAACCGTCAAGCTCTAATTCGGAAATTTCTGGGGGTTCTTTAGTAGGTGAAGTTTTAGGATAACTCTAAGAATTTGTTTTGGGAAATTTCAATAGGAGTTTCACTTGAGGTTGTTTACTACACGTGGATCATATGCTTCTAAATATGACGTCATTTGGTTTGCTTTTGTTATCCTTATAGAAGAATAACTGTTGTACTAAATCCGTTTCCTTTATTAATTCATTTTAATTTTAAAAAAACAAAAGACATTCCGCCAACTTCTAAACTGTTACAAATTGATACATCACTATCTTTTCCACCCAAAGAAAAACCTTTCTTGGACACAACAAAAGAACCCATACTCAACCAAGAATTCATAGCTACCCTTCAATTAGTTCCAGATAGTTCCGAAAGTCTTGCAATACCAAATAGCTCTAATAGTCACATTGACAACCAAGACTCTGATTCTTTTACAAAAAACCATGAAAGTTCAGAACAATTCGCAAATCTCACTCAGATACCTCAAATGATGATGACTGTTCTATACTCTTCTCAACCACAAACAAAAGTTGAATATGAGGTTCTTGATGTTGAGTTAATGATTGAACCAGTAAGACCATAGGTAACTTCTGTCTACAACCTTACTACAGATCCACGGTTCACTTTTGATAATGTCCCACTAATATAATAGAGATATCAACTACATGAATACAATACTATGATAGATCTTCAAATAACAAAGCCTTATTTTTAGAAAATTATTCTTAGTTATAATTTAATAGAATGGTAAAACTAACATATATTATGTTTTTTTCTTATGATGCAAGTAATTAATCTTATAAATTAAAGTACGAAAATACTTAAATAAATGTATTAATGCTTATTAAAAACAATTTCATTGAACTAGTTAATTAGGATCTCAAATCTAATATTACTTATGTGTTGTAGATTTCCTTATTATGATAATTGTAATATTACTTATGTGAGAATGACTTGGTCGGTAGTACTTACATTTAGTATGACCTGTAAAACAATAACTAAGTCAATAAAAGATTTGTCACTCTAAAATAAGTAAATTAAATGTTTTACTACTCTTAATTAGTAGTAATTTAATGGATTCTTTAGTCATAATAAATTGAGGTTTGAAAAGATGCTTTTAAATATTAATTATAAATCAATTACTAATTAGTGATAAGGAACATGAATGAATTTATATAAAGTAAAAATTGATTTTATACTCTATGTCTAATAGGAATATTTGATGACAAAAGGACCGAATTATACATTATAATTATGTATGAGTAGGTTAAGTCAACCCACTTTGTCATTTTAATATTTTGGCGGTCATTATATATTATTAAACATCAATCTTAATCTATGATTATAAATTATTTAATTGGTAAATTAAAATAAATAAAAGATTAATTTATCTAATTTTAATTTAGAAAAATAATTTATATTCATTATCAACATATTATGAATCTAGTGCGTTAAATCAAGGATGTGAATTGCATCGCATCGGATTTAAAAATCGCAATGCAGATGCGGTGCATATGGTACCAGAAATAAATTCCGGTCGGTATTGGCCAATTTCGGCTGTACCGCCCAGTATTTAAAATACCGGTCAAATACAGGCCGGTACCGGAAATTTTAAAAAAATTGAGAGACTTTTTTGCAAAATTTTCAAAAAATTTTAAAATTTCTCTCCCTCTCTCCTACCTCTTCTTTCCCCCTTTTTTTCAAAGCTTTTAAAATAATAATAAATATTTTATTACTAATAATAATTAGAAATTAAATAAAACTTAAAAATAAATTATTTTATTTATACAATATTTATTAATAAATACTAATAAAAATATGTTATTTCTTAAAATAAATAATTTTAAAATTATTATTTATAAACTAATATTTAGTTTATATATTTTCAATTTTAAATCAAAATTTATATATTTTAAAATTTATTATAATTACTAATAATTATTAAATTAATTTTATATATTAAATTGAAATTGTGATTATGTCTAATTAAATATAAAATGAAATGGAATGTGAAAACAACAATTCTAAAAATAATTCAAAATTTGATAAAATAGAAAATAATTAATAATTAATAATTTTGAATTTTTTATTATTTTACAATTAATTATTATATTTAGATAATTATTATATATAGATATATATTATATATAGATAATTGTTATATATAGAAATAATTAAAATATAATAAAGATATGTATAAACTAAAATGAATAAGAGATAAACGAAAACTAAATTTAATAATCTACAATTTTAAATTCAAGGACAATTTTATAAATTTTAAAAATATTTTTGTATTATTATAATATTTTAAATACTTTGTATTATTCTTAATTTTATAATTGTATGATGATAATTGTCTTTGTTTATATTAATTGTGGTTATTATTTACATGTAAAATATTTAAAATTATTATTGTTTCATATTAATTGTCATTATTATTTATTATTAAGATTTTGAAAACATGGTTGATGTAAACAGTAAACTAGTAAAGTATAAAGTACAACTGTATAATATACCATATGAATTATTTTGCAATTTTTAAAAATTTTAGGGACTATTTCATAAATTTTAAAAATTTTCCGAAACGGTATCCGGTACCAACCGATACCGGTACAGTTTCGTTCCAGAGCTCAATCCGGTACCGAGCTTGGTACGGTATTCATAACATTGCGTTAAATATGAAAATCAGTTTAAAAGAGAAAATTTTAAGTTGAGCTTCAAGTTCAAAAAATTTTAGAAATCCAAGTATAACATATTTGATTTTATTCATGTTAAACTATAATTATAAGTAAAGTTAAATTTTAATCATATGTGAATAAAGTGTAGTTGATAATTTTAGAAGAAAATATTTATAAAAGAATTCAAATTAAGTATATTTTAATTTTAATTTATGATTTGGAGAATGATTCAGAGTTCTTGCAAAGTGGAACCATGCAATACTAGATATGAGATAGATTGTCCAAAGAACAAGGCTTTTTTCGAATATGTCAATTCCCTACAGATCCCCTCTTTTTCCTATTCAAAGATCAACCATTTGTCTCTGTGTTTTCACATCGAGAATTCTTTGCAGATGAAGAGATATCAAAGGGGCTTCTTACTTCCCAAATAGATCCTCCTACATCTATACATAAACACTGGTTTATCAAGAATACGCAAGAAAAGCACTTCGAATTGTTGATTCATCACTAGAGATGGCTCAGAACCAATAGTTCATTATCTAATGTATTTTCCGTTCTAATACTCTATTTGAGAGTTATCAGTATTTATCAAATTTGTTCCTATCTAACGGAACGCTATTGGATTAAATGACAAAGGCATTGTTAAGAAAAAGATAGCTTTTCCCAGATAAAATAAAAATTGGATTCATGTAATAGGAGAAATGTTTCCCATTCCTTAGCCTGAAAGATATGTGGCCATAAAATAGAGGGATTAAGTGGAACAGAATTCACTAGGTGGTAGAGCCGTGGAAACATCTCTTTCTTTCATATTTTGGACATGAAACAATATGTTACTGTGGAAACATGGAAGAATTGAAATCTTAGATCAAAGCATTATGTATGGATGGTATGAACTGCCTAAACAAGAATTCTTGAACAGCGAGCAACCAGAGCTATTACTCATTACATAAAAAAAATTTCATTAATGAAAGATGTAAATTCATTGAAAAATCCAAAATATGTATGTCGGTTAAAATGGTGGTTGTTGCTATCTACTCCAATAACAAATCATTGGTTTAACTGAATACCTTCCAGGCGATTGGAAAATAAAGAAATAGTTAATATATTTAAGATAATTACGTATTTACAAAATACCATCTCAATTCATCCTATTTATCATATCTGGGATGTGGTATGATTCTGAAGGATGAACTGGATATGGACAGTTCTGATAAAATTTCTTTCTTAAACAAAATGAAAGAAAATATAAGTGATAAAGAAATTTCTTATTTCAACATAAGTGTAATATGTACATTGCTTGTGCTTTTATATTGAGGCTTGAAACAAAACGATTGGTTGATGCTCTGTTGGTGTGTAGCAAAAGCTAGGACGTCTAAAGGAGGCGATGGCAGGACTGTACAAGGCAGAGGAAAAGGTTGTGCAATGTTGGTGCTGCGTAGTAGATGCAAGAGTGTCTTAGTCCAACAGGTGACGTGGTCTGCACCTGTTGGATGTTTGGGCTATGGATGCGGGTCGGGTGTGGATGGTCCATGATCCGTGGGCTATTAGGTTTTAGGGTTATGTTGTTTTGAGTTTAATGTGAAGCATTGTAGTCTTTATCACGCCCCCCTCAAGTCGGAGACCCGGAGGAACGAAGGGATCCGAACTTGAAGAGTAAAGTGGCGAACGCTCGTGCGGTGAGAGGCTTTGTCAGTAGATCTGCAAGTTGATCTGCGCTTCGTGTGTGCTGCAGATCTAGGAAGCCTGAAGTCACTGCGTCGCGTACGAGGTGGAGATCGATCTCCAGGTGTTTTGTCCGTTCGTGGAAGACTGGGTTCTTGGAGATATGAATCGCCGCCTGGCTATCGCACAATAAAGGTATGCGGGTTTTGATATCTACCCGAAAACAGTTCAGGAGTTGAACGATCCACTTCAGTTCACATGTGGTTGAAGCGAGGCTACGATATTCGGCTTCGGCGGACGATCGGCTAACAGTAGTTTATTTTTTTGTTTTCCAGGAAATGGGCGAGGGGCCGAGGAAGATACAAAATCCGGTTAGAGAGCGATGACTGAAGGCGCAACTGGCCCAATCTGAGTCCGAATAAGCGGTAAGTTGTAGATTTGATTTTGCCGGGTAAAACAAACCTTGGTTCTGAGTTCCTTGGAGGTATTTTAAAACATGTTTCACGGCCTTCCAATGGTTGTCCCTTGGTGTTTGCATAAATTGACTAACTTGTTGTGTGACGTAGGTGATGTCGGGTCTGGTGAAGCTCAAGTAGTGAAGCCTCCCTACGATCCTTTGGTATAGTTCTGGATGTCCGAACAGTTCACCTTCGTCGAGGGTGAGTTTGGTTCCTGGCGCAATGGGTGTGTTGCAAGCTTTGCAGTTGAGCAAGTTAGTCTCTTGTAAGATATCGCACACGTATTTGCCTTCGCTGAGGACTGTTCCCTCGGCCGATCTGGCTATTTCGACCCCTAGAAAAAATCTAGCATACCCCAGGTCTTTGATTGTGAACTCTCTGTGTAGTGTTTGTTTAATGTGTATCAAGTGTCCTTCATCTGCTCCGGTGATGAGGATGTCGTCCACGTAGATTAGGATGGTTGGAAAATTATTGTCCTGGCCCTTTGTGTATAGGCAATAATCGGATTCTGATTTGTCAAACCCCATTCCTTGTAATTTTGTGGTGAGTTCTTTATGCCATTGTTTCCCTGCCTGTTTAAGCTCGTAGATGGACTTCAGTAACCGACAGACCTCTCCCTCCTTGGCCCTGTTGTAGCCTTATGGGGGTAACATATAAAGTTTCTCATCTAAGTGCCCGTGTAAATAGGCGTCATTGATGTCACATTGTAGGATGGGCCATTGTTTGGCTGTGGCTATAGCCAGGAAAGTTCGGATTGTGACAATCCTGGCTATCGGGGAGTAGACTTCGGAGTAGTCTATTCCCTCCCTTTGATTGAACCCCTTTGCTACCAGTCTTGACTTGAGTTTGTCAACTGAACCATATGGATTGTATTTCACCTTATATACCCATTTGGATGCTATGGCCCTCTTTCCCTCAGGTAACTTAGTTAAAACCCAAGTCTGATTTTCCTCCAAAGCATGTAATTGCATGTTCATGGAGTCCACCCATTCTAATGATCTGCATGCAGTCTCATATGAAAAAAGTTCAAATATGGCACTGACATTACCTATGAATTCCTTGTAGCTTGGACTGTATGCAATTTGATGTGGAATCTCCTTGTCTTTGTAGGTTCCTGCAGGACCAAGGACTGTCATAGTAGTGTTGGAGCAATCAAGGGCAGAATTGGAGTGCTGAGCCAAGGCTTAGTGGACATAATCGTCAAGGTATTTTGGGCGTGTGTGTGTTCTTAAGCTTCTCCGTAAATGAGTGTTGTGGACAGTATTTTGGTTGGTTGGTTCTGCTGATTGTGATGAGGTTTTTGTGGTTTCGGGTATGATTTCAGTCTGCTGTATGTTAGGTGTTTCTAGCATAACTTTTGATGTTTCTGTGTCATTGTCTGTGGTGCTAAGGGGAAACAATGGTTGTGGTTCTTTGTCGGGTTTGGTTGGTAAGTTAGCATAGGGGAAAGTGTTTTCATGAAAGGTTACATCCCTTGAGCTAAAGACATGTTTTGTCTCTAGGTTCATAACTCGATAAGCCTTATAATCGGGCATGTAGCCAAGGAAAACACACTTAAGGGATCTGGGGTCTAACTTGGTTCTAGTTGGAGTTTTATCTAATGCAAAGCATAGGCACCCGAAAGTCCTTAGATGATCATAGGTTGGGCTTTTGTGGTTCAGTCTTTCATAGGGAGTGTTCCATTGTAAAATTTTGGTTGGTATCCTATTCAGGAGATAGGTGGCAGTGAGAAGAGCCTCTCCCCAAAAATATTTAGGAAGGTTTGCAGTGAACAAAAGAGCCCTAGTTATCTGCAAAAGGTGTTTGTGTTTTATTTCAACTACCCCATTTTGTTGAGGGATGTATGGGCAACTCTTTTGGTGCACTATTCCTTTTCCAGCAAAGTATTTTTTGCACTCATGGTTTATGAACTCCCTCCCATTGTCTGTTTGGATTTTTAGAACTCTCGTTCCATACTGGTTCTCAATGGTTGTGATGAATTGAGTGATGGTGGATTGAGTTTGGTCTTTATGTTTAAACAAAAAGGTCCATGTGGCTCTAGAGTGGTCATCCACAATAGTGAGGAAAAACTGTGAGCCATCTAGGGTATGTATACGGTAGGGTCCCCACAAGTCCCAGTAGGAAAATCCCGATGTGAGCATCACATGCCCACGGTGCGGAAAACAAAAATTTTTGTTCCAAGACCTTTCCGAAAGCCAGGATCCATGTGTCTATACAACAAACTCAAACCATAATGGCCAAAGGAGACCGTCTCTAACGGTATCCACGCAGAGATCGGAGAACCTAACCGGGACAAGCTCTTTGACCCGGGAATAGCTAGAACAAGTTGAAGACTGCTAGATCTTACCTTGTTCTTGGAGAGCTTGAAACCAACGATGAAGAGGATGAATGGAGAAGCTTGGAAGATGAAGAGATGATGAAGATGATCGTATGAAACAATTGGAGAATGAAACTCTTTCTTCTCCTCTTTCAAACCAACGATCCTTCCTCTTCCTTTTCACACTTTTAATTTTGTCTTTAACTCTTTAAAAGACAATCAATGCTAATGGTGAGTCATACACCCACGTTAGCTTCTTATATATATATATATATATATATAAAGTTAAAAGATGATAAGCTTCTCATCTCCTTCCTCCACGTTTACCACACACACACACACATATATATATATATATTCTTTAATTATATTAATTAATTAATTCTTTAATTAATTATATATATATATAAATAAATAAATGCTGAAGTGGTCCAGTCATACTGGGGTCGGTCCTATCGGCCTACCGGGTCCCGGTATGGGAAAAATCTCCGGAAACATTTTTCAGCAATATCGATGTCGCGATCTCATCGGGACATATCTCGATCTCATGGGGATCCATTTAATCCCTTTTGCTCTCCATATATTGGAACTCTGTCCAAAACTATTTTACGAATTCTCCGAGACACTCTTATGCGTGTGACCCATTAGGTTCCCGGTTATGTTGGCCACTTAGTGTTAGAGTAGTGCCCTGAAGGCAATCGCCTTTAGCGCATTTTGTACAAATTTGTGTACAGTTTTTATGAATAAATAAAGAAAGGCATTTTTCATTACGTTGCTGTTCATTATTTATGAACTGATATTGATCAATAAGCAAATTAATGAAGTCCATGATATATGACATAGCATGAAGGAAATTATGATGTGATCATACTATTGAGATTCCTATCATGTGCAATTATGTCAGTATCTTAATTATCCCTAGTCATAGGATTACTGAGACTGGACATCGGTAATCCGGAAAGACTAGCACATCTCAAGCTCCTTGATTTGATCAGCAAGTGGATCTCAGAAACTGTACATATGAGATATTTAGGGTTGAGATGTGGATGCTTACTAGAGGTAGTAAGTATATTGGATGACCTGCTATGAGATCATCAGATGGATGTATTATTCTAATGTCAGTGACAATCTCATCATAGCAATGGTGCAAGTATCCTTAGACTTGAGATACTCAAGGATATCTTGGATACTGATTCTGTGCTTTGACTCCATTCCTTGTTACCTTACAGAGGTCGCTCATAGGATGGTGATTGGGTACAGTTTGAGGTATTCGAAAGTAATTGAGTAGCCAATAGAGGATTCACCACTTCTGTGATAGCAGAAGATGATACCCATGGCCTTTTGTCAGGGTCATTACTTGGAAATCTCTGATCAGAGTACATATGTCATGAAGAATGTCTTCATTGACATATTAAGTATTAAGTAATGAGTCCCAGGACAAGAACTGAAATCACTTGGACTAGATTTGACGTAGTCAGTCTAGTGAGAGTTGACACATTGCCCATACTCATAACCAAGTGGGGTATAGCATGGTGAAAGGACGAATTGCACGGTAATTGTCTATGGTGATATGGTCCATGATGAATATAGCTTCATTCGTCAAACCAATTACTTTCCGGTCAATTGGGGGTCATGATGTGTTGCTAGATACCGCTCATGACTTGCTCAGATTAAGTGTTAATCTAAGTGGTCAACATAACCGGGAACCTAATGGGTCACACGCATAAGAGTATCTCGGAGGATTTGTAAAATAGTTTTGGACAGAGTTCCAATAAATGGAGAGCAAAAGGATTAAATGGATCCCGATGAGATCGAGATATGTCCCGATGAGATCGCGACATCGATATTCTTTGAAAAATGTTTAGGGGTTTTTCCATACGGGACTCGGTAGATTTGGTAGGATGACCCAGTATGTTGGACCACTTCAGTATTTATTTATATATAATTAATTAATTTATATATATATATATATATATATATATATATATATATATATATATATATATATATATATATATATGCAACGTGGATGAAGGAGGAGAGGAGAAGCATCTCTTTAACTTTATATATATATATATAAAGGCTAAAATGTGGATGGCAACAGAAGCTTCCAATTTTGCCTTGTCATCTTTGTATTAAATGGCTAAATGACAAAATGAAAAGGTGAGATAGGTGTGCTCGTTGGTTGATGAAAGATAAGAGAAGGAAGGAAGAAAAAATTATTTTTCCCTCTCATCTCATCATCGTTCTTCATCATCTTCAAGCATTTTCTTCTCACGCTTCTCCATCATTTTCCAAGCTCTCCAGAACAAAGGTAAGATCTAGCAGTCTTTACTTTGTTCTAGCTATTCCCGGGTCAAAGGGTTTGTCCCGGTTAGGTTTTCTGATCTCTGCGTGGATACCGTTAGAGACGGTCTCCTTTGGTCGTTTGGTTTGACTTTGTTATATAGTCACATGGATTCTGGTTTTCGGGAAGGTCCCGGAATAAAAAATTTTTGTTTTCCGCACCGTGGGCATGTGATGCTCACACCGGGATTTTCCTACAGTTGTATTAGAGCCACTTGTGTCGTATATAACGAAGAAACCATGACTAGGTCGGAGCTGCCTATAGCTTGTAACGATGATGCATGTTGATTGAGTGAATTTCGAATTCAGTATAGAGATCATGTTTTCAAAATTTTCTTGCCCAGATATGTTCACAAGATGTTGTTGTATATTTCTGGGGAAGCTCGGAATTTATCAATTTGATTTGATATGGTTTTGCTAATTTATTCCCTAATGTTCTGGTTGCTGTCTTTGTACACATTCATTGGACAGGCATGCTTATAAATTCGAGAATAAATTGTATAAATTTTTTTTTTCTGATTTTCTTTTACTGAAATGTCTCTAAGATGTTTATTAATGTCTGTGAGAAAGGAAAAATGCTTTCTAGGTGATTTACTATTTATTTGAGAATTTATGGTGTGCTATTGGAAATAACTGTGTTGAGGAACACAGATTCTACATTGGCTTAGTTGCTGAGGTTGAATGAGTTTTTGATGGAAATAAATCCTAAAAAAATTTATGAAGCATGTTGTGAACATTTAGTAACCTCTGTAAATTTCTCAGAATTTATTGAAATTTTTTCAATGAGTTTTTCAAGCAAAAGGCAAAGCTTGGCAGTTTTGAGAAAGTTGCTGGAGCTGTTTTGTTTGAAATAAGAAATTGTGTAGATTTCAGTTCCAATGCCTTGGATCATTTTTAATGTGATTAAAAATGTGTTATATTGATGTTGTATGCTTTCCAAATTGAATTTCTTGAAATTGGGTTTCCAAACAATTTTCGGATGTCAAATGTGTCTCATTAGCGTCTCGTTAGTATATTCCCTTATCTTGATTGTTTTGGCCGTCACAAATTCTGTGACCAGTGCTGAAGTAGTCTTGATAAAGTGTAGACTACCTAGAGATACTTAGGGTGATAGTTTGATATTCGCAAAATTATTTGGAAATCTAAATGAATAAGAGTGTATTCATCGATTTCAAGTTTTTCGTGTATAGTTTGTCTATATATGGTAAGCAACAATGAAAGTGTTTCATTGGTACATCAAGGTAAAGTGTATTAGACTTGGTGTTGTGAATTTGAACTGCACGGATTGAGAAATTAGCGATTAGATAGCAATTCACACGGATAAGTCGACTTACACATGCACAAGTCGACTTGTCTGCAATTAGAAACGCGTAAGTCGACTTGCACAATGTTACAAGTCGACTTGTTAAATCTGTGATTGCATAAGTCGACTTACACTTGCATAAGTCGACTTATTAGAGGCATAAGTCGACTTATACATACACAAGTCGACTTACAACATGCATAGGTGGGATGATGGATGATTTTAGGTATAGATTCAATGTGATTGATGAATTGCCTAAATCATTCCATATAGTCATGGTGACTATAATCCTATAGCTTGGAGAAGAAGTAGATGAGACACGAAAACCTCACACTTAATATGAAAACTCACGTCTTCCATTAATATGGGGAGAACAGAGTTCTTATAGAGTTGGGTTGTTGGGTAAACCCAAGCTCACTCTATCTGAATATGTTGAACCATGAAAATAAGATTTTCGGATTAATGGGTCGGTTTTCACTAGAAGCGTTGATTTGTTGAGTAAACTCAAGGTCAACGTGGACAGAGGTGAAATTGGGTAGTGTACATCAGATGTACGCGCATCAAGAGTTGATAACCCAATGGGTGTGCATACGTCACGAGTTGATAGCACTAGTCGATAGTTGCATCTATAAAGTAATTGGTATGACTGATACCTGCCGATTGATCTAAGGTGGCTTGTTGGGTAAACCCAAGGTCATTTTAGTAATGTCGGATATCTATGATGCAATTGGTATGACTGATACCTACCGATTGACCTAAGGTGGCTTGTTGGGTAAACCCAAGGTCATTGTTAGTAATATCGGATATCGACCCACTAGGACATTTTGTCATAATGTTTCTTGGATTCGTACTGAGGGTTATGGATTCTTTGAAACTAGTGGGAGCCATATGCATGTCGTGCAAGTCCTTATGATCATGCATTTAATTCTATTCTAACTTTCTTTCTCTCTTTCTCTTTAGGTTGACTGAAGATGACTTCAAGTGTGAACTTGCGCTCGCTTATGGACTCAAACAAATTAACTGGACCAAATTTTCTCGATTGGCTGAGAAATCTGAGAATTGTTCTCAGATCTGAGGAACTGGGATATGTCCTTGATGTTTCACTTCCTGATCCACCTGTTGTTGATGCTTCTGATGAGGATCAGAAAGTTTATCGAAAGCATCTCAAAGACAGTGACATAGCAACCTGTATTATGCTTGCCTCGATGTCATCAGAGCTGCAGAAGCAGCATGAGTCTATGGATGCTCATAACATAGTGTTTCATCTTAAGGAGCTGTTTGATAAGCAAGCTCGGTTTGAAAGGTTCGAGACCTCGAGGTTACTCTTCACTACTAAGATGACTCCAGGTTCATCTGCAGTGCAGTATGCACTAAAGATGAATGGGTATATTGAGAGGTTGGCTGTCTTAGGTTTTGTCATAGATTATGAATTAAGTGTTCACTTAATTCTAGTTGGATTGTCTGATAGTTATTCACAGTTTGTTTTAAACTATTGGATGAATCAAATATCCACGACAATTCTTGAGTTGATCAATCTGCTCAAAATAGTAGAGCAAGCTATCAAGAAGGATAGCAAGCAAGTGCTTATGGTGGACTCTTCTTCTGGTTCCAAGAAAAAGAAACTGAAGAAGAAGAGGTCTAAGAAACCAAAGGAAGTATAGCTAAGAAGAAAACCAAATAGATCGCACTAAAGGAACTTGCTTCCATTGTGGCAAGACAGCCCTTTGGAAGAGGAACCGTAAAGTCTATCTGGAAGAATTGAAGCAGAAGAAGGCATCAGATGCCTCGACTTCTTCGTATGTTTGTCATTAAGGTTAATCTGTTTCGATCATAACATATGGGTATTAGATACGGTTGTAGCTCACACATATGCAATGATATCACGCAGGCCTCGTGGACGATGATGACTCATGAAGGAGAACTAGACTGCGTGTGGGAAATGGAGCAAGAGTTGCTGCATTAGCCGAAGTACTTACTTTTGTCACTCCCCTTTGGGCTTGTAATTAAATTGGATGAATGTTATTTTGTACTGTATTAACAAAGAACATATTATCATTTCTTGTTTAAATAAAGTTGGTTTCCATTTGACTTTTAGTAACAATGGTTGTTCTATTAGTTTGAATGGAATGCTTTATGGTACTGATACATTATGCAATGGAATTTACATATTAGATATGTCACATCCAATAATGAATGTCAATGACACGAAAAGACATAAACGAGATAATTTAAAATTAACTTACTTATGGCATTATCGCCTTGGCCATATAAATAAGAGACGCATAGCTAAGCTCCATAAGAGTGGAAGTTTAGGGTCATTTGATTATGAATCATATGACACATGCGAATCTTGTTTATTAGGCAAGATGACTAAGTTACCCTTTAAGAGAAAGGGTGGACGAGCGACTGGAGTATTAGACCTAATACATTAAGATGTATGTGGTCCGATGTCCATCCATGCTAGAAGTGGTTGTCTTTACTTCATTACCTTTATCGATGATTATTCTCGATATGGGTATCTGTATCTGATGAGATACAAATCTGAAGCATTTGAAAAGTTCAAACAATTCAGAAATGAAGTAGAAAACCAACTTGGGAAAAGTATCAAGACATTGCGATCTGATCGTGGTGGGGAATACTTAGACCAACAGTTTTGGATTATCTCGGAGATAATGGATTTTATCTCAATGGACTCCTCCTTACACACCACAAAGATAATGGTGTGGCAGAAAGGAGAAATCGAACCTTGTTAGACATGGTACGATCAATGATGGGCTTTGCAAAGTTACCAAAATCTTTTGGGGTATGCACTCGAGACAAATTGTTTACTTGCTAAGCAGAGTTCCATCAAAGCGATTGATGTTACTCCATATGAGATGTGGACTAACAAAAGACCCTATCTTACTCATTTGAAAGTTTGGGTTTGTCACGCTTATGTGAAGCGGATATAGTCGATAAACTTGATGCAAAATCGACAAGTGTTTGTTCAAAGGATATCCTAAAGAAACAATGGGATATCGATTCTACCTTCTTTGAGGAACAAAGGTGTTTGTTTCAAAGCATGCTGTCTTTTAGAGAAAGATTTTCTTTACAAGAAGGCGGTGGGAGCAAAATAGAACTTGAAGAAGTTCAAGATGCTCGAGCAGACGCAGATCAACTGCTCGAACTGAAACTATGACTCATACAGATGAAATGTGATTCAACCTTCTACAACACACGAAGTTAAGTAGGTCACGTAGGATACGCTCTGTTCGAGAGATATGGATTTCGTGAATGAACAGAATGACGTATTTCTCATAGAAGATGATGAGCCTACTACCTATGAAGAGGTTCTGAAGAGTTCAGAGTCTGAGAAATGGCTTCAAGCCATGAAGGCTGAAATAGATTCCATGTATGAAAACCAAGTATGGACTTTGGTTGAGGTACTCGAAGGAATCAAACCCATAGGGTGCAAATAGGTTTTCAAAAAGAAAACCGATATGGATGGTAATGTAATTACCTATAAAGCAAGGCTTGTGGCTAAAGGTTTTCATCAACGACAAGGAGTTGACTACGACGAGACCTTCAGCCCAGTAGCAATGCTTAAATCCATTAGGATACTCCTAGCCATTGCCACTCATTATGATTATGAGATATGGCAAATGGATGTGAAAACGACTTTCTAAATGGGAATCTAGGCGAGGATGTGTATATGACACAACCCGAGGGCTTTATCTCCTATGATGGCGAAAAGGTATGCAAGCTTCAAAATCCATCTATGGATTGAAGCAAGCATCCAGAGTTGGAATATCCGTTTGATGAGGTAATCAAAGAGTTTGGTTTCTCACAAAATCCGGATGAATCTTGTGTATAAGAAGGTTAATGGGACTGCAATCGTATTCCTTGTGCTATATGTAGATGACATATTATTACTAGGAAACGATGTCTCGATGCTACAATCAGTGAAGATTTGGTTATCCAAACAATTTTCCATGAAAGACCTTGGTGAAGCAACTTATATCCTTGGGATAAAGATTTATAGAGATAGATTAAAAAGATTGCTTGGTCTTTCACAATCAACGTACATAGACAAGATGTTAAAGAGGTTTAGCATGGAACAATCCAAGAGAGGGTACCTTCCCATCACTCATGGGATAACACTCTCGAAATCTATGTGTCCTAAGACACAAGATGAGAGGATGCGCATGGATATGATCCCGTATGCATCTGTGGTAGGATCTATCATGTATGCTATGCTATGTACGAGACCCGATGTATCATATGCTCTAAGTGTTACGAGCAGATACCAATCAGATCCTGGTGAGGGTCACTGGGTGGCTGTCAAGAAAATTCTGAAGTACTTGCGAAGGACTAAGGATGTTTTCTTGATATATGGAGATGGAGATCTCAAAGTGAGCGGGTATACAGATGTCAGTTTTCAATCTGATAAGGATGATTCCAAATCTCAATCAGGTTACATATTCACACTGAACGGCGGGGGAGTCAGTTGGAAGAGTTCCAAACAAGAGACGACTGCTGATTCAACGACCGAGGCAGAGTACATTGCCGCTTCAGACGCAAAGAAAGGAAGCGATTTGGATCAAGAAGTTCATTCTTGAACTTGGTGTGGTTCCTAGCGATGATGGGCCCATCTGATTGTATTGTGATAACAATGGGGCTATTCTTGCAGCGAAGGAACCAAGGTCTCATCAACGATCCAAACACGTACTCGCAGATATCACCGATCGGGAGATCATTGGTCGAGGTGATGTGCGAGATAGAGAGAATTCCACAGAGCGTAATATTGTCGATCCGTTGACAAAGCCATTGTCACGTAAGAGTTTTGATTCTCATGTACTGCTTTATGGTATTAGACATTAAGGCTATTGGCTTTAGGTCAAGTGGGAGATTGTTAGAGTAGTGCCCTAAAGGCAATCGCCTTTAGCGCGTTTTGTACAAAATTGTGTACATTCTTTATAAATAAATAAAGAAAGGCATATTTCATTAATTTGATGTTCATTATTTATGAATGGATATTGATCTATAAGCAAATTAATGAAGTCCTTGATATATGACATAGTATGAAGGAAATTATGATGTGATCATACTATTGAGATTCCTATCATGTGCAATTATGTCAGTATCTAAATCATCCCTAGTCATAGGATTACTGAGACTGGACATCGGTAATTCAGAAAGAATAGCACATCTCAAGCTCCTTAATTTGATCAAGCAGTGGATCTCAGAAATTGTACATATGAGATATTTAGGGTTGAGATGTGGATGCTTACTAGAGGTAGTAAGTACATTGGTTGACCTGCTATGAGATCATCACATGGATGTACTATTCTAATGTCAGTGATAATCTCATCATAGCAATGGTTCAAGTATCCTTAGACTTGAGGTACTCAAGGATATCTTGGATGCTGATTCTGTGCTTTGACTCCATTCCTTGTTGCCTCACAGAGGTCGCTCATAGGGTAGTGATTGGGTACAGTTTGAGGTATGCGAAGGTAATTGAGTAGCCAATAGAGGATTCACCACTTCTGTGATAGCAGAAGATGATACCCATGGCCTCTTGTCAGGGTCATTACTTGGAAATCTCTGATCAGAGTACATATATCATGAAGAGTGTCTTCGTTGACATATTTAGTATTAAGTAATGAGTCCCAGGACAAGAACTGAAATCACTTGGACTAGATTTGACATACTCAGTCTAGTAAGAGTTGACACTTTGCCCATACTCATAACCAAGTGGGGTATAGCATGGTGAAAGGACGAATTGTACGGTAATTGTCTATGGAAAGGTTCGTGATATGGTCCATGATGAATATATGTTTATTCGTCAAACCAATTACTTTCCGATCAATTGGGGGTCATGATGTGTTGCTAGATACCGCTCATGACTTGCTTAGATTAAGTGTTGATCTAAGTGGCTAACATAACCGGGAACCTAATGGATCACACGTATAAGAGTGTCTCGGAGAACTCGTAAAATAGTTTTGGACAGAGTTCCAATATATGGAGAGCAAAAGGATTAAATAAATCCCGATGAGATCGAGATATGTCCCGATGAGATCGCGACATCGATATTTCTGAAAAACGTTTCCGGGGGTTTTTCCCATAGGGATCCGAGAGAGCTGTAGGACCAAACCCAGTGTGTTGGACCACTTGACATTTATTTTATATATATATTATTAATTAATTAAGTAATTAATTAATTATTTAATATATATATGTGTATACGTGGAAGGTAGAGTAGGAAGCCTATCCTTTTAACTTTATATATATATATATATATATATAAAGTGATTTACGTGGAAGACTATCCACCTTTAGTTTTTATTGTCTTTTAAATAACTAAAGATAAATAAAAGAAGGTTTGAGAAAGAGGAGGTCGTGGGTTTATGAAAGAAAAAAAAAATTGTTTTCTCCAAGCCATCTTCATCATCGATTCTTCATTTTCTTTCTCAAGTTTTCATCTTCCTCCATCGATTCTTTCAAGCTCTCCAAGGACAAAGGTAGGAGCTAGCACTCTTTACTTTGTTCTAGCTATTCCCGGGTCAAAGGGTTTGTCCCGGTTAGGTTCTCCGATTTCTGCGTGGATACCGTTAGAGACGGCCTCCTTTGGTCGTTTTGGTTTGACTTTGTTATATAGTCATATGGATCCTGGCTTTCGGGAAGGTCCCGGAACAAAAAATTTTTTTTTCCGCACCGTGGGCATATGATGCTCACACCGGAATTTTCCTACAATGATAACTCCGGATTGTTGGGCTTCAAAAATAGGGTTCAACAAACAAGAACCCATATTAACAGATATGGGCAGAAAGGTTCCAGAGAAATAAGTTTTAGTCTTACAATCCTTTTGATTATGACAAGCAACCATCTAGTTTTAGTTCAACTTATACATTCAATGGGCATAAGGAAAGTGGTGTGATATCCGGCTCAATTGATAAAGAAAGATTTGAAAGTTTGTATGGTGCAAGTCAAAAGATCTACTCATCACACTGCCATAATCCGGTCAATGTAGAAGAGAAAGTGCAGGTATCACCAGCACGTCGAAAAGGATTTAGGGAGGAAAAATAAAAAAAGTTGGGGAACTGGTTAAAGAATGATACCAATGATCTGTCCACAAACAATTCTAGACAGAGTGCAGTGAACTATAAGTCAAACAACACTGTCTCACAGTAATATGTAATTGATCCTTCTGAAGATGGAAATGTCAATGCAATACTTGACGTTGGCCATCTGTGCTCCTTGCATTCCTACTTCCTTTTATATGGCTTTAAGAATGTCAATATTATTGCACCTTCCATTTCTTTTCATCAAACATTGATTTTTTTTGGTGTTCTAGGAAGAAGAGGCACTTATTGTGGCACATAGAAAAGAAATTGAGGATAAAATGGAGATAGTTTGAGAAGTGAAGATTTATCTGTTGTGCATATTAACATGGAAATATGTTTGCAGTTTTTACAGTGTTAAAGGAATTTTTCTTTGGCTGGGTGCTTTTATTTGTTCGTTTGGTTAGTCTTCAAGCATGCCTTGCCATGTTCCAGCATCGAATAAAAGAACAGGAGATACTTAGTCGAAAAAGGGTCCACGATGATGGAGCATGTTGTCTGCTTTAGTGATGTTACCATGTATTTGTCTTATAATTTTCTATTGCATGTCTTGCATTATGTTTTTTGTCCGGTTGATTCAATATAATTGACTCCTCATCTAGCAAACGAGATTTATGTTTACTTGTAATTATGTACATATTTGGCCCTTATAGGTTTATTTGTCTCCGATGAAGCAAGGAGTGGCCTGTAGGATTTTATGAATTGATTCATTGCATTTTTGCATTTTGATTCTCAAGCAAAGTGGGAAGGTAGCTAATAGACATCCGGTTTGGGAATTACGATGATGGGCGAGTATAACAATTTGTGTTAAGGTGCGTCTGATTCTTGTTGGCTCGCTGAGGAGCTAAATGGGTTTTCTGACCTTGGATTGGTTGAGAAGGTGACGAGTAATTGTACTCTAATGCTACGTTTGATTGTTGTCTCTAGTAGCTGCAGACAAAACAGAACAGGACAGAACGGAACAAAGGCTGGAGATAGGGAGGTATTTGGTTGTGGTTGATAAAACAGAAAAGCGCTCTACATCTTGAGGATGAATGTGTTTGGTCATAGGGACGGAAAACAAATATAATGCAAATGCGAATATGCCCTCGGTCCTTAATATGATTAAAATATGTAATTCATTGATACTTTTACTATGAATGGTTTTATTAGTTAAAAATTAACATAGAATAATAATAACAATTTGAAATTAATCACGAATAACATTAATAATAATTTTATTATTATTTTAATAACAAAATAATAATAACCAAACATAAATAAGTGAAGAAATGTTTAATAATAATAAATTTGAATAATAATAAATACAAATTATATAATAATTTGTAATAATAATAATTAGACATAATAATAATTTTATTACCATAATATCGGTTGTAAAGAGAAAATGGATGCGGTAGTAATACTATTAATAATACATATACGATTACTACATGATACTACTACTACTAATAATAATAGTAATAAAAAATTGTAAATAACAAAAAACAAAATGTACGATAACATTAATAATTTAATTAATAATAACAATATTTAATACAAAATTATTTTCATTAATAATAATAATAATAAATAAATAAAATTTATTAATACGCTTAATAATAACAATAACTAATACAAAATTATTGTTAATAATAATCATAAAATAATAATTAGAACAAAGTTTATAATACATTTAATAATAAGAATAATAATAATTGTAATAAGAAATATATTATAATAATATTGATAATAATAATTTTGGACCAATAATAATAATATTAATCTTAATGATATTCAATACAAAATTAGTAACAATAGGGTCAACATACATTCATATACATCATCTAAGCATTCATAGAATTAATTACATAATTACTTCAACATACATTCATATAAGTAATTACATGATAGGTTCAACATTCATTGAAAAAAAATATTTAAACATTACTGTTCATAATAACATAATTGGTTCATCATACATAAAGGCCTTAGAATTTATTAATGATGTTTTGAATAATCATTCCCAAAATGACGCCAATGGCTATAAGTAAAAATTCATGAGCCCATTCTGTGTTTGTCTGCAAAGGGGCAACTGCATTGAGTTGTTCATTTATTGGTTGTGGGACTGGAGTCGGTATAAAGGAGGAGGGTGCATTGGCGGTAGGGACAATGTCTACATTGCGTTGACCCGACCTATATGAGCCCATGACATAAGCAGTTTGTGCTTCATCCAATATCCGATAGCCCTTGAATCGAGCATTCGGAAATCCCTCAGTCGCTTCTCTGACATCATCCCAATTGGTAAAAATACCAACTTCACGTCCAGCAAAGACCACATAAAAATTGTATTGGCCCATATTTTAAAACCTGAAAATGAATCATATTATCATCATCCATGCACGCAGGAAAATGACAAGCAATAAATAGTAAGTAAACCAACCATTGATAAGTAAGATAATTGTTCGCATATACATCATTCAAGATGACATGTACCCAGTTTCATCACCATGCAAAATTAAAAATTAAACAGCATGTCATATGTCTGAATCTAAAAGGCTCCTAACATAAGCCTATTTTAGCTCTGGTGGTAAACCTCAGTAAATACACATTAATTCAGCATGTCTCCCTAATATCTTTCCAGCCCTCACAATTTTGTCAACGGGGAAGCCAAAATTGACAAGTTCTTCACCCAACTTAGCTCCTTGCATTCCTGCAATGGCGTCTGCAATCACCTTAGCATTCTCTTTGTTAGTTTCAATAGCAGCAGCAAATGGTGCTGCAAGGCTTTCTAGCTCTTCACTATCTCGCATCTTCCGTTTCCCTTTGTTTTGTAGATTTCCAGCAGTGTTTCTGGAAGATGCCATGGATCCGAGGACATGGGGTGAAGTTGTTAGAGGAGGAGTTGTTTGCAAGGCTGGTTGATGACAAGGGTCATCAAAAGTTGGTTCAGCCGATGGGGCTTCGCCTTTTGTTTCACCCTCATCACCAATATCAACAGCATCAGCAGCACTCTGAGCCCTTCCACCAGTGGCTCTGTCCTGCCTAAACACAAATTCAAGTCTAGGGTAAAGCGGGAATGACTTGCCAAGAGTGTAGTACTTGTTCGGGTGGCTCTAGAAAAAACATCAGAGAACGTCAGAACGAATTATAGATGATTATTCAGACAGGTTAAAAAACAATCAACAATAAGCAAAGAATTACCCTGATCCATTCATCAAGGACTTGCTTGCTATCGACCTCAATGCATTGCTTTGACTCATTCCAGCCAAATCCACTGCAGTTTAACATGTTAAACGTCGTTTGAAATTTGTCTTTTAACCTTTTGTGCTTATTTTTTACATGTCTCCTATCAATCCCACACTCAGGAAACTTCTCCACCATCTGATGAGCAAGAGTTTGGAAAGTACCAGGCTTGAATTGGCCATTATCTGCCCTCTGACCAGCTATCACAGCCTCCTCCATTAAGGTAACAAATGCATTTGTTTCACTGTCCGTCCAAATTCTTGACATTGCACCTACACCACGCAATGTCAAGAATCCCACAACGTGCCAAACCATTCAACAGATAATTCTAACAAAATATATCAATTGATAGCAAGATGGACAAAAAATAAGACAATATTGAATTTGCAGTAACATGCTATGAAATATCAAATACATCAATAAAAGAAGAGATGATAACACTCCCTCAATTCAGTTACAATAGAAAGCCTACGGAAATGAATCCCGCAATTCACTAATCTAAGAACTCACACTCTAAAACAAACTTCACAATTTAATTGTTACTTCTCCATTCATCAAACATGTTTTTGGCTAATTCCTCTCTCCATTGACTCCATTCATCACTTTCCTGAACACGATCAACAGTTTCAGGCAAGGAAGCATCTTCCCCAACTGGCATTTCCTCGGCATCAAAAGGAATATGCTCTGCAGGATCTTCTGCCATATGCAACCTAATAAAGTTGTGCAGAAGTGTGCATGCAAGAATTATCTGCACATGAGTGGTTGGAGAATAAAAAGATGGAGTTCTTAGGATTTTCCATCTTTTTTTCAGTAGCCCAAAAGCACGTTCAATGACATTCCTAGCAGAGGAGTGCCTCTTATTATAGAGCTCCTCTCGGTTTTTAGGTGCCCTTCCATCTCTTGCCCACTCTTGAATGTGGTATCTTGTGCCTCTAAAAGGTGCAAGAAATCCAGGACCGTTGGTATAGCCAGCATCGACTAAGTAGTAATTTCCTATACACAAAATGACACTATTACTATTATGCATATTTAGTATCAAACATGTGTGCAAATTTTGGAAGTTGTGTAAAATTCAGAGGTTACATACCCCTTGGCACTTGAAGCCCATGGTGCCTCGTTACTGCATCGTGCAGGACCCTTGAATCCAATGCTGAACCCTCCCATCCCACAAGAACATAAACAAAGTTTAAGTTCTTATCACACACCCCTAACACATTTGTGCATATTTTGCCTTTCCGACCTCCGTATATGGGTTTCTCTGCTTGGGTTACCGTAATATCTATGTAGGTCCCATCTAGGGCACCAAGACAACCCTTTGAACAAAAATCCATGAAAACAAAGTTATATCATTAGTTATTTACAATACTATATTAGACAATTTGTTGTAGCTAAGAAAGTTTACTAGCCTTAAACCATTTCCATTTAGGGTCTGTGCAATCATCTGGAATTGGTATGGGCTTGACATACAACAGATGTTGTAGCCTTAGTACGACCTTCAACACATTATGGAAGGCCCTACTTATTGTTTCTCTCGATCTCATCAACCTAACTTGTAGTACTCTATTAGATTCATTTTGCGCTAATATTCATAGGAAGATTAACACTTTTTCGTCAATAGGCACATGGCCAGTTTTCGTCAACCCACCATGGGTTTGCAGCATTTCACATAACACATTGAAATTATGTAAGTTCATCCTTAAATCCCACTGACTATTCCTATCACCCTCATGTAAAATCCTATTTATATTAGCTTGCCTTGTTGGCATTGTCAATGCCCTACTCCCTAATGCATTGCCAGTCCTCCTCCGTTTTCTTCTGTATACTGCCAACATTACCAATATTACCACTTTCATTAATTCCAACTGCCCATTCCAAACATCAAGAAAAGTCAATGCCTTTAAAATCGCTTCACGAACCTTTTTATCCATGTTTGTAAATAAATACTATCTGCAAAGTATTTATACATTGTTATCCATGTGTAAGTGTAAATACTATATGCTAACATGCATGTACCTTTGTGTAACCAAAGGTAACTGAGAAGAATTACGATCATTATGTAATAATAAAGATAATAAGAAGATGTACAGGATACAATAAACCAAGCTAATGAAAACAAGATTATAAATGAAAGATAGTTAACCCATTATCTAATACCCAAAAGTGTACCAATCACAAACATTTAGACATTCAAAATCTATTTCAGATCCCTTTCATCCAAATGACAATATCTAGGGATGTCCTTAAAACAAATATGCAATCCTAAATGTTATTTTCAATCATTTCAAAATTTTGCTAAGTGCAAGTATTAGGAACTCCTCTCATTTCCACAAATGCATATGATGTAAAAAAACTCCTCTCTCGTACCAAGTTTGCCTTTTCAGCCTATTACTAACCGTTTATTAAATGCTTACAATCAAACATTCACACACGGCATTGGAATGACACATACAAAGTAATCCTTTAATCATTTTAAAGAAAATACAAACCATGTAGTGATATCTTGTTTTAATACAAAACTGCATAGGATCTATCAACCACATTGACAGCACATTTATGATATTCAAAAAAAAGGATTCAGGTTAACGATGTAATCAATTAGATAGGTTTTGCTGTGCAAATATAACAATGAAAGATTAATATTCATGTAGCCTTGGTTTTCACCAACCACATATAGCCAACATGGGAAATTTATACTTAGGATATTATGAGTTTTGTTTTGAAAGTTCAAAATCATATATATATATATATATGGCAAGCCTTGTAACTAAAAGACATGCATAATACGAGAATTGATTATAAAGAGACATTTTCACTAGTTATTGAGTTTACTTCAATATGAGTAATAATAACTATAGTAACCAGTTATATCTTGAATTAAATCAAATAAATATAAAGACTATGTATTTAAATAGAGAATTAGAATAAGAAATCTATAAGGAACAACATACATGTTTCATTAATTTATAGTCTGAAATAATCCTTAACATAGTGATGTATCCATTTTCATAATGTAGCTATTGTGTATGGTTTTCATATGAATGGTGAAGATGTCATGTATATTTTAAAATATAAAGATAAATTGTAAAGAGAACATATCAATATATAAAGAGATTGCACATATCAGTGAAGTAAGCAATTGTATGTCCTAGGCTGAGAAATGTATGTATGTATCATGTAAGTTAGTAATGAAGAGACTGCATATGGAACTACTCAATTATATTAGCTTTTCTTTTAAGAATCTAAAGAGCGATGCATGCATTTTACTCGATAAGGAAAATGGTTTGCTTAGTAAGATTCTTATAATGTCTATAGTTTCTTTTGTTCAAATTCTGTAAGCACTAAATCACATATAATACCATATGGTTGAATATGATATCAAAGAGAATAAAAGAAAGAAAACACAGCATCTGTAGCATAGCATGAGTTAACTGAAACTCTACATCTATCTTATGTCTTCACTGCTAGAATAGCATAGTCTGATTCTGTCCAAGGGGTTTTATGTTCACTACTAGAATAAGGTTCATGATCTCTATCTTTTGCTTTTCCAGATGCTTTGTTAATCATTAATAAATCTTTCAAAAAAACTTTATACTAAAAGCTCTACTGCACATTATTGCTTTACAAAGCCATAAAGATCCGTTCTGCAATTACAATAATTCTTTTCGAGGCATGTTTATAACTAAAAGCTTTATCAGTATGTTTGTCTATTATCTTTTGTATCCTTATTAGCTTAAGGCAATCTTTGTATCCTTATTAACTTCAGGCGATCTCCATCTTTCCTTTAAGCTTTCAATAAGCATTAGCTAGCTTCGATTAGCCAGTAATGCTTCCCTAATCCAACGGTATTATAGTGTAATGAAACAAGGCATAATAGGAAGTTAGGGAAGGAGTTATCTTATTAATTGAGTCACACTCACACCCACATTGATAGCACAGAGATGAATTGAGAATTTTAAGTTTTATGACATCTTTAATAGGTCTGACCAGTTGTGATATTGATTCATTAAAAGACCTTAGAATTCTGATGTTTACGCATGCTTACTGCGAGGTATCTTATTTTCAGTAGTTGATATGTTAACTTGTTCATAATAATAGTTTCCTACACTTCTGTAAAATGCAAAGACACATTGACTCAGCATACTCAAAACCCAAGCATCTATAAAATATGATGCTAAACCATCTGAAGAAAACTAAAGCATGATATGTTTTCCTTTATGTATATAGCATGATCGACTACATTACTTTATGATGTTGTATCAATTCCATGCCAAATTGTACAACCTATAAATTATCAACCAATGCACATCACTGATCGTCATAACATAAATACAAATTGCCTGCATGGTTTCAATATCTTCAGTGAAAGTCTGTAAACAATGCATATTGTACAAACAACTGTAGGAAAATCCCAGGAGGTACATCACATGTACCGGCAGCGAAAAACAAAAATTTTGGTTCCCGGGATTTTTCCGAAACCGAGATCCGTGTATCGGTATGAAGACATCAACCTAAATAGCCAAAAGAGACTATCTCTAAAGGTATCCACGCAGAGATCGAAAATCTAACCGAAGTCAAACCCTTTGACGGGAATAGCTAGAACAGATTAAAAGTCTGCTAGAGCCTACCTCATCCGGAGAGCTTGAGATTGAGCGTTGGAACCCTTGGAGAAGTAGAGAAGAAGCGATGATGCCTTTAGGAAGAAAGCTTGAAAACCATTTTCAAAGGAAACTTAACACTTAAGTTTTCCACTTCACTTCAACCCATAAGCACCGTCGACCATCACCTCCTAAGCCTTCTTATATGTATCTTTTAACTCTTAAAAGAGTACCATAAGCTAAGGCCAAGTGTATGGCTTAATAGCCATTCATTTATTAATGGATTAAAGAAATGAACTTTGAAAAGTCAAAGCTAATCTCTTCTTCCCATTCCAACGTGCACATGCTTATATTTATATATAATAATTAATTAATTAGAATATAATTGTTAAGGTCCAGTCCAACTGGGGTCGGTCCTACTGCACTGCTTAGGCCCCGATCTTTAAAACTCAGGAAACCTTTCTTAGCAATATTGATGTCGCGATCTCATCGGGACATATCTCAATCCATTGGGATCCATTTAATCCTAATGCTCTCCATAATTGGAACTCGTCCAATTACTATTTTCTGATTCTCCGAGTCACTCTTATGCGTGTGACCCTTTAGGCTCCGGTTATGTTGGCCACTTAGATTAACAATTAATGCGAGCAAGTCATGGCGGTATCTAGCAATACATCATGACCCCAATTGACCGGAAAGTAATCGGTTTGATGTATTCATCACGAATCGATTACGAACCCTTCCATGAACAATTACGTGCAATTCGTCCTTTCACCATCCTATACCCTACTTGGTTATGAGTATGGTCAAAGTGTCAACTCTCACTAGACCGAGTCTAGCCCAGTGATATCGGTTTCGTCACGGGACTCATTACTTTATATGTCAATGAAGACACTCTTCATGACATACATGCCGCCAAATTTTAGTAATGATCCCGACAAGAGGCTATGGGTATCTCTTACGCTAATCCAAGTGGTGAATCCTTTATTGGCTACTCAATTATCTTGAATACCTCAAGTGTACCCAAGCACCACCTATGAGTTACCTCTGGAAGGCAACAAGGAATGGAGTCAAAGCACAGGATCAGTATCCAAGATATCCTTGAGTACGTCAAGTCTAAGGATACTTGCACCATTGCTATGATGAGATTATCACTGACACTTAGATAAGATATCCATATGATGATCTCATGGCAGGTCATCCAATGAACTTACTACCGCTAGTAAGCATGCACATGTCAATTCTAAATATCTCATATTTACAGTTTCGAGATCCACCGCCGATCCAATCAAGGAATATGACATGTGCTAGTCTATCCGGATTAATGATGTCGGTCTCATTAATCCTATGACTAGGAGAATTTAGATATCTTGACATAATTGCACATGATAGGAACCTCGGTAGTATGATCACATCATAATTTCCTTCATGCTATGTCATATATCATGGACTTCATTAATTTGATTAAAGATCAAATCAATTCATAAACAATGTTCATGAACATCAAATTAATGAAGTATGCCTTTCTTTATTTATTCATAAAGTCCGCACACGACTTTGAACAAAACGCGCTAAAGGGATTGCCTTTAGGGCACAATATAAGCGATCCGTCGATTGCATAAGTCACCTTACCCCATGTACAAGTCGACTTATCGGATGAATACGTAAGTCGACTTACCCCATGTACAAGTCGACTTGTACTTAAATCTCCCACTTGACCTAAAGCCAATCGCCTTAGTATCTAATACCAAAAGCGAGTACATAAGAATCACAATTCTCGTGTGACAATGGCTTTGTCATCGGATCAACAACACTTTGCTCGTGGAATTCTCTATAAGGACATCATCTCAACCGATGATTTCCGAATCAAATGGAATCGGGAGTGCGGTATGCGGATCGATGATGAGACATTGGTTCCTTTCCTGCAAGACTAGCCCCATTGTATCACAATACAATCCTATGGGCTCATCACACTAGAAACCATACCAAGTTCGATAATGGTATTTGATCAAACCGCTTCTCTGCGCATCTCATGCGGCAATGTACTCTGCCTCGGTTGTTGAATCGGCGATTGTCACTGATTGGAACTCTTTCAAACCGACCGCCAGCCGTTCGGTGTGAATGTATATAACCCGATCGTGATTCAAAATCATCCTTATCGATTTAAACCGACATTTGTATGCCGCTCACTGGAGATTTTCATCTCCACGTGTCAAGAAAACATCCTTAGTACTTGAGGATATTCTTGACAGCCACCCAGTGACCCTCACCAGGATCCGATTGGTATCTGCTCGTAACACTTAGAGCATACGATACATCGGGCCTCGTACATAGCATTGTTCCATGCTAAACCTCTTTAGCATCTTACCTATGTACGTTGATTGTGAAAGACCAAGCAACTTCTTTGATCTATCTCTATAAATCTTTATCCCAAGGATATAAGTTGCTTTACCAAGGTCTTTCATCGCAAATTGATTGGACAACCAAATTTTAGCGATTGCGGATAGAGACTTCGTTTCCCGAGAATGATGTCATCTACATACAACAAAAGGAATACGATTGCGGTCCATTAACCTTCTTATACACACAATGATCATCCGGATTTTGTGAGAAATCAAACTCTTTGATTGACTCATCAAACGGATAATCCAACTCTGGATGCTTGCTTCAATCCATACATGGAATTACGAAGCTTGCATACCATTTCACCATTATAGAGGTGAAGTCCTCCGTTGTGTCATATACACATCCTCGGGAAGATTTCCATTCAGGAAAGTTGTCTTCACATCCATTTGCCATATCTCATAATCATAATGAGTGGCAATGGCTAGGAGTATCCTAATGGATTTAAGCATTGTTACGGTGAAGGTCTCGTCATAGTCAACTCTTTGTCTGTGACGAAATCCTTTGGCCAGAAGCATTGCTTTATAGGTAATCAAATTACCATCCATGTTGGTTTTCTTCTGAAAACTCCTTTGCACCCTGTGGGTTTTATCCCTTCAGGTGTAACAACCAAAGTCCATACTTGGTTTTCATACATGGAATCCATTTCAGATTTCATGGCACAAAGCCATTTTCGGACTCGAACTTTTCGAGAACTGTTCATAGGTAGTAGGCGCATCATTTCGTATGAGCAATATGCCATTACATTCTCGACGAGAAATCCATATCTCTCGAGAAGCAGGCGTATCTAACATGACCCACTGAAATTCTTGTGTAATAGAAGGTTGAACTATTACCTCATCTATATGAGTGGCAGTTTGAGTTCAGCGGTTGATCTATGTTTGTTCGAGAATCTTGAACTTCTCAAGTTCAACTTTGCTCCCCTTGTCCTCTTGTAAAAGAAACTCTTTCTTTAAGAAAACAGCATGCTTGGAAACAAACAACTTTTGTTCCTAAGCAAGGTAGAATTGATATTCCACTAACAAACACTTGTCGCCTTTACATCAAATGTATCGATCGTGTCCGCTTCACGTAAGCAGGACAATCCCAAACTTTCAGATGAGAAAGATAGGGCTTTCAGTTAGTCCACATCTCATATGGAGTAACAACAACTGTCTTTAATGGAACTCTGTTTAGCAAGTAAACAGCTGTCTTGAGCGCATATTCCCAAAGCTGTAAAACCTATCATCAATCGCACTATGTCAACAAGGTTCGATTTCTCCTTTCACCACACCATTGTGCTGCGGCGTGTAAGGTGGAGTATATTGAGATAAAATCCCATTATCTCTGAGATAATCAAAAACTATTGGTCTAAGCATTTTCCACCACGATCAGATCGTAATGTATTCATACTTTTACCAAGTTAGTTTTCTACTTCATTTCTGAATTATTTGAACTATTCAAATGCTTGATTTGTATCTCATCGAATCTGGTACCCATATCGAGAATAATCATCGATAAAGGTAATGAAGTAACGACAACCACTTCTAGCATGGATGGACATCGGACCGCATACATCCGAATGTATTAGGTCTAATACTCCATTCACTCGTTCACCCTTTCCTTTAAAGGATAACTTAGTCATCTTGCCTAATAAACAAGATTCGCATGTGTCATATGATTCATAATCAAATGACCCTAAACATCCACTCTTATGGAGCTTAGCGATGCGTGTCTCATTTATATGGCCAAGCCGACAATGCCATAAGTAAGTTGATTTTAAATTATCTCGATTATGTCTTTCCGCGTCATTGACATTCATAATTGGATATGACATGTCTCATATGTCAATTCAATTGCATAATGTACGAGTACCATAGAGCATTCCATTGCAACTAATATAACAACCATTGCTACTAAAAGTCCAATGGAAACCAGCTCTAATTAAACATAAAACATACAATATGTTCTTTGTTTAAAACGGGTACAAAATGACAATCATCCAATTTGAATATAAGCCCACTAGGGAGTAACAAGACATAAGTGTCTACGGCTAATGTAGCAACTCTTGCTCCATTACCTACACAAAGGTCTAGTTCTCCTTTTATGAGCTTTCTACTGTCCCTGAGGCCCTACATATCATTTCATATGTATGAGCCACATCCGGTATCAAATACCGATATGTTTGGATCAGGAATAGTATTAACCTCAATGACAAACATATTTGAAGAAGTAGAGGCATCGATGCCTTTTTCGCTTCAAGGACTCGAATAGATTTTACGGTTTACTTTAGTGGCTAGACTTGCCACAATGAAAGTAAAATCCTTTTGGGGCGATTTCTTTGGTTTTTCCTGATGGCACTTCCATTTGGTTTCTTGGCCTTTTCTTCTTTGAACCGTAAGAAGAAGCATCCACCACTAGCACTTGCTTGCTATCCTTCTTGATAGCACCTTTCATTTGTCTTGGAAGCAGATTGATCATTTCAAGAATTGTTGTGGATATTTGGTTCATCGATAGTTTAACACGAACCGTGAATAAGCGTCGGACAATCCAACCGAAATTAAGTCAATACTCAACTCATAATCCATTACAAATCCTAAGACAGCCAATCTCTCTTTATAGCCATTCATCTTGTGGCATCTCGGACGCAGATGTCCCTCGAGCCATCTTTAATGGTGAAGAGAAGCTTTGAGGTCTCGAACCTTTCGAGATCGAGCTTACTCATCAAACCGCTCCCTAAGATGAAATACTATAGTGTGAGCATCCATGGACTCGTCTTGCCCCGCACTCTGGTGACATCGAGGCAAGCATAAAGCAAGTATCCATATCAACATCCTTTAGATGCTTACAATATGTTTTTCGATCCCCATCGAAGCATCGACGGCGAGTGCAAATGGAAGTAGAACATCTAGGGCGTATCCGGTTCCTCGGATCTCGAGAACAATTCTCGAGTCCTCACCAATCAAGAAAATTTGGTCCAAAATAGAGGCGAAAATTCACATTGAAAACTTCTTCAATCAACCTAAACGCGATAGAGAAGGAATGATAGAATAGAAATGCTGCATGATCATAAGGACTTGCATGACATGCATATGGCTCCCACTAGTTTCCTAGAATCCATAACCCTCTTCTGAATCCAGAGAAACAAAGTGACATAAAGTCTAGTGGGTCGATATCCGACATTGCTAAGAGTGACCTTGGGTTTGCCCAACAAGCCACAACTTAGGTCAATCGGTAGGTATCGGACATACCAATTGCATCATCGATAACCGACATTGAGAATGACCTTGGGTTTGCCCAACAAGCCACCTTATGTCTCGGGAGGTATCAGATATACCAATTACATCTTAGACACAACTATCGATCGTCTTTATCAACTTGTTGATGTGTGCACTTACATTGGGTTATCAACTCCTTGATGCGTGTACATCCCAATGTACACTACCCAACTTCGCCTCTGTCCACGTTGACCTTGAGTTTGCTCAACAAACCAACGCTTCCAGTGAAAACCAACCCATTAATCAGAAAATCTTATTTTCATGGTTCAACATATCCAGTATAGAGTGAGCTTGGGTTTGTCCAACAACCCATTTCTATAAGAACTCGGTTCTTACCATATTAATGGAAGGCGTTAGTTTTCATATGCCGAGGAGGATTTGAAACTTCGACTCAAGCTTAGGACTATATGGAATGATTTAGGTTTCATCAATCACATTGAATCAATCCTTTTAATCATCCATCATCCAACTGAAAGATGCCACAAGTCGACTTACAACGAATGCAAGTCGCCTTATGCCCTACCCATACATAAGTCGCCTTGTATCATAATACAAGTCGCCTTGTCTTCGCTTCTCGCACAAGTCGACTTATCTGATATAAGTCGCCTTATGCACCTACCACAAGACAAGTCGCTTTGTACACCGTAAGTCGACTTATGCAGATTCTGAACAAGTCGCCTTTATACTCCAAATAAGTCGACTTGTCCAATGTAATTGCTATAATTCTCTAATCGGCTAATTCCTCAATCTTTGCAATTCCAATTCACAATACCAACATACCTAAGGTAATATCTGCTACTTTGATGTCTCAATGAACACTTCATTGAACCATGAAAGCCTTATATAGTCAAAACATATGAAAAGCTTGAAATGAGTCAAAACTCATTGATTTCCAAACAATTTAGGAACACCCAAATTATCATCCTAAGCATCTCTAGCTAGCACATACATTATCAAATTTACTTCAGCACATACCATAAAAAATATGACGGTCAAAACAAACAAGATAATGCAATATACTAACGAGACGCTAATGTGATCAATTAGGCATCCAAAAATTCTAGGATAAACAACTTCAAGCAATTCAGTTTGGCAATCATACTACATCAAAATAACATATTTTTAATCACATTAAAAATGGTGCAAGGCATTGGAACTGAAAAAGCACACTCAATCAAGCCAAGCAAAACAGTCCCAACAATTTTCACAAAACTGTCCAGTTCTGTACATTGCTCGAAATGATCAATGAAAAAATTTCAATAAATTCTGAGAAAATTACATAGGTTACTACATGTTCAGAACATGCTACATGAAGTTTTTCAGGATTTTAGGCCATCAAAAACTCAGTCAACCTAAATAACAAAACCGATTCAAAATCTGTGTTCATCAGCACAGCAATTCCCAACAGCATAGAATAAATTCGTGAATAAATATCCAATCACCTTGAAATCAAATTTCCATGCTCACAGACATTCAACAACATCTTAGAGACATTTAGGTGAAGGAAAATCCGAAAAACCATTTTTGTAGAATTTATTCTCGATTTTATAGTCATGCCTGTTCCAGAATCGTTTCACAAAACAGCATCTGTAACCTTAGGGAATTAATTAGCAAAACTATATCAAATCAAATCAATAAATTCTGAAAATTCATAGACATATTCTCTAACATGTTATGAACAATCCTGGGCAGAAAAATTTTGAAAAAAATATCACAATATAAATTCGAAATCTGAACAGATAGCATGCATCAACAGAAAATTCCATTAGGGATTCTGATCTCGCTTAGGTTATAGCTTCATACGGGACACCAGATGCTCTGATACCACTGTAGGAAAATCCCAGGAGGTACATCACATGTACCGGCAGCGGAAAACAAAAATTTTGATTCCCGGGACTTTCCCAAAACCCAGGATCCAGGTATCGGTATGAAGACATCAACCTAAATAGCCAAAAGAGACTATCTCTAAAGGTATCCACGCAGAGATCAGAAAATCTAACCGAGTCAAACCCCTTTGATCCGGGAATAGCTAAAACAGATTAAAGCCTGCTAGAGCCTACCTCTGTCCTGGAGAGCTTGAGATTGAACATTGGAACCCTTGGAGAAGTAGAGAAGAAACGATGATGCCTTTAGGAAGAAAGCTTGAAAAACCATTTTTCAAAGGAAACTTAACACTTAAGTTTTCCACTTCACTTCCAACCCATAAGCACCGTCGACCATCACCTCCTAAGCCTTCTTATATGTATCTTTTAACTCTTAAAAGAGTACCATAAGCTAAGGCCAAGTGTATGGCTTAATAGCCATTCATTTATTAATGGATTAAAGAAATGAACTTTGAAAAGTCAAAGCTAATCTCTTCTTCCCATTCCAACGTGCACATGCTTATATTTATATATAATAATTAATTAATTAATTAATTAGAATATAATTGTTAAGGTCCAGTCCAACTGGGTTGGTCCTACTGGCTGCCGGCCCCGATCTTTGGCTTGATTCTAAACCTTTCTTAGCAATATTGATGTCGCGATATCATCGGGACATATCCCAATCCCATTGGGATCCATTTAATCCTAATGCTCTCCATAATTGGAACTCTGTCCAATTACTACTTTACAGATTCTCTGAGTCACTCTTATGCGTGTGACCCTTTAGGCTCCCGGTTATGTTGGCCACTTAGATTAACAATTAATCTGAGCAAGTCATGAGCGGTATCTAGCAACACATCATGACCTCCAATTGACCGAAAAGTAATCGGTTTGATGTATTCATCACGAACCAGATCACGAACCCTTCCATAGACAATTACCGTGCAATTCGTCCTTTCACCATCCTATACCCCACTTGGTTATGAGTATGGTCAAAGTGTCAACTCTCACTAGATCTGAGTCTAGCCCAGTGATATCGGTTCTCGATCACGGGACTCATTATTTTATATGTCAATGAAGACACTCTTCATGACATACATGCTGGCCACCTTAGTAATGATCCCGACAAGAGGCTACGGGTATCTCTTACGCTAATCCAGTGGTGAATCCTTTATTGGCTACTCAATTATCTTGAATACCTCAAGTCGCACCCAAGCACCACCCTATGAGTTACCTCCGGAAGGCAACAAGGAATGGAGTCAAAGCATAGGATCAAGATATCAAGATATCCTTGAGTACCTCAAGTCTAAGGATACTTGCACTATTGCTATGATGAGATTATCACTGACACTTAGATAAGATATCCATGTGATGATCTCATGGCAGGTCATCCAATGAACTTACTACCGCTAGTAAGCATCCACATGTCAATTCTAAATATCTCATATTTACAGATTTCGAGATCCACCGCTGATCCAATCAAGGAATATGACATGTGCTAGTCTATCCGGATTAATGATGTCCAGTCTCATTAATCCTATGACTAGGGAGAATTTAGATACTGACATAATTGCACATGATAGGAACCTCAGTAGTATGATCACATCATAATTTCCTTCATGCTATGTCATATATCATGGACTTCATTAATTTGATTAAAGATCAAATCAATTCATAAACAATGTTCATGAACATCAAATTAATGAAGTATGCCTTTCTTTATTTATTCATAAAGTCTGCACACGACTTTGAACAAAACGCGCTAAAGGGGATTGCCTTTAGGGCACAATATAAACAGTATCGTCCTTGCATAAGTCAACTTACCCCATGTACAAGTCGACTTATCGGTACTGAATACGTGTAAGTCGACTTACCCCATGTACAAGTCGACTTGCACTTACAACAACAACATCTTCCAACCAACAATACAAGGGTTTATCTCATTTACAATTCAAGCATATGATTACATTCAGAATATATGAAATACCTTTCACCATAAACTTCAGCAACTCTTTGGAAGGGATTGGAACCTTTAAACCGATCAACAACAACCAATGATTCGTACACAGAAACAAAAGAAACAGGTTATGCATTCTGCATTTCCAAGTAGTCGATTGAAATTCATGCAACATTTTCTCATACATTTTTATTCATTCATCCAAAAATTTGCATTTCAATTTTACCCTCTCCGACACTTCCAATGTTACTGGTTAGGGATTTTCAACAGCTATCCAACCACAATGACACAATGCATACACATTATTCTTACCAATTTTGCATACAACAACACCCCAACACAGATCTGTATACAGATCCCCAAAATAGTGGATCACCGGGTTAACCAAAAAAATGAATCATAAAAAAGAGGGAGAAGTGTAGAAGAAGATGATGATGTACGACACGTTTGGGCAACCAGGGTGTCCGCCAAGCAACGAAGACCGACATTTTCCATTAATACAATCAAATACTTACTTTACACTGGAGAGACGAACGTCTTCAGGAAGAAGGGCAGCGTGCGAGAGGGAAGGCTGGAGACTGTGTCGTGAGGGCGAAGGAGGTCTTGGTGGTCGCGATCCGTGGCAATGACGAGGAGGAGTCGGGGACAAAGGCAGCAACAACGAGTCGGGGAAAGAGTCGGCGAAGAGTAGCCTGAAGGAGTTGGACTGAAATGTCAAAAAGGTTATGGTATATGCGGGAGACAGGGACAACGTGTCCCTGTCCATTCTTTTTGAAAGGGACAGAAATCCTTATCCCTGTCTACCGGGGATGGGGGACAAAACCTAAGGGATAGGAACCAAACACTCATAGGGGCAGGATTTTTGGGTCATATCTACTGTCCCTACCCACGGGGACAATAACCAAACACAGGGTAATTTTGTAATAGAACAATATTTAAAGGAAAAAAGAAACAAAGCAATGTGAAATTACATAATCTCTCATTATTTAGGATTTACCAAATGTTTATGCGTGTTTTCCTATCCCGGTGCTTATTGGAAAACCAAGAAAGACAATTACTAGTCAATTTGTTTCATTTATTTGATTTGTGGGACAAATATAAGAGTTAAGAATTCTCGTTATCCCAAAATGGTTGTTGAATTTAGCCATTCAGTAGTGTCAAATTGCCTCAGATCAAGATTCATATTACACATCCAACCTCATCTGTTAATTCAAAATCACACCGCCACTAGTAGGCTATGGAAGACCTCAGTAGCGAGCTACACGTAACCAAGGAACGCAACACCAAGGATGTCAAGTTTTGCGATCACGATGATGAGTAGATGGTCACCACTATCCCACAATCATTATCATCATTCAAAGACAAATTGATGGCCTTTGTAGAGGAAACGCCCAGCATTGACTTAGACAAAGAGTTGGATATAGACCTCAATCGGGATGATGTTGTGATCACAAAAGGCACAACGATTCCCTCCATAAAATTGTCGTAGAGGATCCTAGATAACTCTATCTAGCAAACGATGGTAGTTTGGTTTCTCGATAGTGTCATGGGTGTGTGGACCTTGCTTACCTTATCAACACCTTGTGGAAGCCTGTCGGTAGATACAAGGTGGTGGGCCTGGACAACCATTACTTCCTTATTAGATTCCAATTATCTAATGACTAGGTAAATGTGCTTATGGGAGGACTATGGATGGTGAGGGATACTTACTTAACAATTCAACCTTGGAGTCCAGCCTTTTCCACCTTCGATGTCAATCTCATAGCAGTTGTCACTTGGGTGTGTTTCCCAGGATTGCCACTCCAATATTATCATAAAAGCATTACATGGGCTATTGGCCAGTTTGTAGGGAAGGTTATTCGGATCGACTACAATACTTTAGTAGGAGACCGTGGCAAATTCCCACGTTTAATGGTAGAAGTAGATCTCACTAAGCCGTTGCTGTCTAGACTTTTGGTGGATGGGAGAATACAAAGGCTTTAATATGAAGGCTTACCACACATTTGTTACATCTGAAGTTGCTTCGGCCATGTAAACAAGGGGTGTCCAACGACGTTGATAGGGTAGCCTCTGGCAAAGGATGTGCAGTTATAGAAACCACCCGCAAGCTCCCAACGTTGGTAGCATCAAATTCTTAGGCAAACAACTTTGGACCCTGGATGCACATGTAGGCATGAGGGAGACATCCTTATGTTAAATTACCAATGACCATAGGAAGCATGCAGGCTATCCCTGCCATCCTACAGAAACAAAAGGCAAAGCTGGACACTGGATCTTGTTTTGAGACGTTGGCAATTAATATGGACATGGACTCGGAGACGACCGCACATGAGGCCAACACTTCAGCAATTCCCCAAAGCCACCCCCATCTCTTCCGAAAAGACCCATGCAATATGCTCAACGAATCACAAGTCTCAAGGACGTGTGCAGGGAGTTCCAATCGCCCCCCGAGGTTCCTCCTCCCACCATCTCCACAACCGAAAAGATTCAAAGCAGGTGCAACCCCACAGCCCCCTTCCTCCATCCTCATCAAGCGACACCTGCAACAACCCCATCTGGAAAGGTGATGCAAGGATTAGAATATTCAGAGCGACACACCACATTTGACTCGACTAAGCACCCCATTATTGTCATATGTGAAACTAACGTGCACTCCCTCAATGACCCATATTGTACCCAAGAAGCGATAACTTTGACCTTGCCTAGTACGAACAACAGCGTGGACGTTAGTGCCAAACCACCCAATCCCCAGCACAGTAAGGGGAAAGGATCGTTAACGAACTTGAGAGTTGAAGAAAGGTGCAAAAATTGTCTCTGTCCACATGCAAAGCCTTGGCACAATCCCTGCATGCTGACGAAATTCACCTGACGGGCTAGAATGATTTGACAGATGTGAGGATCAATAGGGAGACAACTACCACCTACCTCCATGGGAATTCATAAAGACTTCCCTTATATCCACCTATATTCCAATGATAGCAAACATCTTTATGTGGATTTTTCATAGGGTAGGTAGCAACCATTTTTTGCGTTTCTTCCTCACCTACAAGCGCAAGCATAGTCTGGCTTTAACAGTGATCGTCGAATTGAAGATCAGTGGCATGCAGGCCGATCACATGATCCAACGGATGGGCTTCCCCTTCTCGTACTGGGTAGAAGCTACTAGATTCAGTGGAGGCATTTGGATACTCTGGACAACCAACTTGAGTCCCCTAATGGAGCCCTGTCACCCCCAATTTATTCACTTGCAGGTATCTGGTCATTCGGTGCAACCTTATTATTTTACAGCCATTTATGCCAATCCCATAGCACCCAAGCACAAAGTCTTGTGGGATGCATTACATGCTCTGCATGAGACCATCGGGAATCAACCTTGGCTTATAGCTAGAGACTTTAATGCCTTATTGCTGCAAGATGATAGGAAGTACGGACAACAATGGCACCGTGGCCCCTGCAACTTCTTCCGTAAGTTTGTTCAAACTGTAATACTTCAGGATTTTGGCTATCAAGGCTCTTAGTTTACATGGTCAAGGGGTGACCTTATAGTGCGGCTGGATCAGGCATTAGGAAATCACCATTGGCTTAACCAATTCCAGTCTTGCTTGGTTGTCCACCTTCCCAAGTTCCATTCTAATTATCGCCCCCTCCTAATACACCACAGTAATCCAACCAATGGCTCACGTAGGAAGCATTTCTGGTTCTTAGTGCCTTGGCTAACTCACCCCACATTCCATGCCCTTGTCTTGGTTTCGAATCGTGGGCTCACCCAAGAACCAAAGAGGACAATACCTGGAGTGATGGCGGTAGAGGTCGGGCTCTACTGTAGTGATCGCGTGGCCAGAGTTCACGGACCCTACATTAAATTGGCTCAATGGTAAGAGGCGTGCACTTAAAGTGCAACAAAACCGTGAGGTCTTGGTTTCGAGTCGTGGGCTCACCCAAGAACCAAAGAGGACAATACCTGGAGTGATGGCGGTAGAGGCCGGGCTCTACTGTAGTGGTCGTGTGACCAGAGTTCACGGACCCTACATGTATCCTAGTATTCGATGGGCATTAGGGGATGGTTCCACAATGCGTTTTTGGGAAGATGTATGGTTAGGGTCTAAACTTTCGGAGGTTGCTGTGTCCACTATTTCTAAGGCGGATAAACAAGCTCATGTGAGGCAATATATTACTGCAAATAGCCACTGGAACTGTGGTCTTTTACAGACCCATCTCCTAGTCTCTGTTTGCCTCCAGCTTGCAACCATGAGCCCGCCTACGGACACCAATGCATAAGACAAAATCTATAACGGTTGGACAAAATCTGGCCAATTGTGTCAAATCGGCTTATACTATTTTATGCAATAATTCATGGCATCCACAGGATCATCATTGGACACTTATTTTGACCTTCAAGGAATTTCAACGCATCCGTTCCTTCCTATGGTTAGCGCTATAGGGTTGCCTTCTCACTAACGTAGAATGAGTCCGACAACATCTTAGTAACAATCCCTACTATAGAAGCTATTCATTAGCTGAGGAATCATGCCTATACACATTACTGGACTGTCCCACTGCTCGCACAGTGTGGTACACGTTTGTGCCTCAGCAGCACTAACATAATTTTACCTCAGCCGACTGCCTTCTCTTGTTGACTGCTAACCTCTCCATGCAAAGGCCATCGGTTCCTGGGATGGACTGGAATTTGCCTTTTGGTGTTACCTGTTGGTTCATCTAGAATTGGAGAAATCAACAAATATTTATGGACCTCCCACCTGCCCCTCACGTGGAGGTCATTATGGCCCAAGTTAGGGTCATTTAGTAGGTTAATACGCTTACACTCATCACCACAAACCTCTCACCCAATTGCTCAAATTGGATAGTCCAGCAACGATGGGATGGTGCAAGATCAACACTAATGGAACCGTCAGGACTTCTAATGGTTTAGCTTTAGCAGGAGCGTGTTAAGAAATGACTGCAATGAATAGAAGACCAACTTTGCCTATCAAATTGACAACTGCATACCATTGGCGTCAGAACTTTTGAGGGATTAATGCGTATGTTGTGTAAGTTGTCAGATTATTAGTTATATTGAAGAATGCATAATGGAATGGTTTACTATTCTACCATTTTTAATAAGCGGAGTTGGATCTTGGTTTCAATCCTCATAGAAAGAAAAACAATTAAAACAAGCAAAGCAACAAGCAATAGAATGCATAAGTGCTTTGGTAGATTTTTTAAATAAGCAAATTGAAGTATTAAAAAAAGATGATAGTATAAGTTGAATATGAATATAGAAAAGAAAGACAAACACAGTTTGATTGCGTGGTTGTGTTGGGTGGGTTCACGATCACAGCCTTGTCGCCCGACGGTGCCGATCATGAGGCAAGACTATAGCTGATGAGTTTTTGATGAGAAACGAACAATTTGTGACCAATTAGGACTTGATTCTGCTGATTGTTCCATTACGTAGTATGCCCCCACATGACCAGGGCAAGTGCCTATGGCCGTAACCTTGCTGCCCGACAATGCGGATCATGAGGGCCCTGAAAGGAATAGAGTTGACTTGTGTTTTGGCAAACGACGAGTTTTATTAGAAATACACAGAACAATTTATCAAACTTCTTGAGAAGGATCCACTATATATCCATTACGCCTGGTCCTTGATCTCCAAACTCAAAATTCTACTCCACAGGGATTGAGAACTAAAATATCTACACATCTACCGTGAAGGAAACTCCGCCACTGATTGGATGACCAATTTTGCATTAACCCTTCCTTTAGGGTACCATGAATTCCTTAATTCTCCTGCTACCATCAATACTATCCTTACATAGGTTCGCTTTAGCACCACCTTATAAAGATTAACTCACCCTAGACCATTGTCATTAGACAGATAGTACCCCATTAACCAATCCCCATTAAGCAAATATTAAATGCCACCGTTGCCAAATGTACGATAAGCAAAATGAATACAATTGACAAGACTGTCACGTCTTGTGCGTTTCAAAGAGCAGCTGAAGGCGCGCGTCATCTTTTATTTCTCATTTTTCTCACTCAAGTAGGGGTTATAAATGACAACAACAAAACTTAAGAACGGCAAACAAGTTTGAGGAAACAAGGAAAAAGATACAAAAAACATTGACCCACATGACAATTACAAGCCAAGCCATCCATTCTCTTGCACCTGTACTGTAGGTCGCTTGCTTCTCGAGTCACAATCTAGTTAGCTTCAGTCCTTAAGCACTGAGGCAAAAGAATTTAGACGAAGCTTAAACGCCCATATATTCACTATGTACAGCAGATACCACTGGCAGTACCGCCAAATACCAAATCCTCAGTCTGCTCTCAATCTCAGAATCTCCTTAGCCGTCCTCTTCCGAAAATATGGCATATGCTCCTGCAGACCAAACCGAATTAAAAATGACCAGATATTGCAACATACTTTGATGAAGTTTCAGCAATTGCAATTTATAAATTGCTCAACTTGAGACCAGGTGATGTCTCGTATTGTAATTAATAACTACACACCAAGTACAAGAACCTTTCCAACATAAATTCAAGTGTGGATAGCTCAATTTCAGGTCTAATGATTAAGAAATGGCAACTACGAACTAATTTAATGAAAGAGACCCGAGATTTGAAGCCGGTATTTTCATGCATGAAAATTTTATTTTTATGCCCACCTGGCCAAAACACAACCCCAGACCTCTGCTAAAAAAATCAGCATATTTGATCATGAACATGCCGCAGTCATACCTGTTAATACCACAAAAAGATAAGTCAGGAGATAATCAATACTTAGACAGGACCTGTTGATCCCATCAACCACAATCTAATGTTTGATGGTACTCAATTCTAATAACTGTTTAATTTAATGGCAAAGTAACTACTGTTAAACAACTGTAAAGCTGACTTGAAAGAAGGGGGATGAACCCATCAATATAAGCAATCACATTTAAGAGAATTTTGTTACAAGCATGCATTTGGCAGGAAAATGCTTCCAGGAATATTACCCCATTACAACCTACCAGTCTGGAGGCTTCTAAGTTAGATGTATTTTTGCTAACACCATAAAATTCGTTGGATGAATGTTAATGACTAGACTTATTAACTGAATTCAATACCAACAATACAGACCCATTCTCCTGTTCAGGAAGGTCTTCAAGAAATTCCCGCTCCCAATTGCTCACATCAATGTTTTTTCGACTCTTGTCCTTGACTTCTTCAACATAATATCTCGCCTGGAACACAGAAGTGGAAATGATCAGCATTAACCAAGTTAATAATGACATACCAAAATTTCTTCCAGGCATTTTTTGGTTGTTATTTGTAAATTTTCTTCTAGGCATTTTTTTGGTTGTTATTTGTCTATAGTTTACTTTTTCTATCCAACATTGTGTCAATTTTACAAATTCACATCTTTCATATGGAAATGCAAAATTTTCAACTTTATCATTCTCATTACAATGAGCCATTACAAAGTTCTAAAAAATGTTAAGAAGCAATATTAAATACTGTAAGAAACCTTTTGTTACTCTTTTAAGGGAAATTTAAGAGAAACCCTGAGAAGTCAATGCACAAATACAATCAGTCAGTCAAAAGCCTTGAGAAGCTGTCATGTGTCTCAGACCCTTTCATATTTGTAAATCAATATCAAGCCAAAGGAAAAAATGGCATATATACCCTAAGGATAGAAATGGTCAAATGCCTCTAACAAAAAACTAGATAAGTCAAAACTGGGAGCTAAAGAGTGTTCCTTGAACCACAGCAAACACGTCTGCAAAACAAAATGCTAAGAAAGACCAGAAGGCATACCAGATGCTCCAACACCCTGGAGTCTGTCCCTTTCAGTGAATCAAGATACTGGAACTTCTTGTCCTTTTTATTAATGATCGCCAAACACCAATGTATCTCTTTGTGAACAGGGATAAATATCTGAGCTCAATAGCATTGGTTAGAATGAGTAAATTGTTAAATCATATAAAGAAAGAAACAAAAGTTGAAGTAATGAAAATTAGAAGAAAGTGAACCATATTACTTTGTCACAATCAACCAAAAAGTATCCCAGTCTCCTTTCCGTAGTCCATCTTTTGACAGCTTTATAGTCGTAGGTGTTCCCTCCAGCAGTTAACTGCACATTGACAATAAATCTCAAACTAAGTGGACTGTCAAAAAAAGGATAAAATACACAATGAAAGAAATGCAACATATAGAAATTTAATTTGTAAAATCACAGTAAAGAAAGAGCAGCAGAAATAAAATAATATATGTCAATATCTAGTAACTATCTTAATCGTTTTCTTGAAGAAACAAATAAAGATGATTGATGTGATGGGAATTGTGATGGATGAGGTTGAAGCTTTGGGTACAAGTGAATGGAACACCATTTAATGGCTAAGATCCTCATTGAAAAAACAAATGCTAGCATCTCAAGTAACCAAAAATTGGTTTCATAAATCTGTCAACAATGTAATGCACCATCGTCTTCTAGGGAAGCAATTAGAATGTTTCATCCAAGGATGACCTACTAGGGGTTTGGTTTGAGAAGCCAATAAAGACTACCAAAGAGAGTTTTACAAGATGGAAAGCATGCTTTAGAAACCAATTAGAAAATAAAAACTACAAGTTAAAATTTCAGCAAGCAACTCGCGATGTAAACAAGCAATGATTACAAAATCATAAATTATAAACAGGGGGAAGGATGAAGTGAGGCATATATCAAAAAGCCATCTCAAACTACTGTGACTACTATGAAGACTAGATTGTCATCTCAAACTACTAAAACTATTTCAAAGATTAGATTTTTATCTCCACCTCTTATCATTATGAGAAAAATTATTGTCCATGATCCAAAAATCCCGAACAAATAAGATAGAGTGCAGTTCAAGATACACTGTTTTTAAGTAGAATAGGCATCTACTACAAAATTTGATAGGACTAACCTTTTTGTAAAAGAAAGTGCTGAAGAAATGGCATTTCAGAAATTTCTGTGGCTCTCTCTTCTCCCTTTCTTTCAGCAGTTCAAGGTACACATTTATTACCTGACAAATAACACGTAAACATATCAGGACAAAATGTTATAAGCTCACCAAATTCAACAAAGTTCAAATAGCCATCTTATCTCGAAATCATGTGTAAGATACTAATACAGTGAAATGATACAAACAAAGGGAAATGCCACACAGTCCCAAAATCACCTCATCATTCAACCATGCTCCAGGTGCAAGGCATTGTAAAAGTTCTCCAGTGATATCAATATTCGAATTATCATGAGTGACTAATACCCTCCTCCTGCAAGATCAAGCAAAAGTCATAACTAATGCCCATTTACCAACAACACCAATTGAGGTATCAAATTAACATGTTTCTCAAATCCTACCTACTGCTGGCTAAAAAAGCAATTTGTAACTCCTCCTCTTCATCCTGAGTGAGAGGGATAAAAGGTTCACGAGGTATCTCCTGAAAACCATAAAAAAACTTTCAGTTAAATTTTTAACAACGGGTATACTAGCTTCAACTTCCAACAAAAGAGAAAGAATCCTCCCTTCCACAAATATCCAATTTTTTTTTATTAACTATCAACTTCTTGGCACTACTGTACAATTTCTATAACAAGATTTCTTCTAGTAAAGGTGGAAAAGCATAAAATTCGATTAATGGAATAATGTTAAGACTCCCACGATATAAGCACCAAAATTACAGGAAAACCCAACTGACCTCCACCAATTTCTCCTCTGTTTTCTTCGTCGACCGCAACGATTTAAGTGAACTCCACCTTTCCTCGTTCAACTTAATCTCAAATCCCAAAGCTGACAACTTTGTACTCCTCCTCTCCACACTCTGAAGCAACTTCCTATAAACCTCAACACTCGACACATCTACTTCACGGTTCAATACTAAGGAACCCATCATGTTCCTAGCTTTCTCGACCTCGAAATTCCCATCCACAGTAACCACCGATCTCTCCTCCACAACCTTGACATCATTATCATGATCATTACCCACAACCGAAACCCCCAACCTAGACCTTCCTTCTCTTCCATTTTCTTCAATAATCTCAACCTCTTCAACACTCGAATCCTCTGAAAGCACCTCCTTTCCGAGCTTTCGATCCTCATCATCCACATCAACAACCTCCTTCTCTTTAGCCGAATATCTAAATGCGTCAATTGCCTTTCGCTTCGCGAAATCCAATTTCTTACTCAAGAAAAGGCCCATATCATCACCGCTTGATCTCTCTGCGTCACTATAACAACTACTTCTGGACTTCAACGACCCAAATTTCACTATCCTACAAGGGGCATGAACTTCGCGACGACAATTCAGTGTGGTCTCCGGATATCGAGAAATTCTAGATACCGTACTATTTGAGGATCTTAGGGTTTGGTTTAAAGGCTGATGCATTAACGAGTACCTGAGCTTCTTGGATAAATGAAAATCCGGAGAATTTGAATTTGAATTCGAATACGGGTCTCGCTTGCGGTTGTTGGTCATGGCACCCATTATCCGACGAATCTAAAGCTCAAAATCCCATGAAATCCAAAACGCATAAACTTTTAACTGACAAGTGATATTCAACCAATTCATAAGAAATCACGGCTTGTTGTTAAAGGAGATAAACCCTTGACGAACAACTTGGGCGGAGCAAATTAGGGTTTTGAAGAAGTAGGATTCAATTGGACTGGAAATAAGTGAGAGGAAATTTTCCCGGAAAAGGACTGATTCTAGGACCTGGTAAACGAGGGCTTCCTGTTGTGTTTGTTTCTAATTTTAATTTTGATGGTGGGAAACGGCTATTATTATTATTTCCATTTTTTTATTAGTTATTTTCATATATTTAGATTACCCTTTTAAGTCCTTTGCTCATGTCAACATAGATAACCCTTTCGCCATAAAGTGACAACATAGTAAAACTCTGTATTTTGTGAGATTAGAATTCCCTACAAAAAAATATTGTTATAATTTCTCTTTTTAAAATTATAAACTAAAATATAAAAAATTAGTATGTATGTCCTAAAATAATCATACTAATAAATTTTTACATATTAATGACCAACAACTATTCAATTTTAATAATTCTTATTATTGTTTTTTTGGAAATTAAGTTAATTGCATTCAAATAGGAGTATATAATTACATTAGAAATCAGTCATCCGAATATACTTAGCTGTACTGGTTGAGTTTGTTTCCATAGTGTTAATGGACAAAATCCTCCTTCATAATACAAGAATTATATCGGTTGAGAGTTAGGGATTGCATAGAAGGCTAATCACGATCGCAGACTTTCGGCAAAATTCAATCTTCAAGGCTAGAGATGATGCTTTCTTCTTTTCCAGTAGAGGTTGCATGAGTGAGATAATCCATTGCATGGTAAGTATTCATCCTCTTCTCTATTTTCTCTACATGTTTTTTGGTTCTTCCTCGGGTATATGTTTGATTAGATTGATTCAGCCTAGATAACAATTAAATTGTGATCTCCCCATGGTCTTTCGTTTATTAGAGATATTTATAACATGTATATTAACTATTAATATCTCCCTTATCCATTTTATTAACCTGGTAGCTAAGGCATGCTTGTGCACTTCCTTCTACCTATGAATTTTGTAATTTCTTTCGACCATATATATGCAACATGTGAAAGCTACTTGAATATGCTTGCTTCTTGATCATTCCCTGTACCCATCTTGCTTGCCCATTTGATTATGCTAGTCTAGTTGGTTTCATCATAATGGTATAGTAACTTGTGTTGAATTTTAGACCAAACAATGCTAGGGTAGTGGCAACTGGAGAATAGGTGATCAATCGATTCAATTTCTGTCCCAAATAGAACATATAGGGACCTAAGTTGGAGAGAAATTTGTCTTTGCCCATTTGATTATGCTAGTCCAGTTGGTTTCATCACAATGGTATATTAACTTATGCTGAATTTTAGACCAAACCATGCTAGGGTTGTGGCAATTGGAGAATAGGTGATCAATTGATTTAATTTCTGTCCCACACAGAACATATAGGGACCTAAGTTTGGAGAGAAAGTTGTCTATGATCCATAGCCTTCCTAGAATTTCGATGCATTAGGCACTAGTGACTTAATCTATAATAATATGGCCGATTCAACTTTGGATATTTGACTCTTTTTTTTTTAAATAAGAGACATTAGTTTATTTACCTAAATGGTGTAGGAGCTACATTGGTTGGTCTAAAATTTTTAGGCTGCGAGAGTAAGTAGGAAGGTTTTCCTTTAGAAAATACTTTCCTCTCTATTCACACACCCAACTATGGTTCAGTTCTATAGATTGAAACTTCAAGTTAATATTGATTCTACTCCTCATGAAATATAGTTCCTTTTTTTTTTTAGTGGGTTAATTGGGTTCCAATTGTCAAACCATAATTAGGGTTGCTACCCATTTTCCACATGCATCTTTATATGAGGATATATTTACTTCTCATTCAAAGGAAGTCTTTTAGAGGCCAGGAATGATAGCTTTTCTCTTTTAGATTCCAAAACATTCATTTTCTAGATAGTGAGAATGAATCCACTTCACCCAAGTGGCCTCCTTATCATACATTAATCTCCACATCCATTCAATCATGAGCACTTTATTCTTGATTCTTAAGGATACCAGACCAAGAATTCCTTCCTCTTTGGGAGTACAAATCTTATTTTGGCTTACTTTTTCCCCATATGCTCTATCAACTCCTTTAGACCATAGAAATTTTTTATAAAATTTTCCAACTTTTTGATGATTTTTTTGGAGGCGTTAAGTGGGAACACTAGTGAGTGTGTAAATTAATGAGAATACTAGTGAATGTGTAAATTATAAGTTATATCCTCTATACAAAGGATAGGGATTTGTTTTGCTAGGTAAGAATTCTTTTCTTAGTATTCTCTATGATACCCCTACAATTTTTTATTTTAGGATTTTTATGGAAAATGGGCAACCCTAAGTAATTAAGGTGTAATTTTTGAATTCGCATTCTGGAAAATTGTTGCAATGTTAAGTCATCCTTACCTCCAGTTAAAAGTATTAGGCTACTTTTCTCAAAGTTGATTCTTAGACTAGACATATCATTGAAAACACGTCTAGTGAGTTCCTATAATCCTTAATGAGAGGGGGGCATTTTTCACTTAGGGAAAGCAAGTCATTTGCATAGGCTAGACAAGAGAGTTTTCATTCTTTACATTTATGGTGATATTTGTGTTAGAGAAGTGTTCTAAAGGCAAACACCTTTAGCACTTATTGTATAAATCTTTATGATTAATAAAAGGTATTTTAATTAATTTGATGTTCATGTTCTTTATAAATTGATAATGATCTTAAATCAAATTAATGAAGTCTTTGATACATTACATAACATGAAGGAAAGCAAAATGAGATCATGATAATGAGATTCCTATGACTTGTAATTATGTTAATATCTAAATTATTCATAGTTATAGGATTAATGAGATAGGACATTATTAATTTGGACAGACTAGCACATGTTATACTCCTTAATTGGATCAAGCGGTGGATCACATAAGCTATAAGCATGAGTTGTTTAGAGTTAACATATGGATGCTTACTAAGAGTAGTAAGTACATTAGATAACCTGCCATAAGATAATCATATGGATAATCTATTCTAGTTTCAATGATAGTCTCATCATAGCAATGGTGAAAATATCCTTAGATTTGAGGTGTTCAAAGATATCTTGGATACTGATCCTCTACTTTGACTCCATTCCTCGTTGTCTCTCAAAGGTTGCTCATAAGGTGGTAATTGGGTATAATTTGAGATATTTGAAGGTAATTGAGTAGTCAATAAAAGATTCATCACTTCTAATATACGGAGATGGTACCCACGACCTCTTGTCGGGGTCATTAAATAAGAAGATTATTGGCACATTTGCCTACAAATGTGTGTAAAAATTAAGGATCATCAAATCAAAGGGCAAATCTCTTATAAAAACTAGTTCAAATCCTCTCCAATTAGATAAGAGAGAAGCTTTTGATCATCTTAACAAAATTCAGTAAGTCCTTATCATGCAACTAGATGATCCTTGTGTCAAATCCAATGAAATTGAAGCCTTAAAACAGTATCACTCAACAACTATAGAAACATACAAATCTTAACTAAGACAAAAAGCTAGAATTGTATGATTACAAGAGGGAGACAGAAACTCCAGATTTTTTCAAAACAAAATCAGGGGAGAAGGAATAGAAGAAGAATTTTTACACTAAAAGTACAAGATGGTACGTAACATTGTGTCTTATCAGACTAACCTTAAGGAATTATCCCACTCTTATTTCAAATCTATCTTAGGAGAGTCCTTCATTCCCCCTAATTTCCCATATGAACTACCAGAATCTATTAGAAATGCTCTTAACCCTTAAACATCTAGTTACTAATTAAGGAAGTAATAACTTAGGATATTAAAAATACTCTTTTGTCTTTCCATCCAGAAAAATCTCCTGGTCCATATGGCTTCAATACCAAGTTCTTCCATTCTACTTAGGAAATAAATGGCTTAATGGTTCTCAAAGTTGTCTAGGAATTCTTCTGCTTTGATAAGCTTCTCACTGATCTTAATAAAACTTAAATTTTCCTTGCTCCTAAAGTTCCCAATCCATCTTCTCTTAATGAATTTAGAAATATAGCGTATTTTAATATGATTTACAAAGTGATTTCTAAGTTCATAACTAATAGACTGTTGAAAACATTCCCTGACTTTATCAACCCTTAACAAGGGGATTTTGTAAAAGGATGGAATATAGGTGACAACATAAGCCTTATTCGGGAGCTATTCAGGGGATATGAATCAAACAAAATGATCAAGATCTATGCAATGTAAATTGATTTCGCTAAGAAATTTAATTCACTCAACTCGGACTTCATCCTTAGTTCCCTATAGATGATTGGTTATGCGAATAGTTTCATAACATGTATTCAAGCTTGTATATCTTCAATTTCCTACTATGTGCCAGTTAGTGGAGAAATTTTAAGGTTTTTTAAAACATATCAATGCCTGAGACAAGGTGATCCTTTATCTCCATATCTATTTACAATAGTTATGGAGATGTTATCGAGACTAATCAACTACAATATTGTTAGAACTTCAACTATCAAATATCATTATAGTTATGACAAGCTTAAGCTCTAATATGTTGCTTTTATACATGATCTCTGCTACTTTGTGGGGTTAATTTGGTCTCTATAAACATCTTGATGGAATTTTTAGGCTCCTTTAAAAGGCTAGATGGTCTTATGTTCAATGTTAACAAGAGTTATATCTTATTCTCAACTTCTTCATCAAGCTATGTTATTCTAAACTCTTCCTCACTAAAACTATAACTTAAACAACTTCCATTCAAATATTTGGATGTCCCTATTTCACCTAGGGTTAACTACTATAGATTATTATCTTCTTATCAACTCAATTAAAAAAAGACTACATTTTTAGTGCAATTGTTATAGAGGAAGGCTCCGATTTGTTATTTGTGTTTTCAATAACCTATATATATATATATATATATATATATATTGGTGCTCCCACATTACAACCTAAAGGGATCATGAAGTGAATTGATAAACTAGTATGGGATTTTTTCTAGAAGGGATACACTAGTACTACCAAAAGCCCTAAAGGTAAATGGAGTGCCATATGTCTTCCTCAGCAACATAGAAGACTAAGATTATGCTTAATCAGGAGAATGATAGGTTCTATTGATTAAAAGATTATGGAAGATTTGTATAGACTAAGAAAATCTTTGGGTAAGATGGATAAATACCTACCATATTAAAGGTCAAAGTATCTGCATAGTGGGAGTAACCTAACTTACTCATACACCTTTCAGTATATTCTACTCACCAAAAGCTTCATGCAAAACCATGATAAGGAGAAAATTGGCAATGGCAAAGATACAAATTTCTAGTTTGACAAATGGAATAGTTTTGGTCCTTTGTACAAGCTTAGAGACTTTAACATGCTTAAAGCAATTATTCCAGTAAATACCAAGATGAGTGACATATTGGAGAATAATTCCTAGCATTGGCCATTCTAATCAACTAAAGGGATCTAGGAAATTATACAAATGCTTCCTCACTACTCTTTAGACCCCTCTAACTCTGATAGAATAAAATGGACTCTCCATAATCCAATGAAGTTCACCAATAACTCATACAGGAAACTTTTAATAGGACCTTAACCATCTTTGCACACCTACAGATTGATATAGAACTCTTCAACACCTTCACATTCCTTTATTCTCTAGTTAGCTAGCTTCTAAAGACTTTGTACAAGGGATAAGATCGAATTCCCTTTAACTAGTCCTTTATATGCATTATGTAATCGTGAGCTGAAATCTTTTAATATTTATTCTTTAAATGTTCTTTCTCTGTCAATTTCTAGCTTTTTTTTTCTCCTTTTACTCAACCTCGCTTACCCATGCTTAAATTGGACTAACATCATATTATAGGCTTCTTCTAACAAAATGAACACCAAACGTATAAGCTAGACTGACCTTATAGGTTCGCTTACCTCTAGGCTTGAGGAATTTTCGTCTTTACAAGTATACTTTCCAATTTAAGTTGTCCTATAGCAAAATTATTAGGTTGTGAGACCTTATTTTGGTTGTAATTTTGTAAACTAATAATGCTTTTCCTTTTAATATATTTACCTTTTATTTTCTAAAAAAACTACTTTATAAGTCCCATTAAGGAAATTTGAATGGAATATTATGCCTTTTAATTTAAAAGAATATTAAATCAAATTTTTCATATTTTGAATTTTACCTAGTGTATATAGATGATATATTAATATTGTCTACTACCATAGAATAAAAATTTAAGTAGGCTAAAATATTTATCTATATTATTAAAAATGGCCTAATAGTATATAAAAATAAGTTGTCTTTTCCAAACAAGAGTAAGACTTTTAGGAAATTATATACAAAGTGGAATATTAACATTTATAGAAAGAATGTTCGATTTTAGCAACAAATATTTTAATCAAATGTTAGATTAAAAACAATTGCAAAGATTCTTAAGAAGTGAAACTAAATAATGGATTATCTCCCAAACATTAACATAGTATGTAAACCTTAACACAAAGGTTAAGGAAATAACCCACACCTTAGGTTGAACAATAAACTAATATAATTAAATGAATCAAGTCCTAATTAAAGAAAATTCCAAATTTACATTTAGTTATCACTAATGCATGTATAATTATAGAAAATGATGCCTTAGATCAAAGGTATGGAGGAATACTAAAACAACTTATTTAGAATAAAGAAAAGATAGTATATTCTAGATATTGGAACCCTACTCAAAGAAATTATTCTATTGTTAATAAAGAAATTATTTCTATTGTATTATGCATTACTAAATTTCATAGTAATTTATTAAATCAAAATTTTATGCATAGATTGTAAATCTGTAAAAGAAATTTTACTAAAAGATGATCAAAACATTGCATTAAAATAGATTTTTACTAAATGGCAAGCAATTTTAACTATTTTTTATTTCGATATTAAATTTATAAAAGGTGAAAAAAGCTTTATTCCCAATTTCTTAAAATAGTTTTTGCAATCCACATAATGATCCCAATAAGAAAAGCAACTGAAACTAAAAAAAAGATGTTGGAACCCCTCCCCGGTGAGTCGCGTGCCTGACGTCCTACGTGACATCTGGACGCGCATCTCATAAGGGAGGAATTCCTCACCACGAAAGAAACCTCAAATCGAACTTAACTTAATGTCATCCGAACAAAACTTGATAAATTCACCCTAATTATCCTCCAATAAAATTGATTTGCTTAGGGCTCATAATTAGATCCGATTCCTAAGCTAAAATAAAATTCCATATCGCTAGGTCATTTAGAATTAGAAATCGCCTCAATCGGATCTCTATAACTCATAAAATCGCCCGAAAATGAAATTACATTCAAAATCGTTACGTAATTTACTCTCTTTAATATTATCCGTAAAGTCCGACGAAAACTCGACACTTTCATTTTACCAAAAAGGGGTATAATTTTTTTTAAAAAATCCAACGCTTTAAAAATCGTGAAAATCGGAGGTCAAACGGAGGAGAAACGAATAAAATAGGAAACGAGGTTTAATTTTTCCAAATTGAAAATTCAACTTTTAAAACTAATGAAAACTTCTCTAACTTTAAACTTTAATAACTTTTCATCCCGAAACCCGAATTTCGTAAATTTAGTGTCAATAAAAAGATAAAAGGAAGCTCTACAACTTCCTAGAAGGATTTAAGAACTAATTTGGCCATTAAGGGGATCAAGAATTGCTTCAAAGTTTCAGCCCAAACTCAAATTTTCCTACACAATGCCAAAAGTTTGTAAATTCATATCTTTTAGCACACAAGTCTAACAATGTCATATTTTACCTTGTTGGAAAGATAAAGAGATAATTTACAACTTTCATGAAGAGTGAAAAAGTCATTTTAGTCATTAAAAGAGATAAAAACACCCTCAAAGTTTCTGCCTACAAAAATACCAATGGAACAGTAAATTGACCAAATGAACAGTACCTGTAATCTTTCCAACCTTATAACTTTTTATTCTTAACTCCAATAATTGCAAATGATACCTCGTTGGAAAGGGGAAAAGATAATCTACATGTTCTATGAAGGATGGAAAAACCAAAACAAGCTCTAAATGGGTGAAAAACCCCCCCAAAGGTTCTGTCCAAAATTGCCAAATGAACAGTAACTAAACTAGGTCTAACCCCGATAACTTTTTACTCCTAACTACAAATAAGACATAGTATACATCAATAGAAAGAAGAAAGGATTATCTACAAGTTCCATGAAGGGAACAAAAATCAATTCAATCATTTAAATGGTTAAAAATCCTCTCAAAGTTACTGCCTGTATAAATCCAATAAAACAGTAACTCAATTTAAATGAATAGTAACTGTCATCTTCTCAACCTCATAACTTCTTCATCTTAAGTCTAAATTTGACCAATTATACCTCATTGGAAAGAAGAGAAGACAATCTACATTTTCTATAAAGAAAGCAAAAATCAAATCTATCTCTAAGAGGGTGATAAACCCCTCCAAATGTTCTGCAAAATTTTAGTGGATAACAACAGTAGCTGCAACCTTTCAGCTCTCATAACTTTTTCATTTTAAGTCCAATTGTGACGAATTACATATCATTAGAAAGATTTTAATATGCACTACAATCTTCAAGAAGGCATCTCATTGAAAATCTTGCTCTAAATTACTCTAAAATCCAAAACAAGTGGTTGTCCAATTTGGGAAAAATTGGACAGCACTTCCCCTAAAAATGCTCTAGCCAAAACTTCAAGTTGCTCTTCTAAACTCCATTACCTGCATAAGGCAAACTCAATATCCAAACTTCCACAACACATCTCAAACCAAATATCCCAATTCCAATGGCAGTAACACACTCTTAGGCATCTATCTATTTCAAAACCTAAAGAAAATACAAGTGCATCCTTACTTTTATCAAATTCAACTATACATCCATACATTCTTAGAAAACACATACAAGATACATTTGAAATTCAAAACTCTTACATTTACATGGAAACAAGTAAATACAAAGCTTTAGAGGGCATTTTAGCCCAAATACATCAAAGTCTCAAGGAACAAAATACAAAGTACAACATTAGTTCCAAAATGCTATCTAAAGCTTTGTTTTCTTAAATACAACTTTAAAAGCAAAATGCATCGGAGTATGCCTCAATCCCGATGCGGTGACTCGGTTTCTCGCTCGACACCTGTGGAGGGAAAATGGGGGGTGAGCTCGACGGCTCCGTAGGTAATAACTTAATAAACGAGAATATAAGCAAAAACCATTATACATTCTTTTATTTCCAAAACAATATCACATTAAGGAAAACATTGACAATTTTCAAATCTTTTTATAGAATTTATCACATCAAACAATTTATAAATCTAACACATCACAAAGCAATCTCACATTTCACAAAATCACAAACAAGGTGATTCGGGTGGATCCGAAACGAAACGTACTACTCATTCCCGTGAAGCGGTCATGTGTAGCCGTGACTAATGGGAGTCCTTGAAAGGAACTCCGATGCCACTAGTGGGCAGGCGGGAGAAGCCTATGGATAGACAAGTGCACCTGACTCTGACGGGACCACCACAAACCTAAAGAAAGCACATAATTTACACAATTCGAAATTATTAGCCGTAACTGGCCATTACAAATTCACTTTCTCATGATTGGGCCAAACTAGCAAATCTTTTCCGAAATCACACATTCAAGTCTTTTTCACATAACGAAACATTATACCAATGATTTCTAACATAATTTACAATCAAAGAACATCCCATACAAATGAGAAACATAACAAAGAGTAATTTATACAAAAATTCAAAGTCATTGGAAAGCATTATTTTATATTTATGATAAAACTTAAATAGGCCTATTATCTCAAGTATTAAGAAATCACCCATCTTAATTCTTTTAACTTTGGGATTAATCAAATGGCCTTGCTTCTTCCTCCAATTGCCTCACTTCACCTTCATCAAGCATAATCATCCCATAAGTATAAGAGAAAACAAAATTGGAATTCCTAAGGAAAGAAAGACATGAATTCAACCCCATCTAACCTTACCCATAAGGTTTCTAAGCTTCTAGCATCAAAACCTATCTAAAAATCCATAAATTTCACATTTTCTTACCTTAGAGATTGAAACCCACGAAAATTGATTTTGCTCCAAAAGGTAACTAAAACTCTTTCTCTTCCCTTTTCTTCTTAAAGAAACTCTTCAATCTTCCTTTCTAAAGCATAAAAACCTAAGCTCCTTTCTTCTCTTCCTCTTCTTCTTCTTCTTCTTCTTCTTCTCTTCACATAGCCGAAAGTCTCCTCTCCCTCTCTTTACTTTGAAATTTCGTATGTCTCTTTAGAAGACTTAGGGAAAATCTTGTTTTTAACTAAAAACCTATCACCAAACGATGTAGTTTCACCAAAACTCTTCTTTAAACATGCAATTTTCGTCCATTACACTCATTCATACGACTCCCTCACTTTGATTTCCTTTATTCTTGTTTTAATGACATTAAATTAAGTTCGATTTGAGGTTTCTTTCATGGTGAGGAATTCCTCCCTCGTGAGATGAGCGTCCAGATGTCACGTAGGACGTCGGGCACGCGACTCACCGGGGAGGACCCAGAATCCCTTTCCAAGGGGAAGTCTTCAGAAACACCTTCTCACCGGGGAGGGGTTCCAACAAAAGATCTCTTCTACAATCTTAAGAAAGCCTCTTTAAAGACTAACCTAAAATACCATTGTTTCCCTAACTAGTAAAATCTTTATGAGTTGTTTTAAGAGAAGAATAAACTTTTCCATTCATTCTTAAAGGCCAAGTTGAAGCCTTCTCATTTTCTTCCTTTGAAGTCAATATTCATATTTTTTAAGAGAAGAATAAACTGTTTCATTCATTCTTAAAGCCCAAGGTGAAGCCTTCTCATTTTCATTCTTTGAAGTCAATATTCATAAATGGCTTCACCACTTGTCAACAACTCCTTAGCTAGCAATAACTCTAAGGAACTACTCCATTAGTAAAAGCCTAAAAAAATAAATCTTATAAAAATAGTTGCTAAAAATGCAACCATAAAAGTTGTATTACATGAAATAAGGACCCTTTCAAATAATAATTTGCAAGGCCTATAATCACTGAAAAATTTTTCGAGGAATTTACTGATAATACTATCTCAAAACCCTGTTTTCAAAATTATTATTTTTAAGAAAGACTCTTTCAAAAAAAAATTAATTAGTGAAAATACTTTTTATTATGCTAACTTTTTTATGTAATCAATAATTTTTTCCTCATTAGTAGCACTACAAACCTTTAGGATTTGCCAAAACCTTAAAGCTATTATTTGCAAATTTTAAAAGAAACAAATTCTATAAAAATAAATAGCACTCCCACTTATTCCACTAGTAAAATTAATAAGGTCGAAAACCATATGGATTGGAGATAGGAACCACAAAAAAAATGAAGCTCAATTCTTAACCAACCTTCCATTTTGCCCCAATTATAATTACTATGACTACTATAAGCCTAATTTAACACCTTCCTATTAATGAACACTACAAATTGCTACACATGGCTATTTTCTTCAACACTAGAGCTACTTTTAATTTCCCCTTTTAGCCCATGAATTAGTGGAAATGGTATGGGTTAATACCCAAAATATTTCCATAAAAAATATAACAAGGATATTCCAATTTTAAAGTCAAATACCATCATAAAAATTATAATGGCTTATTTCTTCCATCCTTATTATTTGTCTTAAAATTCTTAATCCCCTAGGTGGTAATATGGAGGTATGACTACAAGCAAGATCAAAGACCAAATTTTCCTATTTTGATAAGGAGGTTCAAATTTAAGTGGTGGGATACATATGTCTGAAGATAAAAAGCTTCACCAAAGATTGTGGAAGAATGGCTTGTCCAAAAATCCTAGCCCGTTGACCTAAAAAAATTATCCACTATATTTTTAAATAAAAAGTCAAAAGAAAATGCCCTCCTAGCCCAAGCTAAAATTGAAGAAAAATATTTTGAGATAGTAAAATAGTTGTTAAAATATCAATCCACTTCAACATTTAAGAACAATAAAGAGAAAGCAGATATAGGCCAAAATAATGAGGAAATAGAATTAGCATAACCCTATTTTGGGGACATAGAAAAATTCATATTAGATAACATTCCACAAGATGATAAAGACTTTGAAGATGCTCGATAAAATGCTAAAGATTGCCAAGATGCCTCACAAAATACTTAAGTATGCAAAGACGCCTTACTAAAGCCTTCAAGATGCTAAAGCTTACAAAGATGCCTTCTAAAAGATGTTAAAGCTTGTTAAATTCTTTGTAATATAATTATTGAAATAGATATCAACATGCCTATCAAAGGGCATTGGATGTAGGAGGATAGGCACTCCTTTCTTCACTATCTTCTCCTCTTTAACTCTCTCTCTCTCTTTCTCTCCCGCCTCTTTCAATCTATCTATCTATTTATCTGTCTACCTCTCTCTCTCTCTCTCTCTCTCTTTCTCTCTCTCTTAGAACTACTTTAACTTCCTATCCTTTCCTTTCTTTAGTCTTACATACCAAAACACCCTTCAAGTTTGCTAAAATCCCTTGATACTAAAATATGCATACTACATTACTAAAGCCCAATAAAAAACCCCTTTTTCATAACCTTCTGTCTTAATGCTTCACAAAATTTGAATAAAATAAAAGTGAGTTATTTTATTTCAGTCTCTATTAGTTTTAATATTCATATTTTTATGCTTTATTAAACCATATATTTTTAATTTATTTTATTAATCTCCTAATTTCTATTTTCCTTATTATTTTAATATTTTATTGGATTATTCATATCTTTGCTTATGCTTTCAAAATTTTTGCTAAATTAAGACATAATAATATTAAATAAAGAATATTATTCTTAATCATAAGAACAACATAAACAACTATTAATATTAAATAATAATAATCAATAGCAAAAAGAAATTAGAACTAGTAAGATAATATGTTAGGTTATTAAGAAAAGGAATAAATTACTACATCTAAATCGAAATATTATATAGGCCTTGAAGGTCTTTAACCTTAAATATTTTGCATGTTTGAAATACTACGAAAAGAAGGTTTTAAAACATTTAGTGAAAACTTTGAAAAGAATTATTTCCTTAAAATAAGAATATAAATAATTAAAAAGTTAGTATTACTTCCTCAACTTGAAAAATAATAATGATACAAAGTTTAGATATAGTTGATACTGTGAGAATAATAATAAGTATTGTCAAATAAAATTTTATTTTTCAAAATGAGAAACATTATCAAGAGCTTAAAGTTTAATATTTTCTCAATATTTTGTTTCTATTCACCTATTAACATCCACCCATTGGTAGGCCTTATCCCTACTTGCATTTTTATTGCTACATGCATTAATCTTATATGAATATAGTTGCAATTCTTATCTTTATGTTTATTCATAAAATTGACCCTAATTCTTTCTTGATTTTAAGTAGTTCATATTTTTATTTTTTTAGTAGTTATATGTTTAAAGAAAACAAACATAAGTTACTGTTTGTAGATTCCATTAATAGGAAGATTTTAAATCAAACATACTAGTAGTTATAGTAATTATAAGTGGGGCAATACGAGAGGTTGGTTGAGGATCGAGCTTTAACTTATTTAATTTTTCATGGTTGTTATCCCCACTCCATAAGGTATATGATTTATCAATATTTTATGCTTATACCTCTAGTAATAATGAAATGATTTTTATATATAATGAAATAACAACAGAAAATTTTGAAAGATCTATTGAAAATTGGAAATTTCCAGTTTCATTCTACTAAAGATGAGTGGACTCCAAGTAAGTTTTTTATAGGTAGTAAATCTATTTTTAGATCTATCAACAAATCAAATACAATGTTATTTATTAAACTAGAGGAGGTTTCAATTAATGTTTTGATGATAACAATTCTTAAGTACTAGTAATGGTTTATTATTTTGACGAGAAGTAATATCAGAACAAGATGTATTCATAAACTTAAGATGGTAGCTCATAAAGTTGACAAAAGAAAAAGATAAAGTTTGCAACTTAAAAAGTGGAGACCAAGTCATAAACAAAAGACACTACAAGAAATCAGTTATTTACTGACAAATTATTTCGTCGATAAACGGTCAATTTTTGTCGGTAAAATAAATTACAGACAGAAATTAAGACGGAAAAAAACGTCAATAAAAGGACCGTAGTTAAAGTTACTGATGGTGTTATTCTGTCGGTAATTTACCAACGGTCGAAAATATATTACCAATAGTTGATTTTATGTCGGTAAATATTACCGATAAAAAAAAGTAAACGGAAGTTTCGTCGGTAACATTTAGCAACGGACAAGATTCCGTCGGTAAACTGAAGGTAATGAACAAGAAACATCATCTTACTTACCGACGGAACTAGTATTTCCGTCGGTAAAAAATATAAAAATTTCGACGGTATTTTATATTCTGTCAGTAATAGGAGGTTAGAAATTTTTTTAATAAATTCCAGTTTCATTATTTTGTGATAAATGCATAATGTTAAGAGTTACCAATTATCTTTGCATAATAAATTAATTTGTATATATATATATATATATATAATTTGATTAATCAGAAAATTAATTGATAATATAACGTTAAAATTATTTTAATTGATAATAAAAATATTACAATGTGCATAACTTATGTTTGTAAGTAAAAGCAAATGACAAGGACAAGCTAATGTCGTGGTGATCGTGGGTGCTCTGAACTGCTAAGCCTCCCCTTTAACTGTTCCATCTCCTGTCTAAGCTGAGCTATATGCTCCATCTGCTCCATCTGCTCTCTCATCTTAGCCATCTGCTCCATCTGCTCTCTCATCTTAGCCATTTGCTCCATCTCCGCTCTCATCTTAGCCATCCGCTCCATCTCCTCTCTCATCTTAGATGTCTGCTCCATCTACTCTCTCATCTTAGCCACCTGCTCCATCTCCTCTCTCATCTTTACCACTTGCTCCACCTCCTCTCTCATCTTAGCTATCTGCTCCATGTGCTTCATTTGTTCATTCACGTTAGCCTATTTCATGTGAGCTATCTGCTCCTTCAATGTGCCCACTGTGGCCCGAAGCTCGGTTAATTCATTGCTGTGCACTAGCCTAGCAGATGTTACTGTACTAGACAGGGAAGAGCGTGAATAGCATGTGTTCTCATATAAACCTAGCCCTAATATCCTTCCACGACAATCCCTACCACCCACAACATCAAGATACGTCTGAGTCTCATCTATAGGTTGTTCCTCCTGAGACTGTCGCTGAATGGTTTATTGTATTTGGTCCTATTAGAAAGCAATGTTTACATTAGTAAGGGATTATTGTTAAGAAATTATAAAAATGTATTAATTTCACATACATTCAGCTCTCTACATCAGGTGTTGATGAATGTCACACCATCATGTTTCTTCGTGTGGGTGTGCAAAAATAGCTGGATAGGTATAGACTTGATGCCCAATGACTTTTCCTACATATATAACCTAAATTGTTAGATGTGACCTATAATTTATAAAAATTTCGACAGAGTTTCCTCTATTCTTATGATATTTGCCCCCTGTTGAACAAAGAAAATAACTTAACACAACCATATATGGCACCAGACATTTACACCATAATCATTATGTACAATACAACAAAACAAAATATATACAAAATAAGTGTCAAGTTTAGATACTTACAAGTCTATATGCATACTCATAGTGGGTAATTGATTCTCCCGTATGTACAGGAACACTCTCTCCCTACGGACCTCCATGTCTATTGGCGAAGTTACGCTCTGAGATGAACATTGTTGTAGGTGATGTCCAATACCCGATCCAACGACTCCAAATTTTCTCTGAAATATAACGCAGTCGTGCACCAGCCTTGCGTATCGCATTAATTAAGTCTCGATAATATGTACGAGCTTTCTTTTCCCATACTTTATACATGCTGGCGTCGAAACAAGAATCCCAATAAAATTCTTTCTAAAATAAGAAGAAAAAATTATATAATGTAATAATATTTATGTAATTTGTGTATATAAATATATAAATCAATATAACAAGAAAATAAATTTTTTTTGTACCTCAAACTCTTGAAAGTAAAATTGCTTTGTGGCCTCAGATATATTCTTCCACACATAACCATTAGGTTCAGTCCTTTGCTTAAATGTGGAAGTCATATTTTTGGAACTCGATCAAGACGGAACCAACCTAATATAACAAATAATATTATACTATGAAAAAACTGATAAACCTAAGACTTAATAAAAACCAAATAGTGAGTAATGTGATTTCACTTACTGTTCATTGACAATTGTTAGAAACTTTCTTCCATCAGGTCCCTCAGTTGTAGGCTGGCAAACGTCTCCTCTATTCGATAAACAAGTATTGGATGATATATGAGTCGGGGAAGGGGATGGTGTAGCATGAGGAGCAGTAAGTGATGCCTCATCTGCAACTGTCGGCCTTGGAGGCAGAGGAGGTGAGTCAATGCGAGCTATAGACTGTGACGAACCACTTTCACAGTAAGTTGCTCCGATCATGGCTAAACCTCACGCTATCTCTTTGGTCCCACTTTTTTTACCTAAAATTCAATTTTTTCAAATTCTCTACAAATATAATACTTTGAAATCAATATTTGACACAATATATGGAGAAGAAAATAAGGCAATGGAGTTGAAGGTTAAGAAATTGTTAACAACAATAAATCAACTTTAACAATGATAAAATTATACATTGTTTAACAAAGTCTTATAGATACAACAATAAATCAACTTGAAAGCTTAGTGTAATGTATTGCATAGAAAAATCACAATGATATAATTAATGTAACATCCTATCACCGATGGGAAGGTTATATTGGTAAATTGGGACGGTCTGGTAGGTTAGACTGCATTTTGATATGAGCATACTTTTGGTCTCTAATTTTAGAGGAATGAGTCTTTTGGCACAGGCACTTATATAGGTACATGCATTCATGACATTTCCTGGCATTTATTTGTGAATATGATCTGTTTTATAAATTCTGAAATATTTGTGCTTGAGAATTGGAATTGGAACTGTTTTAGAGTGATTGTCACTTGGTAGTTACCCTTAGAAATTTTTCTGGGAAATTCGGGAGAAAATGTCCGAATCGAAAATTTTACGAATGACGGACTGATTGATTGTATAGTACTGAAATAACTGTCCAATGGCCATGGAAAGTTAGATATATGATTTTAGAAATTAATATGTCGAACCATTGAAATTTGGAGACGAATTAGACTGGAAATGAAATTGAAAAGAGAAAGAGATTTAAATGTATTGTGAGAAAAATGACATGTGGCATGTTTTTATTGATGAAGGTTTATGTGATTAACATTAGTGCCCTAAGTCTTTGGCCTTTCCCCTTTGAAGGTTACTAAAACCCCTTTGGTAGCAAATCACCTTCTCCTTCTCCTAGGGCATGCTTCTTCTCCTTCGATTGATTCTCGTTCTCTTCTTCCTCTTTGTGTGACTTCTTGCTTGCTTCTCCTTGTTGTTAAGACAACCCTAGACCTTGGAGAAAAGATGAGTTGTGTGAGGAAAAGAGATTATCGTGGGTGTTACAGAAAGATGAAAAGGTTAGAGAAATTTTCGGAGGCTTGCGAAGGAGAGCTTGATTTGGTAACTAAATTGGTTATATATTGTTTATTAATGAGTTTGATGCATTTATGGTGTTTATTGTGTAAGATTGGGGTAGTTGAGAGTGAATTATGGGTGTTTTTAGAGGGAAGTAGGGTATTAATCGGTCGAAGAAGAAGGCCGGAAGCCTGCACGTCGCGACCTACGCAAGAGCCACACCACGACGAATAAACATTTGTTCGCCGCGGCGAGCTCTAAACATTTGACGCCGCGACGAGCTCGCGTTGACGTCACGGCGAGCCCCAAAGAAATTGTTCGCCGTGACGAGCGTTTCTTCACGCCGCGACGAGCGACTTCAGGACGCTGCGGCGAGAGTTCTGAGGCCGCGGCGAGGACCAGTTTTCTGAATTGGTTTATTTTAGTTTTTGGGGCATAACTAATGGTGTAGACCTCCAATTGAGGTGAGTCTTGTTTCGTTATAACTAGAGAATGAGGTCTACAATTGATGTGAAGAATGAAAGTTTGAATTTTGTTAGTAAGATCCCAAATATTGAATGAAAGTTGAGTAAGGTTTCCTATTTCAACCTAAGGATAGTTTCTTGAAAATTGGGGTATAATTGTGAGATTTCTGAATTTAAGGAAATGCTATTGAGAGTTTTAGAAACTGGGCATAAAGGGTGAACTTTGATATAGAGAATAGTGATACTGGTTTTGAGGTCTTTCTTGAGAATATCCTAGTGAGTATGACCTGGTAAATTGATTGAATGTTAGAATTGCAATAGGTGGAGTTCCGTAATATGCCATTGAAATGAAATGAGTCATTATTGATCAATTGAATAAAAAGTTAGAATTTGACAAAGGATAGTGAAATTGGGATATAGCGCCGAGAAAGTCACGAATAAGCATCGTGCATCTTTTATTTAAGATCTGTGCATCATTGAATTATTCTGATTATGCATTTAGTAATGAGAAAGTATTTGACTGTTATAGAGGCACCGATGGAATGATATTCCACGGATATTGTAACATCCCACCCCCGACAGGAAGGGTTAAATAATAAATTTGTCATAGGATGGGATTGATATTCCACGGATATTGATGAGTGATCCTTTGATTTTGTGCATCAATAAGTCGACTTGTCGAATTCATAAGTCGACTTGTTTCAACCATTTACGAAAAACTTCATCTCCGCTCTCCAATAAGTCGACTTGTTATATATAAGTCGACTTATTTACCTCGATAAGTCGACTTGTTTCCTATAAGTCGACTTGTGTGAATTCATCTTCATATGTAAGTCAACTTGTATTGTGTAAGTCGACTTGTTTAGCCATCTATGGTAACATCCGACCAAATCCTTTACAAACCTCATGTTTTATGTCATTTTCACTTAGAGGACAACTCCCATCTGATTCTTCAATGATTTGTCACTTACTCATCTTGATTTGCACAATTCTTTTGTTGAATATCAATCTAAAATACCTGAAACAATTTCTTAACCAATTCTATACATTTTATTATTATCAAAACATAAGTGGAATTAATTTGTCAACCACCATTGGTCCAACAATCTCCCCCTTTTGATAATGAAAAAATACTTAGAAATTGTTTAATAAATGAAAACAAGGAAACATTGATCAAGGTTTTTATACCTTGTCATTTTGGTTAGAAGTCTCCCCCTTAATCATATAAATCACTGAACAAATAAAATTTTAACAAACTCCCCTTAATCAAGTAACTAAAGAATATCCAGTTTCTCATTTTATCCAATTTCTCATTTTTCTCCCCCTTTTTGTCATAATCAAAACAACTAATACAAACCAACAAATATGAAAAATTATCGCAATCAAAATAGAGTAACAGGTCATTAAGCACAAATAGTCTCAAATCAAACGCACTCCCCCTCAATCAAATGACGGTGACTAAAGGATACCAATTATCAATTTCCAATATTACTCCCCCTTTTTGTCATGATTAAAAAAAACCAATATGAAAATGAAAATAGTCATAATGCGGTCCATAAACAAACAAAACAGCAAACACAAAGAAAATGCAGAGTCATAACATAACAATCCAACAATTAATACAAATATCAGAAAGTCATAAGAAGCACCATACACTTGAAACAACATAAGAATCCGTGTAGACATAAGTCGATTTGTTTACCTCCATAAGTCGACTTATCCTGAAATTTCTTCATTCCAAAGGCTGTGTATATCATAGGTCGACTTATTTACCGGACTTGTCACCAATTGGTCGACTTAGACACCCATTAGTCGATTTTGTTGTTGTCTCCACTCATATGCCTTGAACTTCCACTATCAGTGTACCATGTGCTTGGTGGATTTTCATCCCTTGCTTGTACCTACAACTGAAACATCCTTTCTTCTCATTGGTACCCAAGCCATCTTGGGTCCATTTTGGTTAGACATATAAACCACATTAGGTGGTATTGAGCCTTTTAACACCCAAACTTTCTTAACCTTAACACATCTCCTAGTGCTTTTGCATGCAATTTCTATATGACCATCTTTCAAGCATCTAGCACATTGAGCGATTTTCCATCCTTAGTAAATTTTGAAATTAGAGAGCAATCTCTATCAAAAGGGTCATAACCTAAGCCATGTTTAGAAATAGTATATCTTTGTAAAGACAACAATTCTTCAAACTTAGCATTTCCACCAGCGAATTTACCAACTACATACAAAAATTCTTTTCGAAGCCTATCAAGTTCACAAATAAGATTTTCTTTTTCAATAAGACAAGCAGAATGATCCTCCTTTGGACTATCTAAATCATCAATTGTTTCATGTAAGGCACTATTTTCAGCAATCAATTCTCGTATTTTCTTTCTTAATTTTTTGTTAATCTCAATAGCTTCTTCAAAATCAACATAAAGCATCAAAGGAATCTCTTAGATCTTGGTAATTGAAATTTACCTCATTTTCATCATCACTAGTCAAGGAGCTACTCGCCATGAGAGCTAGGTTATTCTCATCATTGCTTTGGTAAGCTTCCTCGTCATCACTCCAAGTTGCTACTAGACTTGTTTTCTTCTTTCCTTTGTCATACCTGTCATTTTTCTGAATAGACGAAGAGCTTTTGCATTCTCTAGCGATGTGAACTCTTTTTCCGCACTTCCAGCATTCTTCATTGTTCTTTTTTTCTTCATAGCCTTTATTTCTCTTTTCCGTGGTGTACCTTTTCCTTTCCTCAATTTCTCCACCACGTAATTCTTTTCTTCTGGTTTTGAGAAGTCCTTTGAACTTTCTCAGATTTCGAGCATACATCGCTACTTCTTCATCATCTTCTTCTTCATCTATTTCTTCATCACTTTCATCAAAAGAAGAAACGTTAGCTTTTAAAGCAATCGACTTTTGTGGTTTACCTCTTCCTCCTCTCGATTTGAGAATAATCTCACAGTTGATGAGTGATCCCACCAAAGCGTTGAATTCCAAATGATTGAGATCCTTTGATTCCACGGATATTGATGAGTGATCCTTTGATTCCATAATTGCGGTGACTTGAGAATCCCATTCCTTCGGCAGTGAACGAAGAATCTTCTTCACCTTCTCGCTATCCGTCATATGCTTCCCAAGGTTGCCTAATTCATTTATGATTTCTGCAAAACGGTCAAGCATTGTGGAAATTGACTCACCTTTCTTCATGACGAACATCTCGTAGTCGTGGAGAAGCATGTTGATTTTCGTCTCTCGGACTTGATTTGTCCCTTCATGAGTTACTCGAAGTCTCTCCCACATTTCCTTGGCAGTGGTGCAAGAATTTACCCGGTTTCTTTCCTCGACCGTTAATGCACAATATATCAGCTTCATAGCTTTGGCGTTGATGTACGCTTGCCTCCAATCGTTATCATCATACTCCAGCTCCGTTTTTAACTCACCATTTTCTTTTAACGGTGGTTGAGGACCGAAGATAATTATCTTCCAATATTCTACTCCCTCGCTAATGATGTGGTACTTCATAGGATTTTTCCACGAAGAATAATTAGTACCATTAAATAAAGGAGGGCGATAATTTGTGTTACCTTCTTCCGCTAGTTTATTGTGTGTCATCCCTGGATACTTCTGCTCTGATACCAATTGTAAGCGATCTAGAAGGGGGGTTGAATAGATCTTTAATCTTTTAGAAATTTTCTACAAAAAATCAGAAGTTAACACACACACAAAAATAATTTAAATAAACTTAATTGAAAAGAGTAGGGAAGAAGATCAAACACTTGTTTTTATAGAGGTTCGGTGCTAAGACCTACGTCCTCTACCTAAGCTCCCACTTAGGATTTTGCCAACCACTTTATTGCACACTTTGTAGTTGAGTGTGAACTTTTTACAACACCACTTGAATTCCGGCTCAAACAACCTTTTACACTCGATTTGTCTTCCGGCACAAATCCTACCAATACCGCTTGATTTCCGGCTCAAACAACCTTTACACTCGATTTGTCTTGCGGCACAAATCCTACCTCACGTGACCTTTTCACTCGTCACTCAAATTGTAATAAAACAATACAAAGATTGAAGAACAAATGCTCAAAACAATTTGTAACAATATAAGAGCAATAATGAGCAATTTGAAGCAATATGAGAGTATTTGAGCTTATGGCACCTGTATATGCTCTTCTTCCATCATCCTCTATTTATAGTTGAAGAAATATAGCTGTTGGAGCTCTACTAGCCGTTGCTTAATTTGTGATAGCCGTTCCTTGATAATCTCCATACCATTTTTAGCTAATATGACCGTTGGATCTGATTTTGTGCATCAATAAGTCGACTTGTCGAATTCATAAGTCGACTTGTTTCAACCATTTACGAAAAACTTCATCTCCGCTCTCCAATAAGTCGACTTGTTATATATAAGTCGACTTGTTTACCTCGATAAGTCGATTTGTTTCCTATAAGTCGACTTGTGTGAATTCATCTTCATATGTAAGTCAACTTGTATTGTGTAAGTCGACTTGTTTAGCCATCTATGGTAACATCCGACCAAATCCTTTACAAACCTCATGTTTTATGTCATTTTCACTTAGAGGACAACTCCCATCTGATTCTTCAATGATTTGTCACTTACTCATCTTGATTTGCACAATTCTTTTGTTGAATATCAATCCAAAATACCTGAAACAATTTCTTAACCAATTCTATACATTTTATTATTATCAAAACATAAGTGGAATTAATTTGTCAACCACCATTGGTCCAACAGAACCATCGATGATGGTTTCTCACTGAGTTCGCAAAACTCACCCAATCTATTTTTCAGGTCCTGAAGAATACCCCGGTTGACACGGGAGTATGTCTACTGTAGGCAAGTAAAGGATAGAGGTCGGGATCGTCCGTATGCGCATTAGCGTCTTATCAAATTATGTTCGCAATCTTTGTATAACAATGCTTTGTATTTCTCTGAGCCCATTGTGGTTTTAATGTTTTACTCATTGGTGATTGTAAATTATTCTTGGATGACTGTAATAACTGAAACTGGTTTATTATGAACATGGGTTTTAGTTACTTACTGTTTTTGTCGCGCTAACATGGAATCAATGGCTTCAAGAAAAAAAAATGTATACTGGGTTTTAATCGACTGATGTAGTACGCCACCCTCGCGGGGCATGCATTCGGATATCACCAACGATATCGAGTTCGGGTCACTCAGAGTGGGTGTTACATTTAGGTGGTATCGAGCCCGAAGATACGTAATGTGTCTGGGCACAGTCTGAAACATAGGGTGCATGCATTTGAGTCGTGTCATTGCAGACCGTGGCAACTGATCCCTAGTTTGAGTCGCACGGGTAGAAATCCTACGTGTGCATACGTGTCAAGTGATTAAGTGAGAGAAAAAGTGAGACAGTGTTAGAGGGTGAACCCCTGGAAGTGTATAAGCAATTAGGAAAGGAAAAAGGAAAAATGGATAAGGAGATTGATATTGTACTGTGGTTAGAATGACTGTGTTGGCCTAGACTGATTAAGGAAATGATTGATATCAAACTGAGTCCCCTGATTAAAGTGGCATGGCGACAGAAACGAGTATGTCTAGAACTTGGAGGGGTCCACTGGAGATATGAGAAACATACTAGTTAGAGTAGGCATGGGTGTAATTACATGCTGAGGTAATTAGAGTTCTGACTTGTATCTATGACGAAATGGGAACTGGAAATGAACGAAGAATATATGGTTCGAACAGGCAGATATGGATTCACTGCATTTGTGTTCAATATCAGTAGATATCATAGGTAGATAAGGATAGCGGGATTGTGAGAGGCTCAATATTGTACCGTACCGGTCTACCTAGAACTGAAAGAATTGAAAGAGCAAAGTACCTAGTGCCTAGTCGAGTAAGAAAAAGTAGAAGATAAAAGTGTACAAATAAACTTAAATGAACTCGTGAAACGGGAATGATCTTGAACGCATAAGCGTGAGACTGAAATGGTTATATGAATATTGTGCTAAGAGTTTGGAAACTAGTATCAAAGGATGGTAAGGGAAAAAGACAGACTGACAATTTTCTACTGATTGTGTATCGGGAAATTCTAGAATTGGTTGAAAAGATGTATATAGACACAGAAATGGTAACTGGATGGGTGAATAGATAGAGATACAATGGAGTTGTATCAACGATTTTGTCGTGTTTTGGGGACTGTGAATGCCCTATTATAGATTGTTTGAGGATATTAAAGAAATACGAAGCAATAAGAAGATGACATTGTATAAGCCAAGTGGACATGACCTTAAAAGGTTAAGTTGACACATGAATGCTATGGGAATGAAACTAGGGAAATGAAAAGAAAAAAATGAAACAATGATAGTGATATGAAAAGAGTTGTCACATTTAAGTCGATTTACCGTTGGGAGTACCTATTGGACAGTAAAGTTGATCATGATTAATAAAATGTATGTGAAAGATACATGGAAATCATGGAGGAGATGATCAGTGAATGATTAAATACGTGCTTCTATGAGTGGCTATAAGTGTAAAGTTTATATTATGTTAAAGTAAGACATAAGAGGACTGAATGTACCTTTATGAGAGGAAATGAGAAATGATTATGGCATCAGTTATTTATTTGAGAATTAGCATAAACGGAAAGAAGTCTTATGGAAGTCTGAATTGTATGGGTTATTAATTGGTTTCCGGATAAAATGTTGAGGTATAGATTACTGAATAAGTGTGAAAGAAAGTGTTTATGTGACTGTCACAAGGAACCTTAGTGTAAGGAATGTTCTGATCTTTTAAATTATGGCATAAAATTGTTCTGATTGAGATATTACGTATAGTGAAGGATGATTAAAAAGTAATTAGGGATAATAATTAGTTGATGAGACTTTCGTGAACAGTATAAAGATGGTAACAAGACTAATGGTCAAACGGAAAGAAGTATGGACAAAATTAAAAGTGAAATTGAGTCATATCTCATACTACTAAAGTTATCTGTATTGTGTGTATGGAAATGTAAAGTATCCAATAACATGAGTGGAATTTTAATTTGAGATGATCCTATTGCAATGTGAAGTGAAATACTTAAATGAAGTGGAATTTATGGAAGTCCAAGTACGGATGACTAGGTATTGGCATATGTTGATGTGAATGACAGGAAATCAATTGAAAAGACAAAATGAGTAGAGACAAAAAGTCCTAAAGGAAAGCTGACAATGACGTGATGTAGTGATACCTTCATAAAGGGATTGCAAATAGACCATTTATGGATTCAATGAGAAAGTTGAATGATGTATGGTAAAGTCAATGGGACCCTAATAGGGAATTATGCGAGGTAAGCAAATGGTAGTGACTATGATTATAGACCGAATGTGCTTGAAAGTGTTGAACAGTGAAAAGTAAAAAGAACTTTATGAATAATTGAGGAATTTGATACTGATGATAAGCATATCCTTGGAGAGTGGGCAGTGTGTGATGAAATGAGACAATATGTTAAAACGGTATAAGATAAATTGAATTGATTTTGATAAATGGTATTGGTTCTATGATCGAAATTGTTTAAAGCCTTGGAGATCTTAGATTCCTATAAGGATACCTTGGGTTCATTCGAGGAAAAAGACGAGCATAATGACTACTATACCGACAATTCTGAAATGAACAGACAATTCTGCCTACTAAATTCAAATAGTGAATAGATAATGTTGCAATGAACAGATTACAGATATTGGGATTTCCAATGAATGTCAGGTAGGTTATGGCTAATTGTGAAGTATTTCTGGAAACTTGAGATACTGGATAAAGGTAAGGAATGGTTAAGAGTGCTGGAGTTAAAGTGGTGAGTCCTATAAGGAGTCTGAATATGCGAGTGAAATCGGAAAAAAAAACAATATTGAATGATTCAAAGAAAAAGTAAGGGTACCCGATAAAAAGTGCTAGAACAAGAAAGTGAACAGTTAAAGCTAGACATTCTAGTAAGCATATGCGAAAAGTGAATAACTATGGGTATTGAATGAAGTGATTATAAGTTCAAGTTATTATAGGTTGAATGTTCCATAGAAAAAGTGCTTAAGTGTTTTGGACTTCATAGGATTATGACCTTGTTATATAGTTTTGACTGAATAACTTTAGGGCTATTGGTGATCATAAAAAGGAATTGTACACGCTTATATTACACAGAAAAGTGCCTAACAAGAGTCAAATACCAAAATTGAGTCGAGATACTTGTGATGAGTGAAACAAAAGAAAGTGACTTAGGAAAACTGCATGGGTTAGCTGAAGTGGATCAGGATTGGACAAATGAAATAGAATGAAATGCTTATAGAACAATGAAGTGTCAAAAGAAAACTGAATCTGGATTAAGAGTCAATGAAATATGAAGGATAAATGCATCAGGTGGATACCACCGGTTATAATGAAATTATTGTATTGTACGTATCACCTTAAAAAGGTGTACTCATAATAGAAGTGGCAAAGAGAGTATCAAAGGACCAGGATTAGTCTGTATGTTACTGGAGAAAAAGGTATTGGATTGAGAAAATATGATAAGTGAATAGGTTCAGAAAAAAATGAACTGAGTCATAGCATCGGAACTTAAGGTAGTGGCTATTCTGAAAATGGTAAGTGAGATAGTTAAGACAATGAAATCGCCAACTGACAGCATTGTTGAGTCCGTCTACTGTGATGAGTGATAACGAGTTGGCCAAATAAGTGACGGAACAACTGACTGAATGTGGTTACTGTGACCTTTCGGAAAATGAATCATTGAGTGGAAAAGTGTATGGAACATGTAGGGACATTTCAGACTGTCATAGTGAACTGTTGATTGAGAATTTCGAGGAAGAAATTTTTTATAAGAAGGGGGGAATTGTAACATCCCACCCCTGACAGGAAGGGTTAAATAGTAAATTTGTCATAGGATGGGATTGATAGGGATTTATTAGTATTGTTCATGCATACCGGTACTAGTGAACAGTGAAATCTGTGCACATGAAATAACTGTACATGCATACATGACATTCCCGGTTTTCGTGCCCAATGTAATTTTATTGTGATTAACGTGGTTATTGGGTTTGAAAAATTATTCTGAGTGCGCCATTGAGTGTTTTATATTTTAAGGGATTTTTAGAAATTTTTCTGAAATTTTCAGGAGAAAATTTCCGGACCGGAAAAAAATCACCAAGTGGCGAACCGGTCGATTTTCGGTAGCGAAAATTGCTACCCAATGGCACTGTCATATTGGGTATATTATTTTGGAATTGAAATTAGGGTCATTGGACTAGAATGGGTCAAATTGTAGTAGGATTTCTAAATCCTATCCATCATTTTGTTTTATTTCTATTTTGTCTTTTCCCATTCTTTTTTGACAAGTGTCTTAATGACAACTCACCAACACATGAGAGGCATGTGTGGTTCTCGGTGTTTCTAGTAGAAGGAGTAAAAAAATGACTTAAATGGTTTTGTTTCACCCACTCATCCGAAAATCCTCATTCTTTCATCTTCATTGATTTCTTTCTTCTTCTTTAAGTTACTTCCTTCAACCTTAAGAGCTTCTTCTTGCTACTTGCTTCTTCTTTATGCACACCCAAGACCAAGCTTAAGCCTTGAGTGGATGATGATGTTGTGGGTGGAAAGTGAGAATTAGAAAGTAAAGTAATTGGAGAAGTTGGGATTGAGGTTGGAAAGGCTTATTTAGGTAAGGTTTATGTTAAGCTTTCATTATGTATTTCATGAATCATGGTTGCTTGAGGCATTCAATGGGAATTTTGGTGTAATTATTATGCTTATTGATGCATTAAATTGATGATAATTATTGTTTGAATTAATGGGTATAAGATTAGGGTTAGTTATGAATTGAAAGTAGGATGAGTGATGAATGGTTTTAGCTTGATTGTAATTGCATTTGGATGATGAATTGTGCATAGGAATTGAGGAATTAATGCTACCAACTTTTGTGTAAGTATACAAATAAATGTTGTGTTGAGTTTGTGGCTGAGTTGGAGGTGTAAATGAAGGTATTTTAATGTAGGTAAAGTGATAGAATGGAAGAGGATGAGATATAGATGAAATCTGGAAATTTTGGTGTTTAACCTAGTGAAATGTTTTGATCATAACTAATTGTGTAGGTGAGAAAATGAGGTGAAGTTTGTGCCCAATTAAACTTTGGGATGTTGGCTACATTTTTGTGTGAAATAGGTGTTGTCCAATTTTAACTTTAAAAGGTTGCAATATGGCTTGGAAAGTTACTGCTATTGACTGGAATGAATAGTACCCGAAACCATAACCTAGAGTTTTGCTAATTTTTTTTAAATTAATTGATAAGGAATTAGGACAAATGGACTAAATAAAAGTTAAAGCCTATTAAGTTAGCTTTCCAATGCCACTGATTTTTCAATTTTTCGATATGTATATTAGGAGTTATGGACTGATGATTGTTGGCTGTTTTTATGCATTGAATGAAACCTAGCTGGAATGTCAAATTTGGTGTACATTCAGATTAGGAGGAGTTTTAGTAATTTTTGTGCATTGAATTGGTGTTGAAAATCTACTGAAGAATTTTAGATGACACATTCATCTTTAAAATGGTGTATGGCATATAATTTCTGGAAATCAGATGTGGGAGTTATGGATTTTCACAATGTGAACCTACATTGTGATGTTAATTGCTGATTAGGTCAGAAACTTGCATAACAGATTTGACACTGTTAGAGGCTGAATTGGAGTCTGGTTATTCATGAAGAATTGAAGTTTGAGATTTTATCTTTTCAGGGATATAAATTGGTGAGTTGTTTGACTTGTATACAGGGAGATATGATTGATATAAAGTTACTGCTCAAATTGAGTGATTTCAGGGACAGCAACCTTGAGTGAATTATTTGACCTAGTTAGCAAGGGAATTGAAATTTGGGTTGTTTCATGAAAGTTGTAGATCACATTGTGATCTTACTGAGCACATTTATTGTGTAATTTTTTGACTAAGGAAATGGGAAGTTATTGAATTTACAAAATACTGCACTGGGTAGGAACTCTACTGCACTGGTTAGGAACTCATTGACTGGACAGAAACTTTGATTGTATTTTTAACACCCTTAGAGGTGAATTTGGCTTTTGGGTTCTTCATGAACATTGTAGATCTTTCTTTTCTTTATGAAATAGACATTAATTTTACCCAATTTGGAGTTCGGAGTAAGGAGTTATGACCTATGAAAGTTGCTATGTCGGAGAACATTTTGCAGATCTGTCATGGGAGTAGTGTAAGTCGACTTGTACTGACCTTTTTCCATTCTTTTGTTTATAACTTGTCCGTCCGGCGTCCGATTGACCTGATTCTTGAGACATCGGATTTATGACTTATTGAATTTCATTTTCTGAGATATTGGGAATTATTGGACGGAAAATTGACGTGGGTCCGGTTTATTATTTTCTGGTCACTGTTTTATTTTATGGGACCTATAGAGGCCAGAATTGAGCGCCGTCAGCGCCATTGGATTTCTTATTTTTGAAACGGATTTTTTTGTGGAAAAAGATGAGATTAGGGTCGGGAATATCATGATCATGCATTGTGCTCCTTCTAAGTGTTACATATGCATTCTGAAATAGTTCTGATTGAACAATTGATAATGTTTATATACTGTCACTGTTATAGAGTCACACTTGGAGCGTCGGTCCACCGACGTCACTGAGACGGCCAGACTTTGGATCGAAAATACAGGTGAGTAACCTAGTTGGTTTCTCAAATTCCTGAATGTCTAAATGCCTATGTGAATTACTTCACGAGGTGATTTACATAGATTCTTCAAACATATTGGATGGAATTACATGCTTTTCTTGTCTTGAATGGAACTACTTGCAAAGGTGAATTGTATAGTTCTTGAATGTATAGGATTAAGTTGCATATTTTCTTGTATTGGATTGGACTCTGATGGCCGGAAGCTGCAATATCGAGCTTTTATAGCCATATCACTAGATTCTTGAGTCTTGCCATCTTTGGGCTTTTATAGCCATACTCATCGTAAACCCTTGAGTCTTGCATTACATGCATAAATGCATGAACAGATAATGGACGTTGTGACCCAAGTTGCGATTATTCTTGGCCGAGCCTCGAGTCAGGGGATTTATCCACGAATCTTTGTCTTGGCAGACCTCGAGCACGAAGGAGAAATCACAGCGTCTCCACTTGAATCTTGTTGAGCACTTGGGCACAACACTGAATAATTGGAAAGAGTCACATATGCATTGCATTCACATGAATGATTATTTTGTGAAAATTACTGATTACGTGATGGCATGATTCTGTAAAGCTGTTACATGTTACGCAAATTATTATTTAATCTTTGTAAATTGTTATATTATGCTAATTGAATACTACTGTATTATGTAGTACGTCATGTGCGTAATGCATGATTTGAGTGAACCATCGATGATGGTTTCTCACTGAGTTCGCAAAACTCACCTAAAATTTGCATCTATTTTTCAGGTCCTGAAGAATACCCCGGTTGACACAGGAGTATGTCTACTGTAGGCAAGTAAAGGATAGAGGTCGGGATCAGTCCGTATGCGCATTAGTGTCTTATCAAATTGTGTTCCGCAATCAACGTATAACAATGCTTTGTATTTCTCTGAGCCCATTGTGGTTTTAATGTTTTACTCATTGACTGATTGTAAATTATTCTTGGATGACTGTAATAACTGAAACTGGTTTATTATGAACATGGGTTTTAGTTACTTACTGTTTTTGCCGCGCTAACATAGAATTAATGGCTTCAAGAAAAAAAATGTATACTGGGTTTTAATCGACTGATGTAGTACGCCACCCTCGCGGGGCACGGACTCGGATATCACCAACGATATCGGGTTCGGGTCACTCGGGAGTGGGATGTTACAGATATTGCTGGAACTTCCAGGCAGTAGCTCGGAAGTGCAGGTGAGTAACCTAGTTGGTTCCTGAATTTTGATTGTTGAATGCTCTGTAAACTGTCTGTGAATGTGAATTGTATGATTATGTAAATGATTAAGATCGATATGTCTGCTTTTGATAAATTGAATTCGACTGCCATGTGATTTTGAAGAATTGTGATAAATGGGTTTTAATGGCAATGTGACGATGAATTATTAGGCATTTTGCATTTCATACACAAATGCATGAACAGATAATGATAGTTGTGACCTGAGTCGCCATTGTACTGAAAAGAGCCTTGAGCTCGAACACTGACACTGAAACGAGCCTCGAACTCGAAGGGAGTTAGTGCATACCCAGAGGGCTCTCCTACTCCCTAGACGCGTCTACTGAATACTGTTCACTATTTAAGCGCTCGGTCACAACACTGTAATAAAATGGGAAAGAGTCGCATATGCATTGCATACTCATTGTGATGGATTAAATTCAGTGAATAGGAAATAGGCAAGAGTGCATGATATAATTGTGATAACTGATTTACGAAATTTCTGAGCTCTGTGATTGCATGAGAATCTGTAAATTGCTTTATAGTTTTCTGAATGTGTTATTGTGATAGGTTGTACGCTAATTGCGTAATGCATGAATTGAGTGAACCATTGATGATGGTTTCTCATTGAGTTCGCAAACTCACCCAACATTGCAACTATTTTTTAGGATTGAAGAGTACCTCGTTAGACAAATGGGAGTATGCCTACTGCATGCAAGTCAAAGTTTGGGGTCGGGATCAATTCACGTCTGCATTTATATCATTCTGTTATTATGTAAATGGTATTTCTGCAATTTCTGCAGAATAATACTGTTATTGCTGAGAGCCCCAATTTGCTAAACGTTGTAATTGTAATGTGATTACTGGAATTGTGTTGTGATCGGAACTGTTTTCGAATTAAAGCAGGCCTAAATTGTTTACTGATTTCCGCACACGCGATTGGTTTAAAAAAATGTCTTACTGAGTTTTTGAACTGTATTTGACTGCTCTAGCATGCCACCCTCGTGAGGCACGGGCTCGGATATCACCCTCGATGTCGAGTTCAGGTCTTACGGGAGTGGGATGCTACAATTAATTTGTTTGATTCCATGTGACATGGGAGTCAATAAAGGTAAATGAGTCCCCAGTGTCTGGATTCCTAAGAAGGGTCTTAGTATGTTCAAACGCACCAATAGAAACAGTGATACTTCTTCCACCAAGTGTAGGCTTTTGAACACCTTCTTGCAATAGCTTTGAATCTATAGCTATACTTGTAGAAGAAACAGTGAACGAGTTACTGCTCTTAGTATGGAAGACTAATTCTCCAGATGAACTACTAATAGGAACATATTTACCTAAAACATAATCAGTTAAGAAATTTTGAAACTGTGATATTAGAAAACCGTTAAACCAACAAAAATTGGATAAAAATGCATACGTGATTGTCCAGACGAGGTTTGAGGAATTGACAAATTTTCGACAAGAAACGATCTCACTAATCCTTTATAGGTCGTTGTGACATCGCTCTCACCTCTATCGGCATACATGTCCTCTTCGAGTTTAAAGGAAGCTTAAACATGTAGGATAGACAATCAAATGAGAATATGTATAATAACTTCAACAAAGGAAATGAGATGTACATAATAAGGAAAGAGACGTTGTATAGATCTACTAAACACCTTCAAGTAACAGATCGGCCATGGAAGGCAAACTATTCTTAGTGTATGATGTGGTGATATTTCCTGCAGTTTCGATTCCTTGGGTTGGGACAATTTTGTCACATTCCTCCCAACGGAAGGAATTACTACCATCTGGAACCAGTTGCCATGTTGACATTCCTTGAATAAAAATTTCAATGAAAGACTTTACATAATATATTGAAATGCAAATGATGCTATTTTTTCATTAAAATATTCAATTACAAACACATATTAATCACTATCAAAACTTAATTGTAAATTACAATCATCTTCTTCTTCGAAAGAATAAGAATCAAACTCCGACTCCTCTTCAGATCTCTGACCCTCGTCATCCTCCCTAGAAGAAATATCGACATATTTGTTAGATGGATCGTTTAGAGGTTTATTATCGTTATACGAGACAGATGCATTGATAAAAGTGACATCTTCCTGAAATGCCTCACTTTTAGGACTATGCTCTCCTTTTCCATGTGATTCAAAAACACCTCTAGGTTTTACTTTGCAAACCGCCAACCAATCTGTCTTATCTCGTTGTAAGCTTGGAAAAGGGACATAACAAACCTGTTTTGCTTGTATAGCCAAGACGAAAGGTTCAAATTGTCTCAATCTTCTTCGGTAGTTGATTTCAACTAGATTGTATCGACTATGCACTTTTGTTCTAACATTTGGTGTCGGGTCATACTAGTTACATTTTAAATATCACACATCGCTTCACTGGTAAAGCAGGGTACTCAACTTCTAGTATTTCAATAATTTTACCATAGTAATCCATCAAATCTCCTTGTATTGAAACACCATTATTTATTATTGACATGCTATGTTCATGAGATTCTGTATGATATTTGTATCCATTCATGAAATACACCAGATATGATTTAACAATTCACAGAGGTCCCTTCGCAAGATCACAAATGAACTTGTTATCTATTGGATTTTCTAAGGCCTACATAAATTAATTTATCATAGCAAAGAATATAATTTTATGAGAACACTTAAATATGGTTATGAACTATAATTAAGAATATTTGTAAGTGAAAACTTACAAATCTCTCGAACCATAGAGGAAAGTGTTTTCTAACTTCTTTATTTATATCATCCTGTGTGATGCTCGGTATTATCTCGCGTAACAATGTCTCATATAATCTAAATACATAATGACAATTTTTAGTAATGAGCAACACTCAATTTTAAATGAAGAAATAATCATGTTGAACTTATTGAACAAAAGGAAGAACCTCTTCACAATTCAATAAAATGTAACCATGTGCAGCCTCAATTTTTTCCTCTGTTAACATTCTTCTTATCGCATGTCCATATGTTCGTCCATAATATATAAAAATGGACAAGTTTCCATTAGCACCACTCGTTCCTCCCCCATCGTCATTACGAGGAACTTTTCTTACTCTTGTGTGGACATGTGGCTCAAAATAATGTCTACAAAACGTACTAACTTCCTCCACTAAATAAGCATTACATATGGAACCTTCAACTCTGGCTTTATTTTTTATATTTTTTTCAAGTGATGCAAATAACTATATTGGAGAAAATGGTTATTACAATTTAGTAGATAAAGCATGTAAAAATGGTTATTGCAATAATATTTGTTGAGTTACCTCTCAAATGGATATATCCATCCATATTGAACTGGACCGGCTAGTTTTGTTTGGTGTGCTAAATGCACAGGTAGATGCTCCTTACAGTCAAAGAAGCTTGAAGGAAAAATCCCTTCTAACTTACACAAAATAATTAAAATTTCATTTTTCTAGCTTTTCCATTTCATCCAACTTGATTTCAGTTGATGTTAAGCTTTTGAAAAACAAGCTTAACTCTGTTATAGCTTCCCATACCTTAGCAGATAGCAACTCCCGAAACGCAATTGGGATTAACCTTTGCATAAATATATGACAATCATGACTTTTCATCACAAATAATTTATACTTCCTAAGATCCACACAACTACCCAAGTTTAAAATATAACCATCAAGAAACTTTAAACTTTTCAACCATTCACAGAAAAGCTCCTTTTGTTTCTTGTCCAAAGTGTAACATGCTTTTGGATATTTACCAGTGTGTAAATCTTTATGTAACTCATTTGTTCTACAAAAAAGTTGCAAATCAACTCTAGATTTTGCATTGTCTTTTGTTCTCCCTTCAATGTTCATAATGGTATTGAACAAGTTGTCAAAAATGTTTTTCTCAATGTGCATCACATCTAGATTATGACGTATCAAATTCGTTTTTCAATATGGCAAATTCTAAAATATGCTTCATTTTCGCCAACCAAAGTTTTGACTAATGCTTGTATATACTTCATCGGCTTCTAATTCTGTTACTTACAGCAAGCCTAGTTCCTCAATCTCTTGCAAAATCTCATCACTCTCTTCACCAACTTTTAGAGGAGGAGGAGGTGTGTTGACCATTATATTTTTAATGAACTTATGTTTATTGCGCCTAAACGGATGATCTGAAGGAAGAAATTTTCTGTGATTGTCAAACCAACATATTTTTCCTCCGTTTGAAAGATAAAACACATCAGAATCATTGCCACAATAAGGACAAGACAATTTTCTAGCTGTGCTCCATCCAGATAACATGGCAAAAGCTAGAAAGTCACTAATGGTCCACATCAAAGCTGCTCTCAACACAAAATTTTGTTTCAAGGAGACATCATATGTTTGAATACCATATTCCCAAAGCTGCTGCAATTCAGATATCAATGGTTGTAAGAAAACATCTATTTTTTGTTTCGGATTTGTTGGCCCTAGTATAATCATTGTCAAGAACATATATGCCTCTTTCATACACATCTAAAGAGGCAAATTATAAGGAGTAATTATAATTGGCCATGAAGAATATTGATGCCCGGATTGACCAAAAGGTTGGAATCCATCCGTCGACAATGCCAACTGAACATTTCGACTTTCAACTGCAAAATCAAGATGGGTGTCATTGAAATGTTTCCATGCCAGTGCATTTGATGGATGGCTCATTACTCCATCTTCCTGTTTGTGTTCAACATGTCATCTCATGTGAGATGTAGTAATATCATAAGCATAAAGTCTCTGAAGTCTCAGAGTTAGTGGGAAATAATGCATCCGCTTTCATGGAGCTAATTTCTGTTTCATAGAACGCTTTCTTGGCTTAAACCTAGGTTGAACACAAAATTTGCACTCTTCTAAGTTCACATCATCTCCCCAATATAACATATATCCCAACCAACAACAATCAATCTTTTTCATAAGCAAACCAAGACCCCTAATAAGTTTCTTCATATTGTAAAAACTATCAACCATTGTATGATCAGCAGGCAATGATTCATTATACCGCTCTAGAATTTTATCAAAACTACGATCCGAAATATGGCCTTCACTCTTTATGTTCAATATTCGAGCAATTGAAGACAATTGGGTCATTGTCTCACAATTTAGCCACAATTCTCAGTCAGCCGACTGTAGTAAGTCAAAAAAAGATTTTGTTTGGGGGTTAGGTTCTTCTTCAACATTTTCCCTATTTGCCTCAAATGTATAACCGACCTCATCGTAAACTATTTGCCTGTACGAGTTTTTAGTTTCATTAACATAATTATTCTAAATCCAACCTCCCCGTCATACTCATTTAAGTTGACAAACGATTGTGTTTCATTTCTCCTTGAGGTGCCAGAAATCAACAGTTCCCCATGTCGTGTCCACTCAAAATAATTGGGGACAAACCCTTTTCTCAACAAATGTAAATTAACTTCATCAATAGTAAGGAAGCATTTATGTTTGCACTTTTTACATAGACATCTGATCTTTGACCCATCCATATATGCAGGTTGCGAAGATGCATAATGAATAAACGCATCAACTCCCTCAACAAATTCAAGATTAATGAAACCATCAGGGGTTAATCTTCTATACATCCAAGATCTATCCCGAAAACTCATATCTAGAGAACTTTTTTTTTTAAATTAGTGAATCCAAAGTTAGTCTGCTATGTTAGCCACATATAACAAAATATGTCAGATAAGACTTGTGATTAAACATCAGGTGTTCTCGTTTTGAATCCTAGCTAGGCTCCTAGTATATTTAAACTGAATATCCAACATATATGTTTGTAATCATATATGTCATAAGATAATGATTGATCACAATTTGATATTTAATGGATATTAAATATCAAACAATTGCTAAATAAGTATTAATAAAAATATGAATATTTTTATGAATACCTATTTTAATCAATTTGTTGAACATATCCAATTTTACAAAAACATGCCTTGCAAAAATGTGCACATAACAAGTAAAGAAAACCTCATCATTTAAAAGAGCATCAATCAAATTATGGATTCACATAATTAAGGTAATTGGAACAATAACATAAGTTAACCTTGTCATGTATAAATTAATACATAACCGAAGTTTATACTACAAACAAGTTTCACATCGTGCAAGCCATATCAATAAAAGATTCAAAAAGTTCAGATGGGAAGTTCATACCGCAAACAAATAAATCAAGAGAACAAAATTGTAGCAAAAACATAATCACTGACCTCAATCAAAACGCAGAAAGATGTTCCTGAAGTACATGAAGGTAGATGATGATGATGATAGAGCTAGAATGAAAACCAACAACAAAATCTTTTATAGTTTAATTAGAAAGCGGGATATATGAAAACAATTGCCATGAAATATTATACTCAATGAAGGTCATTAACTATACTTAAATAATTCAACAATCAGGTGTTATCCTCAATAATTTGCATAATTCTAAGTCTCCTCTATAATAAGATCATAAGTTAAAACTAAGGAGCTCTTGTTTTAATTACAAAATTATATTTTACGAGGATCTTATTGAAATTTCGGCAGCATTTTCCCTATAAAATGGACATCGCCCTTTTGAAATAAGGGTCCCCCTGTAATAAAAATACACTTCTATATCAACCAATAACCACAACACAAATTAGGTCTCCATACTATATGTATATTGTCAATTCAGTCAATGATGTAGGGACGTTAATGTCGGGTTATTTTTGCCATAATAAAAGTTTAGGTATTTAATCGCAAATTTAATTAACACTTAAATCAATAAGAGTTATAGTGTTGCCTCCACACCAACAAAAGATCCACAGGCACAATGACATAAGTGTGATAACACTGAATACAAAATTAGAATTTCTTGCAATCATAGTTATTCCAATAAGGATATTGCATCAACAATGAGAACATTGGGAATTTTCTACTTGTAATGTTGCCAACCGATGACTGTTTCACTAGCCATTAGTGATGGTTAGCGAAACAATCATATATCTAGCTCAATGGCTCTCCACCATTTTTAGTTTAAAGATAAAAAATGTCCCATTCATATATCTAGGAAATTCTATTCATATATCTAGGAATTTCTATCTCAACCAAAAGGCTAACATATGGTGATTTTTAAGCTTTGTTTGATATGTTTCATAAGAGAGTTAGTCACTAGTGTAATAAAAACTCGACTTATGCAAGGGGGATATAATTCATCAAATCTATAATAAACAATCTACATATCTAATGGATCTTGCATATGGTACTATCGAAGAACCTCATAACGATATTTGAGAGAATGATGAGAAACTTTCTATGTACTGAGGATGCTTATAAAAAACCTTATGCCAAAGTCATTAGAATAATATTAGAGTGTCTAGAATAAGAAGGAAGACTAGGTGTATGGCCAATACAAATCAATAATAAAGTGTTTGAGACTCCTCATAAATAAGCAAACTATTTGGGTGCGATGAGTTCACTAACAATACTTAGAGAGTCAATGCCTATAGGAAATCAAGTTAAGGTTTGACTCTTTTTGGACCATGACGTCAATATTCAAGCTAAGGGAAAAGCGAAAAATTAAACATAAAATCAACAATGGATGAATCATATGACTTTAGTTTGATAATTAAAGTGCAAAATGTCCTTTGTACCTATTCCCTAAAGCATTTCACTTAAGGCATATGTTAAACCTTGAAGCTAAACTCAAAGAACTTATATGACACAATGAATGACATATCCTTTATCTTATAGCTTTCAATCTGAAATAGGCTAAGCACTTTAAATAGAATAAGAGGTTTTTAAAGCACAAATCTAATATACAAGCTATATAATATAAAGCATGACTAAATATATCACATATTCTTTAGGTGTAACTGCGCTAAAGGATATTTAGCTACAAATTAGCCATTAGTGATGGTAAGATCCTTATTTGAAATGATTTACTATTTGCCTATAATAGTCAATAAAATCTTACTTCTATCATGTGTCTAATTAGTCTTAGATTTAATATTAATTTTGACAATGTGGAAAGGATAATTTTCTAGGAATGGATTATTATAGTCATAGTTTTATGGTAATAGATGTTTATTAAACAAGTGAAGATAGTCTTTATTTAATTACATTTTCTAATACTTGTAATATCGATACTGGTTTATGATATACTAAAGTTGATCGTATTAAATAAGATCAAATAAATTAAATAGTAAAATATGATTTTTTTGTAACACCTATAAAGTAAAATTATCTACTTTCGAAGAATATGTACTTGATGAAATGGTACAAAAATTATTTAGTATCAAAAAAGAGCTTTTACTAAAGGATCTGGCTTCCCCAAGAATTATCAATGGGTCAGAACTTCCAATGCATGCAAAAGTAGCTGATCTTATCCATGACAATGTTTGGGATTGGCAAGGAGCTACAATTGAGGCCATTCGCATTCTAGAGGTTAACTTATCAACCTGATGAGTCTCAACCGGATAGGTTAGAATGGATGCCTAGCACCACAAAAGCTTACACTAATACATTATCTTACACCCTGATGAGACCTCCTTGTCCAAGATTACCTTAGTATAAATTGGTGTGGCAAAAAGGTATATCCCCAAGGTATGCTTTTATCTTGTGGTTAGCTTTTCTTAATAATCTACAAACAAGAGATCGGCTACTTTATACTTTTATTCCTAACCATTGTTCACTCTGCTCTTCGAACAATGAATCCATTAGCCACCTCTTCTTTGAATGCTCCTTTTCGAATTTAGTTTGGCAACACTGCCTTAGCCACTGTCAACTGAACATACCAAATCTGCCAAATCTCCAATCTATCCAACAGTGGTTCAACCAAAGCCAAAACCTAAACCTAAACACTTTCTCTATCCTGATTGTTGTTGTTGTTTTATTAACTTATGGTCTGAGAGAAACCTCAGAATCTTCAAAGACAAAGCCATAGAAGTGGGGAGCATCAACTCCAAAGTGATCTTCCAAGTAATGGAGCAGTTCTGCATAAACATTGAAAGTAGGTAAATTGAGTTTTCTGTTTTCTAGTTTCTAGTTTCTTTTTTTCTGTTTGCAGGTATTAGTTGACATGATCTTTTATGAGCCCTCTCCCTCGTCAAAAATCAATACGAGGATCCTAACCTGAAGGAAGGGATGAAAACCAGATGATAAGCACAGAAATTATCAGACTTTAGTGGCCTCAGTCGATTTTGGGCTGTCATTGAGTCTGTGATGTTTTAATGTTTGGTTGTGTTGGCTATTGGAAGTTGTTGTGGGTATACTGGGTCTTACGAGATTGAGATTGAAATTATAGATGAGTAAGATTACTTGAAGGAGGTTAGAATAGCCTATGATGGATTGTTAGGTGAATATGACTTAGGTTATTCAGTACTGTGTGGCTTTTGGTAGCTAAGGATTGTATTTAGGTCCCCTCAGATTTGTACATAACCTTATATATTTTTATAAAAATTTCTACTGATTTACCAAAAAAATTAATTTATTAAGATATATATGGCGAAATGAATGTGAGCGTAAGATACGAAGGTACTTACTTATCACCTTTATCAATAACTATACTCGACATAGCTATACCTATTTGATTTTTCATAAATTCATAGCATTATATTATTTTCAACAATATTTAAGCGTAGTTCATAATTGGTTAAATAAGAAGATAAAGGCTTTAAAACCTTATAGAGGATAAAAGTATCTACTTGATCAATTTAAGATGTCAAGTGATAAAAAAGAATAAATAGATAATTGACTATTCTATAAACTCATCACTAAAATGGTCTTGCAAAGAAGAGAAACAAAATTATGCTTGGAATAGTTAGGTATAAATATTAAGGCAAAAAATTACCTATCATTGATTAAGATGATGCATTATCGATGATCAAATATGTACTTAACCATGTACCTATTAAATCAATTACTAAAACATTATATGAGTTTTGATAAGAGACCTAATTTACAAATTATTCGAGATATGCTATCTATATTCACAATCCATCACATAAGTAAAAATATTAGGTCATAGAGAAAAGGAGTATTTTTAAAAGATATCTCGAACATTCTAAAAGGTATGATTAAAGATGAATGAGATAACAAAGGAGTACTTAATTTGAGTAACCGGATATCACATTCGAGAAAATAATATTTTAGAATAAGAAAATTTAGGACAAAGCTTATTCTTATATAAGATGATGATTTAAGTAAGTATATTTTCAAAGAGTCAATAATAAACATTAAACTTTATCGTTATATATGCAAACTTTTTTATAATTACTAGCAGTAATTAGTTTATGAAGTCAATAAATAAATTAGTTATCACCCACATTTATGATGGAGAATAAGAATCAAGTTGCATATATTTTTAGGTTAAAATCACCAAAATTATTCAAGAAAATCATTGTCGCTTTTACAAGTTTTATATAAAAACTTGAACAATTTTATATGTAATATTGTAAATAGTTTTTATTATGTATATTGTTAAAGTTAAGGGCCAAAGAAATAGCCCGTATCCTCAGGCGCCACAAGAAGAGGAAGAGATAAAGAAAATTCTTGTTTTGTTGCAATCAATAGTTACAATATATTGTGTATAAATAAGTGTATCAAAAAGTAATAATAGGAGCCACAAAAGTGAACATAAAACAAGACACATACATATCAAGAATAATTATATCAAGGACATAGTACTTCAAATAAAAATGAATATGGAGTATATTAATACAAGATAATTGATTGTAAATTTGACAATCAAGCCAATTCCTAGATATGTATTTTCTATTCATGTTAGTTCATCAATTTTATGTAGGATTTAAAATTTAATATTGTATCATTTTCTCCACGTGAGCGTTCATAATGCTTGTTATCAATGAGGATTACATAGGATTTAAATATGTGAATAATTGACTTTTTCTAAGTTTCATTTCTAGAATGATTTTGGAATGTGTATTTAACAATCAATTCTAGATAAAATATTTTGTTAGATGGATATAAGAAATCTTCCTACATAGGTGATCAACTTTGTTACTTTATACGAATGAAAGCGAGACAAGTTTTAAATAATTTATCTTGGTAATAAATTAGAGCTCAAGGCTGAAAATATTAATGTTGATGTAAAGTATATTAAAGGGTAAAAGAGGTGAGTAATATGACATAACTTAAAGAAATGATGTGTTCACTCAATTTGTCTTAACATATCATATGTGAGTTCTAAAAGATGAATTGATTAAGTAAACAAGTAAACTTAAGTTAGGTATTTAATGTTCTGCATTATCATCTATATTGTATTATGAGATAAGATAATTTTCTTAGTTAAGTATATGTTAACATTTTAATCTATAACTAGAAATAAATATCAGTATTATAATTAAATCCATGTCCTAAGATAACTAAGTTAAACTATGTTTTGAGTTTTTTGGTGATATATCATTATTGTACGGATGCATATACAATGATCATAAAATGAATTCAGATAGGTTCAATTATGTCTCTAAGTTAAATTTTATAAATGAATATATAAACCATGAAATTTATGTTGCTAAATTCATTGTATGTATACAATGATGCTATCATCATATATTGATATTATGACAATGTATTATGTTTTGTTATAATATTGCTAGTTTGATATCTAAAATTAATTAAGAGATGATACCTAAGTTTCCATATTCATTTTATGATATCAATTAATTATGCAAATTCCATAAAATTTGAAGAAATTATAAAAGTATAGAACACCATCAAAATGACAATTAGCAATTAATATGTTTACTATTAGTAGTTCATACAACACCTCTAAAACAAGACAATTGAAAGTATATAGCCATTTTCTTAGATCATAATTTGCAAGTTGACCCATAACAATGATGAGAACTTCTATAGTAATATTTATTATTATTTGGTAGCTAATGTTTAACTCTTTAGTCTCTTTCAAAAATAAAGCAATGTAAACCTTCATGTTCTTTACTTTTCTTTTAAATGTCCTTAGTTTTCCGTAAAATAATAATTTCTAAATTGTATTATGCTTAAGTTAATATTTTACTTACCTTTGTTTCACCCTCATTTTATAAAACATGTATTTATTTTTAATTTATAAATTATGTTAATAGTCCTTTGAAGAAACTTCTCCTAATACCTTATAAAGCAATTATATTTCATAACCTATAAGAAAATGAACTTATACCAATTAATGACGTCGTCTTGGTGAAGTTAAACAACGTTCTTAACTTCACCAAAACAATGTCGTTTCGGTGAAACCGAAACGATGTCGTTTCGATGAAGTCAAACAATGTTCTTAACTTCACCAAAACGATGTTGTTTTTGTTAAACCAAAATGACGTCATTTTTGTTAAACCAAAACGACGTCGTTTTGGTGAAGTTAAATAGCTTCCTTAATAAATTCAAAACGACGGACATTTTTTACAACAATACCGATGGAAGATTTCCATCGCCAAATATTTCCTTATCCACAACAAGTTTATCGATCGATTACGCAATTTCGTAGAAATTTACCGACGATCATAGTTACATCAATATATTTATGTTGTCAAATTTTTTTGGGAATTTTTTGCTCCAAATATGGCAACGGACATCTGTTCCGTCACTATATTAGTCAAATATAGTGACAGTTTGTGTTTTCTGTCTCTATTTTCAAACGGTAAAGATTCCATCGGGAAGTTTCCATCGCTACTTAACAGTTTTCTTGTAGTGAGAAGACAGGGAACATAAAGGTTGTTCTTTAGTTTTTAATGTTAATTGTAATATTGTTTAGTTACTTTGATGTTCTAAAACACTCACGATGCATAAACATTTTATTTCACTTTATTACATGATCCTTTTCATTCATCAATAGGCATTGAAGCGTTTAGTTTGAATATAAAAGCCTCTTAAACTTTTAAATAAACTTTAGGAAACATTTTGGGAAGTGTTTAAATCATAATTAAATTAAACATATTGAGCTTGAGCATTTGAAGTTGTTAAAATCATATTTTTATGGGATTGATTAATCTATATGGGTCAGTTGTCAACCAATATAAGTTAAAGTTAATAAATCTGACGAACTAAGAGTTTTTAGTGACATTGGTTAATGTATTTTTGGACTAAAATATGTCGACTGGTCGACTAGTGTCCCATTGACTAATAAATATAGTACTATTAATACATATTGGTTGACCAATAAATTATATTGCTCAACTAGTGGTCTACAAATAGCCATTATAACAGCTGATTATAGGCTTAAATGGGTAATAAGGGTCCCAAAACACTATAAATAGGTTTTTTCTCTTTGATTTTATAATGAAGATGCATTTGATTATATTTTGCACACATTTCTAAGTGTTTTTCAATCATTAAGCACCATTGTCTCATATTTATGCAAGTAAGCCTCTTTGGAATTATCAAGGGATAAATTAACGTATTTTGAGTTGTAAGATTTAGTTGGGGCATTTTATTATTGCATTTGTGGTGATATAAGTGAAATTGAGTTTCCTTAGTAAAATTGAGACTCCTCTTCACCTTGAAAGAAGATTGTAAAAGGGTTTCTCTTAATCGAGAAAGATTGTACAAAGGTTTTCTTTAAAAGAAGACTTATATTGGAATTCCAAGAAGAGTGTACGCCAGACTCTTTAAGCACTTTTATATTATTTTTTACTTGGAGATACTACTATATATTGATACATACATGGTTGTATATGAGTTCAAAGATGTATTTAAGTCCTTTGGGTATATATGTTAATGATTTATAATGTTATATGATCTTATATGAACTTATAGTTCATTGGTATGTGAAATCTTGGAGATTTTTTACATATAAGCTTTTAAGTGTGCAAAACCGAGTCCATTGGATGGATATGACCATGGTGGTTGAATTAAATGCATTCTAATGCCTTAAAGGTGATTATACATGATTTATAGACTTATGGGAGACTTAGAAAGCTTAATTGGAAACGTTAATGTACATAAGGGCTTATTTGCAAATTGTTAAAAGTTAAAGGACTTAAACGTAATTTTTTTATTCTTGGAGGACCAATATGTTATTTTATAAATTTAAGGGGATTAATTATTTTTCTCAACATTTCAAGGACCAAAATAAAAATAAAAGTTTTAGTGATTCCTAAATTTTGGTCTTAATTGCAATTTTAGGAAAAGTTTGGAGGGTGTAACGGTATTTTCATATGACCTAAGTTCAACAAGGTAATTTCACCATATTTTGGTCAAAGAAGAGTCAATATTCTAGACCCTTCTCTGTGTAAGGTCGTGCACCCCATTACTAAAGACTTAAAACATTTGTTTTAAGTAAAAGAAAGGAGAAGAGAGGAGGAGAAGACCAATTTTAGGCTATTACTAATCCTACCCCTTTGTTTTAATTCTCCAACACAAATCAAGGTGTTATAGCTAATTTGGGGTTAAGGAACTCAAATCTATCATTAGATTGAGAAATTCTTAAAAGATTTGAAGATATCACCAAAGGAAGGTTTAGGTAAATTTTGTCTCATCTCTCTCTACATTAGGATTTTGAGTTTGGTGTTAAGATATGCTATTCTCCATGCTTGAATATGCATGAAACATGGTTTATAGGAATGAAATGTGTCATGGAGATGGTTCTTTAAGCCAAAACCGAAATGCCCTCTCTTTGGTGAAAGTTTGTGAATTTTTGAATAACTTTTGGAATTAATGATTTAAATGAATTCTATGGTGTTAATTATACATGTATAATGTCAATTGATGATGAATAATGAAGAAGATGTATGTTAGTTAAGATTGGGTCAAAATGACAGGAGAAAAAGTGGATTAAGGTAATGAGTAATGTAATTGATAAATATAGCTTAAATGAAGGGAGTTGGTTTGAATGAAGTGGTGGAATTTGTCATTAATCATAAGTGTTTACTAACAAGATAGGAGCATGAATTACTAAAATAAAGTCTTGAAAATATGACTTGAAAGTCAGGCACATTAGGTGTTTGTTAAAATACCTAAGTGAACTTGGCTTAGGATTTAAGGCTTTGTAATGGTATGCATTGGAAAACACTTTAATGTTTACTTAGAGTGAACTTTAATTGTTGTTTAGATTGATGAGTAATGACCTAATGTACTTGGATAAAGATGTGCTTAATTATGTTTTGAAATGAGTAAGTATTGGATTAAAGGCATTAAATGCCTTAGAAAATGCAAAAGAAAAGCTAATATGAATAGCAAGAAAGTAACCATATGAGGAGTTTAATGGTCGAATCCTATAGATTAAAGGGAGTGATATTGTGTTTTATACACTTATATGATAGTGTATAAATATGAAATTATGTTTAAGTATTAATTTCATTGCATGTCTTTTATGTATAAAGGCTCGGGAGCTGTGAATCAAGGACTTTGTACCAAGACTTTTTGAAAGCAAAGGAGTGCACACCTTCTTTTAAGGTGAGTTAGGGAAACCATATTTCTCAAATAAGATTAGAACATCCTAAGACAAGCTTGATGACTTGTATGTGAATTTCAAGCTTAGGCAATGTATGGTATAATTGAATTTCAAATGGATGCTAATATGTTTAGGTATTTAATAAATGACATTGTTTGAATAACTCTTTGCACTTGGAGTACAACTGATTTTTACATTACATATTTTGAGAAATGATATTACTTTTAACAAACCTGCAATTAAAATGCAATGGACAACATCTTATTTTTTTAAACTACATTTTTGAGCAACTTTGCACTTGGAGTGCAAAAGGTGACTTTTATTTCATTAAATAATGTTTTGGAACTTTCATATGCATAACCGAGTCACATATGCTACGTGTATATCCTCTCTTTTGGTTTAGAGTCATGGTAAGGTTTCATTTTATCGATTGGCCCGATAAATAAAAGCATGATGCCTTACTTGATTTTTGTACTTAATTGTTGTATATAATTTTTGTGATTGGTGAGAAAATGATTGGTCAATCGTGTGCTAGGCACATCAAATTAAGCGACCCCTGTACCCTTAACACTGGTACATAAAATTTAAGTCCCCGTGTCGACACTTTTCTACAGAACTTGCGAGTGATTCTACACCTAGGGTCTGAACACTGACATGATCATCATTTAGGGTCATGAAGCTCTTGTCGACTGTAGTTCAGACTCACAACAGATGAAAGTCGAGCCAACACCGAAAATCGGTGGGTGTGCACATTAGTTTGGCCTACTAATGGTGACACACATGATTGTTTTGGCTTATTCTGATATTTGTTTTCTAACGAGATTTAACTTATATATGTGATGTCTTTCTATTTATATGTACTAAAACTAGAACTTATATTCACCTTATGAGTGATTAATAAGCTAGGCCTATATGGTTCCTAACCAATATATGTTAAGTCATAGACTAGGCTTATGTGTTTCTATTGTGATGTATTTACACCTCATAGGTTAATTATATCGTCTTAGTGTGTATCGAGTTCTATTTGCAACATATGTTTTTGTCTTACTCACTGAGTACATAGTGTACTCACCCCCTCCACTTTCTAACCATGCAGGTTAATTTAGTGAGCTTGAAACTCTGAGTGGATTGTGCAGTCTTTTTTTACATTTTTGGGGTATTACCGCATGTGGGTAATTTTTGTTTGGTACCATACTTGCTCATGAACTGTTTTACTGTTTGTATTAGATTTATTATGTTAATATGTTTTATGATTTTATAAATTTAACTCTTGAATGTTTTGTTGTTGTAAAAGACTTTATGTATGGACTTTTGATACTATTGTTGAGATTGCTTTGAGTTGATTTTAAAGTCCTGAAGTTGTAGTTGGATGTGAATATAAAAGTGTGTTTAAAAATTGTTTGCAGGTATTTAAGTGAGTTTTTGGGATTTTTAAAATACAACCATTGTGTTGCTCAATTTTTTTTAAAGAGAAGAGATATTCAATTAGCCTTGCATAGTCAGATTAAGGATACCGTGAGTGTCCTTAGCCTAGGTAGGCAATAGTTATCATGGGCCTGATGTGGTACCGGGTCGTGACAAAGAATCTTGAAAGTGAACGTAGAAAAGATTTGTTTATCAAACCACTATAAATCAATTTGCATTCTTTCTTCCTTATCCTCTTTAAATTATTGTTAAATTATTTGATTAATTTATATTAATCAATTTTCTCATCCTTGTCTATATTAAGTGTTGTTAATTAAGTACATTGGTTAGAAAAATTGTTAAATTCTGTATTTAAAAAAAACCTATTCACCCTCACCTTTTAGGTGCCATTAGGGACTAATAAGTGGTATCAGATTAGGTCGCTAGTATTTCTCACAAAATTATATATCAAAGATCATAATTGCATATTGAGAAGCATAATCATCATTCAACCAAGAGGGAAAAAGAATTAGTGGAGCACCTTTCTTTAATGGTGGTAATTAACTTTATTGAAAAACTAATACGAGATTTTTTTTAATGACCAAAAGTTTTAGATCTATGGGAAATAGTTTTAAATGGTCCCTTTATACCAATTAAAATTGTAAATAATAAAAAGGTCCCCAAACTAAAGGAAGAATGGGAACCTTAAGATAAGAGATTAATTTAAGGCTGCACATATCTTAAACTGTGCATTAAGAAATGAATTTATTAGGGTCTCTACAGGATTATAACATTTGGCATACATTAGAAACTACAAATGAGGGCATAAATCAAGTTAAGAGAGCAAAGTAAGCAGACTAATACATGAATATGAATTATTGCAAATAAAGCATGATGAAAGCATATCTATTATGTATACTACATTTATTGATATTATTAATGCCCTTAAAGGTCTTGAAAAGACTGTACTAATGTTGAAATAATAAGAAAGTTGCTTAGGTCACTTCCAAAGACAATGGATGCTAAAGAGATAGCCATTTAAGAAACTAAGGACCTAATAACACTACTATTAGCAAAACTTATTAGATCTTTCCTCACATATGAAATGAAAGTCCAAAAGACACAAAAAAGAAACGAATCCTCTAATGAAAAAGAATTAAGCATTCAAAGCCTCAAAGGAAGAATTGAGTAAAGAGGAAACGACATCAACTAGTGAAAACGATGAAGAAGAAATTGTCTTATTCACTAGAAAATTTGAAATATTCTTGAAGGACAAATTCTAAAAAAGAAAGGACTTCAAAGAAGGTAAAAAATAATTTAAAACATAAATCCTATAATGTTAGTTAATCTGAATGTAGAAAATACATGCATATAAAGTCATAATGTCCTCTACTCAAAGATAATAAGAAGTATGAGAGAAACTATAAGAAACAAAAGAAGAACAAGAATAAAGCACTTAAAGCATCCACTTATAATGACAAAAGTGAATCCAAAATTAACATTTAGAAGAAGAGGCAACTTATCAAAGAAGCTGAAGAAGATAGAGAATATTTGCTCTTTCAATATAAGTATTTCAGATCAATTTTTGGTAGAATTGTGCATATGTTGGCAAAATACTCCGAAAATTATGATTAACATGAAACACTAACCTAGATTGCCAAGATGGCTAAAGTTTAAAAGCACAATAGAGCAATCTTCAAGGCAACATTCACTAGAACAATTTATTCCTTGTGGAAAGAAAGAAACAAAAGAATTTATAGTGGTGAAGAAATAAGAAAAAATTAAATAAATTAAATAATAGGTGGCACTTGTAATTCAGTAAAAATGATATGAACTTATCTCTTTTGTTAGATTAGTTAAATGATGTAAGATTTTATATTATCATATAGTAATGTTAGAATAGCTTTGTTATGGTTAATGGAATATATTCATTTAAAAAAAAGAGATAGCTTATATGTGCTTTACTACTATGGATAATAATGAGGTAACATATAGCCTTAATTTGTGTTAATGATAGTAATTTGACATATGATGACTTAGTCACAAACTTTAGAAATCATAAGTAAGAAAAGGATGAAGTTTTCTTCCAAACTGAAGGAAGTTCAATGAAAGTTGGATGTATGCATAAATGAGAATGAAAAGAAGAAAAGTGAACTGTATAGCATTAAAGCATCAAAAAATGTGATCATTAATAACTATCATGATGTAGAAAAAATGAAGCATTGAAGAAGGAGGTTCATGCCCTTAAGGATTCATTGTCCAAGTTTTCAAAGGAGTGAAAAACTCGAAAACATATTAAGAGCTCAAAATAATTCCAATAATAGGTATATAATTAGATATAATTATAGAGTGTTTTCAATACAAAAACTACTTTTTCCAAAAGAAAGCATTTAAATAATAAGGAACCATTTCATAGAATGACAAATGAATATAAAGCATCTACATCTAAGCATACATATATACATAATATATCCATTAAGGCTCACTCTAAAAGTAAAACTTATACTTTCAAATATGGCTTATCATCTATCATCTTGGCATAGTGTTTGATATTCTCAAGAGAAGAATAGGCATAATCTCTAAGATAATATGCAAATCCATTCACCCCCTTTAGACCTTAAAGAATCATGCATCAAGCCTTAATTCATAGCAAGTATCTTATCTATAAGCATGTTTTTAATATCCAAAGGAACATTATTCATTATGCATACATTGATAAAAGACCAAAAAAAATACATTTATGCATCATCATTTCCTATATAACATGATATGCCATTTTTGTAGTAATTTTAGACATGTTGATAGAGTTGGTTTTACTAAAAAAAGATGATGAGCAAACCCTTGAAAGTGTGGGGTTGAAAAGAAGAAGAAGCCTAATAACCAAGAAACCAAGCTTATTTGAATACCTAAAACACATTGATTATCTTGTTTTGTAGGGATATTAGGAAAGAAAAAAAAAAGGGGCAAAGGGTATATAGTAGAGATGGTAGTTATTGAATTAAGTATTATTTTTAAAAGAGTTTTTTTTTAATTAATGACTAACCTTTTCTATGTCAAAAAAGTCTTGAAATATTTATATAAAATATATTTAAAAATAGCCCATTAAAAAGAGCAAGAATGATCAAAGACTCACAAAAGAAATAATAGTTAAACCAATTGAGGATGATAAGAAGGATAATATGCCTACGATAGATTGTAAACTCAAGAAAATCCTTATTCAAATCATTCATTAGTAATGCTCAATAAGATATAACTATGAGTTCATACTTTAGAAATATGAATTTATCAATTTGAGTATAAATCCTTAATGTTGGTTATTTGGATGAGTTATGAATGTTGTTTTTATTTTATTTTGCATTGTGAACCTTAGTACCTAAAATTTTAATCAATTGGCAAATAACTTATATAAACCATTAAATAAGGATAGATTTTTGCACAATTAGAAGAGAATGATTTATGTTTAATTGAAATTCTATGATAAATGAATCTTTTTAATGTCTTCATTGATTTTATCCATATTTCATTATGTGGTTTTGCTCTAATTTGAGTCTTAAGGATGTGTTTGATTCATTTATCCATATTTTGCGCTGATTGATGGAAATTTTATGATATTAAGACATATTGGTTGACTAATGCCTTAATGTTGTTGAGTAGTGTCCTTTAAAACACCAACACCCTTGTTTTCCAATAAGTTTGTTAATTGTTTGGTTGTTTGTCTAGTCCCTATATGGGCATATTCATTGACCTTTTCCCTCTTATGGTCACCAATGTACTCGTATTTGACATTCCCTTATTTCTAGTGAGTTTGTAAGGAGTATGGGTCACTCTTCTAGTCGATCATCTATGCATATTAGTTGATCAATATCTTCTAATGGTTGACTAATGTCCCTTTATCTAAGAAACCTTTCTTTCCAGTGAGTTTACAAATAGTTCATTTGTATATCCTAGTCAATTGATTTATATTAAGCAACTTTCTATTTCTTATTTATATTGATTTTTTTGGAAAATCTTATTTATATTGATTGTTGTTAATTGAGTACATTAGTTAGATAATTGGTTGAATTTTATAAGTACTCAATTTACCCCTATCCTCTTGAGTGCCATTAGTGTAACACCCCACTCTCGCATGACCCAAACCCGACATCGACGATGATATCCAAGTTCGTGCCCTGTGAGGGTGGCGTGCTACATCACTCAGTTAAAACTCAGTCAAAAAAACTTTTTTTTTGAAACGCAAACATGCACAATGCAGAAGACAATAAACATACAATCATTAATAAGTACATTGGCCACAAGGGTCCTTTTTATAAATACAAAGTTATTTTAGTATGTGGACTTTACAAATTGACCTACTCATTAATTCAGAAAATAAAAACACACTAATGCAGACGCGAACTGATCCCAACCCCTTTTCTCACTAACCAGCAGATGCCATACGCCCGTTGCCTAACGGGGCATTCTTCTGAGTCCTGAAAAATAATTGCAAATTTTGGGTAAGTTTTGCGAACTCAGTGAGAAACTATCATCAATGGTTCACTCAATTCATGCAACACAGCATTTCACATAATATATATTCACATTATTGCATATACGATCACATTTCACAATTTCACTTAAGCACAGCCCATTTATACATTTCATTCTATTCGACATACATAACCAAGTGAATTCATAACCCATTCAAGCATGTCACAATTGCATAAGGCATTTTGCCTTTCACTCAATCAAAGAAAAACAATCCAATACATAAGTAATGCACATGAGACCCTTTTTTCAAATTATTACGGTGTTGTGACCGAGCGCCTAAACTGTCCCATTATGGTCGCATTAATCATTGAGCCGGAGGCTCTGAATCACTGTGGGCTCGAGGCCCAAATACGTTGAGCTTTTAGCTCTCGGTGGCTGCTCCGGTCACAACTGTCAATTACTGATCATGCATTTATGCATGGAATGCATATGTCGAAATAAAGCAGAGTCAACATCATAATCGATCCCAAATTAACACAGTCAACATATGGTTTATACTCAATCACATTAAAATCACAATCACAAGTAGAGCACTTCTATGTCATACTCTCCCAATACTTCGGACCTGCTGTCCGGAATCCAGTCATAAACAAGCCGCAAGCCCACCATTATTCTCCACAGAGTTATAAGTGCAGAATTATAAACAAATAAGGATTGAGAAACCATCTAGGTTACTCACCAAATAGCTTCCGAGCTAATGTCGGGAAGTCTCGACAACGTCCGTGGGATGACGTTCCAACTGTGCCTCTATAATAATCACAATAGTCATATGTCACCAATTGCACAATTAGAAATATTAAATAATGCACATGTGGTAATTTAGATGTGTACAATGCATGTTCGTGACATTCCCGACATTTCTCATAATTCACATCATAAAAGATTCCCTTATGTCTTAGGAACCTATAGACACCAGAATTACTCAATTTGGACCTCTATAGGTCCGGATATTGCCAAACTTTTCTCAATTCTCACACTTGGATTCAATCCCTAAATCTCAATTAAAATCTCACAAGTTAACAATTCCACATGTAGAGGTAGATCATTGACTTATGAATCTGACGCCTCTAGAATCAGGTCAATCGGAGGTCGGATGACGAAGATATAAGCAAAAGAAGCTTTAGGACATAACAAAAGATAAGAGAGTTTGCCCTATTTCCATCTCTTCCACATCTGAATTTCTAACATGCATAACTTTTTACAAACTTATCGAAAAATTACAAACAAGATCTCATTGGAAAGATAACAAGAAACCCTACAAGTTCCATGAAGGGATCACAAACCAATCTCACCTCTAAGGATGCTAAAAACTGCTTCAAAGTTACTGCCCATAAATGACCATATGAACAGTAATTGTGTACTTCCAATCCTCTTAACTTTTTACTCATAACTCCAATTAAGGTATACTATACACCATTAGAAAGCTCTCAACATTTTCTACAATCTTCAAGAAGACAACTTAATCCAATTCAATTCACAGAAATTGCTAAAATTGTTTCCAAGCAGAATGCTCATAAAATCGACACTTAGGCTAAGTTTCACCAAAATGCACAAAACCAGGCAATAATAAACAGGTCATATCTCCCAATATACATATCGAAAAATTGCAAGATCAGTGGAAATGGAAAGCTAACTTGATAGGCTTCAACTTTTATGAAGACCATTTTTACCAATTCCTTCAAAATTAATCTAGAAAAATCCTCAAAGTATCAGATCATTAGGGTCGGCTACTGTTCACACAGCACCAAGTAATTCACTTTGTTTGCCAAATTTAAAATCCTTAAAGGCAGAATTGAGCAACACTCCCTTCATATGAAATTTAGCCATAATTTTTAAGTTTAATTTAAAACAAACCTCAGCTCAATTGGACAACCACATCTCAAGTTATATGCCAAAATCTAAAACCTACACAACTCACATTTTCCAGATTTCATTCCTTACCTCTTCCTCTTTCATTCTAGCATTTTACCTACTTCAATATGCATCCATTTACACCTATAATTCAGCCACAAAATTATCACAACAATTACTTGTATAATAGAGCATAATTGGCAGCAACCACATACACAACTTCCTTACATCATAAACATCATTTACAACATTCAATTCACAATCTTTAACTACCATATCAATTTCTCTCACACAAGCATACATTTAAACCCATACAAACCTACCACTATCATGATGAAATAAATGCATAAAGAATCCCCATGAATGCTTCTAACTACCAATAGAAGAACATAAAACAATCCCTCACCTAAACAAACTTCAAACTTCAACTCTTCCAAACTTTCACAATTCTCCTAATCTTTGCCACCATTCACGACTATCATCTTCATCTTGAGAGGGTGAGGTTTAAAGCAAAGTGAAAGGAAGAGAGAAAGATGAGTAAACTTGTCAAGGTAGCAAGGAAGAAGACCAATGAAGAAGAGGAGAGGAGAGGCTATGTATGAGAGTAATTTTAAAAAGAGAATGGAAGCATCTACGGAAGAGAAAGGGAGAAAGCATTTTAAATTCCCCTTCTACTCTTTCACACATTAGAATCTCGTAGAAGTTCTCACCATTTAGGATAGTCACTTGCCACTTGTCATGTTTTTAATGGCCCATTTATTTCCTTTCCAAAACAATTTAATTTCTAGTCCAATTTCTCTCCAAATTCTAATGGCTCAAAGTAAAAATTTCCTAAAATCATGTATCAAATTTTCTAGTGCCATTGGACAGTCATTTTCGGTACTGGAAACCAAATCAGTCAGCCACCTGTCAATTTTTCTGGTCCGGAAAGGTATCTTGAAAAATTTTCAGAAAAATTTCTAAATTTTCACAAAAATGTAAAACACACAAAAATCCACTTCAATTTCATGTTCAAGCACCAATTCATATTTTTCCACAATAAACACATATGCCGGGAAATGTCAAGAATGCATGTACAATTATGTGCATTTACAAAAATTACAATTTATGCATATATAGAGGCCATATTATGCATGAACATACCGAGACTAGTTTACTCGGTCATAACTCGTCCCAAAATACTATTTTACCCTTCCCATCGGTGATTGGATGTTACAATTAGGGACTAAATTTATATTTATCTGTGAGTGAAAAATAGATAACATGTCTTAATATAACATAGTAAACACACTACAACAGATGACAATGGTTGTAAATGCTTGGGATAAAAATTTGATTCCCTTTGGCCACTACCATAAATTAAGTTAAAGAATTATTAATCATTTAGATTATGATTTATTTATTTAAATAATTAAATTTATGAACATTTAAATAATACTTTTACTCAAAATGATATCAAATATAATAATTAGTTTAAAGAAATACAAATTTTATTTTGACTATATAAGATATGTATTCTAATATATAAATTAAATGGTCAAATACAACTCTTAATTATTAAAAATTTTAGTTATAAATATTTAATTTTATACAAACAAAATAAGGAATATTTTTAAATGTTTATAACTCTTAAAATTGTTATAAAAAGATTTTAAACAATAATTTTAAGGATTTTTTAATTCTTGAAAATTGATGTTTAAAACACTTAATTAAAATTTATTTTTCACTAAATCATCTTTTAAATTTGTAATGGTTCACCTCTACACCAGTGTTATGGGTACAAGTGTCGCATCTAGGTGGCTTAAGTTCTACGAAGACGGAAAACGTGCAATGACGGCGACGGATGTACCGGACGAAAATTCCGACCGCTACCGGCCGTTTCCGGTCAGTATCGGCCGATACCGGCAAATTCGGTATTTTCCGGACCATTTCGGAAAATACCGAAATCTCCAGGGACTAAAATGCAAAAAAAAAATTTAACCTAAAACTACCCCAACCCCCGAGGACCCCGACCCTTCTGGAATCTGTCTTCTTCTCTCTTCTTCGGCCTCTGCTTCTTCTCCTCGGCGCCGCTCGTCGCTCTCGGATCTCGTCTCACCGTCGTCTCACCGCCTCCTCTCTCCCACGTCGCACGCCTCCTCTCCTCGCCGGTGTCTCTCTCCGTGTCTGGCGACTCTCTTTCGGCCGTTGTTGTCTCCTCGCCGTCTCCTCCTCCTCGCCTGGCCGTCGCGGATCTCCTCCTGGCCGTCTCGGATCTCCTCCTCGCTTGGTCGTCTCGGATCTCCTCCTCGTCGTCTCTTCTTCGACAGATTGGTCTCCTCGCCGCTGCTCGCCGCTCCTCGACCTTGTCGCCTTCTCCAGTTCTCCTCCGTCCTCCTCGTCGTAGACGCACCATACAACCACCGAAGGAAGACCCGATCCTAAACGAAGACCCGATTGTTTTGGGTGTATGTTTTTTATTTTTTGTTTGATTTTGAATGGAATTTTGTTGTTGATTGCTTCTGTGATCGTGGTTGTTTTTGTTGATTTGGTGTTGTTGTTGGATGGAGGTGGATTTGGGGAAAATTGTAGGTTGTTTTCGGCTGAGAACGAGGAACACAAAAATGGTGGAATTGGGGCAAATGGTAGAGGTAGAGCTGTAGTCCGTAGAGGTTGATTTGGGATGATGGTGGATTTGATTTGGTGGATTTGGGAAAAATCCGAATGTGGGAAGTAGAAATTGACATAGAATTTTGTCATTTTGCCTTGTGGAACTGTGGAAGTACCGAATGTGTGAAATTAAATTGATTGGTAATTGTTATTGTTGGTTTGATCGAAAATTAAGTTTGGAATTGGAATAAAATTTGGAATTGTACTGAAAATTAAATTTGGAGTTGGAAATTAGATTTTGACATTTTGTATTTTAGAATTAGAAATTGTAATTAGAATTGGATTTTTGAATTGATAGAAAATTAATTTTGAAATTGGAATTAGAATTAGAATTGGATTGAAAATTGGTTGAATGGAAATGGAAATGGAAATGGAAATGGAAATGGAATTGAATGAAATTAGAATTGAATGGAATGAATGGAATTGGGATTGGAATTGAATGGGATTGAAATTGAATGGAATTGAATTGGAATGGAATGTAATTGAATTGAATTAGAATTGAATTGAATTGAATTGGATTTGATTTGATTTGATTTGCAATTGAATTGAAATTGAATTGAATTGGAATTTAATTGAAATATAATTGCAAATTGTTGGAGTATGTTTTGAATCGAATTGGAATGGAATTGAATTGAATTAGATTTGAATTGAATTGAATTGGATTGAATGGAATTGAATTGGAATTAATTTGAAATTGAATTGGAATGGAATTGCAAATTGTTGGAGTATGTTTTGAATTGAATTGGAATGGAATTGAATTGAATTAGATTTGAATTGAATTGAATTGGATTGAATGGAATTGAATTGGAATTAATTTGAAATTGAATTGGAATGGAATTGCAAACTGTTGGAGTATGTTTTGAATTGAATTGGAATGTAATTAAATTGAATTGGATTTGAATTGAATTGAATTGGAATTAAATTGGATTGAATTGGAATGAAATTGCAAATTGTTGGAGTATGTTGAAGTATGTTTTGAATTGAATTGGAAGGGAATTGAATTGAATTGTAATTGAATTGGATTGAATTTGAATTGAATTGAATTGGATTGGATTGGATTGGATTGGATTTGATTTAATTGAATTTAATTTAATTGGATTGGATTGAATTGAATTGGATTGGATTGGATTGGATTGAATTGGATTGAATTGGGTTAGATTGAATTGAATTGAATTGAATTTGATTGAATTGAATTGGATTGAATTAAATTGAATTGGATTGGATTGGATTGGATTGGATTGGATTGGATTGAATTGGATTGGATTGGATTAGATTGAATTGAATTGAATTGAATTGGATTGGATTGGATTGGATTGGATTGAATTGAATTGGATTATATTTAATTGAATTGGATTGAATTGAATTGAATTGAATTGAATTGAATGGAATTGGATTGAATTGGAATTGGATTGAATTGGAATTGGAATTGAATTGGAATTGAATTGAATTGAATTGAATTTGATTGGATTGGATTGAATTGAATTGAATGAAATGAAATTGGATTGAATTGGAATTGAATTGAATTGGAATTGGATTGAATTGAAATTGAATTGGAATTGAATTGGATTGGATTAGATTGGATTTAATTTGATTGAATTGGATTGAATTAGATTGAATTAAATTGAATTGAATTTGATTGGATTGGATTGAATTGAATTGAATTGGATTGGAATTGAATTGATGTGTTATTTATTTTTGTGTACAGATAAATGGAAGGAAGTTCAAATACTCCCGATCAATCTAGTTCAGGAAGATACAATGATCCAGCTTGGGCTCATGCTAGTGTGGTTCCTGGTCAAAAGAATCATACCATTTGCTTGATTTGTAACAAGCATTTGAAAGGTGGAGGAATCACCCGATTGAAGAGGCATTTAGCTGGGGTTAAAGGAGATGTGGAACCATGTAAAAAAGTAAGTCATGATGTGAAGTGACAAATGAAAACATTGCTTGAGGAACATCAATTTGAGAAAGATAGAAGGGGAAGATTGAATCTTGAAATTGGTAGTGGAAGTTCATTTCCGGTTTCGTGGTGATTATGGAGATGTTGGAGGTGGAAGTGGTAGTGGCGTTAAGCGTTAGTGCTGGTAGTGTTCAATTTCAATCTCACCTCGGGATCTTGCAGAATCTGAAATGAGGAAGAGAAGAAGGCGACCATCTGGTTTCTTTGCACCACGAACAACTCCGAGCCCAACCTTCAATTCAGTAGTGCAATGCGAGATAAGAGATGCGGCTCACAATGTGGATATGGCGGTAGCTAGATGGTGGTATGATCTGAGTTCGTCATTTAATGCTTCTCAATCATATTATTATCAACCTATGATAGATGCCATAGCCTCTTATGGTCCAGATACAAAGGGCCATCGGTTGATGACTTAAGAGGTAAACTTTTGAGTTGTCTTGTATCGAAATGAGAGCCTATTTGGTGAAAGAAGAGCGAATTGGGGTATTAATGGATGCTCAATTATGTGTGATGGTTGGACGAATAGGAGACAAGAGCCTATCATAAATTTTTGGTTTATTGTTTTAATGGCTCTATGTTTTAAAATCGATTGATGTATCCGGCCTTATTAGAAATGCCGATAATTTGTTTGGGATATTTGATCAAGTTGTGAATGAAGTAGGGTGGAAAACATTGTTCGCTTTATTCTCGACAATGATTCCGCTTATAAAGCGGCGAGGATGAGGTTGCGAATACCTATAAGTCATTTTATCGACTCCTTGTGTTGCACATTGCATTGACTTAATATCGAGGATATAGAAATCCTAGGTATTTTCCTATTTTGATGAGACCATCGCAGAAGGCAAAAAGGTGACAAAATTTATTTATAATCGTATGGGTTTTAAATTTGATGAGAAGGGAATTTACCAATGGTAGGAATTTGTGTCGCCTTGCTGTGACAAGATTTGCAACAAATTTCTTATCACTTCAGTCTTTTCTTTTGTTGAGGAAGGAGTTAAGGCAAATGTTCACAAGTGATAAGTGGGTAACCTCTCAGCATGCTAGGTCTAATGTTGGAATGGAGGTTTGTAGTATCATACTGGAAGATAGGGAATTTTGGTCGGCATCTCAATTCGTTATCCGGGTTTGTGAGCCTTTGGTGAGGTGCTTGGTTATCGATAGTGAAGAAAAGCCAACAATGGGTTATATTTTGATGCTATGGAGAGAACAATGAAGCAATCAAGGCCAATCTGAAACATAAGCCTTCTTTATACGAGCCATATATCTCAATCATTAATGAGAGAAGGAGAAGACAACTTTCTTCTCCATTGTTTGTAGCTGGGCATTTTTGAATCCCAATGTGTATTTTAGATTGGATGTTGAAAAGCAAGCTGAAGTTAGTAGATGAATGCTTTTGACAATTACAACAATTGTTCCTCATGACTCAATGCAAATTGCTTTAACCACACAAATGGAGGCTTATAAGTACTCTTATGGAGATTTCGGAATGTCGGTCGCTATTCAACAAAGAGGGCTTCTTTCTCCAGGTATTACTTATTTCCTATTTCTTATTTGTTGAAATTTATTTATCACTTTATTTTGTTTATAACACTACTTTTGTTTTTTTATAACTTGCAGTTGCTTGGTGGGATCTTTTCGGATGTGGTGTTCCAGATTTGAGAAAGTTTGCGATTCGAATTTTAAGTCAATGTGTGAGTGCAACTGGATGTGAACGAAACTGGAGCACATTTGAATTTATCCATTCCAAGAAAAGAAATAGATTGGAGCATAAGAGGTTGAATGACTTGGTTTTTGTTCGTTACAATTTAAAGCTTCGGGAAAGGTATGTTATTTTCATTATTAATTTTTATATAATTTCTTATATTTTTTTAATAATTAAATGTAAGTGTTTACTAGGACTCTTAGTAGCACAAGTTCTTCAAATGATCCAATCACGATTGATAATATGGATATTTTGGCGGATTGGGTTTCAAGAACCCAATTTGGTTGATGTGAGTGATTTGAATGTGGAAGATGATCTTGGATGGGAAAGCATTGACATGTCATTTGGTGCATTAAATTTGAATGATGATGATGATGAAGCTCCTCTCAATGATGAGGATTTTGTACCAAATGATCGATGGGGTCAAGATCTTGATTCAATGGTATCCGCCATTTGACGATTGAACTTCGTGTTTTATTTTTCCTCTTCTTTAATTTTACTTGTATTTGATCATTGATGTTTATGTTAAATTATATGTATGTAATGTAAATGTAATATTTTTGTTTCAGTTCAACTTCTACTTGATTGCTTATTCGTCATCAACCTTTTGTAATGAGTTATTGTTCTTTTATCGGATGTTTTGAATCTTTTGATGTAAATATGTAATATTATTTATTATAATGATGAAATTGTATGATTGTAATATTTTAAATGCTTTGTATTATTCTTAGTTTTATAATTGTATGATGATGATTGTCTTTATTTATATTAATTGTAGTTATTATTTATATGTAAAATATTTAAAATTATTGTTATTTCAAATTAATTGTCATTATTATTTATTATTAAGATTTTTAAAGTATGGTTGATGTAAACGAAGAACCGGTAAAGTATACAAGATAGTTGTATAATATATCAATATGGACTATTTTGCAATTTTAAAAAGTTTAGGGACTATTTTATAAATTTAAAAATATCCCAAATCAGATTCGATAATCGAACGGTTCCTTGCACTGTTCGTTCAGAGCCCAATCCGGTACCAAGTCCGGTACGGTATTCATAACATTGTTCTACACTCCTTAGTATAGCAGATTATATATGTCATTATAAATTAAAAATTAAGATATTTATGTTGGTCTTTTCATAACATATGAGAGGGGGTAAATTGTATGTGTTCACTCTTTGTCTTATCTATAAACTAATGACTAAATAGCCTACTCTAATTAATGATTAAGAGAAATCCATAAATGAGAAATTCAACACAATTATAATGATAACTAAAGAGAGTAAAGGAAAAAAATCCATTTATATTTCAATCAAACAATCATTAGCCTACATTCATTTTCTATGGTACACCTGATAATTTACTATCTACTTTCTTTAATGGATAAAGATCTCTCTATATAACATCTTTGTGCATAGGTGAAAAAGAATGTTTACAATCTAGAGAGAGAGAGCTTGTGAAGTCTACCCATTCTTAATGAATCCATTTAGGCCTGTTAGTAACATGTAGATCCAGGGAACTTGGCTCGAGAACAACTAATTACTAATTGGGGCTAATCTCAGTGTTAACGGAATAAAACACAAACGATCTCCCATATTGAAGTAACATTCCATCTTCCTTAATTCGAGTGCTAGCTTTCTTCAGTAGGTCCAGTTCTTGGGCTACTGATGATTAGCCAATAGGCACTCTTTGGGAAGAGCTCTCTAAATCCATTGATTGATTTTGGAGGATAATAAGAACTTAGAGCCTTCACATCCACCCTTTTCGACGAAACATCTTAGAGCCAAGAATGAAGAGTAACTCTTTATAAATCTTATTCAAGGTTGAGAAAAACCTCACAATGCAAATCCTAAATAATTTCTTCAATTGCAATAATTTCACAGCCATTCCATCTCCTATTGAGACTGACTAATAAAGGCTCAAAATATATTTTGTCATGTCTACACTCTATAACCTCTCATAGTTCTTGTCAACTCTTTAGTATATACAAGATTCTTTCAACTACTCATACATGATCTATTTTATGCTTAGAATAATTTAAAATTTATTAAAAAATAAAAACTATTTACAGTGACTAATAACAAGATAAATGAGGTCATAAACTTATGATATATATTTTTAAAATATATTGGTCGACCATACTACCATAGTGGTTAATCAGTCTATCTAAAGTCTTAACATTTGTTACCTAAATCACCATATTAGTCAATCAAACTTCGTAAAACAAGTTTTTTGAAACTTATCAAGTTCTTTCAAAAGTTAAAACATATTCCTTTGACAACTTGAATAAAAATCATTCTAAAAGTTCCCCAAAAACATTTTAATGTATTAAGATAGTTTTCTTTAAAGACTTCCTAGTTTTCTACTTTGTTCATCTTTTTATCCTTTCATTGCTTAATTGGTTCATTTGTCTAGTTTATCCTGCTATCAAGCTTGAACTTTTGCATATTAATTTACTAATATCACTAAATATTAAAACATTAGCAGTAACGTATTTTTATCATCAAAATTATATGTTAAAACCTTACTTGTTCCAATATTTTATTTGATAAAAGTACAAAAGAAAACCCCTAACTTGAAAAGTATTATTATCCATTGCACTTTACTATAATCCTATAAAAGTATGCTTAATCCCTAAACGATAAAGGAAACTTAAATGCCTAATCCCAATTCTAAATCCCATAAACCCACATAATCATCTTGAAGTTGAATCCTTAAACATATATTATGTTGTGTGTTCTCTCATTATCTACTTTTATATTGGTCCCTGGATGGCATACGAGAGCATTTTTTTCTTATTTGAAAATTAATGAATGAGTTATCTATTTTAATAAATGATTATTGAAAATTCATATGTCATAATCACAATACAATAGCAATAATAATAAAGAGAAAGGAAAGAAAAAACGTTTTATAGTAATTTGACCAAACAACAACCGATCTATTACTTCTTAATCTCCATTTGAGAATTTTGTGTCTTCTTCCTTCAATGGGTGAAGAGGAACCTAATGTATAATATCTTCTTTGCCATGGAAAAAAGAACTTTTACAATCGTATTGTTTTGTAACAGGTAACTCTTTACAATTGTCTTACTTTGTCGTGAGTTAAGAGTTAGCATTTACAAATCCTATTTAAGGTTTTAAAAAAACTAATCCTCAAAAAGTGTACTTCAAGTAATTTTTTCGATTGAAACAATTGCACAACCATACAACTAGAAAGTCCCCTATCTTTCTCACATCAATAAACAAAGACTTAAATCTTAGCCAGCTCTCTATTATACCAAAAAATTCTTCTTATAACTCAATTGTTGCCAGACAACCATCGGCTAGTTTATCGACTCGTAAAACCCATATTAAGACAAAAAGTCCCCTCTTTTAAGTAAAATTTGTCTATAGACTATCAACTTGTTGGTGAATAGTGCTTTAGTCGATGAATAGTGTAATTGATGGATAGTGAATAATTTAGTCTATGTATAGTGTCAAACAATACTTATGCACTTACTAAACAATACTTATGTATAGTGCTTTAGTCGATGAATAGTGTAATTGATGTATAGTAGCACTAGCAGTGTTGTAGTTAATATTATAGGCTTCAAAGTGGAGTTTATCATCTTAAACTCTACTTTTACAATATTCTTAGCAAAACCTGTATTTGTTTGTTGAAACAAAATCATATCTTATTACATGACAAGAAATTGGCGAAAACACAGGCCTATCAACATACATCTCCTCTACAAATGTCTCTCTTTTCTGTCCAAAACCAAAAGAGAGAAAGATGTAGACATTGATACTTAGCAGAAGAAAAATTGCAAGCGACTGACGCTTCAATTGAAATGGGAAATTCTAATCACGATGTCTTACATGCCATTGCCAATGCGAAACTCTAATCAGATCAGATCTTTCACGATGTCTCTTTCCTTATCCATATGAACAACAACAGCCAACAGATGCTGAGCAAGATAATATTTTCCAATATCTTCATCTACCTCGCTACTAATTTTGTTTGATCAAAGACCGCAATGCCATCTCAACCTCGGCAAACGGTTGGCCAGCATAAAGCTTAAGCTGCCCCTTCTTGACAACAATTACCCTCTTGGACTCTGATTTCACTGCCTCCTGAAGTTCCTGCAGAAGTTCAAATTTTGAACTCCCTAGTTAGAAACATATCACGTGAGAAACAAGGAACCTATATACTTCACCCACAAAATTTTCTACTTATACACGTGAAGAACAAAATTACTCACAAATATAGTGTATACTGAAGTCCTTATGTTCCCTCCAACATATATACCTCTCACATATGCAAAGGCTCGCTTTTGCTTTGCGATTGTTAACTACCAGAATAAAGTTAAGATCCAACAGCAGGTCCAGCAGTTAAATGAGCCTAAGAACTAAAGTTAGCTCTTCTATAAGTGAATGAAAATAGGGATAATTGAGAAAAGCCTCTTATTCCTAACATTTGTAAAAAAAAATCTTAACTATGCAAAAGACCACGCAAGTAGTTGGCCCTCTTCGAAGCATAAGAAGAAAGTCTTATGTAAGGTGCGTAGCCTTGCTAAATTCTCTCTCAGGTATTATCTGGTCCAATAGGACTGAACTATCTTAGAATCCGCTGTTAGCGCTTAACTAGGCACTAATTAGAGTATCTATCACCCAAATTTAATTCCCTTTGACCAGGTCTACAAGCGTTCTAGCTGTCATTTATAATTATCATATTAATTTGGTTGTCATTTAAATAATAGTGATCAGATTACATTTGAGTATTTTAGATTTATTTCATCAACTTAGTTTATAATTATTTGAATGTTCCCTAAATAGTAAGTCTGTTGTGCTTATAATCTAGTATAAAAAGCTAGTTATGCAAGGGAATAAGAAAGCATTTTTCTCCAATCAAATTCCCATTTTTGAGATCAAAGAGTTCTCTCTAATCAGCTCTCATTTTCTGGATTTTTCAAAAATCGGTCAAAAGGGCAGAAAAACTACCAAACACCCTGAGTTTCTTATTTCAAGTTGCAGGGTCCCATAACTATATGTTGAGACTAGGTTTCAGCAGAAATATAGCAAGAGGAGGAATACGAATGCAGAGAATTTTGAGTGAATTGTGAGGATAAAGTGGGGAATTAGAGGGAAAAGAGAAGTGAGTCATGTGAGAGTTAGTTAGAGGAAGGGAATAAAAGGTTGTTAGAGAAAATGGGTTAGTCATTCGGTTATGATAGCTTGATTGATGATTGTATGGAGATTCAGCTAGCTCTCTAAGTCTAGCTAGGGAATAACAATTTCGAGTATCCCCTTCATCATTGTTCCTGTACTATTGCTGTTGTGTGTGTTTGCTAGTATTGCAGGTCTATGTTATTCGAGTGGGTTTGTTGTTAGAGCAAGTGGGTTCTAACAAATTGGTATCAGAGCGAGGTTGTGATTGGGAATGGTATTGACGAGGATGGAAGCTAGAATCGATAATGTTGAAAAAGAAATGTTGAGGATAGTTGAGGATATTGCGGGGGTTGAAGCTAAGTTTGATAAGATGGTAGGGGATATCTCGTCCATCTTCGAAATTTTAAGAAGAACAGAAAATAAGGGGAAGGCGAAGGAAGTCGTGGGGAAAGTAGACGAAATATCCGAACCAAGATTCGAGGGGGAGGCATCGGCTCAAACCGAATCGATACGGGTGGAAAAGAGCCATCGGAAGCTTGAAATTCCTCTGCTCTTCGGAGAGGATCCTTTTGGCTGGGTTTTTCGGGTGGAGCGATACTTTGAGCTGAACGGAATGTCACACGATCAGTGGTTACAAGCAGCAGCGGTCTGCATGGAAAGAGACGCCCTTAGCTGGTTTCAGTGGAGACAAAACTGGTCGCCGATAGCCGAATGGGAGACGTTTAAGAAAGAGGTGATCCGAAGGTTCGGCAACTCCAAGGTAGGAAACCCGTTAGCAGAGCTGCTGAAGATCCAGCAAACAAGGACGGTGGCTGATTACAACCAGAGGTTCGAAGTGGTAACATCGATGTTGAGGGATGTTTCAGTGGAGGTGGTGACAACGACATACATGAACGGGTTGAAGGATGATATAAAAGCCGAGATACAGATGGCCCAACCCGACTCGTTGGTTCAATTGATGGAGGTGGCCCAGATGACGAAATTGGGCCTTGTTAGATCACTCTCTTCGAAGTAACAAAACACCGAAAATAATTGGAGGAACGGGGGTATCGGGTTCAAACATTTGGGGCGTGAAGGGAGCTCCGTCATTTAGCCCTAACCCGACTTTCAATTCTTGGAGCCCTAATCGCAAATCGAGCGAAGAAGGGAAGGCATCGACTCCGACAGCGAGTCTCAACACCAGAAATGTTCCAGTACCAAGCAGGCCACCGAATAAGTGGAGTGCGAGTCCAAGTAGCGAGGGACGAAGGGTTTTCCGAAGGGAACATTCTTACCCCTTCAAGCGTTTAACGGCAGAGGAGTTACAACACAAGAGGCAGCAGGGTCTTTGCTACCGATGTGATGCGAAGTACACGCAAGGGCATGTCTGTGGAGAGAAACAATTCCACATACTCTTAGTAGATAAAGCACAACCGGTGGAGTTACAAGAAGAAGAGGATGAGCTGGTTAATCAGGCGTTATGCTTTAATCCATACGCAGCAGAGGAAGCTACCCAATCCTTACCTGAGCTGGAGTTATCGATTGCCTCTCTCAAAGGTATAGTGGGTCCACAAACCCTAAAACTCAGAGGGATCATTTCCGAAACAGAGGTAGTAATCTTAATTGATTGTGGGGCTTCGCATAACTTCATTAGAAAGAGGTTAGTAGAAGACAGAGAGATAGAAGTGAGTCGCACGAATCCCTTCAAAGTCAGACTAGGTAATGACTATCGGGTGCAAAGTGTAGGAATTTGTAAAGGGGTAGAGCTCAAGATACAAGGTATGTTGGTGAAGCAAGATTTTTTTCCTTTTGAAATGCAGAGTGTCGATGTTATTCTTGGTGTGGCATGGCTGGAGACATTAGGGGACATTCTGCTCAATTGGAAAAAGCAGATTACGAAGTTCAGTTATGGTGGACAGAAGATCAAATTTTATGGAGAAATTGCGTCGAAGACTACTGTAACTTCATTCAAAACGGCTGTCAAGCTTTTACAGCATGGGGCAGAGGGGTTCCTTATGGAGTATGGAGGTCTGGAGTATGGAGGGTAGGAAGAGTTGAATGAAGAGATGGCAATCGAAGGGGAGGTGGCAATGTTGGACAAGTTACAAAATCAATGCCAACTGGACTCTACAGTCGGGGAAGAAATTAAGAAGGTATTGCAGGAATTCAGAAGTGTCTTTGATCCTATTAAAAAGCTACCACCGAACAGGGACACTGACCGTGTCATTCAGCGGGAGCCTGGTTCCAAACCACCCAACATCAGACCCTACAGGTATCCATACTATCAGAAGAATGAAATTGAGAAATTAGTAAGGGAAATGTTGGAATCTGGGATTATCAGGCCGAGCAATAGTCCTTATTCTAGTCCAGTTTTGTTAGTGAGGAAGAAGGATGGGGGATGGAGGTTGTGTGTGGATTACAGAGCCTTGAACAAGTTGACAATACCTGATACGTACCCAATTCCCTGTATTGATGAGATTTTTGATGAATTGGGAGAATCCAAGATTTTCTCCAAGATTGATTTGAAGTCGGGGTATCATCAAATCAAAGTGAAGGAGGAGGATACAGCAAAGACAGCATTCCGGACTCATGAGGGGCACTATGAATTCATGGTAATGCCCTTCGGACTCATGAATGCTCCTGCAACTTTTCAATCTCTTATGCATGAGTTATTCAAGCCTCATCTTCGAAAATTCATTTTAGTCTTCTTTGATGATATACTGGTTTATAGTGGCAGTCTAGAAGAACACTTGAATCACCTTCGCATAGTGCTCCAAATACTGATTGATAATCAGTTAGTAGCTAATTTGAAGAAGTGCATTTTTGGGCAGTACAGATTGGAGTATCTGGGACATTATATTTCAGCAAAGGGAGTATCCGTAGACCCTAATAAAATTGCAGCTATTTTCAATTGACCTGTCCCAAGAGATGTTAAAGCATTAAGGGGATTCTTAGGCTTATCAGGCTACTACAGACGATTTGTCAAGGAGTATGGGAGTATAGCAAAGCCACTCACAAATCTGCTATGTAAAGATAAGTTTCAGTGGGATGACTTAGCACAGAGGGCATTTGAAGCTCTCAAGCAGAAGTTAACTACTACACCTGTTATGTCATTACCGCATTTCTCCAAACCCTTTGTAGTTGAGACAGATGCATCGGGTGTGGGCATGGGGGCAGTGTTAATGCAAGAGGGCAGACCAGTGGCTTACTTAAGCCAAGGATTTTCAGCTAGCAGTTAGCTGAAACCTGTGTATGAAAGGGAGCTGATGGCCATTGTGTGGGCAGTGTAGAAATGGAGGCACTATTTAATGGGAAGGCACTTCACCATACGGACAGACCAGAAAAGTCTGCACTTCTTGACTGATCAGAGGTTATTAGGGGAAGAGCAACAGAAATGGGTTACTAAGTTGTTAGGATTCAAGTTTGATATAACTTACAAACCTGGAGCAGAAAACCGAGCAGCAGATGCATTGTCTAGGAGGGCTGAAACTGAATGCAGGGCCTTGAGCATGGGATTTCGTGAAGAGCTAAATCAGTTAGAAGATATGGTTCAGCAAGATCCTAAGCTAAAAGGCCTTATACAAGATTTGTTGTTACAACCCGATAGCCATCCTCCTTTCAAGTTGTTAGGGTCGAGGCTCCTCTATGGAAATAGATTCATATTGCCTGCAGAGGGACCTCATATCCAGAAGTTGATCAGTGAGTTCCATTCAACCCCAATAGGAGGACATTCGGGATACTTCAGAACTTATAAGAGGTTAGCCAATGTTGTTTATTGGAAAGGTATGAAATTTGATGTGAAGCAATTTATTATGAGCTGTGATGTGTGTCAGAAAAACAAGTATTCTGCTTTGAAACCGGCTGGCCTCCTTCAGCCTTTACCTATCCCTAATCAGGTATGGGAAGAAATTTCTATGGACTTTATTTGTGGATTGCCTAAGGCATTGGGGGTAGACACTATATTTGTTGTTGTGGATAGGTTGACAAAATTTAGTCACTTTCTAGCCCTCAAACATCCCTATCCTGCAAAACAAGTGGCTGCCATTTTCATTAATGAAGTAGTGAGACTTCATGGATTTCCCAGGGTAATTGTGTTAGATAGGGATAGACATTTTATGAGCACTTTCTGGCAGGAAATGTTCAAACAATCGGGTACCACTTTACACATGAGTTCCGCTTATCACCCACAGACGGATAGTCAAACGGAGGTAGTAAACAGGTGTTTGGAGACTTATTTAAGATGTTTTGTGAGTGATCATCCTAAGGAGTGGCCTAAATGATTGAGTTGGGCAGAATATTGGTTTAATACCACCTACAGTAGTGCAATCAGTATGACTCCATTCAAGGCACTCTATGGAAGAGAACCACCCACACTTCTCAAGTACACTGATGAGGGATCTCTAGTAGAAGACATCAACCAACAACTAGTGGATAGGAATAAAATTCTGGAGGAGCTGAAGTCTAATTTGTTGAAGGTACAGTAGCAAATGATAAAAGTATGCGAATTCTAAAAGAAGACCGATCACTTTTGAGGTAAGCGATCTGGTCTATTTAAAGTTGCAGCCCTACAGGTTTAAATCATTAGTCGTCAAGAGTAATGAGAAGCTCAGTCCGAGGTATTACGGGCCTTATCCAATTACAACCAAGATAGGAGAAGCAGCCTACCAAGTGCAACTTCCAACCTCTGCCAAGATTCGTGATATTTTTCATGTATCCCAACTTAAGAAAGCTATTGTCCCTATTGCACACTCTCAGCCCTTGCCCTCTTTTATGGATGAAGACATGCAACTAAAAGTGGAACCAGCAACATTAGTGGGAGTTCGCAGACGAATTAATGGTGAATTGGAAGTATTAATCCGGTGGAAAGATTTACCAGACTTTGAGACTACATGGGAGAAGTTTGACTTCATCAACAACCAATTTCCTTCCTTCCACCTTGAGGACAAGGTGGGCTCTTTTGGGGTCTGGTATTGTTGAGACTAGGTTTCAGCAGAGATATAGCAAGAGGAGGAATATGAATGCAAAGAATTTTGAGTGAATTGTGAGGGTAAAGTGGGGAATTAGAGGGGAAAGAGAAGTGAGTCATGTGGGAGTTAGTTAGAGGAAGGGAATAAAAGGTTGTTAGAGAAAATGGGTTAGTCATTCGGTTATGATAGCTTGATTGATGATTGTATGGAGATTCAGCTAGCTCTCTAAGTCTAGCTAGGGAATAACAATTTTGAGTATCCCCTTCATCATTATTCCATCATTGTTCCTGCTCTATTACTGTTGTGTGTGTTTGCTAGTATTGCAAGTCTCTGTTATTCGAGTGGGTTTATTGTTAGAGCAAGTGGGTTCTAACACTATATCACAGTCAAGGGCTTATAACGGTTTGGTATTAGAGCAAGACGTTACGGAGGACTCTCAAAACTTCCAATGACAATTTCAGGCTTTTCTAAACACCCTGAGTTTCTTATTTCAAGTTGCAGGGTCCCAAATACATCACAGTCAAGGGCTTATAGCAATTTGGCATTAGAGCAAGAAGTTACGGAGGACTCTCAAAACTTCCAATGACAATTTCAGGCTTCTCTAAAAATGTATCAGGATGATCAAGATCGTGATAAGAGACAATGAGAACAAGACTGTGCAGCTATCGAGAACAAACAACAAGAATTGGCAGACTTTCCAAAAGCTTGGTTATGAAATTCCTACAGCACAAGAGGATGAAGGTGAGAGCAGTATTATCCGAGGAACATACTGCATATGTTCTATGTGAACTTAATCATGCAATGGCTGAACAGTTGTGAACATTTTTTTTTGCTATCAACAAACAATAGAGGAAGATAAAGTGAGGCTGGCATCCTTCCACTTGGAAGGAGATGCCCAACTATGGTTTCTCAAGTTGGAAAGGGATCGGCCACAACTTCCCTGGGAAGATTTCAAGGCCAATGGCACTATGCTATTTGGCCCACCAGTCAGAAGCGATAAATTGGCAGAACTGTACAAACTTCATCAAACCAGCACCGTGGAGGAGTATCGGCGGCACGTTGAATGACTCGTTGCTCGTGCCAGCACTCTTACACAAGAATAGCAGGTTGAGATCTTCATTGGTGGATTGAAAGAAGCCATAGCAGTAGAAGTTGAGCTGCGACATCCTCAAGATTTAACTAGCGCTATTAGCTTAGCCGGTTGTACAAACGTCAAGGAATTAGACATCGGAAAGAACCAAGTGGCCTACGACGAAACACAACAAATAATGCACTATGGACACCTTTTGTGAAGCGGCTAAATAGGGCAGAAATGGAGGAATGAAGAACAAAAGGGCTTTGACAACTGTGATGAGCCTTATACAGTAGGATACCAATATAAATGACTCTTTTGATTGTAGGGAATTGATGATATGCAACCTGAGCTAGAAATTATGGTAGAAGAAACAAAGGAGCTGGAAATATCCATTCATGCTATAACAGGAATGCAGAAATCACAGACAATGCAAATGAAGGGCTTTGTCTACAGGAAGGCCCTACTGATCTTGATTGATTCGGGAAGCACTCACAGTTTTGTGAATGAATCTTTGGTGGATAAAATGAAAATACCCACTGAATCAAGGGCTGGATTGCAAGTAACAGTGACAAATGAAAAAAGATTACATAGCCCAGGAGTATCTCAATCGCTTTCGGTACAACTAGGCCCTCATACATTTCACTTTCATTTATTTTTACTGCCTCTTTCTGAGTTTGGTGCAGTGTTAGGGGTAACTGGCTAAGGATGTTGAGTCCTATTTATTAGGACTTTGCAGCCATAAAGATGCAGCTTTGGTGGCAAGGGCAAAATGTAGAGCTATGTGGAAGTAAAGATTTCGGCCCACCTACTACTTCTCAGTTAGCAACACTATGTTACGGTCCCGAGTATGTGATCGAGTCACCAGAAGATGAATCGAAGATTCTTCTTCCAACAAAGGGTTTTTACCTTTGTTCTTCCTCCTGGATGTACCTATAATTGGTAATCCAACACAGCTCATCGAAGGAAGCTACAACCTTGAAACTCGTTGAGAGAGAGTTTCAGATCTCTGGGTTTTTTCTAATAAATTCTGCTTGAATATTATTGCTGAATAACTCCCCGTTTATAAGGAAATCTCCTTACAATAATGAAGACCAAAAGAACTAGGATTACTAACTAAACAATGATTCAGATTCCTTAATAGACTCTCTTTCCTAATAAAACTCCTACTGCCAACTAGAATTCCTAACTAAGCAAGGATTCCAATTCCTTAATAAACTTCCTTTCCTAATAAAACTCCTAGTGCCATAAAATAAGGAAGTAACAGCACAGAACTGGAAATAACTAAAATTAGACCACCTAGGATTCCTTATTTCACGCAGAATTAGTATCCTAGGCAGTAGTCTTTCTGCGTCGTTCATATGTTTGACCCACGAATGCATCCGCAACACACTAGTAGAAATGGATAAGGAGTTGTAGCTCAAAAGAGTCCTAGCAGAATTCCCATACCTGTTTAGTGCCCCAGAAGGGCTGCCACCTACTTGTCAATGTGATCATCGAATTAATGTACAACTAGGAACAAGAGTTATAGTTGTCCAACCTTATCATTATCCTCACGGGAAAAAGATGAGATTGAAAGGCAATGTGAGGAGATGCTAAAAAGAATAATCGTCCAAACTAGCAAGTCTCCCTTTTCTTCTCCAGTCCTCTTTATTGTTTCATGGAGATTTTGAATCAATTATCACTCCCCAAATGCCCAAACAATCAAAGAAATTTTTCCAAATTCAAATAATCGACGAATTATTGGAGGAATACACAGGGCTTACTATTTCTCAAAGCTAGATTTATGCTCTAAGAATCAACAAGTTAGGATGCATGATAAAGATGTGGAGAAAACTTTTCGCATGGGCACTCTGAATTTCTAGTGATGCCCTATGGTTTCACCTTCATTTGCACCTTTCAAGCCCTCATAAATGTTGTATTCAAGCAATATCTACACAACTTTGTCTTGGTATTCTTTGATGACATCTTCATTTATAATCGTACTTGGGTAAAACATATGCATCATTTTCAATTGGTGTTCATCTTGTTAGATAGCACTGCTTGTTCCCAAAACAGTCTAAATGCTTGTTTGCTCAAACTCAAATCATCTAGGGAAGTGGAAACAAACCCCCAAAAAGTCCCCAACCCACTACCATTCGAGCAAAGGCTTCCTTGGTCTTACTAGGTACTACAAAAAATTTGTGAAAAATTATGGGGAAATTGTTGGGCCACTGACAGCTATGTTGCAAAAGAACTTTATTTGGATGCAAGATTCACTAGCCACCTTTGAAGCATTAATATTGGCTCAGCTTTTGAAATATTTTGAAAAGATCTTTGTAGTAGAATGTGATGCCTCAGATTATGGAATAGAATAAGAGTTGTCCTACAACAAGAAGGCGGACTAATTGCTTGTACTCTAGCTCAACAACACTAACATCTACTGCCTACAAGAAGGAATTGATTGGCTTAGCCAAGGCCATGCGCCATTTGAGATCTTATATGTGGGGATGGCACTTTCTAATACGAACAAATCATTATAGGCTAAAGTTCCTCAGAAAGCAACTCATTATTACCTCAGCACAACAAATTGGGTTAGCAAGCTCATGAGCTCTGACTTTATAGTGGAATACCAAGCGGAGTGAGAAAATATTGTGGCTGATGCACTATCATGCCGAAATGAGGAATCTATGCCTCAGTTGGGGTTCTTTTATGTGATTCGAACAGAAGTTTGTAACTCACAGGAGTTATAGCAACTAGTGAAACGTATTACTACAACCAAGGAGGGCAGTCCTTGGCCATACCGTGATGGGCTAATATTCTTTAAAGACAGTTTATTTGCCAGCTTCTTCTGCCCTTGTTCAAGCAATAATTTCAACACTTCATGCTGAATATCATGACGGGTATCAAAAGATTCTTCATAAGGTTTCATCAGTTTTTATTGGATGAGAATGAAGCGCCAAGTTTAGGGCATGGTCAAATATGTGAAATTTGTCAAAGAAATAAGTCAGAATACTTACGACCTATAGCGCTATTGCAACCTCTCCAAATTCTGGCATAGATTTAGTCAGATATTTCTATAGATTCTAGAGATAGGCTTCCACCATCACATGGGATGACTGTCTTATTGGTTGTAGTTGATTGTTTCTCCAAATATGCACACTTTCTGCCTCTAGCGCACCTTTATTCAATAGTCACAGTGGCTCGACTCTTCTTTGATCATATCTTTAAATTGCATAAGATGCCAGAAACCATAGTTAGTGAATAAGATGTCACACTCATAAGTTCTTTTTGGACAAAGTTATTCAAGTTGAGTGGTTCCAAGTTACCATTCAACTCAACATATCATTCTCAAAGTGATGGGCAAATAGAGGCAATTAACTGAGTTATCGAGATGTATATTTAATATTTTACAGGAGATCGTCCACGCAAGTGGATAGATTGGATATTTTGCACCAAATATTGTTACAACACTAGCTATCAATCTTCTTTGAAAACTACTCGCTTTGAAGTCATTTATGGTCGTTCTCCCCCTCACTTGCTTTCTTATTGTGCAGGTTTGCCGTAAGTAGAAGTATTGCATTGCATAATAGAAATTTGTTGCTGTAAGAAGTGCAAGAGCATCTCTTACAAACTCAGAATGTCATGAAACTGACTATGATGCTAGACATCAAGCCGTAAACTTTGAGGAAGTGGATTTGGTTCTTTTAAAACTACAACCTTATCACCAATTGCCCCTTGCCTCTAAACGTAATCACAAAATATCTCCTCATTTCCCATTGAAGCCAAGGTTGGTTTTGTAGCTTATCGCCTCTCCCTTCCTCCAGTAGCCAAAATACCCCTGCTATGAATTAAGAAAGGGAAGGGGAAGAGCTTGCAAAAATCAGCAGCCCTCACTCCCTTTATATACTAGAGTATCTTATTTATATAAGGTAAGTTACACTTATAATCGTAATCAAATCAAATCATAATCATAATCCCTAAAGATACTGAATCTAATCTTTATCTCTAACACTTTGCCTCAAGCTGGAGCATAAATATCATAAGCTCCAAGCTTGTTACAAAGATGTGTTACACGACTTTCAACCAAAGACTTGGAAAATAGATGATCTAACTAGTCCTCAGATTTCACATGAGTGATTTTTATCACAATTTGTTGGACCTTCTCTCTGACAAAGTGACAGTCTACCTCAAGATACTTTTGTCATATCATGAAAAACCAGATTAGAAGCGATGTAAATCGCGCTTGATCACCACACATTAGCTCCATAGGTTGTGTTAGTTGAAATTTAAGTTCCTGTAATATATGTTTACCCAGACAAGTTCTCGAGTTGTATATGCCATAGCTCTATATTTTGATTCTACACTTGAACAAGAAACCACTGTTTGGTTCTTGCCTTTCCATGAAATCAGATTGCCACTAACAAACAAGCAATACCCTATAGTAGATCGCCAATCAATCTTAGAACCAACCCAATCAGTATCATTATAGGACTAAATTGAACAATGCAAATGGTTCTTACGTAAAAGTCCTTTGTCAGTATTATGCTTGAGGTATTTCAAGATTTGAATAACCACATTCCAATGGCTAGTATGAGGGGATTGTATAAATTAACTCACCACCCTTGTACTAAATGAAATGTCAAACCCAGTAACTGTAAGATAGTTTAATTTTTTAGTCACTCTCCTAAGATTAATTTTTCAGTTAGTCTCCTATAGTTTTATGGATCTTTCAAGAGTTCTCCTTCGTCTACTTCAAGTTTGAGGTTGGGATCTATTGGAAAATCTACTAGTTTACATCCCAACAACCCAGCTTCTTCTAGGAGATCGAAAACATAATTACGTTGGGAGAGACAAATTCCATCTTTAGATCTTGCAACTTCGATTCCCAATACATCCTTCAATCTATGAATTCCATTTTAATAATCATCAGTATTAACAATATCATCAATATAAACGATCAATAGAATTTTATCAAATCTGGTGTGATGATAGAATATCAAATTGTCTACCACATACTGCTTGAGACCAAATTTCTTCACAACTAAACTAAACCATCCAAACCATGCTCTAGGAGAATGTTTTAAACCATGTACAAATTTCTTCAACAGACACATTTTCTCAAACTCCTCCTTAACAATAAACTCTGGAGGTTGCTCCATATAGATTGTTTCTACTAGATCACCATGGAGGAATGTATTTTTTATGTCAAGTACCAAGAGAGCCCAAGAATAAGTTGCAGCTAAGGAGATAAACATACGAACTGACGCCATTTTTTCCACAGGAGAAAAAGTTTCAAAATAATCAATGCCATAAACTTGGGTGAATCCTTTTAACAACAAGATGAGCCTTGAGTCGTTCAATAGATCCATCAACAAGTGTCTTAATAGTATATATCCATCTACAACCAACAATTGAGGCATCAGGAGGAGTGACAAGCTTCCAGCTGTCATTTGACCATAAAGCTTCTATTTACCTAGGATTTTGTATAGCCTCTATTTATACTCTTAAGTATAGACACAAAATCTAGATTTGATTGGAAAGAACGAAAAGAGCAGGACACATGGTTATAAGAAACAAAATTAGAAATCAGATGATGGGCACAAGATCGTTTACCTTTCTTTAAAGCAATAGGTCAGTCTAGGTCACTATTTTCCAATTCTGGAGACAAATTAGATGGTTGGAGGAGAGGGCTCATTCGGATGACCATCTACCATTTGACGAGATCGTTGGGAATAAACCAACAAATCTACTAAAAACAATTGATGAAGATAAGGACTGGAAATTGTAGGTGAATTATCTGACCTTTTAGGTGAATTATCCAAGGAGTTGTCAAAAAGTAGGGGTAAACAATAATGGAAGCTTTTGGCATCTTAACTCTCAGAAAAGTATGCAATGTTCTTAAAGAATGTCACATATGCGCACACAAACAATCTTTTAAGTGAGGGATTGTAACAATGACAACCTTTTTAGGACCTTGAGTGACCGAGGAAGATACATTTGATGGTTGGTGGATATAATTTGTCAACTCCTAGCTAGAGTTGGTGGACAAACCAGACACATCCAAAGATACGCGGCCGAAGAGGAAACAAAGGGGTATTAGGAAACATAAGAATGAGAGGGATCTGATCTTTGAAAGTAGTGGATGACATTTTGTTAAAAAGATAGTAAGTTGTCAGGAGAGCATCACTCCAAAACTCCCTGGGAACCTTCATCTCAATTAGTAAGGTTCTAGCAACTTTTATGACATGCCCGATTTTTCTTTCAACACCATTTTGTTGTAGTGTGTGTGAACAAGAAGATTGGTGAATCATACCACAACTTTTTATGTAAGACTAAATGGATTCAGAAAAATACTCTTCGACATTATCACTTATGAGGATACGAACAAGAAAATCAAATTGAGTTTTGATGTCAGATCAAAAGGATTGAAAAACATAAAACAATTTAGAGCGTTCTTTCATTATATATAACCAAGTCATTCAAGACCCATCATCAACAAAAACAACAAAGTAACAAAAACCGATTTTTGAGGTCACAAAAGATTAGGGATGGCAATTTTTGGCCCATGGGCCAGGCCTAAACCCAGACTGACTTGAAACTCAATTATTCTAAGCAAAATATCGTTTTACTTAAAAGAGTTAAGCTTCAGATAAGCCTGAGCATAAGCAGTCTAGACCAAGATTCAATTAAAAAAATAAGTTGTTCTATATTTTTAATTTTAAAAATTTTATGTTAAAAAAATTGGTAAGGGCTAGCCCTCCCTACACGAGATGGACCCCAAACATCATAATAAACTAACACAAAAAGAGCTTTTGGCTCTATTATTATCACCGGATGAAAAAGGGATATTATTGATAAATTAGGAAAATGCATTTCATGCTCATACATAATATTAGCATACACGTACGTGAATTTGATTTTTTTTTGTACACATTACAATGACTGTTCATGCACTCATTTGATTTATTCCGGGATATAAATGATTTTTTTAATGATTATAATGTGAATAGTGAATATTATGTCTTGAAAATTGATTTGGTGAATTATATTATTGATTTAGAATTTTTGGTGGAAATTATAAAATTTTGGATATTTTTGGACTAAAAAAAATGTCAAGTGGCAAGACAATCGAGTAAAAATAAATGTCAAATGGCAGTAGAAATTATTGATAAGTGATATTAAGATTTAATACCAAGTGTCATTAAAAATTGGGTGACAAATAGACTAGAGATTAATGATAAATGGTAAGTGTCATGACACCCACCAAGCAAGTTTTTACCTTGCTTTTAACCCACCCACGACATATACATGAAAAGACCACCTTTTAATTATCTTTCATTTTCACTACATGCTCTCTTCTTCATTTTCTTCTTCTCCATTCACGATACTAACCTTCACTCTCACAACACAAACCTCAACGTTGAGCTTTACTCTCATCCTTCACTTTGCCAATCCAAGATCCTTGCTTCTTCTTGATGAAAGCCTAACCTATTCCTCCTTGAAGAGTTGATGATCGAATGAGCTTGGAGGCTAAGGTTTCATGGTGATTCTGAAGAGTTTGAAGTTTTATCAAGTTAGACATTAATCTCCATGGGTTGTGTAAATATAAACATATATGATGATAGTTTGAAGGTGAAATGATGATAGTGGAGTAGAATGTGTGCAGAAATTTGATGAATGTATGTATACGTTGACGTTTTGTTTTTGTGTTTATGATCAACCATACTTTATGAGTTGTTTTTGAATGATATTGATATAAAATTGAGGTGAGAATGAAGAGGAAATGATGTAGAGTTGATAAACTAAGCATAAGATGGTTTGAATGTAAGATATAGGGGTTGAAAATCTGAAAAATTGAAAGAGAATGGTTGGAATATGTTAGCTGTAACATTTCGATTGGACATGCATCTGTATTTTAGTCATATCGTGATCTGTAGACATTCAAATGGGATGATTTTAAGTTTAGATTAAACTAGAGACATATGGCTATATTTTTCATGAAAGAATCGAATTTGAATTTTGTCTTTAAGGGTTTCAAATTTTGGTTTGAAGTTGAGTACAGTGTGTTGTCACGGTGTGAGAACAATCTGAAGTATTTTGTGTACAACTTGCAGAATATTGAACCAAATTGTGTAAACTTGGTGCCATTAGAAATTTAAGACATATAGCAACATTTGTTTAGAAGAATGTATTGCCTAAATACCTCATTTTTTAATGTCAAAATGATCATGCAAAATTGACCTGAAAATTTGTCTTGAGAAAAAAACAGGAAAGGCCATCAACGTGAGTTATTCTTTTTTCATGTGATGTTTGAAACAACAAATGGTAAGGTACTTTTCTATGATGCATTTAGACTTGAATGGGACTTGAAATGAACCTAGTTTGAAGTTGAGTAAATTGATAAAGTATTGGATATGTATAGGTTGTAACTGAAGATATAACATAGTGAAAGGATTATTGATATCAAGTGATATCAAAAGTTAAAAGTCGGGATCAGTTGACATCTGGTCGTCTGCATATGTTAAAATACTAAAAATAACAAAAAGGTAATTTCCTATGATGCATTTAGACTTGAATGGGACTTGAAATGAACCTAATTTAAGGTTGAATAAGTTGATAAAGTGTTGGATATGTATAGGTTGTAATTGAGGATATAACATAGTGAAAGGATTGTTGATATCAAGTGATATCAAGAGTTAGAGGTCAGGATCAGTTGGCGTCCGCATATGTTAATCTTAGCCTGAGCCTGAGCCTGAACCTGAACCTGAACCTGAACCTATGTCTGTTCTTGAACCCATCCCAATGCCTATGTCATCTCCTATAGAGACAAATCCTAATACAGAAACAGCTATACCTAATCATACACTCAAGGTGTACTCTCGGAGGAAGAAAGCAAGTAGTACGCTTCCTATCCCTGAAGTTATGCCAATCTCTGAACCAGTGCAGGTCCCTATCGAAGAAATTCATAGCAGCAATGATCAAGAAGACAACACAAATTTAGAATGGCCAATTGCCTTAAGGAAGAAATCTAGATCATGTACTATGCACCCGATTGAGAGGTTTGTCTCTTATGAAGCTCTATCTTCTCAATATAAAGCTTTTATTGCTAATCTGGACAGAATTGATATTCCCAAAAATATTCAAGAAACTCTTAAAGTTCCATAATAGAGAGAAGCAGTTTTTGAAGAACTAAGAGCACTTGGAAAGAATGAAACATGGGAAGAAGTTGATCTGCCAAGAGGAAACAAACCCGTGGGGTGTAGGTGGATATTCACAGTCAAATATAGGGCTAATGGTTCCATTAAGAGGTATAAGGCAAGATTCGTAGCTAAGGGCTATACTCAGACCTATGGGATGGACTACAAGGAAACATTTGCACATGTGGCCAAACTAAACACTATCAAACTATTGTTATCAGTAGCCGTTAATCTTGATTGGTAACTTCAGCATCTTGAAATCAAAAACACCTTGAATGGCCAAAGGAAGAAGTGTATATGAAACTTCCTCTAGGGTTTGATGAGGAAAGAGGAAACAAAGTATGTGGACTAAGAAAATCTCTATATGGACTAAAACAATCACCACGAGCTTGGTTCACGAGATTTGCCAAAGTCCTTAAAACAAAAGGATACACACAAGCACAGTCAGATCATACAATGTTTTTCAGAATTAGAGAAGATAAGAAGACAATTTTGATTGTGTATGTTGATGATATTATCATAACTGGTGATGATTTAGAGGAAATCACAAGACTTAAGACAACATTGAAGAAAGAATTTGAAGTTAAAGACTTAGGAGAAATGAAGTATTTTCTAGGCGTGGAAGTAGCAAGATCAAAGAAGAGAGTTTACACCTCAAAAAGAAATTTCATTCTTGATCTCTTGAGAGAGATTGGAATCTTAGGGTGCAAACCAAGCACTACTCCAATTGATAGTACAAAGTTTGAGGATGAAGATGATAAACTTGTTAATCGTGAAGAATACCAAACAATAGTGGGAAGACTAATTTATTTGTCTCATACTAAACCAGATATTACTTTTGTTGAGAGTGTTGTAAGTCGCTATATGCATGCACCAAGGAGAAAACATTTGGAGGCAGTCTATAAGATTCTACAATATCTAAAAGGTTCTCCAAGGAAAGGGCTGCTATTCAAGAAAGAAGATCAAAGAACAATTGAAATATATACTGATTCAAATTGGGCGAGTTCAGAAGAGTATAGACGATCAACTACTAGATATTGTACTTTTGTGTGGGAAAATTTGGTCACGTAGCAAAGTAAGAAGCAAAAGGTGGTAGCCAAGAGTAGTGTTGAAGCTAAACTAAGAGTTGCTGTAAAAGGGATGTGTGAAAGTCTCTGGTTAAAGAGAGTGTTGACAAAATTGGGAATCGGTTTTGAGATACCTATAAAGCACTATTGTGATAACAAGGCAGCCCTAAGCATGGCACACAATCCAATCTACCATGAGTGAACAAAACATGTTGAGGTTGATCGACAATTCATCATAGAGAAGATAGAAGATGGGACAATATGCCTAACTTATGTTCCAACAAAGAAGCAAACAACTGATCTGTTTACCAAAGGACTTCAACGACAAGCATTTGAAGAGTGTATTAGCAAGTTGGACATGATAGATATCTATGATCCAACTTGAGGGGGAATGTGGTCAAGATATGTATATCTCATAATATTATGATCTGATCATAATCAGATCTTTTAGATTAGATAGCAATATCCTATAGATATACAGTATCCTAGGATTACGTTTCTATATTTGTACAGATTTTCTAGCTTATTCTGTAAACCCTATACATGTATATATATACTGCAGTCTTGAATAAAAGAAATATAGAACAAATTAGCTCTGATTCACACTAAACATGAAAATGTTAAAGGGTTTATAAGTGATAAGGGTTAACTATCCAAATGACTAGTTCTAGTCATTTTGACAATGATTGACCCAAGCCCAATTCTTGTTAGTGGACTCTACACTCTGCTCATATTAAAAATTTTAATATAGTATCAGAGCATGTTTGGTCCAGATTATTAATTTCTCGGTTATCCGTCTGAATGTCCAGTCCCAGTGGCCCGATCTAATTACCACTGCATTTGTTTCAAGTGATAGCTGGATGTCGAGTCCCAGTTGCACTTGAGGGGAAGTGTTAGAGTATTCCCATATTGACTAAACATGAAAATATTAAAGGGTTTATAAGTGATAAGGGTCAACTATCCAAATTACTAGTTCTAGTCATTTTGACAATGGTTGACCTAAGTCCAATGTAGAAATTCTAAACTGTTGTATTTCATCCTCTTTCCATCAGTACATAGATACAAGTATATATAGAAATATAGAGAGTTATTCTAGGAAACTAATATCTTTACATAATAGCCTAATATCTGTACATAATATCATATCTGATTTCCTAACTATTTAGCAGTCAATAATATCAAGGAAATATCCCCAACACTCCCCCTCAAGCTGGCTTATATATGTCATTCATAGTCAACTTGGTAATTAGAACATTAAATTGCCTCTTGTGTAATCCCTTTGTAAGATTGTCAGCTACCTGTTATGATGTTGGAATATAGGGAACACAAATTAATCCTTCTTCAATCTTTTCCTTTATAAAGCGCCTGTCAACCTCAACATGTTTTGTTCTATCATGAGGAACAGGGTTGTGAGCAATTGAAATTGCAGCTTTGTTGTCACAATACACTTTCCTAGGAACTGAAATACGAATCTGTAGTTCCTCCAATACCCTTATAATCCGTAGGACTTCATCAATTCCATGTGTCATTACACGAAACTCAGCTTCGGCACTGCTTTTTGCAACAACACTTTGTTTCTTACTCCTCCAAGTTACCAAGTTACCATCAACAAATGTGCAATAACCTGAAATTGATCTTTTATCTGTAGCACACCCTGCCCAGTCAACATCATTATAGACTTCTACTTGAAGGTTGTTCTTCTTACGAAACATTAAACCTTGCCCAAGAGTTCGTTTTAGATATCTTAGTAGCCTATATACCGCATCCAGATGTTCTTGGCCGGAAGTTGACTCACTAAGCTCACGACAAAGGCTACATCAGGTCGGGTGTGTGAGAGGTATATTAATCTCCCAACTAGTTGCTGGTATCACTCCTTATTAATAACGTTTTCAGGTTGAACTGGTTTGAATATTTACGCCAACCTTAACAGAAGTATCCGCTACCTTGCATCCTAGTAATCCGGTCTCATTCAATAGGTCCAGAATATATTTATGTTGGTTCACAAAGGTCCCATCCTTGGATCTAGCAAATTCCATTCCGAGGAAGTATTTTGGAGGTCCAAAATCTTTGATCTCAAATTCTTTGGTTAATCTCTTCTTCAACTCTACTATTTCAAATACATCATCTCCTGTTATGATAATGTCATCTACATAAATAATAAGAATCGATTGCATACCGGCCTTGGACCGCTTGTCGAACAATGTATGATCAACTTGGCTTTGACAATAGCTGTAGCTCTTCATAGCAATACTTGAATTGTATTTACCTTTGCAACAAGAGCAAAGCTCTCTTGGTAGTCACTACCATTGGTTTGAGTAAATCCCTTAGCAACTAATCTTGCCTTCAACCTGTCCACACTACCATTGGCCTTAGACTTAATAGTGAAAAGCCATTTGCAATCTACCAAACTTTTATCTCTAGAAGAGTTCACAAGTTCCCAAGTTTTATTCTTCTCAAGAGCATTTACTTTTTCCATAACAGCTGATCTCCAATCTGGTGCTTTCTAAATGTTTCTTAGCACAAACATATTAGTGATTTTAGAGATAAATGATTTATTTGTGTGTGATAATTTCCCATAAAATAGGTACTTTGATATGGGATGATTGGAGATTGGTGCAAGCCCGTTTCCCCTTTCTAAATGCTATAGGTAGGTAATTATCAACAGAGAGATTAGAACAAATATGACTTCTAATTTGTGGGTCAATAGGTATAGGTTGATCATTACTAGACACAATAAGACGTAAAGTAGCATAAGGTTACCTGAATTGTTCCCAGGTTCCTTCTCCAAGGGATTTGAGAGGCTATGCATTGTAGGTTATTCTCTACTTCTCAATTGAGTCTTCCTCTTAGTATAAACACGAAGCACAGTATTCCATTCCTTAGGAGCGGACAGTAGTATTTCTCCCCCTATGGATGAATCAGGATTTCCTGGCATGGACAAATTAGAAGTAGTATCTATGGTTTCATTATCAGAAATTATATTGTGATCAATAATGACCGTGGGTATGGGATTAGGAGTAATGGTGCAAAAATTTTCTTCTTCATTCGAGTTCTTCCCCTGAAGAAAAAAAAAATTATGTTCTACGAATGTGACATCCATGGAGACAACAGTTTTTTTAGATAAAGGATTGTAGCACTTATAACCTCGTTAACTAGGAGCATACCCAATGAAGACATATTTTTCAACTCTTTGATCTAGTTTGGAGTTTCCCCTATTTGAGTTATGAACATACATAGTACACCCAAATATCCAAAGAGGAAGAGCAGAGTAAAGTTTAATTTCAAGAAAGCGTTGTTTAAACATATCTAAGCGTGTTGCATAATGCAAAACACGAGTAGGCATACGGCTAATTAAGATGCAGTCAAAACAGCCTCACCCCAAAGGTATCTTGACACATTCATTGTAAACATAATGGACCGAGCAACTTCTAGTAAATGTTTATTTTTCCTCCCGGTGATACCATGTTGTTGAGGAGTGTTAACAAACGTAGATTGGTGAACAATGCCTTTAGACTTAAGAAATTTCCCAAGGACTTTATTAAAATACTCGATATCATTGTCAGAGTGAAATATACCAATGCATGTGTAAAATTGAGTTTCAACCATGGTATAGAAGTTTTGAAAGATTTGAGCAACTTCAAATTTTTTACATATTAAATAAACCCAACATAACTGAGTATGATCATCAATAAAAGTTACAAACCATTTTTTCCAAGTAAGAGTTTTAACACGGGATGGACCCCAAACATCACTATGAATTAAGTATAATGGTTTGGATGGTTGATATGGTTTTGTTGGGTAAGAAATCTTATGACTTTTGGATAAAGTGCACTGCTCACAATGAAGTTTTAAATAATCTACAAACTTAAATAGATGAGGTAAAAGTCTTTTTAGGTAAGAGAAATTAGGATGTCCTAATCTATTATGCCAAAGTAAAATCTGTTCTTTAGCAAGGGTAGAACGAATACTACTTGATACCAGAGCTTCTTTATTCTTCAAGTAATCATCAACTAAGTAGTAGAGACCATCTATCAACTTAGCACTGCCAATCATCTTCCTCGAAGTTAGTTCCTGAAAAACACAATGAGTCAAAAAAGGTAATGGTACAATTGGAGTCATGGGTTAGTTTGCTTACGAACAAGAGATTACAAGCTAGTTTTGGAACATGTGGGGCAGATTTAAGGCAAATATTCGAGGATAGAGTTACTAAACCTTTACCAACTACAGTAGAGAATGATCCATCAGCTATACGAATTTTTTCATGACCAGAACAAAGGTCATAAATATTGAAATAAATTAGAAGAACGGGTCATATGGTTAGATGCTCTTGAATCAATGATTCAAGGAGTGGAATTATATGGAAAGGAACATGTTAAAGTAGTAAAATCCCTACCAGTTTGCGCCACAGAGGCATTAGCAGCATTTGAGGATTCAGTTTTGGGTTTCAAAAGCTTCAGAATATAGTTGATCTGCTCTTGTGACAACTGTCCAGCATCCACTTCATGTGCTGATGGGATTTTGCATGATTCATGGTGAGTTGAATCACTAGAGGAAGTTATATTAAATTTCCCTTCATGTGATCCCTTCCAATTTATTGGCTTTCCATGGAGTTTCCAGCATGCTTCACAGGTATGCCGTGCTTTATTGCAATAGTCAAACCAAACCTGTGACTTTTCCTCAGTCCTCCTAGTATGACCAGTAGTATTCCCAACAACTAGTGTTTTCAATAGTAGATGTAGGATTTCGTTTGCCAAGCATCACAAACCGCCTGCTTTCTTCACATTAAACTTCTGCAAAGACTTCTCCAATGGTAGGAAGTGGTTGTCTTCTAATAATCCTGCCTCTAACCTCATCAAACTCAACATTAAGTCTAATTAAGAACTTAAAAATTCTGTCATCCTCTAGACCTCTACTATTTTTCAAAGATAGTTACAGTCATCAGGGGATCTCCATTCATAGTCAATAAACAAGTCTAATTCTTGCCACAAACGTTTCAGAGAATTAAAGTACTTAGTAACACTATCCTCACCTTGGTGGATCTCACCCAATTTGAGAGTTAGTTCATACACTTGGGACTGGTTTTCCAAATCAAATTACATCTGATTCACATTGTCCCATAGCTCCTTAACTGTGTGGTAACACATATAGTTGGAGCTAATATCTTCCTCCATAGAATTTACTAGCCATGTCATCACCATAGAATTTTCAGCATCCCATATTCCATGTGTAGGATCATCCGCCATAGGTTCCTTTTTGTCACCAATCAAATATCCAATCTTGCCTCTCCCACGGATGTATATTCTCACTAATTGGGACCAGCGAAGAAAGTTCTCTCCATTCAGTCATATAGTAGTGATCTGAATGGAATGAGAATCTGAGGTAGTATTGTGAGGAGGACGTGTTTGAACTGGGTTAGAGGATTCACCAATGTCAAACGTGGTTGACATAGATTGGGAGGAGGAAACAATAGGTGGTTGCTAGGGTTTTTGAATGTTCAGGTATGGCTCTGATACCATGCAAAAATTCTAAATTGTTGTATTTCACCCTCTTTCCATCAGTACATAGATACAAGTATATATGGAAATAGAGAGGGCTATTCTAGGAAACTAATATCTTAACATAATATCCTACCATCTGTACAAAATATCAGATCTAATTTCCTAACTATTTAGGAGTCAATAATATCAAGGAAATATCCGAAAGGCCTTCCCAATGTATTAGTACTTGTTGGGAAATATACAATTGGATATTTCCCAACAAGTACTAATACATTGGGAAGGCCTTTCTCCAACTAATGCATTATGGAAGCCAATTTCTACTATTCTAAGTCATTATCCATCTTTTGCACTCGAGGTCAAGCACATTCTTGAGGAGGAGAGCAATGTTAAGATCCAACAGTAGGTCCAACAGTTAAATAAGCCTAACTCAATCAAAGTAGTTCCCTTTGACCAAGTCTACAAATGTTTTATACATGAGAAAAAGAAGAAACAAGATTAGCTATCAGTTCACTAGCTATCATTTATAATTATCATATTAGTTTGTTTGTCATTTAGATAATTGTGATCAAATTAGATAGAGTAGTTTAAAATTATCTGATCAAGTTAGTTTAGAATTATTTGAATGTTTCCAAAATAGTACGAGTTTATTTGTTTGTAATTTAGTATACAAAACTAGTTATGCTAGGGAACAAGAAAGCATTTTTCTCCTATCAAATTCCCATTTTTGAGATCTAAGAGTTATCTCTAATGAGTTCTTATTTTCTAGATATTTCAAAATAGGTTGAAAGGGTAGATGATAGAACCCTCTCAAATATATCAATAAATTGAATATAAAAGAATCAGATGGATCAGAATGATCTCACCGATTCAATAAGTATATTGATAATCTGTAGAAATAGACTATTACAACCGAAATGATAATCAGCCTATATGAGGGGTGCATGCCTCCCAAACACACTCAACAATCCGAAATGCATGCATGCCCCTACACAAAATATTCCTCCTTATATGTCCCATCCTAACCCAATTATTAGGTGACTTTGTCCCTAATTGTAACTAATCGCACGTGGTGCTAGTGTTGTTAGAATCGCCAAATTCTTCTTACGCCTACTATAAACCAATGGCCCCTAGTTCTATCAATACTCCCTCCAAAGCTTGCACCTTGTCCTCGAGGTGAAAAGATGGGAAGTGCTTTCAACAATGGCAGCGGTAGCTTCCATGAATTCTCACATGTAGGAAGGTCTTGCCCTTGAATTAACACCTCTGCATGTCCACCGGCATTCCTTGGGTCCCCAATACCCTTCGGGTTGGATATCCGGCTCCACTCTTGATTAATTGTGTAGGCAAGGGCTGTATGTGCACATAGTAGGGCGACCCTCTTAAGCAAGGACACATGAAAGCCGAGTGAACTCTGCTATAGGTAGGTAATTCGGCCGATAAGCACTGCCCCAACCTTTTCAATAATCGTAAAAGGACCATAGTAACGGAGTGAGTTTCTCATTCAACTTCGTGCTAAGGATCGAAGCTTGTATGGTTGGATCTTTAAGTACACCTTTCCCCAACCGTATACTCCACGTCCCTTCGTTTCTTATCTGCTTGGACTTTACTTGATTACGAGACATGATAGGTTCTCCTCAATTGATTAGGACTCCATTCCTATCTGAAGGAGCCTATCCACTTCCTCCATCACGATAACTCCCCGGCATATCCGAGTAAGGTAGGTGGGTGTCTTCCATATAGAGCATAAAATGGAGAAGTTTTGGTAGAGCTGTTGTAGTTAGTGTTGAACCAAAATTCTGCCCAACTCAACCATTGTGTCCATTGTTTAGGTTTGCTTCCGTGAAACAACGGAGATATGTTTCCAAGCATCGATTGGTGACCTCCGTTTGCCGTCGGTTTGGGGATGATAGGCTGAACTAAACTTCATTTGTGTACTGCCAGTTTGAAGAGCTCGGACCAAAATCTGCTCATGAATACTCTATCTCGATCGAGATACTATGGAGGTGGAAAGCCATGGAGCTTCACTATTTCTCTAATAAATAGTGCAGCCACATCTCTGAGCAGAAAAGGGGTGGGCTAAAGGCTGGAAATGAGCATATTTGGTGAGTCTATCAACTACCACCATGATGGTGTCCATGCCCTTACTTTTGGTGAGACCTCCAATGAAGTCCATAGAGATATCCTCCCACACTTGCGAAGGAATTGGTAGCGGTTGTAATAAACCAGCCGGAGATAAGGCTTGATACTTGTTGCGTTGACACACTTCACATGCTTCCACATACTTCTTAATGTCATTCTTCATGCCTTCCCAAAAACCGGTCCCAACACTCTTTTGTAAGTGCGTAGGAACCCGAATGACCTCCTATAGGTGAGTCATGTAACTCCTTCAAAATAGTAGGTATCCGACTAGATGTTTTCGACAAAACTAGTCTCTTCTTGTAATATAGCCGTCCTCCTTAATGTAAATCCCAAATGTTCCTTGCTCCCGCTAATGAGATCTTGCAAGATAGTATGAAACTTGGATCCGCTCTAATTTCCTCCTCCAAGTCATCTGAATCTACCATTTTGATTGTTGATATAGCAAAGACACTCCATTTTGCGTGATAAAGCATCAGCTGCTTGGTTTTCCTTTCCGGTTTGTATTGCACGTCAAAATCATACCCCAATAGTTTGGCTGTCCACTTTTGTTCTTGCTCTCCCAACAACCTCGATCATCAAGTATTTTAAGCTTCTTTGATCGGTCCGGATGATGAAACGCCTTCCCAAAAGGTAGTGTCTCCATTTCGAACCGCCTTACTACTGACCATTAACTCCTTTTCATAAACCGACTTGGATAGCGCTTGTGGAGGTAATGCCCAGCTGAGATAAGCTAAGGGCCTTCCTTCTTGCATAAGCACTTGCCCTAACCCTTTCCACGAGGCATCGGTTTCAACAACATATGGTTTAGAAAAATCAGTACCGCTAGAATAGGAAGGTTTACCATGGCTGCCTTAAGTGCTTCAAAAGCTTGTTGAGTCTCCATGTTCCATTGATACCCTTCTGCCTTGAGTAGTTGAGTGAGAGGTTTGGCAATCTTGCCATAGTCTCTAACAAAGCGTCGGTAGTATCCGTGAACCCCAAAACCTTGGATAGCTTTTATATCCTTAGGTATTGGCCAATTGCCACTTCTTCCACTTCGATGGATCGACTTCTACACCCTACCCGAGATTACATGCCCCAAATATTTCAATTGCTCCTTGCCAAACTCGCACTTCTTCTCATTGACATATAATTTATGGCTTGAGTATCAACAGGACAGCCCTTAGATCTTTCAAATGTTGTTCTGTCTGGGCTGAATATCGAATATCATCAAAAAAACTAGAACGGACTTGCGAAGATAGGCACGAAATACCTCATTCATCAAGGATTGGAAGGTGGAGGTGCATTGGACAACCCGAAGGGCATCACTAACCATTCAGTAATGACCTTCATGTGTTGGAAGGCCGTTTTATGAATGTCCTCTTCTCGGACCCTAATTTGGTGGTAGCCACTCTTTAGATCCGACTTTGAGAACACCTTGGCTCCTCTAACTCATCCAACAACTCATCAATAGTCGGTATTGGGAATTTATCCCCAGCAGTCACTTTGTTCAATGCCACAAGTCCACACAAAATCTCCATCCCCATCCTTCTTCCTCACTAAAATTCTTCGGATGGAAAAGGGACTTATCTTTGGGCGAATGACACTGCACTAACAATTCCCCACTATCTTTTCTATCGCACTCTTGATAATGGGGATACCTATATGGCCCGACATTTGGAATTTCGCTCTGGTTTAAGAGTAATAGAGTGGTCGTGGCTTCATGGGAGGCAACCACGAGGGGTGACAACACATCGATAAATTCGACCAATAACTCCTTGAGTTCAATTTGCTCCTTCGTGTGGGTTCGATCGATGTCTTCTTGGTTATCTTGACTGTAACCCTCACCTCCTTCTTTCCTGACCTTGTCTGATGGATCGCAATGTAGCTCCGATTTCATCAAGGCGGATCTCCTCTCAAGTGAAATGTTTACCTCCTTCCACCCACTTTAAAGTCAACTCCTTGAAATTGGCTCGGATGTCTCCCAACCCTCCAACCAATCCAAACCCAAAACCATGTCCACCCTCCTAATTGAGCAGGAAAAATCCCTTTAATTAATACCCCTTGGGTCGCTACTTGTAAATGCTCACAGACTCCTTTGCTTCTTATTTTATACCCATCTCCCACTTGTACTAAAAATTCAGGGTCTCTAACACGTGGAGGGACAATTTGCTCCACCAAAGGTTTAGAAATAAAATTATTGGAGGCCCCACAATCCACTAAGATCAAGCACCTCTCTTCCTTCAACGATCCCCATATTTTAAATGACCTCTTAGTCGTCAATCCCATTACACTCATTATATTCGGTTGTAATTGTTTACCTTGATGTCATCTCCTCGGCATCCAAGAACACCTCCTCGGGTAGCTCATTTTCGCCTTCTTCTTCCACGATGTAGACTAGGAAATGTTTGTTTTACAAACATGATTTGAATGAACCTTTCATCACAATAGAAGCATAACCCTTTTCATATCTTTCTTTGAGTACTTGGTGGAGGCTGCCGGAAGTTGCGTCTCCTAGCCCGCCAATTTCTTCTCTCGAGTTGGGGTTGGTTTAGGAGCCACCGAACTTCCTTCATTTCCATAGGCTGCTGGTGGTTTGGGACGAAAATCCCTTGTGGTGGATCGGTGGGCTGGGCTGGTTTGTGGAAGATCTGTCATTGCATGGGGTTAACACTACCTTGCTTCACAAGTAAATTCCTCTCCTCCACCAATTGCCATGTCCATCACCTCACCCAAAGAGCCAAAGATGGTGTAACTTAAGTTGACCCTAATTTCCATTTTAATCCGTTCAAAACAACCCGGTGAGGATGTCTTCCTCAATGTGCCTCAATGGTCTGATATGACTCAAAATTCTCACGATAATCCATCACAGTTGAAGATTGATGCAACCCAAACGAAGTTCGTATGGGTTCGTAGCTAAGGTCGGTTGAAAGCGTTTGAGCACACTAGTTTAAACTCTCTCAATCTCTGCTTGCATTAGTGCCTCCCACCAATTGAACCATACCAAGGCTTTTCCTCCAATGCCACTACCATCGCCTCCCTTTTATCCCTATCGCTCACTCCATTAAAGCTGAAAGTATCGCTCTATTCATTGACCACCATATGCATCCTCTCCACAAAAGATCGGAATCTCTAATCGCCTTCCCTCTCCTCATAAACTCTCCTTCTTCTCTTGCTTCAAACCTCCGAACCCCTCAAACTTCACATTACTTCCGCCTTGTTTCGCCGACTCCCCACTCCAATTCCCTCGGTTTCTCGGCGGTCTCCACCTTGATTTTCCTTTGGATGATTCTGCTCCTTTCCCTTTTATATGTTGCATCATTTCAAAGCAATGCTTCCTCCAATCGGCGTGTCTTCTCTTCATTTCTCTCCATCATTTCATTTAAATTGGCTACACTCCTCTCGATCAACTCTATTTTCTCCATTCTTCTAGTCACTACCATCCACTAATGAAACAACTTCAATCCAAGGCACCAAGAACAATGCTCGATACCACTTGATAGAACCCTCTCAAATATATCAATAAATTGAATATAAAAGAATCGATGGATCGAGAATGATCTCACCGATTCGATAAGTATATTGATAATCTGAGAAATAGACTATTACAACCGAAATGATAATCGGCCTATATGAGGGAAATTGTGCCTCCCAAACACACTCAACAATCCGAAATGCATGCATGCCCTACACAAAATATTCCTCCTTATATGTCCCATCCTAACCCAATTATTAGGTGACACCTGTCCCTAATTGTAACTAACTGCACGTGGTGCTAGTGTTGTTAGAATCTGCCAAATTCTTCTTACGCCTACTATAAACCAATGGCCCCCTAGTTCTATCAGTAGAAAAACTAACAAACACCCTGAGTTACTCTCTGATTTTAGGTTGCAGGGTACCATAACCAGATCACAGTCAAAGGCTTATAGCAAACAAGCTTAATGATGTCAACGAAACAACTAGAATTTCTTACTGTCACTGAAAGTGGAACAATGTCCGCATTGAAGTCATCCAGCTCGTGAAAGAATGCATCTAGTAAATAGCAAAAGTTGTTTGCATCAACTCGGTCCTCAAAAGCAAGAGTATAAGCAGAGTCCTCTCCATCTAGCAATGAAGGCATCTTTAGAGCAAAAAGTCCTTGTGCTTCATGAATAGGACCTCTTCGCATAAGGACACCCTGAGTGGATCACATCCAGATATTGATTAGAATTTAGAAAGACAAACAATACCTTTTGAGTTAAGAATATAAAACAAAGGTATTATAGACTTGGAACAATAAAGCAAATACTGAACTTGTAACTTGAAACTTAGTTGAAAAGGAAGATTTACTATGCAAGAATTTCAACGAAAGCCTTTTAATAATAACACGCCTTTTAATAATAACACGGCAAGTTTAGAGGGTATAGCAATTACAATAGAACAACTATTAAGATGAAAAACTATATCAACTATGCAGATTAAAATCAATTAACAGAAAAAGATGAGGTATCATATATTAAACTGCATATTTGCATACAAGTATAATCCACAAAACCATTTCTGATACATACTAGAACATATGGAAGATTTGACCACCACAAATCCGCCTTTTCATCTGAATGTTTCTCGGCCACTGTTCTCTTTCTAGTTTCTCTGCTTCTATTTCTACTGAATGAAACAGGCTTTTTGTCTAAGGGGGCACTTCCTTGACTTTTTTGGGTCAAGTGTTGCAAATATTGTTTCTTGAAATCTTGAGGTTTCCAGCCCTTCACATCTTCTTCTGAAGACCTTTCTTGACTGGTCTTCTGGACATCACCTATAAATTTCTGTTAACATCCCAGAAGTGAAGGAGGCTCCCAAAACAAACCAGAAGATAATTAAACTAAAGAAAGCGTTCAGCATTAGATAATTAAACTAAAGAAAGCGTTCAGCATTAGACTTTTACATGCATGAACGACAGATTTAAGAAACCAAGGAAACAAACTGGGAAAAAAAACAAACAAACAAAAAATAGCCAAATTCATGGAATTGACATTCGAAGAAAAACAACAGTTAAATCATGAATCCATAAACATTACCAGGTCCCATTCCCCTAGCCAAGTTACTCCTTTCCTTTTCCAACTTACTCACCTCATTCTGGCCGGCAGTAGCTTGCATTCCAACATTAGTTCCCTTAGAATGATTATCATTTTGTTCTGAGTCATCACTGAGATATCTCCTAATCAAACCTGAAAACCCCTCCGGACTGCTACTCATGTTCTTTGGAGGGCTTCTAAACTTAAGCTTCTTTTTGAACACCAACATCTCCTTTTCATCCTTCAAATCCACACCATCCTCTCCAATTCGATCCCCTTCATCCCCAAACAAACCCAAATAGTCCATAAAGGACACGGGCAACTTCTCTCTCTCGGAATTCAACTTCTTCTCCAGCTTAACCAATCTAGCATCAATCTCCTTCTCAATTTCACTATCTTTATCACCCATCATCCTCTCACTACTTTCTCTCTCCCTAGCCTCCCTAGCCATTGCCCTTATCTCATGTATTCTCTGTTCCACTTCACTCTCACTAAAATCACTCACATTACTCAAATTAGAAACCAATCTTCCATTGTCATTAAGCAAGGCACTATCTTCCTCAACCAAGTCCCCCAAGTTCCCGTTTTTGTCGCGAGAATTGGCACTGCGAAGTACCCAGACAGTACATATCGTCTGAAACACAAAAAGACCGACCAAATAACTACCATATTTCAAGACACAGCGTGCAGATAATCTACCAACAAGCCCCTTATACGCTTCACTATTATTCACAGTCTCCGTACCGACAAAGTCATCAACTTTATTATTTTGCTCGACCGGAAAGATCTCGCCAGCGCCAAAACCAGCGATATCCCCGTCTCCGTTAAGAGGTGAGTGGGCCACTACCGGCTCGGGAGCTTCTATGTAGGGAACAGGAGTGGTGGGGGAGGTTTTGGTGATGATTTTGGGACGCAAATGGTTTGTTCTCTTGATAGGTCTTCGTGGGCGCGCACTCGAAACAGAATATACGATGAATGGTCTCAGTCGACGCCGGTGATTGGTAGTGCTGCTGGTGAAAAGAGAAGGTACGATGAATGGAGGTCGGAGAAAAGAGAAGGTGGCGCTTCCCAGAGCACCAGCCATGGCTAGCCGGAGAGGGCGGTAAGGTTTGACAGCAGCTTAGCTTTCACTCTTTTAGCTTGGACTGGTTGACGCCATGATCGCTAAACGAAGGGCCGAGCGAGAGATTGTTGTAAGCTACAAGCTTTGTTGTTGAGTAGGCAAAGTAGCATAAGCAAATTGAGGTTTATAGGATTGACCCATTGGGCGTTCCTTGTTTGTGTTAGCCTCGGACTCTCTTCAATTTTGGGCTGAGACCCAATTGTTGTCATACAGCTGAAGTTTAGGCAAATAATAAAAAGCTTCCTTAAATCGTTGATTCTTTATAATTATATTAGTCCTTAACAAGGAACATATGACAAAAGAAGAACAAAGTGCTGAAATCATAAAAGGGTAGAATTGGAGTAGCCGTAAGGTTTTTTTTTTGTTTTTAATTTTTGATTATTCTTATTAAAATAAATAATTAATTAATATATTAAATAATTAATTAATATATATTTAGTTGATAGTAAATCATATTATGAAAAATAGAAACAAAAATCCACTTTTATGATTTTCATAATTTTAAAAATTAGAAGAAATCAAAACTCAAATAAACAGATTTTTTACTGAATTTAAAATTAAGAACAAGAAATTAAAAATAAAAATAAAAACAAATAGGGACTTATCTTTTAGAAATTATCATTACAACAGTTATCAATTTGATTGGTCTTTACTCGTGAAAACTACTTATAAATTTTTATTTAAAATAAAGGTTAATTATTAATTTTTAAAATTTTATTATATTTTGCAATTATATTTTAAAGTTTTAAAATAGCAATAAATACTTAACCAACTAATGGACCTTTTATTAACAATGTATTTAATATATTTTTCACATGGATGACACATGAAATACAAATTCTATGTGAGAATTATTAATTAAAAATCAAAGATCAAAAGATAACCTAAACTCTTCACGTTGTCTTTACACTTCTCAACACTCTTTTTTTGAAAAATTAGAATCGATTAAGAAGAATAAGAGTTTAGTACAACTATTATCCTACTAATAGCATATCAAAAACATAGATCAAACGACATCTTAGACAAAAGAAACGTCACCGTGTACTAACCACCCTCTAATGTATTCTCGGAGCTTCCAAAACTAGTTAAGAAAAACCCCATTTTCAATGTTTCACCAGAAGCTTCCTAATTAATGCTCCAATGTCTCCATTGTCAACGTCTCCAGATGGTTGTGGAGGTAAGATCTTTTTAGTTTGATCCTCGTAACTTCTTCTTCTCTTTCCATTTTCACTCACTTTCCCTTCTTAGGAAACACAAAGGTTCCATTTGGTTGGTGGGAAAATAAAGTAAATTTGGAATCTGATTCCTTAGAAAATAAATCTATGAAAAGTAAAGATATTAATATGTTTGGATACTTATAAGAATTCTAATAGGAAAGTTGGGTGGATTTTTATTATGATGTTTGGTAAGCAACACTATTTTATGGAATGTAATTTAATTTTGAGTTGTGTTTTGTACTTCTTGGTTACTCAATTTTATTGTAGGATATAGTACTGAGTTTATGTCTTGAAGATAATTATGTTAATTTGTTTGATTTTTCTATCTGCAACATTCTCAGTATCTTTGTAGTTGGCAGGAAGAGTTTCAGAGGGAAAAGAGCTTGAAGAGTTAAATATGGATGAAAAGGGTTGTGGTGGATCACCAACAAAACCTACCCCACACATGTTCTACAAATCGCTAACAGCATTCTCCTTATTCGTATATGGAATGCACTGATTTTTATGTTTGAGCATGTATTTTAGCTATAATTTACTAATAGGAACTATTATTTCCTCAAGCGTTCCACAAAGCGAACTAGACTCATCTCTAGGCACAGTACAAATGGCAGTTTCAGGAAGTCCAATTCTGGTCTGTACTTTCAGATATTATTGACTATCATTTGTTCTCGCCGTCTTTTTTATTATCATAAGCTTTTCCTATTTATGTGGTGTTACTTATTCTTCATTTACTTAATGAAAATGATTACTTTCTATATGATTTCGATCTCATAATATCTTGTCATATGATGCCAATAAGATTTTTGGAAATTGCTTTGGTAGAATATAAGCATTTTATCCACTATGCATTTGCTATTATGGGCTATATGCTACAATTTCTGAACTATCTCTAAGAAGGAAGGTTCAAATCTAGCAATATTCATTTCATTTACTCCTGTCAATCTTATGGAAGCTGTTATTGACTTTTGCAATGTAGAAACTTCAGCTAATGTTTTCAAGTTAATGTTCTAAGCAGTTGTTTAATTTTCACGCAATGCAGTTGTTTCTGCTCGAAGCATATCTAGCTTTTCCACTTTGAGCAAACTCACTTCAAATTCAAGAAGCATGTTAATCAAAAGATTATGCCAAGAGCCTCATCAACCTTGAACTGTTCACTCAAAATATCGAGGATTAGGTTCTACGAAAGACACATTCCGATTCAGACAATGTTGAGTATTCTTTCAAGTCTCCTTTCTCAATTGATGAAATGCGTGAACTTTACTTGGCATTGAAGGGTCTCCTATTTCAGTAACTATATCGTATGCCTTGTTCGGCTCATGCCTCTGGTGATATGAAAGAAAATGAGTATTTTGCAATAGAAGATTTCCTTTGTGCTATAGTGAGTGGCCTGTGACATACATTTTGGCGCAAAAGTAGACCTCTTCCATATTTTATATCTCGCTCACATCATCCTAGATCGAAGTTTTATACAGTAGAGAAGGCAATTTCAAGGGGAAGGCTTGAAGAGCTTTATGGTCTAGCTATAATGTCAAAAACTGAGAGTGACAGGCATGTTCGCTAGGATCAAATGTTAGAGTATACCTTATTTAGATTAGATATATTGTCAGGCTATGAGTTCAAACTATCTTCTAGAAGTATATGTGAAGCCATTTTTTATGGTGTTCATATACTTATTGCCAGGAGTATGAGCAAGTTTAACACATCTGATAGTGATTCTATTTTTATTTTGGTTTTTAATTCCAAATATGGTGGGGTGGTGAAGCTTGGTGGTGATATTGGCAAACTTGATGTAAACTTGCCAAACCCATACCTTTCAATGAGTGAATGGATCAAACATCATGCTGATGTTGAAGTTTCATCTGTCGACTAGGTATGGAATAAGCTAGGTAATGCAAATTGGGGTGACTTGGGAACCCTGCAAATAATTTTGGCAACTTTATATTCCATGGTCCAGTGGAACCAACCTCCAAGAAAGTTAATATCAACATTGGCATCAGATCATAACTTTCAAATTTGGAAGCGTAGAGCAAAATGCCACCTTATGGAAAATCAAAATGCACTAGTACCATTTCAGCATAAACATCAAGGAGAGATTGTGGAATTTGATCAAGGGGAAAGGCCTTCTTTTGACAAGTTTTCATCACGTTTGAAACTTCGACAGGGTGAAATACTACTGTTGGATGACTAGCAGTAGGGGCATAAAAGTTTTCAAATAAAGGATTCCTTAGTAGGAGGGAATTATTTCCTATATCCTGCCATATCTCTAGGTTATCTACCAAGGTTGTTAACTTTATATGTTGGTGTTCACCCATCCAGATTAGATGTACCCTTATTTTGTTGGTGCTCACCTAGTTGGGGTTTACTGATCCTTTTGTTTAGTGATTAGTCTATTAGAAGTAAACCAGAATTAGAATAGTTTTAGTCACCTAAATGAAAAATGAAATGTTAAACACAGGCATTTAAGATCTCATTAGACCTTAAAATATACTACATATTTCAGCAGAGAAATGGTGTGCCAAAAAGAAATCATGATAAGTAGAGAAGTTCCAATTGCTCTTGAATAAAAAGAGAATATGATTTTTTAAAGTCATTCATGCAATCAAAAAGGAAGGAAAAGATTGCAATTTCATTTGACAAATAAGTTTCTAAATTATTTCCAGCATACTAACTTTTAGCTTCTTTTCTGTGTTCTTATGATTTTCTTATAGGTGAAGACGATGAGCTAAGGTTGGGAATAAGAAGAGCTGTTAAACATAGAAATGGGCTTTCTGATTTGGTCATTGACAATCAGAATTCTTACTCGAGTGTTCTTTCTCCAGTGGCTAATGCAATATCCAATAAAAACTTGTTTCATGCTTAATGGTGAGACACAAAATTTGTCACATGATTTTAGTCAAGCTGGATGATTATGTAAATCGTACTTTTTTTTGGAAGGGTCACTATGTACCTTGAACCACATTGCTAAAAGCACATATCATAAACAATGGGTGAATCTTGTTTTACCATACCATTCTCTCTTTATTCCCTAAGATGATGGAAGATGAACATTTTAGAGAAGTCTGCAGTACCTGGTCCAAGCTCTGCTAACCGTGGGTTTTATTGAATGATCAATGTCTATATGATCTAACAACTTCAAATTCCCATCCAAAAATCAAACTAAGTGATGAATTATTCATATTGATCCAATAATATGGTCGCCTTTTCTGTTTCTTACATCTCAGAATGTGTAGGGATCTATATCTAGCTTCATTAGATTGGAAAATTTTCTTATGCAACATTGGAAACTTGTTTAATTGTCTTCTTCATCTTGTATATTATTGTTGTTGCATATGCATTCACCAGCTCTGGGGATTAATCTAAGAACTCAAAAGGAGGAATCTTTTAATGGAAGACAAGCTTATAGCTCCCTTAAAAAATCAAGTCCTTTTTAACAATCTAAAAAAAAGAAATGCTCATTTTGCCCAAGGATCATCTTAAGATACAATGATAAAAATGGAAAAGAGCTTACCACTCATCCGGTACATAGCCAATGCGGAAATTTTGTGCAACATTAGATTATAATATAACAGATGAAGGCAATTCAATACCATCCCAGCATGCAGCTGGACCTAATTAAATGGTATTTTCATTACTGGGCTTGTGGAAAAAAGATAGGAAGAAGAAGGGAATGGCTACAAAGCCTAAACCTGGCAAAAGAGAGCTCGACTCCTACACCATTTATGGCACGAACAAAATCGTCAAAGGTCTTGTTTTCTTATCTTAACTCTTTTGCATGTTCGAGGTATTCTTCACATTTTTTACTTTGTCTCTACTGTTTCCTTTATTATGCTAGTCGGCGATTGTGTGTTGATAAGACCGTCGGACACCGGTAAGTTGCTGTATGTGGCTAAAATTGAGGGGATCGAGATTCATGGTAGGAAAAAAAGAAGTCATACTAAGGTAGAAGAAGAAGAATGTTTGAAGAGAGAAGAATTGAGCAAACAAAAACTACAAAAAAGTAAGAAGGAAAGAAGAAGAATAATAATATTTGAAGGGGTGCTCGTGTTTTTCAAAAGAAGAAGAAGAATATTTGAAGAGAAGAAAAATTGAGCAAAAGAATGACAGAAGAAGAAGAATATCTGAAGGATGGTCGTGTTTTTAAAAAAGAGTTGTTGTAGAATAAGAATATTAGAAGAGGAGGTAGTGTTGGGTCCCGAAATTTTTTTTATTATTTTATTTGAATTAATATTTATTGATTTATGGATTTATTAGTTAAATTATTTTTATTTTGCCTTAATTGATTTAATTATGTGTTTATACAAATATTTTTATGTTGGGCTTGGGATTAGAAGTTAGAAATTAAATGAAGGCTTGGGCTTAATATTGGAAAGTATGGGCTTTAGGTAAATGGATTAAGTGGAAGGAGGATTAGAGATGAGTGGGTTAAGGTATGGTGGGCTTGTAAGTTATTAGAGGAAGGGCCCAAAGCATGGTAAGTTTGAGAGCTCCAAAACTATGTAGTTTTGGTGTAGGCTTTAAGTGGAGATGTAAAGGAATTAAGAGTAAAAGAGTTAAAGAAGGAAAGGAGAAGTAAGAGTCGTAAGTCACCAAAGGAGAAGAGAGCAAGCGTGACCTAGCAAGGAAAAAGGGACTTTCGCCAAGGAGAAGAGGGAGAGGCTGTAGGAGAGCTTGCCGAGAGGAAAGAAGGAGAAAAAGAGAAGAAATCTTCTTGAGAAAGGTAAGTTCCATTCTTGTTGGTGTTAGGTTCAAGTATGGGATAGAATGGAAGTTAGGGTTTGTGTAGAGATTGAAGAAAAATGAAGAGAATGGTAGATCTATGGATTCTAGAGACTTTTGAGCTAAGGTTATGGTTATTCTAGCTTAAATGTCTTATGGGTAGGTTAGGTTGGAAGTAGACTTTTATTCTTGCTTGATTTAATGAATACTATGCTTTCTTTTAGAATATATTTCGTGAATGAAGTATGTTTTGATTGAAGGGAATCAAGAGAACCCCACTCAAGACAAGGAGGAAGGGCAATCTTGAATTCGGATACCAACTATAGGTGGGTAACATTTTTATTGTTGCTATGTAATGGGCAAATGCCCTATGTGTGGTATCTTTGATGATTATGTGCATATTGAAAGTGTATTTCCTTTGATTTGAATGTAAAGTGTGAAACTATGATGATTCGAAAGTATGAAAGAAGCATAAAATGCTATTTTTGTGTTTGAACATGTGAGCATAAATTGGTTGCGATTGGGCAAGAGAGAGCCTATATCGATAGACACGTGCACGTGGACCCCTAGCCTTCTCCCGGCTGCCCGCTTGTGGCCTACGAGATCTGAAAGTGGACTCGATGTGTTTACGGTAAACTTCGATTTCCGTTGTGTTTACGATAAAGTTCGGTTTATTCGTTGTGTTTGTGAAGCTCGTGAGCCAAATGTGTGCATCCCATCATTTATTTGTGTTTATGATGCATAATATGTGTTTGATTGCTTTAAACTTTCATGTTATGCTTATGTGATGATTTTGGGTTATTTGAGCTTTATATGATAAATTGCTATTGTTTTAGATTGTTAAATTGTGTGTTGTGTGGCTCATCACCGACGGCTTATAAACATGTTAGCCATCGGTAGTGTTAGCTCACCCCCATTCTCCTCCTCGGGTGCAAACTCAAGTTGAGAGTGAACCTTGCAAGGCATCGGGCATAACTCAAGAAATTTAGAAACTTTGTATTAAGTTAGTAAATAGCTCTCGAAATGGCTTTGTAAGCATATTAACCATTGAGCATCTCACCTTTCGTATTTTGCACTTGTTCTTGATGTTTATGCTATTTTGTAACCGAAGCTATGTATGAATCTTTGTTATGATTTGAAATGAGAATGAGTGCTCTAGTACTCTCTTCATGTGAATTGGTTGATTTGTGATCTATGTGAGATCTTGGAAATAGCATGTGTATGAGTATTATTATTGTTGAGTTCTTTGTTAGGTTTCTGCTTTGGGTTATTGTCTTGGGAGAGCTTGCTGGAAAATTTGCTATGGTGTGTGAGTTGTGAAAGTCTTGCGAGTGCAGGTATCTTGTGTTTTCTGCAATTTACGGGTTAATCAAGTGGTATGGGATCATTTAATATTGTTGAGAGTGTTAGTGGTAGTGTAGAGCTCTCCCAGGGGGGTTTTATGAGCTATTTAAGATGAGTTAATGGGTAGGTGTAAGTCGTTGGAATTAAATGTAGGTGTTGTCAAAGTGGCAGATTGGTAGCAGAAGCTTTGAGTCCACTTTTGACCTATATAGAGTTGGAATATAGGTCAGTGGTCTTCATGAAAGTTGTAGATAATTCTTTTACCTTTCTATAGACACTAAGTTTGCTAAATTTGGGCTGAGTCAAAGTTATGAGGTTAGAAGTGCATGCAGTGGTCGCCCAGCACTTTGCATGGCGGAAGCCCAAGACGCCCATGCCAAGGCGGCGCCAACAGCCCGGCATGTCGGACTCTCATGAGCCTTGGGGTCGGTTTCTGGCCGACCGACCCCTCTCCCTTCTTTTAGCCATAACTTTTTGCACAGACCTCCGATTGAGCTGATTTTCAAAGCGATGGATTTCTAAGAAAATTTTCTATCTTTCTACACCTGATTTATCACTGTTTATTTTAAATTGAAAAAGGTGGTTTGAAACAAAGTGTGGAGGTCGGCTGATTCTTTCTGAATATACTTCACTAATTTTTAAATATCTGGAGCTATAGGGCTCGGATTGAGGCGATTCTTGTTTTAAATGAAACTAGAGTTATAAACCTACAAGTTTTATGAAGGAGCCGATCAATAATTCAGCCTCTAAAGTTTTCAAATTTTGACATGAAGTCAGTAGAGGATTTGTTTTCCTTGTTTTCTTTAAGATAGTATTTTGCCATAACTTTTCATTTCTAATCCGAATTGAGCGATTTCAGTGACGTTAGAATCGTGAGATCATGAGGAACAATTTTATTAAAATTAAGTCCCAAATTTTCTATTAAAATTCCTCTACTTGTGGTCGATATGTGTTGGTTTTGGGTCTTAGTGCTTATATGGGTTAGAATGTTGGGCCTCGGAGGCGGGGTCTAACATTGTTTGGTATCGAGCTTAGGTTTCACTCCTAGGCTTTTGTTGTGATATATGATTAAATGTTTGCATTATGAAGCGATGATTTGTATTAAGTGACATGCATCTCATGCATACATATAGGAACTAAGATTAAAAAGAAATGTAGCTAATCATTGAAGGAGTAAGATGCCACCTCGTAGGACACGAGGAGTTATGCAAGGTTCTATTGCACCTGACTCTCCACTGAGAGAGGAGAGTACGGATGAGTCCGTGGCCCCGAGAATGGTGATGTTCCTCTAGGGCAAAGTAGGGAGCCCTCAGACCTCGGACTCGACAATCGCCTAGCCGGATCTGAGCTAGTGCTCCTTTAGATCCGAGGCTGTTCGGGCATTTACCCAAGCATTTGTTCAGGCTATGGGTCAAATGGCACGAGCTTACAGTTGACACCGGTAAGAAGGGAGACAGGTTGTGAGAAGAGAAAGGGAAGAGAGCGATTCAAGAGGGAGGTGGTACTCTAATTCCCAAGAGAAGTGTCGAACCTTCCTGCGACTGAGGAGAGGAGTGCGGTGGGAGCCGACCTAGACCGATGAGGACTCCTAGTCCCTCACCAAGCTTCATCGGTGGGCGGTAGTAGGAGAGGAAATAGGAAGAGGGCACCTTTTCTTAAGTGTGAGCCTTGTGGGTATTTCCATAGAGGAGAATGTCGTGGGTTGTCGGGAGCATGCTTCAATTGTGGGCGAGAAGGACATTTGCCAAAGAGTGTCCTAAGCAGAGACAGAAGAGAGGGATCTCGGATGCAAGCTTCAAGGAGGACAAAGCGGTGGGGAGAAAGTTGGATTAAGTGAGTAACTCAGGGTACCTAAGAGAGTGATCCTCCAGATAGATCCAGAGGGCAAGCACCAGCTAGAGTGTTTACCATGACTCGAGAGGAGGCAGAGACCGCTTCAGAAGTGGAAACGAGTAAAAAAAAAATTATTGGTGACATGCTTGCTTGGTTTGATCTGGGTTTTACCCACTCTTTGGTGTCGTCGAGTAGAACTGTATGTGGTAGAGTCTTGAGCCCATTGGATACTCCACTGATGGTGAGTACTTCAATCGGCCGGTTTATTGTTATCGATCAAGTGTATAGAGAGTGTGAGATAGTGATTGGTGATAGAATTAGTGAAAAGGGATGATACTCTTTCATGATATGAGAAAAGAGCGTTCGATAATTAGAAAGGAGAAATAGTGTATGGGTAAGCGAGCAGATAATGATCCAATGCAAATGTATTGGAAGTGTATTATGGAACATGACAGCAATTTTGTCTTTGTGGTGATATGTTTTGAAAGTGATATAGATATGAATGTATTGCCATGGATCGTTTGAGAAATATAGGGATATAAGTATACTGATGAGATTAAAGTATACAAGTAGAGTCTGATGAAAATATACCCTTGTTATGATCTTTAGGCGAAGAAATTAGAGCCAAGTGGTTGTTTGGATGTCTGACAAGAGTTATAATCTGATGAAGAGGATACTAGTGGAATTGAGGTCGAATGTCATAATGATTATGCATTGATAATTTGAATTGATTGAGGATATACATGTGGATGATGAAACAAATGATAATTTGACAATGAGATAGAAGTGAGGAAATAGAGAAAGGGAAATGAAATAGCCATAAATGACTTTACATGAGATAACTGAAATGATATGTAGTATGGGGAAATTAAAGGTGCGTATAAGATGGGATCTTATGCATGAATGAGATGTGGAAAAGGATGAAAAAAAATCGAATGAGAAGAGTAGATGCACTCAGTATGGTAATGGACTCATTATGAAATGACATAGTATCAGAAAAGGGTGAATTCTGGAAAAACTAAAATACATTGGTGTTAATATGTTTGATAAAGAGAGAAATGTTGTCTAAGATTAATGAAAGAACTGATCAAAAAGGAATATTTAATGATTCAAAGGTGAGTATGGAGTCTATCCTAGCGAGAGACTCAAGCAAGAGGGGTAGAATATGTTATTGAAAAAGTATGTATGTATTTTTGTTTGATGTAAAGGACCCAACTATGCGAGTGGATTCCTAAATTGAGGAGACACTAATTGCCAATATGAGGAGTATATAGGTTCACGTTGTGTTCTAGGTAAAAAAATGTTAGAAATGTAAATTTTATCCGATAAAGGTGTGACAAGCACCGAAGCTAAGATTGCAAATAGACTAGAGTGTGCGAAGAAAGCGAGTATAATGCAAAGACATTAGAATCGTGATGCGAAAATGAGAAAATTTAAAGAATTGAGAGAATCGGTCAAGAAAAGTAAGACAAATGGGAAATTGAAAATAACAAGAGGTAATATTTCCTCGTTGAAATCATTATTTAAGGAATTACTAAAACCAATTGTGGACACATGGAGTGTTGACAATATTTGTTTAAGTTAATAAATTCCCCGACAATACTATGGTATTGAAGATTAAAGCGATCCAAGCGAAGTTGATGATATGTTAAGTGTATTCAAAGGGTTGAAGGAAATTGAATACGAGACTGAGACAATGGATAGAGTTACTGGAAGGAAGATTATTTTGTGCAAATGAGTAAAAAAAAGGGAAAATTAGTGTTGTAATCAGACGCATCGAATAGAGAATTCAATAGCAGTGAAGTATGAATTCAGATATATAGGTTATCAGATTAAGTGCATTAAAGAGTGCTGATTGGAGTCGAATTCAAGGCAAAATCAAGTGCCATTAGTTACAGCAAAATGTAAGATCAGTTTCACGTTGACAAAGCTCAATTCGAGGATTAAGAAATTGTGAACCTTACCAAGAAGTCGAAAACGAATGTGAATTTTAAGTTCGAGTAGGGAAAATGATATGGGTGATTGTGGATAGGCTGACGACGTCAGCACACTCCTTGCCAATTCGACAGACTGATTCCTTGAATGTTTTGGATAAAAAGTATGTGGATGAGGTAATCGGACTTCATAGGATTAGAGCCCAATAGTTTACGATAGGAATCTAGGTTTATCTCCGATTTTGGAAAAGATTGCAGGAGGCTCACGGGGACTCGATTGCATTTTAATGCGGCTTTACATCCATGGTGATGGACAATCGAGAGGACAATCTGACTTTGGAGGCTATTATGAGAACTGCGCCTTTGGATTTCAAAGGTTAGTGGGATGATCACCTACCTTTGATTGAGTTTGCTTACAACAATTCTTATCACTTGGGAATTCAGATAGCATCTTATGAGGCCTTGTATGGTAGGAGATGTAAGACTCCTTTATGTTGGGATAAGAAAGGTGAGATGAAGCTTGTAGGACTGAGTTAGTGCGGTTGCGATGGATAAAGTGAAGTTAGTGAAGCGAGAGGCTTAAGCGACTCGAGATAGGATGAAGAGTTACGGATGCTCATAGGAAAGAGATGGAATTTGAAGTGGGTGAGAAGGTGTTTCTTAGAGCTTCTCCATGGAAAGGTGTTTTAAGTTTTGGTAAGAAGGCCAAGCTTAGCCCGAGGTATATAGGTCCCTATTGAAGTGAATCACACGTTAATATATTGAACAATAATATGATCAAGATACCTGAAAGGGGGTTGAATTGTGATAAACTTTTCGTTAATCCTTTAGAAATTACTTGTTCTTTCAAAAACTTATAAATAAATCAATTTGTAACTAGTTTGAAAAAAACTTTGTTAATTTTGAAAACTACGATATAAATAATATGAGTAGAAAGATAAAACACAGCAATTTATCTGGTTCACCCTAAACCGTGAGCTACGTCCGATCCTCGGATATCCTTACGAGATTTCACTATTTCGAAGCATTTACAAGTATTCTTTCGATTGAGCCTCTCCAGGTCTCTTTACTGACAAGTATTCTTTTACTCTTAGCCTCTTGAGCTATCTGTAACACTTTCTAATTGAAAGAATAGTAAAGAGCTTATTCTGATAGAAATGCTCTTAACTTTGTTCACTCGAAATATCGTTCACAATTTTCTCTCGGATAATCTGAAAATCAAAGTTGAATATTCAAGGTTTCATGAAGTTGTGTCTTCTTCAATCTCGACTCTTATTTATAGTCGGGTTCTTCAACTGTTTCTTGAATATCGCTTCTTGAATCTTGAAAAAGCGGTTATTCAGGTTTGACTCAGTAACTAACTCAATGATGTTTCTTTCTTCAATCGATATTTTGTATCATTGCTTTTCTCTTGTAAAGCTTTCTTACCTTTTCTCTTGTAAAGCTTTAAATCGCCTTTTCTTTTGTAAAGCTTTAAATGCCTTTTCTCTTGTAAAGCTTTAAATGCCTTTTCTCTTGTAAAGCTTTAAATGCTTTTCTCTTGTAAAGCTTTAAATGCCTTTTAAACCGGTGATTCTTACTTGGTGATTTTCTCCTTCATTTGTTTTTTACTTCTCATGCGTCCATCTACTTTTCATTTGTATATTTCTCTTTGTTTGTCATCAAAATTATTTAATCGTGAAGTCTGGTTTGACTTAACATTCTCCCCTTTTTATGATAACAAATATTGTGAAATAGAGAAATATGAAAGGTATCAAATATCTGAAGTATGAATAAATCAAAATAACTACGCTTTCAAAATTTCTTACGCCTTTTCCTTTCAAATTGATTCTCCTTCTCATTCTTCCTTCTCCCCTATTTGTTATTAATCAAAAAATTATTTCCCAAACTATTTCTGACTTTTTGACATCTTCTTAATCTTCTTCATATCCTTATCAAGTTTACGAACTTGTTTCTTTAAAGTCAATGATTAAATTTGCGATCGAGGATTACATCTCAACAACATGCATCAACAACAAAGAATTGTTGTTGTATAAGCTTCACGTTTGAGACATGTGGTTCAATAATTTGTAGGAGAGGCGGAGGAACATATACTGAACGATCGGGAATATCAAGATCATAGGAATCAAGTATACGTTGAAATGTGCTTCCAAGCCAAGGCATAGCCAAGAATCGAGTTGATCTCCCACGAGGTCGATTTTGCGAGAATGTTACGTAAAATACTATAAGAACATTTTAAGTTGCCAATCGAAGAGAACGATCTTGACCCTTTCGATAGTGCCTCCTGTGGATCATCTGTTGTAGCCTTAGTTTGGCTTGTTCACGGATCTTGATAAATGCGAGATAGAACTTCCACTTCTTTTCTCTTCACATGCTTCATCAATCAATTGCCTTTATACGCAATCGATCGAAGTCATGTCATCAAAAGCGGTTACGGTTGAACTTTCGACAGTTTTCTTCACACTGCGTTCAACAAAATTTGGTGGTTGTAAATCGGTACCACCTTGATTCTTTATCTTGTCGATATTGGATAAAAAGTAAGACGCTCTCCAAATGGCTCTGGTGGATATGGTTCTCTTCCAACTCTCTTCAGTTGATCATAGAAATTTTTGTAACCCCTATCCAACAGATGTAGAATGCTGTTATCAAATTCAACTGATTTGAAGAAGGCTTTCACAAATCTCTTTGGTTTGTCTCGGATGATGACAGATTTGGTCTTCTTCTCCTCTGTGATAACCAATCTGTGTTCCCAACTTTCTCTTTGAAAAGTTAAATATTTGGATGGAACATTAGTCATCACACTCAAGACTTTTTGAGTAACCTTTTGTCCCATAACATGTGTAGCAATTTGCTTGCGAATAAGTGAAGGCGAAAAGTAGTAGAAACTACTTCTTCAAAATTGGATTATCAAGGACATTGTGAGTATCCTTAAGATTACGAGAATGACTTCCATATTTACTTGACAATATCAGCCGTATCAACAACAGACTTTTACGTAGTATCGACAACGATCTTTTCTTGCCTTACCTTCTTAGACTTTGTTTACATTGTTGGACTTCCTTCTTTATCGCACTCATTTTCTTTCCCTTGGTGACTTTTTAGGTTGCGTTTTCTCTTTTCAGGTTCTTTTTCCTTTTCCTCCACTTCCTTGAGGCGAGTTTCGAATCTTTTCAAGGATTGATGTCAACGACTTTGTAGCTTTGATCTTTGCGATTCGAGAATGCTTTGATTGACTTGATTCTCTGGATTGGTGGCTTCTTTACATTTGCAGATTTTCGCTCTGGGTGACCTTCTTGCTTGTTTTGGAATGTCACTCGGTAGTGGTTCCCTTACGCTTTAAGTCACTGATTCAAAAATTGAACACTTCTCGACTTTGATTCACGAGAATGTGATCTTGTTTCCTTCATAGAAGACTTCTTGATATCGCTCCCCTCAATTGTTGCTTTCCTTGGCGATTCTGCTCCTTTTACATTTGAAAATCTCGGACCCATTTAGCAATAGATGTTGAATCTATATAGCTTTTAACAGATATCTTACATCTAATTCCCCGATCAATCGATGCAGATTCTCTGAACACTCTTGTCAACAACATCCCATAAGGACAAGTGTTTGTATCCTTTATTGATTTTACCATGTACTGATAAATCAAATACGGTAAATCTATTGGGTGATGATTCAGAAGATGACGAATACATTGTTCATCGGGGTAGTGACACGATGTCGTGAACCTATTCTCGGTAAAACACGATCCACGTAGAGCCGCGAACAATACCCTTGCCTTTGGTACCGACCAAGAGGCTCTCCTTTCAGTTGGGTTATTTTGTCCATAAAGTTGACGACTAACTTCATCTTCGTTCATCTTAAGCTTAGTCATCCATTTCGCCATATTAGTGAGTTGAACTCCATCCATCGGACATTCAGTGACTTTCTCCAGTAACTCCTTCATTACTATAACAGAGTGTGTGTCTACATACGACACGATTGTATCGTCTACTGACTTAGTATTCTTCCATAACTCATAAACTTCTTGGAGATAGACTTCATCTCGTACTTGAAATGAGTTTCTCCAACCTGCCGCTATTATCTCCGGCTCTATATCCATCTGTTCTTTTCTTAGTTCTTCTAAGTTTACCAATCTTCCCCAGCCCGATCCTGGATCAACTTGCAAAATGGGCTTGACATTCATCTTCTTGATTACGATTGAGTAGGAACTTGCTTGAAGAAATTTCAGAGAGATTTAAGAGAACTAGCAATTTCGAATTCGGTAGAAATCCCAAAAGTCGGTTTAAGGAATTTATAGCGAATTCTAGAACTATTATACTTCTCGATGATCGACGTTTTTTCCTCTAAAACTTTTCTTGTGAAAGAAGTTTTATATCTGGCTATCTAACGCCGTTAACTCCACCGTTCCATTGTCTTGTCTTTATAAAAAACCGGATGAATGGTCCGTTAACTCCTCCGTCTGTCATCTTGTCTTTATGAAAAACCGGATGAATGGTCCGTTAACTCCTCGTCTGTCTGTCTTGTCTTTATAAAAACCGGATGAATGGTCCGTAACCATCACCATATTGAGGTTGCGTCGATTTCTTTAAGCGATCTTCACTTAGTGGTTTTGTGAAGATATCCGCCCACCGATATTTCGTTTCTCTGAATTGTGGATCGACGACTTTCTTGAGCGTAATCTCTCAAGAAATGATGTCGACTTCTATGTGCTTTACCCTTGAATGTTGAATTGGATTCTTTGATGTCGGTGATGGTATTTGGTGTTGTCATGATATATTGGAATCTCTTCCTCTTGTGTTGAGTAGTCCTCTAATTGATACTTGATCCACAATATTTGTGAACAACAACTTGCGGCGGACATATATTCACTTGCGATTGATAATGCAATCGAGCTTTGTCTCTTGCTTGACCATGACACGAGTTTGGTCGAAAGTGGCGACCACCACTCGTGCTCTTCCTTTCGATTCTATCACGGCATAGTCGCATCGCAATATCCATTCAACCTGAAATTTTACCTTTCTCATACATTAAGCAAAGATCGGTAGTACTGCGAGATATCTCAAAATTCGTTTTACAACAATATAATGAGATTCTCTAGGATCGGCTGAAACCTTGCACCTGCATACACTTGAATAGAATGTCGGTCTACTTGTTGTAAGATAAAGCAAAGAACCAATCATCCTCTAAATAGGGTTTGATCCACCTTCTTACCACTTTCGTCTTTTGACAACAAGTTTGAAGGATGCATCGGGTAGACATATATTTAACACTGCACATATCAAACTTAGACAACAATTCTTTAAGATATTTTGTTGATGGATAAAAATCTTATCCTCGGTTTGCTTTACTTGCAATCAAGAAAGAATTTTAACTCACCCATCATGCTCATCTCAAATTCATTTTCATCGATTTTGAAAATCATGCATAACCTCCTTGAAGTTGCACCAAAATAATATCATCAACATAAATTTGCCTGATAATGAAATAATTACTCAAGTTCTTCCTAAAAGAGTTTTGTCTACTTTTCCTCTAGTAAATCCATTTTCTATAAGAAATGAACTCAGACGATCATACCATACTCTAGGGGCTGTTTGATCCATATAAGGCTTTATGAAGTCTGTAGACATGATCTGGATACTTTATGTCCTCAAATTCGGAGGTTGCTTAACATAGACTTCTTCATCTATAAAACCATTGAAATGCACTTTTACATCCATCGAAAAGCTTTATGTCATGGCAAACCGCATATGCAAGCGGTATCCTTATTGCTTCAAGTCTTACTATTAGAGCATATGTCTCATTGTAGTCTATTCCTTCTTGCTGATTATAGCCTTGTCTACTAATCTTGCCTTATTCGACTTACTTTTCTGATTAAGTCTAGTTTATTCTTGAATACCCATCTAGTACCAATAATGGATTTATTTTCGGGTTTAGGAACTAAGGACGGACTTTATTTCTACATAATTGATTCAACTCCTCTTGCATAGCTAGTATCCATGCTTCATCTTTTAGAGCTTCATCAATCTTCTTAGGTTCTACTTGGATATAAATGCCACATTGGCTTCTCTTACGAACTTGGACCTTGTTGAACACCTTACGAGGTTTCTCCGATAATTGACTCTTTAGGATGAGAACTTTGTATCTCGATCTTTCTTTAACTCAAATTCTTGAAATGTCTTTCTTTTAGTCATATAGTGTTTCGATGAAGATACTTCTTTGTACTCCGTCAAAACCTTTATGAATAAACATCATTATCGATTCCTCTTCCTTATTGGGTTGAGAGCTATCATCGAACTTGACATGAATAGTTTCTTCACGGTCTTTGAGGTGAGTTGTAGACTCTAAATGCCTTTGAGGTGAGAGAATAACCTAGAAATATTCACGAAAGTGTCTTTGCATCAAACTTGTCGAACTTCCTTTGTGTTCGAATAGTGCACTTTGCAATAGAAAGGATGGAAATAAGAAATGTTTGGTTTCCTTCCATTCCACTGACTCATAGGAGTTTTCTTGATATTGGTCATGCAAAGAACACTCTATACGAATATAGCATCTTTGTATTGATGACTACGCTTGAAATATTTAGGAAGATTCATCTCGCACAGCATTGTTCTTTCCATCTCTTGAATCGTCCTATTCTTCCTTTCAACAACTCCATTCTGCTGCGGAGTCCTTGGGGTAGAGAAGTTATGGAAAATTCCATTTTCTTCGCAGAATACTCTAAATTTCTCATTCTCGAATTCTCCACCATGATCACTCCTTATACTGGCTATAGACACTCCTTTTTCATTCTGTAACCTCATGGAAAGGTTTCTAAAGCACTTGAAAGACTCATCTTTATGTGCCAGAAAAAGTATCCAACAAAACCTTGTAAAATCATCAACAATGACAAGTCCATACTTCTTTCCACCAAGACTTATTGTCCTTGTTGGACCAAATAAATCCATATGTAACAACTCTAGTGGTCTAGATGAAATTCTGAAATGTTTTGAAGATAAAGAGGTTTTAACTTGTTTCCCTTTCGACAACTTTCACAAAAAATCTTTGTCAAAACAAATTTGTGGCAAACCTTTTACCAAATCATGTTTCAAAAGTTTTGAAATATGTTTAAAACTGACATGACCTAGTTTTTATGCGGATCGGTCTTTCTTCTTCAGTAGATAAAAAACATGAAATATTTTGAGACTGAAAATCATCTAAATCAATTTTGTAAAGATTGTTTCGTCTTTCGGCCGAAAAGAAGATAGAACCATCTTTGTTTCTGACTTCACAAAAGTTTTGGTTGAATGTAACTTCAAAACCGAGAATCACATAATTGACTAATACTTATCAAGTTATGCTTTAGACCATCAACTAGCGATGCGTTGTTAATGCATGCATAGAATTCTTACCAATCTTACCAATCCGATTATCTTGCCACCTTGTTGTCTCTAAAAGTTACGAACCTCCTTTCTTGTCTTGAAGATCTAGGAACATAGACCTTTTTCCGTCATGTGACGCGAGCATCCTTGTCCAAATACCAATGGTGCTTTCGACTCTTCCAAGAAGGATTTCTGTAGGAGATATTATCTTGTTTTAGGTACCAGATTCTCTTGGGTCCTTTAGGGTTAGTATGGTGTAATGAATGATAATAAGAAATAGAATGAAAGCGTTGATGACCTTTTGAAAACTGATTGATATCTTTTCTTATCTTTTGAACAATTGATTTCACGTAATCTTTGGGACTTATTTTAGTAAACCTAATCCGGTTTATCACTTCGGATATCGCATTTTCCTAGCATTTCATTCATCTTTTTGTACTATCTGTAAATTTAGCTAGATCAATCGAGATTATTGATTCTCGTTTCAAGCTATTTAATCTCTTGGATCTATCTATAACTTTGTTGTTATTCGGTTCCTCGACTTGCTTTCTCATACTTATATTCTCACTCTCTATCTCATGAGTATGTTTGAGGTTTTCTACATATTTCTTCTTCAACGACTTATCTTTGTTTGAGAATAGCATGAGAATCCTCTAACAATTACGAGTATGCATCTTATATATTATTATAGCTAGAAGTTACCTCTTCATCACTTTCTTCTTGACTACGGACATATGTTAGCATGTTACGGCGCTTACGAGCTTGTGTCGATTACGATGAATCCAGATCCTCCACGTTGCCATCATGCTTTTCTTGTTATCCTACTCTTTTGGGTTGTCTTTTCAACATTGGACACTCGAACTTGTAATGTCGACTTATTGCATTCATAACATGTAATAGATGCTTTCTCACTTTTCCATCGTCTTTGCGCTGTTCCTACGAATTTTGAATTTCCTTTGGACTTTTTTCCACATTCTTCTTATCTTTCTTGAAATGAAAGATAGCTCATCGTCTTCATTACTTGATTGATTCGACTTCTTTGGAATCATCATCCTTTGATTCTTCAATCTTTAATGCCTTTGATGTATTCCTCTTTGTCTTTTCTTCTAGATTTTGTGATTCTTTTGACTGCTTTGGCGCTATGGACTTCTCTTTCTTGGGCTTATCTTACGCATCAAGCTCTACTTCATGTATCTTGATGATCCAAGCAATTCATTAAGCTTTAATGCGCTTAAGTCTTTGGCTTCTTATCGGTGATTACTTTGGGTCTCCATCTTTTGGCGAGACTCCTCAAAATCTTTCGAACATGGTCTTGGCTGTTATGCGTTCTTCAAGAGCTTTTAGCCCATTAACAATTGTTTGAAATCTTCGAACATTTGATTAATGGTCTCTTCTTCTTTCATTTTGAACAACTTCGTCTTGATGCACCGAATGCTTATCTTGGACTCCTTGACTTGATTTGTTCCTTCATGTGCAATTGATAATGTATCTCACATTTCTTTGGCGATGTCGCATCCATGAACTTTGTCATACTCGCTACGCTTTCGATGCCTGACTCAAGAAAAATTTAGCCTTGGAGTTTAGTTAAAATCTTGCTTTACCTTTCGGTTGTCCATCTTTCTCGTGGAATTGGATTTTATCATCATCTTCAGTGTGTATGGTCCGTTCTCGATGATGTCCCAAAGGTCAATGTGAGTAGATTCGATAAACAATCTCATCCGGTCCTTCCAATAGTGGTAGTCTTCACCATTGAATCTTTGGAGGTCTAGTATTGAAGCTCCTTCGACAATATACATGTGATTCCACCATTTTCTTTAATTCACACTTTATTAAAGTGATTCTTGAACACCAGGCTCGATACCAATTGAAGTGAATCACCGTTAATATATTGAACAATAATATGATCAAGTTATCTGAAGGGGGTTGAATTGTGATAAACTTTTCGTTAATCCCTTTAGAAATTACTTGTTCTTTCAAAACTTATCATAAATCAATTAAGTAACTAGTTTGAAAAAAAACTTTGTTAATTTTGAAAACTATGATATAAATAATATGAGAGTAGAAAGAAAAACACAACAATTTATCTGGTTCACCCCAAATAGTGGGCTACGTCCGATCCTCGGATATCATACGAGATTTCACTATTCTGAGCTGTTTACAAGTATTCTTTCATTGAGCCTCTCAGGTCTCTTTACAAGTATTCTTTTACTCTTATCCTCTTGAGGCTATCTGTAACACTTTCTAATTGAAAGAATAGTAAAGAGCTTATTCTGATAGAAATGCTCTTAACACTGTTCACTCGAAATATCGTTCACAATTTTCTCTCGAGATAATCCCGAAAATCAAAAGTTGAATATTCAAGGTTTCATGAAGTTGTGTCTTCTTCAATCTCGACTCTTATTTATAGTCGGGTTCTTCATTTATTTCTTGAATATCGCTTCTTGAATCTTGAAAAAGCGGTTATTGGTTTGACTCAGTAACTAACTTTCAATGATGTTTCTTTCTTCGTCGATATTTTGTATCGGTTGCTTTTCTCTTGTAAAGCTTTAAATGCCTTTTCTCTTTTAAAGCTTTAAATGCTTTTCTCTTGTAAAGCTTTAAATGCCTTTTCTCTTGTAAAGCTTTAAATGCATTTTTAAGCTTGGTGATTCTTACTTGATTGATTTTCTCCTTCATTTTTTTTTACTTCTCATGCGTCCATCTACTTTTCATTTGTATATTTCTCTTTGTTTGTCATCAAAATTATTTAATACGTGAAGTCTGGTTTGACTTAACACCTATGAGATCATTGAGATGATTGGACCTTTGGCTTATAAGTTAGATTTGCCATTAGAGTTGTCTAAGATTCACAATGTGTTCCATGTGTCGATGTTGAGGAGTGCAGATCGGATCCTTCGCATATAGTTCGACCTTGAAAGGTTCGATTAAGAGAGGATTTGTCTTATGAGGAGCAACCTGTGGAGATCTTAGATTCAAAGGAGAAAGTGTTAAGGAACAAGAGTGTGAAGCTGGTTAAGGTCTTGTGGAGAAACCATTCGACCGAGGAAGCGATTTGGAAACCTTTGGAAGCCACGAGGGAGAAGTATCCCTATCTCGTCATGGACTCGGGTAAGGATTTTGAGGACGAAATTCTTTTAGGAGGGGAGAATTGTTGGGCCCCGAAATTTTTTTTAATTATTTTATTTGAATTAATATTTATTGATTTATGGATTTATTCGTTAAATTATTTTTATTTTGCCTTAATTGATTTAATTATGTGTTTATACAAATATTTTTATGTTGGGCTTGGGATTAGAAGTTAGAAATTAAATGAAGGCTTGGGCTTAATATTGGAAAGTATGGGCTTTAGGTAAATGGATTAAGTGGAAGGAGGATTAGAGATGAGTGGGTTAAGGTATGGTGGGCTTGTAAGTTATTAGAGGAAGGGCCCAAAAGCATGGTAAGTTGGGAGAGCTCCAAAACTATGTAGTTTTGGTGTAGGCTTTTAAGTGGAGATGTAAAGGAATTAAGAGTAAAAGAGTTAAAGAAGGAAAGGAGAAGTAAGAGTCGTAAGTCACCAAAGGAGAAGAGAGCAAAACGTGACCTAGCAAGGAAAAAGGGGACTTTCGGCCAAGGAGAAGAGGAGAGGCTGTAGGAGAGCTTGACGAGAGGAAAGAAGGAGAAAAAGAGAAGAAATCTTCTTGAGAAAGGTAAGTTCCATTCTTGTTGGTGTTAAGTTCAAGTATGGGATAGAATGGAAGTTAGGGTTTGTGTAGAGATTGAAGAAAAATGAAGAGAATGGTAGATCTATGGATTCTAGAGACTTTTGAGCTAAGGTTATGGTTATTCTAGCTTAAATGTCTTATGGGTAGGTTAGGTTGGAAGTAGACTTTTATTCTTGCTTGATTTAATGAATGCTATGCTTTCTTTTAGAATATATTTAAGTGAATGGAGTATATTTTGATTGAAGGAATCAAGAGAACCCCACTCAAGACAAGGAGGAAGGGCAATCTTGAATTCGGATACCGTATAGGTGGGTAACATTTTATAGTTCTTGTGTAATGGGCAAATGCCCTATGTGTGCTATCTTTGATGATTATGTGCATATTGAAAGTGTATTTCCTTTGATTTGAATGTAAAGTGTGAAACTATGATGATTTGAAAGTATGAAAGAAGCATAAAATGCTATTTTTGTGTTTGAACATGTGAGCATAAATTGGTTGCGATTGGGCAGAGAGAGACTATGTCGATGAACGCGTGCACGTGGACCCCTAGCCTTCTCCGGCTGCCGCTTGTGGCTCTCGAGATTGAAAGTGGACTCGATGTGTTTCTGGTAAACTTCGGTTTCCGTTGTGTTTACGATAAACTTCAGTTTATTCGTTGTGTTTGTGAAGCTCGTGAGCCAAATGTGTGCATCCCATCATTTATTTGTGTTTATGATGCATAATACGTGTTTGATTGCTTTAAACTTTCATGTTATGCTTATGTGATGATTTTGGGTTATTTGAGCTTTATATGATAAATTGCTATTGTTTTGGATTGTTAAATTGTGTGTTGTGTGGCTCATCACTAAACGGCTATAAACATGTTAGCCACTGAGCCGTATTAGCTCACTCCCCATTCTCCCTCCTCAGGTGTAAACTCAAGTTGAGAGCTGAAACTGAGCCGTGTTAGCTCACTCCCCATTCTCCCTCCTCAGGTGCAAACTCAAGTTGAGAGCTGAACCTTGCAAGGCATCGGGCATAACTCCAAGAAATTTAGAAACTTTGTATTAAGTTAGTAAATAGCTCTCGAAATGGCTTTGTAAGCATATTAACCATTGAGCATCTCACCTTTCGTATTTTGCACTTGTTCTTGATGTTTATGCTATTTTGTAACCGAAGCTATGTATGAATCTTTGTTATGATTTGAAATGAGAATGAGTGCTCTAGTACTCTCTTCATATGAATTGGTTGATTTGTGATCTGTGTGGGATCTTGGAAATAGCATGTGTATGAGTATTATTATTGTTGAGTTCTTTGTTGGGTTTCTTTGGGTTATTGTCTTGGGAGAGCTTGCTGGAAAATTTGCTATGGTGTGTGAGTTGTGAAAGTCTTGCAGTGCAGGTATGTTGTGTTTTCTGCAATTTACGGGTTGGTACAAGTGGTATGGGATCATTTAATATTGTTGAGAGTGTTAGTCGGGCTGTAGAGCTCTCCCAGGGGGGTTTTATGAGCTATTTAAGATGAGTTAATGGGTAGGTGTAAGTCGTTGGAATTAAATGTAGGTGCTGTCAAAGTGGCAGATTGGTAGCAGAAGCTTTGAGTCTACTTTTGACCCATATAGAGTTGGAATATAGGTCAGTGGTCTTCATGAAAGTTGTAGATAATTCTTTTACCTTTCCATAGACACTAAGTTTGCTAAATTTGGAGCTCGGAGTCAAAAGTTATGAGGGTTAGAAGTCGGATAGGTTGGGCTGTAGAGCGGGTCGCCCAGGCACTCATGAAGCGAGCATCGCCAAGACGCCCATGCGGGCGGCGCCAACAGCCCAACATCCGGACTCTTGCGAGCCTTGGGGTCGGTTTCTGGCCGACCGACCCCTCTCCCTTCTTTTGGCCATAACTTTTTGCATAGACCTCTGATTGAGCTGATTTTCGAAGCGATAGATTCCTAAGAAAATTTTCTATCTTTCTACACCTGATTTATCACTATTTATTTTAAATTGAAAAAGGTGGTTTGAAACAAAGTGTGGAGGTCGGCTGATTCTTTCTGAATATACTTCACTAATTTTTAAATATCTGGAGCTATAGGGCTCGGATTGAGGCGATTCTTGTTTTAAATGAAACTAGAGTTATAAACCTACAAGTTTTATGAAGGAGCCGATCAATAATTCAGCCTCTAAAGTTTTCAAATTTTGACATGAAGTCGGTAGAGGAACTGTTTTCACTGTTTTCTTTAAGATAGTATTTTTGCCATAACTTTTTCATTTCTAATCCGAATTGAACGATTTCAGTGGCGTTAGAATCGTGAGATCATGAGGAACAATTTTTATTAAAAATTAAATCCCAAATTTTCTATTAAAATTCCTCTACTTGTGGTCAGTATGTGTTCGGTTTTGGGTCTTCCGTGCTTATATGGGTCCGAATGTTGGGCCTCGGAGACGGGGTCCAACAGGTAGTGTTTTAATAAAAGAGTTGTTGGAGAGTTGGGAGAGAAAGAAGGGTTAAATTGACCAATATAATTTTTAGATTAACTTCTTGAGGAAAGTAATCTAAATACCAAAGGGGTGCTGGGATTTAGAATCCTAAGAAAATGCTTCTACTTTCCCTAGAACTGTTGTGCGTGTTATAAATGGTTAGATTAGGTTATAGAGATACTACTTTACGTACTGGGTATTCTTAGATTCTTGTTAGAGGCTCTAAGAAATAACTTGTCTCTTGTTGCATTTCTTCTCCAACTGGCTTATTACTAGTTGTTCTCTAATATTATTAGAGATTATTTTTGTGAGGGCAATTATGCCTCTTTCCCTTTCTTCAAATCTTTTATTGTTCCTCTCCCACTTGATCTCCTAAATACATATTAGAAAGGCTACCATGTAAACATCCTTATTGTGTTTAGGTGCATGGTTCCGTAGTATCTCTTAGATAATGTCATTCAGATTACTATGATGGATATTGAGTGTACATAGAGATGTAACTTGCCTCCATACTCTCAACACTCATTATTACTATTACTCCTATAAAAGTTGTAAGACAATATTTGGTTGAGTGATTATTAATGGAATGAAATGAAATATAATATTATTCCATCGTTTGGTAGGAGGGTTTATAATAGAATGGAATGGAAGCGTGATAGAAAGGGAAGGTGTCACATTACATCCCATTCTATCATAAACAGTAAAAACAAGTTACCTCCAAATTGGGAGGTTTAGGATGGAATATAAAATGATAAACAATATTTCACTATTTTACATTATGAACCCTTCTATCCCTTCCAAAAACTAATTTTCTGGTATTACATCCATTTTCATTCCATTCCATTATAAACCATTTCATTCCATTCCATTACAAACTATTTCATTTCATTCAATTCCATTAAAATCCTTATGTTCAACCAAACATAGTCTAAAGAAATCCAAACCTGTCAGATTGTCAAGAGAACTCCTGTATCAAAAAATTAGAGTTGAGTTTAACCCACCTATTCATTAGAGATGAGGGCCTTTTTCACTTGGTTAATCATAGTCTTTAGCTTCGGTTCTTAGATCCAAGTGCTTCCACTCTCACCTAAAATATTTCATTACATTTCTTAAAAAGTCAAAAGAACTAAGGAACATATGAGGCACAAGGAGAAGATAAGTTTTCTTTGTCTAATAAAGGAACCATTACACAAGGAAAATATAAAAGAAAACAATAACATGGTTAGTGTAGAAAGGGCTCTAAAACTCATCTGGGACTTGCTTTTCTTAGTCCACAAATCTTGCAACCAAAAAGATAAAAGATTTTTAAAATAAACTTTGATTAAGTATAAACAATTATATCTCAAGTTTTGACGCCTTGTAAAGTGAACTAAGAGTCGTGACAAGATAAGGAGAACAAGAATTAGGACTAGAAAGCCCTTCACTATCATTGGAACAATAAGGGATGATGTGAATGAAGCACAATAAGTATTTCACCTTTGATGGTCACTACCTTTATTTCATTTTCTCTCACTCAATATGTATTTATAGACATAAAACAAAAACTAGCATATCAACATTTTGAAATGAACAATTATAGCAAGCTATAACTCTAGAGAGATAGAGATAAGGGATAATGCTCTTTCTTTATCCTCTCGTGACAAGGTAAAGTAGTATTTTTTATTTTTATTCATGTGAAAAATGTATTAGTTGATGTGGCTTGCTATATTAGCATCATTAAAAGAGGATTTAAGGAAAATTAATTTAAAAAATTAAAGTTGATCATTTTATTGTCACTTATTAAAATTTGGGATATATTACAAAATTTAATAAAATTGGAGATTTTCAATAATTAACAGATAAAATAAATAAATGAGTATATATTAAGAGAGTATCATTGATGAAAAAAAGATTACATTAAAGATAATAAAGTGAATAAATCCTTTAGTCTTGAATGTTTAACAACTTAAGAAATAATATAAATTGACATCTTTAACTAAAGAAATGAAGTTATATCTTATTACGCTTTATACATGATATCATTTTATCCTTTTATCACTCTTTAACAAAAGAAGAACAATTATAATTATTAAATAGTATCGTAATAGGTGCGATAAGCATCAAAATATTGGTATTAATAAAACAAAAGTTTTAAGTCTCTTATAACAATTTTCATTATCCTTAGAGAGTTTTGTAGTATTTATTATTAATTTAAACTCTTGTTAAGGTTAGACATTACTAATATATAAATATTTGTTATCGTAACTCTAGCAACTTTTGAATCTTTGAATGCAATTATACGATATTTCTCTCTATTCTAAGTTTACATTATCATATTTATCAAATTCTAAAGGTATAGTTGAGTGCCAGCCTCATCAAAGATTATTATAAACATTTGTTAACAGCTTGACACGCGTTTCTGATCTACACTTACGCTGCGTTTGGTTATTGTCTCCAATATACAGAGACGAAATGAGACAAAAATTTAAAGATAGAACAAAACAAAAATTGAAAACAGTGAGGTGTTTAGTTGTGATGGATAAAACAGATAAAACTATCTCCGTCTTAATGACAGAAATGTGTTTGGTTATAATTGACAGAATATAAAAACAGTATCATTGACTAAAATACCCTTGCAGTATAATATGATTGAAAATATATAATTCATTGATTATTTTAAAACAAATGATTTGTATTAGTAAAAAAGTTAACAAATAATAATAATAACAATAACAAAGAAATTAATTTGGTATAATAATAATAATAATAATAATAATAATAATAATAATAATAAGTAGTAATAATAATAATAATAATAAAATAAATAAATAAATAATAGAAGAAGAAGAGGAAGAAAATTAATAATAATAAGGAATTTAATAATCACAATAATAATAAGAAAAGTAATTATGAATAATAATGATAACAAAAATAATAATAAGAAAATTAATTTGTATAATAATAATAATAACAACAACAACAACAACAAGAATAATAATAATAATAATAATAAGTACAAAATTTATAATAATAATTTATAACAACAACAACAACAACAATAATAATTACAAAATTTATAATAACAATAATTAATAATAATAATATGATAATTAATTTTAAGTAAAATTAAATAATAATAATAATAATAGGTACAAAATTTATAATAATAATAATAATAAAATAATTAATTTAGTATAATAAAATTAATAAAAATAATAATATTAATAATAAAAGAATAATAATAAGTAGAAAACTTATAACAATAATTAATAGTAATTAATAATAATAATAATAATAATAATAATAATAATAATAATAATAATAATAATAATAATAATAATAATAATAATAATAATAATAATAATAATAATAATAATAATAATAATAATAATAATAATAATAATAATAATAATAATAATAATAATAATAATAATAATAATAATAATAATAATAATAATAAGTAGAAAATTTATGACAATAATTAACAACAACAACAACAATAACAACAACAACAACAACAATAACAATAATAATAATAATAAGTTCAAAATTTATAATAAAATAATAATAATCATAAAATAATTAATAATTATTATAATTATAATGATGATGATGATGATGAATTTAATAATATAATTAAGAATAAAAATTGCTTATGTGAGAGAAGGGGTATTTCTAGAAGTTGCTTATGTGTTTTGTTTCTATCCCCGGGACAAGAAATCTTGTACCACAGTCTTGGAAGGAACAAAAAATTTCCGTCCCTATGCTCTGAAGTCGAAACAAAAATAGGTTGGGATAGCAAGCAAATACTACTAGGCACAGGATTTTTGTGTCCCTGTCATCTATCCCCACCAATGGAGACGTTAACCAAATGCTACATTATGGACTGGTAAGGACATTTATATGTCTCAACTTAACTATAACTTACCCAAATTTGATAAAGAAATCATTTACACAAGCTATGCTTATTACTATGTAGTGATTTAAGGTATCTAAAGACATAGTGGTAGTACAACATTTCTACAATAAGAGCATTATAAGGATTCCAATCAAGGTTAGTTATATTTAAATTATCTAAACCTTGAGAAACATACTTCTTATTTTATTAAGTAGTATTGAATTTATTTTAGTTTCGGGTACTTTATGTTTTAAAAATTGCAGAGAGGATCTTGAAGGAATCTATATCACGTTATTCTAATAGTGTGCATATGAATCATTTAATTTTAAATAACAAAACCAACTATATATAAAGTCATATATTATAAGTGTATAAAAGTATTAAATCTAGAAACATCATTAACTGAAAGAAACATACTAACGTGTAACAGTATCATTGGAACAAAGTTTACAAGTATAACCAATATAAACCATTTCAATAAGAGCAGGTCCTTTCACTTTGAACATTTTAACAACTTAGGAAACAATAATCTTAGATATAGGAAAGTGGTATCTTTAACTAAAGAAAAAAGGAAAATTTTTCAAGTTTTTATTTGTTACCACCTCATCCCTCTATTACTTTGTGATAGGAAAAATAAACATGATTATTCAAAATAATATCATAATTAGGGTAATAAATATCAAGATTTATGCATTAGTAAAGTTGAAAGTTTTAAGTCTTCAATAGTAGTTTTCATAGTTAGATTAAAAGGTATCTTCAAGAAAGAAAAGCTCTAGCTTCTCTCAAGAAATATTATAGTTCCATGGGATGATCCTTTTGCTTACAATCCTCCCTACCTTCCTCATTGCCTCGACCTCCTTTGCTTTCTTGCTTCTTTAATTGTTTACTACTTCCCTTTTTCCTCTTTCTTTCCTCCTTTCTGATTTCCATTTTCTCCTCCCCCTTCTTTGGTTATTTTGTTTTGGAAGTCTTTAGCCTGCAATGATCATCATATCATTATGCTTTTCATGCATTTGGTTATTCTATTTCTAGAACTAACTTCTAAATTTCCTTAATATGTAGAGCTTTATTTCCTCTTTAAGCTATGGCCATTGCTACTCTAGACTTAGGATAATCCAACCTTCTTCAATTTCATCCTTTACCCTCATCTGTTCTAATTCCTCCAGATAAGTCTAAAAGGCTCCCTCCTTTTTTATCCATTTTGTCCCCAGCTCTAGGCCCTTCCTCTTGCAAACTTTCGATACCTTAACTAAAGTTAAATTAAAAGTGTGTTTCAGGAGAACTTACTGACTCTCTATTGCAATATTTCCTCCAAACATGAAAAAGGATTCCTTCTTTGTCTCTTCCTCCTTAAACCTCTTAAAAGAGGGTGCATCATCATGGTTTGCTATAATGGTTGGCTTTTTCGTAGTAAAGCACCATTCTTTTCCTAGTTATCAAACATTAATCTATGAAAATATGGAAAGGGAAAGGTTTGCAAGAGTTGAGTTGAATGATGACTAACTTTTCCTCTTTAAATTCTCCTATAAGAGTAATGCACTTGAGGTTATTGAGGCTAGTCCTTGATGTTAGAGTAGTGCCCTGAAGGCAATCGCCTTTAACGCATTTTGTACAAATTTGTGTACAGTATTTATTAATAAATAAAGAAAGGAATATTTCATAAATAAAGAAAGGAATATTTCATTACGTTGCTGTTCATTATTAATGAACTGATATTGATCAATAAGCAAATTAATGAAGTCCATGATATATGACATAGCATGAAGGAAATTGTGATGTGATCATACTCTGAGATTCCTATCATGTGCAATTATGTCAAGATATCTAAATTATCCTAGTCATAGGATTCTTGAGGCTGGACATCGATAATCCGAAAAGACTAACACATCTCAAGCTCCTTGATTTGATCAGCGGTGGATCTCGAAGCTGTACATATGAGATATTTAGGGTTGAGATGTGGATGCTTACTAGAGGTAGTAAGTACATTAGTTGACTGCTATGAGATCATCACATGGATGTCTATTCTAATGTCGGTGATAATCTCATCATAGCAATGGTGCAAGTATCCTTAGACTTGAGGTGCTCGGGATATCTTGGATCTTGATTACGTGCTTTAACTCCATTCCTTGTTGCCTTACAGAGGTCGCTCATAGGATGGTGCTTGGGTGCAACTTGAGGTATTGAAGGTAATTGAGTAGCCAATAAAGGATTCACCACTACGTGATAGCGAAGATGATACCCATAGCCTCTTGTCAAGGTCATTACTTAGAAATCTCGGTCGGATATATATGTCATGAAGAGTGTCTTGGTGACATATAAAGTAATGAGTCTCAAGACAAGAACTGATATCACTTGGACTAGATTTGATTTAGTCAGTCTAGTAAGAGTTGACACATTGCCCATACTCATAACCAAGTGGGGTATAGCGTGGTGAAAGGACGAATTGTACGGTAATTGTCTATGGAAAGGTTTGTAATATGGTTCATGATGAGTATAAGTTCATTCGTCAAACCAATTACTTTCCGGTCAATTGGGGGTCATGATGTGTTGCTAGATACCGCTCATGACTTGCTCAGATTAAGTGTTAATCTAAGTGGCTAACATAACCGGGAACCTAATGGGTCACACGCATAAGAGTGTCTCGGAGAATTCGTAAAATAGTTTTGAATAGAGATCCAATATATGGAGAGCAATAGAATTAAATAGATCCCAATGAGATCGAGATATGTCTCGATGAGATCGCGACATCGATATTGCTGAAAAGGGTTTCCGGTGGTTTTTTCATACCGGGACCCGGTAGGCCGGTAGGACCGACCCCAGTGTGACAGGACCACTTCAGCATTTATATATACATATATATATGTTATTAATTAATTAAATAATATATATATATATTATGTTGCAACGTGGGAGGAAAGAAGAAGCAAAGGAAGCTTCTTTGATTATGCTTAGTCATTAAAACATTAAATGACTAAAAGACAAAACTTGAAGATGAGAAAGGAAGATGATCGTGGATGAATAAAAAGGAGGTTTAAAAACAAGTTTTAAACTTAAGTTCATGTGATGATCTTCGTGGCTTTTAGAAAGAAAGAAGGAAGAAGGTTTTTTAGAAAATCCTAAGCAACTTCTCTTCTCACCAACGATCATCAAGGTTTCTTCTCCAAGTTTTCTCCTTCTCTCCATCGTTTCTCAAGCTCTCTAAGAACAAAGGTAAGATCTAGTAGTCTTTAATTTATTCTAGCTATTCTCGGGTCAAAGGGTTTGTCCCGGTTAGGTTCTCCGATCTCTGCGTGGATACCGTTAGAGACGGTCTCCTTTGGCCGTTATGGTTTGAGTTTGTTATATAGACACATGGATCCTGGCTTTCGGGAAGGTCCTGGAATAAAAATTTTTGTTTTTCCGCACCGTGGGTATGTGATGCTCACACCGGGATTTTCCTACAGTGGTATCAGAGCCACTTGTGTCGTATATAACGAAGAAACCATGACTAGGTCGGAGTTGCCTATTGCTTGTGACCATGATGCATGTTGATTGTGTGAATTTTGAATTCAGTGTAGAAATATTGTTTTCGAAATTTTCTTGCCCAGATATGTTCACAAGATTTTGTTGCATATGTCTGTGGAAGCTTGGAATTTATCAATGTGATTTGATATGGTTTTGCTAATTTATTCCCTAATGTTCTGGTTGCTGTCTTTGTGCACATTCAATGAACAGGCATGCTTATAAATTCGAGAATAAATTGTAGAAATTTTTTTTTTCGGATTTTCTTTCACCAACATGTCTCTAAGATGTTTATGAATGTCTATGAGAATGGAAAAATGTTTTCAAGGTGATTTACTATTTATTTGAGAATTTATTGTGTGCTGTTGGGAATAATTGTGTTGAGGAACACATATTCTACATTGTCTTTGTTGCTGAGGTTGGTTAAGTTTTTGATGGAAATAAATCCTGAAAACATTCATGAAGTATGTTGGGAAAATGTTGTAACCTATGTAATTTTCTCAGAATTTATTGAAATTATTTCAATGAGTTTTTCAAGCAAAACACAGAGCTTGGCAGTTTTGAGAAAGTTGCTGGAGCTGTTTTGTTTGAAATGAAAAATTGTGTATTTCTTAATTCCAATGCCTTGGATCATTTTTAATGTGATTAAAAATGTGTTACATTGATGTTGTATGCTTTCCTAAATGATTTTCTTGAAATCGGGTTTCCAAACAATTTAGGATGTCAAATGTGTCTCATTAGCGTCTCGTTAGTATATTCCTTATCTTGATTGTTTTGGCGTCACAAATTTTGTGACAGGTGCGAAAGTAGTCTTGATAAAGTGTAGACTACCTAGAGATACTTAGGGTGATAATTTGATATTCTCAAATTATTTGGAAATCTAAATGAATAAGAGTGTATTCATCAATTTCAAGTTTCATGTATAGTTTGACTATATATGGTAAGCATGGAATAATGAAAGTGTTTCATTGGTACATCATAATAAAGGATATTACACTTGGTATTGTGAATTTGAACTACATGGATTGAGAAATTAGCCGATTAGATAGCAGGCCAAAACCGGTCGGTAGCACATGTACCAGTCGACTGGCACATCCATTCGATCTCTTGGAACATGCACGATCATTGGAAAGTGCGATAATCCATCGATCATTGGGCGTGTACCGGTCACCGAACGTCTACAACAACTTATAGTAGTCGACTAGCACAAGTTCCAGTCGACTGGCACATGCACTAGTCGACTAGAACATGCACCAGTCGACAACAACAACATGCAGAGGTGGGATGATGGATGATTTTAGGTATAGATTCAATGTGATTGATGAATTGCCCTAAATCATTCTATATAGTCATGGTGACTATAATCCTACGGCTTGGAGGAGAAGAAGATGAGACCTGAAAACCCTCACACATCATATGAAAACTAACGCCTTCCATTAATATGGGGAGAACCAGAGTTCTTATAGAGTTGGGTTGTTGGGTAAACCCAAGCTCGCTCTATACGGATATGTTGAACCATGAAAATAAGATTTTCGGATTAATGGGTCGGTTTTCACTAGAAGCATTGATTTGTTGAGTAAACTCAAGGTCAACGTGGACAGAGGCGAAATTGGGCAGTGTACATCAGATGTATGCGCATCAAGAGTTGATAACCCAATGTGTGTGCATACATCACGAGTTGATAGCACTAGTCGATAGTTGCATTTATGAATCAAGTGGTATGACTGATACCTGCCGATAGATCTAAGGTGGCTTGTTGGGTAAACCCAAGGTCATTTTAGTAATGTCGGATATCTATGATGCAATTGGTATGACCGATACCTATCGATTGACCTAAGGTGGCTTGTTGGGTAAACCCAAGGTTATCCTTAGCAATGTTGGATATCAACCCACTAGGACATTTTGTCATAATGTTTCTTGGATTCATATTGAGGGTTATGGATTCTTTGAAACTAGTGGGAGCCATATGCATGTCATGCAAGTCCTTATGATTATGCATGTAATTCTATTCTAACATTCTTTCTCTCTTTTCCCTATATGTTATTGAAGATGATTTCCAGTGTGAACTTCGCTCACTTATGGACACGAACAAATTAACTAGACCAAATTTTCTCGATTGGCTGAGAAATCTGAGAATTGTTCTCAGGTCTAAGGAACTGGGATATATCCTAGATGTTCCACTTCCTGATCCACCTGTTGCTGATGCTTCTGATGAGGATCAGAAAGCATATCGTAAGCATCTTAAAAACAGTGACATGGCTACCTGCATTATGCTTGCCTCGATGTCACCATAGTTGCAGAAGCAGCATGAGTCTATAGATGCTCATACCATAGTGTTTCATCTTAGGGAGTTGTTTGATGAGCAAGCTCGGTCTGAAAGGTTCGAGACCTCGAGGCTACTCTTCACTACTAAGATGACTCCAGGTTCATCTGCAGTGCAGTATGCACTGAAGATGAATGGATATATTGAGAGGTTGGTCGTCTTAGGTTTTGTTATGGATTATGAATTAAGTGTTGACTTAATTCTAGTTGGATTGTCTGATAGTTATTCACAGTTTGTGTTAAACTATCGGATGAACCAAATATCCACGACAATCCACGAGTTGATCAATCGCTCAAGACAATGAGCAATCTATCGAAGGATAGTAAGCAAGTGCTTATGGTGGCTTCTTCTTCGGTTCAAAGAAAAGAATCTAAAGAAGAAAGGTCTAAGAAACCGAAAGGAAGTGCAGACAAGAAGAAAACCAAAGAGCGCACTAAAAGGAACTTGCTTTTATTGTGGCAAGGCGGCCACCTAAGCTTAGCTATAAAGTCTATCTGGAAGAATGAAGCGAAGAAGGCATCGATGCCTCGGCTCCTTCGTGTATGTTTGTCATTGAGGTTATCTTGTTTCGATCATAACATATGGGTATTAGATACGGTTGTGGCTCACACATATGTAATGATATCACGAGGCCTCGAGGGACGATGAGCGACTCATGAAGGAGAACTAGACTGCGTGTGGGAAATAGAGCAAGAGTTGTTGCATTAGCCGTAGGCACTTACTTTTGTCACTCCTCATTGGGCTTGTAATTAAATTGGATGAATGTTATTTTGTACTGTGTTAACAAAGAACATATTATGCATTTCTTGTTTAAATAAATTTGGTTTCCATTTGACTTTTAGTAACAATGGTTGTTCTATTAGTTTGAATGGAATGCTTTATGGTGCTGGTACATTATGTAATGGAATTTACATATTAGATATGTCACATCAATTATGAATGTCAATGACACGAAAAGACATAAGCGAGATAATTTAAAATCAACTTACTTATGGCATTGTCGCCTTGGCCATATAAATGAGAGACGCATAGCTAAGCTCCATAAGAATGGAAGTTTAGGGTCATTTGATTATGAATCATATGACACATGCGAATCTTGTTTATTAAGCAAGATGACTAAGTTACCCTTTAAGGAAAGGGTGAGCGAGCGATTGGAGTATTAGACCTAATACATTCAGATGTATGTGGTTCGATGTCCATCCATGCTAGAAGTGGTTGTCTTTACTTCATTACCTTTATCGATGATTATTCTCGATATGGGTACCTGTATCTGATGAGATACAAATCTAAAGTATTTGAAAAGTTCAAACAATTCAGAAATGAAGTAGAAAACCAACTTGGGAAAAGTATCAAGACATTACGATCTAATCGTGGTGGGGAATACTTAGACCAAGAGTTTTTGGATTATCTCTGAGATAATGAGATTTTATCTCAATGGACTCCTCCGTACACACCACAACACAATGGTGTGGCTGAAAGGAGAAATCGAACCTTGTTAGACATGGTACGATCTATGATGGGCTTTGCAAAGTTACCAAAATCCTTTTGGGGTATCTGATAGAGGCAGTTGTTTACTTGTTAAAAGAGTTCCATCAAAGGCAGTTGATGTTACTCCATATGAGATGTGGACTAACAAAAGACCCTATCTTACTCATTTGAAAGTTTGGGGTTGTCCGCTTATGTGAAGCGGACACGGTCGAATAAACTTGATGCAAAGTCGACAAGTGTTTGTTCGTAGGATATCCTAAAGAAACAATGGGATATCAATTCTACCTCTTTGAGGAACAAAAGGTGTTTGTTTTAAGCATGCTATCTTTAGAGAAAGAGTTTCTTTTACAAGAAGGCAGTGGGAGCAAAATTGAGCTTGAAGAAGTTCAAGATGCTCGAGCAGACGCAGATCAATTGCACGAACTGAAGCTGTGACTCATACAGATGAAGTAATGCGATTCAACCTTCTACAACACACGAAGTTAAGTAGGTCACGTAGGATACGCTCTGTTCTGAGAGATATGGATTTCGTGAATGAACAGAATGACGTATTGCTCATAGAAGATGATGAGCCTACCACCTATGAAGAGGTTCTGATGAGTTCAGAGTATTCCTTTTTATTCCTCTTGTTGATTCAATTGTTGGGACTTAATTGATTTAATATTTTCTTGAAGGGATTTAAGTGGACTTGCATTTTAATGGAAGAAATCAGTGTTTTGTTCATCAAATTCAAATGGGCTGGAATGTAGGAATTAAATCAACAAAGAAGGGAGTCATGCACAAGGAGCATGCAACACGTGGACAGCTAGACAATTAAAAAGAATGGGACAGCAACGCACAGGGGGACTTCTCTTTTGGCTTTTTAGTGGACGCAAGTGGCAGCCAGGGAGGTAGAATTTTTGAGGAAAAACAAGAAGTAGCGACACTGGGAAGGATTACGCACGCAGCACATGGAGACACTTGGTGGATAGTCACGCACGACAGCCAAGGAGGAATTACAAGAAATTTTCCTTGGTCTGGAGGAAGGTGTCACGCACACAAGGCCAGACGTAGGAAAATAACGGCGGCTGTGGGAAAGAAGCAAGGAGAGAAATTCACGCACGCAACACTGACTTAAGAGGAGTTACGTGGACTAGAAGGGAGTAACGCACGGTAGCACAAGACAGCAGCATGGAAGCAATTTTAATAGGCTCAAGTCATAGGGCCCATCCGATTAAAAACCTAGGGATTGGAAACATATAAGAGGGTAAGTGACGGCAGCACAGAGGACCCTTTTTTTTTGGTCTTTGGATTTTGTGATACAACAGTAACGATACCAAGGGGAGCCGCCAGGGAGTAGCATCGGCCAATTCTAGATTTCCTTTTTATTAGTTATTTTTCTTTTCTTTGTTTTAGATTATGTTAATTAAGAACTTTGTTAGGTTTAATTTCGTTATGAGTAGCTAAGTTATTTTTAGTCGGGGAATTCCAATTGTTATGCGGTGACTCGTGAGACCTTGTTGGTTCTGATTATTTGGTTTATAATATTAATCTTGTTTCGATTTTGTCATTGTTTATTAATTGATTCTCGCGATTGAGGCTGATTGTAGAGTTAGTTAATTTACATATCGCCAATGATTTACTTGGTGAGTCTAACTAGGTGATCGGTGTTTGTGGCAATTGGCACTAGGACATAGTACTTGTCGATTTAGGTGTGGAGAAACTTGCGATCTAACTAGATGAAGCATGAGTCGATCGTGGTCGATTAGGGTTAGTGTTTCTTTAGAGTTTAATGCTGTTAATTAATTGAATCTTGGAGAGAGTTTCGAAGGGGTTATTAATTAATTAGGGATAAGTTTAAAGGAGTCTCTTTGATTGTTCTAAGATTAAGAAGAAACGAGGGAGCCAGAGGAAGTTGGTAACCATAGCTAACCTATTATTAAACCAAAGAAAATATTTGAGTCGATGATCGTGGTCTCTGCATAATAATTAGGAATTTCCTGGCTAGTTGTCGTTTATTGAGTTAATCAATTTTATTTGTGTTCTTTGCTAGTCTAATCGTAGTTGTTATTTTATTTGATTTTCATTGCGTTAATCATTTATTTGTGGTTAGATTAATTAGTAGTTCCAGTAGAAAACTCCAAACCCCCCCATTTTAATTATTTTCATTCGTTCTTTGGCATTTAAATAAAATCAATTATTCCATTCTCTGTGGATCGACCCCATTTATCACTGTACGCAATTTATTTTCGTTTAGTATTTGGGATTTATTTTTGGTGGATTCGACACCCCATCAAATTTTGGCATCATTGCCGGGGATTGGTAACTAATTGATTTTGTTTTGTTTTATGCCTAGGAACATTCGTACTGGAGATTCCATCTTGTACGACCCCGAGATCGAAAAGACTGCTAAGAGGCTAAGGAAGTTGAGCAAACTAAGGAAAAAGCAAGGAGAAGCTCGTGGATTACAGACCCCGGTTGAGTCGGACATTGAAGCGAGTACTGAAGAGAGATTGAAGTTGAGCAAAGAAATGACGGGAAGCTTAACCGTGACCACAGCAGAGACATGGCTCTTAACAAAACCCTCGGGACTTGGGTAGACCCACTGAAGCGCAGCATCCGCTGTGCATAGACTTTCCAGAACTTCAAGAAGGGTTTGAATTGAAGTCCAGACTCATCCACTTGTTGCCCACCTTCCGTGGATTGGAAAAAGAGGATCCGAATAAGCATCTGAAGGAATTTCACCTCGTCTGCACTTCCATGAAGCCCCGCAATGTCACGGAGGACCAAATCAAACTGAGAGCTTTTCCATTCTCACTACAGGATGCGCCAAGGATTGGCTCTACTACTACCTCGGGGACAATCAACACTTGGGAAGGATGTCCGACAGGTTTCTAGAAATATTTCCAAGCATCCCGAGCCGCCAACATCAAAGAGAGATCGTGGCATTAAGCGAAGGATTCGAGAACCTCTACGATCTTGGGAGAGGTACAAGAGAATTTTAGCAAGCTGCCCGCAACATGGCATATCCGAATAATTGATCATCCAGTATTTCTACGAGGGTCTGATTCCAATGGAGCGCAGAATGATGGACGCCGCAAGTGGCGGGGCCATTGTCAGCAAAACCCCAGCCGAAGCCCGGGAGTTGATATCAACCATGGCAGCAAACTCCCAGCAATTCGGTGCTCTGTAAGATATACCGCGAAGAGTGAATGAGGTAAATGTTACTTCTTTCAATGAGGTCAAGTCTTTGCTAACAACTTTGGTTCAGAATTTGAATGTAGGTACTTCTCCACCCGCGAGGGCGTGTGGCATCTGCACCAGCCTAGCTCACCCAACCGATGCGTGCCCAACACTCCATGATGAAACACCGGAGCATGTGAATGCTATTGGGTTCCAACAGAGGCAGTTTGATCCCTATTCAAACACCTACAACCCCTGTTGGAGAAGCCACCCAAACTTCAGTTATGCTAACAGCCAACCGACCCAACAAAATTACTATCAAAGACCACCATCACCGCAACAGCCTTCGGGCTCAGGTAAGCCTCTTAAAGAAATTGTCCATATGTTAGCTACTAATACTGCAAAATTTCAACAGGACACTGCAACCAGATTTCAAAAGATAGAAGAGAGCATGAAGACCCTAGAGACTCAAATGAGTCAGATAGCATCCTCCGTTAGCAGAATGGAGACTCAAGGCAAGCTGTCGTCTCAGACACTCGACCCGAGGCATAATGTGAGTGCAAGTTTCTTAAGAAGTGGTAAGGAATTGCAGCCCCCAGTCGACAAGAACCCTAAACGTGACCACCCCCAGGGTTCCCGAGCAGAGACAGAACAGGAAGCCAAAATGGAGCTTAAACGTGACCACATCTGAGTTGATTCGGCCCACTGAAAAACCTCAGAAGCCCGAACCTCTAGTGGTTCCACCCCCATTCCCCCAGAGGCTGGCTCAGAGCAAGAAAGAAAAGGAAGATAAAAGCATCATGGAGTTGTTCCGAAAAGTTGAAGTAAACATCCCGCTCCTAGAGGCCATTAAACAGGTTCCGCGCTATGCCAAATTCCTTAAGGAATTATGCACAAACAAGAGTAAGTTAATAGGTAATGAATGGGTGAGTGTGGGTGAAAATGTTTCAGTTGTCTTACAGAGGAAACTACCTCCTAAGTGTCGCGACCAAGGTATGTTTTCCATTCCTTGCAAAATTGGGAACATTGGTATCAGTAAAGCTATGTGTGACCTAGGAGCTTCTATTAATGTGATGCCTTTATCTATTTATACTTCCCTGGGTCTTGGTCCATTAACTAGTACTGGAGTTATAATTCAATTGGCGGATCGATCGATTGTCTATCCTGAAGGTGTTTTAGAGGATGTACTAGTTCAAGTTAATGGATTAATTTTTCCTGCCGATTTCTTTGTTCTTGACATGGCAAATGATAGTTCATCTGAGTCTTCTGATATCTTGTTGGGTAGGCCTTTCCTCAGTACGGCTAAGGCAAAGATAGATGTGCATAGTGGCTCATTGACTTTAGAGTTTGATGGTGAAGTGGTGAAATTCAATGTTTATGATGCCATGAAACATGCTGAAGAAGTGTCTTGCGTTTATAATGTTGATATCATTGAAGATTTGACTCATGAGGCTTCTGCTTTAAATTATGATGATGAGTTGAATTATGCTTCAGTATCATAGGATGTGCATTGATGGAGTTAAGAGATTTCTTGATCGATCGAAGTTTCGATGATATATTTGATGAGGCCCCAAAGTCGGAGCTCAAAACGCTTCCGAGTATTTGAAATACGCATATTTAGGTGACGGTGAGACCTACCGTGATCGTATCCGGCATGCTCGACGACACGGAAGAGGAGAAACTAATTAGAGTGCTTCGAGTATGTGGAGGCAATTGGTGGGACCATTGCTGATTTCCAACATCAAGGCGAGGTTAACATCGAAGCGAGGATCGTCGAGCCTAGGGCGTTAAACAAGGGCTAATGGGAGGCAGCCCATAATTTTATTTTATTTTATTTTCTTTCTTTTCTTTTGCTTTGTTTTGTGTTCTTTTGTCTCGTTTGTTTCCTTCTTTTCTTTGTTTTGATCTTTTCCTTCCTTCCTGTGTCTTTCGGGAGGTTGGCATTGGATCAATTGGAGTTCTTGGATTACAGGTGGCGGAGTCCTCTATATGATCATATGTTGGCTCGTCCCTCACTGTACTAACTATACCCTACTGGCGGGATGCCTAAACGAGCTCACGTATAAGCCCTCATCTTCACCACCAGACCAGCCCAGCACCATCGTCCCCGGATTCAGGGAAGTCCTCAGTTTACTCTTTTCATTTACTTTTACGTTGAGGACAACGCATGCTTTAAGTGTGGGAAGGTGATTTATAGTTTTTGAGATGCGTGTTGCTTTTTCTATTTTTGTTTTTGTGCTGCTTCTGTTTTTGTGCCCTCTGTCGCTCTCGGTATATTTTGACTTTTGGTTGCAGCGTCTGTGATATACTTTCTGCTCCATTTTGCCTTATGAATTGCTGTGCCTTAGGTGATGATGGATTGTTTAAAGGAGTCGAGAGTATGGTTGAGTCCCTTGTTGCTTAATGTTAATTAAATGTTAATGATTTTGTCCTATATGTTGAAGTTGCGAGCCTGGGTTAATCGGTAAAAAAAAAAGTGTGATTAATCGGTGCCTTTCTTGTCTAGAGTCATGTTAAGCTTAGAAGTTGAGTTGGTATATGTGTGAAACTTTGGATTGATGTTGGGAAATTATGGTGGAGAAAGGGAATGTGGAATAAACATAAAAAGGGTGTTAGATTCGTTCCGCCAATCGCCAAAGGTGATTGTGAGCGAAGCCAAAAATCCGTCTAAAGGTTGGTCGAGATTGAGTAACCGGGCGACATTCATCACAAATGTTTGTATTCGCGTCAAAAGGTCTCGGACAATTGACGTGTGAGGCAATTAACTACTCCTCTGATTACTCGAAATTTTTTTTTTGCAAGCATCTGAGTAATTACAAGTAAGGCTAAAGCCACTTGGCGTTGTGATTGACTGAGTAACCGGGTGACATTCATCACAAACGTTTGCATTCGCGTAAAAAGGCCAATGACAATTCCGAGTAATTTACAGGTAAAAGCACCTAATCAATTAATTAAGATTAACCTGATCTTCCTATAACTACTACTTAGATTCGGAGTTCCTCGTATATATTAACCACCTGATAAGTGAAGTGTGATTCCTAGACCTGATTGGTTTTTAATTAAAATTCGGTAATTCATGCATGCGCTTCAATTTGATTTCAGACTTGTGTCTTCTCGTGTGGGAAACTTGTTGCATTTATTTGACATTTCGTTGACATTGGGACAAGATTGCGCTCTCATTCCTAGTTTACATTACCTCTATGCATGTTTCATTTATTGGAGCGGTTTTTCATTGTGTCTTAGTTCTCTTTTATGCTTGAGGACAAGCATCGTTTAAGTGTGGGGATATTTGATAAGTGCATATTTGTCTAGTTTTGTTGTTTTAATTATTCCTTTTTATTCCTCTTGTTGATTCAATTGTTGGGACTTAATTGATTTAATATTTTCTTGAAGGGATTTAAGTGGACTTGCATTTTAATGGAAGAAATCAGTGTTTTGTTCATCAAATTCAAATGGGCTGGAATGTAGGAATTAAATCAACAAAGAAGGGAGTCATGCACAAGGAGCATGCAACACGTGGACAGCTAGACAATTAAAAAGAATGGGACAGCAACGCACAGGGGGACTTCTCTTTTGGCTTTTTAGTGGACACAAGTGGCAGCCAGGGAGGTAGAATTTTGGAGGAAAAACAAGAAGTAGCGGCACTGGGAAGGATTACGCACGCAGCACAAGGAGACACTTGGTGGATAGTCACGCACGACAGCCAAGGAGGAATTACAAGCAATTTTCCTTGGTCTGGAGGAAGGTGTCACGCACACAAGGCCAAACGCAGGAAAATAACGGCGGCTGTGGGAAAGAAGCAAGGAGAGAAATTCACGCACACAAAACTGACTTAAGAGGAGTTACGTGGACTAGAGGGGAGTAACGCACGGTAGCACAAGACAGCAGCGTGGAAGCAACTTTAATGGGCTCAAGTCATAGGGCCCATCCGATTAAAAACCTAGGGATTGGAAACATATAAGAGGGTAAGTGACGGCAGCACAGAGGACCCTTTTTTTTTGGTCTTTGGATTTTGTGATACAACAGTAACGATACCAAGGGGAGCCACCAGGGAGTAGCATCGGCCAATTCCAGATTTCCTTTTTATTAGTTCTTTTTCTTTTCTTTGTTTTAGATTATGTTAATTAAGAACTTTGTTAGGTTTAATTTCGTTATGAGTAGCTAAGTTATTTTTAGTCGGGGAATTCCAATTGTTATGCGGTGACTCGTGAGACCTTGTTGGTTCTGATTATTTGGTTTATAATATTCGTACTGTTTCTGATTTACTGTCATTGTTTATTAATTAATTCTGCAATTGAGGCCTGATTGTAGAGTTAGTTAATTTACATATCGCCAACTGATTTACTTGGTGGAGTCTAACTGGGTGATCGGTGTTTGTGGCAATTGGCACTAGGACATAGTACTTGTCTGATTTCGTGTGGAGAAACTTGCAATCTAACTAGATGAAACATGAGTCAGTGCGTAGTTAGTTAGGGTTAGTGTTTCTTTAGAGTTTAATGCTGTTAATTAATTGAATCTCGGAGAGAGTCTCGAAGGGGTTATTAATTAATTAGGGATCAGTTTAAAGGAGTCTCTTTGATTGTTCTAAGATTAAGAAGAAACGAGGGAGCCAGAGGAAGTTGGTAACCATAGCTAACCTATTATTAAACCAAAGAAAATATTTGAGTCGATGATCGTGGTCTCTGCATAATAATTAGGAATTTCCTGGCTAGTTGTCGTTTATTGAGTTAATCAATTTTATTTGTGTTCTTTGCTAGTCTAATCGTAGTTGTTATTTTATTTGATTTTCATTGCATTAATCATTTATTTGTGGTCGATTAATTAGTAGTTCGATGAAAACTCCAAACCCCCCATTTTAATTATTTTCATTCGTTCTTTGGCATTTAAATAGAATCAATTATTCCATTCTCTGTGGATCGACCCCATTTACCACTGTGCGCAATTTATTTTCGTTTAGTGTTTGGGATTTATTTTTGGTGGATTCGACACCAATCACTCGTGAATGAACAGAATGACGTATTGCTCATAGAAGATGATGAGCCTACCACCTATGAAGAGGTTCTGAAGAGTTCAGAGTATGAGAAATGGCTTCATGCCATGCAGGCTGAAATGGATTCCATGTATGAAAACCAAGTATGGATTTTGGTTGAGGCACCCGAAGGAATCAAACCCATAGGGTGCAAATGGGTTTTCAAAAAGAAAACCGACATGGATGGTAATGTGATTACCTATAAAGCAAGGCTTGTGGCTAAAGGTTTTCGTCAAAGACAAGGAGTTGACTACGACGAGACCTTCAGTCCAGTAGCAATGCTTAAATCCATTAGGATACTCCTAGCCATTGCTACTCATTATGATTATGAGATATGGCAAATGGATGTGAAGATAGCTTTCCTAAATGGAAATCTAGCTGAGGATGTGTATATGACACAACCTGAGGGCTTCACCTCCTATGATGGCAAAAAGGTATGCAAGCTTCAAAAATCCATTTATGGATTGAAGCAAGCATCCCGGAGTTGGAACATCCGTTTTAATGAGATAATCAAAGAGTTTGGTTTCTCACAAAATCCGGATGAACACTGTGTGTATAAGAAGGTTAATGGGACTGCAATCGTATTCCTTGTACTGTATGTAGATGACATATTATTGCTAGGAAACGATGTCTCTATGCTACAATCAGTCAAGATTTGGTTGTCCAAATAATTTGCCATGAAAGACCTTGGTGAAGCAACTTATATCCTTGGGATAAGAATCTATAGAGATAGATCAAAAAGGTTGCTTGGTCTTTCACAATCAACGTACATAGACAAGATGCTAAATAGGTTTAGCATGGAGCAATCCAAGAGAGGGTACCTTCCTGTGACTCATAGGATAACTCTCTCGAAATCTATGTGTCCTAAGACATAAGATGAGAGGATGCGCATGAATATGATCCCGTATGCATCTGCGGTAGGATCTATCATACGCTTATGCTATGTACGAGACCGATGTATCATATGCTCTAAGTGTTCTGAGCGGATACCAATCGGATCTTGGTGAGGTCATGGGTGGTTGTCAAGAATATCCTCAAGTACTGCGAAGGACTAAGGATGTGTTCTTGATATATGAGGATGGAGATCTCGGTGAGTGGGTATCTGATGCGATTTTCAATCGATAAGGATGATTCCAAATTCCAATCGGTTATGTATTCACACTGAATGGCGGGGTAGTTAGTTGGAAGAATTCCAAACAAGAGACGACTGCCGATTCAACAACCGAGGCAGAGTACATTGCCGCTTCAGAAGTAGCAAAGGAAGCAGTTTGGATCAAGAAGTTCATTCTTGAACTTGGTGTGGTTCCTAGCGATGATGGGCCCATCTGATTGTATTGTGACAACAATGGGGCTATTCTTGCAGCGAAGGAACCAAGGTCTCATCAACGATCAAACACGTACTCATGAGATATCACCGATCGGGAGATCATTGGTCGAGGTGATGTCAGATCGAGAGAATTCCACAGAGCGAATATTGGCGATTCGTTGATAAAGCCATTATCACAAAAGAGTTTTGATTCTCATGTACTCTTTATGGTATTAGATATCAAGGCGATTGGCTTTAGGTCAGTGGGAGATTGTTAGAGTAGTGCTCAAGGTAATCGCCTTTAGCGCATTTTGTACAAATTTGTGTACGTCTTTATTAATAAATAAAGAAAGGCATATTTCATTACGTTCTTTGTTCATTATTAATGAACCGATATTGATCAATAAGCAAATTAATGAAGTCCATGATATATGACATAGCATGAAGGAAATTGTGATGTGATCATACTCCGAGATTCCTATCATGTGTAATTATGTCAATATCTAAATTATCCTAGTCATAGGATTCCGAGGCTGGACATCGATGTCCGGAAAGACTAGCACATCTCAAGCTCCTTGATTTGATCAGCGGTGGATCTCGAAGCTGCACATATGAGATATTTAGGGTTGAGATGTGGATGCTTACTAGAGGTAGTAAGTACATTAGTTGACCTGCTATGAGATCATCACATGGATGTCCTATTCTAATGTCAGTGATAATCTCATCATAGCAATGGTGCAAGTATCCTTAGACTTGAGGTGCTCAGGATATCTTGGATACTGATTCTGTGCTTTGACTCCATTCCTTGTTGCCTTACAGAGGTCGCTCATAGGATGGTGCTTGGGCACAGCTTGAGGTATTCGAAGGTAATTGAGTAGCCAATAAAGGATTCACCACTTCTGTGATAGCAGAAGATGATAACCATGGCCTCTTGTCAAGGTCATTACTTAGAAATCTCTGGCCGGAGTATATATGTCATGAAGAGTGTCTTCAGTGACATATAAAGTAATGAGTCCCAAGACAAGAACTGATATCACTTGGACTAGATTTGATTTAGTCAGTCTAGTAAGAGTTGACACATTGCCCATACTCATAACCAAGTGGGGTATAGCGTGGTGAAAGGACGAATTGCACGGTAATTATCTATGGAAAGGTTCGTAATATGGTTCATGATGAGTATAAGTTCATTCGTCAAACCAATTACTTTCCGGTCAATTGGAGGTCATGATGTGTTGCTAGATACCGCTCATGACTTGCTCAGATTAAGTGTTAATCTAAGTGGCCAACATAACCGGGAACCTAATGGGTCACACGCATAAGAGTGTTTCGGAGAATTTCGTAAAATAGTTTTGGATAGAGATCCAATATATGGAGAGCAATAGAATTAAATGGATCCCGATGAGATCGAGATATGTCCCGATGAGATCGCGACATCGATATTGCTGAAAAGGGTTTCCGGTGGTTTTTCCATACCGGGACCCGGTAGGCCGGTAGGACTAACCCCAGTGTGACATGACCACTTCAGCATTTATATATACATATATATATGTTATATATGTTGCAACGTGGGAGGAAAGAAGAAGCAAAGGAAGCTTCTTTGATTATGCTTAGTCATTAAAACATTAAATGACTAAAAGACAAAACTTGAAGATGAGAAAGGAAGATGATCGTGGATGAATAAAAAGGAGGTTTAAAAACAAGTTTTAAACTTAAGTTCATGTGATGATCTTCGTGGCTTTTAGAAAGAAAGAAGGAAGAAGGTTTTTTAGAAAATCCTAAGCAACTTCTCTTCTCACCAACGATCATCAAGGTTTCTTCTCCAAGTTTTCTCCTTCTCTCCATCGTTTCTCAAGCTCTCTAAGAACAAAGGTAAGATCTAGCAGTCTTTAATTTGTTCTAGCTATTCCCGGGTCAAAGGGTTTGTCCCGGTTAGGTTCTTCGATCTTTGCGTGGATACCGTTAGAGACGGTCTCCTTTGGCCGTTATGGTTTGAGTTTGTTATATAGACACATGGATCCTGGCTTTCGGGAAGGTCCCGGAACAAAAAAAAAAAAATTTCCACACCGTGGGCATGTGATGCTCACACCGGGATTTTCCTACACTTGACACTTCAATGGCTTTTCTTTTTTTCAAATATGAAAAACTAGGGATTAAATTAGAAGAGATGAAGTAGAAATAAGTGCATACATAGGTCAATTTCCATCAAATTCCCCTGGAATACTAGTCTACAATAAGTTTGAGCCATTTGGCAAGTTTCTTAGGTAGACCACTATGCATGGATGATGCTACAACATCACAAAGAAGAGTAAGGAAATTCTCAGGTATGCGTGAGTGTGGATTTGAAACAAGAGTTAATAAGAATTCACTTCTCAAATTATAAGAAAAGGACAGTGTGGTTAAGGATTCCATAAAGGTAATATACCAATTGAGACCTTCCCTCGTGTAATAAGGGAAAGATTGGAGACCAACATAACTAATAGAGGTGAATGTTGAAGACCAATCTAACTTTTTGTTGCTTTTTAGGGAGGTTATTCAAGCGGCCTCAAATGAACTCCCTCGAGATTCCAAAAGGTCTAATCATGAATCTAATTTGGCTTCTAAGGTTTAAGGCTCCTTTTAAACCTATTTCCTAAGACGTAATTCCATGTGAAGAATCCAAAGGACCATATAATCCTCTCTCAACAGTTCCACAAAATTATCGTGATCCTCATCATGATGAAGCTAATGTTTAGCTAAATTAGCTTCATTAGAGCTTGTCAATAATGATTCCATTAAGATAGTGCAATCATCCTCTAGAGAAATAATAACTCTAAAGTTAGATATCTCTCAAGGGATTAAAGGATTCAAGTAAGTTAAAAGAAGGAGATCAAATCACAAGGAAAAAGGTAAACCATCTACTCATTACTGCAAATAGATTTATTTCTATTTTTGCATCGAATAAAAGGGGAATTAATGACCTTTAGAAGTAGTTAGTAGTAGATAGCTATATTCAGTCTCTCAAGACAATGTTGGCCTTTTAGAGACAAAATTGAGAGATGATAAATGAAAGAACCTATGGTTCTTAAAAAATAAGTGGTGTTTGCTAACTAACCATGATAAACATCACCTAGATAGAATAATGGTTGCATATAACTCTTGTCTTGTCAAAGTCTTAAGTTACTCATATTCCTCATGATGTTTGCATTTATTAGTTGAAGCAATTGGTCTAGGTAGAGCATATAAGACCTTTATATATGGCAAGAACATCTTTTTCTAAAGGAATGAATTAAGGAAAGAGTTGCTAGGGTTTAGGAATTCAATTTTGGACCCTTAGCCTATCTTAGAAGATTTTTTTTCTTAGTAGGTTTGATCCGCTAGACATAGATCCAATTTTGGCTTTTTTTGCTTCCTTAAAATGGTTTTTATCGTTCCTGGGGATATCAAGCACCACCATGTCTTGATATCTTATCTGTTTCTCTCAGAGAATAGATATCTTCAGAAAGAATTTTAAGTTCAAATTTTCTTGTTCTCTCCACCCAGACCAAACTGGCTACTCTACTTCTTGTATTTAAAGTTATTTGTGTATCCACTCCAATGATACTATTATTCCATACCATTAAGGAATAAGATTCGGGGTAAATATTATCTTTGAAGCTAAAGGCATCATATCTTTTAATAAGCCCTACAAGGAGCTCATCTTATGCCTGTCCTAATTAGAAGTCACTAAACCTAAAGCTAAAGGGAACTGGTTTACATAGAGCAATAAGCAGGAGGGCTCTTGGCTAATTAGGAAGAAGCTTAATAGGGCTATAGTGAATTGTAATTAGATGAAATTCTAGGATAGTTACGCTAGATTCTTTGAAAACCTTCAACCACTCTCTAATTTAAATACATGCACTTACAAAGAACTAGAAAAAAGCATGTCCTTTTAGATTTTCTAACTTATTATGTCACTTTGATGGCATTTAGGATGCAATTTAAAGGAGATTAAGCTAAGAGGTTTATGGGTTTGCCTCATTTGTTCTTACAAAGCTAAAAGAAATAAGGAAGCAGTTAAAAAGTTGAAAATACTAACTTTACTAGATACAGAAGCCACTCTTTCCAAAGTTGGAGTAACTTTTTGAGAAAGCAAGAAGAGAGCTACCTATATCTGAATATAATTATATAAGGACAACTAAAAGGGATTCAATAGGAGAGCATATCGAAGCCTTGGAAGATCAAAACTCGAAGATTTTTATAGAAATTAATGGTGTAGTGGCTTAAAGAAGGTGATAACAATACAAGTTACTTTCAAAGGTCTCTCATAGCTGGGCTAGGATGTTAATTCATAAGTTAAGCTTCTATCATATTTTAGAAAGTACTTCTGGAATATAATGGGAACCTAGCTTACCCCTCTCCCTCTCACCTAGGCATATCTTTTCTAATGCCCAAGCTAATCATAAATGATTAAATTGGCTTCCTTATAAAGCTAGTTACCATTGAGAAAATTGAGCGTGTAGTTTTTATTTTTAATCTTAATAAGTCTCGTAGTCTAGATAGATTCAATGCATGTTTCTTCCAAGAATACTAGGGTCTTAGAAAACTAGATGTTTGGAAGTTTCCCTAGAATTATTTTTTATCTTAAAGATGGTGAAACCTTGGAATAAAACATATCTATGCTTAGTCCCTAATTCTCCTAATCCATCGTCCTTAAAGGACTTTCACTCTATATCTTATTGCAATATATTTTACAAGATAATATCAAAGATATTGGCCCTCAAGATCAATGGAACTCTCCCCTCTATTATAAATGATGTAGGCAGCCTTCATAAAGGGAATAAGCATAAATGATAATGGCATAAGACTTGTTAAAAAATTATCATCTACAAGGTTCATGTAGAAAGTGTGCAATGAAGATAGATATACATAAAGCTTTTGATATAGTTAACTAGTCTTTCATCATTAATATATTAAGAGTTTTTGGATACCCATATAGGTTATATCCTAAATTACCTATTGCATCCCACCCCCTCATTTAGTATGATCATTAATGGGGAAGCCTCCAGAAGCTTTTAACAAACTAAGGAATTAAGGTAAGAGGAATCTCTCTCCTTATACCTTTTTATAATATGCAATTTACTAGTCTTCTCATATTTAATTGCCTAAGAGGATGTGCAAGGATGTTGAGATTTTTTTTAGGAACTTCCTGTAGTCAGGAGATTGTAACGCAAAACCAAAGGCTAAAGTTAGTCATAATATGTTTGCCAAGGCAAAAAAAGGTCTGAGGATTTCTTAAATTCATATTATAAACAAGTCCCTCTTAGCAAGAGGCTTTGGAGATTAGCTAGTGACATGGATTCTTTATGGACTATACAGGTACATGTTTATCATTTGAGGAATAACAATCTATAAAAAATACTAGGCAAGATTCAATTTAGAGTATGAAGTAAATTATGAAGATAAGGGAATCTCTTCATTCCTTAATTTAGATGAAAATTTGGAATAAAAAAGACTGGTTATAGGGTGATAACTGAAGAGCTCAGGGAACTTTATACTCGCTCATAATTACTTAAGGTTTAAGAACTTTTATCCATCAAATGCTCCAGTAAATGCTTTAATCAGTGAATGGAATGGATTATAGTGAGAGGGAGGCTACCAACCATGGATCTCTTCAGGGGTATTATTATAATAACAATAAACCTTAACTGTAGATTATGTGTGCTCACTCCTAAAACAATTAACCATTTGTTTTTTAAATGCCCACTTTCAAATTTGCTACGGTGATATGTGCTAGGAAAATGTGGAGCCTCAAGTCAGGCTAATAATTGGGACCAAGTAGTCCTATGGGCCTTGAACCTCATCCACTTAAAGAAGTGATAGGTATAATCTATAATGTGTTTTTCTATGTTGTAGAATGTGTTATTAAGCATTTTCTTAGGTGATAATCATGTGTTTAGGACTTAAATTTGTATTTGTTAGTGATTTTGTGTGTTTAATTTAATTAGGGCAAGAATTTGATCTTAATTCATATTTTAGGGGATATTTATTGTGTTTCATTGAAGATTTGAGATAGGGAACTTTAAGAAAAGCTAAAGAAGCAGTTCAAGAAGGAGATGGGCCATGATAGTGCACATGCACAATCATGTAGGAAGAAGTTAGAACTGCTAAATGCCCTTTGTCATAATCGTGCAAGATGTGCATGATCATGAAAGAGAATGCAGGGAGAAGCTAGTGCACGATCGTGTAAAAGACAATTTTTTAAGTCAAGAGATTTTTGTATTTTTTAATAATTTAGGCTATTTTTGGAACAAAAACAAATGAAGAAACCCTAAAAAGATTGAGAAGTATAAAAGGAAAAGAGAAACATTAAAAGAGGCAGTTAGAACATCCAAAAAAGAGATCAAGGAGGCAAATACCAAAAGAACAAAAGCTGCAGAATTTTATAGCTCAAGGACAAGAAAAAGAACACATCCAGAATTTAAACTTCTTTTCTTTTCTTTCCCTATTTTTAATATTGATTATGAAAAATTATGGATACAATTGGCTATAGATTGCATAATTATTTTAGGAATCACTCTTGAATTGTTTTGTTAAACTTTTTTGTTTTTAATTTAATAGATATCTACTTTGTGGCGTTTATTGTTTTACATTTGATCTGAATCGAGAGATTAGGTTGAAATATTTGTTATGTTGAACAACCATAATAGACCTATAAACATCATATTAATAGGAAATGGAAGAGGGATCTTAATTATATTTTAGTTACCTATATAATTGCTTCAAAATGAATTAAGTTGTTAGTAAGAGTTTTGAGAGACCGAGAGGTTGCAATTTAATTCTTATCTATTTTAATTGAAATTACTTCAGAGATCTCTCGAGAGGGTGATCATAATAATTAGATATCTAGGTTTGAGTATTATTAAATCAATAAGGTGAAATGAAGAAAAAAAATAATGACAGAGGCAATTCCTAAATTGTTATCATTGATTAATCAACAAATTCACTAGTGTTTGTTAAAGATTTAATTATGAGTTTTCTTTAGTTTAGTTTATTTTGTAGTTATATTATCATAATGCTTAGCTCAAACAAAGTGTTACAAATTTTTTTAGGTATCTAGAACAATCCTTATAAGAATGATATTATTTATACTATAAGGACATGACCCATATACATGTGGTCTAGATAAATTTAAAAAGTAAATCAACAAGAAGGATGATGTATCAATTGTTCAAACAAAACTTGGTTATTCAATCTATAGCTTCTAAAGAGGAAGGAATTAGAGAGTATTCTATAATAGGAGCTCATATGTTAGTCAAGTGATCCAAAAAAATCTAACTTAGATTAGAGAATTGATTATTACCAAAGGTACTGAATTGGTGTTATCAAAGGCATTAAGGACAAATGGAACCTCTAAAATGCCCTCCATCCACGATTTTACTACTATTTTCATTAACATATAATATAGGCACTCTATGATCATGTTTGGTAGCCCCATGTATAGATTGTAAAGTTTATTTTGGAACTGCTTTAGGGGCTATTTGCCTTATAATTCATTTGGATTTGGCCTTGCACTTCTTTTGGGTTTTTCCATTTATTTTTAAAGTAGTTCTTAGTTCTAATTAAGGGTGTTTTCATATTTTTCTTTATTAGTTAAGACTATTGTTGCGTAAGGAAGTGTAACCCTATAAATATTTATGTTGTACATCTTTATTAGTTAAGACTATTGTTGCGTAAGGAAGTGTAACCCTGTAAATATTTGTGTTGTACATCTTTATGACCTTTATTGAATGTCTAAATATAATTATAAACTATTTTATTTCAATTGTGAGTTTATTTTTATTTCCCTAAAAATATAGTAAAGAGTTAAACTCGTCAAAGATTTTGGTTACACTGCTAATAGCCTAATCTAAGTTCTTAATATTCCTTTTTTTTAATAAGGATGTCTACACGTCCTAAGTTAATCATAGCTTCTTCAAATTATACAGAGAAGTCCATTAATCAATATGAGAACAAAATCCAAGTTTTAATCAATATGGAGAATTCCATTATGCATTTACATTTGGTGTTGGTATAAGAACACCAGAAAGGTTCAGGTTAAATTTAGTTTTTTAAACCATCTAAAGCACAAGGACACCTATCCTTTAACATATTGTATGCTATTAAATTCTTATTAGTTCTAATAATCCAATATTTTGTAAATTAGAGGAGTGATCTTAAAAGAATTTACAATACACTATTACAATAGGATGACTATTTATAAATCATAAGTATATATTTATGTAATAAAATAAAATATTAATATGTCACGTAAAAAGAGTACAAATTTGTTGATATTGGAAAATGTTATCAACTAAAACAACTAGATGACATATAGTAATATCATTGGAATAAAGTTTGCAAGTAGTACTAAAAAGATAAACCGTGTTTATTTTGTAAATTTCATAGCCTAAACATTTCAACAACTTAAGAAATAATAGATAATAGGTTTATATTTTACATACTTTTTAGGGTTAAGTTACTAGGTATTTAGCACTTTTATAACATTTTAACAGAATTATATTATATTTTCTATATTTGGCTCATTATCTTATAGGTGATAACTTTAAGAAGTAAATACGAAATTTATTGCAACTTCCTCCATATATGTCAAATTAAAGAGATTTTAAAGTCATTTAGAAGATAAGAAGGTAGACAACAACTTATTAGAAGACATGAGAAGCTAATTCTAGCTCTAAGATGTTAAAAAGTGGAGAAGTTAGTAGAAAAAGACACAAAAAGTGTCGAGCATGCATAGTAATAAGCACCTATCTTTTTTCAAAGACCTGAGAGGTTAAAAAGAAAAAAAAACACTAATTTCAGAGTTAATCCTAGATCGACGTCAGACTTTTCTTGAATTTACAAAGAGAAATATTATAAAACTAATTTCGTTTACAAGTTGGTTTCAGGTGTTGATTACTTGTGGCTTTATGATTGCTAAGAATTCCATAATAATACCAACGATGTTGTTGGTGCTAATGTGTCATTGGCTATCAATGATTTCTCCAGTTTAAGCCATCTAGAACTCTATTTTTGTAACCTTGACTATAAAGACTTGTATTAAAATTAACCTGGTATCTTCTGGCATACTTTTGTTGGATTTCTTATTTTAAAATATTTTTGTTCTTTCTTAGTATTGGAGGACCTTGTGGGATCTTCTCTTACTCTTTTCTTCTACTATTTTTATATGTTGAGAATTATTTGTTTATGTTTTATTTTATTATGCTTAGTGGCTTGCAATCCTAGTTAGGATTAAGGATGTATTATTTATATATGATTTGATTATTTAATTGGTTGAATGTATTCTCTTTATTCTTAAAATTGGATTTATGATCAGTTATCATAAATTCAATCTTAGGAATTATATAAAGGAAAAACAACTGAAATAGAATCTACACATTAGGAGAATAAATATTCTAGTGCTAGAAAATGATAGTATCCTAGACTTTAGTGACAACCAATATATTAACCATGATAAATAAATTTGATTAGGTGAATTTATGCATTGAGAGGTAGTAGTTACTTAATTGCATGTATTTATGTAACTCAACAGAGGGTATAAATATCTTAGGTTAATTGTTATTCCAACCTAAATAATCAATCTTGTTTGATAATTATATTCCACAAAATGAACCTTGGATCCATAATGTTTGTTTTATTGACCTTTCTTCATTTTTTATCTTTCTTTTCCCTTTGTTTAGTAATTAAATTTTGTTTAATCAACTCTTTAATTATTTAGTTTATTTATATAACTAAGATTAATAAATTTGATAACTAGTTCTTTGTATGATCAATACTTTAAAATCACTCCAATTTTAGTAAAATATATATAATTGACTCTACGTGCTTGCAGATATAAAGTAGATCATATTTATGGTGTCATTTCTTAGGAATTATGATTATTATTCTTGTTAATCATAGTTTTATTTTATTTTATTTTTTTACTTATGACCGCTTTTGTTTTTTTAGGTAGTTGAGGTGAAATAGGTAATTTATGAGTGACACTTAGATAGCTTACTTCAAATTGATTATGAAAGTGAAAAAACTTGCAATAAGAACAGAACAAAAAGGAGGGAAAAATAACTACACATCACAATGATATAGTTCTTGGTATAGAATAATGACAGCCGTGACAAATTTGTACAGGGGACATCTAATTGCATATCATTAACATCAACCCTCATATGTTAGATTGAGTTAAAATTCTAAGAACTATGAGTTAAAGCAATTACATCTTCACTTTATTCTAATTTTTAATTGATCATTTAATGAAGAAATGATCAAATTTAGTGAGCTTTACTTAGTGATCCAAACACTTTTACTAAATGACCTTACAAACAATGAGCTTTGAATATGATGCTCTCTATATTGCATAAAAGAGTGAGTGAGAATTTGCCTATGATCAATTGATATAAACTCTTTTGAAGAGTGGAATTAAGGGAATAATGCATTCATAAGAATTTTTTTTACTCTGTATAAGACAATTAAATTGAGGAGGCATATTCAAAATCTTACATAAAATAAGAAAGAAGCAGTCTGTAAAGCTTAGGAAAGATACAAAGCTATGCTTAGCCAATGCCTACATCACCAATATTCATTATAGTTGGTGATGTAATTCTTCTATAATTATCTCATCCTAACATGTCAAATGATGATTGATATTATCATGCAAGGGATTAGCTATACAAAAACTACTCATGAGATCAAGGATATTATCAAGCCTTTGGCAAGAAATTTTTTTACCAAAATGGTAAGGGGGAAGTCAAAGGCATCCCTTTATGAGGTGTAAGCATCTTCAAATCTAACAATAAAATAGTGGATCTTTTGAGATAGATGAAGATGATCTTAAATTAAGACATAAATAATAGGGAGGCATGTTACTAGTATAGAATATATGAGCATCCATCATGTGCATTTATCAATACTGAGCCATCCTCTTAGCCATAATAAGTAAGCAAATTACGTGACTGCCTATAGAGGAAATCAAGGAATGCATAATGAACCTTTTAATAACACATACAATCTGAGGTGGAATAATTACCCAAATTTTAATAAGAGTAGATAACAACTAGAGCAGGTAGACATATAGGACCACTTAGGTTCCAAAATATACCTTGGTTTTAATAACAATCGTCACAAAGCAATGATTTCGAGGAAACAGTTAAATAGTTTATATCTGAACATTTGGTACAATCTAATAATGCATCTATTAATAACTTAGAGATATAAATGAGCAAACTAACTAAGGTAGTGTATGAAAGAGGTTTGAAAAACTTTTGAGTAACACTAAAGTAAACCCTAAGGACCAAGTTTGTCTATCAAATTAAGGACTAGTATAAAACTTGATGTTGGTGATGCTAGAGATAAATAAGTGATGAAGTCAAGAAAGCTTGAGGAAGATACAATGGAGGAAATAATAGTAAATCAATGTCAGTCTTATTTTCATCCAACATTGGTATTGATTTAGAGAATGACGTAAATGGGAATAGAAAAGGACTAACACCAATTCCATCCTCAATGAATGTCAGCCATAAATATAGACTTATATGTTACTAATTCCATGCCCTTAGAGACTTAAAAAGAAGAGGTTTTGATTTTTTTAGGAAATTGAACATCAAACATACTATTCTTCGAAGTATTAGCTCAAATGCCTAACTATGTGAAGTTTTTAAAGGAGGTTACCTCCAAAAAAAGTAAATTAAAGGAGTATTGTACTTTGATAGAGGAGTGTAACATTATCATAAATATAAGTTACCTTTAAAGGATCCAAGGAGTTCATTATTCCTTGAAAATTTTAGTGACCTTAAAGTTCTTAAATGTTTATATGATTTAGGTGCTAGTATTAATCTAATATTTTTTCTATTTTTAGAAGCTATGAATAGGGAGGACATTAAATGGAAATGATGATCAACTGAGGCCCTATCCAAAACAACCTCGCATGGAAGTGGTGTTAGCTATAATACCTGAAGATCACAATTTTGTCACGTGAGAAGAAGGAGTTGAGCCAGTGACCCCAAACAAAGGCACTTCTTGGGAGGCAACCTAAGGGTATGTTTTCACATTAGTTTTTATATGCATGGGTGTTTTTGAATTTATTTGTTTTTACTTGTTTTAAGTTTTCAATCAAAATGAGAGAAATAATAAAACAACAAAACTAACATTTTCTCGTTATTCTGTTGCTTCTAGAATTATATAGTCATGATTAGAGTGTGAATTGATTAGAGAATTTCTTAGCAACTTTAGCATGTACCTTTACTCTTGTGATTGGTCAATGTGCATTATCTTTAGAAGAGTAGTAACTAGTGGTAGACAAAGTCGATGAGATTTTGAGCCTTATTAGACTAATACATTCATATCAGTCTCATTGTGTTTTAATAATGCATGACCTTCATGAAATGTACATCCTTATTTTGCCTTGAATTTTTTTGAGACCACATTTCTATCACATGCATTAGCATAGGTATGATTAGGCATTCTTTGCTTTTCCGAACTATATTAGCCAAATAACCTACCCATTATATGATTTTCCTTTTTGATAAGCCCCCTTGAGCTTTATCTACTTTTTGTGTATTAGCCACATTACATGCTTTAACCTAACCAAATGTCCTTCCCAAGCCTTGAAGCTAGCGAAACATTTGTTGATTTTTTAGTTTGTGGATGTGCAAACTTCTAAGTGTCGGGATATGCATATGTTGTTAGTAGTGTGCCCTAGGCCAATAAACATTTGTGATTCATGTATTAACATTATGATTTGTTAATAATATATTATGAGGTATTCATTTTATATATGCATGTATTTCATTTATGTAATGTGAGTTACATTCCATGAATGGTATTAAACTTATGTCATCAAGTATGTGACTTGATAGTAAAACCATAAGTGTTATAATACTATTCTAGATCGTCACTAGTCGATCATTATTGGTGGAACAATAATGAATTAAGGCTAGTATGTGTTCGATTGATGATCACGTTTCTTGATCATAGATATGAGATATCAAATCGAAACATAGATATATGTTAGAGAACATATATTGGATCGACCCAAAAGAGAATACTACATGGTTTCATGTCATTAGTGATTCTCAATATGGTTTGACTTTAGTCCTTTGACTTGAAGTCATCATGGTTCCCTACATGAGGAATTTAGTGTTTTGATATTAGACTAAGTTATTTTTAACCGAATAACAAATAGTCTTATGTTGGACACTAAATGAATCATGCGGAGGGATGTGAATGACGTGAGCGGATTTGTACCTCTCTTAAGTGAGAGAGATATCATTTGGGCCTCTTGACAAGTGTGATGAAGAAATGCATGGCCGTGCTCAAATGAATTGATGAAGAGTCATCAATGTCATTTGTTATAATCATCAACTCATGGATCAAGAAACTATGATTAATCAAAGATTGACATGTACCATGCCTTGTGATTAATCTTGATATCGTGTTACAAAAGGATCGAGCTTATAATCATGATTACGAGTTAAATCGGATTATCGATCCTCATTTGATTTGGGTAGTCATAATGTCTTGCTAGAGGCCGCTTATGACTTATGGGCCTTGAAGTGTAATCAAGCCCATTGCCAACATCAAATGAGCCTCTGTGGTCGCACACAAAGAGTGATGTGATCCGGGCTTATTCTCTTGGGCCTAATTTATTAGGTGTTAAATAAATATATTTAGATATATTTATTGGGCTAGATTTAATTAAGTTGTCGGGCTTTTATTATATATATGATATAATGGGCGAAACTTAATAGGCCTGAATGAGATTAGGGTTTTCTATAAATAGAAGCTTAGGTCTCATTAGGTGAACGACCTGTTGTCAAGAAACCCTACCGCCAAGAGAAAGATCGATGCGGCGTTCGAAAGGTTTTCGGGACGTCTTAGCACACTACTGACCCGACCGGATCGTGCATGCTCGTGTGGATACCGGTAGAGGACATTAGCGATTTGCGGTGTCTTGGAATCAAAAGAAGCAATCCATCCACGAAAATAAGGTATTTTCATTAATCCTCGTGTTTTCGATTATACTTGATAATTTTGTATGGTCTCTTCCGCGTATTGTGAATACTCGGACCATATGCGATCCAACATATGTGTAAGTTGGTTATAATGTTGGGATATTATTTTATGCCTTATCATTGAAATTCCCATATTGATATAGTTTATTTTAATTTTTATAAGGGAAAAGAAAAGAAAGGAAAAGAAAGAAAGAAAACAAAAAGCAAAAGAAAAGAAAAGAAAGAAAAAGAATGTAAAAATGTTTAAATAAATGTATCAAGGAGGAAGTGCATATGTAGTTTGCAAGGTTATTCACTCTTAATGCATCCTCCTAAAGTTGTATTGAATAGGTTATTTGAGAATTTTGAATATAATGTAGATGTCGGCTTGAAAGGGTCACTCTTTATGGTTTCAATTTATTGTCATCAATTGTATGAGTGATCCCTTTGGATTGGTATAAACTTCATATGGTTTGTGTATAAGAGCTTGAGTTTGAGTTGTGAACTAGTTTTTGCATTTATCATAGTTAATGTATACAATTGTGATTGAATGTTGGTTTTTGCACTTGATGTTACACCGAGTGTTGCTTGTTTCACTAGCTTTAATGGCTTTCAAGTCACTTGATTTAAATACATCTCACTTTACCTTTGCCGACATTATAACCTTAAAAAGTCCTTTGATCCATGATTTCACATGTGACCTTTAGTGGTGGAGAAATGAAATGATATGCAAAGTTGTGGATTATCATGATCATGATTGTGTTGAGTGTACCTATAGATGTATTTTATTTAAACACATTTTTTTAGTTTATCATTAGATTGCTCAGTTTTTAAAGGTATTGAATGTTGATTGATCATGAGTAAAAGCTTAGAATGTTAAGTTCTTGCTATGAATTTCTGAAAGCCATTCATCTTTTTTTAGGATTATATATTCTTAGAACATATGGGAAATGAGTTAATATTTTTGGGTCTATGAGCTTAATTTTGATGTTTTGCCTGAGGACAGCTAAAAGCTAAGTGTGGGAGAAACTGATATGTGCTTAATTGATTGTTTAATTATTTAATAACACTTAGCGATTAATGACATGAAATTACTTAAGATACTTACTTTGTCTCATATGTGATTTTAGGTACAATTCGGAAGCAAAGAAGTTAAAATGACTCAAAAGCACGATATTGGGGCCATTTTTTAAGATTAAATTTTGCTAGTCTTCATGGAGCAAGAAGAAGAAAATTAAAAGACAAAAATAAGATAAGAAAAAAGAAACACAAATAAATCAAAGCTGCTCACGACTGTTGTGCATAGACCATGCAAGGTGTACATGAATTTAATGGTTTGCATGGGCATGCACACTAATAATTTAATTAATGATGCCAAAGATGATGGATAGTAGCCCATGCAATGTGTTTTATGGAAGTTAAATGAAGACAAGGCAACTGGGAGACGAAACACACCAAATTTATCAATCTAAAAGGCAGTTGGAGAGAAGCAATATGGTAGCAATTCACGAAGAAAATAACACGCTAACAGCTGGAGAAAACTGGATTAAAACGTAACTATCTGCGTTTCACGCAAACATTGTTTGGTTTGTGTAGTTGTTTACATTTCACATAAACAACGTTTGTTGTCTGCGTTTCTTCAGTAGATGCATTTGTTTTAAATAGAGAAAAGAAGAGTAGCGGATAGAAGGGAGCATAGGGTTTAATAAAAATAGGACCCAAAGGAGGAGGAGCTAGCGAGAGGGAGGCAGTGACTTTCAGCTAAAGCAATTTGAGAGTAAAATAGTGTTTTAGGTTGAAGAAGTTCAAAAACTTTGGGGGCTTCGGGAGAGCATGAAAATGGAGGTAAGCTCTCCACCATGAGGAGACCTATAAAAGGGCAACTTACCAACATCGATTCGGAGGAGACATCGAAACTGATAACACAGTTAAGCACTCTTTCTTTGTTTTTGTTTTTTCTTTTTCTCTTTAGAAATTGATTGTGTTATACTGTGTTAATTGATTTGAGTTTTGTGTATGGATAATCATATTCTTGTTATTGTTCAATTATTTGTGCATGAACCCATTAGGTATTATGAAAAGATGATTTGGATGTGTTCATTGGATCGTTTATTTACAAACCCATTGTTAGAATTTCGATATAATCTGTAATTATTATATTTTAAATTCACATGTAGCAACTAATGATTCGTAATCATTAGGGATAACATAACATAGGTTAAATGAAGCATCATATGTAATTGTTGCCTTGATTATTCAGTTTTCCTTATAATGCTAATACCCAATTGAATTTAGAGATCGTATCTTATGTTATTTAGTAGTTAGGTTTAATTAACGATCGTATCTTAATTAAACACTACCTATGGGAAGACTCGAGTTAATTATTAACTCACGATTAATAGTCTCTAAGAGAGGTTTAAGAATAACGAATCATTGAAAAAGGTTTAATTAAGGTGTAGGCCGAGATTGAACCAAAGAACCAAAATCCAAAGAATTCACCACTTTCATCATTTTTTGTATGCTTTCTTTAATTTGTTTTCATTAGGTTAGTTTTATTTTATTTTCTTATTTATAAAACCAAAACCCCTAAACCTAAAAATTGATTAATTTCATTTCAATAACCATACACACTCTCTCTGTGGGATCGACCAAGACTCACCACTGCTATAGTAGTAGGTCTAGTTTATTTTGGCTAACATTATGATATGTTGTCACATACATACCTGGTTAAAGGGACATTGTTTTTAGAATTGATGACTATTCCAAAACAACCGATTTTCCTCATCTTGTATAAACCATCGGGACATTGCCACTGCCTCCATTTTCATCTATGTTCTCTTAAAGATTCGAGGAATCTTTACACAACATATAGTATATACAATCCAATGTTCATCTAAGAGCTTCCTAATAGAAAATGAGATACAGATAATAAAAAAAGAGAGCTAATTCAGAGAATATTAAAAACCTTGAAGAAGAAGATCTGCTATTGAAGACAAGGGGTGATTAGTGTTTGATTAGGAGATTTGTTGTGGATCGATTTGTTTTTTATTAGGGAGAATTTTGCCATATTCCTCCCAACGAAACTCATTTTGGCCATCAAAAACTATTCGCCATGTCAACATTCCACTAGTATATTATATGGTTTCATCAAATATATTTTTGAATAAATTGAAATATATGTACACTGAAAGATTTGGTCTTTTAAGATTAAGAGTAAAAATATGTCAAATGGTTAAATTAGCTAGCATTATGCACTTTTATAAACTTTAATGATCAAATGATAAGACATCGTGCAACGTTAAAGTGATTTGAAATAAATTTTAAGATTTTGAGCCATAAAAGATTGAAACATTCACATAAATATATATTTCCTTTTAAATGTATTGTCTTATATTAGAATATTTCTCTAGAACTTGTTTGGAACATTTCAAGACCTAATCATTATATGCATGTATAAGAATAAAAAATACTTTCATTGTTTTATAGCCTTTAACTTAAAAATTAACCCCAATTTTATATCCCTAGGTAGCACTTTTGAGCCATAACCTTTTCTTTTATTTGATAACTATATTACAAGCCAAATTCTCTATTTAAACATCCTTACCTATTGTGTTATGGTTCAAATTATTTTGTTTATTCATATATTTAAAAATAAAAAGTACTAAAAAGAAAAAATAAGAAAGGTAGTAGTAAGAAAACTCAATCTGAATTCATTTTTTTCTTCATATGAATTAATTAACCATTCCCAAGTAAGTTGAATGTCATGATTCCAACTTACACGTTTATTACCTATATATGTTTAGACATAAGAATTAAAAAATGTCAACCCATACACATCCACAAAACACAATTCACCATTTTCCAAACAAAATCACAAATAAAAAGGCCATAAACCATAAACAAAACACAAAACCCATATAAACTCCAAACTATAGTAGAAAAATAGAACACAATTAGGACGGTTCTTGAAAACTAAAAATAATAATACCAACACAGGACATGACACTTCTTTGATGGTGATGACCACAACACAGGAGATGACCACAACACAGGAGACGATGCTTCTTCGACGATGAACTATGAGGAAATATGAAGAGAGCTTCGTTTTGGTGTTAATAACCTAGAAGAAAATTACGTCTTTTGTTGTTAAACAAAATGATTTCATTTTTTTATTAATTTGAAAGAAATATGCCATTTGGGGACAATTTAGAAAATTGTCCCCAAATGGTAGCTCATTACCATTTGGCTTGCCCTTTGGCGATGAAATGATATATAATATATAAATTTTATATAACAATATCAAATATATATATATAATAAATAGAATAATATATTACATAATAAGAAATGAGAAAATTTATATATTATTTATACATTAATAAATCATTATACTAGTTATCGTTATTATCTATACATTCATATAACATTATATTAATTACTACATATATTTATATTTATTGTAATTAATTAAAATTAATTACAATATAGTTAAAAAGGAAATCAGGTCATGCAAAAATGACAATGAATCCCGATGCAATATTAAATGTTAATATCATATTCTTAAAATGAAATTTAATATTATTGACAATGATTTTAATTCTAAAATAAATTTAATTAACAACAATGTCATTTCAAAATTTATAAAACTAAAACACAAATTTAATTTTTATCACATAAATTTATAATTTTATTAAATCCTTTTAAAATTGTAGTGCCCTTACCATAGTGGTATCCATTTAACGCCAGTAGGTCATTCCGATACATATCCTACGACAAGAGACCACTACCGACAACAACCACTACACTCCTCATGGCATCACAATCACAAGACAAGAATAAGAAGCTGGCTACTTTTAAAACCAAATTAGATTCCATTTCATTCATTCAAAACTTAGTAATTCACAACTGTCAAGATTTTTAATTTACATGTTTCACATATCAGACGTTAAGTAACATACTTGATCTTGTACAATAACCGAGATCTAACTATCGGTCTCCAAAGGAAGCCCGGTGACCGACCTTTGAGCCATTGCTTCTCTCGCCAATTCCCAAAGATACTACTCTACAAATTCTGAGGGAGCTATCTGCTCATGCTAGGCACGAAAAAAGTTGCAATTTTGGGTGAGTTTACGAACTCAATGAGAAACCATCATCGATGGTTCTCCCAATTCATGCATCATATAAGCATGAAACAGTATACACGCAGTAATTATACAAAACACAACATTAATACAGTCACAGAATAATTACAGTCACAGTACAGTAAATATACACCCAATTAAAACAGATATAGAATCCAGTATGCAATGCACATGTGACTCTTTTTCCAGTTCAATTCAGTATTGTGACCGAGCGCATATCAGTGATCAGTATAGACGCGTCTGGGGAGAATTATCTCCCATCGAGCTCGAGGCTCGGTTCAGTATATCGAGCTCTAGGCTCGGTTCAGTACAGTGGCGCCTCGGTTCACAACTTTCCTTTTAACAGTGTGATGTATTTGTGCATGAATGCACATGTTCCACAACAGTAACCATGGTATTTCACAGTCCAATATTCAATCCAATTAAACAGTTACCTCATGTAAATTCACAGTCAGTAATACCACATAATCCCCGTAGGGCAATCAATCACAGTTATAATTCATGTAATCCCCGTAGGGCAATCAGTCACAGTTATAATTCATGTAATCCCGTAGGGCAATCAATGCACAAGAACACGTAGATTGGAATAACCAACTAGGTTACTCACCTAATAACTTCCACGCTAACGCGGAAGTCTCGCCAAATCAGGAACGATGGTCCACTGGAGCCTCTATAACAAATTAAATGAATAACCATTACCATTGGTGTAAATGATTAAACAATGCACATGAAATCAGTAAAATGTGTATAATGCATGTTCATGGCAATCCCGGCCCTAATCCAATATTTCCCCATAATAAAATTCTATGAAAAATTAGAAATCCATAAGCTTAACGGTGCATGCAATTCGGACCTCTATAGGTCCCCAATTAAATAAAACAGTGTTTCTATGTTCCGTCAATAGGGGCTACGTCAAATTCCCGTCTAAAAATTCCCGTTTTCTCAGAAAATGAAATTAAATATTCAACGAATCCGATGCCTCTGGAATCAGGTCAATCGGACGTCGGACGGGAAAGAAATTAACAAAAGAACAATTGTACCATTTAATATCAAATAATAATCAAAATAAAATAATTATATATATATATATATCTGAAGCGCCCGCCTCATGGGCGACGCCGCCTCATGAGGCGAAATCGCCTCACTTGTCGCGAGGCGAGGCGTCGCCTCGCGACCTGCCTCTTCGATCTCGCCATGAGGCTAAACATCGCCTCATGAGGTGGCTCCTTCGCTGCCTATTTTTTCCAGATTTAAAACTTAATTTCCATCCACTCTAACTTTTAGCACATAATTCAGAAAAATACCCACTATACCTCATTGGAAAGCTTATGAAAAGCTCTACAATTCTCAAGAAGACCAAAAAAATCAAATCCAACCCTAAGGGTATCAAATAACCCATCAAACCTTCTGCCTACTAAATTTTCATCAACACAGGGCAGTACATTTACAATGTCATAACTCACTGATTCTTCAGTAATAAATTACCACAAAAATATGTTCAACAAGTTCACAATGTCTTTTACAACTTTCATGAACAACCCAAAATCAAATTCTATTGCAAACCAAGTCAATTAATTCATCTAATGTTACTGTCCCTGAAATCCTTCACTTTGGGCAGTAATCTTACAAGAAGCATAACTTCCAGTATACAAGTCAATAAATTCAGAACTTTATATCCCTGAAAAGATAACATCTCAAACTTCAATTTTCATGAAGCACTCAACATCCAATTAGATCTCTAACAATTTGAAAACTGTTATGGAAGTTTCTGTTGTCATCAGCCATTCATAACCTAATGTAGGATCAGTTTTTGAAAAATCATATCTCCCAATTCTGACTTCTAAAAATTACATACCAAATATCAATTTCAAGATAATCTCTTCCTCTACAACTTTTCAGAAGCTCACTCACAACACTTCAGTCCACATAAAATGTTAAAATTGCCTCAAATCAGTAAACTCACAAAATCACACTTAAACTAGGTTTCATCCAAAATGCTCAAAACCAGCCATTAGTAATCAATTCATATCTCCCAACACACAATTCCAAAAATAGCAAGATCAGTAGCAATGGAAATATAATCAAATATACTACAACTTCCATGAAGACCATTCTCCCTAATTCCATCTCAATTAATTCACAAAAATCAACAAAACTCAGATGTCATGGTTGCGGTTACTGTTCACAGGCAATGGAACAGTAACTTTCCATGCAAAATTTCACCCTTCTATCATTGGAATTCAACAACACCTATTTCACACTAAATTGAAGCCAACATTCCAAATTTTCAGTGGCCACTAACCTTACCTCATTTTCATTTCTACAAAATAAGTTATGAATAAAACAGTAACATCAATTATACTTCCAATTTCCCAGATTCAATGTTAACCTTAGTTCAATCACTTCCAATGCCTTTTTCATATCACTAGACATCAAAATAAATACAAATTAAATATCACTACAATCATACATATGTTAGGGTTAATACTGAAAAATTGGCAGCCTTAAATTCCTCAATTCAAAGACTCAAATAATTATCCCCATTCAATTCTAAATCAAACCATATCATAAATTTTAATGCATCTTCACCTAGCCTCATACCCCTTTCTTCAAATCACAATAATCATCACTTTAATGTCTACATGAACCTAATACATGCTTGAAATCCTTTTATTAACTACCCCATACTATCATGACATTTAATTCCATGTAAAACAACATTTAAAACTCAAACCTTAAATAACAACTTACCTAATTCAAACCCTCCTTCAAACCTTCAACAACCAACTTCTAACTCCTACACCAAGGTACCAACCACCTTTCCTTCTCATGTATGCTCAAGACTTATCTTCTAGCTTTGAGGGAATCAAAGAGAGGAGCTTGAAGCTATGGAGAAAGATGAGAAGAGAGCAAAATTTTCGATGGTTTATATCAAGAGAGTTTGAGTTTGTGTATGTTTCGGATAAACCCTTACCAAAAGCCTTTAAAAACAATCCATTCCTTTCCTTTAAAACATACACTTCCGAAAGAATGAAGAGAGGCATTAAATGATGCCTTTTAAATGGCAACAAGTGATTGGTCCACAATTCAAATGAAAGTCAAGATATATTTATTTAATCCAGATCAAAATTTTACTCCAATTAATTCAAATGACCCTACTTTCAGTCCCAAAATAATATACTCAATATTACAGTGCCATTGGGTAGCAATTTTTGCTACCGAAAATCGACCGATTCGCCAATTGGCGATTTTACCGGTCCAGGAATTGTTTCCGGAAAAATTCCTAAAAATTCCTAAAAATGTAAAACGATTTATGGCACAGTCAAAATAATTTTCCAAACTCAATTACCCCATTAATTTCACACAAGAGTTCAATTTCAACTCTAAGCCGGAAAATGACATGAATGCATGTATACTACGTGCATGTGCAACCAATCAGTAATTATAGAGGCTATATGCTGTATGCGCATGCCGAGATATAATTACATATCCCGAACCCAACCTAATTACCAAAATACCCTTCCTATAGGAGAGGGGATGTTACAATTCTCCCCTCCTAACAAAAATTTCGTCCTCGAAATTCTTACCTGTTTGATCGAAAAGGTGAGGATACTGTCTCCTCATATGCTCCTCGGTCTCCCAGGTAGCCTCCTCAGTCGAATGGTTCCTCCAGAGAACCTTCACTAGTGGAATACTCTTATTCCTCAATTGTTTCACTTGAGACCCGATAATCTGGATCGGCTCCTCCACATAACTCAGATTACTGGAGACCTCAATCTCTTGAGCCGGTATCACATGTGTCGGATCCGACCGATATCTGCGAAGCATACTCACATGGAAGACGTCATGTAACTGAGACATCTCACTCGGTAAAGCTAGCCTATAAGCCAAAGGTCCGATCCTCTCAGTGATCTCATATGGACCAATGTACCTAGGGCTTAACTTATCCTTTCTCCCAAATCTCAGTACACCACGCCACGGTGATACCCGTAAGAATACTCTATCACCCACATTATACTCAATGTCCCTCCTATGCTGATCAACATAGCTCTTCTGTCTATCCTGAGCCGCCTTAATGCGACTCCGAATCAGTTTCACCTTATCAACAGTATCCTGAATCAACTCAGGACCCTCAATCATCCTTACGCCCTCTTCATCCCAATACAAAGGCGATCTACACGGTCGCCCATACAGTGCCTCATGTGCCTCATAAGGAGCCATCCCGATGCTACTATGATAGTGATTGTTATATGCAAACTCTATCAAGGCCAAGTACTGATCCCATGCTCCTCTGAACTCCAATACACATGCCCGAAGCATATCCTCAACAGTCTTAATCGCCCTCTCACTTTGCCCATCATGTTCGAGGATGAAACGCAGATCAAGTTCAACCTAGTACCCATAGCATCGCAAACTCGCGTAACCTCAAGTAAATCTGGGATCCTCGCTGACACGATCGACATGGAACCCCGTGCAGCCTCACTATCTCCGCCACATACTTCGGGCCAACTGATCCATAGTATTATTCTCCCTCACTGCCAAGAAATGAGCCGATTTAGTTAACCGGTCCACTATGACCCAGATAGCATCATGTTGCCTCGGCGTCCTAGGCAACCCCATAATGAAATCCATGGTGATCCGCTCCCATTTCCACTCCGAATGGGCAACGAATGAAGCTTCCCCATGGCGCTGGTGCTCGGCCTTAACTTGCGGCACGCCAAACACCTAGACACATACTCACCACCGCTTCTTCATACCAGCCACCGTAAATGTTGCTTAAGGGTGTTATACATCTTGGTAGTACCGGGATGCATAGCATATGTGGCCATGTGAGCCTCCTCCAAGATATCTCGCCTCAGATCATCTACATCGGGCACAAAGCCTCCGCCCTATCCATAGAGTCTCATCTCTCACATCAAACTCGGATCTCTGATCGCCTTTGCTTTCTCAATCAGCCTCACCGAGCAGGATCCTTATCCGAACCTCCTAATCTGCCCAAGAGCATCGGTCTCAATCTCAATGTAGCCAATAATACTCCATCCTGCTCCAAATTCATCTGCACATTCAAAGCTCTCAACTGAATCAAATTAGGCAATCTCATTGCCTGAATCTGAGCTGTACTCGTATGTGACTTTCTACTCAGAGCATCTGCCACCACATTAGCTTTTCCAGGGTGATACTCAATAGTACAACAGAATCCTTCAACAACTCAAGCCACCTCCTCATCTCAAATTCAACTCTCTCGCTCAAGAGGTATCTCAAACTCTTATGGTCAGTAAAGATCTGAAAGGTCTCACCATACAGGTAATGCCTCCAAATCTTCAATGCAAATACTACTGCAGCTAATTCCAAATCATGAACAGGATAGTTTACCTCATGAGTCCTCAACTGTCTCGAGGCATAGGCAATGACTCTACCATGCTGCATCAGCACACATCCCAATCCCTGATGTGATGCATCGCTGTACACCTCAAATCCTCCAGTCCCAGATGGAATAGCCAACACCGGTGCAGTAGTCAACCGATGTCTCAGCTCCTGAAAGCTCTTCTGACACTCCTCGGTCCATCTGAATGGCACATTCTTCCTCAGAAGTTTTGTCAGAGGGGCTGAGATCAATGAAAACCTCTCGACAAACCTCCGGTAATAACCAGCCAATCCGAGGAAACTCCGAATCTCCGGCACATTCCGAGGAGCTTCCCACTTCAGCACTGCCTCAACCTTACTCGGATCCACTTGAATACCCTCTCCAGTCACTATATGCCCCAAAAAGATCACCTGATCCAGCCAAAATTCGCATTTGCTGAATTTGGCGAACAACTGTCTCTCCCTCATCGTCTGTAACACAATCCTCAAATGCTCACTATGCTCCTGTCTATCCCTCGAATACACTAGGATGTCATCAATGAAAACAATAACAAACCGATCCGGTAGGCTGAAATACCTTATTCATCAAGGCCATAAAAGTCTGCGGGGCATTTGTCAACCCAAACGGCATCACTAGAAACTCGAAATGCCCATACCGCTCCTAAATGCACTCTTAGGCACATCGCCTCGCAATCTTCAATCGATAGTAACCAGATCGCAGATCTAACTTGGTGAACACTGAGCTCCTCTGAATCGATCAAATAAGTCATCGATCCTAGGCGGTGGGTACTTGTTCTTCATGTCACCCGATTCACCGCTTATAATCGATGCTGACCTCAAAGTCCCATCCTTTTCTTCACAAACAAAACCGGAGCTCCCATGGTGAGACACTAGGTCTAATAAACCCTTCTCCAAGAACTCCCGCAATCAACCTTCAACTCTCTCGCCCACACAGTGCCATCCTATATGGAGGTATAGATATAGAGCGGTACTGAACGAGGTCAATGGTAAACTCGTCTCCGATCCCGCGGCAAACCCAGAACTCGTCAGAAACACATCCGAAATTCCCTAACCACGGAATATCCCAAGCCTCTCGCTCAACTCTGGTCTCAATCACTGAGCCAGATAGGCCTCACAACCTCCTCAAGATCAACCTCGTGGCACTAAGGAAAGAGATCATCCGGCCGCACCGCTGGCTAACTCCTCTCGAACATCGCCTAGGCTGCCCAGAGACTCCAACACAACCTCCTTGGTATAGCAGTCCATGATAGCCCTATGAGCGAGAAGCCAATCCATCCCTGAACGACATCGATCTCTCTCGGAGGCAACACTATAAGGTCTCGCCTCAATCATCGCTGATCAATCAATCGAGCATCCCCTGCAGACCTCTCCCAATGCAGTAGTAGTACCTAGAGGTGTACTCACCTCTAGCCCATACTGTAACATCTCCCTATCCCCATACAATCTACATGCCATATGAGGTGCAATAAAAGAATGCGTGGATCCAGGATCCAGCAATGCAAATGCCTCAATATCGGAAAGAAGAAGCATACCAGCTACAACATCAGGGAAATCCTGAGCCTCCTGCCGCGTCATGGCATACACTCTGGCCTGGGACTGTGGTCGGCTTCCCCGTCCCTCAGACCTCACAAAGGACCCCTCAGCTCTACCACGGCCTCTACCTCGGCCCCTCTGTCCGGATCCACCCACTCTACTCACATGCACCATACTACTCCCAACTCGTCCACTACCAAAGAAGTTGAACTCTCAATGTATCGTGGCAATCCCGACCGATGCTCATCGAGCCGACCTCAAACAAGCCCCAAGAAGCCACCAACACTCCCCATCTGTGTCTTCTATCACAATGCGGGCACACTGGAGAAATCTGACCAGAGCCTCTGCCACTACCACTACCAGTCGATCCAAACCTTCCTCTCTGCCCAAATCCAGACTGTCTCGAACCTCCCGGAGACCTGAAAGTCCCGCTCGGCGCTTACTAAAGCTCCCGCCAGAGCTACCTCGACTATCATCGGGCCGCTACCCGGGACCCAATCTCGGCTGCCTCTGTCTCATCACCGCTCCACTCTAACTAAGCAGAGTCTCAACTCAATGAATGTCCCCATGTCCGACCGAGCCAACTGGTACAGATCTCAAGTGTTGAGGCCATTCTCGAACCTCCGGCACTTATCAGCCTCAGTCGGGACCATCACTGTGGCATAATCTATCAGCTCATTAAATTTCACTTCATACTCTGCCACCGACATCCGTCCCTGCTTCAGTTCCAGAAATTCCTGCATCTTCATGTCAAGATAGACCTTGGGCATATAATTATCCCTGAAGGCCCTCAGAAAATCAGCCCATGACAGTAAGCAAGGCCTGGTGGTACTGCCTGGCACAGTCTTCCACCACTTATATGCTGGGCCCGCAATGTTGATGATCTTGCATAATCGAACCTCTCATCAGTTCGCATCCATCCGTCAAGACTCTCTCGTCCTTCCAACCATCCTCACCTCTACGGGTCTGCATCTCGCCATAAAATTCATAACCCGCCATGCAAGCAGCAAGTCATACCTCCTTTCCCGCCTCACGGGAACTCGAGGAGGCAACTCCTCAGTACGAGGCATAGAAGACTCCCTACTTGCTCCCACGGATCCTTGGTCAGCTGGTTGCTCAACCCGATCACCTAAGATCAAGACCTAAAACAAAATAAAAATTTCGATCGGTTTCAATAGCCCATCGATTCATACCTATATTGTTACTATTCCCAAAAGATGCCAAACCATGCTCGATACCACTAAATGTAGCGCCCTTACCATAGGGTATCCACCTAACGCCTGTAGTCATTCCGATACATATCCTACGACAAGAGACCACTACCGACAACAACCACTACACTCCTCATGGCATCACAATCACAAGACAGTAATAAGAAACTGGCTACTTTTTAAAACCAAATTAGATTCCATTTCATTCATTCAAAACTTAGTAATTCACAATCACAAGATTTTTAATTTACACATGTTTCACATACTGTACGTTAAGTAACATACTGTACTGTACAATAACCAGATCTAACTATCAGTCTCCAAAAGGAAGCCCAGCTGACCGACCTTTGAGCCATTGCTTCTCTCGCCAATTCCCAGTATACGGCTCTACAGTCCTGAGGGAGCTATCTGTCTATGCTAGGCCTGAAAAAAAAGTTGCAATTTTGGGTGAGTTTGCGAACTCAATGAGAAACCATCATCGATGGTTCTCCCAATTCATGCATCATATAAGCATGAAACAGTATACACGCAGTAATTATACAAAACACAACATTAATATAGTCACAGAATAATTACAGTCACAGTACAGTAAATATACACCCAGTTAAAACAGATATAGAATCCAGTATGCAATGCACATGTGACTCTTTTTCCAGTTCATTTCAGTATTGTGACCGAGCGCATATCAGTGATCAGTATAGACGCGTCTGGGGAGAATTATCTCCCATCGAGCTCGAGGCTCGGTTCAGTATATCGAGCTCTAGGCTCGGTTCAGTACAGTGGCGCCTCGGTTCACAACTTTCCTTTTAACAGTGTGATGTATTTGTGCATGAATGCACATGTTCCACAACAGTAACCATGGTATTTCACAGTCCAATATTCAATCCAATTAAACAGTTACCTCATGTAAATTCACAGTCAGTAATACCACATAATCCCCGTAGGGCAATCAATCACAGTTATAATTCATGTAATCCCCGTAGGGCAATCAGTCACAGTTATAATTCATGTAATCCCCGTAGGGCAATCAATGCACAGTAAACACGTAGATTGGAATAACCAACTAGGTTACTCACCTAATAACTTCCACGCTAACGCCGGAAGTCTCGCCAAATCAGGAACGATGGTCCTTGGAGCCTCTATAACAAATTAAATGAATAACCATTACCATTGGTGTAAATGATTAAACAATGCACATGAAATCAAAATGTGTATAATGCATGTTCATGGCAATCCCGGCCCTAATCCAATATTTCCCCATAATAAAATTCTATGAAAATTAGAAATCCATAGGCGCTAAATCTGCAATTCGGACCTCTATAGTCCCCAATTAAATAAAACAGTGTTTCTATGTTCCGTCAATAGGGGCTACGTCAAATTCCCGTCTAAAAATTCCCGTTTTCTCAGAAAATGAAATTAAATATTCAACGAATCCGATGCCTCTGGAATCAGGTCAATCGGACGTCGGACGGGAAAGAAATTGACAAAAGAACAATTGTACCATTTAATATCAAATAATAATCAAAAATAAAATAATTATATATATATATATCTGAGCGCCCGCCTCATGGGCGAGACGCCCCTCATGAGGCGTAAATCGCCTCACTTAAATCGAGGCGAGGCGCCGCCTCGCGACCTGCCTCTTCCGATCTCGCCCTCGCGAGGCGAAACATCGCCCTCGCGAGGTGGCTCCTTCTGCTTGCCTATTTTTTTCCAGATTTAAAACTTAATTTCCATCCACTCTAACTTTTAGCACACAATTCAGAAAAATACCCACTATACCTCATTGGAAAGCTTATGAAAAGCTCTACAATTCTCAAGAAGACCAAAAAAATCAAATCCAACCCTAAGGGTATCAAATAACCCATCAAACCTTCTGCCTACTAAATTTTCATCAACACAGGGCAGTACATTTACAATGTCATAACTCACTGATTCTTCAGTAATAAATTACCACAAAAATATGTTCAACAAGTTCACAATGTCTTCTACAACTTTCATGAACAACCCAAAATCAAATTCTATTGCAAACCAAGTCAATTAATTCATCTAATGTTACTGTCCCTGAAATCCTTCACTTTGGGCAGTAATCTTACAAGAAGCATAACTTCCAGTATACAAGTCAATAAATTCAGAAATTTATATCCCTGAAAAGATAACATCTCAAACTTCAATTTTCATGAAGCACTCAACATCCAATTCGATCTCTAACAATTTGAAAACTGTTATGGAAGTTTCTGTTGTCATCAGCCATTCATAACCTAATGTAGGATCAGTTTTGAAAATCATATCTCCCAATTCTGACTTCTAAAATTACATACCAAATATCAATTTCAAGATAATCTCTTCCTCTACAACTTTTCAGAAGCTCACTCACACCACTTCAGTCCACATAAAATGTTAAAATTGCCTCAAATCAGTAAACTCACAAAATCACACTTAAACTAGGTTTCATCCAAAATGCTCAAAACCAGCCATTAGTAATCAATTCATATCTCCCAACACACAATTCCAAAATAGCAAGATCAGTAGCAATGGAAATATAATCAAATATACTACAACTTCCATGAAGACCATTCTCCTAATTCCATCTCAATTAATTCACAAAATCAACAAAACTCAGATGTCATGGTTGCGGTTACTGTTCACAGGCAATGGAACAGTAACTTTCCATGCAAAATTTCACCCTTCTATCATTGGAATTCAACAACACCTATTTCACACTAAATTGAAGCCAACATTCCAAATTTTCAGTGGCCACTAACCTTACCTCATTTTCATTTCTACAAAATAAGTTATGAATAAAACAGTAACATCAATTATACTTCCAATTTCCCAGATTCAATGTTAACCTTAGTTCAATCACTTCCAATGCCTTTTTCATATCACTAGACATCAAAATAAATACAAATTAAATATCACTACAATCATACATATGTTAGGGTTAATACTGAAAAATTGGCAGCCTTAAATTCCTCAATTCAAAGACTCAAATAATTATCCCCATTCAATTCTAAATCAAACCATATCATAAATTTTAATGCATCTTCACCTAGCTTCATACCCCTTTCTTCAAATCACAATAATCATCACTTTAATGTCTACATGAACCTAATACATGCTTGAAATCCTTTTATTAACTACCCCATACTATCATGACATTTAATTCCATGTAAAAACAACATTTAAAACTCAAACCTTAAATAACAACTTACCTAATTCAAACCCTCCTTCAAACCTTCAACAACCAACTTCTAACTCCTACACCAAGGTACCAACCACCTTTCCTTCTCATGTATGCTCAAGACTTATCTTCTAGCTTTGAGGGAATCAAAGAGAGGAGCTTGAAGCTATGGAGAAAGATGAGAAGAGAGCAAAATTTTCGATGGTTTATATCAAGAGAGTTTGAGTTTGTGTATGTTTTGATAAACCCTTACCAAAAGCCTTTAAAAACAATCCATTTCTTTCCTTTAAAACATACACTTCCGAAAGAATGAAGAGAGGCATTAAATGATGCCTTTTAAATGGCAACAAGTGATTGGTCCACAATTCAAATGAAAGTCAAGATATATTTATTTAATCCAGATCAAAATTTTACTCCAATTAATTCAAATGACCCTACTTTCGATTCCAAAATAATATACTCAATATTACGGTGCCATTGGGTAGCGATTTTGCTACCAAAAATCGATCGATTCGCTAATTGGCGATTTTACCGGTCCAGGAATTGTTTCAGGAAAAATTCCTAAAAATCCCTAAAAATGTAAAACGATTTATGGCACAGTCAAAATAATTTTCCAAACTCAATTACGCCATTAATTTCACACAAGAGTTCAATTTCAACCCTGTAGGAAAATGACATGAATGCATGTATACTACGTGCATGTGCAACCAATCAAGAATTATAGAGGCTTATATGTCAGATGCTGCATGCCGAGATATAATTACATATCCCGAACCCAACCTAATTACCAAAATACCCTTCCTATAGGAGAGGGGATGTTACAAAAATATATGATTTGGAAAATTTATGTGGTGTCATAAAACTATATTTATTATATATAAATTCTATACTATTTTATAGAAATGATACATTAAAAAATTCTAAATAAAAAAATCAATAAATATGAAAAGAATAAATCATCACCAAAAACTTGATTTAGTGACGATAACTAAGAAAACATCACTAAAGGAGAAAATATGGCTATGATTCCAAAAATTTGTCAACAAATATGTCCTTAGCGATGATTTCTGGAGATCGTCGCTAAAGGCAATGTACATTGGTGTAACATTTGATGATGATTTCACCAATTGTTTAACTTTTGACGACCTTTTCAAAAATCGTCACTAATTGTTTGACATTTAGCGATGTTTTCTGAAATCGTCGTCAGTTGTTGCATCATTTAAAAATAATAACATGAAAATGACATCGTTTTTTCAAGAACAAATGTCATCATTTTCATTTCATTTTAAATTAAAAAATGTAACTCCCCCCTCCCCTTTCTTTTTTTTTTTCTTATTTGTTTGTTCCTACAGTTTTCTTCCATCGCCACCATTCATGGTCATCATTTTTCTTCTATTGTCTGCTTCCTGAATCTTTGGTTAATCATCCATCAAGGTTAATCATCAATGTTTTTTTTTTCATTGTTTTTGTTAAATGTTTTTTGTTTGTCATTTTTTTAAATATGGTTTGGGTTGTCTATGTATATTTCAATTGTTGATGGTTCATAATGTGTTTAAATTTGTTCATGTTGTTGAAGAATGGAAAAAGACAATGGTTTTGTTATTAGTTAGGGATGAAAATTTTAAGGCTATGAAATGTTCGATGAAAGTTCTAATAGGGATGATTTTGTTAATGTCAAGGTTGGTGGGTGAATAAGATTGCATAATGCATATCCACATGCCAGTAATTCATAGAATCAATATTTGGGAAGTCTTAATTAACTTCAATCTAGTTGGATTCATAGTGCGTTTGTATTCTTTTGCATAAAACCTTACGTAAATTCTAAATTGGTTTTATTTAAAGTGAAGATAGATGCCCCTATTTACAATTGTATTGCAGATTCATCATCTTAAGCAATTTGTTTCTCATCCAGTTTAAATTTGCAGATGAATTCTAGCACTAGCTCCCAATACATTGGTCTTAGATATAAACAAAAATCTATCAACCCATCATAGGTGATAGTTAACTTAAAAAGAGAAAGTTTATATCACAATTATAAAAATTATGTTCTCATCTTTACATTATGGTAATTGTAAGATTAGTTCATTATAGTACCTAACATTAAGAGTACTTTAATTGAAAAAGTAACCATTAAACTTAAAATGTCCCCATATGCAATTATGTCCTAATTAACTAATTAGTTAATAATATAGACACATAATAACTTATTTTATATCATATTAACCTTAAAATTCAACATGCCACTCACATCCATTCATAGGAAAAAAAAACAATGTCAATCTTTAAGAGTTCACTCTTCGATTCAATCAACATCTATTGTAACTTACCATCAAATCCCAACTTCAACCAAGTTAGTTCTTTAATTTCTTTAGATGATTATATTGTCATTTATTCTTTTAGTCCAAGTTCAATTTAATCTACATGAATTGACCATAAGTGAGATTGTATTCACACCTGAATTTTTTTATATTGTATTCACACTTTAATCACAAGATAGTTCTTCAATTTCTTTAGATTGTGTTCACACTTGAATAATTTATATAATTGTGATAGATAATGGGAATTACATGTACATGATGAATTTTATGTTGGGTTCATGCTTCTTATTCTTAGTAGGCTCAATATCATTGTTGGTTTGAATTAAAACTTATTACGTCAATTTCTAGCGAATTATCATTATATTATTTAGATCTTCATTGTTCATTGTCCGTCATCTTTGATTGTTCGTTTTTCTAAGTAAGTCATCCAAATTTTGTTCATTTTTTATGTTCTAATTCAATAGAGAAGAATTTGTGTTTAGGTTTTATTGGAAATGGAAGGAGGGTTTTGATTTTGTGTGTTGTTGTTTAGAATATTGTTAGAATCATTGATGACTAGATGTATGTATTATATAGTATTTACTGTGTATAGAATGAGTTTGATCTCTTATAGATGATGTCTTTTATAAACCACTTGGATGATATATATGTTGGACACATATAATGCAGCTCTGATGAGGATTATTGGTGTAATATTTCACGAGCCTAGGAGTCACAGCAAGGCCCTTTCTTAATTTATATGGTCTAATAATGCCACGTACCTTAGTTATATTATGATTTCAAATATAATATGTCAGCTATAATTTATAATTTTAGACTAGTAACATAAGAAATCCACCTATAATTATGCAATATTTTATTTATTATAAACTGCCAGGATGGTATATAGGTTAGAAACCCATGATGCTACTCCGTTGAGGCTTATCGGTGAAATTTTCCACGAGCCTAGGAGTCATTGCTAGAATACCCTTTCTTAATTCATGTGTATAACTTAGGACGACAACTTGTATGATTTATCATTATATGATTTTGAAATTAAATTGCATTTAGTAATTTAGTTTTAATTGTATAGCTAAATGGAAAAAAATGGATGTCTTATCAGAAATGGTCCATTGAATACTTACAAGGAGTAAAAGTTTCATGCAATTTGTAAAACATCAAATGGGTGTCGAATGTTGTATTTGTTGTCTATGCATAGATTGCTTAAATGTGAACATTCAAAGTCAAGATGTGGTATATAATCACTTGCTAATCCAAGGCATAGATAAATTCTATTCTCCATAGTTTTATCATGGAGAATGTTCAGAAACAAGTTTTAGTAGAAATTTTGATACAGGCTTTGATGATAGTAACAACATAGATGGCAAAAATTATGATATTAGTGATGATGGTGATGATGAGATTGGCGAGATTTTAGAGGATCATGAGAATTATATGGACACTACAAATGAAATTGGCTTGCCTAAAAAAATTGGTAGTATTACAGAAGATAATTTTAGGAAGTTATTGAAAATTGCTAAAGAAGAATTATATCCAGAGTGCTCAAAATTCTAACAGTTATCTTTTGATGTCAAATTGTTGCAACTGAAGGTCTATACTAAACGAAGTAAACAATCTTTTGACCTGTTAATTGACTTGCTTAATGATGCATTACCTTTTGTACACAAATTTCCAAAATCTTATTATGAAGTAAAGAAATTGTTAAGGGAACTTTGATTAGGATATACATCAATAAATGCTTGTTAGTATGATTGTGCTATATTTTGGAAGCACGGTAAAGATCTTGAAGAATGTCCAATTTATGGTACATCAAGGTAGCGAGTAGATAATACAACATAAAATCTTGCGGTACTTACCTATTAAATCATGACTACAAAGGTTTTTTTTGTCAACAAAAATAACCATAGATATGTGTTGGGCCCGGGCTCCGGATCCCCGATTCCCGAGGCGGCCCCTCGGGTCGCGCCGGCGACGGGTGCCCAAATACCGTCGGACCCGATCCCAACATTTATACATATACATAGACATAGTTCGATCATAATTCACACACAACCATTCTCATACAATCCAGCACTTACACATGCATTTAAAACATGAATTAAACTCATGTCATTACAACCGGAAGAAATTTAACAAGTATTCGAAATCATTCAAAATACAAAATAAGTTGCAATCCAAAAATACATGCAAATGCTCCATGATAATATGTTCGGAGGGCCAACCCAAATACGAACTTAATACAAAACTCCTAATTAGCTCGAAGTTTCCGATGCCTTGCAAGATCAACGGTCGGCCTGTTCTGCACCTGAGGAGGAAAAAATAATGGGTTGAGCTACACGACTCAGTGGCTAATATAATTATAGCCATCAGCAACTAGCACAAATCCCAGCATATGAATGTATATATCTTATATATATACAGGCATCATTTCAAGCACTCACATGCCAATCAACAATTTACGCATTCACTATAATTAATTCAACTCATAACTATGTCACAAAGTATGCTTCACAATGCAGAATTCACATATGCAATGCACATCACAATGGCTCGAGGGTTCCATGGAAACAAAAGGGAGAAACCGAAGTTTACACCCTGAACGAAATGAGCCCATTCGGATCTCATAGGCCACAAGCAAGCAGCCAGGAGAAGGCTCTTATCTACGTGCACATGACGAACGAAATGGTTCCACTCTCGCCCAAACAAAAGCACATAATCATGCTCATAATCATTTTATCATATGGTATTCTTTCATATCTTGCATTTAGTCAAAATGCCATGACCGAAGTCGAGACATAACATGCTCAGAATCAGAATGTAATGCTATCAATTCCTATGATCCTTTCAAAATATATGAAATCAAAATAATTCAATTCATCATATTTAACCATGCATCACATATAACATATATTCATATATAGGCAAGAAATTGCCTAGTCACACAATAACTATAAGTATATTACCCACCTAAGATCGCTCGAGTCGTTGACTCACTGGTGTCCTTCCTCTTACGATGGAATCGGGTCAGCTTGGTTTCCTAAAACAACCAAGTTTTCATTCAATCAGTATCCACAGAAAATATTCAAAGCTTGGCAATTCAAAATAAAAGGCTAAAATTCTACATTCGACTTCCTCCTAAAATTCCGAACCCTTCGAGGCAAATTCCAAACTTCCCTTCTTCATAAAACTTGTAGCCCTATATTTCTAGTTCACAACGAATCTGAAATCACCTCAATTGGACATCTTCCACCCAAGATATGCCCAAAAATCTCCTTCAGAAACATTGGACGTTCGCCGCGACGAAGGTACGCTCGTCGCGGAGAGCCAGACTTCTTCGTACGTTGCGACGTCGTCCCTCACGCACGTTGCGACGAATGCTTCTCTCTCGTATGTCGCGGCGTGCCTCCTTCGCATGTCGCGATGAACGCTTCCCCGCTCGAATTTATTTTTATTCGTCGCGACGAACACCACGTCACGGCGTGTTCATACGCACGTCGCGACGTGCAGGTCTGGAGCTCGACTCTGAAACCCAGTTTTCTTGCATTTTCAAGTTCAATCCTTGTCCAAACTCAAATGCAACACATCTAAACCTTAGATCAAGCCTTATGCTACCTTTCTAACTCAGTAGCAACTCAAAATCAAGCACAAACGCAGCAACCCAAGAAATCTAACCATTTTTGCTTTACAAACCCTAAAACCACCGATTCTGCTACTATCAACCTATCCTTAGGTTTAATCCAACCGAAACAAGGTTAAACAAAGCATAACGTACCCGGAAATAGCTTCAAACTGTCGAAAATCTCAAAGATCGAAAAACCCTCTCTTCTCTTCTTCTTCCTTCACCGACGGCGCACTCCTTCTTTTCTTCTTCTCTTTTCTTTCTTTCCTCCTCTTTCTATCTTCTTTCTCTTGATTCTAAATGGACAAAGACTAAGTTACCCTCTCACAAGCCTAAACCAATTTCTACCTAAGAAATCTTCCTAACATGCCCCCACACATTTTTATCCCTTAATTCTCATTTAAACCACATTAAACGCAAATACACCTCAATTATCCACTAATACTTCAAAATAAATCAAACTAAGCCTTAATCACATAATTATCACAATTCATGCTTAATATCATCATAAAAAATATTTCGGGGTCTAACATTTCTCCCTCTCTTAAAAGAAATTTCGTCCTCGAAATTATTACCTGAATCATCGAAGAGATGCGGATACTTCTCCCGCAGGGCTTCCAATGGCTCCCAAGTAGCCTCCTCTACTGAATGGTTCCTCCAAAGGACTTTGACTAACTGAATCGTCTTGTTCCTGAGAACCTTGTCCTTGGTATCCAAAATCTCCACTGGTTGCTCCTCATAACTCATATCATCCCTCAGCTAAACCTCACTAGTCTGAATGATGTGAGAAGGATCCGATCTATACCTTCTCAAGATGGACACATGGAAAACATCGTGAATCTGCGATAACTCCGGAGGTAACGCCAACCTGTAGGCGAGTGGCCCAATCCTCTCCAAGATCTCATAAGGACCCACATACCTCGGACTCAACTTACCCTGCTTGCCAAATCTCATCACTCCATTCCAAGGTGACGTCTTAAGGAACACTTTCTCACCGACTTCATACTCCATCTCCTTTCGATGAGCATCAACATAACTCTTCATCCTATCCTGTGCTGCCTTAAGCCGCTGTTTAACCAAATTGATTTTCTCAACTGTTTTCTGAATCAATTCTGGTCCTTCCAATTGCCTCTCTCCTTCTTCGTCCCAACAGATCGGAGTCCTACACCTCCGCCCATACAAAGCCTCATATGGAGCCATCTGAATGCTCGAATGGTACGAATGGTTATAAGCAAATTCGACCAACGACAAGTGCTCATTCTAAGCTCCTCGAAAATCCATCACACAAGCCCGAAGCATCCCCTCAAGTGTCCGAATGGTCCTCTCAGGTTGACCATCTGTCTGAGGGTGAAACGCCGTACTAAAATTTAGCTTCGTCCCCAAAGCTTCCTGCAAACTGCCCCAAAATCTCGAAGTAAATCGAGGATCCCTATCCGACACTATGGAGTCCGGAATCCCATGCAATCTCACTATCTCATCAATGTACTTCTTTGCTAACACATGCAAAGAATCAGTCTGCTTGATCGCCAAAAAGTGAGCTGACTTGGTCAACCGATCCACTATAACCTATATGACATCATGCCTCCTACTAGTCCTGGGCAATCCCATCATAAAGTCCATAGTCACTCTTTGCCACTTCCATTCCGGAATAGGCAACGACCTCAACTTGCCTGAAGGTGCCTGGTATTCAGCTTTGACTTGCTGACATACGAGACACTTACTCACAAACTCTGCTACATCTCTCTTCATGCCTTTCCACCAGAAATGCTCTCTCAGATCTCTGTACATCCTGGTGCTGCCTGAATGCATAGCATAAGGCGCATTGTGTGCCTCATCTATAATCTCAGCCTTAACTTCCTGCACATCTGGGATACACAATCTGTTTCCCATTGTCATAAGCTCATCATCCCTCACTATTACTTCTGAAACTTTACCCTTCTGAATTTCATCTCTGAGCTTGCTCAATTCCACATCTTAAGCCTGCAACTCTCTAACTTTCTCCCTAAGTATCGGTCTCACTCGGAAATTAGCAAGAAGATACTTCGACTCCTGCTTCAAGCTTATCTTAAGCTTGGCCATCTCTTCCAATAAGGGAAGATAAATCGTCCGAACATGAGCAATCGAAGACTTCCTGCTCAAGGCATCCGCCACAACATTGGCCTTGCCTGGATGATACTCAATCAACAAGTCATAATCCTTGAGTAACTCGATCCACCTTCTCTGCCTCAAATTCAATTCCTTCTGGCTCAATAAATACTTCAGACTCTTATGATCGGTAAAAATCCTCGTCTGAACTCCATACAAATAATGTCACCAAATCTTCAAAGCAAAGATCACAGCTGCTAACTCCAAATCATGCGTCGGATAATTCAACTCATAAGGCTTCAACTGCCTCGAAGCATAAGCAATTACCCGATCTCCCTGCATCAAAACACAGCCAAGACTCTTCCTCGAAGCATCATTATACACAGTATATCCCTCAGCACCCGATGGCAAAATCAGAATCGGGGCACTCGTCAATCTGCGCTTAAGCTCCTCGAAGCTCCTCTGACACTCCTCACTCCAAACAAACTTCTGATTCTTCCTCAACAACTTCGTCATCGGAGCGGCTATCATGGAAAATCCCTCCACGAATCTCCTGTAATAGCCTGCCAAACCCCAAAAACTCCTCACCTATGCTACATTCTTCGAGGCTTCCTAACTCACCACAGCTTCTATCTTCTTTGGATCCACATGCACTTCCTGTTCTGAAATCACATGTCCAAGAAATGCAACTTCTCTCAGCCAAAACTCGCATTTATCGAATTTTGCATAAAGCTCATGTCTCCTCAAAGTCTCTAAAGAAATCCTCAAATGCTCCTCATGCTCCCGATCACTCTTGGAGTACACCAAAATATCATCAATGAAGACAATGATAAATTGGTCCAAGAATGGCTTAAAGACCCGATTCATCAAATCCATAAAAGCTGCAGGAGCATTCGTCAATCCAAAAGGCATCACCATAAACTCAAAATGTCCATATCGCGTCCTAAAAGCAGTCTTCGGCACATCCGACTCCTTAATCCTCAACTGATGATAACCCGACTTCAAATCTATCTTCGAGAAGACTTTCGCCCCTTGCAATTGATCAAACGGATCATCAATGCGAGGAAGCGGATACCGAATTTTCACCGTTACCTGATTCAGCTTCTGATAATCGACACACATCCTCAATGATCCATCTTTCTTCTTCACAAAAAGAACTGGAGCTCCCCAGGGTGAAGAGCTCGGTCGAATATACCCCTTCTCCAACAACTGCTCCTTAAGCTCTTTCAATTCCGCTGGAGCCATCCGATAAGGCGGAATTGAATCGGCGCTGTACCTGATAAAAGCTCAATGGGAAACTCAATTTCCCTAGCTGGCGGTAGTCCTGGTAATTCCTCGAGAAAAATGTCCGAGAATTCTCTAACTACTGGAATATCCTCAAGCTTCCCTCTATCTGTCCTGGTGTCAACCACATAGGCCAAAAACGCCTCACAACCCTTACTCATCATCTTCTCTGCTGTCAATGCTGAAACAATTCTGGGCGGACCTGCTTTTCTATCCCCCACAAACACCACTCTTTTGCCGCTATCCAATTCAAATTCTACTGTCTTTTTCTTACAATCCAGACGAGCGTTGTACTTCTCCAACATATCCATACCCAAAATCACATCTAATCCTCCCATCTTCAATGGCATCAAATCTACCACTAACTGTGCTCCACCAATACATAGCTCACAGTCTCTATACACTTGACTAATCATAATATACTGGCCAATTGGAGTACTCACCATCAGCGGAGTATCCAAAGGGCTCACAATCCTATCACACACAGGTCTACTCGAAGAAACAAACGAGTGAGTAGAACCTGGATCAATCAAAACAAGTACATCGTCAACAAATAATCTAGCCATACCAGTAACAACATCTGGAGTGACCTCTGCATCCTCCCGAGTCATTGCAAACACTCTAGCCGGTGCCTGACCTCTCGATCTCCCTGAAAGACCCACTCTCTTGGCTGCATCAAAACTACCCACTTCTGTTGCAGTCCTCTGACCCACAGTCTCTGGCCTCCTGGAAGCTTGCATCCGCGATCCCTCTCTCCTGGACGGCTGAGGACACTCTCTGGCCCTGTGTCCTTTCTACCCACAATTGAAACATGCTCCCGTCAATCCGTAACACTCCCCACCATGGAAATTACCATAGTGCTCACACTTAGGGACGGATGACCTGTCCCCATCTCCCCTTCTACTGCCGCTCACCGTCGAGGCTTGGTGAGAAACAGTAGAAGTCCTCATCGGTCTCGGTCGACTGGCATCACTGCTCCTCTCCTCAGACTGAACAGGGAGGCTCTTAGCACTCCTGTCTGGCATAGGAGTACTAGTGCTACCTCCCCTCCTTGACTGCTCTCTACCCTTTCTCTTCTTGTTCACAGCACTCTTGATATTCTCTATGTCCTCCACCCTCAGAGCTGCCTCAACCTACTGCTGGAAGTCACAAAAATTCTGCACTATCACCTTCTCTCTGATAGCCAAGTGCAGACCCGACTCAAACCGGCGACATCTAGCAGCTTCACTCAACATCAGATCGGAAGCATATCAGGATACTGTAAACCGACTTCATACTCACGTTGTCATCTCCTCTGAGTCAAACTAAGGAACTCCCTCTGCTTCTGCTGAATATAAACTTCTGAGAGATATTTCTTCTTAAAAGCAGCCACAAAATCCTGTCATGCCAACCCTACTGGCCTCATCTAACTCCCTGGTACAGTCTCCCACCAGTGCAGAGCATCTCCCTGAAGCAAGCTGACAGCATAGATGACTCTCTCGTCATCCTCACACTCTATCTGATCTAACACCCTCTCAGTCCTCCTCAACCAAGTCTTAGCTTCTTCAAGATCTGATGTCCCAAAGAAATCGACTGTCCCATACTTCCTCAATCGGTTAAACCGTCTCCCTTCAGTGGGGTCAAGGTATAGGCGGTGGCATCCGCCCATGCTTTGAACAAATGCAGGTGAAGGCCTGAAACAACCTCGAATCAAGTGGAGGCACTGGCTCCTGCGGAACCGGCGACTCCTGAGACCGCGACAGCATGGGCTCACTACCTAGCTCTACAAAAGCATCAGCATTTCCTAGAGCTACTGACTCATTAGTCCTCTCCTCTCTAGTCGGAGAGTCAGGTGCAGCAGATCCTTGCATAACTCCTCGTGTCCTTCTATGAGGTGGCATCGTACTCCTTCAAATGGAAACACTAAGGATTAGCTACAGGTCGATCTACATGTATACATGATATGTATGTCACTTAATCAACGCAACAATTAATCATATAGCAAACAATCCTATTATGCATTCTAAGCCGAGGACACCTAACCTAGGCGTTCTGATACCAAACATGTTGGGCCTGGACCTCGGACCCCCGATTCCCGAGGTGGCCCCTCGGGTCGCGCCGACGACGGGCGCCCAAATACCGTCGGACCAGATCCCAACATTTATACATATACATAGATATAGTTCGATCATAATTCACACACAACCATTCTCATACAGTCCAGCACTTACACATGCATTTAAAACATTAATTAAACTCATGTCATTACAACCGGAAGAAATTTAACAAGTATTCGAAATCATTCAAAATACAAAATAAGTTGCAATCCAAAAATACATGCAAATGCTCCATGATAATATGTTCGAAGGGCCAACCCAAATACGAACTTAATACAAAACTCCTAATTAGCTCAAAGTGTTGGACCCCGAACTTTTGATGTTAATTATAAATATTAAAATGAATATTAATGAGAAAGAAATTGGTGAGACAATCTATGAATTTAAGAAAATTTGCTAAAATTAAGAAAAATTTATGAGAAAAGAATTGTTTAGTTTTGAGGACTTTGATATTTGAATGAATTCATATTGATTATGAGAGGAAAGAGAATGAGTTAATTGAAATGGGAGTGGAAAAATCAAGAAAGAAAGAAAGAAAGTGAGAGAATTTGAAAAAAATTAAGAAAGTTGACTTTTGGAGATAGAAAGTTTGACTTGAGAGAGTTGACTTTTTGTTTGAGGCAAAATTTGAGAAAATTGTCTTCTGAAAACTTGTAGTTTATGTCAAGATCTTTCTGTAGCCATAAAGTTTGATATTTTTTGATATCGGAAGTGAGAGTTATAATCAGTCAAAGTTCGCTTGGAGTTTGACTTTTTGAAAAAAAGTTAACTTTTTGATTTTGGCAAACTTCGAGAAAATGATCAACATGAAAATTGTAGCCTCTGTCGAGAGCTTTTTGTGGACATAAAGTTTGCTATTTTTCGATGTCAGGATTGAGAGATATGAATTTATGAAGATATGCTTTGTTTTGAAAATTCTATTAAGTATAAATTTGTGTGTTCTATGCTTCGAGGCCACTCATCGTACGGATTTAGTTTGAATTAGAGTAAGTGTTCTTCATGAAAGTTTTAGATAATGTTTTTATCTTTCCATTGTTATAAAGTTTGCAATTTTTCGATATCGGGGCTAGGAGTTATGAGCGATTAAAAAATTAGAAGTCGTTTAGGAAAAGCTGTTTTGGACAGAATCTTTGATTGAGTTTTTGACCTCATTTGAGACCTAATTTGATTTTGAGTACTTCAGGGAAGTTGTAGAGCTTCCTTTGATATTTTTATTAACACCAGATTTGTCAAATTCTGAGTTATGGATCAAGAGATATGATTTTTGAAAAGTTCGGTTTTGAAGTTCCGTTACTTTGTTTTTAATCTGATCCCTTTTGTAATCTTTTGCTTATAATTCCTTCGTCCGACATCCGATTGACTTGATTCTCTAAGCGTTGGATTCCTAAGACGATTAATTTCATTTTCTTGAAGAATTATGATTTTTAGGAGATTAAATGGAAAGAGATTGATTGAACCTAAGTGAGAGATTTGGTTATAGGTTATAAGTTGGATAATTTTCTGAACATGGTTCGGTATTTTGCGAAATTCGGGAGCTGTACAACTCCGATTGAGTTGATTCTTGAGGGCAAATAAAATTAATATATAGGGCTAAAACTATTGTGAAGGGATCGAAATTTAATTTCATCCCTAAGATTGTTAATTTCTGGACTGAAGTTATGCTAATGTTCAGTCTCGGATTTTGTGAAGGTCCGATAGTATTTTAGCTATAACTTCTTGGTTTCTGATCCGAATTAAGCGCGGTCGGTGGCGTTTGATTCGTATGATCTAGCGGAACAATTTTCAAGAAGAAAGTTTGTCCAAATTATTTCGTTTAGATGCTTGAAAGTAGGACGCAAGCTATCAGATTTTGAAAATCCTGTGCAGGGGCAAACTTGGAAATAGGCTAATAAGTGAGGGCAAAATGGTCATTTACCCTCCATTTTTAATGACATGGCAGAAACACACATAAGAGCTGTCGTTTTTACTACACCAAACCAGCAGAAAGACACGAAAATAACAAGAAGAAGGGAGAAGAAGAAATGAAGAAGAAGAGAATGAAGAATCGGCTATGGAAGGAAGGAGAAGAAAGGTAAGCAAAGTTTGGTTTTTTTCCATGGCTTTTCAAGAGATTTTCGATGCTATCAAGAGGGAAACATGAGGAAGATGATGAAAGCTTCATCTTGGGCAAGAAGAAATACGAAAATGGAGGAGAAAAAGGTAAGAGAGAGAAAGTTTTGATTTTGAATCTTTTGATGAGTTTATTGGTTTAGATAGTTTGGAAGGGATATGAATTGAGTTTTCCTATGATTAATTGAAGTGTTTATGTTAAAATGATGATTAAGTTTGGATTAATGTAAGTTAGGGATTATGCCTAAGTTTTGAGTTTGGGGTTTTTAGGAATAGATGCTTTAGAAACCTTAGAAATGATATGGATTTGTTAATTTCATGATCAATTTTGGAGATTTCATGTTGAAATTAATTCAATTTTGGGAAAATTGTGATTTAGGGGTTAGGCCAAATTTCTGAATTGGGGGTTTTTGTAAATTGATGCTTTAGATAGCTTGGATTAATGATGAATTTGAGATTTCTTAAGTCAATTTTGATGTTTATGCCTTAAGTGCAATTTGAAAAATTGTAAATTGGGGATTTAGGTAAAAGTTGAGATTTGGGAATTTTTGAAATTGATGATTTAGATATCTTGGAATTAGTATGAATTGATGAATTATGACATCAATTTTAAGGATTATGTTATTTATGATATTGAATTTGTATAAATTGGTTTAGGCCAATTTTAAGATTTGGGGATTTTTGGAATTTATGATTTAGATAGATTGATTTTATATAAAATTGGTGTTTTCTAAGTCCAATTTGAAGAATTAAGTGAATTATGATATTTATTTTGGATAATTATGGCTTAGGGAATTTTAAAGTTGAGTAAAGAAGAAGGAATTTGGAGATTCGATGCTTTGGACAAGGTATTAGCGTCAATTCGAGGTGGGTGATGTATTTATATTTTGAATTATGAGTAAATTATGTGATTTTGAAAAAATCAAGAAAAGAATATTATTTCTGAAATTATGTTTTAAAGGATTTGAAAATAATTATTCAAAGGGTTACGTTAAAATGTTTGAAAATGATTCGGAAAATTGTAGAAAATTGAGAATCTGAGATTTATGAAAATTATGTTTTCGCATTTTTGAAAATGTGAACCATGCTGTTTTATGCATTAATTTATGTTGATTGTGGGTTGAAAGAAATACTTGCATTCCTTTTTATGCATTTGATTGATATACGATTAATTGAGTAATTGAATATGATTGTTATATAAATGAATGTGAATATGTGTGCATGTGTCAAGCATTTTGACACGATTTGATATGATGATATGAAGATTTAGAAAATCAAGGTAACATGGTCAAGAATCAAGGTAAGTTATGATTTCAAGTGTTAGATTTTAGTTAGGTTTTTGGTTAGAAAGACTAATAATGGAATGGGTATAGTGATTTCCAAGTTGATTTCATGAAAGGTGTAACATGGTTTCTCAATTGAAGTGAGATTTACATGGGTTTTTGGTTTTTAATGAAGAGAGAGAAGGAAGAGAAGAGGAACAAGAGTTGTAGCAAGGAAACTAAGGATTTAGCAAGTCTTAAAGGTGGGTTCCATATTTATGTTTATATTTATGAGCAATTAATGCAAGTTGATAAATGACACTAATGAATGTTTGTTACTTGTAAGTGAGTATAAATGATTGCTATAAATGCTTCTGTTAGTTGTGGTTAGATGACATTAATCATGAGTTATGTGTAAATGAAAATAATACATGTTGAGGATTTGATGATGGTTGAGTTAGTATTGAATGAAGTAGCTTAAATGAGTATGAATGCACAATATGACTTGTGCATGAAATGTACAATATGAAATATGCATGAAAGATAAGGTTTTCAAGAAAACAGTGAATTGGACAAGAACAGTCCAATTTTATTGTTATGCATGATTGTTATGTTATGTGGGTAAGGTATAGTCCCAAGAACCGTCACGTGCACGTCGACCATGAAAAGGCTTCGCCCGCCTGCCCAATTGTGGCATAGGATGATCCATTATTTGGACTCCTCAAGATTTGCCCATATAAGCTCATGAAATGAGACTATATGGTTGCCATGAATATGGACTTACCGAGCCATTTGATGTGTTTCATATGTGATTACATGAAATTGCAAGAATTATGAATGTTCGAATTGTGAGAAATTATGTTTATGTATTGATGAAAATTGCATGATGCATGTATTATGATTTCATTGAAAGATTGCTTAATGTGTGAATAACTAAATAGACATGCTTGTTATATAAATATAAATGTGTTACCATGAATAAAGCTCACCCCCTCAATTCTCCGAAATGGCGGGATCCAGGAGCAAGCTTAAAGGCATTTACTCAAGAGTTTTCTTTTGGTTTTGTGATTGAAATGATTTTTGTAAAACAATGCTTTAGTTGCATTTGAGAATGATATTGTACTTTGAAGTTTCATGTAATTGGACTTAAAATGCCCACTAAAGCATTGTATGAAATATGACATGATTTGATGGAGATGGAATGAATGAGTTATGATTCAAAAGTGAATTTTAAACCCTAATGTATAATGCTTGACTGTATGACCTTTGATCTTTTGAGATGATGCATGAGATGGCATGAATATCATATAGGTAGGTAAATGTTATGAGGTTGGGATTGATGGTCATGCATGCGTAATGAAGGTGAGAATGAGGCTTGTGTGAGGTTGATTGTGCAAAGTCTTGTAGATGTGTTAAATTGGTTAGAAGTTGAGAGTTACGATGGTTGAAAGTTAGCAGGATGCATAAGTCTTGTTTATGAGGATAGCTTTGATGGTTGCGTAGGAATCTAGGGTTTGATGGACAAATCAATCAAGAATTGATAGAATGATAAAATAAGTTGGATGTTTGGAGTTGTTATGAAGTATTTAGTAGTAGAGTAAGTGAATCTTGCAAGATTACAAGTGTATTTGGTGTTAGGAATAAGTTAGAAAGCATGGGTGAGGGTTTAAGAGGCTTTGGGAAAATCTCATCATTCGGTCATTTCTTCCTCATTGGCGCTTGAGCTCCATACCTCATGGGCGCGACCAGTAGAAAATCGAGGAGCCTCGACTTTCATTCGTCTCTTCCTCATGGGCTCGACAGAAGTAAATCGCGGGCGCGACCAAGTTAGAGTGCGAATTTCATTTTTAGGCCTCTAATATGAGTTGTAGATCAGGATGTGTACATATTGATTGGTATAAAGATGACATCAATCCGACATCTGTAGCAAGAGTTATGGCGTTTTTACTAAAGTATGTCAAATATACATCGGGATATGAATATGAAGGATTGTTTTGATCATAACTTCCTTATCAGACCTCCAAATGAAGTGATTTTTGAGCCATGGATTCATGAGACATGTAGGTACCTACCCATAAGAATTTGTGTCATTTGGAGTTAAATTGAAAGAGTTGGCATGAAATCAAGTAAAGGGTCAGTCGAGAGAGCGTGATCGAGAGATGATCACATGTTGGTATTTTGTCGATATCTTGAGTTATAGAACTCCGATTGAAGCGATCCTTGTCTTAAATTAAACAAGATTCATAAGGCTATGATTTACAGGAGAAATCAATTTGAGATTAGGGTTAAATGAAATAAACCCTACAAGGAAAGATGATCAAGTTTCATATTTTACGGTTCAAGAGTTGGACTCCGGTAACGGGATCCAACATCCCGGCTGCCCGCAAGTGGCTTAGGAGTTCCGATTTTGGACTCCCCTCCATTCACGGCTGCACAGAACTGCTATGCGGGAATGTGCAGTACGTTCTGATAGGACCAACCCAAACCGTTTGATGTGTTTTATGTATTGAGTTAAGAGTTTATGTGTTTTGTGTTCTGATGTGATTGCATTCATATTTATGAGAATTGTTGATAAATGAGAAAAAGGGTTTTCAACCATAAAATTATAGAAATTTGATATGAAAAGTTTGGAAAATTGAAAGGTTTGAAGAAAATACTTGAAAAGTTGAAAAGTTTGAAAAAGATAAGCCCTTTGGCTAAAAGTTATGAAAAATGATTTCTGCTTATTATTCATTTTATAAATATATTACCCACGAGCTTAAGCTCACCCCTTTCATCCCGTCTCGGGTTTACGGCGGAGATCGGATGAAAGAGCGTCAAGTTCGATTTTGCCGCATTTGTATTTTTGTATAAATTGAGAATTGATATTATTTTTGGCTTGAATTGCCTTTTGTGTATATAAAGCAGTTATTACGGGATGTATATGAATTCGATACTTGGATATTGATTTTATGATCATAATTGAGTATGATTATGCTTTATGTATGTAATTGGATATTGAATGTGGATTTTGCATATGGATTTGAGATATTGAATGTGGTTGGGATTGATTGAGATTTTATATGATCGATTGAGGATTTTTGAAGTGTTAGGTTTAGATGTGCGTTTCTACTGGTGTTTCGGATTCCGGACGGGAGGTCCGATGTTGATTTGTGTTGTTGGGTTGAGATATTAGAAGTGTGTTTTGCCTTTGCAGGAGTTTTTGGGTTGTCAAAATACAGTCGTTATGCTACCCGATTTTCGGTAAAAATCGGGTTAAGATAAGAATAAGAATTAAGAAGTTAGTTTGGTAAAGATGAGATTTGTGTGATTAAGACAAATTATATGAATTGAGTGTTATATGAGGATAAATTTTCAAAAAGGAAATTGTATGGATTGATTATGATTTGAATGTGATTGAGTAAAGAGAAAAGGAATGAATAAGAGAAAAAAAATTATATCGGGTTTGGATAGTCTAGGTTTCCAACGCGATCGTTGTTGTCTTTGTATTTTATTCACGGATGTCGGCATTTAATTCAATTCGATGTTAAGTATTGATTCTGCTTCGCTTCGTTTCGCTTCGGTACTTTCGTTTTTTGTTTCGCTTCAACTATTACTTTGTTTTCGATTCGAAATTTCGATGCGAAATTTCCGTTTCCATTCGCTTTCGTTTCCTTCGTTCTTCGTTTTTTGGTTGGGATCCGGTTTCCGGATCAGGTCCCAACATTTATGGTATCAGAGCCCAGTAATAGGATCTCAACTGGGCATATAAGATTGAGAAGAGTGCGTAAGGATAAAAAGTGAATTAGTGAGAATGTGCTAAGCGATCGTTTGAGTTCAATGACAATAAGTATGAATGACTTTAGGATTGTGAAATTGATGGGCATGACTTGTCATGACTTATTTGAAGAATTAAAGTGATTGTTTGATTTGGGTGTTAGAATATGATTGATTAGAAACATGCGTTTGTGGAGCTTGAAATGTGAATTGCATAATGAATTCGGAGAAATTGATATAGCTTATACTTCTGTGAGAGGAAAGATGACGTGATGGTAAAGATTAAATGATAAAGTGAACCATAGAAATGGACCATTGACTTGTGTCCATATATGAAGAAATAATGAGTTATAGATATAGTGCTTTGAGATGATATGGGTGATATGAGATACAAGAAATGAAATGTTGTGAAGAGATATGATGAGGAACGTAGATAAAAAAAGTGATTTGATTATGATTTCTGGAAAGGAATTAGTAAGAAAGTGCTTGAGTTACTTGGAGTTTAATCAAGTATGAATTTCGAGGATGAAATTCCTTTAAGAGGGGGAGAAATGTTAGACCCCGAACTTTTGATGTTAATTAGAAATATTAAAATGAATATTAATGAGAAAGAAATTAGTGAGACAATTTATGAATTTAAGAAAATTTGCTGAAATTAAGAAAATTTTATGAGAAAAGAATTGTTTAGTTTTGAGGACTTTGATATTTGAATGAATTCATATGGATTATGAAAGGAAAGAGAATGAGTTAATTGAAATGGGAGTAGAAAAATCAAGAAAGAAAGAAAGAAAGTGAGAGAATTTGAAAAAAATTAAGAAAGTTGACTTGAAAGAGTTGACTTTTTGTTTGAGGAAAAATATGAGAAAATTGTCTTCTGGAAACCTGTAGTTTATGTCAAGAGCTTTCTGTAGCCATAAAGTTTGATATTTTTCGATATCGAAAGTGAGAGTTATGATCAGTCATAGTTCGTTTGGAGTTTGACTTTTTGAAGAAAAAGTTAACTTTTTGATTTAGGCAAAATTCGAGAAAATGATCAACATGAAAATTGTAGCCTCTGTCGAGAGCTTTTTGTGGACATAAAGTTTGCTATTTTTCGATGTCAGGATTGAGAGATATGAATTTATGAAGATATGCTTTGTTTTGAAAATGCTATTAAGTATAGATTTGTGTGTTCTATGTTTGAGGCCACCGTAAATCGTGGATTTAGTTTGAATTAGAGTAAGTGGTCTTCATGAAAGTTTTAGATGATATTTTTATCTTTCCATTGTTATAAAGTTTGCAATTTTTCGATATCGGGGCTAGGAGTTATGAGCGATTAAAAAATTGGAAGTCGTTTAGGAAAAGCTGTTTTGGACAGAATCTTTGATTGAGTTTTTGACCTCTTTTGAGACCTAATTTGATTTTGAGTACTTCAGGGAAGTTGTAGAGCTTCCTTTGATCTTTTTATTGACACCAAATTTGTCAAATTCTGAGTTCGGGATCGAGAGATATGATTTTTGAAAAGTTTGGTTTTGAAGTTCCGTTACTTTGTTTTTAATCCGATCCCTTTTGTAATCTTTTGCTTATAATTCCTTCGTCCGACATCCGATTGACTTGATTCTCGAAGCGTTGGATTCCTAAGACGATTAATTTCATTTTCTTGAAGAATTATGATTTTTAGGAGATTAAATGGAAAGAGATTGATTGAACCTAAGTGAGAGATTTGGTTATAGGTTATAAGTTGGATAATTTTCTGAACATTGTTCGGTATTTTGCGAAATCTGGGAGCTGTACAACTCCGATTGAGTTGATTCTTGAGGGAAAATAAAATTAAGATATAAGGATACAACTCTTGTGAAGGGATCGAAATTTAATTTCATCCCTAAGATTGTTAATTTCTGGACTGAAGTTATGTTAATGTTCAGTCTCGGATTTTGTGAAGGTCCGATAGTATTTTGGCTATAAATTCTTGGTTTAGGTAAAAGTTGAGATTTGGGAATTTTTGAAATTAATTATTTAGATATCTTTGAATTAGTATGAATTGATGAATTATGACATCAATTTTAAGGATTATGTTATTTATGATATTGAATTTGTATAAATTGGTTTAGGCCAATTTTAAGATTTGGGAATTTTGGAATTTATGATTTAGATAGATTGATTTTATATGGAATTGGTGTTTTCTAAGTCCAATTTGAAGAATTAAGTGAATTATGATATTTATTTTGGATAATTATGGCTTAGGGAATTTTAAAGTTGAGGAAAGAAGAAGGAATTTGGAGATTCGATGCTTTGGACAAGGTATTAGCGTCAATTCGAGGTGGGTGATGTATTTATATTTTGAATTATGAGTAAATTATGTGATTTTGAAAAAATCAAGAAAAGAATATTATTTCTGAAATTATGTTTTTAAAGGATTTGAAAATAATTATTCAAAGGGTTACGTTAAAATGTTTGAAAATGATTCGGGAAAATTGTAGAAAAATTGAGAATACGAGATTTATGAAAATTATGTTTTCGCATTTTTGAAAATGTGAACCATGCTGTTTTATGCATTAATATATGTTGATTGTGGGTTGAAAGAAATACTTGCATTCCTTTTTATGCATTTGATTGATATCGATTAATTGAGTAATTGAATATGATTGTTATATAAATGAATGTGAATATGTGTGCATGTGTCAAGCATTTTGACACGATTTGATATGATGATATGAAGATTTAGAAAATCAAGATTTTGAAAATGCCTTGGACAATTTGAATTCTCTTTCCGCTTATGTGTTATGTGGGTTTGGTCAGTCCTTTTGTGAGTCGGTCTGACTGTCTCTACTTGTTTATAGCCTTCTCCCTTTGCCTGCAAGTGGCTTAGGAGTTTCGATTTGGACTCCCCTTCGCTCACTGGTGCATGTGAATTATCTATGCGGAATGTGCTGTCACGTTCGATAGGACCAACCCAAACCGTTTGATGTGTTTTATGTATTGAGTTAAGAGTTTATGTGTTTTGTGAGTGATGTGATTGCATTCATGTTTATGAGAAATTTTGAGAAATGAGAAAAGGGTTTTCAACCATGAAATTATAGAAATTTGATATGAAAAGTTTGGAAAATTGAAAGGTTTGAAGAAAATGCTTGAAAAGTTGAAAAGTTTGAAAAGATAAGCCCTTTGGCTAAAAGTTATGAAAAATGATTTCGCTTATTATTCATTTTATAAATATGTTACCCACGAGCTTAAGCTCACCCCTTTCATCCGTCTCGGGTTTCGGCGGAGATCGGATGAAAAGCGTCAAGTTCGATTTTGCGCATTTGTATTTTGTATAAATTGAGAATTGATATTATTTTGGCTTGAATTGCCTTTTGTGTATATAAAGCAGTTATTACGGGATGTATATGAATTCGAGACTTGGATATTGATTTTATGATCATAACTGAGTATGATTATGCTTTATGTATTTATTTGGATATTGAATGTGGATTTTGCATATGGATTTGAGATATTGAATGTGGTTGGGATTGATTGAGATTTTATATGATCGATTAAAGATTTTTGAATTGTTAGGTTTAGATGTGCGTTTCTGCTGGTGTTTCAGGTTCCGGACGGGAGGTCCGATGTTGATTTGTGTTGTTGGGTTGAGATATTAAAAGTGTGTTTTGCTTTTGCAGGAATTTTTGGGCTGTCAAAATACAACCGTTATGTTGCCCGATTTTCGGTAAAAATCGGGTTAAGATAAGAATAAGAATTAAGAAGTTAGTTTGGTAAAGATGAGATTTGTGTGATTAAGACAAATTATATGAATTAAGTGTTATATGAGGATAAATTTCCAAAAAGGAAATTGTATGGATTGATTATGATTTGAATGTGATTGAGTAAAGAGAAAAGGAATGAATAAGAGAAAAAAAATTATACCGGGTTTGGATAGTCTAGGTTTCCAACGCGATCGTTGTTGTCTTTGTATTTTATTCACGGATGTCGGCATTTAATTCAGTTTGATGTTAAGTATCGATTCCGCTTCGCTTCGTTTTGCTTCGGTACTTTCGTTTTTCGTTTCACTTCAACTATTACTTTGTTTCCGATTCGAAATTTCGATTCGAAATTTTCGTTTCTATTCGCTTTCTTTTCCTTCGTTCTTCGTTTTTCGATTAGGATCCGGTTTTCGGATTGGGTCCCAACACAAAGTTTCCGATGCCTTGCAAGATCAACGGTCGGCCTGTAATGCCCCTTTGGAGGGAAAAATAATGGATTAAGCTTACACAACTCAGTGGCTAATATAATTATAGCCATCGGCAACTAGCACAAATCCCAGCATATGAATGTATATATCTTATATATATACAGGCATCATTTCAAGCACTCACATGCCAATCAACAATTTACGCATTCACTATAATTAATTCAACTCATAACTATGTCACAAAGTATGCTTCACAATGCAGAATTCACATATGCAATGAACATCACAATGGCTCGAGGGTTCTATGGAAACAAAAGGGAGAAAACGAAGTTTACACCCTGAACGAAATGAGTCCATTCGGATCTCATAGGCCACAAGCGGGCAGCCGGGAGAAGGCTCTTGTCTACGTGCACGTGACGAACGAAATGGTTCCACTCTCGCCCAAACAAAAGAACATAATCATGCTCATAATCATTTTATCATATGGTATTCTTTCATATCTTGCATTTAGTCAAAATGCCATGACCGAAGTCTAGGCATAACATGCTCAGAATCAGAATGTAATGCTATCAATTCCTATGATCCTTTCAAAATATATGAAATCAAAATCATTCAATTCATCATATTTAACCATGCGTCACATATAACATATATTCATACATAGGCAAGAAATTGCCCAGTCACACAATAACATAACATATATTACCCACCTAAGATCGCTCGAGTCGTCGACTCACTGGTGTCCTTCCTCTTGCGATGGAATCGGGTCAGCTTGGTTTCCTAAAACAACCAAATTTCCATTCAATCAGTATCCACAGAAAATATTCAAAGCCTTGCAATTCAAAATAAAACGCTAAAAGTCTACATTCGACTTCCTCATAAAATTCCGAACCCTTCAAGGCAAATTCCAAACTTCCCTTCTTCATAAAACTTGTAGCCCTATATTTCTAGTTCACAACGAATCTGAAATCACCTCAATTGGACATCTTCCACCCAAGATATGCCCAAAAATCTCCTTCAGAAACATTGGACGTTCGCCGCGACGAAGGTACGCTCGTCGTGACGAGCCAGACTTCTTCTACATCGCGACGTCGTCCCTCACGCACGTCTCTCGTACGAACGCTTCCCCGCTCGTCGCGACGAATTTATTTTTATTCGTCGAGACGAACGTCACGTCGCGGCGTGTTCATACGCACGTCCCGACGTGCGGGTCTGGAGCTCGACTCCGAAACCCAATTTTCCTGCATTTTCAAGTTCAATCGTTGTCCAAACTCAAATACAACACATCTAAACCTTAGATCAAGCCTTATGCTACCTTTCTAGCTCAATAGCAACTCAAAATCAAGCATAACGCAGCAACCCAAGAAATCTAACCATTTTTGCTTTACAAACCCTAAAACCACCGATTCTACTACTATCAACCTATCCTTAGGTTAAATCCAACCGAAACAAGGTTAAACAAAGCATAACGTACCCGGAAATAGGTTCAAACTATCGGAAATCTCAAAGATCGAAAAACCCTTTCTTCTCTTCTTCTTCCTTCACCGATGGCGCACTCCTTCTTTTCTTCTTCTCTTTTCTTTCTTTCCTCCTCTTTCTATCTTCTTTCTCTTGATTCTCAATGGACAAAGACTAAGTTACCCTCTCATAAGCCTAAACCAATTTCTACCTAAGAAATCTTCCTAACATGCCCTCACACATTTTTGTCCCTTAATTCTCATTTAAACCACATTAAACACAAATACACCTCAATTATCCACTAATACTTCAAAATAAATCAAACTAAGCCTTAATCACATAATTATCACAATTCATGCTTAATATCATCATAAAAAAAAATTCGGGGTCTAACAATATGAGCTCGCATAAAGAGAAATGGATTGATGATAACATTATGCATCATCTAGCAGACTTAATGGCATAGAAAGACTTTGATGGAAAGTTTCTATGGTTTGTAGAGGATTGTCTTAATGTTCGACTTGGTTAGCCTCAAATGGATTTAATCCATTATGTAATATAAGTACTTCTTACAGCATGTGACTAATAATTCTAGTGCCAGACAACTTACCTACATAGAAGTGTACGAAGCAGCCTTTTATATTATTTCCTTTACTTATTCCAGGACCTACTAATCATGGTAAGGATATCAATGTATACATGCAACCACTACTTGATGACTTAAACCATCTCTTAGAGGTTGGATTAGAAACTTGTGATGTTGTTGAAGGTGAAACATTTATAATGTATGCGACTGTTTTGTAGACTATAAATTAATTTCCAACTTGGCCATTGGTATATTTTGAACAATTGTGAGGAAGTTATAGATATATATATAGAGAGAGTATGTATATTACTTCTAAATAGAGAGCAAGAAATATAAATTGAACCACAAAATTTAAATATGAAACAATGAATGAGAATTAATAAATAGAGTATGAACATTTAATTTGAAGGGATTGTTAATGTTAAAGAAATACATAAGATTAAATCCCCATCATGGTTTAGGAATTAAGTAAGTTATTGATGGAATATTACGAATTTATGGCCATTTGTATGTCAGATTAACTTTTAATTATAATTTGTTTTACAAATGATACGGTTACATAATCGTAACATGCAAAAGGCGATAACAACATTATATATTTTGGCATTTGGGCCTCATATGTGTGCTAAAAAATATATAGATTGCATTGTTAATGGAGTTAGATTTTACATACAAGATTGAGATAGCCGACTTAGAAGCCAAGATTATAGGGTTGTTATTGAGGGATTTCATGATGATGATTTTATTGACTTCTACGGTGTTATCTCAAAAATTATATAGTTGCATTACATCAAGGATAAAAAGGTTATTCTATTTGAGTGCAAATGGTTTAATCTTGGTAACATAAAAGTAAATGGCAATATTACTAGCATCAATGTTAGTAACACATGGTATGATAATGACCCTTTTGTCCTTGCAAGTCAAGAAGCAAGTATTCTACCTCAATGACACTGTACAATAATTGAAAAGTTGCTCAATAGTTTCAACACCGAAATCTCTTCGATTTTTGTGAAAGGAAAATTGTTCTAGTGAGTACAGATGATGATGAAGTATATCAAAAGATTGAATCAAAGATGAATAATGGAGCCCTACAAATAGAAGATGAAGATATATTATCTTTCCATAAGAGAGATGTTGATCCCGATATACTAGAAGCAAATGAAGTACAAGCTAATCTTACCGTAGAAAGAGATTAAGACTATATTGAGGATGAATTATATGACAATGATGACACTTTGGCTAAATAAAATAGCGATGAAGAGTCAAATCATAATGTGACTGATGATGATTTTCAAAATCTTGATCATGATAACTGAAGTTAATAAAAGTGTTGTTTATCTTGTTTGAAATGTAATGTCGGTAACATTTATGTTAATGCGTATTACTGATGTTTGGGTTATGATGATGCATATTATTGATATTTGAGTTTTGTTAACATGGATTGTTGATGTTTGATTTATACGCATTGTTGATGTTTGAGTTATAGATATCCAATATAATGACACCTAGTAGAAACAAAGGGAAAGTGGCAAGAATTGAAATTGTTTCTCCCCCATAACAACCAGATCAATCAAATCCTAGCCAATAATAATAATCAACTTCATGCACTAATGAAGCTAGTTAGCAATAACCCCTCTCTACCTTAACTACTAAAGAGAGATTTGTAGGTTTGTTAATCTTTAACACCTACAAACATGCTTATGCTCAAATATATGTTTACATGTTTAATGCATATTTTCTTATCATTATTCATTTGTTGTCAAGTTCCAATATCAATGTTAGATAAAGAGGTAGAGGTATAACTGAAGGTTATGAGTTGCAACGAATGAATGTTGCAATGAACAACAAGTTTTCTGTATATATTGATACCTCGCAATGTTATCCTCTAGACAAGATTCAATTAGTAAAATTGTCTAGTAAATTAGGGATAATTGCTAGAATTGAATTGCCTTGCCTAAATCATACCAAGCATTCAAAGGAAGACAACTTACTAGAGAATGCTTTGGATAAAGTTTCAATAACTTTTCAATTTATTTAATTATATGCAATATTGTTTTACTTATTTAAAGATTAGTTTCATTTTTACTTGTTATTCACGGATGAAGCTTAGTATTGTCAATCTCGACAACCCTAATGTTTCAAACTGTATGACTTAACTATTGAAACAAAAGATTAGGGATCATCGTTATTGACTACATCAATATTACAAATCTTTTCCTTCAAATGAGGACACAAAGAGACATGTTCTTGAACGAATTTCTCCAAAAAATTAGAGCAATTGGTGTGATTATTGAGTCTCTCCCAAAGTTCATGTTTGTTTTCTTTCTCTTCACATTTGCTTCCATTAATCTTGTTACACTATTTAATGACTATTTATTTTATTTATTTAGGAAAGTGTGAGAAAGTCAAGGTGAATAGAGGAAAATGAAAACTCCTCACAACCAAAACTCCAAATCATTTTTTGTCCTACAAAATAAATATGTACATTCTTTGTTTATAAGTTATAATTATATCATAAAACACAATAATATTGTGTTTTGTATTTTTTTTTCACAAAACAGAGTCAAAAGGAACTACATAGAGAAGATTGTGATAGGATCATGCTCTATAAACTGACCCATTATAAGAAAAGTGAAGGGTGGATGTCTTAAGAAGAGCACAATAACTACTTAAGTATAAAATTTTGTTTAAAATTTAAGTTTATTTAATTATGTAGTATTAACTAATGATATTTGAACTTGAATTGATTTTATTTTTTAATTTTAGAATAAGATGCATGAGTTATTGTGAACATCAATATCTGACAAAAATGAGTCAACTGTAGATGACACTTGCAACAAGGTGATTGGTACATGATTTGGATACATCAAAGGGCGTGGGTTTGACTCTATGTCAGTTGCTCCATTCTCATCAAGACCAGCATATATTCAACATCTTAAAAACGAAAACAAATTGTTTAAAAAAATTTAGCTAAGCATGAAAAGTACCTAAGGAAGTTACTTGGCCCAAATTATGTAAGCAGTGAAGATGAAAGTTAGTTTGAGTGATTAAACTAATCTTTGAATTTTATTTTGTATATAAATATTTTGAAGTTGTAATTAAAATCTTGTACACGATCAAATTTAATGATATTTTATTTTTTATATGCAATGTTTCAATTATTTTTATTATATTTTGTATAATAAATTAACAACAACAAAAATCTAAATATTATATACAATAATATAGATAAAAATTTCACAAATAATTATGACTAATATGGTATAACATTTAGGTAAAATGTATATTAAAAATTTGACTATATTTTAGAAAACGTAGCTAAAAACTTATGCCTAAGTTTCTAGATACTTAGCTAAAAACCTTTGACTAGCTAAAAATAATTTGCTACGTTTTGGAAATGTAACTAAAAACTTTTGGCTACTTAAACGTAGCTAATTATCTTTTGCTATGAAAAGTAAGCATAGCAAGATTGTATTGGCGAAGATTTTTCAAAACATTACCTATACTTTTTCTCTACAAAAATAAAGTGTAGGAAAAATATTAGCGACGATTAGAGAAAAACGTCACCTCTAGTTTTTTGTTATGAGGATTTGGCGATGTTTTCAGTGACGAATACAAATTGTTGCTAGTGACTATTAGCTATGATTTTGTAACTTTTACTAATGAAATAAATCATTGCTAAGAGTCCCTTCTGTTGTAGTTTTATTAGAGAACAAGTTTATTGAACTGACCATATACGAGAATTACATTTGGAACATTACTTGTTAGTCTATGAAAATTCTCATTGTGATGATTGTATAAGTGATTCTTTAATTTAAGATCTTCAAAGTTATCTCATATAGAGATTGCTATATTTGATACTACTTATAACTCATTCTGGTCAAGGATAACTCAGTCAATAGTCATTGAATATAACATGGGCTATATGGAGATAGTTAAGTAATCAATGCAAGATTTATCACTCTAAATTGATTAGGGATAAGGTTCCATTATTAGTATTAATTTGGAAAATCCTTAACCAAGATGGAATAACTATTTAAAAGTAGTTTTCAAATAGCAATAATTGAATTCAAAATATTATATGATGAAGTGATTCAATTTTATGAAAAAAATTATACTTGAAGGTTTCTTAAAACTACTTTGACATTCCTAAACATTTAAATGGTTATAATGTATTCTGGATGTCAATCTTAATATATAGATATAAATATTTTAATTAGAGAATTCAAGATAAACTAAAGGAGCTTAATTTATCTAATCCTAAATATAATTTAGAGTTATAATATATTTATGAATCTAATGGATCACACATAAAGAATGGGTTGCAAAGAGAAAAGTATTTTAATTAAGTTGTATTTGATTATAAAATTTGAAAAATTGTATAATTAAATTTGAAATATTTAATAAATAAGGACCAATATTGGATCGTATTTGGGCATAATTGTTATCAGATAATTCTAATTAAATTTCAATTAAAATTAAAATTTAATTTCACTTAAATTACTATAATGTAAGAAAACTGTTATAAATAGACTTAAATTTTAAGGAACTAACACTTTTCTCCTAATCCTCTCTATAATAATTACATAGTTTTCTCAAAACTATTTACAAATATTGTTAGAAGCTAGACACTTGTATAGTTACGATGATTGAGGCTAATTGATTTTAGAAGCGATTCAAGGTATATGATAAGAAAAACAAACAAACTTTAGAATAAGATATGAATTAATATTCATATTTTATTATGATTTATGTGTTATTTATTTTGTAAAAATTAAAGTGATATTAGATTTAAAAAAATATTGGAAAGTTTGTAATTATTTAGTTACAAGCGAGATCCCACTGAATTTTTGAATATGTACTTGCATAAAATAGAACACAGAAACGCTAACATGTCTCGTAGCATGTACTAAGCCCCTGTTTGGTTCAGCTTTTGGAGGGTCCAAAAGTACTTTTGTCTACCGCAAAAACTATTTTAATGAAAAAGTACCTGTTTGGTTGTAAATTTTAAAACCGTTTTTGAAGTAGAAACAGCTTTTTTAAAAGCTCAAATATAGCTTTTTCAAAAGCTAAAATTTGGAGCTTTTCAGAAAAGCCCCAAATTTTAGCTTTTTCAGGAAGCTATTTTCCCGTCACTTACGTTTAACCAAAAACCCCACATACACGTTTCTTCTGTTTCTCAATCACCACCAGCCAACTTCTGTTTTTCTCTTCTGTTCATCAATCACTCTCGTCCTCTCCAAATACAGATTATTTTTTGTTTATATTTTTGTCTTGCAGTGTGATCAATCACCACCAGCCGACTTCTATTTGTCTTGTTTATATTTTTGTCTTGTACTATGAAACTTCATCTATGTTAAATACGCAGACGAAGGTCTGCGTTGAACGAAACAACGCAGACCTTGGTCTGCATTTTCTTGTAAATTTTATAACCCAAATTTTGGTGGTCTGGGTTGACAGTCTATTACTTTAAAAATTTGTAGTCTTTTTTTTGTATCTTTTGTTGTGAGACTGAAAGAAGCTTTTGTTGGTATCTTATGTTGTGAGGCTGATCAAACAAAATTTTAAAAAATTTGCAGAATTACTTGTGAAGCTGAAAGAAGTGGAAGAAGCTTTTGTTGTTGTTAAGGTAAGTTCAATATTTTCCTTGTGTTTTGAATTTTCTAAAACTGAGCATATGTATATTGGTCACATATTTTCAGCATATGTTGGTATATTGGTTTCTTTTTGTTGTAAATGCTACGACCATTTTGTACGTGTATAAACTTCCATAGTTATTTTGGTTATGCTTTTATATTTATGCTTGCTTAAATAATTGTTATATACAGTGGAGATTTTGTTGTTGATAGAAAATGTCAATACCAAGCCAAGATATTCAAGGTGGGGATAAATTGAAAAAAAGGATTAAAGCGGAGTGGAATGATAGAACTCTAGAAATTTTAATCAAAATTTTTGCGGAAGAGACATTAGCTGGAAATCGACGAAATGGTCACTTTAACAAGATTGGATGGAAAAATATAGGTTCAAAATTTGCTCATGAAAATAAGAACTATGAATACAAACAATTTAAGAATAAATGGGATGGATTAAAAAAGGATTGGCAACTTTGGACAAATTTAGTAGGTAAGGAAACTGGACTCGGATGGGATCCTACTAATCAAACTATTGATGCAAGTGACTAATGATGGGAAAAGAAATTGAAGGTAAGCATTTAAGCTTTAGATTTATATTGTTCTAATGTTACTTGATATTTTAATAACTTAAACAATATTATTGTAGGAAAATCCTGAGGCTAACAAATTTCGAGCTAAAGATTTCAAACATATTGAACAGCTGAATATTTTATTTAAAGATGTTGCAGCTACAGGAGAAGGAGCTTGGGCACCTTCTTCAAGTTTTGTACCAAATGATGCTTATGTGGCGTGTAGAGAAAACATAGTTGATATTTGGTAGGGTCGGTCGTGCTAGACCCAAGCCCAGACTTAGAACGGCATATGGGCCGATCGGCCCATCCCTTGGGGATTGACCTAATTCCTATAGGTATTAGCCATATAAATTCATTACCTCATCATGAAAAAGGTACGACTTTCAAGAACCTTATTTTTCTTTATTTACTAGCTCCCAAAAATCTCCCAAAAGACTGACTTTAGGGTCGGAGGGGCCTACTGGAAATCAACCCTCGGCGTGCCTTTATTATTTTGCAGGTATCTTTGAACCAGAATCAACCAATCTCATGGATCCAAGCAGCAGTGCCCAGCCCCACCAAAATCAAACAGAACCAATTGACGCCCACCATGGGGCTGGGTATCAAGGCACCACGTCCAGAAACACTCATATCAGCCAGGCGGCGACGACAAACCCTGATGTGGCCGCTGTTGTGGCACTTGCACCACAGCGAATGGGCTTGCGATTACCCGCCGTCCTTCCATCGCCGCATTTTGATCACCAGACACACCCTCCACCCCTACACCAAAACCCTAGCATAAACGAGCTACCCGCTCAATGCTCACATCAGCATGATCAACCACAACAATCCCAAAACCAAGACCAAGAAGCACAAAGCGTGGCCCTAGAGGATGACGCTCGAACCAGTTCACATCCTCACATCTAATACCCCCTCAACACGAACCCTCCTGCACCACAACTAGCCTTCCTCACACAAAGACAAATAAAAAAAGCGGCCGATCTATTGATTTGCCAAATCTTACAATCTCAATCGGAACAACAGCAAACCCCCACTTGGCAGGTTGGTGTGATGGCCGATCGACACTCTGCGGAAGCCCTAGAAAAAATCGTGGACCACCAGATCAATATAGCCATGAATTCCCGTCCTGGCCAACCATCAACACAATACAACTCTCCTTTCATCCCAGAGATCTTGGATAGCCTCCAAGCGGTCGGATTAAGATACCGACGTCAGAAAAATATACTGGAAAGACCTATCCTCTCGACTATCTACAGCACTTTCAATCGATGATGAACCAGCATTGCGTTCCTGACGCCATTCAATGTAAGGCCTTCTGTACAGCCTTTCAAGAAGGAGCCCGAAGATGGTTCAACAGCTTGCCCTCACGTTGCAAAACTAGTTTTGAGGATTTTAAGTTGCTATTCTTCAACCAGTTTGCTACAAGTAAACAGCCACAGAAGACTGCCTTGGAAGTAATGCAGTTGACCCAAGGAAGGAACGAGAGTTTACGAGAGTTCATCACCCAATTTAACAATGAAACTGTCAAAGTCCCTGAACTCACTTGCTCGTCCATGTTGACTGCCTTGATGAGCAATACGAGGGATGAAGAGTTCAAGAAGTCGTTGGCTCTTAATCAGCCCAGGTCTATCCAAGAGATAAGAAATCGGGCAGATACATACATCCAGCTAGAGGAAGTGTTGAAAAACACAAAACGTAGAGCGGATGACCACTGGCCGAAATAGCAGAAGGATCAGTCTAGTTGGAGGAAGCCGATCAATCGAAAGGACCAAAGGCGAGAATCCTTCACTCTGCTTAACAGGCGATATGCGGAAGTACTGGAGGTCATGAGAGCAGAAGGGGAATCCCTCCGAGAACCCGATAAATTGAAAACTCCTTTAAAAAAAGGGATTCTTCTTTATATTGTCGTTTCCACAGAGATGTCGGTCATGACACGGAGGATTACTAGGACCTAAAGAAAGAAATCAAACTCCTTATCCAAAGGGGAAGCCTGGGTAGATTTTTGAGGTACGGAAAAAATGTCGATCGAGGTAATGAGAACAGGAGCGGTCAGTCTGACAATTAGCGAAAACCATGGAGACAATACAACATGAATGATAGAGGAAGGCAGACCAGAAATATGGACGAACGACGCAATACGAGAGGACAATCCAGGGCTAGAGATGACAGAAATACCGGACAACAGGATGACCAACTGATCAGGATCATAAACATGATTTTTGGAAGTAATGCAGCAGGGGGTCTACCATCAGAGGAAGCAAGCGGTATGCCAGGCAGATCGCTGAGGGTCAGTCAGCAACAAAAAAGCCACAAATTAATGAGGTGATCTCGTTTGACGAGTCTGACCTGGCTGGCATCAGCTATCCTCATGATGACGCACTCGTGGTTACTTTGAATATGGGCGGTAGTAACGTGAAGCGCGTAATGATTGACACAGGCAGCTCAGTCGACCTATTATACTATGATGTTTTTAAGCAGATGGAGATTTCGGAGGAACAGTTACTGCCGATAGAGGGGCCAATCAAATGGGTAACAAGAGCATCCGCTTATCCATTCACTCGAATCCTGTTAAACGTAAAGTTCGGACAAAAACCATTCCAAGTAGTGAAGAATGTTGAATTCTTAGTTGTGAAGTTTGTGAGAGCCTATAATGCAACAATTGGAAGAGCCACACAAAAAGCACTCAGAGCTGTTGTCTCAACCTATTATTAGGCGATGAAGTTCCTAACCCCCCACGGCATCGGTATTGTCAGGGGTCAGCAAAGGATCGTTAGGGAATGCTACTTGGCAAAAACAAGAACCCTTGAAGGAGCGGTAGTGTTGGCAAGTTCTCTTGATGTAAGAGCAGATGAAGAAACAGAGAGGATGAACCCTGTAGAAGAAACTCAGCGGGTCATACTGGATGAAGAAGACCGATCCAAATTCACAAATTTGGGTGCCGAACTCGAACAAGGGTTGGCCGCAGCAATTACAAGTTGCTTGGTAGAGAACCGATCGGTCTTTACAAGTTACCTGGGTACTGAGCGATATGCCTGGAATCTCTCGAGCGGTAACATCCCATTCCCTGGGTATTCAAAAAAATTATAGGCCGGTCAGACAGAAGAAGCGATGGCACAGCAAGGAGCGTTAGGGGGTGATCGAGAAAGAAATAGAGAAGCTGCTTGACGTCGGGTTCATTCAGGAAGTCAAGTATCCCCAATGGCTAGCCAACGTAGTATTGGTAAAGAAAAAGAAAGGAAAGTGGAGAATGTGCATTGATTTCACCGACCTGAACAAAGCATGCCCAAAGGACAGTTTCTCCTTGTCCAAATTGATCAGCTGGTAGACTCTACGGCAAGGCATGAGCTCCTCAGCTTCTTAGATGTCTTCTCTGGTTATCATCAAATAAAAATGACCCTCGAAGACGAAGAAAAAACGGCCTTTATAACTGACCAGGGCACATATTGCTACCAGGTGATGCCGTTCGGTTTGAAAAATGCAGGAGCTACTTATCAGCGGCTCGTCATGGAAGTTTTTAAGAGACAGATCGGCAAAACAGTCGAGGCTTGTGTGGACGACATGGTGGTCAAAAGCAAGACAGCTGCCGAACATGTGGAGAACCTTAGAGAAGTCTTCCTGACCCTCAATAAATTCCAAATGAAGTTGAATCCCGAAAAGTGCGTCTTTGGTGTAGCATCTGGAAAGTTCTTGAGAATTATGATTACTTAGCGGGGGATCGAAGCTAATCTAGAAAAGATCAAAGCTATTGTCCAAATGCCCTCACCTCGATGCTTGAAGGATGTACAGATACTGAACGGGCGGATAGTTTCTTTGAGCATATTCGTCTCTAGGATGGGGGACAAGTGCCTCCCTTTCTTCAAAATTTTGAGGAAGGCAGATGTGACCTAGTTCCAATGGTTGGATGAGTGCGAAAAAGCATTCCAACACTTGAAACAATATCTGACCAGTCCACCCATTTTGCAGAGCCCTGCTGAGGGGAAAAATCTGATTCTTTATTTGGCAGTCACAGAGGGGGCGATCAACGCAGTTCTTGTTCAATCGGACGGTAGTGAACAATTCCCGATCTACTATGTCAGTAAAGTGTTGAACGGACCAGAAACACGGTATGCACCCATTGAAAAGTTGGCTCTTTCCTTGATAACTGCAGCACGGAAACTAAGGCCCTATTTCCAGAGTCATACCATCGAGGTATGGACTGATCAACCCCTCAGGCAATGCCTCCAAAAGCCCAAAACCTCTGGGCGGTTAATAAAATGGGCAGTAGAGCTAGGGGAGTTCAATATACACTATAAACCACAGACGACGATCAAAGCCCAAGTGTTGGCGGACTTCGTTGCAGAAATGAGTCAACCTGACTCGTAGAGTGAGCAACGCCCTGCCTGGAGCCTATTTGTTGGTGGGTCATCCAACGCTGAGGGATGCGGAGCAAGAGTGGTATTGATCAGCCCACATCAGGAAGAAAAGGTAGAGTATGCCCTCCGGTTAGAATTTAGAGCATCCAATAACGAGGCAGAATACGAAGCTCTAATAGCCGACCTCCAGTTGGCAAGAGAGATGGGGGTAAAGCATCTGAAGGTGTACAACGATAGCCAAATAGTAGTTGGTCAAGTCACTGGGCAGTATGAGGCCAAGGGGAACAACATGATCAAGTATCTGGAATTGGTAAAATAGGATTTGAGTAATTTTGAGCAATATTCGGTCAGTAGGATAGAACAGACACAAAATGCTCAGGCAGACGCACTCTCTAAGATGGCTTTCGATCAAAATGTCAGGAACAACATCTTGGTCGAGCGGCTCGACCAACCTAGCATCCAGAAGGCTACTGAAGTCTTTCAAGCAGATGATGAATGGTCAAGTTGGATGGAGCTGATCAGACAGTACTTTCTTAAGGGAACACCGCCGGTGGAAGCTTTGAAGGCCAGGAAACTAAGGGTAAAGGCGACCGAATATGTGATTATCAATGACATTATGTACAAGCGTTCTTATGATTAGCCGCTACTACGTTCTTATGATTATCGCGACGAGTGGATTATTTGATGTCGCGACATGCTATTACTCGATCATACGCCGCGACGTAAGAATTGTTTGACGTCGCGACGTGCTTTCTACTGGATATGCCGTGATGTGTTACTTGGTTGGCGTCACAGCGTGCTCCTCTTGAATCGCTCGCCGCGGCGTGTTGCTTGTAGCACGTCTCATCGTGCAAACTTCTTCATGCGCTGCGACGTGTTGACTTTTCAGATGCTTTTGACTCTTCTTTTCTCCTACAATATGAAACAACAATTTGCAGTATCAATTGTCCTTGGAAAAATTATGATGGAATTAATGTCAATTTGTGACAAATTTACTATTAATTTGTATAAAGTGTAAGTTCACTGTAAGGGACTAATTAAAGCACAAAATCACAAATTAAGAGTCAAAAAGCACATTAAAAACTATGAAAGTGTAGCCAATTTATATAATAAACTTGGGCTCAATCAAATTCCCCCACACTTAGACCTTTGTACTCCTAGACAAAGTTTATAAGAGTAAAAAAGATACAAGTGTAAAAGAAAATCCGCCCATGCTCAAAACAATAATAGGAAATTGACACAATTCACTTCCTTAGAATTCGATCAAAGCAAATTGAAAGAGTGCTAATAAAACAAACACTAAAAGAATTTAATCCAAGAGATTGGACAAAAGAGATTTCACTCAAGATAAAGTGTTTGCTCTCACCTCACTTGTGTTTAGGGATATTTTCACTCTCAATCTGCTTAATCCATACTCTACCATAAGCTTGTATCAGCTCTATTTCTCCACTACAAGAACTATGATTTTTGAAGATCAAGAGGAATTTTCAAGGTTGTAATGTACGGAGGGCTAGATGGATGGATGGAATGGAAGAAAGAAAAAGTATGAATACATGCACTAAAATTTTGAATGGATGTCAACAGTTGAACTAATAATGACTTTTTTTCTTCCTTTTTTTCTTTTTCTATTTCTTTTTGGAACACATTTTTCTGTTCCTCTTCTTTTTTTTTTCTTTCTTTTTTTTGAACACACTCTTTTTGGATTTTTCTTGTTTTTTATTTTTTTATTTTTGAAAAGGAAATGCAAATTAAACTAATGACATCATATGAAATGCGTGTAAGTGCTCATACATAATAAGGCTCAAAGGGCTAGCAAGGGATAAGTGTTTATGGGACTATGTTTGGGGAAAAGGGGTTGAAGAAGGAACGTCTCTATCATATCAACAAAATTCTAGTCCATAAAGTTTTGATTAAGAATTGAAACAAGTTCTAAAGAGATATGAAATAAGTAGATGCACACAAGAATTGAAGAAAAATTAGGCTCAAATATCCTTCCAACAAGGGTAATATCTCAATGAACAATCTCAAGTCTCAAAAACGTAAAGTGCTACTTTGTTAGTATGCCTTCATTCACTTTGTATTGAAAACATCAAAAGTAAAATTAGCTAAGACCAACTATCATTAAAAGAATGGAAGGTATTTTCATAAACTCAAGTACTCCTTTGAAACTTATAAAATCTTTGCAAACAAGGGTTATAAGATACTAGTGTGGAGAAAGTTGAATTGAGTAAAAGAGTTTAGCATAAATGTCATTTCTGTAAAAAGGTGGGACGTCGCGATGTGCAGCATTGTGCGCCGCGATGTGAGGCTGCGTTGACGTAGCAACGTGTGCGCTAAAATGACCAGCCTCGCCATGGCGTGTTACCTGTCGCCGCGGCGAAGAACAACAGAATGACAAAAAATTTTTACCAAGTTTTAAAATGTGTAACATGATGCAAGGTTGGCTATCACAAACATAAGAAGTGTCACATAGGCATGCAACAAGAAAGATAGATGGGGGAAACAGCTCCCCCACACTTAAGCAATACATTGTCCTCAATGTTGAACAAGCAAAGGATAATCATAAGGGAAGAAAACACAAAGCACAATTCAACACAATAGCAGGCAGGCTGGAGACAGAACTAAATGGGGACTTTATTGAATTGAAAGGGTGCTGATTAAACTAAAAGCTAAACTATGTTCCTACTACTGGGTTGTTTCTCCCTGACACTTACTTAACAAACCAATGCACCAATATATGTCACGAGTAATCACAAGGCATAAGTAAGTAAACAAGTGAAGGAAAGAAACAACCTGGGAGTTATGGACGTTTTTTATTCTCCCGGTTAACCTTCGACCGATGGCCATGGTGTGGCGAAATAACTTCATCCATTCCCATGTCCATGTCAGCCTCCACTATGCAAGATTCACCTGAAATGATTGTCGCAGAAAAAATTAGAGTTAGCCTCAACGAACTTACATGGAAGGTGTAATCCGTAAAATGCTAGCTAGCAAAGATAAAGAAAAACTACAAATGAGTATGAAACTAAACTATCTAGAATGCAATCTAAAAGGAAAGACTCCTAACTTCACTTAGCAACAAAATGACAAAAGCTAACTTAGAGAACCAATTCGTGGTTCCCCGACAACGGTGTCATTTTGATCGCGGCTCTGTCGATTCGACCTTAAGATCGATCCTTGAAAACCGGTCAAAAATAATAAATTCCAAGATTGCAGTATAGGTTGCAACCTCGGGTCGTCTCACTTAATCGGAACCTAATGAAATGGACCCAAGCTAGCCTATATGTCATAAAGTACAAACGAAGTCAGTAAGGAAAGGGGGGTTTTGTTTTTTTTTAATATTAACTACACTAAAATGCATTGTGAAAAGTATTTTTTTTGGTTTTTGGAAAAGAAAATGAAAAGATTAAAACAAGTGATAAAATCCCCTTGAAAATGAGCTTTGGTTATCACTGTTCAAAACTAATTTGATGGGATTAGAAATCACTAAGTTTGGATGGTAAACCTTAAAGGGCTCTCTTTAAGTCCAGGGTCTTGATTAATGAACTTCATTTCTCAAGACCCCATTGAGTGCTCTTGAGCCTCAGAACCTTAAAGGACTCTTTAAGTCCAGGATCTTGATCAATGAACTCCATTGTTTAAAACCTTGTTAAAAGAATCTTAGTGTGTACGGTGGATTTGCCAATGCAATGGGTCAAATGAAATCTAGCATCAACTCAATATCAAACACAACTAGGCAGATAAAAGAGAATCAACAAGATCACAAGTTGACATATATGAGACTTCAAATATTTAAGCACAGAATTCTACATAAACAAATCCACCACACGTTACATTGTTCAACACTTAATTAAACTCTAATTAAGCAAATCTAACTACAAAGCAATAAACCCCAACTCGGTTGTTCATAACAAAGTAGTTAAACGTGACAATGTAAACTACTAATCCAAATAACACATTAAATTTCTAACATTTAATTAAGCTATAATCGAGTAGCTTCACTGCAAATTACAAACCCTAGACCTAGGCATTCATAAATCATAGCTAAACTACGGATTAAGCTACTCCCCTTTGAAGCTCGATGAACTCCAACCATCACTGTATCTCCAAGAGAAAATGAATGCCTAACCCCGCATTGTAACCAGAAACTTCACAACTCGTGACGAATCCAAGCTACCTATGATGGAGTCGGCGGTGAAACTGGAAAACGAAAACCTGTACAAAGATTCTACCCAGGGAACCCTGAAGGGAACCCTGGGTGGTGAGGCCGTGAATTCTTTTTGTTGTCTCTTCGCTCTTCTTCTGTCTCTCCTTTCTCTCCGTGTTCGACCTCCCAAAAGATGATTGTTCTAACCTAATTCGACAAGATTTAAAGGATGGTCACGGGCTGAGTCGGTACAGTGAGAGAAATTTCTATTTGGAGTTCGGGTATCCGTCTGCACGTCGCAACGAGTGGATTATTTTACGTCGCGACGTGCTATTACTCGATCATATGCCGCGACGTAAGAATTGTTTGACGTCACAACGTGCTTTCTGCTGGATGTGTCGGGATGTGTTACTTGGTTGGCGTCACGGCGTGCTCCTCTTGAATCGCTCACCGCGGCGTGTTGCTTGTAGCACATCGCGACGTGCGAACTTCTTCATGCGCCGTGACGTGTTGACTCTTCGGATACTTTTGACTCTTCTTTTCCCCTACAATATGAAACAACATTTTTCAGTATCAATTTTTCTTGGAAAAATTATGATGTAATTAATGTCAATTTGTGACAAATTTACTATCAATTTGTATAAAGTGTAAGCTCACTGTAAGGGACTAATTAAAGCACAAAATCACAAATTAAGAGTCAAAAAGCACATTAAAAACTATGAAAGTGTAGCCAATTTATATAATAAACTTGGGCTCAATCAGAAATGGACATACTAGGTCCTTTTCCTCTTGGTCCAGGACAGAAGAAGTTTTTGATAGTGGCAGTCGAATACTTCACTAAATGGGTAGAAGCGAAAGCGGTCTCCACCATCACTGAGCGAAAATTGAAAACTTCGTATGCAAAAATAAACTGAGTCGTTTTGGGATGCCTATGGTTTTGGTTACAGACAATGGTCGGCAGTTTGATAACGAAAAGTTCAAAGATTTCTGTGAACGACTGAAGATAAGGCTCCAGTTGCCCATCCTCAAAGTATTGGCCCAGCAGAGAATACTAACAAGAAGATAATGAGTGCTCTCAAGAAGCGCTTAGATGGATACAAGACTTGGGTGGACGAAGTAGATGAAGTGTTGTGGGTGTACAAAACAACCCCAAATGGGGCCACGGGTGAGACACCGTTCAGAATGACCTTCGGGGCAGAGGCCTTAGTCCCAGTAGAAGTGGTACTGTATAACCAACAAGTTTTGAGTTATGAAGAAGAAAGGAATGATGAAGCCCGCAAGGCAGAACAGGTACTTCTCAGTGAAGATAGAGATAGAGCAGTTGCTCGTTCAAAAGCCATCAGACAAAAAGTAACAAAGTTTTACAATAAAAGGATAAGGCCGAGCGACATAAAGGTCGATGGGTATGTTCTGCGAATGGTCGAGGCAACTGGAAAGCATTCTGGGAAGCTCGGTCAGACATGGGAAGGACCCTATCAAGTGTTCAAACAAGCCGGACACGGCTCCTACATCTTGCGCGATACGAACGAAAAGATTCTACCGAGGCCCTGGAATTCTCAAAACCTAAAGACGCTCTACCAATAGATAAGCTTTATTTTAGTTCACTTATTTCTTTGTTTATTATTGTTTATGCTCTTGTACACGCAACTTGTGGGTACCTTTTTTCTGGCCTTGCCAGTCAGGTTTTTTAACGACCCACGCCCTTGTCATCGTCAATAAAGGGGTTTCAGATTTCTTGGCAAGAAAAATCTCACTAAATTGGGCAAGAGGAGAAAATTCTACCAACTGATCGCCGTCCACATCGCTCGACCAGGTTGCCAAGACAGGATCTTAGAACCAGGCGATGCCAAGAGCTAAAATCTTGGATTGCTCGGCCTCTACATTGCTCGGTCAGGTTGCCAAGACAGGATCTTGGAACCAAGTGATGCCAAGAGCCAAAATCTTGGATCGCTCGACCTCTACACCGCTCGGTCAGGTTGCCAAGATAGGATCTTGGAACTAGGCGATGCCAAGAGCCAAAATCTTGGATCGCTCGGTCTCTACATCGCTCGGTCAGGTTTCCAAGATAGGATCTTGGAACCAGGCGATGCCAAGAGACAAAATCTTGGATCGCTCGGCCTCTACATCGCTCGACTAGGTTGCCAAGACAGGATCTTGGAACCAGGCGATGCCAAGAGCTAAAATCTTGGATCGTTCGACCTCTACACCGCTCGGTCAGGTTTCCAAGACAGGATCTTAGAACCAGGCGATGTCAAGAGCCAAAATATTGGATCGCTCGGCCTCTACATCGCTCGGCCAGGTTGCCAAGACAGGATCTTGGAACCAGGTGATGCCAAGAGCCAAAGTCTTAGATCGCTCGGCCTCACCATCGCTCTGCCAAATTCTCTTGTCTCGGTTGACCATGACTCCCTTAAACCCTACAACCGATCGATGCACATCGAGTACATTCATTCACTACCTGCTATTTGAAAAGATCGTCCAATCTTAATACGACAAATAAAGAAGAAAAATAAAAGTAAGAATTCTATTTCCTTGAATTAATGTTATGGTCACAAGCCCGACCAGATGAGCCTTGAAAAGGGGAAAAATCATTTTGATCCTTCGGTGGGAGAGGAAGGGCCAGCAGCCGGATCGACAGGAGAGACATCCTCTTCCTCATCTGAACTCAGGTCCAGCATCTCATCCGGCAAGACCTCTTTTTCCCTTTCAGCTATCTCTCTCATCTCCTCAAGTGAAAGGCCGAGCTTAGAGGGAAGCATCAGTTCGGCGTAATCCTCGAAGGAAGGACCATCCGACCTGTCAGGGAGGCAAACATTATAGCAGCTCCTCAAGATGGAAAGAGCCAAGTCGCAAGCAAATTCCAGACACTCCTCATGTAAATACTGCTCTTTCCATTGCTTGATTGCTTCAACCCTCTGCTCCTTGACGGAGCCTTGCAGCTTCAGCACTTTCTTCTTGGCCTTCATTTTATCTGTCACTGCCTCATGACAGTCATGGAGGGCTTTCGAACGGAGCTCCTCCTCCACTTTCGCTTTCGAAGTAGCATCGAGCACCTTTTTCCTTAGGCCCTCAACACGGAGTTGCAACACCCGGCATTCACTTTCCAACACCCGGCATTCACTCACCGACCTGTTGGAGAGGCAAACGTTGTGGCAGCTCCTCAAGATGGAAAGAGCCAAGTCGCAAGCAAATTCCAGACACTCCTCGTGTAAATACCGCTCTTTCCATCCCTTGATCGCTTCAACCCTCTACTCCTTGACAGAGCCTTGCAGCTTCAGCAATTTCTTCTTGGCTTTCATTTTATCTGTCACCGTCTCATGACAATCATGGAGGGCTTTCGAACGGAGCTCCTCCTCCACTTTCGCCTTCGAAGTGGCATCGAGCACCTTTTTCCTTAGGCCCTCAACACGGAGCTGCAACACCCGGCATTCACTTTCCAACTCACCCCTGGAAGCAATCACTCTACTCCTCTCCTCCTCCCCCGAAGTGAGTTGAGCTCTCAAAACGCCCTTCTCTTCCTCCAAAACACTCTTCTCCTCCTCCAGTGAAGAGAGTTGAGCTCGTAAGACGTCCTTCTCCTCCTTCGCCTCTGAAAGTTCAGCTCTTAAAGCATTAATTTGCTCAAGAAGATCATGAACCTCCTGGTCCATTGTTTGGTTTACTTCATCGAGCTGATCGAGACGTTGATGCATCGCAGAGGCAAACGCCAGATCCCTAGCATAACCACGGACGAGACTAGCCATCAGCTCCTTGTTGTTTAACATATCCAAAAATTTCTCGTCCTCAGGAGGAACAACCTTCTGGGCAATATGCAGAGCGACTTTGATGTCCCTAAGCGATGCAGTCTTATCAAGGCTGATCGTGGACACCCATTTTTCACCGCTGGAGGCTCCCTCTTTCCCCTTTCCCTTATCTAATCGGGGCACTTGCTTTTTCCCCTTTCCTCTGTCCAGTTGACAGGACGATCGATCAGCACTCCGAGCGGTCTTTTTTCTTTTGAGCGATGGCTCCATCTCTTCCTCCGAATCTGCTTGGTCCGCACTCACCGGTTGGACCGGCAACGACGCTGACATGCCAGGTTGGTCCTCAGTGGACGAAAGGGCCAGCAATGCTGTAGACTGGTTCAATGTCGTTGGCTGAGCAATGTCTTCGCTGGCCTCTACCTCCTTACTTTGCTTCTTCACCTTCGAAGAAGATCTAGGCCCTTTAGGTTTCCTTTTGGATTTAGGGAGACTGGAAGACCTGGCGAAATCCTTGACCTTTACCATGGCTACACAATTATAGAAGCAGTTTAGAAATCGAAACTAGTACTTGTGAATACAGCAGATAGATAAACTACTAGGAGTTAACCAGGAGGGGCAGTTTCCTCTTCTAGCCCTCTAATTCGAGGAGGGGGATCAATTAAAAAGGCATCGGCTGATGCCCCTCCACGATACCCCAGAATGAGACGGTCGAAAGAATACCGACCGAGTGCCTTGATCCTATCTATCACTTCCCATTCCTCCCTAGAAAGGTGTAGATCGGCAATATCATTCCATTGCTCGGCCAGGGGATACCTCCACGGTCGGGATTCAAAGGTGGATCCTGGGGGCCTCACAAAGAAGTACTTCGTCTTCCACGCTTTGATTGATCCTGCTGTTCCAACAAGACGATACCACGCATCCCTATTTTAGAGATGAGGGATCCCAGCCCCGATGCTTGAGCTCTGGTTCATTCTTAAAAAATGACGCAGGACATCGACTGATGGTGGACACCCGAAATAATGGCACAACAAAGCCAGACCGTTGATGAACCTCCAACCATTTGGGAGAATCTGGCTCGGCCCTAATTGGTAGGCTCGCCATACCTCATCGATGATCGGGGCGTATGGAAGCTTCATACCACCGACCGAGAAAAAGCTATCACAAACAGTGAAGTAGCCACCCCTACTGCTATGAATCCTTTCGCTCTTGCCAGCCAGCCTAGGTCCCCATGATGAAGGGATATTATTCTTAATAATTGACCGATTCAACTCCCTTTCGGTCATCGTCGAAGGGTTGTTCGATGACTTTTCAACAATTTGCCCATCCTTCCGGGCACTCGCTCCGATTTCCTCATTCCCCCTTGACTTTGACGCTTCATTTCCGTCGGCTTCCGGCACCTCCATCGTTTCCACCGCTATCTCCAACGACCCAACAACTTGTAAAGCTCTTTTGGCGGCCAGTTCCTGATGGAGCTCCCTTAGAACCATACTTACTTCCCCGCTAAGACTCGGGGATGCCCATGGTGAAGGCTGGTGAGGAGGCGACGGAAAAGGAAAGGGGGAGCTAGATTCATTCCTAAGTCTAAGTTCGTCTCTAGAGCTAGTCGACAACATTATTACTGAAAATCAAACTTACAGGACGAGGAAAGGAAGAAGGACGTACCTAGTTTAGAGACTGGAGTTAGGGATTTGGATGATTGTGAAAACGGAAATTCCGATGGCTGCGAATAGGGAGATGAAGAAGAGAGGAAGCAAAGATTGAAGAATCGAACACGATGAAAGTGAAGAAGTGTGTCAATTCTGAGCATTTATAACAAGACATTGAGCAGGCGTACTGATGGAACTTGGACACGCGGCAAATTTGAGCCTTGTAAATTAGGGCTATCAGTTACCCATAGCGGCGCAGCAGTTGAAAGGACGTATGTGACAGCTGCACAACGGTTACAAAGACGTTTCGTTTTAAATTTTGAAAACCTATCAGAGGACACGTGCCGTTAGTAACGATTAAATCAAATGCCTTCATGCGCTAGGCGTCGATGTTCAATCGACCGATCGGGCCTGGCATGAGCTGTCATGCACTAAGCATTGATGTCCGACCGATCGGGCCTATCACGAGCTGCACGATTCTTATGTACTCCTTCGACCCTTCTCCTTGGTCAGACTCGAGGAGTAGGGGGATTTATAGTAGGGTAGGTTGTGCTAGGCCCAAGTCCAGACTCAGAACGGCGCATAGGCTGATCAGCCCATCCCTTGAGGATTGACCTAATTCCTATAGGTATTAGCCATATAAATTCATTACCTCATCATGAAAAAGGTACGACTTTCAAGAACCCTATTTTTCTTTATTTACCAGCCACCAAAACTCTCCCAAGAGACTGACTTGAGCGTCGGAGGGGCCTACCGGAAATCAACCTCCGACGTGTCTTTATTGTTTTGCAGGTATCTTTAAACTAGAATCAATCAATCTCATGGATCCAAGCAGCAGCGCCCAACCCCACCAAAATCAGACAGAACCAATATTGATCTTGAGGATGACCTTTCTGAAGACTTTGCTGTTAATCCAAAAATTGAAAATATTCATAATGAGATTAGTTCATCAACTCCAACTCTATGAACCTCTACAAAAGGAAAGGGGAAAAAAGAAAGAAAAATGATACTAGAACAGGGGCAAAATAAAAGTTAAATAAAAATTTGGACCGTATATATGATGTAATAGAGAGTAAAACTTCAATGAGCTCTACTAAAAGAGATGGACCTAGTTATAGCATTACTGAGGTGCTGAACATCTTACGAAGTATAAACGAAATAGAAAAGGGAAGTGAATTGTTTATGTTAGCTACCAGATTATTTTTGAAGAAGAAAAATAGAGAGATGTTTGTTGAGCTTAAGGATGTTGGTCTTCAAATCGAATGGCTTAAGACAATGAAATGATTGTGGTTTTTGTAATAAATTAGACATGTCTTTGGTTACTAATATTGGATTATTTGTAATGTGTTGTTTTGGATTTTGCTACTATTAATGTGTTATATTGGATTTTTGGTTGGTGAATTTTATTGTAATGAATTAAATTGTACTTTATTATTATTGTGTTATGATTATTGCTATGTTATCATGTTATACAATAAGCGTATTATTTATCTTTTTATATATTTTGATCTGATGTCATCTTCTGATAATGATTATGAGAATGATCATGAATATAATGAAGAGATTGAAGAAGAAATTTTGCAATTGGTTCAAATTAGAGTTGCAATGGTCATAGACCATCATATTAAATATTATATGAAAAAACCATGTAGAACATCCCCTCACACTGGATGGATGTTTGTAATGGAGTTACTTAATGGTCATAAAGATAGATGTCATCAACAATTGAGAATGGAGAATGGTGTGTTTATCAAATTATGTAAATTGTTGAATGAGTCATATGGATTAAAGAAAGGTACAGATTTACAATAGAAGAGGCTGTAGCTATGTTTTTTTTATCATTTTAGGTTATGGACCTTGCAATAGAATGGTTCAAAAAAGATTTCAACATTCAGGTAAAACAATTTATCGATGGTTTGGAATAGTATTAGAGGTTGTTTCACGTATGTCGATTGATTTCATCAAACCAAAAGATCCAACTTTTAGAGAAATTCCAAGAAAAATTAAAGATGATAGAAGGTACTAGCCTTATTTTAAAGACTGTATTGGAGCAATTGATGTAACACATATACCAGTTATCGTTCCAAGGTCTAATCAAATAAAATATATTGGGAGAAAAGGCATTCCTACGTAAAATGTAATGGTTGTATGTGATTTTGATATGTGTTTCACTTTTGCTTGGGCTGATTGGGAAGGCACAACACATGATGCTCGAATTTTTATGGAGGCTTTGCGCAATGATAGCTTACACTTCCCTCATCCACCTAGAGGTTTGTGACGGATAACTTAATACTTTTTTATTCATTCTTAATAATTAAATGCTTCTTTATTTATTTATTTTTTAATTTGGAATGTAGGAAAATATTATTTGGTAGATGCAGGATATCCTTACATGCAAGGTTATTTAGGACCATACAAAGGTGAAAGGTATTATCTTCCTGATTTTCAACGTGCTGGTCAACCAAGAGGAAAGAAAGAAATATTCAATCATGCACATTCTTCTTTAAGATACACAATCGAAAGAACATTTGGTGTTTGAAAAAATAAGTGAAAAATTTTACGTCAAATACCAAGTTTTTCTTTTCCATAGTAAGTTAAAATTGTGATTGCTTCAATGGCCATTCACAATTTTATAAGATTAAATGCTCAAAAGGATGAAGAGTTTTCTCCCTATGATGAAGATGATGAATTACTTTCTATAAATGAAGAAAACAATGAAAATGAAGACGTTAAAGAAAATCATTTAGACGAGCCACAAAATAACGATATGAATAATGCGAGGGCATATCGCAAATCTTCAGATATTACGATAAAATCATAGTTTATTATGCATTTAACTATTTCAACTTGAATATTTATTTTGGGATTATAATATTATTTAACTTTTTTACATGTTTTAATATTTATTTTCATATTAATTTTTTTCCTATAAGAAAATGAAACATCTCTTTAAATTATTTCCTACAAGATGATTATCTAAAATTTCCTACAATATGGTACTTTGCATATTGTTTAGTATACTTTAAAATTATTTAGCATAAATAATTTTATTATAAAATAAAATATAGTTAAAATTAATAAAAATCTTTTTATTTTATGTTGTCGAATAATGATTTATGAAACTTTTTAAAAATTATTTTTTTAATTGACAGCCAAATAGTCAACTAACTTTAAAAAAAAGCTCTTCTAAAAAAAAATTTATTGACAAAAATTCTACTGATAAAAGTACAATCAAACAGCCCTAAATGAGAACGAAATAATACTTTTGCTTCTTAAGTTGCTGTGCGCCTGATGAGATGAGCAGTAGGATAGATGCTTTGGAGCAGAGCGTTGATGATCCTAAAGCTGAGATAGGGGTGGAGGGCTCTCCTGCTCTCCGGGTTCCTCCATAGCGGCGGGCAGTGATTATGCCGCGTAGACTCTTGTACTGTTGCAAGATATCTATTGATACGTATGAATGAGCATCTTTCAGTTTGACATATTTGTTTCTTCTGCGATTGGTGCTAATTAGTCCTATATGATTTCTTTCTTTTTAGGGTATGTAACAAATGGCACTGCATTTTTTCTAGAAAAGCAGGGACAAGGTTTATGTATAAAGAAACAATTATTGCCCCTTTTCATTCTTGGACATCGTACTAATTGGTGTTTGTCAGGCCATCTGGACGCCACCATCCAGGTTTGAGGCCATCTTTAAAGAAGGCATCAAAATATTAAATATGGGATTTGGTATAATAAATTCACTCTAAAGAAGTATACTGGAATTTAATACTATCTTCGATTTATAACAAGAGTCGTTTTAAAAAAATGTACGCTTATTAAGAAAGTTAATGAAATTATAGATATACCCTTATTAATACTCCCATAAAATTACCTCGTGATTCTGATAATCAGCATCTTAAATTAATATGAGAGAGAAATTGTCTTGAAATTATTTTAAAATTGTGATCTGTATAATTAAGATGAAAAAAATGAAAGGTTAATTTTAGAAGAAAAATTATAAACACGTATACAAAGTCAAAAATGACACTTATTTTGAATAATTAAAATGTATCTAAAACGACATTTATTATGAATCGGATGGAGTATTAAAATAGTATAATAATAAATCTATTAAAAAAATGGTATAATAAATATTAATATATTAAATTTAGTGTGTTATTATTTATAGACCAAAAATTGTAATGAAAATCGGTGCTAACGGTCGTCCAGTTGTGCAATCGTGGTTACTACTCTGACAAGGATTTAGTGTCAGATCACAATCGCCAAATCTGTCTTTTATTTTGGTGCTGTTGTCATGGAAGGAAAGCATGTGATAACGTTGCTAGTAGTGGCACGTGAACGTAATTAAGGCTTAACAGCATTAGCAATAAAGGTGTTCCGAATGAGCATGAGCATTGAGCAGACCATCTACATCCACCCGTATAACAGCTCACAGCCCAAAGTTCATCGCTCGACTCGTTTTCCTTCCTTTCACATCCGACTACGTCTTTTTGTCCTAGACATAGGCCCTCACCACATGTTGCTAACACACACGAAATCGTCATTAAACTAGTAAACTACCACACATATTATCCTTTTCTGACCAATCTCATTATTTAAATTTTATTCATTTACATTTAATTCTGAAATCTTATTCAATTTTGTAACACTTACAAATTATATCAATTTAATGCTCAGAATTTCAATTTATTACCATTAATATATAAAGTATGACAATATACACATGAATTACAATAAATTAAATATAATTTGAAAAATATATAATTTAAAAATACATGTGATGTTGAAAGTTAGCAAACTTTCTAAAACATACTTTTAAAATCATTTTGTTTATTTATTAGCGAATTTATCATAAGTTAATGTGATTCTCTTTTTTGTGTAAAAATACATGTGATGTTGAAAGTTAGCAAACTTTCTAAAACATACTTTTAAAATCATTTTGTTTATTTATTAGCGAATTTATCATAAGTTAATGTGATTCTCTTTTTGTGTAATAGTAAGGGTAAACTTTTAAATATTTAATAAATATAATTTATCATAAGTTTTAATTTTTCTTTTTAGTTATAATTTCGAGTATTATTTGAACGTTTAATTTAGTATTTAGAAGAACTTCTCCTCCATACTAATTTTATCAAAACATATAAAACATAAAATTTGAAATAAAATTCAATGCAATCGCCCATTTTAGATACCGATAGTAAGTACACATACTAACATACGCAATAACGTATAAACAAACTCAATAAATATCTATATATATAATCGAGAAATTAAATAGAAAAAGAAAATCAGCGGCGGCAGCGAGTAATGCGACTGCAACCGCGAGAGTAAGGGTTGGCCTGAGCTCCGGGGCGGCAGTTATAGTAGGAAGCGCCGCGTCGTGAGCATGGCACGGTGTTCCTCCTCAGCGCACCGTAGCTTATGTACCTCCTCGTCGCTAAAATGCGCCTGCTGCTTTCAGAGTCCACTCCAAACTCCTCCTCCTCGTTCCAACCCGTCAAACACTCCGCGATCGATCCCCTGCAGCCCGATTCCATAGAAAGCATGAAGTCGACGGCTGAGGAAGAGGAGGAAATCGACACTTGAACGGCCATGATTGCGAGGACCAAGATAAGTCCGTTAGACTTCGTAGCTCCTGCCATTTTCGTTCTCTATCTTTTCGCTCTGGTTCACAGAAGGAGCCAGGGCCAGGAGGTGAGGATAAGGGTCCTTGTGGTATTTATATTGTAGTGGGGGCACTTGGCAAAACATGGATGTGCCCTTAATTTGAGGGCATATTACTAAAATGCTAGCCATCTGTTCCTTATTTATTCAAATAGCGAAGCATGTGAAAGCTTAATTAGTGGACACCTGCTCATTGTCATTGATTTCTCTACTTATGAATCTTAAAAGTGGGAGAGCACTTAAGTTTTTTTGTTTTTGGAAAACAATGTATCACACCAACTTCATGCGTTTTACTTTTTATAAACATAAATAGGAAAAAGAAAGAAAGAAAAAAAAAGGTGGAGTTGTGATCTGTAAATGAATCATAATGGTGTTCAATTGATTATAATTATTAAGTTCAAACATATATTAGTGTAAACATAGTCAAGGTCGTACTTGATAGGAAAATTGACATTCTTGGCGTGTTTTGTGGCGTAATTGATGATCGCCACATGTCCAACTCAAACACAAAAGTAAGCAAAAATGAAGAAGAGTTTAACCCTGCAATGCAATGCAATATTTAACTTGATTGAAGCCCTTTTAAAATTACGTAGGTATCTGGCTAATTTTAGAAAGTCATTATTAGTAGATAAGTTTGGGTGTGCATTTGAGGAATTTCTTTTTAAAACATGAACTGCAATGTGTATTTCTTTTTAAAATATGAAGTTGTAAGAGTTGGATTTTTGTCACTTGTTATTGTTTGCGATATTCCATGCAATTTGAAGATTTGAGCAATAAAACTCCTCACAACTGATGGGTGAGTGTAGGGACGATATACTGCTATAAATGAGTGTATTTAATTAGTCTATCCACCACCACCAGAACAATTGATTTGTCGTATAACATAGATAATTATTTAACAAAATTAAGAGTCATATCAATCCAGATGTATTGAAGAACTGATAAAGATTACAACAATTGCCTCAACTGTTTCATAAATGTCATGTGCTTCTACATGTCTACCCATAATAGTATCATGGAAACAATACTTTGTCATTGCCTACCATTAATATAACTTTCCATATATAAGCAAGTAGCTCAAGAATGATCGCTTAAGTTATGCTATTAGTCGAATCACAGTATCTTGAGGCTAATAATGTTACACATCTTAAAATAATGAAGATTGTATTCTAGATATTATGCAGCACAAGCAAGTATTGATATGAGAGAAAGTGCATCTGAAAAAAAATGTTTTCAATTCCTTTTTATGAACAATTCCAAAGTCAAAATCTCACAATTTATGTAACCAAAATTATTGGAAGGGTATCGTAATCTTTTGTTTCATCAAAACTTTCAAATTTTTATGAGGAATATCTACCTATCAAATGGTGACTCCAAGGCATTATTATTGGTTAAGTCGGCTGTGCTAGGCCCAGGTTGTAACACCTCACTCCATGAGGACCGAACAGGCATCGGCGGTGATATCGGTCCGTGCCTTTGATGATGGCGTCTTCATCACTCGATAACAAAACTTCGATATAACACTTTTTTTTAAACAATACACACATATTATCATTAGCGGAAGCAATTTATATAATCAATTGATGGCCTTGGGCCACTTTTTATATTTACAATTTATTTGGTCAAGTGACTTTCTGACTTGTCAAATTAGTAATACAAAGTCGAGAATAGAAACACTAAAACGAGCCTTGGCGATCGACCAACCTGCCTTCTTGACGGCGGATGTCATCATGGGTGCCTAACGGGGTATTCTTAAATCTTGAAAAATAGATGCAAAATTTGGGTGAGTTTTGCGAACTCGGTGAAAACCATCATCGATGGTTCACTCGACTCATCGTTCACCAATCATATTAGCGGTAGCATTAACGATAATATCACGTATTATCACATTTGGTTCAATTTCATATACATACAATTTCATCATTTACATCTTCGGTCATTTCTGATCGTATATATATATACAATCGCATGTGACCTTTATTCCATTTCATTTCGTTGTTGTGGCACGATGCTGAAAGCTGTCGATAGCGGGCACATTCGTTGAGCGGTGGCTCTGAAAACGATGGGCTTGAAGCCACGATACATTGAACTGCGGCTCTGAATCGTTGGACTGAGGTCTGTGCGTTGGTGAAAGCTCTCACATCGTTAGGCGTGATATGCCACGTCTGATGGTACTGCTCGGTCCTGGCGCCTTTATCGATCACACATTTATGTTTATGCATCAATGTACATATTCAATTTCCATTTACATATCATTACTATTTGCCAATTCTTGGACTTTCGGTCCGGTATTTCAATATCTACATTTCCAATTTATTGCATCCTCTTATATCACATTTACAATCCCATCGATGTATCGAAGCAAGCAGACAATTAACACTTCAATATCAATTTCCCATTTCCTCGGACCTCGGTCAAAGATCTCAATATAACATTTACAAGCGATTACTCCTGAAGTAGCGCCGTTATCTCATTTCAAATATTTGAGACACCTTTGGTCGAAATCAATCAAATTCAAATACATAAACTATAAACCCTCCATTATCTCCATATGGCATAATTGCAAAACTTAAACACGTAAAGGTTGAGGAACCAACTAGGTTACTCACTTTATAAAACTAACATCTGGAAGTTTCGATAACGTCGGTGAATCGGCGCTCAAATGTGCCTCTATAACAAGCGAGAGAGAATCCGATCACTAATTATCCAATCGAATTAGTATAATGCACATGTAAGTGTATAATGCATGTTCATGAGATTTCGACCTAAATCCAAATTTTCCCAATAAAATTCCATCAAAATTTAGAAAACTATAGCTTGCGATTGCTTTCGATTGGACCTCGATCGGTCAAAATAAATAAAACGATGACCATAGAACAATTACAGGGCTCGTCAATTTTCCGTCTAAAATTCCCAAATTATCACAAAATGAAATTAAATATTATCTGAATCCGATGCCTCGAGAATCGAGGTCAATCGGACGTCGGACGGAAAAAAAATTGACAAGAGAAGCAATCAGTCATTAAAACCAAAATAATAAAATAAAATACTATATATATATATATACCAGCCTCATGAGGCGAGAAATCTCGCGCCCAGTGAGGCAACTCTTCAGCTCAAATCATTAGGCGTGCGTCATCGTGCCGGCGCCAGGCAGCTGAGGCTCGCCTCACCGAGGCGAGGCGTGCCCTGGTGGTGGTGAGGTGACTCGTTTGGCGGCCGTCGGCTGAGGCAGACAGCCATTGCGAGGCTGGACTGGCTGAAATGAAATTGATGCGCTGTCAGGGTGTGTGAAAGTTGAGTGGCTAATGAACCATGTGGGAGTAACAGCATGTGTCAGTGGGAAATTGATAGTGAGAAACATTGAAAAAATATCGAGCATGGTTTGGCATCTTTGGGAATAGTAACAATATAGGTATGAATCGGATGGGCTATGAAGCGATCGAAATTTTGTTTTGTTTTAGGTCTTGGTTCAGGTGATCGGGTTGAAGCGACCGGTGACCAAGGATCCGTGGGAGCAAGTAGGGAGTCTTCTATGCCTCGTCTTGAGGTTGCCTCCTCGAGTTCCGTGAGGCGGGAAAGGAGGTATGACTTCTGCTTGTGGGGGGTCATGAATTTTATGGCGATCTGAGACCATACGAGGTGAGGATGGTTGGAAGGACGGAGAGAGTCTTGACGGATGAATGCGAACTGATGAGAGGTTCGATTATGCGATATCAACATTGCGAGGCCCGACATATAAGTGGTGGAAGGCTGTGCGGCGGTACCACCGAAGCTGGCATAGACAGATAGCTCCTCGGAATTTGTAGGCGTATCTGATGGATTGGCGAGAAAAGCAATGGCTCAAAGGTCGGTCATTTGGGCTTTCTTTTGGAGGACCGATAGTTAGATCTGGTTATTATACGATCTGATTATGTGAAACATGTGTAACTTAAAAATCTTGTGATTGTGAATTATTAAGTTTTGAATGAATGAAATGGAATCTAGTTTGGTTTTAAAAAGTAGCCAGTTTCTTATTACTGTCTTATGATTGTGATGCCATGAGGAGTGTAGTAGTTGTTGTCGGTAGTGGTCTCTTGTCGTAGGATATGTATCGGAATGACCTACGGGCGTTCTGGTGGATACCCTATGGTAAGGGGCTTCTACAGTCAACCAGTCCTGCGTCAAGAACCACTCGGATCGGTCAGCGGCGTGTGACTTTGATATAGCCACCGTTGTGGCACTTGCGTTACAGCGGATGGGTTTGAAATTACCTGCCACTCTCCCGCCGACACATCATGATTCCTGCATATAATCTTCGCACTCGAATGATCAACCACCACCTCAGAACCCAAATTAAGAAGAACAGAGCGTAGCTCTGGAGGACAATGTTGAGACCAATACGTATCCATTGATTCGTATGATGGCCGATCTATTGATTCGTCAAATTTTACAGTCTCAGCAGGAATAACAGCGGACATCCACACGACAGATTGGTATGATGACCAATCGTCATTCCACTGAAACCCTAGAAAAAATCGTGGACTATCGGATCAATGTGGCCATGAATTCCCGTCCGCATCATCCATCAGCACAATATAGCTCTCCCTTTATCCCTACAATCTTGGATAGCCTCCCAGCGACCGACACCAAAATACCGACGCCTGAAAAATACACTGAAAAGATCGATCCCCTAGACTATCTGCAGCACTTCCAGTCGATGATGAACCTACATTGCGTCCCCGACGCCATTCAATGTAAGGCATTTTTGTAACATCCCATCTCCGATAGGAAGGGTCTTCTCATAAATTGGGACGGGTTAGGAGTATTGAATTATATCTCGGCTTGAACATACAACTTATCGCCTCTATGATTGATGGTTTGTTGCACTTGCACATGGTAAACATGCATTCATGACATTTTAAACTTAGGTTTCAAATTGAGATCTTTGTGAAATTTATGGGATAATTGTATTTGAAAATTATTTAGATGCGCCATTGAGTGTTTTACATTTTAGGGATTTATAGGAATTTTTCGGAATTGTCCGGAGAAAATTCTCGGACCAACAAAATCGTCGGTAAATGGCCTAAATGTGTTTTGTTGTGGAAAATGTGGTTTCGTGTTTGAACAATTATTGGGAGTGGACTGTCATATGTTTTACAATTTTGGGCAATTTAGGTAATTTTCAAAAAATGATTGGGAAAATTCTGGAAATTTCGGATAGGAAAAAATCGCCATATAATGAGCGGTTGATTTTTTTTACTGTTATTTGGTATTAAACCATTGCATATTTTGGTGGGACCCAAATGTGGACCCTTAAAACTTTTAAGCACCAAAATTGGGTTGATAAGTGTTGATAAGTTGGATTTTATTAAAGTAATGTAGTTGCTTCTTTGACTTTTCTTTTAAAACTTGGACTAATCCTAAATTGCCACCTATCCACGCCAATTAAGGCCTTTTATCCTCTCTCTCGGTTGTTACCTACATAAAGAAGGAGAAATCAATTTGTTTGCTTTACTTGCTCTCCATCCACGAAACTCATTCCATTTACTCTACCATCGATTTTCTTCTTCCTCCTCAAACCTCCTCCAAACCTTAAGAGCTCCTTCATGAAGTCAAGTTATTTTCTTGCCATGGAGACTTGCCCTTGCTTGGTACTAGAAGAAGTTGTTAGAGAGGGTAGGAAGCAAAGATTTGAAAGGAAGTGAAGATTGGAAGCTTAAGTTAGGTAAGGTTTTAAGTTAGTTTAATTAAGCTTTAATTATGTAGTATTGAATTTGGATTGAACTTGCATATAACTTAAGAAGTTTAATGCTGCCAAGTTGAGATAGTATTTCCTAGTGAATGTATGCATGACCTAGGGACTGATTTCTTGTCCATTTGGTATGCTTAGTGAAGTAGAATTGGACTTGGCATGATAGGAAGTGAATGGAGAAGTAAAGCTGGAAATTTTGTTTTTGACCTACTGTACTGTTTTGAGCATAACTCATTGTGTGGTTATGAAAATGAGGTGAGGTTTGTGGCCACTTAAACTTTGGGATGTTGGCTACATTTTTGTGTGAAATAGGTGTTGTCTAATTTTAACTTTAAGGGGTTGCAATATGGCTTGGAAAATTACTGTTCTTAACTGGAATAAACAGTATCCGAAATCATACCCTAGAGTTTTGTTATATTTTTCTAAATTAATTGAGATGGAATTAGGGAAAATGGTCTTCATGAGAGTTGAAGCCTACATTATTAGATTTCCATTGCCACTGATCTTTCTAATTTTTGAGTTGTATATTGGGAGATAAGAACTGATTACTATTGACTGGTTTTGAGCATTTTGATGAAACCTAGCCTAAGTGTTGAGTTTGTGAGCTTGCGGATTGGAAGCAATTTTAACAAATTATGTGAACTGAATTGGTGTGATTGATCTTCTGTAAAGTTTTAGAGGAAGAAATTATCTTGAAAATGATTTATGGTGTGTAATTTTTAGAGGTCAGAGTTGGGAGTTACGATTTTACAAAAACTGAACCTAAACTAGATTGTGAATGGCTGATCATGACAGTAGCTTCCATAACAGTTTTGAAATTTTTAGAAATCGAATTGGAGTTTGAGTTCTTCATGAAAATTGAAGTTTGAGATCTTATCTTTTCAGGGATATAAGGTAGTGAATTTTTTGACTTTTGTGCTAAGAGCATCACTGTTTGGAAAATTACTGTCCAGATTGGTTAATTGCAGTAGGCAGATTCTTTGTGGAATTGTTTGACCTTGTTAGCAAGTGAATTTGATTTTGGGTTGTTCATGAAAGTTGTAGATAACATTGTGATCTTACTACCTTAATTATTTTGTAATTGTTGACTGAAGAATCAGAGAGTTATTGAATTTGCAATGTACTGCCCTGTGTTGATAGGTTTTGAGTAGGCAGTAGATTTGATAGGATTTTTGACACCCTTAGGGGTGAAATTGATTTTATGGTCTTCTTGAGAATTGTAGAGGTTTCATGATCTTTCCAATGAGATATAGTTGGTAATTTTCTGAATTGTGTGCAATGAGTTATTGGTGTTGAAAGTTGGCTTGAAATCGAGAAATTAAAGAAGGAATAAGGGTTAGGTATATATATAGATATTATTTGTTTAATTTGAATTTTGGTTTCTTTTGTCAATTCCTTTTCCGTCCGACGTCCGATTGACCTGATTCTTGAGGCATCGGATTGGTAACACATTGAATTTCATTTGTGAGAAATTGGGAATTTTTAGCTGAAAAATTGGCGAGACTCGGTAATTGTTTTATAGTCCTTGTTTTATTTATTTTGGGTGATCGAGGTCCGAATTGAATGCTGTCAGTGGCTATAGCTTTCTAATTTTTAGATGAAATTATTATGACAGGAAAATTTTAGATTAGGGTCGGGAATGCCATAAACATGCATTATACATGTTTTACTTATTCTATGTGCATTGTTTGATATTTCTAATTATACAGTTGGTAATGTGTACTCATTTCCATTGTTATAGAGGCTCAGTTGGAACGTCGTTTCACAGACGTTGCAGAGACTTCCGGCAATAGCTTCGAAGTAATAGGTGAGTAACCTAGTTGGTTCCTCAACCTTTATGTGTTTAAGATTTTGCAATTATGCCATATGGAGATAATGAGGGGTTTATGTGTGTTTGATTTTGATTGATTTGGACCATAGGTATGCGAAATATTTGGAAACTGTTATTGAAGTGCTATTTGTGTGTAATTGTTTGTGAATAAGTACATTGGAGATCTCGGAACAAAGGTCAGGGAATGAAAATTAATATTGAAGTGTTAATTATGCATTTTGATACATTGGATGTGACTTTTAATATGATATGGTTGGATGCGATAAATTGTAAATGTATATGGTGAAACACGGACCGAAGGTCCAAGAAGCAGAAAATTGGTCACCGAACTATAATTGTAAATGGGAATTGGAGCATATGCATCCATGCATGATGGCATGATCGAGATAAAGCGATTGTGGCCGGAGCAAAGACCGTGATCGGGGCATATCACGCCTAACGATATGAGAGCTTTCATTTCAGCGCACGAGACCTCGGGTTCAACGTGTCACGAGCCTCGGGCTCAATGTATCGAGGCTTCAAGCCCAATGTTTTGAAACCATCGGCTCAACGCAATGATATGCCGCCATCAACTGGGGCGATTTGGCGCAGTCACAACAACGTAATGAAAATGAAAAGGGTCTCATGTGCATTGCATATATAGTATGAGTAAATGTGGATGGTATGAAAGGCGTTCGCCTTACATTTGTAATTGTGATTGTATGTGATAATTGGTAAATTGTGTGTTTATGCATGAAGTGAGTGAACCATCGATGATGGTTTCTCATTGAGTTCACAAACTCACCCAAAATTACAAATATTTTTCGAGGATCGAAGAGTACCCGTTGAGCACGGGAGTATGATTACCAATTGCAAGTCGAGTTAAGGTCGGGATCAGTTCACGTGCGCATTTGTGTTTTTGAATTATGTGTAAATTTGTATTTCCATGAGATTAATCTTTATTATTCCGAGTGCCCCAATTGATTAATCTTTGTATTGTAATTTGACCACGAAATAGTGTTTTGTTGAAAATGATTTCGTATTAGAACGGGCCCAAATTATTTCCGATATTTACGCACTCGATGGGTTTTCTAAAAAATGTATTACCGAGTTTTAAAGCGCATTGGCGCTCTAAGCATACCACCCTCATGGTCGTGGGCTCGGATATCACAGTCGATGTCAGGTTCGGGTCTCGTGGGAGTGGGATGCTACAATTTTGCACCGCCTTTAAAAAAGGAGCCCAGTGATGGTTCAATAGTTTACCCCCATGTTGCATTACTTGCTTCGAGGATTTTAAGCTACTCTTCCTCAATCAATTTCCTACAAGCAAACGACCACAGAAAACCGTCTTGGAAGTGATGCAGTTGACCCAGGGAAGGAACGAAAGTTTTGCGGGAGTTCATCACCCGGTTTAATAATGAAGCTGTCGAAGTCCCTGACCTCACTTGCTCGTCCATGTTGGCGGCACTAATGAGCAACACAAGAGATGAAGAGTTTAAGAAGTCACTGGCCCTCGATCAGCCCAAGTCTATCCAAGAGATAAGAAATCGGGCAGACAAGTATATCCAGCTCGAGGAAGTGTTGAAAAACACAAAGCGTAGAAAGCGAGCGACCCATGGGCCGAGCGAGTGGCGAAAGCGGATGATTCCTGGCAAGCGATGAAGGATCAGTCGAGCTAGAGAAGTCGACCGATCGACAGGAACATCGACGAGAGTCCTTCACCCCGCTCAACAGGTGATATGCGGAAGTATTGGCGGCCATGAGAGCAGATGGGGAACCCCTCCGAAAACCCAATAAGTTAAAGACTCCCCTCAAGAAGAGGGACCCTGATTTATATTGTCGTTTTTATAGAAACATCGGTCATGAAACGGAGGATTGCTGGGACTTGAAAAACGAAATCGAACTCCTTATCCAAAGGGGAAGGCTGGGTCGATTCTTGAGGTACGGAAAGAATGCCGATTGAGACAATGAGAATATGCGTGGTCGGTCTGACAACTGGCGACAGCCTTGGAGGCGAAACGATAGGAATAATGGAGGGAGGCAGAATGGGAATACTGACGATCGACGCGAAGCGAGAGAACAGTCCAGGGCAAGAGGCGACAGAAACATCGAACAATAAGATGACCGACCGGTTAGGATCATTAACATGATCTTTGGTGGTAGTGCAGCAGGCGGGTCCACCGTTAAAGAAAGAAAGAGGCATGCCAGGCAGGTCGGTGAAGACTTGTCAGCCAAGAGGAAAAAGCATAACAATGGGATGATACCGTTCGACGAATCTGATCTAGATGGTGTTAGTTGTCCTCATGATGACGTGCTCATAGTAAGTCTGAACATGGATGGTAACGAGATGAAACGGGTAATGATCGATACGGGCAGCTCGGTTGACCTATTGTATTATAATGCATTCAAGCTGATGGAGATACCAGAGGATCGACTACTGCCTATAGAAGGACCTATCAAAGGGGTAACTGGAGCATCAACCTACCCATTTTCCCGAGTCTTTTTGAAAGTAAAGTTCGGACAAAAGTCGTGTCAGATAGAGAAGGGCGTTGAGTTCCTGGTTGTGAAGTTTGCAAGGGCGTACAATGCGATAATCGGACAAGCCACTCAAAACGCCCTCAGAGCAGTTGTCTCCACCTACTACCAAGCAATGAAGTTCCCAACGTCCAATGGAATCGGTGTTGTCAGGGGTCAGCAGAGAATCGCCAGGGAATGCTACTTAGCGGAGACAAGGACACTAGACGAGGCGACAGTCTTGACAAGTTCTCTTGACGTGAGAGCTGATAAAGAAACGGAAAGGATAAACCCCGTAGAAGAAACGCAGCGGGTCATATTGGATGAAGCAGACCGCTCCAAGTTCACAAATCTAGGTTCTGAGCTTCAGAAGGGCCTAGTCAAAGAAATCACGGATTGTTTGGTAGAAAACAGATCGGTCTTCGCCTGGGTACCGAGTGATATGCCTCAAATTTCTCGATCGGTCGCATCGCATTCCCTCGGTATCCAAAAAGATTGCAAGCCAGTTAGACAGAAGAAGCGGTGGCAAAGTAAAGAGAGGCAGGAAGTGAATGAGAAAGAAATAGAAAAGCTTTAGTGATGGGTTCATTCGGGAAGTCAAATACCCTGAATGGTTGGCAAATGTTGTACTTATGAAGAAGAAAAATGGAAAGTGGAGAATGTGTATTGACTTCACCAACTTAAACAAAGCGTGCCCAAAGGACAGCTTCCCTTTGCCCAAAATCGATCAGCTGGTAGACTCCATGTCAGGGCATGAACTTCTCAGCTTCTTGGATGCTTTATCGGGCTACCATCAGATTCAAATGAGTCTCGATGATGAAGAGAAGACAGCTTTTATAACTGACCAGGGCACATATTGCTACCAAGTAATGCCGTTCGGCTTGAAGAATGTAGGGGCCACTTATCAGCGACTCGTCATGGAGGTTTTTAAGAAACAAATTGGTCGATCAGTTGAGGCCTATGTGGATGATATGGTGGTCAAAGTAAGACGAACGCTAAGCATGTGGAAGATCTCAAAGAAGTCTTTCGGACCCTTAATAAATTTTAGATGAAACTGAACCCGAAAAAATGCGTCTTTGGTGTGGCATCTGAAAAATTCCTAGGGTTTATGATTACTCAGCGGGGGATTGAAGCTAATCCAGAAAAGATTGAAGCTATCGTCCAAATGCCCTCGCCGCGGTGCTTGAAAGATGTTCAGATATTGAACGGGCGGATAATTTCTTTGAGTAGATTCGTCTCCAGGATGGGGGACAAGTGCCTCCCGTTTTTTAAAATTTTGAGGAAAGCGGACGTGACCCAGTTCCAATGGCCGAATGAATGCGAAAGAACATTTCAACACTTGAAGCAGTATCTGACTAATCCACCCATCTTGTAGAGCTCAGTTGAGGGGGAGAATCTGATTCTGTATTTGGCAGTCACAGAGGGGGCGATTAGCACAGTCCTTATTCGATCGGAGGAAAATGAGCAATTCCCAATCTACTATGTCAATAAGGTGTTGAACGGACCAAAAACACGGTATGTGCCCATAAAAAAGCTGGCTTTCTCCTTGATAATTGCGGCATGGAAACTAAGGCCCTACTTTCAGAATCATACCACCGAGGTATAGACCGACCAACCCTCGTTTGCCTGCCAAAAGCCCGAGACCTCAGGCGATTAATAAAATGGGCGATGAGTCGAGGAGTTCGATATACAATATAAGCCTCGAGCGGCGATCAAGGCCCAAGTGTTGGTGGACTTCGTTGCGTAAATGAGTCAACCTAACTCGCAGGGGTGAAACAGCATACGCTTGGAGCCTATTGTTGATGGGTCGTCTAACGCCGAGGATCGCGGGCAGAATGGTATGATCAGCCCATGACCGGAAGAAAAGGTGGAATATGCTCTTCGGTTATAATTTAGAGCCTCTAATAACGAAGCAGAATACAAGGCTCTGATAGCCAGCCTCCAATTGGCAAAGGAGATGGGAGTAAAGCATCTGAAGGTGTACAACGATAGCCAAATAGTGGTTGGTCAAGTCACTGGGCAGTATGAGGCCAAGGGGAGCAGCATGATCAAGTACCTGGAGTTGGTAAAGCAGAAGTTGAGTAATTTCAAGCCATATTGGGTCAGCAGGATAGAACGGGCTCAAAATGCTAAGACAGATGCACTTTCCAAAATGGCCTCCGATCGAGATGCAAAAAATAACGTTTTAGTCGAGCGACTAGACTGGCTTAGCATTCAGAAAACCAATGAAGTCCTTGACGCAAATACCGAGCGATCAAGTTGGATGGAATCGATCAGACAATACCTCCTCGAGGGAACACAGTGGAAGAAACCTTGGAGGCCAAGAAACTAAGTGTAAAGGCGGCCGAATATGTGATCGTTAATGGCACCTTGTACAAGCGATCTTATGATTGGCTACTACTACGATGCATGAGTGAAGAAGAGGCAGAGCAGGCAATGGCTGAAGTCCACGAAGGAATGTGCGGAAATCATGTAGAAGACAGAATGTTGGCTCATAGATTGATTAGACAGGGTTATTACTGGCCGACAATGAAGAGAGACTGTCAGGAGAAAGTCAATCGGTGTGAGGCTTGCGTAAAAAACGATAACATGTCTCACCGATAGCCGGGTCATCTTTGGTATTGCTCGGGTGCTGTTGCCGAAGGCCGCAGACGGCTCGGGAATAATAGGCTGAGCGACATCCGCGCTGGCCTCTCCTTTCTTTTCTTGCCCCTTTGTCCTCGAAGAGGGCCTGACATCTTTACGCTGGCCTCTGGTAGGGTTGGAGGATCCGGCGAAGTCGCTGAGCCTTACAATGGCTGCACAGCAATAAAAATAGGTTAGAAATCGAAACCAATACTCACAAATACAGTAAATAGTTCAACCATGAGGAGTCAACTAGAGGGGGCAATTTCTTCTCCCAGCTTGCTAATTCGGAGTGGGGGTCGATTAGGAATGAATCGGCCGAGGCCCCCCCGCGATATCCTAGAATGAGATGACCGAAGTCATACCGACCGAGCCTCTTAATGCGATCGACTACCTCCCACTCCTCTCTAGTAAGAGACAAGCTCGACGCGTCGTTCCATCGCTCGACTAGAGGATATCTCCACAACTGGGACTCAAAGGAAGATCCCGGAGGCCTCACGAAAAAGTACTTTGTCCGGCAACCGGTGATTTTTGAAGCCATTCCGGTCGGGTGATATCGGGCATCTCTATACTGCAGATGAGGGACCCCGGCCCCAGAGCTTGAACTCTAGTTCATTCTTAAAAAATGACGTAGGATGCCAACCGAAGGCGGACAACCGAACTGATGGCACAACAAGGCCAAACCGTTAATGAATCTCCATACATTGGGAGGAATTTGGCTCGACCTCAATCGGTAGGCGATGCACACCTCGTCAATGATTGGGGCATACGGAAGCTTCATGCCACCGACCGAAAAGAAGCTGTCATAAACAGCAAAATACCCTCCCAAGTTACTGTGGATCCGTTTGCCCTCGGAGGCCAGCCTAGGACCCTAGGACAAAGGGATATTGTTCCTAATAATTGACCGATTCAACTCCCCCACGGTCATCGTTGATTCGTCTTTCAGTGGCTCCTCCACGACCAACCCATCCTTCCCGTCACTCGCCATGACTCCCTCAATACCTCTCACCCCTAGCATCGCCACTAATTCCACCACAACTTCAGGCGGCCCGACTAGTTGGGAGGCCCTCTCGGCGGTTTCATCCCTAGGGCTAACCCCACTTCTAGAACTGGTTGACATGTTTACAAAGAGGAAACTTTAGGAAGAAGCTAGAAAAAAGGACGTACCTAGTTGGTAATTGAAATTGGGAATTTGAACGACAGTTGAAAGAAAACTCCGGAGACTTTAGGCAAGAAGGTGCAAATGAAAGCAGAATGAAAGCTGGAGAACAAAACAAGCGTGAAGAAAATCTGTAGTCTGTCGATCCTGAGTATTTATAGAAGAACGGTCGAATGGAGGTACCAACCAACGCTTGACGCGTAGAGAAAATCCGAGTCGAACTCAAACACATGGCAGAATCTGAGCATAGGTGAATTAGGGTTATTAGAAATCCGGAATGGTGCAGCAGTCAAAAGGACGCACTTGACAGCTACACAGCAGTCAAAAGGACGTGCGTGATAGTCTGTCAGAGGGTGCGAACCGTCAGCAATGATTACACCTAGTTTTTCATTTAAGCCTTGACGTCCAATCGATCGACCTTACCGCTACACTCGCCCGATTGACCTCATCGTTGCACCCGATCGACCTGCCATATCGCTATAGCCGATCGATCGGTTCTGTCATTACCCTCGATTGGTCCGCCGTGTCATTACATCTGATCGGTTGATCACATCACAAAAATCGATCGATCGGGCCTAGCACGAGCTGCCTTGGAGACACACTATATGATCCTTATGTACTCCTTCAACCCTTCTCTCAAGTCAGACTCGAGGAGTAGGGGGCTTATGGTTAGGTCGACTGTGCTAGGCCCAGGCCCAGGCCCAGGTCCACACGTTCATGGCCCATTCGTAGGTGGAAATCTCCCATGCATACGTAAAGACCTACGTAAAGACCTAAACCTAGCATCTATTCCATTTATAAGGTACTACTTTGCCATGATACAGGTACGAGATTAGAACCCTACTTTTCACTATTCATTAGCTACCAAAAGCTCTCACAAAAACTGACTTGAGCGTCAGAGGGGTCTGTCAGAAATCAACCCCCGGTGTGCCTTTTGCTATTTTGCAGGTATTCTCTTGCTAAAGACAACCAGTTTCATAGATCCAAACGGCAGTACTCAGCCTCACCAGAATTAGGCAGAACCAATTATCATAATCAAAGCCAAAAAATCCTTTTAGTATAGAGATAAATCAACATATTAGGTGATAAAAACTTACTAATATATATTATTGGGTGTTTATCATGCATAAGTGCATCTCTCAAACCTTCTATACTCATATCAACATTTGTTATCGCAAATATCTTTAAAACAAATCAGATAGTGACAATACTAAAAATGACAATGTCAATACTAAAATGAAGTTAGAGCTTGTTTTAGTTTAGGAATGATTATTATACTTTATTGCCCTATTTAAAACCATCATTCTTTAGTAAATTAGTCAACAATTTACTCATTCTCTCAAACTCTTTGTAAACCTTCTAACAATATTTTTCTAAAACCAAAATCCTCTCAAATGTTCCAAAGAAATAAGTACAGGACACTTAAACACTCAACTAATCTTTGTTGGATTAATGACTACTCCTATTGACGTGATAATGTGGCCTAAATTAATGTGAACATGATTAGCTAAAATAAGAGATCCATTATATGTGAACTTGGGTTGATTACAAGAGTTAGAAAAAATTTAGAGGGGAAACACTCATTTTTAATTAGACACAACCTTGTATACAAGCATTTCTCGTTCCATGCCTCTCCTTAGATGTAGGAGTTGAAGTTTTAACACAAGAGTAATTTTTAATTAGACACAGCCTTCTATACGAGCATTTCTCATACCATGTCTCCCCCTAGATGTAGGTGTTGAAGTTTTAAGGAAGGACATGACTTAATACACAGTTATATATTAGCTCATGTAACTCTCAGAAAAATAAGTTACGAAAATTTGGTTGTGTTTAAGACTGTATACATCTTCACAAAAATTACAGAAGAATTCACAATTTTAGAAATAGATGTCTCTTAAAATTATGTTTATTAATGTTACTTTTTTAATAAAAAACACAGTCTAAAACATGTTCATATCTTAAGCTGTGTTTATTTGAGTCTTACTTGTTTCTTAATACTTACTCGATAATTCTTTTCAGATTTAAAGAGTTTTTTGTGTGCCAGCTTTTTTACTTATTTATTTATTTATGTTAACCTACATTATTATTTTCCTGTCGTATCTGCATATGAGTTTATCGGAAACAGTCTCTCTACTATGTAGGGATAAAGCTGCGTACTATCAAATCTCCTCAGACCCTGCTTCACTACGGGACTTCGGATTGGGTGTGATGATGATGATGATAATGATCACAATCACTTCTTTTCTTTTTTGAATCGAATTGCAAAATTATAAAAGAGATATTTTTGTGGGCATTCATTTGTTTAAAAAATTTGGTTCTTGATTCCTCATAATTAACAGGTCAATTCTCTTCGTAAATATGGTTTTAGTTTTCTTAAATTTGGTTTAAACTTATTCACAGGTTTTCTAGGATTTTAATCCTAGGTGGATTCGTATTAGTTGGTACTAGAGCTTGGCTCTAAAGTAGGTTTGATTGTCCTTTCATCTTTGTCTTTGTATTTTTTAAATTCCAATATATATCTTTGTTGACAAAAAAAGGAAATATTCCTTTGTGATCTTATTTAGGGTTGATCTGATCTACTTATTGTGTTAGGGATTTTCTGATCCAATTCTTTATTATATTACATTTCATATCAGATTGTTTCTAACCCTATTATTTATATCAAAAAGAAAAAGAAAAGAAAATATTTGTAGGTACAGTAGCATTAGAAAATTTTCAAATACAACTTTACATTCTTTCAATTATTTCCTTGTTTTATTTGAATTTCTTTTTAACCCATGTTTCATTATTTTTCGTCAATAATAGGTCATTAGGTTTATTAGGTTAAAGTATTTGCTTTAGTTTGTTTAGTTCTTTAAAGAAGAACTTGTTTAGGAAGCTAAGAGAGAAAAAGGACATGAGAGTGTGATATTAAAGCTAGGTAAAGAGGATACGCGAGTTATTTTTTTCTTCAATAATTAATATGTGACAAAGTATATGAGAAATTCTTTTAACTAAATTTTCTTGCAACTTTAAAATATGTCTAGTAAAGGTGTTTTAACAACAAAGGAGGATAGAGACAACTCATAATTTATGTAGGCCATTAAATAACAGTTTGGGAGGATGAATACAATGTACTAAGGTTAAGGATGTAAAAGAGAAGACAAAGTTCCTAATAAAGGGGGGAATAGATGTAATCCAATACCTTCAATGGAGGTTAATAATGAGAATGATGAACTTAGTATTGATGACATCAATCTAGTATTTGAGGCTAAAGGGGAGATGTTTAAGACTAAAAGAGGAGCTAGGCATGATTGGAAGAAAAAGAGGGAGTTCAGAGTTCAAGAAAGAGTGGATAGAAATCTTGATAGCATCAAGATGACTATAAATTCTTTTAAGTGTAGTAATAACACTAAATCTTATTTGGAGTAAAAAATAAATGTAGAATTGATCTTTGACTACCATCATCGTTATGAGTAAAAGAAAGTAAAATTAATAGTAGTAAATTTTACTTATCATTCCATTATTTGGTAGGTAAAATGGCTAATAATAAGAGAAGAAATTGTGCGACTCATAACTACTTAGATGAATTGATAACTCTTGTAAGAAAGAGATTTATGTCAAACTAGTCTTATAGAGATTTTGTATTATAGGATGTAAATTCTTACTTAAGAAGCAAAGAGTATGGAAGACTATCATAAAAATATGGAAATCTTTATTGTTTGAGCCAATGAAGAGGAGAAAGAAAATTGATGATGGAAAGGCTCTTGAATAGGATGAATATAAATATAGTCAATATAGTATAGTTATAACAATATGTGGGGTTGAAAGAGATGGAGTGTATGACTACAGAGGTGGAAGGATAGCTAAAGTGAGTATCATAGTATCAAATAGATCTTAGTGATTCTTAGAGGTTTGATTAGGAAAAGGATGATAGGAGTTTTATGAAGCAAAGGGCTGAGCCATCCAAAATTAAAAAGGATGTCTATAGTAAAAAAAGATAAATTTGAATCTCGACTCTCTCGAAATAGAGATATTAAATATTTTCAATGTTTAGGATTATAATATAATGCATCTAGATATAAAAAAAAGAGGGTTATTATTATAAAGGATGATGGAGATAGAGAGGGCGAGTGATTCATATGAAAATGAAGTCATACCACCACTTGAAGGTTCTAGTAATGACATTGTTGACTATATTATTGAAGGTGAGAAGTTTATTATTATAAAGACAATAAGTCTCTGAATTAAAGAGGATGAGTTAAAGCAGTAGAGGGAGAACATCTTTCACACTAAATGCCACGTTCATAACAAGGATGTAGTATGATTATTAATAGAGGAAGTTCTATGAACGTTTCTAACACTACCCTTCTAAAAAAGTTGAGTTTGCCCACTATTAATCATATAAACTCATACAAATTTTAATGATTTATTAGATGTGGGGAGATTAAGGTGAACCAATATCCAATTTCCTTTTGTATTAGAATATATTAAGATGAGGTACTATATGATGTCATACTTATGCAAGCCAGTTTGTGTAAAACCCTTAACCTTTCCTTTCATTGAATATAAATTTTATTTTTGATGAATAGTAGGTAAATAGTGATTTTTGGGGACTCAACACCAAAATATTGAAAAAAATCCAGAATAAGTATTAGAGTCTAATAATATTGAAATGAATCAAAAATAAGTCCGATTGGATGGATTTCAGGAGTTTCGAAAGTCCTAAAATGGCCTTTTGGAAAATAATGGGTATTAATGATTTTAAACCCATTTGAATATTTTTAAAAGCATCCAATCAATAAGTATTGACTCTAATTAGAGTATTTCATGGTCAATTTAATAATACTATAGTTACGGAATATTTTCAAAACTTAATTTGGTTAGTTGGTGAATTAAATTCGTTAAAGGGCAATTTAGTCTTTATATAAGAAGTTAGTGGATTGATGAGTCATTAGAGAGTGACATGTATAGCATTAATGGGGAGTATAAAAAGCAAAAAGTATGAAAAATTAGCCTCATTTGTTGATAAACGTGAGAGACCAAAAAGGAAAAAAAATAAGAGAAAAAGCAAAGTGGCTTTCGGACAAGAAGAAAGAAGAAGAAGAGTGCAGCCATTTTTTATGGAATTGGAGCATGATTTGGAGAGATCTTGATCAAGACTCAATGCTTACCAATTACCCAAAAGATTGGAAGAAAAAGTTGTAAGTTGTCCTAGCTTAAATTTCTAATTTTTGTGGGTTTTTGTGTAAGATGGATAAGTTTAAGATTAATGGTGATTTTTGACTTGCCATGGAGTAGATAATAAGCTTTGAAGCATTTAAGGGTTGAAAACAAGAAAATAAACTAAGAAATCAAGAATGAGAGGATCTGCCATGGCTAGGGATTCTAACGTGATTTGATCCAAAAATTTTATTTTAGTGTTTCGTGATGTTTATAATAGGAAAATTTTTATTTAGGTGTTTAGTGCTGCTGACCTTGATGATTATTTTTCCTCTATTGCTAAATCTCTTTTGCAAGAACATAATGATATTTTTCCAGAGGAACTTCTAAAAGATTTGCCGCCCATAAGAGGGATTGAGCATCAGATTGACTTAGTGCATGGAGTGTCATTTCCTAATAGGCCATCATATCGTAGTAACCCTAAAGAGACTAAGGAATTACAAAGACAAGTGGACAAGCTTATAGCTAAAGGCCAAGTCAAGGAGAGTATGTGTAGCGCCCCTTTCCTAGGAATACACATCGGGGCACCCGGAGGTTATTCCGGCACATATCCTAGGATAAGGGCACGCTACGTTCGATCACTACACTCACTCCACATGGCATGGTCTATAATCACTTGTAAAGCATCATAAGAAATCCACAGTATTTAAAAACCAACCTTTTTCCTCATTTCATTTCATAAACACCGAATGTCCACATTGTGTCTTTCAATAAGTTCTATATGTACATTCACAAAATCCAATACAGGAGTACTATATGAAAGAGGAAAATACATCAAATCTATCTAAGCCACCCATAAATTTGAGCTGACCGACCTTTGAGCCATGACTTCTCTTGCCAAAACACAAAACTACACGGTAGTAGAGCCCCTCAGTAGCTAGAGTCTACCATCATTGATGAATTCACCGGATCTTATACACATTTCACATATTGCATAATTACTCATTTTAAGCATACATTTATTGTTCAGATACTAACATAATATGTCATGTCACATAGTCATTCAATATCTTCAGTCTTATAATGTTATATGCATAAGACTCGTGTTCATTCTTATTATTATGACAGAGTGCCAATCACTTACATAAATACTGGCCCATAGGGCTCAGTCAGAACAGAGTTCATGGAGCATAGCTCTACGTGCAGAATCAGAGTTCACTGAGCAAAGCTCTACGTGGAAGCGCTTCAAACTGGCCACTCAAATCATAACACCTTTATCTGAGCATGAATTTTTATGAAATGCATCACATACTGATTATTTCATATCACATATGATGATAAATCGGAAACTTACATTCATCGAACCTAAATCCGGCATTTAATTTTCATTAAGTAATCATATATCATATAGAATTTCACAATAGATCAAAGCACTTCTAATACATGCCCAACTATTTTACTCCTCAGACTTCAAGTCCAGAACTCAGAATCAAATCACAAACATTTCAATAATATGGAAGTTTAAATAAATCAAATCCATTCAGAACAAATCAATCCTAGGAAAACATCTAGGTTGACTCACAAGTTGCTCCCGAAGCTAATGCCTGGAAGTTCTGGCAACGCCTGTGGGTTGACGTTCCATTTGCTCCTCTATAACAAATAACATACACATATATCACAATTTGCACAATCATAGGTATTTAATAATGCACATGAATGCAATGAAATATATACAATGCATGTTCATGACAACCCCGGGTAATAATCTATCAATGTTATCACAAGATCATTCTCATATCAAAACCCATCTTTGTTTTTCCCGCTCACCCCTTTCGGGTCTACTACATTAAATCAGAAAATGAAGCTAAAGTAGTTGGGTCATACTCGCTTCTAGAAAAGTATTCCTTTATGTATTATGAATCCATTTACACAAAAATCACTCAACTTGGTTCACTAAACAAGAAGATATACCTCAAGCAGTTTTGGACTGCTCTTATCCAAAATGATGTAGTATGCATAATTTCCATCTAAAATTTAAACATTTTAGAGACTAAATTAGATTCTAAGTTCTTCATACCATTTGTAGCTCCATGTCTCTAGTTTACCAAAAATTAGAAATAATCTCATTTGGGGCTCTACAAATCAAGATATCATCAAAATACTAAAGTATGTTCAGTAGAATAACAACAGTTCATACTATTTAAAAATACACTCATTGTACCCGTTCAACCTTTTTCACTGAATCTTTCTCAGTTTGATATAGAGGGCTATGATTTTTGTTAGAGATGTATAGAAAGGTCTTAAGAGTCCAATGGTTTAAGAATCAAGTCATTTGGGTGTCTAGAGAAGGAGTTATAGCCAAAAGAATCTAACATGTTCATGTCTTTACTCAAATTGTACATATCTTGGCGCAATTGTCATAACGTTTGATACAGATGTCGACTTGACTTCATTTTTAGTCGATTAGAAAAATGACTTCTAGATCTGCAACTTTCATGAAGACCATAAAGTGAGATTTTGCTTCTAAAAGGATCCTAAATAGGACAAACGATGACAATACAAACTAAGACGATGCAGAAAAGGGCAAACTTAGATGGTCAAACTAAGACAATGCTGACGTCATACTAAGATGAAGCAAACTAAGACGATGCTGATGTCATAGTAAGATGATGCTGACATCATACTAAGACGATACTGACGTCATACTAAGATGATGCTGACGTCATACTAATACGAAGCAAACTATGACGATGCGACGTCATACTAAGAGAAAGCAAACTAAGATGATGCTGATGTCATACTAAGACGGAGCAAACTAAGACAAAGCAGAAGTCAAACTAAGAAGAAACAAAAGTCAAACTAAGACAAAGCAACATTACAACTTGTAATGCTCATATCTCTCAAATCTGATATCCAAAATTTACAAACTTTATATCGTTAAAAAGATGAAAAGATTATCTACAACTTTGTCAAAATCTAACTAAATTAATCCAGATTTTCTCCCGAAGTAAGAACATGAATTTTACATTCAACTCCAATGTACTACACCCAAATCTCAACTTCATGACAAAATTTGAGATTCTTAGAGACATAATTTAAATTTGATGTCTTCAAAAGAAATGTAGCCATACATCTCTAGTTTAATCCAAATTAAGAATCATCTTGTTTAGACAACTAGAGAAAACGTAAACGACTGAAGCATATTTAGTAAACATTTTCCAAATTTTCAAACTTTCAGTATTTTACATCACCAAAACACCAAAAAAATTTCAAAAGCTAATTTAACACTATAACTGAATTTATTTCCTCCCAACCACTCAGTATTTATGATTATACTGTTAAATGTCACTTTCCATGAAGATGAAAGTAACTCCCCAACTTTCTTTAATAAATCACCAGCCCTAAAGTATTTAATCACTACTTACCTGTCTAAAACTCCAAAATCTTCAAGCCCTAAACTCCCTGCAATTTACGTATTTCACTGGGTACAATGACCAGCTTCTGGTTTTTTTTTCTTTTTTTTCATAGGGAAGAAGATACAAATAGCAAAGTGGCTTGGTGTAAGAAGGATAACGGAGAAATCTCTTAGAAGGGGTTAGAAGGAAAATTCTATATGTGGGAAGGAAACGTAAAGAAAATGACTATCAAGAATGAATCTAGACATATAACTTAACTTTTCAACTGTCAAAAACAGTACCTAGATCTTAGCAAAGTACCCAGCCTAAGTGACACTTGTCACTTTCCTCATATCTACGCTCTGACCTAGTTTCTTTTTAAACTAATTTCCTTAACTCTCATCTTTACAATTCAACTATCTCCAAAACTCAATTTGATGTCTTTTTCCTATTCTCCAAAATTTTCTAAAAATTTATGCCTAAATTCACCAAAATTTACAATTACGATATTCTTACTAACCAATAAACTTTTCCATATAAATAAAATTCAAAATTTCAAAACACCCAAAAATCATAACTCAATCAATCATACCCAGAATTATTCATGAATGCATATACAATTATTTTCATGTACTGTGACTTCACTATTCATATGTAGGTGTGTGACATACTATGCATAAACATGGGGATGCATTTCTAATTCTCATAATCACTCACATTTACCATTCTAACATTCCCACAGGTAATGGAATATTACAACTCTCCCCTCCTTAAAGAAATTTCATCCTCGAAATTCTTATCTATTTGCTCGAACAGGTGGGGATATTGTCCCCTCATGTGCTCCTCTATCTCCCATGTTGCTTCTTCAGTTGAGTGGTTTCTCCATAGGACTTTCACCATTGGAATAACTCTGTCTCCCACACTATACTTCATCTCACGTCGGTGTTGATCCATATAACTCTTCTGTCTATCCTGTGCCTCTCTAATCCGGCTTCGGATCAACGTCACCTTGTCCACTGTATCTTGTATTAACTCTGGGCCTTCAACCATTCTGAAGCCCTCTTCATCCCAATATAATGGCGTCCGACACTTTCTTCCATGCAATGCCTCATAAGGTGCCATTCCGATACTACTGTGGTAATGATTATTGTAGGCAAACTCAATTAATGCCATATATTGATCCCAAGCTCCTCTAAACTCCAATACACAAGCCCTGAACATATCCTTAACAATCTTGATTGTCCTCTCACTCTGTCCATATGTTTGAGGATGAAATGCTGTACTGAAGTTCAACTTAGTACCCATAGCCGACTGTAAACTTCTCCAAAACTTTGACGTAAATCTAGGATTCCAGTCTGATACTATAGACACTGGAACTCCATGCAGTCTCACCACCTCATTCACATACTTCTGCGCCAAGTGATCAAATGAGTTATTCTCTCTCACTGGTAAGAAGTGGGCTAATTTAGTCAACTGGTCCACTATGACCCATATAGCATCACTCTGCCTGGGAGTCTTGGGTAGTCTCATAATGAAGTCCGTAGTAATTCGTTTTCATTTCCACTCCGGAATAGGCAACGAATGGAACTTCCCTACCGAAGCCTGATGCTCAGCTTTCACCTGTTGGCATGTTAGACATCTAGATACATACTCTGCCACTTGCTTCTTCATTCCTGGCCACCAAAAATGTTGCTTCAGTGTGTTATACATCTTGGTAATACCAGGATGCATATAATAGGCGGCCATATGAGCTTTCTCAAGAATCTCCTTCCTTAAATCATCTACATTAGGCACACATGGCCTATGTCTCAACCATAAAGTCTCATCCCTCAACTCAAACTCAAAATCTGGATTTGCCTTCACTTTCTCTATAAGCTTTACCATATCAGAATCTTTGTTCTGTACTCTTCTGATTCTATCATGTAGCATCAGCCTCAACTTCAAAGTAGCAATTAGTGTCTCATCTTGCTCCAGATTCAGCTCTACATTCATTGCTCTCAAATGAATCAGATTAGGTAGCCTCGATAACTGAATCTAAGCTGCACTAATATTAAACTTCCTGTTCAAAGCATCAGCTACCATATCAGCTCTCCCCGGGTGGTACTCGATAGTGCAATCATAATCCTTTAGTAATTCAATCCATCTCCTCTACCTTAAGTTCAACTCTCTCTGACTCAGCAAATATCTCAAACTCTTATGATCTGTGTATATCTGAAAAGTCTCCCCATATAAATAATGTCTCCAAATCTTTATAGCAAATACAACTGCAGCTAGCTCTAAGTCATGTACCGAATAATTGATCTCGTGAGACCTTAATTGTCTCGATGTATAGAAGATCACCTTGCCATGCTACATCAATACACATCCCAATCCTTGATGCGAACCATCACTATACACCACATGTCCTCCAGTCTCTGATGGAATAATCAACACCGGTGCAGTAGTCAACCGATATTTTAGTTCCTCAAAGCTCTTCCGACACTCCTCATTATATGGAAATACTAAATTCTTCCTCAAAATTTTTGTCAGAGGGGCCGAGATCAAAGAAAACCCCTCAACAAATCTCTGGTAATATCCGGCTAATCCTAGGAAGCTTCGAATCTTCGACACATTTCTCGGAGCTTCGCAATTCATCACTGCCTCTATTTTCTTCGAATCTACTTGTATGCCATCCCCAGTCACTATATGCCCCAGAAATACAACTTGATCCAGCCAAAATTCACACATACTGAATTTGACATTGATCGCGGCTCTGTCGATGCGATCTTGCGATCGATCCTTGGAAATCAGTCAAATAAAATAAATTCCAAGATTGCGGTATAGGTTGCAACCTCAGGTCGTCTTACTTAATTGGAACCAAGTGAAAAAGGTCTAAACTAACCTAAATGTCAAAAATTGCAATTGAATATTGATAAAACGGGGGTTTGGTATTTTGGTCAAAACTAATAAAGTAAAGTAATCAAAATTGGACAAAAAGTATAAGAGAATATTTTTGGAATTTTTGGAAATAATGCAATTAACAAAAATCGGATAGAAATTAAATTGATAAAATCCTCTTGAAAATGGGCGCAGGCTATCACAGTTCAAAAATGTTTTTTAGGGACACAATCCACTAAGTTTCGAAAGATCAACCCTAAAGGACTCTTTAGGCCCAAAGATTTAATTAATGAACTCCATTATTTAAATCTTTGTTAAAAACCTTAGTGTGTGGAATGGACAAATTAATGCAATCGGTAATGGATCAAGTATAATCTCAATATCAAACAAAACTAGGCAGATAAAGAAGGTTAACACAATCACCATCGACATATATGAGTCTTCATATATTAAGCACCAAAGTTCTCCATTAATAAATCTATAACACAAAACATCGTTCAACTCTTGATTAAACTATAACCAAGCTAATTTAAATACAGGCAGTAAACCCTAACTCAGGCATTTACAACATGTAAATAAACATAGACGATGTAAGATCAACTCCCTTTTAGAACCGGCGAACTCAAGCCCTTTGCTTCATTTCCAAGAAGAAGTGTGGTTTAGCCGCTCATGACTTCGGGCTGTCTCTCGACTGGTAAAGACCGGACATCACCCATGGTAGCTGGCAAGACTGGCGGTGGCGATGAAACGATGCTGTCGAATGGCGATGATGGAAATGGCTGATGATGGTGGAAGATTAATCGTCTATCGCGTGTCGCGCCTCTACGATGTCTTCGAAGTCATCTACCTTGACCTAAAAATAGCATCCCTTATAAATGATGGGCCGCGGTCGGGTTAAAAGCAGTGAGAGGATTACGATAATTAATTAATTTCATTGCGGTAGTGACATTAGAGCGCCATGGCGCATCGTCTTGTATCCTCGCCATGGCGAGTGAGTTTCAAACGCAGCGTGCTTCCTTGATTTGCACATGTCGCGGCGTGCACTTATGATATGTTGCGGCGTGATACTTCCTTATGCTTTTGACTCTCATCCCCTACAATATCAAATGACAATTTGCAGTATCAATGTTACTCGGAAAAATTCAATGTCAATTTGTGACAAATCTACTGTCAAATTGTATAAAGTGTGAACTCATATAAGGGACTAACTAAAGCACCAAAATTATAATTTAAGAGTCAAAAAGCATATTAAGGATAGCAGAAGTGTAGCCAATTTATGTAATAAACTTGGGTTCAATCAAATTCCCCCACACTTAGACCTTTGTACTCCTGGAAAAAGTTTATAAGAGTCAAAAAGATACAAGTGAAGAGAAAAATTCATCCATGCTCAATCGATAAAAGAACTTGGCGCAAATCACTTAATCAAAAATCAATCTACGCAAATTTAAAGAATGCTAATAAAACAAACACTAAAAGAATTCAATCCAAAAGATTGGACAAAAGAGATGCCACTCAAGATTAAGTGTTTGCTCTCTGCTCACATGTCAGGGATATTTTACTCTCAATCTACTTAAGTCATTCTCTTCCATAAGCTTGTAACAATTCTATTTCTTCACCACAAGAACTATAATTTAAAGATCAAGAGGACTTTGTAGGGTTGTAATGTATGGAAGGCTAGATGAAGGGATGGAATGAAAGAAAGAAGAAGATATGAACACATGCATTACAATGATAAATTGGATGTCAAAAGAATAATGAATATTGATTTGAATTTTTTTGATTGATTTTTATTATTATTTTTTTTATTATTTTTTTGATTTTTTTTTGTTTTTTTGAAAGGGCATATACATATACTGCTTGAATTGATATTGCTCTTTTTCTCTTTTTTTTTATTCTTTTGATGGAAAATGTGTCTCTGTTTCCATTTTGGAACTTCCTTCTTTTTTTATTTTTTTCTTTTTTTTATTCAAATTAAACTATTGACATCATAAAAGGATGCATGCAAGTGCTCATAAATTAAGTGGCTCGAGGGTTAACAAGTGATGAATGTTAATGGATTGTGTTTGGGAACAAGTTAAAGAAAGAATGCCTCTATCACATCAACAAATTCTAGTCCATAAAGCTTTGATTAAGAATTGAAACAAGTTCTAGAGAGGTATGAAATAAGTAGATGCACACAATATTAAAGAAAGAATTTGGCTCAAATATCCTTCCAACAAGGGTAATATCTCAATGTACAATCTCAAGTCTCAAAAACTTAAAGTACTATTTTGTTAACATGCCTTAATTCACTTGAATTGAAAATATCAAAAGTAAAATTAGCCAAGACCAACTATCATAAAAAGAATGGAAGGAGATTTCATAAACTCAAGTACCAATTTGAATTTATAAAGTCTTTGAAACACAAAAGTTACAAAAGTTTCATATGGAAGAAGTTGAATTGAGAAAAATGCACCAAGTTTAAAATTTGTAATATTACGCACGATCGGCTAACACATATATCAAAAAGTGTCAATAAGGAGCATAACAAATAGTAACAATATGGGACAAGCTCCCCCACACTTAATTAACACATTGTCCTCAATGAAAATGAAAACAGAAACCTGATGTTAATCATCGTGGCAAAGAGTGGTCAGGACAAGGTGTGCTAAGAACAGAAAAACAAAAGAAAACAGAAAACGAAAGAAAACAACAGAAAAATAAAAGAAAAACAACATAGAACAAAATGCCAGAACTAAGCTACAGGGTCATCAGGGGCAAGATCAGGAGGAGCAGCTACAGAGGAGCTAGGATCGACCGAAGAATCACCGTCGGTAGGAGGAAGAGGAATGTGGAGGTGCTCCGCAAGCAAGGCATACATCCGCTGGTGGTATCGACGATCAGCGGCTCGCTGGGCTTCGGAACGAAGAAAAGCAGCATGAAGGGTGGCCACCTGATGAGTGAGGGTGGAAACCTGATGAGTGAGGGTGGTGAAGTGAGAAGAGGAAGAGGGGGGTAAGATGGGTTGGGTGTCCGGAGGAGGCACATCAACATGTGTAGCAGCAACAACAGGAGGGGAAGGAGGAGGTGGTGGTGGTGAAGGAGAATATGGTGGCGGAGGAGGAGGTGAGGGGGAGTGAGGAGGAGGTGGTGGGGCTAGAAAACGGGGTTGTTTGAGATGGATGTAACGAAAAAGGGAGGCGGGAGCAAAAATCTTGTCAGTAGGAAGTTAGGGACTGGTGGGCCTGAGCAGATCACTAACAAGGTGGGGGAATAAGATGGAGTGGGTGAGGGTGGAAGTGAGGATGGATTGGCGAAGGCGGAAGAGATTGCATGAGCAAGATCAACCGCCGCCAGCCATCGAGGTAAATATATAATGCACATTCTTTGGGAACAAAGGCAAGGTGGGAGGTAGGGTGGATGTTGTTGCAGATCAAATGTAGCGAGGGCGAGCCTCGGGGCGGAGATCGCACGTCGGATGTATCTTTGAGATACCGAGGTTGATACCATTCGGCACCCTCGGGACAAAGGGTGCGAAGGACATCATCCCGAGGATAGTCCGAATAAGATCGGCGTAGTGGCGGTAGGGATGGAAGGAAGGTGGTAGTGATCACGGATGCTTAGGGTGAAGGGTTGAGAAATGGTAACACCTTGAAAACAAATATCAAAGGTGTGATGGTAGCGAGCATAGGTGTAGAAATGACGAACGAATGTGTCATTTCCAGGAGCTCTAGGTGTAACTAAGCCAGAAAGGTCAGAAAAAACGAGCCGTTGGACGAAAGGGTGATTGGGGGGTGTAAGGGAGAAAGGTCGTTCCTTGATTAGCGGCTCACTGCGATCTTAGAAGCGAGGTCGCGTACTCGGATCGATCGGAGGAGAGGAGGTGGAAGGGTGAGGTGGAGATAAATCGGAGGGTGTAGAGTAACGGATGGAGGCGTTCTTAGTGCGAGGCATTGACCTGAAAAGAAAATAAAACAAAACACACAGAAAATAGTCAAGTAAAACAAAAAGAAATAGTGTCGCGCCGAGGCGTCTGAACGTGAGCCGCGACGAAACATATTGCTCACGCCGCGGTGAGATGAAGAAGCCCATACGCCGCGGTGAGATGACATTAGGGGCCGCGGCGTAGAGCGAAAACTTCACACCCCGCGATGCGGCGTAGTGTCGTCTCCACAGTTTTAAACCCTAATCTACAAAACGAAAATGAAACTAGAGAGGGAAGAGGGAACTTACGAGGAGAAGAAGGAACGAAGACGGACGAAGAAGAATCGCGAGCAACAGACGAAAAAGGATGTCGCAAGAAGGAGGAAGGCGCACCAAGAAGGAGGAAGGCGCAAGGATTAAGAGGGACGTCGTGGCGTGAGGATGGAACGAAAATGAAGGTGCGGCGGCTAAAATGAATTTCACCGTAGGGATGTAAATGGAGGGAGAATAAAAAGACGAAAAGGGCACTGGACAAAAGAGGGATCCGCTGTGTAATGAGGAGAATGAAGGAATTTCAAAGTTTAGGGTTACCGCGGTGAGTTAACTAGTCACGCCGCGGCGAACTCAACTGCGGAAGCACTCGCCACGGCGTGTACTGCCAGCATGTAGCGATGAGATTCTGACGTCGCGGCGCCTAAGTCCTATTTCACGGCGAGAATTCAAGAAAACACTAATTCCTGACCACTATGCACAAAATTTTCGTTCATTCAGCAACAAGTACTAAGATCAAAGGCTCCAAATTAGAATGACATTATTTAAAAACAGCCAAACTGAAATCCTACCTACAGCTAACTCTACTGAGGAAGTTTCTTCCCCCACACTTAATCAACATATTCATGCAAACAGTATCAGTGGCATTCCAATTGTCAATAAATTGCACAAATATATGATAAGTACAAGGAAAGAAACTACCTGGGGTTTAAGGTGGGTCTTGGTTCTCATGATAGAGCTTCAACAGATGGCCATTCACCTTGAGGCTTGTTCCAGTTTCTTCATGCAAAAGCTCTACCATACCAAATTTGTACACCTTCGTGACTAAATATGGTCCATCCCAACGAGTATTGAAAATTCCATGTTTGAAAGCAAACCGAGCCTTGAATAAAAGGACTTTGTCTCCTTCCTTGAAGCTTTTCCTTCTAATGATCTTATCATGCATCAATTTTGCCTTTTCTTTGTAGATTCGTGCATGCTCATATGCCTCTAACCTTAATTCCTCGAGCTCTTGGAGTTGCAACTTCCTCTCCATTCCAGAAGATTCCAAGTCCATATTGCATTGTTTGATTGCCCAATATGCTTTATGCTCCAATTCTACAGGTAAATGGCAAGCCTTTCCATAGATCAAACGGTAAGGGGACATACCTATGGGGCATTTATAAGCAGTCCGATATGCCCATAGTGCTTCCTCGAGGCGAAGGCTCCAATCCTTTTTTGATGGCTTTACAATTTTCTCCAAAATGTGCTTCACCTCTCTGTTTGAAACTTCAGCTTGTCCATTGGTTTGTGGGTGATATGCAGTGGAGACTTTGTGAGTGACCCCAAATTTCAAAAATAAGTTATCAATGATTCTATTACAAAAATGGGTTCCCCTATCACTCACCACAACTCTTGGTATACCAAAACGACAAAAGATGTTGGACTTAAGAAATTTAGACACGGCTTGGGCATCATCTTTTCTAGTGGGGATGATGTTGGACCCCACCCCCCACACCTGGGCTAATATTTCCCACCCAGCGTGTGTTTGCGGGTTATACCACGGCGGGTGTTTGCAGGTTATACCGCGGCATCCAACTTAATCGATCTTGTCCTCTTTGGTCGAGGTGAGGCCACGACTCGAACCCTTGACCTCAAGGTTTTATAGCTTCCACATGCGCCTCTTACCATTTGGCTAAGTTAGCCGAATGGTAAGAAGCAAACATCAAAGTCAAGTTCAGTCGTGAAGAACGTCATGATGATCTGATCTCATCCAATAAAATGTCAGTGAGTGAAAAAGTGGTCCAACATTAAAAGCGCTTTTAATGTTGGACCCCACCCCACACTGGCTAATATTTCCCATGGCGTGTGTTTGGGTTATACCACGGCGGGTGTTTGCGGGTTATACCGCGGCATCCAACTTAATCGATCTTGTCCTCTTTGGTCGAGGTGAGGCCACGACTCGAACCCTTGACCTCAAGGTTTTATAGCTTCCACATGCTCGCCTCTTACCATTTGGCTAAGTTTAAATGTTGGGACCCGATCCGGGAACCGGATCCCAACCGAATAAACTTAACACTTTCACTCTATGCTCTGATACCATAAATGTTGGGACCGATCCGGAACCGGATCCCAACCGAATAAACTTAACACTAAGAGCGAATAGCGGAATCAATGGAGCAAAAGCGAAGCAAACGGAAGCGAAGGAAGCGGAAATTTGGATCGAAAACAAAATGCGAGCGCCTGAAATCCGAAAGTAGCGAAGTTAAAGCAAGAACTAATCGAAACAAATGAGCAGATTCAATCGAATATAGCGAAGCGAAATAATCGAATCGGATCACAAAGCGGAGCGAATAAGCGGCGGGATCAAATCGAATGCAAATCGAATACGGATGAAAACAAAGTAAGCAAACAAATCAATTTAAATGAAACACTTTCAGACATCCGTGAATAAGCAAAGAACAGAAGCAGAATCGCGTTGGGAATCTAAGGCGTTCCAAAATCCGTTATGAATTTTTTTCTTTCTTATTCTCATTTCTTTTCTCGTTACTCAATCATATCCAAATCATCTTCAATCCATACGGTCATACATAATCTTATATAAATCCATACCAATCTCAAATTACATTTTATCCCAGATTTTATCGAAATTTCAAAGATGCTTGGTGCCTTTATCTAACAAACCTGCAAGTGTTCAAAACAACACTTCTAAATGCCAATCAATCACACAAATATCGAGAATCCACGGACCCTCCGTCAGGGATATCGTGAGATGACACAAACCTAATTCTAAAACAATCTCATACTTGTCATTCAATCTACCATTCTCGTAGTTCAATCTCATTCCCAAATCAATCATACATATAGATTCCCAAACTATTCATAATTTCATATACAAATTTCTCATTCATTCACAATACTCAACTTTATACACAAATACATTTTCCCAAACTTATCTAAAGTCATAAACATATTCATACACAAGATCCAAATTTCTCAAAAACCAACGTATTCAAATGTCGGCGGCGTCTTGACATACGTCTTCACATTCTTTCATCCGATCTCCGCTTCGAAACACGGAGATGGGGATGAAAGGGTGAGTATCTCAGCTCGTGGATAACACATTTATAAAGCGATAAATAAGCGAAATCATTTTAATACTCTTTTTGCCAAAAGGGCTTAATTTTTTCAAACTTTATAATTTTTCAAACAATTTCCTCAAACCCATTTTTTTTATATTTTCAATCTTTTCATAATAATCTCACTTTTTTCTCATTTTCAAAACTTCTTGAATTTTCATAAATATGAATGCGAACACATAAACAAATCAAAACATATAACACATCGAATGGTGCAGTTCGGTCCAAAGAGCGTCTTGCACATTCAGCGTAGCGATCATATGCGATCGTGAGCGAAACGCACTACACTTTCGCATAGCGGTCGATTATAGCCGTGAGGGAGTCCGAACAGACTCCGTGCACTAGCGAGGCAGGGGAGAAGGCTTAACAAGTAGAGACAATGACTCACCAAAGGACCTAACCGACCCACATAACACATAATCGAAGCGAGATTTGAGAATGCCGAAGGCACTTTTCAAATTCTTGATTTTCCACGCATTCACATAATGCATACTATTAAATCACTCAATCAATCAATCAATAACTTCAACACTTTACATAATTTAGCAATGCATACATAACAAAATGAACTTTGAAATTTCTATTTTCTTTTCAAACATAATTGACATAATAATTTTTCGAAATCCTTTGGAAATCACAATTTCAAACATTAACCAACCTTTCTTTTCAAACACTTACTAAAACAATAATGTATCAAAATCCAAAATTTTGCTTTCTTCAATTTTTAAAATTGCTTTCTTTAATTTTTCAAAAATTGCATAATGCTCACAAATCAAAATATAAATATGCTACCCACCTCGAATTATTGCCGGAAACTTGATTTCAAGCTCCAATTGATCCTTGCTTTTCTCTCTCTTCCAAAATACCAAAACCTAAACCATAATCATCCTAATTTCACATCAGAAAATACTTAATTTTCACAATCAACTTAGGAATTCACCAATTCCATTTACATTCAAGCTATTTCAATCTCCAATTTTGAAAATCCCCAATTTTCAAAATTGGCCTAAACCAATACACCCAAATTCAATCTCATAAAACATAATTTCTTCAAAATTAATCTCACAATTCCTCAATTCACATTAATTCCAAACTATTTAAATCCTCAATTTCAAAAATCCCCAAATCTTAAAATTGGCCTAAACCAATTTATCCAAACTCAATACCATAAAATACCAATTCTTCAAAATTGATTTCATATATCATCAAGTCATCATATTTCCTATAATTCTACACCAAAATATCTCAAAATTCTCAATCATAAAATTAAGCCTAAACCTTACTCAATTTTTCATCCAAAATTAAACCCAACCTAAAGCATATACATCAAAATTAATTCCACAATCCATAAACCCATCTCATATGTCATAATTCTAAGCGAAAATTAATCAAAATCTCAAAGTAGAAAAATTTCTCTTACCTCTTTCTCTTCCAAATCCGAATTTTCTTGGCTCATGAAGAAGCTCTCTTCATTCTCCACTCTTTTCCTTCTTGGAAAAATCCCAAAAGCTTGAAGAATTAAGTAGAACAAAATCAAACTTACCTTTCTCTCTCTTCTTTTCTCCATAACCGAATCTCCACCCTTCTTTCTTCTTCTTATTTCTTCTTCTTTTCTCTGGAAATTTCCAGCCACTTTCGTGGCTTTTAATAGCCAAAAACGACATCTCTCCATGTGTTTCATTAAATAATGGTCAAATGACCATTTTGCCCTCCATTCAAAACTTAAAATTATACTTACTTGCGGTTTGATTCAAGACTATCGATTTGAAGGAATTTGTTAAAACTTCCTTCTCGAGAAATGTTCCTCTCACTCATACGAATCTAACGCCACTGACCGCGCTCAATTCCGAGCACTACATCAAAAGTTATGTGCGAAACAGTGCGGAAATATCCATATTCTAACACATTTTCTATGTACGATTATTTCCGTCCAAAATTTCACATTCTTAATCCCGGAATTGAAACTCGATGTCTTCATAACAATTGTAGCCTTATGTCTCTAGTTTAATTCAAAACAAGAATCGTCTCATTTCGATTCCCAGATCAAAAGTTATACTCAAATTACTCTCAGGTGTTCCCAATCCAAAAATTTCACCCTAATCCGAACTTAAATTCAAAAATTAAAAGTCCTAAGGGCAAAATTGACATTTCATGTCTTCATATGATTTGTAGCCCCTTGTCTTATCTTTATTTCCCCTCAAGAATCGGTTCAATCGGATCTCTACAGATCCCGAATTTCACAAAACACTGAATCATGCTCGGAAAATTTCCCGACTCACTTTGATTAAATTAATCACCATTAATTTAATCTCAAAAGTTCTAAATTTCTTATAAAATGAAATTCAATGTCTTAGGAATCCAACGCAAAAGAATCAACTCAATCGGATGTCGGACGGAAAGATATAGGCAAAATAGTGAGCAAAGGTCGGATTAAAACAAAGAAATCAAAATTTAAGAAGAAAAAGCGTCAGATGCGACGGACGCCTTACTTCATGAGGCGAGACGCTCATGAGGCGAGACGCTCGCTCGCTAGCTAGGGAGGCGTCGCCTAGCGAGGGCGCACAGCTCATGAGGCGAAGAAGCGCCCGCCTCGCCAGGCGAGGCGGCGCATCTAGCGAGAGGCGTCTGACGGGCGCCCGCCTTCTAGGCGCCGTCGCCCAATGAGGCGCTAAAACTTTTTTTTTTTTTTTTTCACTCTAAACTCCCAAACTTCATAACTTTTAATCCCGAACTCCGATTTTGACAAACTTAGTCTCTATAGAAAGCTTGAGAGAAGCTCTAAATCTTCCGAGAAGAACATAAAACTCGATTCAACTCCTACGGGAGTCCATTTTCCGGTCAAAGATACTATCCTCTATCCAAACTTGTCAAAAATCATAACTTAATTTTCCGAGATCGAAAAATTGCATACTTTATATCGAAATAAAGATCAAAACAAATCCTTCAATTTTCATGAAGAACATCAAAGCTCAATTTGTCTCTAACTAGGTAAATTTCTCAGTCAAAGTTTCAACCATACTTAAAGTCAACCGCGATCAAACATAAACTTTGACTGATCATAACTTTCACTCCCGATATCGAAAAATTCCAAACTTTATGTCCACAAAAAGCTCTCAACATAATCTACAAGTTTCATATGGATCATTTTATCAAATTTTGCCTCAAACAAAAGTCAACCCTCAAAGGCCAGAAAGTCAACTATTACACAATTTTTCATATTTTCATACTTTCTCTCTTTATTTCATGATCTTCAACTTAATTTCAATCAACTCATCCACTTGATCATAGTCAAATTGTCACTCAAGGTTCGGGGTCCAACATTTCTCCCCCTCTTAAAAGAATTTAGTCCTCGAAATTCATATTTACTTAACTCCACGTAACTCGTTCTTGCATAAATTTCTTTTTAATCAAAGATCATCAAGGATTTTCTCACTAATTTCTTTCCAAAACTCATAATCAATCACTCTTTTATTTAATTTACTCATCACGCATATTCTCAATCTCTTGAAATTTTCACTTCCTTAAATCATATATCACTCATATCATATCAAAACACTATATCTATAACTCATTAGTTCTTCATATATGGGCACAAATTAATGGTCCATTTCTTAAGGAACCCTAATATGGTTTAATCATCATTATGTCATCATTCTTTCATCTATATCAATTCATCACAATTTATCAAGAAATTCTAATCTTAAGTTCCTCAACACACTCCGAAAATCGGTCATATTCTTAACACCCAAATCAAACCAATCACTTGAATTCATCAAATAGTCATGCACATCAATTTCACATTCCTAAAGACAATCATATTTCTTTCATCAAAATCAAATGACCACCTAGCACACTCTCATAAATTCACTCTTATCTTTACAAACTCGTATCAATTCCTTATTCATACTCATACGCCCAAGTAAGATCATATTACTGGGCTCTGATACCATAAATGTTGGGACCCGATCCGGGAACCGGATCCCAACCGAATAAACTTAACACTTTCACTCTATGCTCTGATACCATAAATGTTGGGACCCGATCCGGGAACCGGATCCCAACCGAATAAACTTAACACTAAGAACGAATGACGGAATCAATGGAACGGAAAACGAAGCAAACGGAAACGAAGGGAAGCGGAAATTTCGGATCGAAAACAAAATGCGGAAGCGCACAAATCCGAAAGTAGCGAAGCGAAAGCAAGAACTAATCGAAACAAATGAACAGATTCAATCGAATATAGCGAAGCGAAATAATCGAATACGGATCACAAAGCGGAACGAATAAGCGAAAGCGGGATCGAATCGAATGCAAATCGAATACGGATAGAAAACAAAGTAAGCAAACAAATCAATTTAAACTGAAACACTTTCCGACATCCGTGAATAAGCAAAGAACAGGAAACAGAATCGCGTTGGGAATCCTAAGACGTTCCAAAATCCGTTATGAATTTTTTTTTCTTTCTTATTCTCATTTCTTTTCTCGTTACTCAATCATATCCAAATCATCTTCAATCCATACAGTCATACATAATCTTATATAAATCCATACCAATCTCAAATTACATTTTATCCCAGATTTTATCGAAATTTCTGACAAGATAACTACCGCCTTTATCCTAACCAAACTGCAAAGTGTTCAAAACAACACTTCTAAATGCCAATCAATCACACAAATATCGAATCCACCGGACCCTCCGTCAGGGATATCGCAGAATGAACAAACCTAATTCTAAAACAATCTCATACTTGTCATTCAATCTACCATTCTCATAGTTCAATCTCATTCCCAAATCAATCATACATATAGATTCCCAAACTATTCATAATTTCATATACAAATTTCTCATTCATTCACAATACTCAACTTTATACACAAATACATTTTTCCCAAACTTATCTAAAGTCATAAACATATTCATACACAAGATCCAAATTTCTCAAAAACCAACGTATTCAAATGTCGAAACTGACGTCTTGACATACGTCTTCACATTCTTTCATCCGATCTCCCGTCAAACCGGAGATGGGGATGAAAGGGGTGAGCTCAAAGCTCGTGGATAATACATTTATAAACCGATAAATAAGCGAAATCATTTTAATACTCTTTTTGCCAAAAAGGCTAATTTTTTCAAACTTTATAATTTTTCAAACAATTTCCTCAAACCCATTTTTTTTTATATTTTCAAACTTTTCATAATAATCTCACTTTTTCTCATTTTCAAAACTTCTTGAATTTTTCATAAATATGAATGCGAACACATAAACAAATCAAAACATATAACACATCGAATGGTGCAGTTCGGTCCAAGCAGAGCGTCTTGCACATTCTCGAAGCGATCATATGCGATCGTGAGCGAAACGTACTACACTTTTCGCGATAGCGGTCCATTATAGCCGTGAGGGAGTCCGAATCGGACTCCGTGCCCTAGCGGGCAAATGGAGAAGGCTTAACAAGTAGAGACAGCGATGACTCACCAAAGGACCTAACCGACCCACATAACACATAATCGAAACGAGATTTCAGAATGCCCGAAGGCACTTTTCAAATTCTTGATTTTCCACACATTCACATAATGCATACTATTAAATCACTCAATCAATCAATCAATAACTTCAGCACTTTACATAATTTAGCAATGCATACATAACAAAATGAACTTTCGAAATTTCTATTTTCTTTTCAAACATAATTCAAACTTGTAATAATTTTTCCGAAATCCTTTGGAAATCACAATTTCAAACATTAACCAACCTTTCTTTTCAAACACTTACTAAAACAATAATGTATCAAAAATCCAAAATTTTGCTTTCTTCAATTTTTGAAAATTGCTTTCTTTAATTTTTCAAAAATTGCATAATGCTCACAAATCAAAATATAAATATGCTACCCACCTCGAATTATTGCCGGAAACTTGATTTCAAGCTCCAATTGATCCTTGCTTTTCTCTCTTCCAAAATACCAAAACCTAAACCATAATCATCCTAATTTCACATCAGAAAATACTTAATTTTCACAATCAACTTAGGAATTCACCAATTCCATTTACATTCAAGCTATTTCAATCTCCAATTTTGAAAATCCCCAATTTTCAAAATTGGCCTAAACCAATACACCCAAATTCAATCTCATAAAACATAATTTCTTCAAAATTAATCTCACAATTCCTCAATTCACATTAATTCCAAACTATTTAAATCCTCAATTTCAAAAATCCCCAAATCTTAAAATTGGCCTAAACCAATTTATCCAAACTCAATACCATAAAATACCAATTCTTCAAAATTGATTTCATATATCATCAAGTCATCATATTTCTATAATTCTACACCAAAATATCTCAAAATTCTCAATCATAAAATTAAGCCTAAACCTTACTCAATTTTCATCCAAAATTAAACCCAACCTAAAGCATATACATCAAAATTAATTCCACAATCCATAAACCCATCTCATATGTCATAATTCTAAGCGAAAATTAATCAAAATCTCAAAGTAGAAAATTTCTCTTACCTCTTTCTCTTCCAAATCTGAATTTTCTTGGCTCATGAAGAAGCTCTCTTCATTCTCCACTCTTTTCCTTCTTGGAAAAATCCCAAAAGCTTGAAGAATTAAGTAGAACAAAATCAAACTTACCTTTTCTCTCTTCTTTCTCCATGTAGAATCTCCACCCTTCTTTCTTCTTCTTATTTCTTCTTCTTTCTCTGAAATTTCCAGCCACTTTCGTGGCTTTTAATAGCCAAAACGACATCTCTCCATGTGTTTCATTAAATAATGGTCAAATGACCATTTTGCCCTCCATTCAAAACTTAAAATTATACTTACTTGCGGTTTGATTCGCACTATCGATTTGAAGGAATTTGTTAAAACTTCCTTCTCGAGAAATGTTCCTCTCACTCATACGAATCTAACGCCACTGACCGCGCTCAATTCCGAGCACTACATCAAAAGTTATGTGCGAAACAGTGCGGAAATATCCATATTCTAACACATTTTCTATGTACGATTATTTCCGTCCAAAATTTCACATTCTTAATCCCGGAATTGAAACTCGATGTCTTCATAACAATTGTAGCCTTATGTCTCTAGTTTAATTCAAAACAAGAATCGTCTCATTTCGATTCCCAGATCAAAAGTTATACTCAAATTACTCTCAGGTGTTCCCAATCCAAAAATTTCACCCTAATCCGAACTTAAATTCAAAATTAAAAGTCCTAAGGGCAAAATTGACATTTCATGTCTTCATATGATTTGTAGCCCTTGTCTTATCTTTATTTCCCTGAAGAATCGGTTCAATCGGATCTCTACAGATCCCGAATTTCACAAAACACTGAATCATGCTCGGAAAATTTCCCGACTCACTTTGATTAAATTAATCACCATTAATTTAATCTCAAAAGTTCACAAATTTCTTATAAAATGAAATTCAATGTCTTAGGAATCCAACGCAAAAGAATCAACTCAATCGGATGTCGGACGGAAAGATATAGGCAAAATAGTGAGCAAAGGTCGGATTAAAACAAAGAAATCAAAAATTTAAGCAAAAAAGCGTCGTCATCGTCAGACGGACGCCTAACTCATGAGGCGAGGCGCCGTCATGAGGGCGAGACGCCCTTCATGAGGCGCACAGCTCATGAGGGCGAAGAACGCCCGCCTCGCCAGGCGAGGCGTCGCCTAGCAGCGAGCGTCTGGCGCCTTGGCCGCTTAGGCGGCCGTCGCCAGCGAGGGTATTAAAACTTTTTTTTTTTTTTTTTTTTCACTCTAAACTCCCAAACTTCATAACTTTTAATCCCGAACTCCGATTTTGACAAACTTAGTCTCTATAGAAAGCTTGAGAGAAGCTCTAAATCTTCCGAGAAGAACATAAAACTCAATTCAACTCCTACGGAGTCCATTTTCGGTCAAAGATACTATCCTCTATCAAACTTGTCAAAATCATAACTTAATTTTCCGAGATCGAAAAATTGCATACTTTATATCGAAATAAAGATCAAAACAAATCCTTCAATTTTCATGAAGAACATCAAAGCTCAATTTGTCTCTAACTAGGTAAATTTCTCAGTCAAAGTTTCAACCATACTTAAAGTCAACCCCGATCAAACATAAACTTTGACTGATCATAACTTTCACTCCCGATATCGAAAAATTACAAACTTTATGTCCACAAAAAGCTCTCAACATAATCTACAAGTTTCATGTGGATCATTTTATCAAATTTTGCCTCAAACAAAAGTCAACCCTCAAAGGCCAGAAAGTCAACTATTACACAATTTTTCATATTTTCATACTTTCTCTCTTTATTTCATGATCTTCAACTTAATTTCAATCAACTCATCCACTTGATCATAGTCAAATTGTCACTCAAGGTTCGGGGTCCAACATTTCTCCCCCTCTTAAAAGAATTTCGTCCTCGAAATTCATATTTACTTAACTCCACGTAACTCATTCTTGCATAAATTTCTTTTTAATCAAAGATCATCAAGGATTTTCTCACTAATTTCTTTCCAAAACTCATAATCAATCACTCTTTTATTTAATTTACTCATCACGCATATTCTCAATCTCTTCAAAATTTTCACTTCCTTAAATCATATATCACTCATATCATATCAAAACACTATATCTATAACTCATTAGTTCTTCATATATGGGCACAAATTAATGGTCCATTTCTTAAGGAACCCTAATATGGTTTAATCATCATTATGTCATCATTCTTTCATCTATATCAATTCATCACAATTTATCAAGAAATTCTAATCTTAAGTTCCTCAACACACTCCGAAAATCGGTCATATTCTTAACACCCAAATCAAACCAATCACTTGAATTCATCAAATAGTCATGCACATCAATTTCACATTCCTAAAGACAATCATATTTCTTTCATCAAAATCAAATGACCACCTAGCACACTCTCATAAATTCACTCTTATCTTTACAAACTCAGTATCAATTCCTTATTCATACTCATACGCCCAAGTAAGATCATATTACTGGGCTCTGATACCATAAATGTTGGGACCCGATCCGGGAACCGGATCCCAACCGAATAAACTTAACACTTTCACTCTATGCTCTGATACCATAAATGTTGGGACCCGATCCGGGAACCGGATCCCAACCGAATAAACTTAACACTAAGAACGAATGACGGAATCAATGGAACGGAAAACGAAGCAAACGGAAACGAAGGGAAGCGGAAATTTCGGATCGAAAACAAAATGCGGAAGCGCACAAATCCGAAAGTAGCGAAGCGAAAGCAAGAACTAATCGAAACAAATGAACAGATTCAATCGAATATAGCGAAGCGAAATAATCGAATACGGATCACAAAGCGGAACGAATAAGCGAAAGCGGGATCGAATCGAATGCAAATCGAATACGGATAGAAAACAAAGTAAGCAAACAAATCAATTTAAATCAAACACTTTCCGACATCCGTGAATAAGCAAAGAACAGGAAACAGAATCGCGTTGGGAATCCTAAGACGTTCCAAAATCCGTTATGAATTTTTTTTTCTTTCTTATTCTCATTTCTTTTCTCGTTACTCAATCATATCCAAATCATCTTCAATCCATACAGTCATACATAATCTTATATAAATCCATACCAATCTCAAATTACATTTTATCCCAGATTTTATCGAAATTTGGCAAAGATAACTACGCCTTTATCCTAACAAACTCGCAAAGTGTTCAAAACAACACTCTAAATGCCAATCAATCACACAAATATCAGAATCCACCGGACCCTCCGTCAGGGATATCGACAGATAGACACAAACCTAATTCTAAAACAATCTCATACTTGTCATTCAATCTACCATTCTCATAGTTCAATCTCATTCCCAAATCAATCATACATATAGATTCCCAAACTATTCATAATTTCATATACAAATTTCTCATTCATTCACAATACTCAACTTTATACACAAATACATTTTCCCAAACTTATCTAAAGTCATAAACATATTCATACACAAGATCCAAATTTCTCAAAACCAACGTATTCAAATGTCGGCGACGTCTTGACATACGTCTTCACATTCTTTCATCCGATCTCCGTCGAAACACGGAGATGGGGATGAAAGGGGAGCTCTTCAGCTCGTGGATAACACATTTATAAACCGATAAATAAGCGAAATCATTTTAATACTCTTTTTGCCAAAAGGGCGAATTTTTCAAACTTTATAATTTTTCAAACAATTTCCTCAAACCCATTTTTTTTTATATTTTCAATCTTTTCATAATAATCTCACTTTTTCTCATTTTCAAAACTTCTTGAATTTTTCATAAATATGAATGCAGAACACATAAACAAATCAAAACATATAACACATCGAATGGTGCGGTTCGGTCCAATAGAGCGTCTTGCACATTCAGCGTAGCGATCATATGCGATCGTGAGCGAAACGTACTACACTTTCATAGCGGTCCAAAGTGTAGCCGTGAGGGAGTCCGAATCGGACTCCGTGCCCTAGCGGGCAGCCGGAGAAGGCTTAACAAGTAGAGGCAATACGACTCACCAAAGGACCTAACCGACCCACATAACACATAATCGAAGCGAGATTTGAGAATGCCCAAGGCACTTTTCAAATTCTTGATTTTCCACACATTCACATAATGCATACTATTAAATCACTCAATCAATCAATCAATAACTTGACACTTTACATAATTTAGCAATGCATACATAACAAAATGAACTTTCGAAATTTCTATTTTCTTTTCAAACATAATTGACTTGTAATAATTTTTCCGAAATCCTTTGGAAATCACAATTTCAAACATTAACCAACCTTTCTTTTCAAACACTTACTAAAACAATAATGTATCAAAATCCAAAATTTTGCTTTCTTCAATTTTTAAAATTGCTTTCTTTAATTTTTCAAAATTGCATAATGCTCACAAATCAAAATATAAATATGCTACCCACCTCGAATTATTAGGAAACTTGATTTCAAGCTCCAATTGATCCTTGCTTTTCTCTCTCTCCAAAATACCAAAACCTAAACCATAATCATCCAAATTTCACATCGAAAATACTTAATTTTCACAATCAACTTAGAATTCACCAATTCCATTTACATTCAAGCTATTTCAATCTTCAATTTTGAAAATCCCAATTTTCAAAATTGGCCTAAACCAATACACCCAAATTCAATCTCATAAAACATAATTTCTTCAAAATTAATCTCACAATTCCTCAATTCACATTAATTCCAAACTATTTAAATCCTCAATTTCAAAAATCCCCAAATCTTAAAATTGGCCTAAACCAATTTATCCAAACTCAATACCATAAAATACCAATTCTTCAAAATTGATTTCATATATCATCAAGTCATCATATTTCCTATAATTCTACACCAAAATATCTCAAAATTCTCAATCATAAAATTAAGCCTAAACCTTACTCAATTTTTCATCCAAAATTAAACCCAACCTAAAGCATATACATCAAAATTAATTCCACAATCCATAAACCCATCTCATATGTCATAATTCTAAACCGAAAATTAATCAAAATCTCAAAGTAGAAAAATTTCTCTTACCTCTTTCTCTTCCAAATCCGAATTTTCTTGGCTCATGAAGAAGCTCTCTTCATTCTCCACTCTTTTCCTTCTTGGAAAAATCCCAAAAGCTTGAAGAATTAAGTAGAACAAAATCAAACTTACCTTTCTCTCTCTTCTTTTCTCCATAACCGAATCTCCACCCTTCTTTCTTCTTCTTATTTCTTCTTCTTTTCTCTGGAAATTTCCAGCCACTTTCGTGGCTTTTAATAGCCAAAAACGACATCTCTCCATGTGTTTCATTAAATAATGGTCAAATGACCATTTTGCCCTCCATTCAAAACTTAAAATTATACTTACTTGCGGTTTGATTCGCACTATCGATTTGAAGGAATTTGTCAAAACTTCCTTCTCGAGAAATGTTCCTCTCACTCATACGAATCTAACGCCACTGACCGCGCTCAATTCCGAGCACTACATCAAAAGTTATGTGCGAAACAGTGCGGAAATATCCATATTCTAACACATTTTCTATGTACGATTATTTCCGTCCAAAATTTCACATTCTTAATCCCGGAATTGAAACTCGATGTCTTCATAAAAATTGTAGCCTTATGTCTCTAGTTTAATTCAAAACAAGAATCGTCTCATTTCGATTCCCAGATCAAAAGTTATACTCAAATTACTCTCAGGTGTTCCTAATCCAAAATTTCACCCTAATCCGAACTTAAATTCAAAATTAAAAGTCCTAAGGGCAAAATTGACATTTCATGTCTTCATATGATTTGTAGCCCTTGTCTTATCTTTATTTCCCCTCAAGAATCGGTTCAATCGGATCTCTACAGATCCCGAATTTCACAAAACACTGAATCATGCTCGGAAAATTTCCGACTCACTTTGATTAAATTAATCACCATTAATTTAATCTCAAAAGTTCTAAATTTCTTATAAAATGAAATTCAATGTCTTAGGAATCCAACGCAAAAAGAATCAACTCAATCGGATGTCGGACGGAAAAGATATAGGCAAAATAGTGAGCAAAGGTCGGATTAAAACAAAGAAATCAAAATTTAAGAAGAAAGCAGGCGTCAGATGCGTGACGGACGCCCTAACTCACGAGGCGAGACGCCGCTCGCGAGGGCGAGACGCCCGCTCGCTAGGGAGGCGTCGCCTAGCGAGGCAAGACAGCTCATGAGAGTGAGCCTTGCCTCGCGAGGCGTGACTCCCGCCTCGCCGAGGCGTCGCCTAGCGAGGGCGTCTGGCGCCCGCTCGCTAGGGCGAGCCGTCGCCCTAGCGAGGGCGCTAAAACTTTTCTTTTTTTTTTTTTTTTCACTCTAAACTCCCAAACTTCATAACTTTTAATCCCGAACTCCGATTTTGACAAACTTAGTCTCTATAGAAAGCTTGAGAGAAGCTCTAAATCTTCCGAGAAGAACATAAAACTCAATTCAACTCCTACGGGAGTCCATTTTCCGGTCAAAGATACTATCCTCTATCCAAACTTGTCAAAAATCATAACTTAATTTTCCGAGATCGAAAAATTGCATACTTTATATCGAAATAAAGATCAAAACAAATCCTTCAATTTTCATGAAGAACATCAAAGCTCAATTTGTCTCTAACTAGGTAAATTTCTCAGTCAAAGTTTCAACCATACTTAAAGTCAACCCCGATCAAACATAAACTTTGACTGATCATAACTTTCACTCCCGATATCGAAAAATTACAAACTTTATGTCCACAAAAAGCTCTCAACATAATCTACAAGTTTCATGTGGATCATTTTATCAAATTTTGCCTCAAACAAAAGTCAACCCTCAAAGGCCAGAAAGTCAACTATTACACAATTTTTCATATTTTCATACTTTCTCTCTTTATTTCATGATCTTCAACTTAATTTCAATCAACTCATCCACTTGATCATAGTCAAATTGTCACTCAAGGTTCGGGGTCCAACAGATGGCCTCTATCCACTTGGACACATAATCAACAGCTAAAAGGATATACACAAAGCCAAAAGATGGAGAAAATGGGCCCATGAAATCGATTCCCCAAACATCAAAGATTTCACAAAATAAAAGAGGTTGCTGTGGCATTTCATGTCGTTTACCTAATCCTCCAAATCGTTGACATTTATCACATGACCGATAAAAGTTATATGAATCCTTAAAAGTGTAGCCAATAAAAACCGGACTCGAGGATTTTCCTAGATGTTTTCCTTGCACTAAAATGACCACCACAAACCATGGAATGACAAGCTGAAATTATATCATCATACTCTTCATGAGGCACACATTTCACGATCACTGGTCCTTGCACATTCTCCCGGATGAGGGCATCCCAAATGTAATGTCGAGCTTCACTCTTTAGCTTCCGAGCTTGTGCTTGAGACATAAAAGGAGGAGTGAGTCCAGACATTAGGTAGTTAACAATATGTGCAAACCAAGGTTCTTTAACAATTGAAGCACATAAGACCGAATCAGGAAATGAGTCACAAGTAAGGTTAGAAGAATCCACTCCTCGTGTCGTTGGGTAGCTCGCTTTCGAATGGTCGGCGGCGTGGTTTCTTTGCTCCCGCACGATCTTTTATCTCTATATCAAATTCCTGGAGCAACAATGCCCACCGTATCAACCTAGGCTTAGATTGTGGTTTCTGGAGGAGATACCGTACAGCTGCATGATCAGTAAAAATAGTAACATGTGAGTTCAACAGATATTGCCTAAATTTTTCTAAAGCAAAAACTACTACAAACAGCTCTTTTTCAGTTGTTGTGTAGTTGATCTTAGCTGGATCCAGTGTTTTCGAGGCGTATGCAATAACTCTTGGTAGCTTCTCCTCCCGTTGACCCAGATAGCCCTACAAAGACAATTAGATGCATCACATGAAAGCTCAAAAGGTAAATTCCAATCAGGAGCAACGAGAATAGGTGGAGAAATGAGTTTTGATTTTAGCGTGTTGAAAGCACTCTTGCAAGAATCATCAAACTCAAATTTTTCATCTTTTTGTAAAAGCTTGGAGAGAGGCAGCGTAATTTTGCTGAAATCCTTTATGAAGCGCCTGTAAAATCCTGCATGACCCAAAAATGAACGTATGTCACGAATACAAGTAGGGTAAGGCAAGGAAGATATAACCTCAATCTTAGCTTTATCCACTTCAATCTCCTTGCTAGAAATTAAATGACCAAGCACAATACCTTCACTGACCATGAAATGACATTTCTCAAAGTTCAAAATCAAATTCTTTTCAATGCATCTGTGTAAAACTTTTGCAAGACTAGATAAGCAAGCATCAAAAGAATCACCATAGACAGTGAAATCATCCATAAACACTTCCATACATTCTTCCAAAAATTCACAGAAAACAGCCATCACACAACGTTGGAAAGTTCCTAGAGCATTACACAAACCAAAAGGCATCCTTCGATATGCAAAGGTGCCAAAAGGACATGTAAATGTGGTTTTGTCTTGGTCTTACAGTGCAATGGGTACTTGAAAGTATCGGAGAAACCATCCAAAAACAAGAATGTGACTTACCCGCAAGCCGCTCAAGCATTTGATCAATAAAGGGGAGAGGGAAATGGTCTTTTCTGGTGGCATCATTTAATCGTCTGTAATCTATGCAAACACGCCACGAATTTTGCACCCTGGTAGGAATAAGCTCATCCCTATCATTTTTGACCACTGTTATTCTACTCTTTTTAGGCACTACATGAATTGGACTAACCCACTCGCTATCAGAAATGGGATATATTATCCCTGCACTCAACAACTTCGTAATTTCTTTTTTCACAACATCTAAAATAGGTGGGTTAAGTCTTCTTTGAGGTTGCCTCACCGATTTTGACCCTTCACTCAGTAAGATCCTGTGTGTGCAAATGGTTGGGCTAATGCCAGGTATGTCAGCTAAAGTCCACCCTATAGCTCTCTTGTGTTCCCTCAAAACATTCATGAGTCTCTCTTCTTCAGTGTGGGACAAGGTGCTAGAAATTATTACAGATAATCGCTCATCAGACTCAAGAAAAGCATACTTTAGAGTTGGAGGGAGGGGTTTGAGCTCAAGCTCAGGAGGTTTCACAACAGAAGGAGTTAATTTATGAAGTTCAAGGGAAAAGAGATCACTCCCTCTTTCTTCTGGCGTTAAGTCTGGCTCCCTGTAGGTGGTCGTGGCTAATCCCTCCTGCTTCCCTGAAACATGAACAGAAGACCTTTTTCCGAGATCAAGTGAATGTAATCCAGAATTCAAAGAATCTTCTTGTGACTCATATTTTTGGCAAGCATTTTTCTCAATTAAATCAATCATGTTCACACCCAAAAGGGAATAATCCTCATTTGGGTGCTTCATGGCCTCATACATGTTGAAGCTCACCCTTTGATCGCCAACCTCCATGGTGATCTTGCCTTCTTTCATGCTTATCATTGTGCTCATGATCCGCAAAAAGGTCGCCCAAGAATCAAGGAAGTATCCTGCACAACTTCAGAAGACATATCAAGTACATAAAAATCAGCAGGAAATACTAAACCTTTAACCTGGACCAAGATATCCTCAATGACACCCACTGGATGCCTAAATGATCTGTCAGCCAACTGGAGGACAACAGATGGTGGGCTTAATACTCTTCACTCCCAAGGCCTCATAAACTGACTTAGGCATCACATTTATCGCTGCCCCTAGATCTAGCAAAGCTCTACCTATAGTCACTTTCCCCAAGGTGCAAGGGATGGTAAAAGATCCAGGGTCTTGACATTTAACAGGTATCTGCGGCTTAAACAAGGCTGACACATTTGAGCTCACTTGCACTCTCTCATTCGGCCTAAATTTCCTCTTGTTTGTGCACAAATCTTTCAAATATTTTGCATAGGCCGGAACTCTCTTCACTAAATCTAGCAAAGGAACATTCACTTCCACTCTCCCAAACAAGTCAATGATTTCTTTTTCATGTTGTTTTTCCTTTAAGCGCTTACTCATCAAATAAGAGTTTGGAAAAGGAAGGTCTTGAATACTTACCTCCTTACCTTTGCTGGATTGCGTGCTCGATTCTCCATCTTCATCTTTATCTTCGGAACTCTCTAAAGTAGTTTCCTTGTTCCTTGAAGCTTGCTTTCTCTCTCTCAGAAGTTCTTCTTCCCTCACACTCTCTGATCTCTTAATCTTATCCTGTGGTGGAGGTACTGGCTCTCTATCAATCTCATCCTCACATGGCTCTTCATCATTTTGAGGTTTAAACCTCACTTGCTTCCCACTCCTGAGGGCAATGGCATTCAAACTCTTCGGATTCATCACAGTATTCGAAGGAATAGTCCCACTGCTTTTTTCTTGGTTCTCACTCATGTTGTTGGACAACTGAGTGACATAGGAATTAATGTTCTCTGCCTTGGTCTCCCATTGTTCCATTCTCTTCTCCAAGGCATTGAATCTAGCAGCAGTCTTTGAAGAATCCTGCTGAATAAGAGGAGCAATAGCATTAAACTGGTTAGCAGTAGAATCCTTCTCTTCCTTCATCAATGTCATCATACCGTGAAGGAGTTGATTGGTGTCTTCTTTTGGGGGGACCATTAGAGCTTGTTGTTGATTCGGGAACTGGCTAGTGGAAGTACCAGCTCCTCCCCCTTGTGAGAATCTGTTTGGGGCCCTGTTCTCCTCATTTCTCCAACCAAATCTCGGATTGGACTTCCATCCCTCATTGTATGTATTGGAGTAAGGGTCCTACTTCTGATTAGCTCTGCCTGGATATACAGCTGACACCTCTTCATATCTGCCAGGACAAACACTCGAAATGTGCATCACCGACCCACAATTATCACAACTGGGTGCAGTAATATCTGTAGAAGGTGATGGGCGATGCACATTCAAGTTCTTCAACTCTGCAGTAATACAGGACAACTGTGATGTTATCCTGTTCTCCAGCGAATCTACTTTTGTTTCCAGACTTTCCATTCTCTTTGCTTGAGTTGTCAAAGCTCCCAATTCATTCAAACCTCTGGAATCTCTCACACTATACTGTTGATGGTTGAGGGCCATCTTCTTTATCAAATCCCACGCTTCCAATGCTATAAGGTCAATCAAAGATCCTCCAGATGCAGCATCTAACATCCCTTTCTCTTGACTTTTCAACCCATCATAGAAATACTGCACCAATTGTTCATCAGGAATCTGATGATGGGGGCATTTGGACAAAAGGTCTTGGAAGCGGTTCCAATAGTCATACAGTGACTCATCATAATCCTGGTGGGCTGAGTAAATCTCCTTCCTCATGGAAGATGTCCTGGAGGCTGGAAAATATTTTTCCAAAAATGCTTTCCTTAGGTTGGCCCAGCTATGGTAGGCATTAGCCACATGTCTTGGAAGACTCATGTACCACTCTCTTGCCTTTCCTTCCAATGACAAATGAAATACCTTCCACAGCACTTGATCCAAAGTAGCTCCTACTGGCTTCATACTCTGACAAATCATCGTCAAAGCTTGTAGGTGCATATATGGATCCTCTCCTGTCAAACCATGAAATTTAGGAAGTGAATTAATCAATAATCCCTTAATCTCAAAATTAACATCAAAATTAGGGCAAGCAGCTATAAATGGATCATAATGCACATCAGATGTAGTTGCTTCCCTAATTGTCCTACGTCGCTGATTTTCATTGTTCTCTCCCACTCTCTCATGCTCACCATTTCCTCCATTAGTTCCATTTCTAGGTGGGTGAACAGGAAAATCAGGATTGGGAAAGATATTAGGATTCTCAGCCATGATTTCACTATCTCTCTCAACTACACTCCTTCTCTCTTGTTCTTTCCTCTCTTTCCTAAGTCTCCTCAAATGTCGCTCAACTTCAGGATGGAATTGAACAAGTTTACCTCTCCTGGGCATGCACCAAAAAGCAATCCACAAACAAAAGAATAGTAACAAAAATGCTCACAGTCACACAGAATCAAATAAAAGTGAAATGCGATGAATGTGAGAGTATGGATGTAATGTATGTATGAGTGTGTATGTGTGAGAGATGTGCAAAAAGGGAAACCAAACCTATACTATCAACAAGTGCAAAAATTAAACTATACTAAATGCAATCAAAAACAATGATTCCTATTATCAACGACAATTCAAATGAATGACAATGGCTATCCGATGGTAAACCAATTTCTTGGTTCCCCGGCAACGGCACCAATTTGATCGCGGCTCTGTCGATGCGATCTTACGATCGATCCTTGGAAACCGGTCAAATAAAATAAATTCCAAGATTGCGGTATAGGTTGCAACCTCAGGTCGTCTTACTTAATTGGAACCAAGTGAAAAAGGTCTAAACTAGCCTAAATGTCAAAAATTGCAATTGAATATTGATAAAACGGGGGTTTGGTATTTTGGTCAAAACTAATAAAGTAAAGTAATCAAAATTGGACAAAAAGTATAAGAGAATATTTTTGGAATTTTTGGAAATAATGCAATTAACAAAAATCGGATAGAAATTAAATTGATAAAATCCTCTTGAAAATGGGCGCAGGCTATCACAGTTCAAAAATGATTTTTAGGGACACAATCCACTAAGTTTCGAAAGATCAACCCTAAAGGACTCTTTAGGCCCAAAGATTTAATTAATGAACTCCATTATTTAAATCTTTGTTAAAAACCTTAGTGTGTGGAATGGACAAATTAATGCAATCGGTCAAATGGATCAAGTATAATCTCAATATCAAACACAACTAGGCAGATAAAGAAGGTTAACACAATCACCATCGACATATATGAGTCTTCATATATTAAGCACCAAAGTTCTCCATTAATCAATCCATAACACAAAACATCGTTCAACACTTGATTAAACTATAACCAAGCTAATTTAAATACAGGCAGTAAACCCTAACTCAGGCATTTACAACATGTAAATAAACATAGACGATGTAAAATCAACTCCCTTTTAGAACCGGTGAACTCAAGCCCTTTGCTTCATTTCCAAGAAGAAGTGTGGTTTAGCCGCTCATGACTTCGGGCTGTCTCTCGACTGGTAAAGACCGGACATCACCCATGGTAGCTGGCAAGAGTGGCGGTGGCGATGAAACGATGCTGTCGAACGGCGACGATGGAAATGGCTGATGATGGTGGAAGATTAATCGTCTGTCGCGTGTCGCGCCTCTACAGTGTCTTCCGAAGTCTGTCTACCTTCGACCTAAAAAATAGCATCCCTTATAAATGATGGACGCGGGTCGGGTTAAAACAGTGAGAGGATTCCGATAATTAATTCGCTCGCCGCGGCGAAGTGACATTAGGCGCCGCGGCGAGGTGAGTTTTAGGCCGCGACGTGCTTCCTTGATTTGCACATGTCGCGGCGTGCACTCGTGATATATTGCGGCGTGATACTTCCTTATGCTTTTGAATCTCATCCCCTACAATATCAAATGACAATTTGCAGTATCAATGTTACTCGAAAAAATTCAATATCAATTTGTGACAAATCTACTGTCAAATTGTATACAGTGTGAACTCATATAAGGGACTAACTAAAGCACCAAAATTATTATTTAAGAGTCAAAAAGCACATTAAGGATAGCAGAAGTGTAGCCAATTTATGTAATAAACTTGGGTTCAATCAGACATACAACTGCTTTTCTCTCATAATCTGTAAAATAACTTTCAAATGCCCAGTATGCTCCTCCCTGCTCCTTGAATACACGAAAATATCATCAATAAACACAATCACAAAACGATCCAGGTAGGGCTAAAACACCCTATTCATCAGGGTCATAAAAGCTGCCAGGGAATTTGGCAATCCAAATGGCATCGCTAAGAACTCAAAGTGCCCATACCTGCTTCTGAATGCACTCTTCCAAATGGCATCACTAAGAACTCAAAGTGCCCATACATGCTCCTGAATGCACTCTTAGGTACATCAGCTTCAACTATCCTCAACTGATAGTACCCTGACCTTAAATCTAACTTAGTAAACACCCAAGCTCCCTGGAACTGATCAAGTAAATCATCGATTCTAGGCAGTGGGTATTTATTCTTCACTGTCACCCGATTTAGCTGTCTATAATCGATGCATAACCTTAAAGTCCCATCCTTCTTTTTCACAAACAGCACCGAATATGAAACACTGGGCCTTATGAAGCCCTTTTCTAATAACTCCTGCAACTGAGCCTTCAGTTCTTTCAGTTCCACAGGTGCCATCCTATATAGAGGAATAGATGTAGGAGCAACACCTAGAACCAGATCAATTGTAAAATCTATTTCCCGATCTGGTGGTACGCCAGGTAACTCCTCAAGAAACACATCCGGAAACTCCCTAACCACAGGAATATGCAACATACTTTGCTCGACTCTAGTATCAATGATATGGGCTAGATAAGCCTCAAATCCTCCTTACATCAATCTCAAAGCACTCAAGAATGATATCATCCTGGCTGATACTGCCTGACTAATTCCTCTGAATACTGCCCTCGACTGACCAAGAGATTCCAGTACTACCTCCTTAGTGTAGCAGTTCATGATGGCTCTATGGATAATGAGTCAATCCATGCCTAGAATCACATCTATCTCTCTTAACTGTAATACAATCAGGTTTGCCTTCAGCTCTACTTGATCAATCTTAATCGAGCACTCCTTACAACCTCTCCTAAGATAGTAGTACTACCAAGAGGTGTACTCACCTCTAATCCATATTGCAGTAACTACCTTTCACAATGCAATCTACATGCAAAATGTGGTGCGATAAAGGAGTGTGTGGATCCTGGATCTAGTAGTACAGATGCCTCAAAATCATAAACAAGAAGCGCACCTGTTACTACATCTAGTGAGTCTTGGGCCTCCTACCTGGTCATAGTATAGACCCTGACCTGGGACTGCGGTCGGCTGCCCTATCCCTCAGGCCTCATGAAAGAACTCCTAGCTCTCCCTCTGTCTCTCCCTCGGCCTCTCTGTCCAGATCCACCACCTCTGCTCTGCTGAACTATTGTATTACTCCCAGATCGCCCACTGATAGCAGAGTGAGTCCCCAAAGTAGCTGAATAATCTCTAATTTTGTGGTCCATGGATCCACATTTAAAACAAGGCCCAGACATTCTCCGACATTCACCACCATGCCTTCTCTCACAATACTCACAAAGTGGAAGCTGATTCTGAGCTGAGCCTCTCTCACTGCCAGTTTGTGACATCCTGCCCCTCGGCCTAGATCCTGACTACCTGGATCCACCTGAGGATCGGAATGGTCTATTCTGACACTTACTGAAGCTCCAGTCAGAATTGCCCTGACCCTCACTAGGTCTCTTTCCTCTGGACCCTTGCCCAGTCTCTGCTTGTTTCTCCTTCATTAGTTGTTCAATTATAATTGAGGTAGCTCTTAACTCAGTGAAAGTGCCCATATCTTACCTCACCAACCTTGTTCTGATCTCCATATTAAGCCCATTCTCAAACCTCCTACACTTGTCTTCTTTTGTAGGGATCATAGTGGTAACATAACCCATCAATTCATTAAATCGGACCTTATAGACTGCCACTAACATCTTTCCTTGCTTTAATTCCAATAACTCTTGCATCTTTATGCCCAAGTAGATCTTGGGCATGTAGTTGTATCTAAAGACCCTCAGAAAGTCTTCTCACTTTAATTGACAAGGCCTGGTGGTATTTCCTGGAACAATCTTCCACCACTGGTAAGCTAGGCCCTACACTAATGATACTGCATAGTCAAACATTTCATCAGGCTCGCAGTCCATCTGATCGAATACTCTCTCCGTCCTCTCTAACCATCCCTCAGCCTCAACAGGGTCTGTGTTGCCATAGAATTCCACAACTCCCTGCTTCCATATCCTATCATACTTCCTCTCCCTTCTCTCGAGAACTCTAGGAGACAATCTCTTATATCGAGGTACTGGGGACTCTCTACTGGCTCCTACAGATCCTTGGTCATCTGGTTGATCAATCTGATCATCTAAAGCAGATGACCTATAACAAATAATAACTTCAATCATTATCCACATTTTTCACGATAATTCATGCTTAACATTCCTATATGTCCCAACAAATGCTAAGCCATGATCTGATACCACCTAACTGTAGCGCCCCTTTCCTAGAAATACGCACTGGAGTGCCCGAAGGTCATTCCGACACGTACCCTAGGATAAGGGCATGCTACGTTCGATCACTACACTCACTCCATATGGCATGGTCTATAATCACTTGTAAAACATCATAAGAAATCCACAGTATTTAAAAACCAATCTTTTTCCTCATTTCATTTCATAAACACCGAATGTCTACATTGTGTCTTTCAATAAGTTCTATATGTACATTCACAAAATCCAATACAGGAGTACTACATGAAAGGGGAAAATACATCAAATCTATCTAAGCCACCCAAAAATCTGAGCTGATCGACCTTTGAGCCATGACTTTTCTTGCCAAAACATAAAACTACACGGTAGTAGAGCCCCTCAGTAGCTAGAGTCTTCTCTCAATCCTGAAAAGACAACGTTGCAATTTTGATGAATTTTGCGAACTCAATGAGTGAACCATCATTGATGAATTCACCGGATCTTATACAGATTTCGCATATTGTATAATTACTCATTTTAAGCATACATTTATTGTTCAGATACTCACATAATATGTCATGTCACATAGTCATTCAATATCTTCAGTCTTATAATGTTATATGCATGAGACTCGTGTTCATTCTTATTGTTGTGACAGAGTGCCAATCACTTACATAAATACTGGCCCATAGGACTCAATCAGAATAGAGTTCACGGAGTATAGCTCTACATGTAGAATCAGAGTTCACGGAGCAAAGCTCTACGTGGAAGTGCTTCAAACTAGCCACGCAAATCACAATACCTTTATCTGAGCATGAATTTTTATGAAATGCATCTCATACTGATCATGTCATATCACATATGATGATAAATCAGAAACTGACATTCATCGGACCTAAGCCCGGCATTCAACTTTAATTGAGAAATCATATAACATATAGAATTTCACAACAGATTAAAGCACTTCCAATACATGCCCAACTATTATACTCCTCGGACTTCAAGTTTGGAACTCAGAATCAAATAAAAAACATTTCAATAATATGGAAGTTTAAATAAATCAAATCCATTCAAAACAAATCAATCTTAGGAAAACATCTAGGTTGACCTACAAGTTGCTCCTGAAGCTAATGCTTGGAAGTTCCGGCAACGCCTGTGAGTTGACATTCCAATTGCTCCTCTATAACAAATAACATACAAATATATCACAATTTACACAATCATAGGTATTTAATAATTCACATGAATGCAATGAAATATGTATAATGCATGTTTATGACAACCCCGGGTATTAATCCATTAATGTTATCACAAGATCATTCTCATATCAAAACCCATCTTTGTTTTTCCCAGTCACCCCTTTCGAGTCTACTGCATTAAATCAGAAAATGAAGCTGAAGTAATTGGGTCATAATCACTTCTAGAAAAGTATTCCTTTATGTCTTATGAATCCATTTGCACAAAAATCACTCAACTTGGTTCAGTAAACAGGAAGATATACCTCAAACAGTTTTGGACTGCTCTTGTCCAAAATGATGTATTATGTATAATTTCTATCTAAAATTTAAACATCTTAGAGACTGAATTAGATTCTAAGTTCTTCATACCATTTGTAGATTCATGTCTCTAGTTTACCACAAATCAGAAATAATCTCATTTAGAGCTCTATAGATCAATATATCATCAAAATATTGAATTATATTTAGTAGAACAACAGCAGTTCATATTATTTAAGAATACACTCACTGTACCCGTTCAACCTTTTTCAGTGAATCTTTCTCAGTTTGATTTATAGGGCTATTATTTTTGCTAAAGATGTAGATAAAGGTCTTACAAGTCTAATGGTTCAAGAATCAAGTCATTTGGGTGTCTAGAGAAGGAGTTATGACCAAAAGAATCTAACATGTTAATGTCTTTACTCAAATTGTACATATCTTGGCACAATTGCCATAACGTTTGATACAAATGTTGGATTGACTTCATTTTTAGTCGATTAGAAAGAAGACTTCTAGATCAACAACTTTTATAAAGACCATAAAGCAATATTCTACCTTTACAAGGATTAAAAATAGGATAGAAGATGACAATACAAACTAAGACGATGCAGAAAAGGGAAAACTAAGACGGTCAAACTAAGACGATGTTGACGTCATACTAAGACGATACTGACGTCATATGAAGATGAAGCAAACTAAGACGATGCTGACGTCATATTAAGACGATGTTGACGTTATACTAAGATGAAGCAAACTAAGACGATGCTGACGTCATACTAAGATAATGCTGACATCATACTAAGACGATGCTGACGTCATCCTAAGATGAAGCAAACTAAGATGAGGCAGAAGTCAAACTACGACAAAACAAAGGTCAAATTAAGACAAGGCAACATTACAACTTGTAATGCTCATATCTCTCAACTCCAATATCCAAAATTTACAAACTTTAGCTAGAAAGATTATATACAACTTGTAAGAAGACAAATTTGCCAAAATCTATCTAGATTAATCCAGATTTTCTCCCGAAGTAAGAACACAAATTTTACATTCAGCTCAAATGTACTGCACCTAAATCTTAACTTCATGACAACATTTGAGATTTTTAGAGACAGAATTTAAATTTAATGTCTTCATAAGAAATGTAGCCATACATCTCTAGTTTAATCCAAATTAAGAATCATCTCATTTGGACAACTAAAGAAAACTTTGTGGTTAAATGACTGAAACATATTCAGTAAAAATTTTCCAGATTTTCAAACTTTCAATATTTTACATCACCAAAACACCAAAAAAATTTCAAAAACTAATTTAACACTATAACTGAATTTAGTTCCTCCCAACCACCCAGTATTTATGATTATACTCTTAAATGTCACTTTGCATGCAGATGACAGTAACTCCTCAACTTTCTTTCATAAATCACCAACTCTAAAGTATTTAATCACTACTTACCTGTCTAAAACTCCAAAATCTTCAAGCCCTAAACTCCCTGCAATTTACGTATTTCACTGTGTACAATGACCAGTTTCTGGTTTTTTTTTCTTTTTTTTTCTTAGGGAAGAAGACACAAATGGCAAAGTGGCTTGGTGTAAGAAGGATAATAGAGAAATCTCTTAGAAGGGGTTAGAAGGAAAACTTTGTACGTGGGAAGGAAACGTAAAGAAAATGACCATCAAGAATGAATCTAGACATATAACTTAACTTTTCAACTGTTAGAAACAATAACCTAGATCTTAGCAAAGTACCCAACCTAAGTGACACTTGTCACTTTCCTCATATCTAAGCTCTAACTTAGTTTCTTTTGAAACTAATTCCCTTAACTCTCATCTTTACAATTCAACTATCTCCAAAACTCAATTTGATGTCTTTTTCTTATTCTCCAAAATTTTCCAAAAATTTATGCCTAAATTCACCAAAATTCACAATTTCTATATTCTTACTAACCAATAAACTTTTCCATATAAATAAAATTCAAAATTTTAAAACACCCAAAAATCATAACTCAATCAATCATACCCGGAATTATTCATGAATGCATGTACAATTATTTCATGTGTCGTGACTTTACTATTCATATGTAGGTGTGTGACATACTATGCATGAACATGGGGATGCATTTCTAATTCTCGTAATCACTCACATTTACCATTCTAACCTTCCCACAGGTAATGGGATATTACAACTCTCCCCTCCTTAAAGAAATTTCGTCTTCGAAATTCTTACCTGTTTGCTCGAACAGGTGGGGATATTGTCTCCTTATGTGCTCCTCTGTCTCCCATGTTGCTTCTTCAATTGAGTGGTTTCTCCAAAGGACTTTCACCATTGGAATAACTCTATCTCCCACACTATACTCCATCTCACGTCAGTGTTGATCCACATAACTCTTCTGTCTATCCTGTGCCGCTCTAATCCGACTTCAAATTAACTTCACCTTGCCCACTGTATCTTGTATTAACTCTGGGCCTTCAACCATTCTTAAGCCCTCTTCATCCCAATATAATGGCGTCCGACACTTTCTTCTATACAATGCCTCATAAGGTGTCATTCCGATACTACTGAGGTAATGATTATTGTAGGCAAACTCAATTAATGCAATATATTGATCCCAAGCTCCTCTAAACTCCAATACACAAGCCCTAAACATATCCTCAATAATCTTGATTGTCCTCTCACTCTGTCCATCTATCTGAGGATGAAATGTTGTACTGAAGTTCAACTTAGTACCCATAGCTGACTGTAAACTCCTCCAAAATCTTGAAGTAAATCTGGGATCCCTGTCCGATACTATAGACACTGGAACTCCATGCAATCTCACCACCTCATTCACATACTTCTGGGTCAAATGATCAAATGAGTTATTCTCTCTCACTGGTAAGAAGTGGGCTGATTTAGTCAACCGGTATGACCCATATAGCATCATTTTGCCTCGGAGTCTTGCATAATCCCATAATGAAATCCATAGTAATTCGTTCTCATTTCTACTCTGGAATAGACAATGAATGGAGCTTCCCTACCGGAGCCTGATGCTCAACTTTCACCTGTTGGCATGTCATACATCTAGATACATACTCCGCCACTTGCTTCTTCATTCCTGGCCACCAAAATTGCTGCTTCAGTGTGTTATACATCTTGGTAGTACCAGGATGCATAGAATAGGCAGACAAATGAATGCATGTACAATTATTTTCATGTGACATGACTTCACTATTCATATGTAGGTGTGTGACATATTATGCATGAACATGGGGATGCATTTCTAATTCTCATAATCACTCACATTTACCATTCTAACCTTCCCACAGGTAATGGGATGTTACAGTATAAGTCCATGTGTTGTTCCTGTGATACTAGTGCCAAAGAAATATGGAAGTTGGAGGATATGCGTGGACCACAGAGCAATCAACAAAATTATAGTAAAGTATCGACATCCCATTTCTAGGTTAGATGACATGTTAGATCAATTGAATCGTGCTGTAATTTTTATTAAAATTGATTTGATTGGTGTATACCACCAAATTCATATGTTCCAAGGTGATGAATGGAAAATTGCATTTAAAACTCAACATGGACTGTATGAGTGGATGGTAATGCCATTTGGTTTGATAAATGCACCTAGCACTTTTATGATATTGATGAACCAAGTACTTCATACATTCAGTAATAAGTTTGTTGTTGTGTACTTTGATGACATCTTGATATACAGTAGGAGTTTAGAAGAACACATGCGTCATTTGAAATGTGTACTTGTTGTCTTACGTAAACAAAAGTTGTATGCAAATGTTAAAAAGTGTAGTTTTTGTATGGATAAGGTTAATTTTCTTGGTTTTATTGTTAGTGCTAAGGGCATTGAGGTTGATGAGAATAAAGCTAAAGCCATTAAAGAGCGGGCAACACCTAAATCTATTTCAGAAGTATAAAGCTTTCATAGTTTAGCCAATTTTTATAGGCAGTTTGTTCCACACTTTAACACTATAGCTGCACCATTTACAGAGGTCATTAAGAAAAATGTTGCATTTAAGTAAGGTCCTAAAAAGGGAAAGACATTCATGCTACTAAAAGATAAATTGTGTTCCACTTCTTTGCTTGCTTTGCCTGATTTTGATAAAAATTTTGAAATTGAATGTGACACCTTTGGAGTAGGTATAGGTGATGTGTTAATGCAAGCGAAACACCCTTTGACATATTTTACTGAAAAGTTGAATGGAGCGACTCTAAACTATTCTACTTATAATAAAGAATTGTATGATTTAGTGAGAGCGCTCAAAACATGGCAACATTACTTTTGGCCGAAGGAGTTTGTCATCCACACTAACCATGAGTCCTTAAAGCATCTCAAAGGATAATGAAAGTTGAATAGGAGGTATGCAAGCTGGGTTGAGTTTATTAAGACATTTCTGTATGTCATTCAATATAAACAAGGTAAAGAAAATGTGGTAACTGATGCATTATCTCGCAGGTATACTTTAATCTCTACTTTGAGTAATAAATTATTAGGATTTGAGTATATCAAAGATTTGTATGCTGCTAATACTAATTTTGGAAATGTATATAATGCTTGTGAAACTGCTACATTCAATAAGTTTTATTGCCACGGTGAGTTTTTGATTAAGGAAAATAGACTCTGTGTGCTAAATTAGTCTTTGCGTGAATTATTAGTTAGAGACTCTCATATTAATAGGCCATTTCAGTGTACAAAAAACACTGGACATTTTGCATGAGCATTTCTTTTAGCTGCATATGCGTAGGGATGTAAAACGTGTTTGTGCAAATTGTGTTCAGTGTAAGCAAGCTAAATCTAAAATTATGCCTCATGGATTATACACACCATTGCCTATACCTAGTGTACCCTGGGAACATATTTATATAGACTTCATTTTAGGTTTGCCTAGCTCTACACATAGTAAAGATTCAATTTTTGTGGTTGTTGATAGGTTTTCTAAGATGTCTCATTTCATTGCTTGTCATAAAACCAATGATGCATCTCATATAGCAAATTTTTTATTTAAGGAAATTGTTCGACTGCATGGAATTCCAAAGACTGTAATTAGTGATAGAGATCTTAAAATTTTGAGGTGTTTTTGGAATGCGTAGTGGGCAAAGTTAGGAACTAAATTATTGTACTTGACTACTTGTTATCCACAAACGGATGGACAAACTGAGGTTGTCAATCATAGTCTTGGTACTTTGTTGCTTGTGGTGATTAGTAAAAATTTGCGCACTTGGGAAGAATGCTTGCCCCTTGTTGAATTTGCGTACAATAGAAATGTTCATTTTTTATAGGTTTTTCACCATTTGAAACTGTGTATGGTTTTAACCCACTAACTATTATGGATTTACTTCCTTTGCCTGTTAGTGAATTATCTAATGTAGATGGTGTAAAGAAAGCACATTTGGTAAGGAAGATCCATGAACAAGCCCGTTGGCACAACAAGAAAAAGAATAAGCAATATGCATCTAGTGCTAATAAGGGAAGAAAGTTGGTTTCATTTGAATCCAGAGATTGCGTGTGGGTGCATATGTGCAAGGAAAGATTTCCTTATAAACGAAAGACAAAGCTACATCCAAAAGGCGATGGCCCATTTCAAGTTCTCGAAAAGATAAATGACAATGCCTATAAATTGGATCTCCGAGGTGAGCATGGTGGCATTAGGGCTTCATTTAATGTTTCTGATTTATCTCCTTTTACCATTGCATATTCGAGGACAAATCTTTTTCAAGAAGGGGAGGATGATGTGAGCTCAAGAGATTCGAAAGACAAGTTAACTATCGAATGACCCATTGACCATGCCGAAATGACCGATTACTTGTGCTAATGCTAAGAGGCTTAGAGAAGCTTTTGGTGGGCTTATATGCACCATGGTTGATGAAGAAAAGGCCTTTGGAGATCAAGTTACAATCAATAACATCAAGGAAATAACATTATTCACGTGTTCTGACTTGGTCCAAAATTCTGCCATTGATCAAGCTGAATCAGCCAACTAACTAACATAAAACTTGTAGATTTATTAGCTTTCCAACGGTATAATATTCACCTTAATCGGAGATCTGTAGCCTAAGATATGCTCGATTTACTGAAGGATGTTCTACCAAAAAATTGTTATGACTTCTTAAGTGACTTTTTTGTTTTCTGCGCTTACTATTCAAATTATATTCAGAATAATTTTAAGTCACTTTGTGAGGGATTCGATCCTAAAATTCTCTACAAACCGATTTTACGAACTTATCAAGTGATTAGTCTCCACTACTATAGTTGTAGGTCTAGTTAATTTGAATAGTATTATGACGTGCTACGTCAATTTTGGTGTCGTTGCTTGAAAGAGTGGTGCTTTACTTTTTGTTTTTATTTTAATTATTTTTTGTATATATTTGTTTATAATTAGTTTCTTTTCAGTTATTTCTTAATCTTTTCACTTTTTATTTAGTATTTGTGTGTTAAGAGGAAAAATTTACAAGGACGGACTTAACTTTTCCTATAACTCATTTTCTCAATCCTACAATCATGTTTGGAATGATCATACAAACTTTAATTATGGATGAGATAATCAACAGAATTAATTCCTTGATAGTAAGCATGACACACAACAATTCCTGTATAAACTAGAAGCTTCTTATTAGGACTTAAGGTACATCTCTGGAAGACTTGATTAATATTATAACTGCTAACAATATTCAACTTCAACATAGTGTACAACAATCCCAGGAGGATATGATGCAACTTAAACATAATATAATTAGAGAGTCATGATTACAGAGTGAACAGACTAGAAGAATCCATGACAATTTTAGCATGTACTTTTACTCTTATGATTGGTCAGTATGCATTATTTTTTGAAGAGTAATGACTAGTAGTAGACACAAGCAAGTGAGATTTTAAGCCTGTATAAACTAACACATTTATATCAATCTCATTTTCTTTTATTTATGTGTGACCTTCATAACATGAACATCCTAACTTTGCTTTGATTTTCTATTCAAGAAAACATTTTTATCGCATGCATTAACATGGAAATGATATAGACATTCTTTCTTTTTATAAACTACATTAGCTAAATAGCCTACCCTTTAATGTGAATTTTCCTGTTGTTAATCCCCCTTTGAGCTTTATTAGCCTTTCTTTTTGTGCTAAACACATTACATACTTTAAACCTAATCAAATGTTCTACCCAAGCCTTAAAGCTAGTGGATCACTTGTTGATTGTTAATGATTGTGGATGTATAAGAGTATAAGTGTAGTAGTGTGCATATGTGTGAGATAGTTATAATTATTGGGATGTTATTTTATGTCTTATCAATGAAATTCCCATGTTGTAGCTTCTTTCAATTTTCAAAGGAAAAGAAAAAAAAGAAAAAAATAAAAGAAAAAGAAAAAAAGAAAAAAGGTTTGAATAAAAATATCAAGGAGGAAATAAATTTGTTTTGAAAAGTTATTCATCATTATTTCTCCTCCTAAAGTTATATTGAATGGGTGATTTGTTTTTAATGTATATGAAGTAGATGTGGTTTTGAAGGATCACTCATTATAGTTTTAATGTATTGATATCATCAATTTTTATAATTAATCCCTTATGATTAGTTATGCTTCATGTGGTTTGTGGTGTGGGAGCTTGAATTTGAGATCTGAAATGTAATTTTTGCCTTCATCATAACTAATGGTACCCGGTGTTAAATGAATGTTATTTTTTATGCTTAATGTTATATTGAGTGTTTTTCTTGTTTCACTAACTTTGATGGCTTTATGCTACATTATCCAAATACATCTTACCTTAGCCTTGCCTTTATTATAATCTTAAAATTCCTTTGATTCACGATTATGCATGTGAATCCTAGTGGTGGAGAAATGAAATGATATACAAAGTTATGGAATGTCATGATCATGAATGGTTTTTAGTGTACCCATGAATCCGCCTTATTTAAACACATTGTTCAGTTTCTAAAGGTGATGAATGCTGATTAATCATAAGTAGAAGCATTGAATGTTGAGTTCTTGCTATGGTTTTTGAAAATTATTCATCTTTGCTTATGACTATTTATTCTTGGGAAATATGAAAAATGAGTAATTTTTTTTGGGTCTATGAATTTGATTATGATGTTTTGCTCGAGGAAGGTCAAAAGCTAAGTGTGGGGAAAAATAGATATGTGCTTAATTGATTATACATTTATTCCATAATACTTAATGATTAATAATATGACATGCTTAAGACATTCACTTTGGTTCATATTTAGTTTTAGGTACAATTCGAAAGAGAAAGAGCTAACGTGAGTCAAAAGCACTATATTTGAGTCATCTTCTTAAGAATCACACTCACTTGTCTTCATAAAACAAGAAGGAGAAGGATTAGAGCAAGAGAAGATAAGAAAATGCAAAAAGAATTGAAGAAGTATGTTGTCATGATCATGAGATATGTTTCACAGACATGACAAATTAGTCATGGCATGGCATGACACACCAAGTCACTCCCATGACAAATACACTCATGGGCTTGACACTTCAAGTCTTGCCCGTGATTGTTATACAACTATCCCAAAACCTTAGTTTTTAGTATAAATTCATTGTTTGATGGCAAAAAAATTATCAAAAGTTAGATGAAACGTTTGGAAGTTTTAGGAAGCAAGAGAGGGGTGATAGAGGAGATATTTGGGAGATCCATAGAGGGCTAAGCTTCTCGAAGTCAGTTTGAAGAACCCAGTTAACCATTCTAGCCTTTGTATTTGTTTTTCTTTCCCTCTTAGGGATTGATTATGTTATCCTATGCTTATAGATTTGGGTTTTCAGGTATGAATGAAATTAGAATTAGTAAGGGCAATTTCATGTTTTCACTAAGCTGTAAATTGGAATTAGTATTCTAATTCTAGGGATTGATAATATTCTTGGTTTTGGCTAAGTTGTAAATTACAATTAGTAGGGACAAGTTTATGTTTTATAGGGGTAAGGTCTTTGGTGTCTTCTTTAGTTGATTGGCTTTAAATCTAAATTTTCATATTTATGTCGACTAAAGAATTGGTATACGGTTACAAATAAATTGAGTAAATTAGCCTGTTGTAAAAAAACAAAAGTAGTTCTCCATTCCTTAATTTGAGTGGTTTTAGTAGCTCTTATTGATATCTTAAGAAGATTTCTACTTAGATAAGTTGACCTTCATCATCTAGTTAAGGATTTTCATAGTTTATAGTCAATTCCTTCTCTAATTCAACTTTAGTATATATTTTGGCATAGTATATCCTCCTTATTGAGGTTGCATTTAAAAGATAACTTAGATCTTTTATTGACCAATATTCTAAGGTATATTATTAAAGTTTATCTATATTAGAGTTTTTTTTAGTCTTTCTAACTCTAAACCTATCCACCATTTTTTGTAAGAATAAGGATTTGATTATAATGTGACATAGCCTCAATTCAAATATCTTCATCATGCTAGCTTCACTATTAACTTTAAATAAAAGTAAGTATATTTTGTTTTTGTTTTTTGTGTATTCTCTAGACCAAGTTTATTCCAATTTGCAATAATCCACACTACACCATAGAAAATTCAAAACACTTATCAATAAAATAATCCACCATAGTAGTATGCCTTAGAAGCTTTTGTTCTAAGCACCTTAATTGGCCAAGAAACTGTAGACAAACTTTCACAAGAGTTAGAGGTGGGGAAGAAAAAACTTAAGGGACCAAAGGAAAATACTGGTGATGATACCACATTAGACAGTTACAAGCAAAGATACCACTTTTGATTAAGAGTGCTTCAAGGCCTAATAGGAAGAAAAGGAAGTAACTAGAGAGTGCTAAAGTGGAGGAAGAGATGGTTGGCCAAGAACAAGTGATCTATGAAGCAGTCCAAGTAGTAGGAGGGGTGGAAAGGAGACAAAGAAGAGAGGAAAGGGAAATAAGTAAGGTCAAATTCGAAATACCCTATGAAAAGTAGGGTAAGGTGAAAGAAAGGACTAAGGAGGAATGAATGAAATAGCAGCATAAAAAAGGGATTTGGCGTGATAAAATATGAAGAAATAAAGGAAATAAAATCCATAAGTTATGGTTATTGGGACCATGCTCGTTTCTAACGTTTTATTGGTTGGGTGCAAAGTAAAAAGAAAGACCATGATGAGTTAACAATATACAAACATGTAAATTTTAAATGCATATTTTTCTTATTAAAATTTAATATCTATACTTAAGTGATTTAAGTCATAAGTCCGCATACTCAACAAAATATTAAATGATTATAACAACAACTAACATCTTGCAAATGTAAACAACAATAAAATCACTAAAAATAGTAGTAACAACAACAAAATAGTAGCAGCATCAATCGAACAACAATATTATATTGCAAAACACCAAGAGAATTGCACCCACAAATGTATAAATGACCATAAAAATAATTTCTCTACGCATTTCTAGATGCAAACTTATTAATAATAGTATCAAGATCAATATGTCATAGTTAATATTAATAAAATATATCATTGATATTAACATTAATAATTTTATTAATATAATATATTAAAATTAAAATCAATAAGAATAATAATATAATTTATTATTATATCAATAAACTATATCGTTGTTAATAAAAATTAGCATATATCTCTAACAAATTGATCTAAAATTTCCATTTTTTAGGTCTATTATGCATATATGTATATCTATCATCCTTTAACTTACGTAAATATCTGCAGACAAAATAAATGCAAATAAAAATATAAGAGAGATATATAAAAGAACTTGTTCTTTTTTTTCCCTTAGCAAGATTGAAACAGAATCATTAGACTGCCTAATTAATGGTTAGGATCGAACTTTTATTTAACTCTATTCAATAAGCTTGAAATTTAGAATAAGAAACTCAACCACAATTTTTTTCTTTTCAGTTTTTACAAGATAAAGTCTTGGTATATATAAACATAGGCAAATCTATTGACTTTTCAAAATTTACCCTTTTAATGAATATATTAACTCTTAAATTTTAACTCTTTTAATAAATAATTTTTTAATTTTCAACTCTTTTAAATGGACCTCATTAAATTAAGGCCTTAGGCAAGTGGCCTTCTTGCCCTTGCGTAAAGGCCGACAATGATTAGGACTATGCTTTTATTATTTTTAATAATTGTGGTTGTTATATTTGTTTAAAAATATCTTACTTCGTTCATTTATAAAAATAGATGAGTACAATTTCAATACTTACCTATTAATTTTTGTACATGTTTGTATTATGAAAATAAGAGACAATTTTGGTTGACCTTATAATTTTCTTTTCTTTTTGAACTTCTAGATAGAGTTTGTCTATTTATAATAATGGATTGAGTTAGAAAAATAAAAGACTTAGATTTTTAGAATAAATTTATAAAATGGCTTTGGATTTGAATTTTAACAATAAGCTTAATTTCTAATATTATATAAAATTTCTAAAAGTAAAACCATTAACAAAATATTTATAAATAATATTACAATTATTTTAATTTATAAGTGTTGTCTAATAATCATTTATTCATATAATTGTGATAAAAATAATTAAAGTTGCATTATATATAATTTACTAAAATAAGAGTTTTATATGTGTTCTTTTTTTTTAATAGAAAATGTTGTCTTTTACTCTTTTTTTACATAGGTTAAAAACCAAAAGCCCAAAAATACAAACTAACTAGCGTAGTGTTCTGCAGTACAAAACTCCTTGCTTGTCTCGATAGATGAGCTCCATGATTGTCATCGGAAGCTCCTGGAGAATATGCAATCCTGGAGAATATGCAACCATCGGAAGCTCCTGGAGAATATGCAATCTTGGACTGGCCAAGACTGCGATTGAGGTCAGATTATCTACACACTGGTTCCCTTCATGATGTACGTGCTAAAATTGTACCTCCCAATCTCGTGGGTAACTGTCACCAAAAAATTATCATCAGATAAAGCTATATTGGAAGAGGACAAGATGTTTATAACTTCTAAGGAATCCACTTCTATGATGACTCGTCTATAACCCAGCGTCCAAGCCACAGTAAGACCCAATTAGACTCCCTAGAGTTCTGTAGTTAGCGGCGAGCTCCTTTCAATGTGTTGAATAAACCTACCGCACCACTGACCGTGCCAATCTTTAATTAACCCTCCAGCAGTAACAATGGTAGTCCCTTGTCTCCATCTGTGTTGAACTTGACTCAGTCTTCTGGTGGTTTTTTCCACCCAACTAAACTACCCACGGGTAATCCCTATGTTTAAAACACACAACTTTCTGTTGCCCTTGCCCTTTCTATCCATTATACATACTCCATAATGGCTCTGTTACCTTTTTCCGGCCAAACAAAGTCAACTTCAAAAACTTTTTTGATTCTCCAGTTCTATAAAAACCAGTAGGCTACTTCAAAGATAGAAGCTCAGTCAACCTTCCTCACCTAAGAATGCTTCATAAGATTAGATTTTACCCACATCCCCTTGTCTTGTTGAAAGATATCCATATCAACCATCTTCGGGGGAAATTTTTCCCAAAAAGCTTTTACTCTCAGACAATCTCAAATGACATGTAGTGTGGATTCTTCTTGTCCACAGTTGTGATAACTGTTATTTGTAGTGATGTGACGTGCCGCTCTTTGTCGATTGGTTATCAGTTTTCCTTTGTTCATTACCTAAAGGAATGTCCTAATCAGTTGAAGCCCTGCCCATTTCCAAATTAATTCCCAGAGGCTATTATTCACATCTATGGTACTCCCTTCGATTAAGTCGTAGGCTGACGCCACTGTAAACCTTCTATGATCTGTTTGTCCCCACAGTAAAGTATCTTCCGTTGTGCCTTCTGCAATAGTGGGGATCTCCGCAATATCTAGACAGATTGAAGAAGGGAGGTATTGTTGGAACAAGTTCCACTTCCAGGTGCTATCTTCATTCTTAAAATCCGCAATAGTAGCGTAAAGGACTCTTTTAGGAAGTGGGGAGGTCGCCACATAAATTAAAGGTCCCCAGTTCTTTGCCTCATTATCCATCCTGAAAAGAATGTGCCTTCCGTTACCCAGCTTTCATTTTATACCTTGGCGAACAACTTGCCAAGTTGCAGAGATTCCCCTCCAAATGCTCGAAGCCCCTATCCTATTTATTGTATGAGGGATATGGTGCGGATCTATTCAATATTTAGCTCTTAAGATCCTGATCCATAAAGCTTTGGGTTGTGTAATCAAAGCCTAGCCCAACTTTAACAATAAAGCATCACTGGAAGAGCGAATACGTTTAATGCCCAGGCCTCCCGCTTTTTTGGGCTGACACACTATTTCCCAATTTGCTAGATGCATTTTCCTTTGCTCACCCATTGAACCCCATATAAAACACCGCATGCTTTGCCCCAAATTGTCACAAAGCTGCCTCGGAAGGCTTACTGTTTGCATCATATAAATGGGTAGGGTCGATATGACAGACCAGGTTAAGGTAACTCATCCCGCTAGAGATAGCACCCTTGCCCACCATCCTGCAATCTTCTGTTGTGCATAATCCAGGATATATTGATAGGTTTGTCTTGATGTCTGCTCATGTAATAATGGAACTCCTAGATATTTTCTCATATTGTTCATACTAGAAATGTAGCATCCCACTCCTATGAGACCCGAACCCGACATCGACGGTGATATCCGAGCCCGCGACCCGCGAGGGTGGTATACTAGAGCAGTCAATGCAGTGCAAAAACTCATTATGATATTTTTTTTTTGTTTTTGAAACAGTCGAGTGCGCGAAATTAAAATAAACGATTCGGGCCCGTGATACGAAACCCCATTTCAGTCTTACTCTTTATCAAAGATCACTTTTCAAACAATATTTATCAATTAGGGCCCTCAAACAATTCAGTACTATTTTTGCGGAATATAAATTTTACATAAGTCAAAATGACACAAATGCTGAGGCGTGAACCGATCCCGACATCGAACATCGACTCTCTTGTAGTAATCATACTCCGGTTCACTAACGGGTACTCTTCAATTCTGAGAAAAATATTTACAATGTTGGGTGAGTTTGCGAACTCAGTGAGAAACCATCATCGATGGTTCACTCAATTCATACATATTCAATCAATTTACCAAATATCACATACTATCACAATTCACAAATGTAAAGCATATCACCTTTCATACCATCCATATTTAATCATACCATTTATGCAATGAACATGTGACACTTTTCATTTTCGTTTCGTTGTTGTGACCGTGCGTCTAAATCGAAGCCCCAGTAACGGGCACATTGCGTTGAGCCAGTGGCTTTGAAAACATTGGGCTTGAAGCCCTGGTACATTGAGCCTGAGGCTCTGAATACGTTGGACCTGAGGTCCTGTGTGTTGAGCTGAAAGCTCTCATATCGTTAGGCGTGATATGCTTACGACACGGTGGTCGCTCCGGTCACAATTGTCTTTATCGATCATGCCATCATGCATGGATGCATATGCTCTAATTCCCATTTACAGTCAGTTATAGTTCAGTGACCAATTTCTGTTTCTTCGGACCTTCGGTCCGGTGTTTCAGTCATATACATTTATAATTTCTTGCATCCAGCCATATCATATTAAAAGTCACATTCAATGTATCAAAACAGACAATTAACACTTCAATATTAATTTCTCATTCCCTCTGGACCTTTGGTCCGAGGTCTCCAATGTAATTATTCACAAATAGTCACACACAAATGGCACTTCGATAACAAGTTTCCAATACTTCGGACACCTATGGTCCGAAATCAATCAAAAGTAAACACACATAATCCCTCCATTATCTCCACATGGCATCAATGCGTCATATTAAACACACATAGATTGAGAAACCAACTAGGTTACTCACCTGTACTTCCGAGCTAATATCTGAAAGTCTCAGTAACGTCGGTAAATCGACGCTCCAAATGTGTCTCTATGATAATCAGAAAATATAACCATTACCTTATCAAAACTATTTAATAATGCATATGAAGCAATTTGCAGGTGCACAATGCATGTTCATGATATTCCCGGCCCTAATCCTATTTTTTTTCATTAGAAAAATCCGTCTAAAAATTAGAAACCTATTGGCGCTGACGGTGCGCAATTCGGACCTCTATAGGTCCCCAATTAAATAGAACAGTGATTAACGGCTCCGTTACTTGGGGCCACGTCAATTTCCCATCTAAAAATTCCCAATTTCTCACAAAATGAAATTCAATAAGTTACAAATCCAATGCCTCAAGAATCAGGTCAATCAGACGTCGGATGGAAAAGAAATTGACAAAAGAATCACCAAATACCAAAAAAATCGAATAATAATGAAAATAGCACCTGCCTCGCGGGGGCGAGGCGTCGCCCTCGTGAGGCCAACTGGTCCGGCCTCGTCGCTAGGGCAAGGCGTCGCCCTAGCGATGCCGTACCTATAAGCCTCGTCACTAGGGCGAGGCGTCGCCCTACTGACCGGGCGCGATTCCAATTTCCATTCCCTTTTTCCTGATTTCTAATCCAACTTTCAACACTCATAGCTCTTAGCACACAATTCAGAAAAATACAAATTATACCTTGTTGGAAAGATCATAAAAGCCTCTACAATTCTCAAGAAGACCATAAAAATTAATTTCACCACTAAGGGTGTCAAAAATCTTTTCAAAGCTACTGCCTACTCAAATCCCATTAAAACAGAACAGTACATTGCAAATTCCATAGCTCTCTGATTCTTCAGCCAAAAATTACCACATAAATATGCTCAATAAGTTCATAATGTCATCTACAACTTTCACGAACAACCCAAAATCAAATTCCATAATTAACTAGATCAAACAATTCCACAAAGAATCTGTCTACTGAAATCAACCAATCTGGACAGTAATTTTCCAATCAGCATAACTCTTAGCACAAATGTCACAAAAAATCACAATCTTATATCCCTGAAAAGATAAGATCTCAAACTTCAATTTTCATGAAGAACTCAAAATCCAATTCAATTTTTAACAATTTCAAAACTATCATACAAGTTACTGCCATGATCAGCAATTCATAACCTAGTGCAGGTTCAATGTTTGAAAAATCATAACTCCCAAATATGAACTCTAAAAATTACACACCATATATCATTTTCAAGATAATTCCTTCCTCTGCAACTTTGTAGAAGATCACTCACACCAATTCAGTTCATATAATTTGTTAAAATTGCTTCCAATCCGCAAGCTCACAAACTCAACACTTAGGTTAGGTTTCATCAAAATGCTCAAAACTAGTCAATAGTAATCAGTTCATATCTCCCAATATACAACTCGAAAATTAGCAAGATTAGTGGCAATGGAAAGCTAACTCAATATGATACAACTTCCATGAAGACCATTTTCCCAAATTCCATCTCAATTAATTTAGAAAAATCAGCAAAATAATCAGGTCATATATGCGGGTACTGTTCACAGACCCTACAAACAGAAACTTTCCATGCAAAGATTCACCCTTCTAACATTACAATTTAACAACACCTATTTCACACAAAGTTGAAGCCAACATCCCAATGTTTCATTGGGCACAAACCTCACCTCATTTTCTCACCTACACAATTAGTTATGATCAAAACATTACAATAGGTCAAAGATTCATTTTCCAGCTTTCAACATTAACCTAACTCCTATCACTTCTAATATCAATAACACATCACTAAGCATCCACTTAAACCTCTAATTCAGCCACAAACTCAACACAACAATTACTTATATACTTACACAAAAGTTGGCAGCACACATATACACAATTCCCATACTTTATTTCCATTCATTACACATCATAAACATCATTCACAACCTTACTTTCACATTCTTTACCTACTCTATCCATTTTCCTCACACAAGCATACATTTTAACCCATACAAACCTACCACTATCTTTATAAAATTAATACACAATCAATCCCCATGAATGCTTCTAACTACTAATTAAAGAACACAATACACAATTCTTACCTTAAACAAGTTACAAGCTCTTCAATTCTTTAATTACTCAACTAACTCACCAACCCCTCCACTTCATTTCACCCCACACAAACATCACCAAAGCAAGGGAGGTAGGAGGGTTGAGCTTGCATGCATGAAAGGAAGTGCTTAAGGTAGAAGAGAAGGGTGAGTTAGCTAGAACAAATAGAAAAATCGATGGGGAAAAGAGAAAGTATGGAGGTTTCGGATGAGAGAAGCAAAATCAACTTTCACTTTTGTTTCTTTTCCAAATGAAAGTGTCGTGAATGATGAGGGAACCACAAGCATAAATTGGCTTTTAAAAGTGAGTTGGTGACTTTTAGAAGGAAGAGTGTCGTGAGTGAAAGAATGGTATAAGACAAGATTATTAAATGAGAGGACACTTGGCATTTTAATGAAGAAAAGACAAAAGTTAGCTAATCTTAGGTAATTAAGCACTAATCTCAATTAAACTCTAATCATGGCACTAAAATAATTCCCTAACATCGATTATCCACTGATCTCATGCCATTAGGCAATCCTGTTCGGTACAAAACAGTTCACTCAGTCGGTCAGTTGGAATTTTCCGGTCCGGGCACGAACCCTAAAAAATTCCAGAAAAATTTCCCATAAATCCCTAAAAATGTAAAACAATTTATGGCGCACTCCAAATAATTTTTCAAATACAATTATCACACAAATTTCACAAAAGATCACAATTAGACACTTATGCCGGAAATGTCATGAATGCATGTATACCATGTGCAAGTGCAAAACAATCATCAGTTATAGAGGCTATATGATGTATGTTCATGCCGAGTTATAAATCAATACTCCTAACCCGTCCCAATTTACTAAGATACCCTTCCCATCGGTGATGGGATGTTACAAGAAATGTGCAGGTCTTGATTGAGCCTACACGTGAGTGCTAGGGATACGTTCTTTGAGAAGAAAATCCAAGTTTTATCAGTATTCACTTTCTAGCTAGATGCCTTACAAAATTCTTCCAGCGTTTTTACGATTACATGCGTTTGAGATTCCGTAGCTTCCGCAAAAAGAACTAGGTCGTCTGCAAAAAAAAAGTGAGATATGGGAGGCCCCGTAGGCCTCAGTTTTATCAGTCTTCATAGACCTTGTTCCACCTCTCTCGAAATAAGGTAGCCTAGTCTTTCCATGCATAAGACAAAAAGGTAGAGCGAGAGCGGATCTCCTTACCTAATTTCTCATGAAGGACTAAATGGATCAATAACTCTGCCTTGCCACGCGGCCTACAAAGTCACCGTCGTCACACACTTCATAATGATCGAGATTAAATTTTCTAGAATCTTGATGTCCGTTAATGTATTTTGAATAAAGTCTCATCGAATCCAGTCATAAGCTTTCTGTAAATCCACCTTGATAGCCAAAAACCTGGTCTTCCCCTTTTTCTTTCTCATCGAATGTATAACTTCCTGAGCGATGATAATATTATCAGTTATTTGTCGACTAGGAATAAAACTGCTTTGATTCGCGTGCACTAGCTGATCCATGTGGTTTTTCAACCGATTTACAATAACTTTGGAAATGATTTTGTAAAGCACATTGCGGAGGCTAATCATTCGGAATTGCGCGATATTCTTCGGGGAGGGAATTTGGGGATTAAGACTAGTATAGTTTGATTTAAATCTTTTTCCTAATGTTCTAGCCTGAAGACTTCCTTAATGTACTCTATTACTTTTGACTCGACTTGCCCCCATTGCTTCTGAAAAATAAGGCATTGAATCCATCTACTCTAAGTGCTTTATTCGGATTCATGTTAAAAATCGTTTTCTTAATTTCAGTGTCATAGATTGGCTGAGCTAATGCATGAAATCTATCTACCGTGAGGGAAGGAAAATCTCCTGAGATCGAGTAATGGTGTAAAGGCCCATCTTCTTGTGTATACATTTGGACAAAGAAATTATTGGCTAACGTACTCAATTGCACTGGGTCAGAAATCTGTGACCCATGAGAATCAGTGAGTCGCTCCCATAAATGATTAGATACTTTAGTTATACTTTAAATAATTGCTAGGAAATTAAAGAGAAAAGTTGAGGATATAATTAAATTTGAAAATTTGTTTGAAACTATATTTGAAACGCTTTAAATTTTTTAAATTGAGAATCGAGGCAACCAAGTGCATACATAGTTATAAACAATTGAGAATACATGGCGAGGAATATGAACCATGCACTTATATTTGGACTAGAGCTTGTTTCCCTTGGTTGAAGCTGCATCTAGAAGTATAGGTTGACAGGTAGGAAACAGTCTTGAAGTACGGAGTGAGATGTGGATGACAACTAGGCAAAAGAAATCAAAGGACAATTTGGTTCTGGTCCTCTTCCTGTGGCCTACATACAATATTGTGTGTGGTCCACAAAACAGCAGCAGAGTGTGTATCTGTTCATTTGAGTTGTCAAGCTCTCATGTATAAGAGGCCCTACCACGTGTCCTTGTTATGCCTATTTGGAACCTTAATCAAGCCCAATCCAGCCAAACATACAAAAAACAAATGTATTCAAATTGAAGGGGTAAATTTGTTTTTTTTTTTTTTGGATTTGAAGAAATCAGTAGGTGGTAATGTGAGCACACCTCTCGGAGACTAAAATAACGTCTTAATTTCATAGGTGAGTCAATGGACGACCTCATCATTGAAAGTCCCAAGTTATCCATCTACAGGCTAAAACTACTACGCTTCTGCAGCCTTCTGAGAGGGTTAGTATAGAATCGAATCTGAGGCCTGGCCAAAAGCGAAACCTCATTTCTTAACCAGTGCCACATCTTTTAAGAACGAAGGTGTAAAATTTGCTAATGTATTGTTTGCTATTAACAGAGTCGAAGCCAGAACTTAAAGCAAAATGGTTGCTACTTGCCTAAAAGATTAGTTAATTTGTTTGGATGGGTTGAGGTCACTGAAAATGAAGGAAAAGACAGCGTTGCAATAGCAAAGTGTATATAATTATAATCCCACGTCACTTCACTTTCATAATTGCAATTTTTATATGGCAAATTGATTGGTTATGTTTCTGTTAATTATATATAGACTTTGTTTTCCCAAATTAATTGTTTAAATATTTTTATGATCAATTTCAATTCCCCTAAATTATTTGATCACAAGAGATTTTTCAAGTGATTGTATAATCTAATTTTGTATAAACAAATTTTCTTTTAATTTCTCATTACCATATGCCATTATTTTATTGCATTTTCGTTAATAATAATTAGTCAACAATTTAAATTTAAGTAAATGTTTGTTTATTTTTAAAATGCTCAAGTCCTCTCAAGGCAGGCAAGAGGCAACGGTGAAATTGCAAGAATACAACAAGTATTTAAGAACACAACCTAATGACCACTCGTAACAAGAAAAGGTACTTCACGCAACTAACACACGCCTAGTTCGGAGAAAAGAAGGAAAAAAAAAAAAAAAGGTGAAAGCTTCCACTTCTACAGAGGAGGAGGAGGAGGAGTAGGAGAAATGCAACTCCATCGACAACGGCATTACCGGTGTCAGTGAATCATGCGGACCAAAATCTTAACCAAACAAAAAGGTTCTCTAATTTTAACAAAGACCATTCTCCACCATCCAAATTTCCTTCCCTGGACAAACGCCCACCTCTTTCATACAGATTCTCCGCAGTCCTCAACTCACTCGCTCTGTATCTATCTCCTTTTCTTTGTTTGATCTTCTCTGGCTTTTAGTCCTTGAAGACCTCACTTCTTTCTGGGCTCCTTCATTTCCTTCTTCTGTCTGCTCTTCACCCACACTTGCTCCACTGTCAGCTTTCAAGTTCGTAGCTTTTTCCTCTCTGGGCTCCTCCCTGTTGTCGACCATTAAAGCTCAGGTGGGTCTGGACTTCAATAGCTTTTTCGCATATGGGTGTAATTTGATATGATGCTTATCGTTGATTTTCGTAGTCTGATGGCTTATACTCGTGGGAATTGTCAATACAACACTTTGATTTTTTCCTGACGTATAGTTAAGAGAGAAAGGATAAATTGCATTGTTTCTGTAGGATGTTCTCCTTCCCTTGATCATACTTTTGTCTAGCCAACTAACTTTAATTGATTGGCTCATTTTAATTTCTCTGTTTCTTCTTTCGTCATCAAGGTGCATCAGGCCCGAGTACTTCTTAGGAATGCTGTAGAGATTAATTCATTCTAAACAAAGTTCATATGATTGGACACTATCCCTTTTCGCAATTGTTTGAGCACGTATGGTGTTCCTTAGTCTAAAGATTTTTAATTGACCAGATTTCTCAATACGAGGGGATGAAGTTCATTTCTTCACATTTACTTGCGATATTTGAATCTTCCCATGGCTTATAACATTGTAAAGGATTTCTTTTCACAATAGGTGTTCTAAGATCTTGGGGATATTGTTAAATTCCTATGAAGAAATAATGAATTCAATACTCTGTACCGCAACCTTTGATGTATCTCATGAAAGTAAATATTACCCGTTGGTGTTTTCAGCAAGTAAATGAAGCTATTTTTTCTAGCTACTCTTGACTAACTAAGGATCTTGGTTGTCTGGAGGAAAAGCTTTTCAGCGGACAGTACGTGTAGCTGTATCTTTTTATACTTGCTTTTGAATTATACTGCTTTTTAGCTCCAAATACCTCACTCAAGACAAAAGTCAACATTATTTTGACTTTTGTCAATTTGAACTTTGATTCTTGTCGTCTGTGAACTCCTAGTTACGCATGACCAAAATCTGTAAAATGTTTGTGTTCAGCACTGTAACTAGTAGACTTGTGCTGCTACTGCTGCCCCAACGTGTAATTTCTTCTCACTGCCAAGATTTCAGTTTGTTGTTCTCTTCAAAATCCCATTACTCTGTTTAATTCATCCTCTCCTCTAGCTGGGTTCAAATCTTGCTGCTTTCATTAGGCTGGAATCGAAGATATTGACCATTGATTTTTCCATTCTATCACATTAGGTCATGTTATGGTTAACTCATGCGTTTGAGTGAAGTAATTTTCAGGATAGAGCTCTATGGAGAATAGTTTCAGCATGAAGAGAATGTCACTGCCAATTTTCATATTTCTTAGAGAGCTTTTAATGATCAAATCCCTTACTAAAATTTAGCTTCTGGTGCACTTTTAGTAAAAAGTCTGTAAATGAAAGGCAATTGAAATCAATCAGTTATCCCTCCAAATATGTCCATTCTTGTTTATTGCACTAAAGTCAATAAATCACAGAGCGCCTTAGATGCTGGAATAAACTTTGAACATGACTATGTCAATTTGAATATTTTTTTAGAAGATCAGTGTTATGTGTAGGGAAATTTCAAATGACCATTTTCTTTAGTAGATTATTCTGTACATATTTGCAATTTAATCAATTAAAACTGGATATTGACTTCTAAATTTTTGGAGGAAAGTTTGGTAGATTTGATTGGATTCAGAATTGATTGATTATAGTGATTCTATGATTTGAAATGCATCAGCTTTCTTTCATATATGGAGGATGTTAATACTGGAGATGTCATAATTTCAGAAACAAAAAATGGAAGGAGAAAGTACATTCAGTCCTGAAGGAGAACTCAAGGTAAGTTTTGGCTATAAATGCAATAGCCAGGGTGGTAGCACTTGTAAGGTTTTGAATGGATATGAATACCTGCACAGAACCAAACTCCATAGGAACAGCAGCTTCTCTTGTTTATCTGGTGCTGCTCTGAGTGCTAACGCGACATTGGCTAACACAAATATCTGCAATGGTGTAATTGGATCAGAAATTCTTCCAAGTTGGGATTCTCCTAATTCATTTCGTAAAGTTCCTTCGTCACCAAATCTTTCAAGGTTGGATATATTGTCATCTTCTCTCCAAAGCAGTATGTCCAACTTAAGTTGCAGCCCCTCGTCTCCAAGTCCACTTGATTGTGATTTCTATTCATTAAAATCGATGAGTGCTCCTTCCAAGAGCGAAGGTTGTCTCAGTAACATGGAAGTTCAGGTGGCAGGTGGAGCGGCTGGTGAAGACAGGGTTCAAGCTGTCTGCTCTGAAGAAAATGGATGGCTTTTTTGTGGAATATATGATGGGTTCAATGGAAGGGATGCAGCTGATTTTCTTGCTGGTACATTATATGAAACAATCATAGTCCATACTAATCCACTTGAATGGGAACAAGAGGAGGAAAACTTTATAGATTTAAATCCACTTCACTCAAATGGATTTCTCCAATATGTGGATGATGGAATAAATAATCCTAGAGAAACACCTCCTTCAGGATCTTACAATGCAAATGATTTGATCACTAGGAATCATGCAAACTATGGTCATGATTCATTTAGACAAAAGGTGCTCGATAGTCTCCAACGTGCTCTTAGTCAGGCTGAGAATGATTTCTTGTACATGGTAGAGCAAGAAATGGAGGACCGCCCTGATCTGGTTTCAGTGGGATCTTGTGTCTTGGTTGGTCTTCTTCATGGGATGGATTTGTACACACTTAATTTAGGTGATAGCAGAGCTGTATTGGCAACTTATGATGAAGGCAATGAGATGAATAATTGTAGGAAGCTAAAAGCTCTCCAGCTCACTGATTGTCACACTGCTGACAACGAACTTGAAAAATCTAGACTACTAACTGAGCATCCTGATGACCCCTCAGCAATTGTAGGTGGAAAAGTGAAGGGAAAATTGAAGGTCACTCGAGCTTTTGGAGTTGGTTACTTGAAAAAGGTTGGCAATATCTTATTTGTACAACATAACATTATGTGAAGGAACACTCTAACCTTAAGTTTGATTTCGTAATACAATGATGCAGTTGATATTCTGATGGTCTTTCTTTCATGCAGGAAAACCTAAATGATGCACTAATGGGTATTCTTCGAGTTCGTAACCTTATAAGCCCTCCTTATATCTCTACTCAGCCATCTGTGCATGTGCATAACATTTCAAAATCTGATCACTTCGTCATATTTGCAAGTGATGGTTTGTTTGATTTCTTTTCCAATGACGAGGCAGTACAGCTTGTCTGTTATTACATCTCAAAGAATCCTACTGGTGATCCAGCCAAATTCCTATTAGAACAGCTTGTAGAGAGAGCTGCCGATTCTGCAGGTGAGCTTTTTTAGTGAAAGGGCATACTAAAGTTGTTAGCAAAAGTTTTCTAAAATAGTCTTTAAGCACATGATGACTATGATGACATGCAGTTTGCTCATTACATAATTTAGATATGTCCTGGAAACTAGATAGACGTGTTATCTTATGAGATCAGATGCAGTCCACTCCAAAAGATGATCCCAACTACACTGATGCAATTTGTGTGCAAAGAAAAATAAAGGAGTGCCTTGATATATATGATTTTTTCTGCTAATCGGAAAAAGTTCAAATAGGAAAACGAAAAAGAAAAGCAAGTTGCTATACTATATAATTAGTGAATAAGAGATTTTGTTGGACACTATATCTGATTGTCTATGAAGAACCGGTTTATGTTTGTGTATTTGATGTGAAAGCTCCTTTAATAATGCAATTGCAGGTTTCACTAGGGAAGAATTGATGAACATTCCAGCCGGCAGGAGGAGGAAGTATCATGATGATGTAACTGTGATCGTGATTATCCTAGGAACAAATCAGCGCACTTCGAAGGCATCAACATGTGTGTAATTTTGTGTGATTGTTTTGTTTCTTGTGATGAGATGTGATGTTGTCTCAATAGTTGAGGTTTCAAATTGTAAACATCTGGTGTCAGATGCCGTTGGGCTGTAGAAAGCTCATAGTTACCAATTTTCATGCAACTATTGAATCAGCATCACATGGCAGTCTTTGGGTGTAAATAAAGAGAACTTTAGTTTCCTTTTGATATTGTACCTTTGTTAGAAATAGCACAAGAAATAGTGAAGTGTCCTTGATAGAGCAATGCTTTTACATTATACGGTCGAAGAAGCTAAGCTCTCATAGTTGGCTTCCAAGGAAAAACGAATCATTCTTTCTAACGGATGGTCCAGGAGTTTCTGATAGCATTTTATGCCAACCATGATCCCACTACTTTCTGCTCACATCACATTTGTGTTCTGATTTTCTCAGCCTTTCAAGCTTCTGAAAGTGGGATTACTATTTAAATAGCATTGCCTTTTTCTGTTTTTGCATCTTTATTTGACTGGTTTCAGAAAACTTTTAGGCCCACAAACAATATTTAGATTATCAATCATTATGGGAGCCTCAACAAAGCGCACCATCAAGTTGTTTTTGTTGAGGTTTGCATAGAGGAGAAACCATTTATCTGTCAACCAAGTGAACCAGCAGTTGTTTTTGTTGAGGTTCGCATAGAGGAGAACCGGTTCTCTATCTGTAGTAACATGTACTCTGGTTATCGAATGATGACATGTGAGAGGGATTTCTTGCAAAGCAAGCGTTAGCCACAAACTGTGAAAGTGTAGCATAACCCGACGTCACTTGTTTCTTAACAAGCAAACTGCATTTGATTTATCTTGTGTCCAATATACCATTTTCGTGCAGGGAACACATCCAAATGTCAAAAAGATATTTCTCATGGCAACTTTGTGATGCCAATCTAATGTAACAGCAAAAACATGGAATATGCATCGGCTTTTCTACTTGTTTCTTGGCTCGTGACACTACATCCCTAAGTAGACCGATTAAAACTTCAGAAGTTTTCTATTCACAACACATTGAGCAATCTTGACATCCTCAGGGACCAAAAATGAACGGCAGGCGACAACATAAGGAAAAGCCGAATGCAGCATTATAAAGCCCAAAATCCTTGCCTAATTCACTCTGCATGCCTAGCTTTCTCTCTTCTCTCGCATTCTAGTCTCTATCCCTCACCATTCAAGCGCAAGATTGCCCACCGCCAGTGTTCACTGGTCATATAATACAACACCCGTTAACATTTTCATCACTGAAAATGTTGAACGAGTCCATGGGTGCATGTACACGTGCATGCATGTGAGGTGAAGCGAGGACATGATCGAAAGCGGGACTTCCGATGGGAAATGCACTACTATGGCTTGATGCAGACATTTGAGGGATGTATAGAAGATATGGAGTTGAATACTGATGTGTGGTGTTGAGATGAATTGCGGCGGGATGATCTATGCCCCAACCATGAGGCTGATTGCCAGTACCTACAGTAGCAGAAGGCAGTGAGGCGGAGCTGGAACTGTCATTGCCTTCATGCCCCTCTTGACTTTTTTTTGTCTTCCTTAAGCACCCATACTTACTTTCATTTCCCTCCTTCTTAGCTGCAAGAAACTCACTGCCAGAGGAGGAAATTTCTGCTGATTTGCCATCATTTTTTGTCTCTTCAGTTGGTTCCTCCTCATTACCTACAGTAGTGCTTCTGCTTGGAAGATCACCCCAATTCTGGTTAGTTCTGGCGTCCTTTTTCTGCTTTCTGTTCTTGGCTCTGCCTCGTTCTTTTTCTGGTTTAGATTCATTCTGGGGCCAAATCTCTGCATATTTACCTTTGTAATTGAGTTTCTTGATCAAAGTCTCCACTCCAACGATACCAGTTACCGTTACTCGTTGTTGCTGGGGATCTATGGCTGTTGAATAAACACCTAAAAGCAGTATAAAAAAAAGTTTGTCTCAGCAGGAGCTGAAGAACAAATAAAATTTAGGACTTTGGAGTTGACTCCATAATATTCAAAGGCTGAAGTCATCATTCTCACTTTCGTTCTTTGAATATAGTGATTAAACTTAATACAAACTGGAAGGTTGAGAAGTTTGCATCTTGTATCCTTCCTTCCACAAATTATTAGCAATGATCATCAAGTAATATACCATCAATGCCTTGAAGAACCTTCTTGACTTTCCTCGTGCAACCTTGGCAGTGAATGGATACCTTGAGAACCAATGTCTGAAAAACAAAGACAATCATTTTCCTGTGAGAGTCGAAAGGAACTTGTACACAAAAGAAGTGGGGTTTCTTTAGTGACAAAACCTGGCATCTTAGTGCTTTGGAGGCCTGCTCAACTGAGGCGGTAGCCATTAGATGTAAAGATAAATGGGCTGAGATGGTAGAGAAAGTGGTGATTGAAAGACTTAAATTGATTAGCAGAAGAAGAAGTGAAAGGGCAAGAAAAGGTTCTGAAGAGAGGAGGGAGCAAATTCATCGTGTCCGTACATCAATAGCCCTAGTTCTACCTCAAATATTGTACAGCTATTCTCTCTCAGCTGAAGCTGTGGTCTTGTATTTAATTTTCCTTGCTCATGAACTATATATTATACAGCATTGATAGGCCTTGGAGTTATCCATAATTTATTTATTTTTCCAGTAGACTTCTTCCTACGTTTTGGCAATAGGCGTCAACTTCTGCTGATGGGTTAACGAGTCCTTTTTTGGTTTATACAGCAATTACTACTATACCATCACCATCCCCTTCTCCTCTAACAAAAATTAATTAGCTATGGTTCGAGTCAACCCAATAAACACGCAACACTCATGGAAGACAAGACATGGCAAAATCTACCACAATTCTCTCTCCAACAAGTGCATCCGGATTAGACAATCAATCTGCAGAGAACAGCAAGAAAGAACACATATTCGCATTCAAGTCTTTCACTGTTATGGTACTTGAGTGAAAATTTAAAAACAAGCAAACCAGGATCATTGAAATAATAGATATGGCGTGTCATTGTTGGAGACGAGGCTAACTTGCTTATTCCCTACTTTCACATATTTGGTAGAGTAATGGTCAGACCAAGAGTTGAGCATCGTAATAAATTTCTCGGAACCATGAGAGTATTAATGGTCAGACTGAGAGAGGAGCATCGTAATAAATTTCTCGGAACCATGAGAGTATTAATGTGATTGATGATAGCAGTTGATAATTTATTGCCTCTTACTTGCACGCTCATATCCGCCATTAAGGTTCCTACCCAGGTTATAAAAATCATCTGACCCGTAATCCTTTTAATAGGTTGCTGTAAATAACACGACAGCATTTGCAGCCATCACGAAAGGTTTGGTGCCCTCTGATTCATTTCAACCCTAGGGCACAATGTCATGACCAATGTTATGAATACCGTACCGGGCTCAATATCGGTACCAAAACTTGAAATCCGGTACCGGATTTGGACCGGAACGGTACGTACCGGCCGGTACCGGCCGGTACGAAACGGAATTCAAAACATTGGTCATGACACCTAATATTAATGTCAAGGATCAAGAGCACTACTAAGAGATGCCCTCCTTGTTAGATATTTTTGACTTTTTTTTTCATAAAATTGGACAATATTTAATTGTATTTTTCAGTTTTTCAATGACTTATCGATTAAATTATGTAATTTGATCCAGATAAGGATAATAAAGTAGCCCAATAAAGGATCTAAATCAATAGATCGAAGTCTAAGTAAAAAATAAATCCCAATCAGTATGAACCGAACCTATATTGAGTCTATGATGGGAAAGACTGATATGAATGCTATATATAAAGATTAAGGTCTCATGAAATTACTCATGTCATTCGTAAACATAAGGATTCTCTAAGTCTTTAAGAGAGCTTACATTTTGAGAAAATAGTAGAAAGATGTTGATCGCATTCCGGTGAGGAGTTCCCGTGAAGACGATAGTGGATTCGCGCTCATTTCGGCTTCAAAAAGCTCGTTTGAAGTTATGAAATTAAAACTAGGTATTTTTCACATTTTTTCGTTTATTGCCTTTCACGTTAGATCCAAGATACGTAATTAAGGTACCGTTACGTGTTACACGTGGTATTAGAATAGTGACGTGATCGGGTGGTTAAAAATGAAGATTTTTCGATTTTTTCTCCATAGCTAACTTATGTTTCTCGCTTTTTTTTTTACTTTTTATTGCATTAAAATAGTATGTATGTGTTTAGCTAGGGTTAAGAGATTGATTAAGGAAAGTATTCTCTTAATTCTAGATTACGATGCTCTGGAAATAAGTGATGACTGTTGCAGGGGTAAGTTGACTAATAAGGAAGAGGGGCCAACTTGTGCTTCATACTTGTTGAGTCTGATATATAAAGATATTAGTAGACCTTATACAGTTGCATTATACAATTCCAAATGTATTCTAACATTTGTTGATGATTATTCCCATTAAAGTTATGTGTTTTTGCTTAAAGATTAAATGTTGAAAACCAATTGGGAAAATCCATCTAGAGTTTTAGATATGATTGTGGAGGAGAATATGAAGGCAAACATGGTGTTTCAGAATTTGAAAAGATCCACTTGCCAGATATATGAAATTAGTTAAAATAATGACTTGTCAGGTAGTCCTGAGCAAAATGGTGTATTGTTAAAAGGTAAAACCTCACCCTAAAGAACCGTTAAGAAGTCGATGCAGAACATAATTAATCTACCTGATTATTTAGAAATGTGGAAACCCAGTCTTGCACACATTCATTTATGGGGTTTCCCTATTGAGGTAGTATAATCTTTATAAAGATAAATTGCATTCTTATTATGCTCATTGCTATTTAGTAAGATATCCTGACTACTTTAAAGCTACAGATCTTACTGTAGAGAAGGAGGGACCAGAAGTGTGGAATCACAAACAACTAAGTTTCTAGAATACAATGTCTATGATGATGGTAGAACCATTGACCCTTAGGATGATAGCAGAGTGGATACTACAGTTATCGCGTACCCGCTACTCATATAGTTAGATCTAGTGGATCTAGGTCTTTGTACTGTACCTGTATAGGAACAAGAACCCATACCTGTACACACAGAGGTTCCTGGAGGTACAAGATCTAGTGCAATTATATAAATCCACCAGAGTGAGACGAGCTGCTATCCCATCTAATTACATAGTCTATTAGCTGAACTGGACTACGATATTAGACATGTTACAAATCCAGTTACTTTTACATAAGTTATTTCTAGACCCAATGTAGATTTGTGGTGGGATGTAATGACTAATGAGATGCAAGCCATGAAGCATAGTAAGGTATGGGGGCTAGTTGATTTACGACGGAATTGCAAACTCGACAATTGTAAATGGTTTTAAAACCTAAAAAATTTCAGGATAAAGTTCAACGGTTTATGGGCTTCCTCAGTTACCTAATCATTCACTCAGAGAGAAAGGTTGACAGAAAAGTTGACTTTAATGTTACCTTTTTTCTCATATCCTCGTAGGATATATTTTGAGTGATTATGACAATTGTTGCTCTTGATGATATAAAGTTACATCAAATGACTTCCAAAACTGCTTTCCTGAATAAAGACCTTTATGAAGAGGTCTATATGGTACAATCTGAAAATTTTCAGGATTTATATGGAATTGACATGGTTTGCACGTTAAGCAGATCAATATATGGTTTATATCAAACCTCCCAAAAGTGATACCTTACATGTGATGAGGTTGTGACCTCTTTCAGCTTCATAGAAAATAAAGTTAAAAAGATGCTTATACTATGAAGTCAAGAGCAGTAAAGTTATTTTCCTATTACTACATATGGATGATATATTGCTTATATCAAATTACTTGACCATGTTGTATGAAGTTAAGTAATTCTTGGTCAAGAACTTTGACATTAAGAACCTTGGTGTAACATCTTATGTCTAAGGTATTTAGATTCACCGGGACAGATCTTAACACTCATTAAACCTCTCACAAGATATATACATCGAGTATGTGTTACAAAGGTTTAATATGGTTAACCGTACACCTGTCATAACACCTATCTCTCATTGTGAGAGATAATCTTTGGTACAGTATCTAAATAATAAAGTAAAAAGAGAGGTTATGAGGAATGTTCCTGAAATTGGTATGGTTGATAGCCTGACGTATGCTCGGGTAAGTACTAAGAGGGACATTGCATTTGCTGGACATTGCATTTACTGTTAGACTGTTTAGTCAATGTCTGGTTAATCCAGGTATAGACCATTGAAATGTAGTTAAGTGAATGTTCAGATACTTAAAGGGAATCAAGGATTATATGTTGACATATAAAAAAGTCAACATACTAAACCTCATAGAAAATTCATATTTAAATTTAAGCTATGTGTCTGGATGATCGAAAGTTCACTTAAGGTTACATTTTTCTTTTGCAGATGGTACAACGTCGTGGAAGAGTTTCAAGTAGACACGGGTGACTTTCTCGACCTTGCATGCAGAATACATGCTATGGGGCTGCTTCATAGACAGTTTGGATCATAAACTTGATTTCTTAGTTGTCTATGGTTGATTTAGTGGTTAGACCCATTCAGCTGTAATGTGATAATCAAGTTGTTGTGTTGTTTAATAACAACAAAGAATACCACAGGGTCTTAGCATTTAAAGGTCAAGTATTTGACTATGAACAAGTTGATACGAAAAGGTGACATTAAGGTTTAGAACATTTAAAGACTAAGGAACTGTAAGTTGATCCTTTAACTAAAGGACTTCGCTTACTTGTGTTCATGATGCAAGTATACAGAATGGGTGTTTTTGTAACATCCCACCCTCAACTGGATGGGTAGAATGGTAATTTGACATAGGATGAAATAGATTTGGAGTGCATAGGACTATTCATGCATAATAGGATTGGTCCACAGTCACATTTGTGCATATGAAATTACTGTGCATGCATACATGATATTCCCGGTTTGCGTGCCTAAGACAATTTTATTAGAATTAACGTGGTTAATGGGTTTGAAAAATTATTCTGAGTGCGCCATAAATTGTTTTCTATTTTATTGGAATTATAGGAATTTTTCTGAAAATTTCCGGAGAAAATTCCCGGACAGGAAAAAAAATCACCAAATGGCGAACCGGTTGAATTTTTACTGTTATTTGATCTTAAAACTCTTGCATATTTAGGTGGGACCCTAAAGTAAACCCTTAAACCATGAAGTAACCGAAATTGTGGGTGTAAATAATTATTGAGTAAAGTGATTAAAGTATAATATTTGAACTCTTTTGACTTTTCTTCATTTCTCCATCAATTGCCAAGTGTCCAAAGGGTTTAATGCTTTCTTATCTTGTAAATTCGGTGATGTTGCTTATAAAAAGAATGAAGGAACTCCATAATTGCTTAAAAAGCTCTTCTCATCCGAAACTACTCCAAGCCTCCATATCCATCGATTTTCCTTCTTCTTTTTTTCATCTTCCTCCAAACATTCAAAAGTTCTCTTACTTGTCATTAACTTATTGTCTTACCATCATGATGATGTCTTTATTTGGGAGTTAGAAGAAGTGGTTAGTAAGGATAGTTAAGAAGGAAGTGAAGAGAAGAGAGGATTGGAAGCTAAAGAGGTAAGTTCTTTCATTAAGTTTTTAATGATGTCTTAGGTATGAATTTAATAGAAACATTGAATGGGAGGTTTGGAGTATTTATTATGCTTAGGGTTGCATTAAATTAATGACTATAATGGTTTGAATAAATGGGTATAAGGTTGGGTTGAGTTATGAATTGAAAGTAGTATGTTAGAAGTGGTTTTAGTTTGATTAGTGATGGCATTTTGATGATTGATTTTACTTGGAAAGAAAGAATTATGTGCTGCAAATTTTTGTGTATTAGCCCTAGTACATGTATAAATAGTATAAGAACTTATTTGTGTTCATTTGGATGTTTAATGATGTGTTAATGGCTTTGGAAATGATAGAACTAAGGTTAACACCAAATCTGGAAAATTAGGGTTTTCACTGATTGTACTGTTGTTAGTATAACTAATTGTGTAGGAATGCAAATGAGGTGAGGTTTGTGGTCACTTAAACTTTAGGATGTTAGCTACATTTTTGTTTGAAATAGGTGTTGGCCAAGTTTAATCTTAAGAGGGTGAAATTTGGCTTGGAAAGTTACCGCCATTGACTGGAATGAACAGTGGCCGAAATCATACCCTTTAGTTTTGCTAATTCTTATGAATTAATTGAGAAGGAATTAGGATAAATGGATTAGATGGAAAATTGAAGCCTATTAAGTTATCTTTCTAATGTCACTGATTTTGCAATTTTTCGATATGTAGAGTAGGAGTTATGGACTGATGAGTGTTGGCTGTTTTTATGCATTGACTGTAACCTAGTTGGATTGGCACATTTAGTGCACATTCGGATTTGGAAGAATTTTAGTAATTTTTGTGAATTGAATTGGAGTTGGAAATGTACTGAAGAGTTCTAGATGACACATTGATCTTGAAAATGATATATGGCTTATAATTTTTGGAAATCAGATGTGGGAGATATGGAATTTCAAAATCTGAACCTACATTGTGATGTTAAGTGCTGATTAGGTCAGAAACTTGCATAACATATTTGAAACTGTTAGAGGCTGAATTGGAGTTTGGTTATTTCAGGAAGAATTGAAGTTTGAGGATTTATCTTTTCAGAAATATAAAGTTCTGATTGTTCTGACTTGTGTACAGAGAGTTATGCTTGTTATAAGTTTACTGCTCAAATTGAATGATTTCAGGGACAGCAACATTAAGTGAATTAATTGACCTAGTTAGCATGGGAATTGAAATTTTGGTTGTTTCACAAAAGTTGTAGAGGACATTGTGATCTTGATGAGCATATTTATTGCATAATGTTTTTGACTACCTCGAATGAAAGATAGTGAATTTCCAATGACTGTTCTGTTTTGGGAAGTGATTGTGTAGGCAGTAGCTTGTACTGGGATTTTGACACCCTTAGGGGTGAAATTGATCTTTCTGGACTAAAGGAAACTTGTAGAGGGTTTCATTACCTTTCTAATGAGATATGGTTTGCATTTTTCTGAATTGTGTAGAATATGTTATGAATTTTTGAATTTCAGTTAAAGAAAAGGAAATAAGAGTAGGAAATAAGGGCAATATATATATATATATATATATATATATATATATATATATTAATTGTTGAATTTTGGTTTCTTCGTGAATAACTTTTCCGTCCGACGTCCGATTAACCTGATTTTTGAGGCATCGGATTCAGTGAATATTGAATTTCATTTTTTGAGAAATTGGGGATTTTGGACGGAAAATTTACGTGGGTCCGGGTAAAAGTCTATGTAATCACTGTTTTATTAAATTGGGGGCCTATAGAAGTTCAAATTGCGCACCGTCAGCGCCAATAGGTTTCTAATTTTTTTAGACGGACTTTCTGATAGGAAAAAAATGGGATTAGGGCCGGGAATATCATGAACATGCATTGTCCTTATTTTATATTTGTGCATTAATGAGAATTCTTATGCAAAGTGATTAATGTGCATATGGCATAAATTGGCGAGACAGATAAATGTCCGCTTTTCAGCGTTCTCGAAATTAGAAACCAATGCAAATCTGAGTGTCTTGTGAGTGAACTAGATGGTCTTATTTATTGGTTATTTGCTTTTCTTTATATGTTGAATGTGTATTGATTTATTTTATTGATTGTGATTAAATATGGGTTCCGGACAGGAGGTCCGGTGATTGATTATGTATTGGGAATTGCGTTAGTGAAGTGCTCCTTGAATGTGAATGGGATGACCTAAGTGTATATATTGAGACTGTTAAAATGTCTTGCTTGCATAATTGCACATAAATGAAATGTGACTTCTTAATTAGATGTCGAATGCCGGACTACGGTCCGATGATAGTAATTATGATTGATAGGCGCATGCAAATATGCATAAGGCATTCCACTGCATGAATACATGAAAGATAATGGGAGTTGTGACCAGAGTAGTCAACAATGAGTGAAAAGAGCTTCGTGCTCAGATACTGATTCAGAGCCTCAGGCTCAACGACAATGAGCCCTTTATGGGACAGTTTACAATGAGCCATATATGGGACAGTTTCAATGAGCCCGATATCCATGGGTACGGGACAGTTTAGACACTCGGTCACAACAAAGTAATTAAATGAAAAGTGGGTCTCATGCACATATGCATAACATGATTGATTTGATTGTATGAATGGGAATGGTTGAATTACTTGTATTGAATGAGACTGTAATACTGTATTGAATGGGAATGTGACATTGTGTTCAATGGGAATGATAAATTGGATTGAATGATCGATTTGATTATATTGAATATGACATTGTATCGACATAATGAAAATATGAAACTGTATGTGAATATGAGGTGTGATAGGGAATATGAAATGCGACTTAATGGAAATGAAAGTATGTGTTATATGTTATGTGATTGGGTGAACCATCGATGATGGTCACTCACTGAGTTCGCAAAACTCACCCAAAATTTGCATATATTTTTCAGGTCTTGAAGAGTACCCCTTTTGACACGGGAGTATGTCTCATCGTAAGCAAGTGAAGGATAGAGGTCGGGATCAGTTCGTGTCTGCATTAGTGTCTTATCGAATTGTATTCCACAATCATTGTGAAATAGTGCTTTGTATTTATAATGAGCCATGGTGGTGCTATTGTTTTGCATTGACTGATTGTAAAATTATTATTGAACGACTGTAATAACTGAAAATGATTAATTGTGAACATGGGCTCAAGTTTCTTACTGTTTATGTCGCGTAACCGAATGGTTTTAAAAAAATAATAATAATAAAAGGAGAAAATGTTATACTGAGTTTTATACTGAGTGATGTAGCACGCCACCCTCGCGGGGCACGGACCTGGATATCACCGTCGATGTCGGGTTCAGGTCTTGCGGGAGTGGGGTATTACATTTAGGTGGTATCAGAGTTCAGCAGTACGTAACGTATTTGGGCACAGTCTAGAACATAGGTTGCATGCATTTGAGTCGTGTCGTTGCAGACCGCAGTAACTGATCCCCAGTCTGAGTCGCATTAGTAGAAATCCTATGTGTGAACATGTGTTACGTGATTAAGTGTGAGAAAAGTGAGAAGGTATCAGAATGTGAACCCATGAAAGGGTATGAGTAATTGGGAAGGGGAAAAAGGAAACATCGATAATGAGAATTATAATGTACTGTGGTTAGAATGACTATGTTGGCCTAGACTGATTAAGGAAAGAATTGATATCAAACTGAGCCCCCTGATTAATGTGGCAATATTACGACGACAGAAAAACGAACATGTCTAAAACTTGAGAGGTCCTTTGTAGATATGAGAAACATCTTGGTTATGTGAGGCCTATGTGAAAGTAAATGATGAAGTAATTAGAGCTCATTGTATATGCGATGAAATGGGAAACATTGGGCCGAGTAAAAGCGTAGATAGTCCGATCAGTGAGATATTGATTCATCATTTGTGTTTGATATCGATGGATATCATAGGTAGATGATGATAGCGAGATTGTGATAAGATCAATATTGTATCAGAACGGTCTATCGAGAACTGAAAGAACTGAAAAAGCAAGATGCCCAGTGCCTAGTAGAGTAAGAAAAAGTAAACATGGTGAGATAAAAGTGTACAGATAAACTGAAATGAATTGGAAAAACGGTTATGATTATGAGCGCCTAAGCGTGAGACTGAAATGGTTATGCGAATATCGTGCTTAGAGTTTGGAAACTAGTATCAAAGGATGGTAAGGGAAAAAGACAGATAGACAATTTTCTACTGATTGTGTATCGGGAAATTCTAGATTTTGTTGAAAAGATGTATATAGACACAGAAATGGGAAATGGATGGGTAAATAGAGAGAGAGACAGTGTATGAGTATCTATGATTTTGTCGTGTTTGGGAACACATCCCCAAATGTACTAGTAATGTGAATACCCTATCGTGGATTGTTTCAGGTAAATACAAAGATACGTAGCAATAATATGATGACAGTATATAAGCCAAGTGGATATGACATAGTGAGGTGATCATAACACATGAAATTGATGTGCCATAGACATGGAAAAAAAATAGAGGAAATGGTCGATGACTTAGTTTCTATACGTGTAAAGTTCATAATGGGTTAAAGCCAGACATAAGGGGACTGGGCATGTTCATGCCCGTATAGAAGGAAAAAAATGATTATGGCATAAGTCCTCTATTTGAAGATGGGCATAAACGGAAATGAGTTTGTGGAATTCTGAATCGTATAGGATAATAATTGGCTTCCGGATAAGATGAAATGATTTCGGGTAATGTGTATAGGAAAGTATAAGGGTTTAAAAAAATGTATCGCATCTCACCGAACCTTAGTGTAAGGAATGATTTGATCTTTCCAATTATGACATAACATTGTTCTGACTGAGATCGTGTGTATAGTTGAAATTGAGCTTTTGAGATACTACGGATGCTTGAAAAGCAATTAGGGAAACGAGTTGGCTGATGAGACTTTCGTGAAGAGTATAATGATGGTAGCAAGGTTAAATGAAAAGAAGTACAGATGAAATCAAAAGTGAAATTGAGTCATATCTTAAAAGAAGATTTAGACATACCAAGTAATATATACTCCTGAGGTTATCTGCACTGTGTGTACGGAAATGTAAAGTATCCAACGACATGAATGGAATGTTAATTTGAGGTGATCCTATTGCAATGTAAAGTGAATAGATCTCCATATGTGATGCAAAACTGTTGGGAAATCTAGATTTGAAACTAAGAATTAAATAGTCCCGAACTGCGAAGTGAAATACTCAAATGAAATGGAAATTATAGAGGTCCAAGTACGGATGACTAGGTATTGGCACATGTCGATGTTATTGACAGGAAAACAATTGAAAAGAGAAAATGAATGGAGACAAGAAGTCCGAAAGGGAAACTGACAATGACGTGATGTATGGAAAAGTTAATAAGACCCTAATAGGGCATGATGTAAAGTAAGCAAATGGTCGTGACTATGATTATAGACGGAATGTGTTTGAAAGTGTTGAACAGTGAAAAGTAAAATAATTGAGAAAGTTGATACTGATGATAAGCATACCCTTGGAGAGTGGGCAGTGTGTGATGAAATGAGACAATATGTTAAAATGGTATTAGATAAACTGACTCGCCTTTGATAAATGGTATTGGTGTCATGATCGCGATTGAAAGCCTTGTAGACTGTAGATTCCTATAAGGATACACTGTGTTAATTTGAGGAAAGAGACAGGCATAAATACCGACAATGCTGAAATGAACGGACAATTCTGCCAACTAAACTCAACTAGTGAGTTAAAGTGGTGAGTCCTATAAGGAGTCTGAATATGCGAGTGAAATCGGGAAAACAATATTGAATGATTCAAAGAAGAACTAAGGGTACCCGATAAAAAGTGCAAGAACAAGAAAGTGAGCAGTTAAAGCTAGACATTCTAGTAAGCATATGCAAAGAGTGAAATTGAGTTACTACGGGTATAGAATGAAGTGATTATTGATGCGCGTGCTTATAGGTTTGAATGTTCAACAGGAAAATTGCTTAAGTGGTTTGGGTTTCACAAGATTTTGAACGTGTTATAGAGTGCTGAGTTACTGTAGGGATACACTGCTACACTGCACAGTGCCTAACGGGAGTCAAAGACCATAATGGATTTGAGACTGTGATGAGTGAAACAAAAGAAAGCGACTCAAGAAAGCTGAATGGGTTAGTAGAGGTGGAACCGGATCGGACAAATGAAACAGAATTAAATGTATAAAGAACAGTGAATATCAAAAGAAAACTAAATCTGGATTAAGAGTCAATGAAATATGAAGGATAAATGCATCAAGTGGATACCACCGGTTATAGTGAAATTATTGTATTGTACATATCACCTTAAAAAGGTGTACTTAGAAGAGAAGTGGCAAAGAGAGTATCAAAGGACCAGGATTAGTCTGTATATTACTAGAGAGAAAGGTAATGGATTGATAAAACGGGATAAGTGAATAGATTCAGAAATAATAAACTGAGTCATAGCATCGGAACTAAAGGTAGTGGCTACTCTGAAAATGACAAGTGAGATAGGTAAGGTAGCGAGAAAGCCATAGAGGAAACGGACTGTCTTACTGCGATCTTTTAATAACGAAAGTATTGAGTGACGTAGTGTATGGGAACTGTAGGGACATATGATCACTGTCATACTGAACTGTGGACTGATAATTTCGAGGACGAAATTTTTTTTAGGAGGGGAGAATTGTAACATCCCACCCTCAACTGGATGGGTAGAATGGTAATTTGACATAGGATGAAATAGATTTAGAGTGCATAGGACTATTCATGCATAATAGGATTGGTCCACAGTCACATTTGTGCACATAAAATTACTGTGCATGCATACATGATATTCCCGGTTTGCGTGCCTAAGACAATTTTATTAGAATTAACGTGGTTAATGGGTTTGAAAAATTATTCTGAGTGCGCCATAAATTGTTTTCTATTTTACTGGAATTATAGGAATTTTTCTGAAATTTTCCGGAGAAAATTCCCGGACAGGAAAAAAAATCACCAAATGGCGAACCGGTTGAATTTTTACTGTTATTTGATCTTAAAACTCTTGCATATTTAGGTGGGACCCTAAAGTAAACCCTTAAACCATGAAGTAACCGAAATTGTGGGTGTAAATAATTATTGAGTAAAGTGATTAAAGTATAATATTTGAACTCTTTTGACTTTTCTTCATTTCTCCATCAATTGCCAAGTGTCCAAAGGGTTTAATGCTTTCTTATCTTGTAAATTCGGTGATGTTGCTTATAAAAAGAATGAAGGAACTCCATAATTGCTTAAAAAGCTCTTCTCATCCGAAACTACTCCAAGCCTCCATATCCATCGATTTTCCTTCTTCTTTTTTTCATCTTCCTCCAAACATTCAAAAGTTCTCTTACTTGTCATTAACTTATTGTCTTACCATCATGATGATGTCTTTATTTGGGAGTTAGAAGAAGTGGTTAGTAAGGATAGTTAAGAAGGAAGCGAAGAGAAGAGAGGATTGGAAGCTAAAGAGGTAAGTTCTTTCATTAAGTTTTTAATGATGTCTTAGGTATGAATTTAATAGAAACATTGAATGGGAGGTTTGGAGTATTTATTATGCTTAGGGTTGTATTAAATTAATGACTATAATGGTTTGAATTAATGGGTATAAGGTTGGGTTGAGTTATGAATTGAAAGTAGTATGTTAGAAGTGGTTTTAGTTTGATTAGTGATGACATTTTGATGATTGATTTTACTTGGAAAGAAAGAATTATGTGCTACAAATTTTTGTGTATTAGCCCTAGTACATGTATAAATAGTATAAGAACTTATTTGTGTTCATTTGGATGTTTAATGATGTGTTAATGGCTTTGGAAATGATAGAACTAAGGTTAACACCAAATCTGGAAAATTAGGGTTTTCACTTATTGTACTGTTGTTAGTATAACTAATTGTGTAGGAATGCAAATGAGGTGAGGTTTGTGGTCACTTAAACTTTAGGATGTTAGCTACATTTTTGTGTGAAATAGGTGTTGGCCAAGTTTAATCTTAAGAGGGTGAAATTTGACTTGGAAAGTTACTGCCATTGACTGGAATGAACAGTGCCCGAAATCATACCCTTTAGTTTTGCTAATTTTTATGAATTAATTGAGAAGGAATTAGGATAAATGGATTATATGGAAAATTGAAGCCTATTAAGTTATCTTTCTAATGTCACTGATTTTGCAATTGTTCGATATGTAGAGTAGGAGTTATGGACTGATGAGTGTTGGCTGTTTTATGCATTGATGTAACTAGTTGGATTGGCACATTTAGTGCACATTCGGATTTGGAAGAATTTTAGTAATTTTTGTGAATTGAATTGGAGTTGGAAATTTACTGAAGAGTTCTAGATGACACATTGATCTTGAAAATGATATATGGCTTATAATTTTTGGAAATCAGATGTGGGAGATATGGAATTTCAAAATCTGAACCTACATTGTGATGTTAAGTGCTGATTAGGTCAGAAACTTGCATAACAGATTTGAAACTGTTAGAGGCTGAAATGGAGTTTGGTTATTTCAGGAAGAATTGAAGTTTGAGGATTTATCTTTTCAGAGATATAAAGTTCTGATTGTTCTGACTTGTGTACAGGGAGTTATGCTTGTTATAAGTTTACTGCTCAAATTGAATGATTTCAGGGACAGCAACATTGAGTGAATTAATTGACCTAGTTAGCATGGGAATTGAAATTTTGGTTGTTTCACAAAAGTTGTAGAGGACATTGTGATCTTGATGAGCATATTTATTGCATAATGTTTTTGACTACCTCGAATGAAAGATAGTGAATTTCAATGACTGTTACATTTTGGGAAGTGATTGTGTAGGCAGTAGCTTGTACTGGGATTTTGACACCCTTAGGGTGAAATTGATCTTTCTGGACTAAAGGAAACTTGTAGAGGGTTTCATTACCTTTCCAATGAGATATGGTTTGCATTTTTCTGAATTGTGTAGAATATGTTATGAATTTTGAATTTCAGTTAAAGAAAAGGAAAAAGAGTAGGAAATAAGGCAATATATATATATATATATATATATATATATATATATATATATATATATTAATTGTTGAATTTTGGTTTCTTCGTGAATAACTTTTCCGTCAAGCGTCCGATTAACCTGATTTTTGAGGCATCGGATTCAGTGAATATTGAATTTCATTTTTTTTGAGAAATTGGGGATTTTGGATGGAAAATTTACGTGGGTTCGGGTAAAAGTCTGTGTAATCACTGTTTTATTAAATTGGGGGCCTATAGAGGTCCAAATTGCGCACCATCAGCGCCAATAGGTTTCTAATTTTTTTTAGACGGACTTTCTGATGGGAAAAAAATGGGATTAGGGCTGGGAATATCATGAACATGCATTGTCCTTATTTTATATTTGTGCATTAATGAGAATTCTTATGCAAAGTGATTAATGTGTGCATATGACATAAATTGGCAGTGCAGGATAAATGTCCGCACTCAGGCGTTCTCAGAAATTAGAAACCAATGCAAATCTGGAGCGTACTGTGAGTAGACCTAGATGGTCTTATTTATTGGTTATTTGCTTTTGCTATATGTTGAATGTGTATTAATTTATTTTATTGATTGTGATTAAATATGGGTTCCGGACAGGAGGTCCGGTGATTGATTATGTATTGGGAATTGCGTTAGTGAAGTGCTCCTTGAATGTGAATGGGATGACCTAAGTGTATATATTGAGACTGTTAAAATGTCTTGCTTGCATAATTGCACATAAATGAAATGTGACTTCTTAATTAGATGTGAATGCTTGGACTACGGTCCGATGATAGTAATTATGATTGACGAGGCGCATGCAAATATGCATAAGGCATTCCACTGCATGAATACATAAAAGATAATGGGAGTTGTGACCAGAGTAGTCAACAATGAGTGAAAAGAGCTTCGTGCTCAGATACTGATTCAGAGCCTCAGGCTCAACGACAATGAGCCCTTTATGGGACAGTTTACAATGAGCCCTTTATGGGACAGTTTACAATGAGCCCTATATGGGACAGTTTCAATGAGCCCGATATCCATGGGTACGGGACAGTTTAGACACTCGGTCACAACAAAGTAATTAAATGGAAAGTGGGTCTCATGCACATATGCATAACATGATTGATTTGATTGTATGAATGGGAATGGTTGAATTACTTGTATTGAATGAGACTGTAATACTGTATTGAATGGGAATGTGACATTGTGTTCAATGGGAATGATAAATTGGATTGAATGATCGATTTGATTATATTGAATATGACATTGTATCGACATAATGAAAATATGAAACTGTATGTGAATATGAGGTGTGATAGGGAATATGAAATGCGACTTAATGGAAATGAAAGTATGTGTTATATGTTATGTGATTGGGTGAACCATCGATGATGGTCACTCACTGAGTTCGCAAAACTCACCCAAAATTTGCATATATTTTTCAGGTCTTGAAGAGTACCTCGTTTGACACGGGAGTATGTCTACTGTAGGCAAGTGAAGGATAGAGGTCGGGATCAGTTCGTGTCTGCATTAGTGTCTTATCGAATTGTATTCCGCAATCATTGTGAAATAGTGCTTTGTATTTATAATGAGCCATGGTGGTGCTATTGTTTTGCATTGACTGATTGTAAAATTATTATTGAACGACTGTAATAACTGAAAATGATTAATTGTGAACATGGGCTCAAGTTTCTTACTGTTTATGTCGCGTAACCGAATGGTTTTAAAAAAATAATAATAATAAAAGGAGAAAATGTTATACTGAGTTTTATACTGAGTGATGTAGCACGCCACCCTCGCGGGGCACGGACCTGGATATCACCGTCGATGTCGGGTTCAGGTCTTGCGGGAGTGGGGTATTACATTTAGGTGGTATCAGAGCCCAGCTGTACGTAATGTATTTGGGCACAGTCTAGAACATAGGTTGCATGCATTTGAGTCGGGTCGCGTTGCGGGACGCAGATGGCGATCCCGATCCTAAATCGCACTAGTAGAAATCCTACGTGTGAACATGTGTTACGTGATTAAGTGTGAGAAAAGTGAGAAGGTATCAGAATGTGAACCCATGAAAGGGTATGAGTAATTGGGAAGGGGAAAAAGGAAACATCGATAATGAGAATTATAATGTACTGTGGTTAGAATGACTATGTTGGCCTAGACTGATTAAGGAAAGAATTGATATCAAACTGAGCCCCCTGATTAATGTGGCAATATTACGACGACAGAAAAACGAACATGTCTAAAACTTGGAGAGGTCCTTTGTAGATATGAGAAACATACTGGTTATTGTAGGCCTATGTGAAAGTAAATGATGAAGTAATTAGAGCTCTGACTGTATATGCGATGAAATGGGAAACATTGGAACTGAGTAAAACGTAGATGGTCCGATCAGGCAGATATTGATTCACTGCATTTGTGTTTGATATCAGTGGATATCATAGGTAGATGATGATAGCGAGATTGTGATAAGATCAATATTGTACTGTAACGGTCTATCGAGAACTGAAAGAACTGAAAAAGCAAGATGCCCAGTGCCTAGTAGAGTAAGAAAAAGTAAACATGGTGAGATAAAAGTGTACAGATAAACTGAAATGAATTGGAAAAACGGTTATGATTATGAGCGCCTAAGCGTGAGACTGAAATGGTTATGCGAATATCGTGCTTAGAGTTTGGAAACTAGTATCAAAGGATGGTAAGGGAAAAAGACAGACTGACAATTTTCTACTGATTGTGTATCGGGAAATTCTAGATTTGGTTGAAAAGATGTATATAGACACAGAAATGGGAAATGGATGGGTAAATAGAGAGAGAGACAGTGTATGAGTATCTATGATTTTGTCGTGTTTGGGAACACATCCCCAAATGTACTAGTAATGTGAATACCCTATCGTGGATTGTTTCAGGTAAATACAAAGATACGTAGCAATAATATGATGACAGTATATAAGCCAAGTGGATATGACATAGTGAGGTGATCATAACGCATGAAATTGATGTGCCATAGACATGAAAAAAAAATAGAGGAAATGGTCGATGACTTAGTTTTTATAAGTGTAAAGTTCATAATGGGTTAAAGCCAGACATAAGAGGACTGGGCATGCTCATGCCCGTATAGGAGGAAAAAAAATGATTATGGCATAAGTCCTCTATTTGAAGATGGGCATAAACGGAAATGAGTTTGTGGAATTCTGAATCGTATAGGATAATAATTGGCTTCCGGATAAGATGAAATGATTTCGGGTAATGTGTATAGGAAAGTATAAGGGTTAAAAAAAATGTATCGCATCTCACCGAACCTTAGTGTAAGGAATGATTTGATCTTTCCAATTATGGCATAACATTGTTCTGACTGAGATCGTGTGTATAGTTGAAATTGAGCTTTTGAGATACTACGGATGCTTGAAAAGCAATTAGGGAAACGAGTTGGCTGATGAGACTTTCGTGAAAAGTATAATGATGGTAGCAAAACTAATGGTTAAATGAAAAGAAGTACGGATGAAATCAAAAGTGAAATTGAGTCATATCTTAAAAGAAGATTTAGACATACCAAGTAATATATACTCCTGAGGTTATCTGCACTGTGTGTACGGAAATGTAAAGTATCCAACGACATGAATGGAATGTTAATTTGAGGTGATCCTATTGAGGTGATCCTATTGCAATGTAAAGTGAATAGATCTCCATATGTGATGCAAAACTGTTGGGAAATCTAGATTTGAAACTAAGAATTAAATAGTCCCGAACTGCGAAGTGAAATACTCAAATGAAATGGAAATTATGGAGGTCCAAGTACGGATGACTAGGTATTGGCACATGTCGATGTTATTGACTGGAAAACAATTGAAAAGAGAAAATGAATGGAGACAAGAAGTCCGAAAGGGAAACTGACAATGACGTGATGTATGGAAAAGTTAATAGGACCCTAATAGGGCATGATGTGAAGTAAGCAAATGGTCGTGACTATGATTATAGACGGAATGTGTTTGAAAGTGTTGAATAGTGAAAAGTAAAATAATTGAGAAAGTTGATACTGATGATAAGCATACCCTTGGAGAGTGGGCAGTGTGTGATGAAATGAGACAATATGTTAAAATGGTATTAGATAAACTGACTCGCCTTTGATAAATGGTATTGGTGTCATGATCGCGATTGAAAGCCTTGTAGACTGTAGATTCCTATAAGGATACACTGTGTTAATTGTACAGATGAGAATTGATTGTGTATCGGAAATTGGTTATAATACATGTATGATGATTCCCGAATTGATTGTGTATCGAAAATTGGTTATAATTTTACAGATGAGAATTGGTTGTGAAAATTGGAAATTTAGTAATAAGTGTATAAATTAGGTTTTGAATATGGAATTGGAATGAAATGGAATTTAGAGGAATGGAAAGTGGAATATGAGTATAGGAATGGGTATTTGCTAATTTTGTGAATTTATGGGCACTTTTAGGATTTTAGAGTAATGGATCCGGATAGGAAGATTGGTTTAGTGGTGATTAAATTGATTACGGTCCGAGATTGATTGACAATTGATATGAAACAATTGGGATTATAATTTCAGGATTTATTAGTTATGGTTATTGCGAAATGGGAGAAAAATAGAATAAAATTAGGTGATAGACTCTAAGTTTGGACTTGTGGCAACTAAATTGCCAAACAAGCCTTTAAAGTTTATATATATATATAAGTTTAAATGTTCATTTCTCACCATCGACGGTCGTGGGTGAGCATCTGGCGATTTGGAGTTCTTGGAAGATTTTCGAAAGTTTCTAGCGTGAATCAAGTAAGTTTCTATGTGTTTATACCTTAAATCGTTTCATTTGATCGTTGATTTGAGTAAGAAATTGGTTAGAAATTTGGAAAGTTGCGATGATAGGGTTTTCGTTGGTTTTGATTTGGGTTTTTGATAAAAGATGGTTTAAATGATGGATTGAGGCTAGAAATGAGTTGAGTGTAGTATACTAAGTTGATTGGGAGTGATTTGAAGTGAATCGGATAGATTGTTATCAGAAAATCTGAGAAATTTCTGGGTTTCGGACGATTTTCTGGGTTCGCACGTCGCGACGTGTGATGAACACGCCACGACGAGCCTTTCCAGCGTGCACGTCGCTACGAATAAATAAATAAATTGTGCGCCGCAAAGAGCTGAAATCGGTTACGCCTTGTGACGAGGATGTTGTGCGCATGCAGCGACTTCTTCGTCACACCGCAACGAGACCTAGGCGCACGTCGCGGCGAGCGGATGTGGTTACGTCGCGGGAGAGAAAGGAAGCGTGGTTGCGGCGAAGGCAGGAGACTTCGCCGTGATGGCGACCATCTTGCGCCATGGCGAGGACGCTAATTAGAGGTGAATTGCTTGTTTTAAAGGGTTTATTCTTAATGAATTGGCTATGGACTAATTGAATTTTGAGACTAGGAATTGCAAATTAGAAGAAATGAAATTAAGTGATTATGAGATGATTGTTACAAGTAATGAGCTTGAGGATTGACTTCAAATGAATTGGTGTCTAAATGATTAATTGGAATTTGGAGACTAAGAATATTGAATGGATAAGAATGGAAATTCGGAATGTAATTATATGATTATTGGAATTGAATGGTAAACGATTTGTGATTGTGATTTTAATTGAAATGTGATCTTAGAGTATGGAAATTTGTAAATTGATAAATGAGATCTAGAATTGTTATGGACTAGAGTGAGAGTGATCCAATTGAGAAATTCGGGAATTGAATCGGGAAAGTCATAACATGTATAGTATTTATCGAAATTGCTATTGATTATTGAATTTGGCATGATTGGTAATGTGTGATTTATTTGATTTGATATAGAGGTTCCGATGGATCGACATTCCACGGATAGTATTGGGACTTCCAGGCGGTAGCTCGGAAGTGCAGGTGAGTAACCTAGTTGGTTTCTCAGCCTTATGTGTTTATTAATTATATGCATTGATTGCCATGAGGAAGCGAGATGGATAGATGTGTGATTGATTTGATTGATTTGGACCATGGGTGTTGAAATATTTGATTATGATATTGAAGTGCAAAGATGAGTAAATATGTATGAATGCATGAATGAATTAAATTGTAAATGCATTAGCGAAAATGATTGGGCGTAAATGGTGAAATTGGGAAGTGACACATGCATTCATGCATCAACGAATGATCGAGATAATGGTAGTTGTGACCGGTGGTACCAGCGTATGCGAGCCACGAGGCTCGATACCTTGTGCGAATCCTTCGGGCTTATTAGGCGATCACGCCAGCGTATATGAGAGCTTTAAGCTCAACACACAGGACCTCAGGTCCAACGATTGATAGAGCCTCAGGCTCACCGTTGGGCATATCATGCCCAACGATTTGAAACCACCGCTCAGCGTAAATGATTTGGTATGCAGTCCACAACAACGAAAAGAAAATGAAAGTGTCACATGTACATTGCATATATGTATGGTGATTGAAAATGTAAATTATTTGCAAATGGTGAGAGATGTGAATAAGGAAATTGCATGTGATATTACTGTAAATGCTACATGTATTATATGTATATGATTGTGAATGCATGAGTTGGGTGAACCATCGATGATGGTTTCTCATTGAGTTCGCAAACTCACCCAACATTGCATCTATTTTCGAGAATTGAAGAGCACCCGTTAGTAAAGCGGGAGTATGTTTCTGAGGATTCAAGTGAAGGTCGTGGTCGGGATCGGTGTCGTCACATCTCGCATTAGTGTAGTGAGTTTATTAAGTGGGCCCCATTTGTCTATGTGTCATTGTATTATATTCTGAAATGTTTAGAAATGGCATTGGGCCCGATTGGGTCATACATTTCTATATGTACATGATGATTGAGCACTATTGAGTGCTAGTTAATGACTGAATTGTTCATATTTGAAAATGTTTTCATATTAAATCGGGCCCAGATTGATTATCGTTTCCGCACTCAACTTGTTTTAAAAGGAGAAAAATGTTATAACGAGATTTAAAAAAAGTATTGAGTGTTTTAGTCGCCACCCTCATGAGGCACGGGCTCGGATATCACCGTAGATGTCGGGTTCGGGTCTTGTCGGAGTGGTGCTACATATATAATGTCGAGCCCGAAGTACAATCTTACATGGCGTTACGAGAAAATGTATCAAAGTGCATGCATATAAGTCATGTCTCGTGACGGTGATGGTGATCCCAGTATAGCATATGAGTCTCATACATGAGCCTGTACCAGTGCTTTAAGTGGTTAGAAATAGTTAGGAAAAGATGATATGGAAAATGTGATAAATGGAAGTTGTGGAAATCAAGGAATAAGAACAAGTAGATGGTGCGATATGAAAATTGGAGAATTAGTGTATTGGTACCGATGGGCGTGATATGAAATACGACACTAGAGTGATATAGGAACAATCGTGAGCGTGAAATAGATGTGAATATGTATAGAGGAAATATAGAGATATATGAAAATGGCAAGATTGAAAGTATATAAGTAAAGTAAATGGGAATAAAATGTTTTGTGATTAGAGTTGAGCAGCGAAAGCGTGATGAGAGTTGTGATTGTTGTGATATGGATTTAAGTGTGACTGCGTGAAGCGAAACAATGAAAAGATCGAAAGGTAAGAAAATGGTATTGATAGATGAAAAAGCTGAACAGTTGTTAAGGTCAATGGATTTGCCTATCTGAATGCACACGATAATGGAAATGATATCGAAATCAATTGGTGTGTTAGTGGATAACCGCCAAGTCTTATAGTTAAAAATTCATGTGAGTTAAAGTAAGAAATGAAAGTGCTTATAGTGATTGAATTGGGAATGAATTGAGATTGTAATTAGGATATTGGTATGGTAAAATCCTCCTGATCGAGGATAGGTGCAAAAAGGAAAAACGTGGTCAAAACTTTAATGAGATTGAGGTATCCTAAGAATAAGTGACTAATTGGTATATTGATGTAATAATTTTAAATGGTATGTACCCCAATGAGCGGTATTAAAAGGATGCTCGGTTATGTGGATTATGGCATAGATTGATCTTCACGGATAGCGTGAATAGTGAAATTGATTTCCTAAGGTATTGAGAATAATCGATAAGAAATATGACGACTGTTGATGATTAGGAATTGAAAGAAGAATTTCCATGAATTGGATTTCGATTGGATGATGAGAATTGAAAAGTTTAGCAATGAAAGGACAAATTGGAGATAAATGTGAAATGAATGAAAAGTCGTTATTGGGAGTGTAAAAGATAGAATAAGTTATTAAGAAGGTATGTGTTACGATAATGTAAAGACTTGATTGTGTAATAGGATTATTGAACAATAAAAGATATTAGTTGTGATTTGAGGAGAATACCGATCTGGTATATTTTTGTGAATATTGTAAAGGATAAAGTGGATTTGATAATGGTATTATTAACCCGGTTTGACATGATAGTGAATAAATGCAATATGTGGAGAATCTAGTGTAAAGGGCGTGTGTCGAAATACATTTGATGAAATTGAGTAAGTTATGAGAAAATTGTTCCTCATTGGAGATGTATGATATGTAAAAAGTTATGCAAATTGATCATAGGTGTAAGGAGTTCACTATATTATTGAAGAGTGAAGTGTGTAGATTGAGTTTAAAGTGGATAGTGACTGTGATCATCGATGATCGATAGAATACATTTGAATAGTGAAGAAGATAAATTGGCATAGTTGAGGAAATTGTATAATATGCAAGTTTTATAAGAGTGAATTTGATCTTGATTGAATAAGTAATGGATGAATTATCATTCTAACATGGTATTGGGAGATTAAAATGTAAATAGAGGTATTGATAAATGTGAAATTGTAAAGGACAGAGGTACATAAGGAATTTGAGTTATTTTTCCAATATACAATCAATCCTAAAAATGTGTGGAGTGTATGATTGTATCTTTGGATATGTCGAAATTGTTAAATGTTTTCGATCTTAGTCCCCGATGATAATGTTCGAGAAAAATGTGTGAATTGTATGACTAATGATTGTAAAAAGAGACACTTGGAGAAATTTTCAATTCGAGTATTGATCGTGTTATTTTAAATTTTGAGGTGTTATAATAGGAAATGAATCGTAAATATTAAAATGCGATTTATTGAAATAGAGTAAAGAGATTCTATGTGTATGGAGATCAGTATAATCTGATGGGCAGTATTGGTATTTGATAACTTGATAATTTTAGTGTATTAGAAAGTGTTGTAAAGTTTGGAGATTACATTAATATGAGAAATTGTTTTGGATGTATATCGTTTATAAGGTAATAATGATTAAGTTATATGAGTGAATGGAAAATGACTATGCATTTGAGTGTTTGAATTTCGTTATTGAAACAAGTAGTGAGGCGATAAGATTATGATACCTAATGTAAGAATGAGTGTAAGCTATCGAGTTAGTAAAGCATGAAAAGAACGCATTAGCGATTGGAATTCCAAGTCAAATGTGCAGGTGTGTATTGAAAGCATGACAAAATCCGAATTGAGAATCTTGAATAGTGGGTATATTGAGAAATTGTGAATAGTTTAGCTATAAAGAAAATGAGTAATGTGAAGGGATTAAGAAGTATGAGTAAAATTCATTAAGGGAACCGTTAGTGAAAAAAAAAACAAGGAATAATAATAAGAGGGTATTAGAAGAGTAATAGGAAGTAGAGTGTGACATTGAGTGTAGGTCTGACCTACAGGACTGATTGCTGATGTTAAATGTGAAACTAATATGTTGCTGGAATCCATAGGGTTATGAGATTGATGTGTGGATCAGAGTGATTGTAAAAATATAGATTGTTAAATTGGTGATAACAAAATTCAAATTGATGAGAATGAATCAGATCGATGATTATCGAGATGATTGAAACCTTATGAGATTAGTAATTGGCATTGGAGAGATGCAATATGATATGTGATACATGATATATTTCTAAATGTGTCACCTCGGCCAATCTATGTATTGATTGATATCATAGGAAAAAGGGAAATTAAATTCGTTATTAGTGGCCTTGATGTGACCGTGTTATGAATCGATTTATGGATTGGCAAGTCAGTAGCAACCTAAAAGATGAAATGGGTTCGTAAAGTACTATATAGATAGAAATAGGAAATATTGATATGATCGGATATGTATATTATTGGTGGTGGATATAAAGAATTATGAGTAAACGAAAAGAAATCGTTAAAATAGTATAAAGTTTGAGAAAGGAAAAAGAGGTAAGTAAGTGATTGTAGTGTGATTAAATTTGGCAAGTTCGTCTAAAATCCTAAAAGATGATTCGGATCCAAAGTGTTACAAAGACTGAATTAGAAAATATTGTTAGATCCGAAACATGTGTTATCAATATTGGAAGTGATGAATTGTGAGTAAAAGGCAATGTAGAGTTAAGAAAGATTTGGCAGAAATTATGCGTATGCGTATAGGGACATAAGTGGAAATCAGAGAATCAATGATCGTAAAGACTCCCCTATCATCTTGACAAATCGTAAATGAAATTTCGAGGACGAAATTTTTATAAGGAGGAGAATTGTAACATCCCGCTTCTGAGTGACGGTATGTCGATAATTTGGATCGGGTTAGAATTGGAGTGCAGAGCAAATGTGACATTGTGCATGCATTATTGTTTTTTATAGATATCGGTAATGATTATTATTTGCACAAGTATATATATATATATGTACATACATGTATGACGATTCCGAATTGATTGTGTATCGAAATTGGTTATAATTATACAGATGAGAATTGGTTGTGAAAATTGGAAATTTAGTAATAAGTGTATAAATTAGGTTTTGAATATGGAATTGGAATGAAATGGAATTTAGAGGAATGGAAAGTGGAATATGAGTATAGGAATGGGTATTTGCTAATTTTGTGAATTTATAGGAACTTTTATGGGATTTTAGAGTAATAGATCCGGACCAGGAAGATTGGCTTAGTGGTGATTAAATTGATTCCGGTCCGAGATTGATTGACAATTGATATGAAACAATTGGGATTATAATTTCAGGATTTATTAGTTATGGTTATTGCGAAATGGGGAGAAAAATAGAATAAGAATTAGACTGATAGACTCTAAGTTTAGACTTGTGGCAACTAAATTGCCAAACAAGCCTTTAAAGTTTTTATATATATATAAGTTTAAATGTTCATTTCTCACCATCGACGGTCGTGGGTGAGCATCTGGCGATTTGGAGTTCTTGGAAGATTTTCGAAAGTTTCTAGCGTGAATCAAGTAAGTTTCTATGTTTATGCCTTAAATCGTTTCATTTGATCGTTGATTTGAGTAAGAAATTGGTTAGAAATTTGGAAAGTCGCGATGATAGGGTTTTCGTTGGTTTTGATTTGGGTTTTTGATAAAAGATGGTTTAAATGATGGATTGAGGCTAGAAATGAGTTGAGTGTAGTATACTAAGTTGATTGGGAGTGATTTGAAGTGAATCGGATAGATTGCTATCAGAAAATCTGAGAAATTTCTGGGTTTCGGACGATTTTCTGGGTTCGCACGTCGCGACGTGTGATGAACACGCCGCGGCGAGCCTTTCCAGCGTGCACATCGCAACGAATAAATAAATAAATTGTGCACCACGACGAGCTGAAATCAGTTGCACGCCGCGACGAGGGATGTTGTGCGCATGGGCAGCGACTTTCTGTCGACTTGCGACGAGACCTAAGCGCACGTCGTGGCGGATGATGTGGTTACGTCGCGGGAGAGAAAGGAAGCGTGGTCGTGGCGAAGGCAGGAGACTTCGCAATGAAGCGACCATCGCGCATGATGAGGACGCCTGAATTTCGAGAGTGGTGCTTGTTTTAAAGGGTTTATTCTTAATGAATTGGCTATGGACTAATTGAATTTTTGAGACTAGGAATTGCAAATTAGAAGAAATGAAATTAAGTGATTATGAGATGATTGTTACAAGTAATGAGCTTGAGGATTTACTTCAAATGAATTGGTGTCTAAATGATTAATTGGAATTTGGAGACTAAGAATATTGAATGGATAAGAATGGAAATTCGGAATGTAATTATATGATTATTGGAATTGAGTGGTAAACGATTTGTGATTGTGATTTTAATTGAAATGTGATCTTAGAGTATGGAAATTTGTAAATTGATAAATGAGATCTAGAATTGTTATGGACTAGAGTGAGAGTGATCCAATTGAGAAATTCGGGAATTGAATCGGGAAAGTCATAACATGTATAGTATTTATCGAAATTGCTATTGATTATTAAATTTGGCATGATTGGTAATGTGTGATTTATTTGATTTGATATAGAGGTTCCGATGGATCGACATTCCACGGACAGTATTGGGACTTCCAGGCGGTAGCTCGAAAGTGCAGGTGAGTAACCTAGTTGGTTTCTCAGCCTTATGTGTTTATTAATTATATGCATTGATTGCCATGAGGAAGCGCAGATGGATAGATGTGTGATTGATTTGATTGATTTGGACCATGGGTGTTGAAATATTTGATTATGATATTGAAGTGCAAAGATGAGTAAATATGTATGAATGCATGAATGAATTAAATTGTAAATGCATTAGCGAAAATGATTGGAGCGTAAATGATTGAAATTGGGAAGTGACACATGCATTCATGCATCAATGAATGATCGAGATAATGGTAGTTGTGACCGGTGATACCAGCGTATGCAGAGCCACGGGCTCGATGCATCGTGCCGATCCTTTGGGCTTATCGAGGCGAATCACGTAACGATATGAGAGCTTTAAGCTTAACACACGGGACCTCGGGTCCAACGATTGATAAGTCTCGGGCTCACCGCAGGCATATCATGCCTAACGATTTGAGCCATTGGCTCAACGTAAATGATTTGAGCGCGGTCACAACAACGAAAAGAAAATGAAAGTGTCACATGTACATTGCATATGTGTATGGTGATTGAAAATGTAAATTGACCGCAAATGAGAGAGATGTGAATAAGGAAATTGCATGTGATATTCTGTAAATGCTACATGTATTATATGTATATGATTGTGAATGCATGAGTTGGGTGAACCATCGATGATGGTTTCTCATTGAGTTCGCAAACTCACCCAACATTGCATCTATTTTTCAGGAATTGAAGAGCACCCCATTAGTAAAACGGGAGTATGTTTGCAGGATTCAAGTGAAGGTCAGGGTCGGGATCAGTGTCGTCACATCTGCATTAGTGTAATGAGTTTATTAAGTGGGCCCCATTTGTCTATGTGTCATTGTATTGTATTACTGAAATGTTTAGAAATGGCATTGGGCCCAGTTGGGTCATACATTTCTATATGTACATGATGATTGAGCACTATTGAGTGCTAGTTAATGACTGAATTGTTCATATTTGAAAAATGTTTTCATATTAAATCGGGCCCAGATTGATTATCGTTTCCCGCACTCAACTGTTTTAAAAAGGAGAAAAATGTTATAACGAGATTTTTAAAAAAAGGTATTGAGTGTTTTAGTACGCCACCCTCGCGGGGCACGGGCTCGGATATCACCGTAGATGTCGGATTCGGGTCTTGTCGGGAGTGGGGTGCTACATGATAACACTATAAACTCTTTATTTGAGTGAATGTTCCCTGATACATGTTTCAATTAATAATTCCAACATGCATTACCTTTGGATTAATACCTGTAAAAATCCATTCGATCATATCAAAATTATAATGAAACACATATGAGTTCACCACTCATCAAGATTGTGGTTCATAATAAGCGAATGCTTAAGTTATATGTTTTAAGATTAAAGTAACGGCCCACTTTATTCTTGAAAACATACTTGATTCCAGATTCATTTAATAGTGTCATTATCGATAGTCTACTACTATCATGATATGAAACTCATCATTCCCTTTAAGTAAACTCCTTTACTTATATGGAGATAAATCGCAACACTACAGTCTAAACCATAATCAAACGACCAACTTGATTATTTAACTGTGAATCAATTAATTCAGATTCTAATAATATACATGTTTCTCATACATCTCTATGTATATGTATATTACTTACAAATGAATCTTGGTACCTTAGATATATAATGCTCATACAGATAAAACCAAACTCTTTTGTTTTATTAATAATAAATATTTTCATTACAAAGCAGAATCGAAGAAGATAAAGTTACATGTAAATACACTTGCTTTCCAGGGCACTATATTTACATAACTCCAACAATCTCCCACTTGCCCTAAAGCAAGTTTGACATATCCTTCATTCCCATCCCTTCTAGGTGACCCTCAAAGCTCTTTTGAGTCAATGTCTTTGTGAGCGGATCAGCAAGGTTTTGCTCAGAGGAATCTTTACCACATCCACTTCTCCACGTTGTATTATCTCCCTTATGAGATGATACTTTCGCTCAATGTGTTTGGCGACTTTGTGGTTCCGAGGTTCTTTAGAATTAGCCACCGCCTTACTATTATCACAATAAAGTGTAATGGCTTTTACGCCTCTGGAACTACCTCCAAATCATTTAGGAACTTCCGAGCGGATCGCTTCCTTTCACGCTTCCTGGCGCAACATACTCAACCTCCATAGTCGAATCAACAATACAAGATTGCTTGACACTCCTCCAAACTATGGCTCCACCTCCTAAAGTAAATATAAAACCGTAAGTTGATTTCCTTGAATCAACATCGATTGGAAATCGAGAATCCGTATATCCCGTCGGAATAAGATTACTTCCCGAGTAAACAAGCATTAAGTTCTTCGTCCCACGAAGATACTTAAATATACACTTAACCGCAATTCAATGTTCCATTCTGGATTGATTGAAATCGCTACTACCCATCCCAACTGCGTAACAGATATCAAGTCTAGTGCATGACATTGCATACATCAAACTACCAACTGCCAAGCATATGGAATGTTACGCATCGTTCAACCTCCTCTTGGGTTTTAGGTGCTTGTTCCTTTGAAAGTTTGATTCCATGTCTAGTAGGAGTGAAACCCTCTTGGAATCTTGCATGGCGAACTTATTGAGCATATTCTCAATGTAGGTTAGTTGAGACAAAACTATCTTCTTTTCTTACGATCCCTTATAAGTTTGATCCCTAGAACATAGGTAGCCTCTCCCAAATCCTTCATTGAAAGCTGTTCATTCATCCATCCTTAACCGCAGATAACATTCCCACATCATTCCTAATGAGCGTAATGTCATCAACATACGTGATTAGGAAAGTAACCTTACCTTCTTGTATTCTTTTGTAAACACAAGGCTCATCTAGGTTTTGTATGAACCCATAGATTTTGATAGCCTTATCAAACCTAATGTTCCAAGACCTAGATGCTTGCTTAAGTCCATAAATGGACCTTTGCAACTTGCAAACCTTATGCTCATTACCTAGCTCAATGAATCCTTCTGGTTGGGCCATATAAATGGTCTCCTCAAGATCTCCATTCAAAAATGCGGTCTTGACATCCATTTGCCATATTTCATAATCGAAACAGTTGCTATGGCCAAAAGAATCTGATGGACTTAAGCATGGCAACCGGAGAAAAGTCTCCTCGTAGTCTATACCCTCCTTTTGAGTATAGCCTTTAGCTACCAATCTAGCTTTAAAGGTCTCTACCTTTCCATCCGATCCCTTTTCCTTTTGTAGATCCATTTACACCCTATGGTTTTAGACAGTGGTAGATCTACAAGGACCCGAACTTCATTAGTATACATAGAATCTATTTCCGATTCCATTGCCTTGAGCCATTTTCTGCATCAACATCATTAATAGCTGTGTATACGTAACGGATCTGTTTCTTCTTGTTCGAGATGGCAATTAAGCCTTCTCTAAACCGAATACCTATCTGGTTGTCTCACAACCCTCCCACTACGTCTAGGCACATCTTGATGTTCAGGTTGCACTTCCGATTCAACTCTTGAATCCATTTCGACATCTTGTTCATCATATCCAAAACAACTCTTGGTTTGGATGAAATTGCTAACTCCTTTAGTACTACTTCACTTCTTCCTTTGTGATTTCTCACAAACTCTTCCTCTAAGAAGTTTGCATTTATCGACACAAATACCTTCCTATCATGAGGATTGTAAAAATAGTACCCTCGAGTTCCGTGGGATATCCTACAAACAAACATACTTGACCTTGGTTCCATCTTTGTGGATTAGGGCTTTAGAACATGGGCTGGACAGCCCCAAGTCCTCAAGTGCCTCAATGAAGGCACTCGGCGATCCACAACTCCCTAGGTGTTTTAGGCACCGATTTGGATGGAGCAAAGTTAAGAAGATATGTTGCCGTTTGTATGGCATATCCCGTAACGATTCTGGAAGGCTAGCATAGGACATCATTGATCTTACCATTTCCAATAGAGTTCTATTTCTCCTCTCTGCTACACCATTACTGTTGAGGTGTACGAGGAGCGACAAATTGAAACAATTCCATTGTCAATTAAATATTGCTGGAACTCTCCAGATAAATACTCACCACCTCGATCGATCGAAGGCTTTTAATGGCTTGCCAAGTTGCTTCTCGACTTGACTTTGAATTCTTTGAACTTTTCAAAAGATTCACTCTTTTATGCATCAAATACAAATAGTCATGTCTTGGTAATCATCTATAAAAGTTATGAAATATTCATAACCTCCTCTAGCTTGTACATTCATGGCCCACACACATCAAGATGTACCATGTCCAATGTGGATTCAAATCATTTCCTTTAGAAGGAAATGAGGCTTTTGTCATTTTCCTTCAATACAAGATTCACGGTGGGTAATGGATCACTATCCAAGCCCATAAGGATCCCATCATTTACTAGCCTGTCAAGTCTTTTTCGATTGATATGACCCATCCTTAGATGCCACAGATACTTTGAATTAATGCTAGAGATATTGGATTGTCTTGGTTTTATCAATTACGTGGTGTTTAGTGAGCCTTTCATAGGTTCTATAAAAACAATCCTGTTTAATTATCGCTCACAAATAAAATCCTTTTCTCATATATTGAAACAACCTTTTCAAAATATAAGGAATAACCAGATTTTATTAGACAAAAAGTAAATCATGTTCCTTACAATCATTGGCATGTAATAAACATCTTCCAAATATAACCTATGACCACTAGGAAAGTCCAAGATAACTACTCCCACCGATTCTGCTGAAACATAGGAACCATCTCGCTATCTTAACTTGAAAGCGGCCTTTAGGAAGTCTTTTCCTTTCTTGGAACCCTGCAAAGAATTACAAACATGGTTGGTGGCTCCTGAATCTAATATCCAAGAAGTAGATAAATCGCCACATTTCTAGTTCCTAAAAACTTAGGAAGCCCATACCTTGTTTGCTTTTGAGGGACTCTAGGTAGATCGGACAGTTTCTTTTCCGGTGGCCCATCTCATCACGGTGGAAACACTTTCCTTTGATGTTCTCTTTGGCCTTCTTTTCATGGGTTTGGCCTTGACCCTATTTGGCCTTCTTTTCATTGGACCCTTCTTCTTTTCCTTGCCCTTACCCTGGGCTTAAGAAGAAGCTACATTAACCGGCCCATGAGCCTTAATATTCAATATTTCCTCCGTGCTCGTGTTAAGTTAGAATGACTTTACATATAAATGATTTTGATGTATAAAAAATATAGTGAGATCAAAAACAAGAAAAACAAAGCGATCATGCATTTAATTGAGAGATGACGAAGAAGACGATATCTGCAGCGAAGTCCGAAGATGACGAAGTTTGAATAAATGATAAAGAGCAGAGCGAAGTTGCAAGACATCGATCGAGATGCAGACAAAGTTGATACAAGTCAAACACGAACGAAGTGTGTCAAAGTAAAAATCAACACGAACACGATGACACAAGACAATAATGCATAAAGACACAAATGTAGATCTGACGCAGAAAGAAAAGCGACGCAGACGCAGACGCAGAAAAAGAAGAGACGCAAGAGTCGATTCGAGTTAGTTCGTAAATCAAGCGATTAACCGTTTCTTTAAAGATTAAAGATTCAAGATTCAAGAATCAAGAAGCGATTCTGAGCGAAGGCTATAAATACAAGTCGAAGTCGAAGACTGCAGAGTTAGCTATTTTGAGAAAAATTACACAAAGTGAAAAAGCGATTAAGTGCGAATTAGTTGAACGCTATCTTACTGTAACAAAGTGTTCAAATTCTTTTCTGAAAAGAAAGAGTTGTACAGATAGCCTGCAGAGGCTAAGTGTGAAAGAATACTGGTGTAGAGACCTGAAGAGGCTCGTGAAAGAATACTTGTAAAGTTTGAAGAGATAGTGAAATCTCGGAAGAAACTCGAGGATCGGGCGTAGCCACGGTTTGGGGTGAACCGGGATAAATCTGCGTGTCTACTACTCTCACTCTCTATCTCACTTTTAGTTTCAAAGTTGATCTTTATTTACTATTCATATACTTAGCATTGAAAAGTTTTGATCAATCAGATTAATAAGAATTACAGTAAAAAATTTTATTTCTAACAAGTAATTTGAAAAAGATATTCAAAAAGGGGAATACACAATTCAACCCCCCCTTCTCGTGCATTCTATTATCATTTTATAAGTGTTGTATTAACGTGTGATTCACTTCAATTGGTATCAGAGCTTGGTATCCAAGAATCACTTTAGCGAAGTGTGGATTAAAGATAATGGCGGAGTCACATGTATACATCGCTGAAGGAGCCTCAGTCACTAGACCTCCAGCATTCAATGGAGAAGACTACCATTACTGGAAAGATAGAATGCGGTTATTCATCGAATCTACACATGTAGACCTTTGGGACGTAATAGAGAACGGACCCTATATACCTGTAGATGACGAAGGTAGTTCTATTCCACGAAGCAGATGGATGGCTGATCAGAAAGCAAGAATACAACTGAATTCAAAGGCGAAATTTTTCTTAACGTGTGCCCTAAGCAGAAGCGAATACGACAAAGTGCATGGTTGCGACACTGCAAAAGAGATGTGGGACACATTGTCCATTGCTCATGAAGGCACTAGTCAAGTTAAAGAATCCAAGATAAGTATTCTTGTACATCAATATGAACTTTTCAGGATGGAAGATGAAGAATCTATTGATCAAATGTTTGGAAGATTTCAAACAATTGTCAACGGATTAAAAGCTCTTGGAAGGACTTACAATAACCAAGATCATATTCGAAAGATCCTAAGAAGCCTTCCTAAGAGATGGATACCTAAAGTAACTGCAGTGCAAGAAGCAAAAGACTTGAGTGTGCTGAAGCTAGAAAAGTTGCTGGGATCCTTGAAGATTCATGAAGTAGAACTCAATGCTGAAGACAAGCCCAAGCAAGACAAGTCAATAGCACTGAAGGCCGGACAGAAGAATCATAAGACTCAAAGAAGGAGGAAGTCATCGAAGGCATTGAAGATTGAAGAATCAAAGGATGATAACTCCAGCCAATCTGAATCAGAGTCAAGTGATGAAGATGACGAATTATCTTTCATTTCCAGAAAGATAAGACGTATGTGGAAAAAGAAGCCCAGAAGTAACCAGACATTCAGAAAGAATGGAAAAGATGAAGCCAAGCCAGAAAAGTCTTCTATCATTTGCTACGAGTGCAATCAGCCTGGACACTACAAGTCAGAATGCCCTACTCTCAAGAAGAAACCTAAGAAGAGTAAAGAAGGCAAGAAAAGCATGATGGCAACATGGGAGGATCTAGATTCATCTGAATCAGATACAGGCTCCGAGTCATCAGAACATGCAAACATTTGCCTAATGGCTGAAGAAGATAGTGATGAGGAGGTAAAATCCGATTATGATAACTTGCATGATGCATATTCAGAATTGTTAGAAGATTCTCATGCTATTCTGAAACAGTACAAGCTGTTGAAGAAAAAGTATGCAGAGAATATTAAACATACTGAGAAAATAGAGAGAGAAAATATGTGCTTAAAAGAAGAGTTAGAAGTTAAAAGGAAACTTGTAGACAGATCAGATGAGATTAATCAGCTTAAGCTAAGGATCAAGAATCTATCAGCTGATCTAGCTACTTTCACTGAGAGTAAAAAGAAAATGAATGATATGCTAGGAAAATGTAGACATCATAGTGATAAGACTGGTTTAGGGTTTACTAGAAACAATACTCAGTCTCGTAATAAATTTGTCTCTCAAAAAGGAAGAAATAGGACAACACATTTTAATCAACGTCCGAGTAATATCCATTATAGATTACATCATGTGCATACTACTAACCATAAAGGACCCAAGAAAATTTGGGTACCAAGAAATAAAATAGTTTCTCCTGCAGATATCCTTCCTTGGAAGATACGGCAAGCACCATTGGTATTTAGACAGTGGATGCTCGCGACACATGACGGGAAGAAGGTCTATGTTCCTAGACCTTCAGTATAAGAAGGGAGGATCAGTAACTTTCGAAGACAACCAGCAGGACAAAATCATTGGAATCGAGAAAATAGGTAAAGATTCCTTTGCATGCATAAATAATGTACTGCTTGTTGATGGTCTAAAGCATAACTTGATTAGTGTGAGTCAGTTGTGTGATTCTGGTTTCACAGTTACATTCAATCAAAATCTTTGTGAAGTCATAAACAAAGATGGGTCTATACTTTTCTCTGCCAAGAGAAGAAACAACCTTTACAAAATCAATTTAGAAGATTTTCAAAATCAAAATATTTCATGTTTTCTATCTTCTGAAGAAGAAAGACTAATCTGGCATAAAAAGCTAGGTCATGTCTCTTTGAAACATATTTCAAAATTGGTAAAACATGATTTAGTAAGAGGTTTGCCAAAAATAAGTTTTGATAAAGAACTTTTCTGTGAAAATTGTTTGAAAGGAAAACAAGTTAAAACCTCTTTCTCTTCTAAAAGTTTTGTAACGTCTTCAAGACCTTTAGAACTATTACATATGGATTTATTTGGTCCTACAAGGACATTAAGTCTTGGCAGAAAGAAATATGGATTTGTCATTGAAAAGTTTTGATCAATCAGGATTAATAAGAATTCTGTAAAGAATTTTTATTTCTAACAAGTAATTTGAAAAAGATATTCAAAAAGGGGAATACACAATTCAACCCCCCCTTCTCGTGCATTCTATTATCATTTTATAAGTGTTGTATTAATGTGTGATTCACTTCACTATGGAGGGTATTCATCAACTCACTCAAGGTGTAATCCTTGCTGTTGAGCTCATAGTCCAACTTAAACTACTGAAAAGAAGAGTTTAAGCTATTGATGATCATAATCATCTGCGTGTCCGCATCCATATCCGCCCCAAGCATCTCAGCCTCGGTGCAGAGATTACCTTCATCATGTAATCCCGCACCTGGTTCATCGGTTTCATGCGAGATTATGAAAGGTTTGGATAGCTTTCACTCTTGCAGACCTAGTCCTCACACCAAACATCTCATGTAGGTGATGGACCATTAGACTAGCAGATTTTCATACAAGCAATTTGCTTTTGCAACATGCCATTGTGAAGCGAATATAACACTTAGTAGTCTTGTCAGCATTCTGCCAACGCTCATGTTGTTGGACTTGCTCAGGAGTTGCATCTCCACTTAGAGGTTTAGGTTCATTTTCAGTTAACACCCATGAAATACGTTCATATTGAAGAACAATGTCAAGGTTACGTCTCCTTTCATTAAACTTGTCTCCATTTTCCAATTTGTTATTAGTCAAGCGCAGGTGAGTGGATTCATTTTGTGGTTGATTATGTCCGAAAATATAAATTATTAAAACATGAGCATACTAGTCAACAATTTATGGAACTTTGTATAAAATCATGATGCATGTATGCATGATGATAGATTTAACAAAACTTAAAAATTAAAACATTATCTGACGGTTATTTTTCTTATCTATAATGACTAAGTGACGGTGGGCCATCTTATCTATTAAAAGAAAAACTGGGACCCTCCCACTCAAAAAACTACCAAGCATCTCATGCTCAATTTTTAAGAAACGTCTTAATTTGGTCCATACTTTTACCAATGAGCTACGGTGGGCGGTTTATTGATAAAAATGTTGAGTGTATAACCATTTGATTCATTCACTAAAGATACCTACAAATCATGCCTCGGTGAGAGGTCACATTTGCTATCATTAAGTGGACTTATCCTTAAGGAGATCCAAACCATGCAAGATCTAGGATCCATGCCCTCCGATGGGGAGTAACACTTCACCACATGCAAACGGGCCATCATTTGGAGACCGTGGACTCTCACAGAGCATCCTCTCCACTCAATCTTTTGGGCTTTAAGTTTTAAATACCATCTTGTCTAGATGGAATTTATTATCCATCCTATATTGTTTCATTATATATCTCATACATAATGAATGCATGGCAAGGCCTAGGGTTGACAATTTTCTAAATGACATGCAATCACGTAATATCACATATTACAAGCATTCATTTCTCCATTCATCACATGAACTAATAAAGCCACTTTTGATTGTCCATCCTAGAAACATAAAATAATTACAAGCCTTTTAGGCCCAAAATATGCTTCTTCATCTTGGATCTTCCGCTTCAACTCTTCGCTAACATGATCCGCCCATTCGGTAAACAAAATGTAATGGCATTTATGAAATTAGAATTTTGTCATTTGAAAAATAAAATTCCAGCACTAGATTTTAGAAAACCAAATCTTTGTTTTGACAAAAATTCCAGCACTTGTTTTATTAAAACGAAACTCATTTCATGAAAATTAAACACAGCACTTAGTATTTTAGCAAAACCGAAATTGGATTCTTTGAAACAAAAAATCAGCACTTGTTTTCCAATCATAACTGAAATATGATTCATTGAAACAAAAATTCCAGCAAATTAGTTTTCTCAAAACTTATGCCAAAACACAAAAGGATACACCGAAAATTTTACCTTTCCATTTCTTCAATCCATGGCTGCTCCTTCTTCATCATTACATCAATTTGTACATTACAAAATCAAATAAAATAGAAAAAAGAAACCAAGGAGGAAACATGGTGATGATAGACCACCCTCCTTGTTACAACCAAATGAAGAAATCTTACAAGATAAAATTTAACTTCTATGGACAACCAAAAGAGCAACATACACCATATATATTTCTATCACATAAAAATATGCAATATACATAAAAAGATTGCCAACCCATGCATCCACCATATAGGAACCAAAATCATGCATGAAAAACCGGCTCTGATACCAATTGTTGGATCGGAAAAAGAAAGCATGCTTAGTATGGAGAAACGATAGATTTCAAAACTTTTTAAGAAATCATCTTGCAGCGGAGCAATATATCCAAATCAACATGCTAATCCATACATGATATGGTATAAGGATAATAAAACCAAGAACAAGATAAAAGGAATTACCGACTCCTTCGCTACAGCTTTAAATCCTCGTTGCGCTATCCTCTCCTTCTTATATCCAAATCCTTTGCCTTTGAGTCTTTTCCTTTAGCAATCTATCTTCTTCCTTGTTGTGGTATCCTCAACCAATTAGATTTACCACTTGTTCTTCAAGGACAACTAGGTTAACAAAATCCTTTGGTGGGAAAGGAGAAGAAATATTTGGAGGAGATTTTCTTAGAAGAAGAAGAACCAAAATTGAAACTCTTTCAATTCTTTCACTTAGGAATTTCGGTTCTACCTTGCATGAAAGGAGAGAATGTCTAAAACCATGCCGAACCCTGTCTTACATCTCAATTTCGAAATATGCATGAATGGAAAGAGTGAGAGGCATCCAATGCATCACTTCTTACATTAATCACTCATCAAATAGCCAATAAATGAGACTTACTTCATTTATCTTTAAAATGGCTATTTGAAAAGACCATAACCTATAATTGAATACCCATTTCGGTTTTGGCAAGAAGAAAGAAGGAAGATGGTCCATCTAATGCACATCCTTCATCTTTAATCTAATGAATGCAAATAGGTTACATGCCAACATTAAAAGCCAACCATTAAACCATTTAATGGTAAGTTCATAACTCCATTTAATAATGATGAACCATAATAAAGACCATCTTTATTTAGTATTTTAATGTCAAATGTGTGGTTACACATCTAACCTAACACAATTTCGAATATGCTTCTTCTCCATTTAAAAAAAATTGTTTTAATATAATTAATCTAATCAATTACATTAAACCAAAACAAGCCCATTTCTAAATGAACATATGGGCTTCCAATTAACCATTAATTAGTATAAGCCCATCATTCAATTATGGACTTCTAAAGCCTCCAAACTACTTCTTACTTAGCTTGATAACCTTCCTTAAAGCCAAGTGGGGAATCTTATTGGACTTTGATAATTCAAGCTCCAATAAGCCCAGAAATAATTCAATCTCATTGGAATTAATTCTAACTTATTAACTAAATGTCATTCCACTAAAGACAATTAGTTGAACTCTTGAATTATTAAATATTATGAGAATATGTCCAATTGCAAACCCTATTTAGAACCTTATTATAGCCATCCGCATAACAAAGGGTAAAATTACCGTTTTGCCCTTATGTTGGTTTTTCCTTCTAGATCTCTCATTTTACTTTATATGGTGATTAACACATAAGATCTCATCTTAGTGTTAAGACTTGATGGGTAGCTAGTCCATCAAACCATGGCGCCAGTTTAATCACCAAATCTCCTTAAAACATCTGAAGAGATGATAACACTATAAACTCTTTATTTGAGTGAATGTTCACGATACATGTTTCAATTAATAATTCCAACATGCGCATAATTGGATTAATACCTGTAAAAATCCATTCCGATCATATCAAGAATTATAATGAACACATATGAGTTCACCACTCATCAAGATTGTGGTTCATAATAGCGAATGCTTAAGTTGTATGTTTTAAGATTAAATTAACGGCCCACTCTATTCTTGAAAACATACTTGATTTGATTCATTTAATAGTGCCATTATCGATAGTCTACTACTATCATGATATGAAACTCATCATTCCCTTTAAGTAAACTCCTTTACTTATATGGAGATAAATCGCAACACTACGATCTAAACCATAATCAAACGACCAACTTGATTATTCAACTGTGAATCAATTAATTGATTCTAATAATATACATGTTTCCCATACATCTCTATGTATATGTATATTACTTACAAATGAATCTTGGTACCTTATGACCAGATATATAATGTTTATACAGATAAAACCAAACTCTTTTGTTTTATTAATAATAAATATTTTCATTACAAAATCAGAATGAAGAAGATAAAGTTACATGTAAATACACTTGCTTTCCAGGGAACTATATTTACATAACTCCAACAGAATATGTATCGCACATGATATATGTATTTAATACTTTTCAGTATCGAAAGCCTTACAGGATAGAATGATGGACTTTTGTTACTTTTGGATCAAATGTTTTATTTTTAAACTGAGTCGACTAATACAGTAGTGTAGCTTAACTGAGTCTTTTAAACTTTTTTCAACTTGAGTCAAAACCGCAGTTTTGTCCAATGGGGAGAATGTTGGATATTTTTTACTTTTTCCATAAAATTAGACAACATTCAATTGTATTTTTCAAATTTTTAATAACTTATCGGTTAAGTTACGTAACTTTATCCAGATAATGATAATAAAGTAGCCTAATAAATGATCCAAATCAATGGGTCAAAGTTCAAGTAAAAAATATATTCTGATTAGTATAAACCGGATCCATATCAGGCATGTGATAGGAAAGCCCGATATAGATGCTATATATAAAGGTTAAGGCCTCCTGTAGTTGCTCATGTCATTCGTAAACTTAAGGATTTTCTAACCTGTTAAGAAAGCTTATGTTTTGAGAAAACTATATAAAGACGTTGATCGCACTTTGGTGAGGAATTCCTGTGAAGACGACGGTGTATTCGCTATAGTTTCAGCTTCAAAAAGCTCGTTTGAAGTTATAAAATCGAAATTAAGTATTTTTTGCATTTCTTCATTTATTTCCCTTTCATGTTTGATCCATGATATGTAACTAAGGTTCCATTATGTGCTACACTCTTGCCTACCAACTCTATACACCACCAAGTATCTTCTTTTAGAGAGACCAACAGCTTCCGTATATCATTCACGTTCAAAAGAATATGTGGGAACATGACTATTCAAATTAACCATTTACAAGAAATACTTTACATGTAGAAAACCAAGTAGTTCAACTCTTGAGAAATAGGCAACTGGCAAGAGGCATGTGTAGAGTCTAGTAAATTAGCTGTGAGATTCTGGTCTTTCCATTCCCACTCAAACATTTTATCATCTAGATGGGAGCTGATAAGTGCAGGGATATGATTTATTAGTGTTGAGTCAAAATGACTTTACTTATATATGATTTTGATGGATAACAAAGTAGAAAGAAAAAAAAGAAGGAAAAAGAAGAATAAAAAGACAGACGCAGAATGACGGAGTTGAAAATAACAGACGGAGTTGAAGAAAAACAGACACAGACGTAGAAGTTGAAAAATAGACGCAGACGCAGAAGTTGAAAAAGCATACGTAGACGCAGAATAAAAAAGTAGACGCAAAAAAGCAGACACAGATACAGAATAAAAAAACAGACGCAGACGGAGAATTCAAAAGCAGACGAAGAAAGGAATGCAGACGCAAGAGTCAGTTTGAGTTAGTTACAGAACTCAACTGATTAACCGTTTCTTTCAAGATTCAAGAATCAAGACTCAAGAAGCAAGATTTAAGATTCAAGAATCAAGAAGCAGTTACAGACGAAGGCTATAAATAGAAGTTGAAGTCGAAGAGTGCAAAGTTAGCGAAAGAGAGATCATTATTGAACTTACGCGAACGAAAAGCTGTTGTGAGATTATTGTGTGAAATAGCTGAGAACTATTATTGCTGTAACATAGTTCGGATACTTTTGTAAGAAAGTGTACAGATAGCCTGCAGAGGCTAAGTATAAAAGAATACTGAGTGTAGAGACCTAAAGAGGCTCGGAAAGAATACTTGTAAATATTGAAGAGATAGTGAAATCTCAGAAAGACTTCTGAGGACTGGACGTAGCCCACGGTTTGGGGTGAACCAGTATAAAGTCGCTGTGTCAACTTCTACTCTACTCTATCTCTCTTTAAAGTTCAAAGTTTTGTTATTACTCTGATTTCATAACAAGTTTTCAAAGTTTTGTGTAAATCGAATTTACCGAAGGTTTCGTAAAAGGAACTTATTTTGAACAACACGTTTTTTTTAAGAATTTTTAAAAAGGAAAATACACAATTCAACCCCCCCTTCTCGTGTATTTGGTATCGTATTATAAGCATTATACTAACGTGTGATTCACTTCAATTGGTATCAGAGCCTGGTATCCAAGCATGCAGCACCCCGCTTACCACATCGGGATGCCCGTAGGTCATTCCGATACATATCTTACGATAAGAGTGAACTACGAACAATCACTACTATACCTCATATGGCATCAAAATATAAAGCATCAATATTAAAAACCACCAATTTTCAAAACATAAACTTTCTCATTTTTATATCATCAAAACAGTAATTATACATCTGTCTATTTTTTTTTCATTTCCTGTACAAAACTCCAAAGAAATCTAGTACAAAATGCCTAACTAGGTCATCCACAAAAGATCCCAGCTGACCGACCTGTGTGCCATGACTCTCTTGCCAACACGATCTACATGGCAGGAAAAGTCTCTTTCTGGAGCTAGGAGTCTACTCTCTCGGTCTTGAAAAATAATTTGCAATTTTGGGTGAGTTTGCGAACTCAGTGAGGAACCATCATCGATGGTTCACTCAATTCATGCATTGACAAGTATAACACAATTATCACATAATAGCCCGTTCAGGAATATCACAGAATCATTCGCATAATAACAAGGCGATTTATCTTTCACACAATCAAAGTATTCAATCAAGTGCACATGTAATGCGCTTTTTTTCAATTTATTTCGTTGTTGTAACCGAGCGCCTAAACTGTCTCAATAAGGGCGCATTATTCGTTGAGCCTGAGGCTCTGAATCAATATGGGCTCGAGGCCCAATTACGTTGAGCTTTAAGTTCTCGGTGGCTGCTCCAATCACAACTACTAATTACTGATCATGCATTATGCATGGAATGCATATGGCAATACCAAACAAAACTCACATTACATTCAGTTCCAAATTTATCACATTCACACACATTGTCACAATTAATCATATTACAAATCATATACACACTTCTATGTCAAAAACTCCCAATACCTCGGACACCTTCGGTCCGGAACCAGCATAGACAAACACAAAGCCCACCATTATTCTCCACAATGTCATAAGTGCAAAATATAAGCAAGTAATAATCGAGAAACCACCTAGGTTACTCACCAAATAACTTCCGAGCTAATGCCGGGAAGTCTCAGCAACGCGATGCAAGGACGTCCAACTGTGCCTCTATAACAATCACAATAGTCACACATTACCAATTGCACAATCAGAAATATTAAATAATGCATATGTAGCAATTTAGATATGTACAATGCATATTCGTGACATTCTCGGCAATATTTCATAATTTCCCGTCACAACAATTTCTTTTAAACATTAGAAACTTATTGACACTAAAATCACTCAATTTGGACCTCCATAGGTCCAATTATTAAGAAAACATGGGTCGGAAAAATCATTACCCGATCCCCTCACTTCGACCTAACCAATTCCCGTCAATTTCTGCTCTAAAAATTTCCAAATTCAAAAATAAATGAAATTAAATATTTCACGAATCCGATGCCTCAAGAATCGGGTCAATCGGACGTCGGATGGAAAAGTTATTCCCAAAAACATGTTCAAATCAACACACTATGAAACTTCACTCAGGAAAAATGAACATCTTAATGGCTAAATTGAAAACCGACCTCTTCATAATAATTGTAGAGCTATGTCTCTAGTTTACTTAGGAAAAAGAATCAGCTCAATCCGAGCTCTCTAGCTCAAGATATCTACAAATTACTAAAGCATGTTCAAACTATTCCAACTGATCCACCCACTTAGATCCGACCATCTCCTTTTTGTTTGATCTCAAAAATCCTAAGTTTGGTGTGGAAAGATAGAAAAATCTCTTAGGAAACCATCACTTCGAAAATCAAGTCGTTTGGAGGTCGGATGGAAAAGTTATGCATAAAAGATTAGACAGAGGTCGGAGGGCGAGCCGGGCTCCACACTCACCAGGCGAGCTCGGCAAGCGAGAGCTCGCTCGCCCGCATGGGCGGGCGATGCAGCCCCTTTTTTTTTCAATTCTTCCAAAAACCAACTCTTCTTTCATAAGCTCGATCTTTTCACACAAATGTCCAAATGATACAAAATAGGTCTCGTTGGAAAGATCTCAGAAAATCCTACAAATTTCATGAAGAACTTGAAATTTAATAACACCTTTAAGGATGTCAAAAATTCACTCAAAGACTCAGCCTAGTCACATATTTTCTACCACAACGCAACATTAACACAAAAATTCATAACTTTTCATCCCCTTAACCAAAAATTCCAAATTTTATATCAATAAAAAGAGCAAAACAAATGCTACATCTTTCAGAAATAACTTAGAAGCCAATTTCATCTCTAACCAAATCAAATTAGCAAATAAAGATTCAGCCCACTCAATTTATTCTCAACAGAAACCCAATCTTTCAAAATTCATAATTCTAAATCCCCTTGGCGAAAATTTCCATACCTTATAGGGCTAAAAAGCTCAGACAATACACTACAACTCTCAAGAAGGACTTCACAACAAATTCCAATTCAAAATAGATCGAATTCTCTCATGAAGGTGATTGTCCTGTCAAAGCTTATGAAATCAGTCTCAACTACAACAAAACTTTCCAAATTTATATCTTACAATTCTCACATCCAAAATTTGCATAAAATATCTCATTAGAAAGCTACAACAATCCTCTACAACTTTCAGTAATACAAATTTCTCAAAATCGGTCTCCTTTATCCTAGAAAAATTCTCAAAGATTCAGGTCATCAAGATGGAACCAAAGCTCGGATACTGTTCATCCAGCATATACATTTCAAACTTCCAAGCTGATTTCAAAGCTCTTCCAGCCATAATTGGGCAGAACTTCCTTCATAGGAATTCTAGCCTTATCTCTCAGGTTTAATTTAAAATAAACCCCAACTCAATATCATAACCACATCAAAAGTTATAAGCAAATCACTGAAACATATACAAGTTCCATTTTCCAGATTTCATACTAAATCCTACTTCTTTCATGAAACCATCAATACCACATCACTTAACATCCCATTTAGCCAAGAGATCAGCCACAAACTCATCAAGACAAATACTTGAGTAATAAAGCACAATTTGGGCGGTACACATCATACACAATTTTCTGATTTTATTTCAATTCATCTAACATTATATACATCATTAAAAGCACTAAAGTCACATTCTTTCACTTCCATATCATTTTCCCTCACACAAACATACACCTATACCCATACAATTAATACACAAGTTTCATGAAATTAATGCACTAATAAGCACAATAAATGTTTCTACCTACAAAGGAAAGAACACAAACATAAGTACTCACCTAAATAACTTTCAAGCTTTAATTCCTTAAATCTTCAAATCACTCCAACTCTCCACCTCTCACCAACACCTATGGCTCATCACAATCCTCATAAATTCAAAGCTTGAGTCTGGTCTTGGGTGTGACTAAAGAGAAACAAATAAGGAACCAAAGAAGACTTCTTGTATGGGATGAGAAAAAGGAAAATTCGAAGGAGGAAGGAAATGAAGGAAGCTACGGGTGAATGAAGAAATTAAGCTTTCAAAGTGAATTTTTTAAACATTTCCAAGGAAGAGTGTTGAATTTACATGGAGAGTATAAGACAAATCTCATAAATGAAGGAGGACACTTGGCTTTTAAATGGGAAAAAGACAAAAATCACTATATAATCCTATTTAATCATTTAATCAAAAAACCCTAATCCAAATTAATCTTTAATCCATCCAAATCCAATGGCTCCTAAAACAATCCCAAATTAATGTACCCATTATTCTAGTGCCATTGGATAGAAATCTTCGTACCGAAAACCGATCAGTCCGCCACTTGGCGACTTTTCTGGTCTGGAAATTTTTTCTGAAAAATTTTAGGAAAAATCCTGAAATTCTCTAAAAATATAAAACACACATAAACCATCTCAAATCAATTTTTCAAATACATTTATCACATGAATCACACAAAATTCCATTTAGACCCACATGCCGGGAAATGTCATGAATGCTTGTACAAACATATGCATATGCAAAAATTACCATTCCTATAATTATAGAGGCTATGTGATGCGTGTTCATGCCGAGATCTATTTGCTCTCACCTAACCCGTCCCAATTTACCAAAATATCCTTCCCATCAGTGATGGGATGTTACAATGCATCACTGTAGCAAGGTGTGGATCAAAGATAATGACAGAATCACACATATACATTGCAGAAGGTACCTCAGTCACTAGACCTCCAGCATTCAACGGAGAGGACTATCATTACTGGAAAGATAGAATACAATTGTTCATAGAATCTACTCATGTCGACCTTTGGGATGTGATAAAAAAAGGACCATATACACCAGTAGATGAAGATGGTAATCTTATTCCACGGATCAGATGGACAGCTGACCAAAAGGTGAGAATTCAGCTCAACTCTAAGGCAAAATTCTTCTTCACATGTGCCCTAAGCAGGAGTGAATATGACAAAGTTCACGGATGTGATACTGCGAAGGAGATGTGGGACACATTGTCCATTACTCATGAAGGCACAAGTCAAGTCAAAGAATCCAAGATAAGCATTCTTGTGCACCAGTACGAGCTTTTCAAGATGAAAGAAGAAGAATCTATTGATCAGATGTTTGGAAGATTTCAAATAATTGTCAATGGATTGAAAGCACTTGGAAGAACGTATAATAACCAAGATCATGTTCGAAAGATCTTAAGAAGTCTTCCAAAGAGGTGGAGACCAAAAGTTACGGCGGTGCAGGAAGCTAAGGATTTGAGCGTGCTAAAGTTTGACGAGTTGCTTGGATCATTGAAGATTCATGAAGTAGAGCTCGATGCTGAAGACAAGCCCAAACGGGGCAAGTTGATAGCACTAAAGGCCGGACAAAAGAATCACAAGAGTCAAAGAAGGAGAAAGCCATCAAAAGCATTAAAAATAGAAGAATCAAAGAATGATGACTCAAGCAAATCTGAACAAGAGTCAAGTGATGACGATGATGAATTATCTTTCATTTCCCGGAAGATAAGACGAATGTGGAAGAAGAAGTCCAAAGGGAGTCAGCCTTTTAAGAAAAACAGTAAAGATGATGGTAAAGAAGAAAAGACATCCATCATATGCTACGAGTTTAACCAACCTGGACATTACAAGTCCGAATGTCCTACTCTAAAGAAGAAACCAAAGAAGAGTAGAGAAGGCAAGAAAAGCATGATGGCAACTTGGGAGGATCTAGATTCGTCAGAATCAGATACAAGCTCCGAGATGTTAGAAGATGCAAACATTTGCCTAGTAGCCGAGGAAGAAAGTGATGAGGAGGTAACTTCTGAATACAATAACTTGCATAATGCATATTCAGAACTACTAGAAGATTCGCATGCTATTCTGAAATAGTACAAACTGTTAAAGAAGAAGTATGTAGAAAATCTTAAACATACAGAAGAATTAGAGAGAGAAAATATCTATTTAAAGAAACAAATAGAGGAGAAAAAGAAAGTTGTAGATTGATCTGAAGAGATTAATCAGTTGAAACTTAGAATTAAGAGTCTTTCATCTGATTTAGCTACATTCACTGAGAGTACAAAGAAAATGAATGAAATGTTAGGAAAATGTAGATATCCGAGTGATAAAACCGGATTAGGTTTTACGGGTAATAAGTCTCATTATGTGAAAAAGCATTTCTCACAAAATAAAAAGCATCACCAAACACACTTTCATCAACAATCCAATAAAAGGCATCAAAGGACTCATTATGTGCATATTACTAACCAGAAAAGACCCAGGAAAATATGGGTACCAAAAAGTAAAATAGTTTCTCCTGCAGATATCCTTCCTTGGAAGATGCGACAAGCATCGTTAGTATTTAGACAGTGGTTGCTCGCGACATATGACCGGAAGAAGGTCTATGTTCCTAGATCTTCAGTATAAGAAGGGAGGATCGGTGACATTCGGAGACAAACAGCAGGGCAAGATAATTGGAATCGGTAAAATAGGTAAAGATTCCTTTGCATGCATCGACAATGTACTACTTGTTGATGGTCTAAAACACAATTTGATTAGTGTCAGTCAATTGTGTGATTCTGGTTTCATAGTCACGTTCAATCAAAATCTTTGTGAAGTCAGAAACAAAGATGGGTCTATATTCTTTTCTTCCAAGAGAAGAAATAATCTTTACAAAATTGATTTAGAAGATTTTCAAAATCAAAATGTTTCATGTTTTCTATCTTCTGAAGAAGAAAGACTAATCTGGCATAAAAAAACTAGATCATGTCTCTTTTAAACACATTTCAAAGTTGGCAAAATATGATTTGGTAAGAGGTTTACCAAAAATGAGTTTTGACAAAGACTTTTTCTGTGAAAGTTGTTTGAAAGGAAAACAAGTTAAAACATCATTTTCTTCTAAAAATTTTGTAACATTCTCTAGACCTTTAGAGTTATTACATATGGATTTATTTGGTCCAACTAGGACAACAAGTCTTGGCGGAAAGAAATATGGACTTGTTATTGTTGATGACTTTACTAGGTTTTGTTGGATACTATTTTTATCACACAAAGATAAATCGTTTAAGTGTTTTAAGACCCTTTCCAGAAAGTTACAGATTGAAAAAGGAGTATCTATAGTCAGTATTGAAGTAAATCACACGTTAATATATTGAGTAATAATATGATCAAGATACACAAGAAGGGGGGGTTGAATTGTGATAAACTTTTCGTTAATCCCTTCAATAACAATTGCTTGTTCTTTCAGAAAACTTATCTTAAATCAATTCTTGACTAGTTTGAAAACCTTTGATAATAATGAGAACTACGATTTAAGTAAAGTAAGAGTTAGAGAGAAAACAGCAATTTATCCTGGTTCACCCTAAACTGTGGGCTACGCCGATCCTCGATATCCTTACGAGATTTCACTATCTCGAAATGTTTACAAGTATTCTTTGACCGAGCCTCTTCAGTCTCTTAACAACAAGTATTCTTTTACTCTTAGCCTCTTGGGCTACCGTAACACTTTTCAAAATGAAAAACTAATAAAGAGCTTTTTACAAAAGAGTTGCTCTTAACAATGTACACTCGAAAAATAGTTCACAATTTTTCTCAGATAGTCAGATGTTTGAATACTCAGAGTTTCATTCACTTTTCTCAAAAGTCGTTTTTACTTCAATCTCGACTCTTATTTATAATCAGTTCTTCAACTGTTTCTTGAATATCTGCTTCTTGAATCTTTAAAGAAACGGTTATTCAGTTTAACTCCGTAACTGTCTTAAACTGATGTTTCTTTCTTCTGTCTGATTCTTGTATCGTCTGCTTTTCTCTTCGTAAAGCTTCCGTCTGATTTTTGTATCGTCTGCTTTTCTCTTCGTAAAGCTTCCGTCTGATTTTTGTTCCGTCTGATATTCTTCCGTCTGTTTTTCCTTCTGCTTTTTCTTCCTTCTGTTTTTCTTCCGTCTGTTATTCTTCCTTCTGTTTTTCTTCCTTCTGTTTTTCTTCCTTCTGCTTTTTCTTTTTATGCATCCATCTACTTTTCATTTGTATATTTCTCTTTGTTTATCATCAAAATTATTTAATACGTGAAGTCTGGTTTGACTTAACATTCTCCCCTTTTGATGATAACAAATACTGTGAATTAGAGAAATATGAAAAGTATCAATTATCTGAAGTATTGAGATAAAAATAACTTCGCTTTATCCTTCCAAATTGATTTCTTCCTTCTCCTTCTCCCCTATTTGTTATTGATAAAAAAATTATTTCCCAATCTGCTTCACCAAATTTTTCAGCATCTTCTTAATCTTCTTCATATCCTTATCAAGTTTCGAACATGCTTCTTTAAAGTCGATGATTCATCTACAATCGAGGATTCTGCCTCAACAACTTGCTTTTCAACGATAGCCTTTGTTGTTGTATAAGCTTCCTTGTTGAAGACATTTGTTTCAATGATTTGTAGGAGAGGTGGAGGAACAAATATGACTTGTTCATGAATATCAAGATCATAGGAATCATGTATACGTTGATAAGTGCTTCCAACCATGGCATAGCTTCGCAATTGAGGTGATCTCCACAGAGGTCGATTTCGCAGAATGTTCGTAAAATAGTATAACAACATTCGAGTTGCCAATCGTAATGTAACAATCTTGACCATTTCGATAGTCCCTCCCCTGTGGATCCTCTGCTGTAGCCTTAGTTAGGCTTGGTCCGGATCTTGATATACGCAGATAGAATTTCCACTCCTTTTCTCTTCACATGCTTCATCAATCAATTTTCTCGCCTCTTCAATTTGATCGAAGTTATGTCATCCATTGGCTCTCGTTGAACTTTTAGCTTCACTTCTCATACTTGAGTTCAACAAAATTTGGTGGTTGAAGATCGGTACCACCTTGATTCTTGTATCGCTCAAAGATAGGATAAGAAGTGAGACGCTCTCCAAATGGCTCGTGGATATGGTTCTCTTCCAACTCTCTTGATTGATCATAGAAATTTTGTAACCCTATCCAACAGATGTAAAATGCCATTATCATATTCAATCGATTTGAAGAAGGCTTTCACATATCTCTTTGGTTTGTCTCGGATGATGACAGACTTGGTCTTCTTCTCTCTATTACAACCAATCTGTGTTCCCAACTTTCTCTTTGAGCAGTTAAATACTTGGATGGAACATTAGTCATCACACTCACAACTTTTGAGTAGCCTTCTTACCCATAACATGAGTAGCAACTTGTTTGTGGACAAGTGTAGACTGAAAAGTAGTAGGAACTACTTCGTCAAAAATTGGATTATTAAGAACTTTGTGAGAATCCTTAATATTACCCGTAACAGTTTCCACAATTGCTTCAGTAGCAGCTTCCATATTAACTTCAGCAACATCAACAGCACTAACAGCACTTGCAGCAGACTTTTCTGTAGTGTCAACATTAGTCTCTTCTTGCCTTGCCTTCTTAGACTTTGTCTCTGTTGTTGGACTTTCTTCTTTTCTCGCACTCATTTTCTTTATCCTTGGTGACCTCTTGGATTGTGCTTTCTTCTTTTCAGTTCTTCTTCTTTCTTTTTCCTCCATTTCCTTGAGACCGAAGTTTCAATCTTTCTCAAGGATTGATGATAGTGATTTTGTAGCTTTTGATCTCATCGCTCATAATGCTTTGATTGGCTTGAATCTCAGAATGGGTGGCTTCTTTCTCGTCATACAGTTTCGCTCAGGTGACCTTCTTGCTTGCTTAGGAATGTCACTCACCGAGGTTCCCTTTACGCTCAAGTCTCCCGATTCAAAAATCGAACACTTTCGACTTTGATTCTCGAGAGTGTGATCTTCTCTCCTTCATAGAGGATTTCTTCAGATAGGCTCCCCCTCAGTTGTTGCTTTCCTTGGTGCTTCTGCTCCTTTTCTGTCTGGAAATCTCAGACCCATTTTAGCAATAGTTGTTGAATCTATATAGCTTTTGACAGCTATCTTACATCCGATTCCCTCTCCAATCTGATGCCAGATTCTTTGAACACTCTTGTCAACAGCATCTCATAAGGACAGGTGTTTGTATCCTTTATAGATTTTACCATGTACTGAAAAATCAAATATGGTAAATCTATTGGGTGATGATTTAGAAGATGAAAGATGCATTGTTCATCCAGGTAGTGACACGATGTCTTGAACCTATTCTCGGTGAAGATACTGATCCACATAGAATCGTGAACAATACCTTGCCTTTGGTACCAGCCAAGAGGCTCTCCTTTCATTGGGTTATTGGTCCATAGAGTTGACGACTAACATCATCTTCGCTCATCTTGAGCTTTGTCATCCATTTCACCATATTAGTAGGTTGAACTCCATCCATTGGACATTCAAGAACTTTCTCCAAGAACTCCTTTGTTAAAATAACGAGTGTGTGTCTACATATGACACGATTGTATCATCTCTCGATTTAGTATTCTTCCGTAACTCATAAATTTCTTAGAGATAGACTTCATCTTGTATTTGAAAGAAGTTTCTCCATCCCGCCGCCATTATCTCGGCTCTATATCCATCTCGTTCTTTTCTTAGTTCTTGAAGTTTACCAATCTTCCCATCCGATCCTGGATCAACTCATAAAATAGGCTTGACATACATCTTGCTGATTACATTGAATAGGAACTTGCTTGAAGATTTTTAGAGAGATTTCAGAGAACTAGCAATTTCGAATTTGGTAGGAATCCCAAAAGTCGCTTTTAGGATTTTATTGCAAATTCTAGAACGATTGTACTTCTCGATGATCTCGTGATTTTTTCCTCTAAAACTTTTCCTTGTGAAAGAAGTTTTAAGTCCGAAACCGTCAACGCCGCTTAACTCCACCGTTTCATTGTCTTTTTCTTTTGAAAATCGATGATCAATCTGTTAACTCGCCATCTATCATCTTGTCTTTATAAAAAAACAGATGAATGGTCCGTTAACTCCTCCGTCTGTCTGTTTCTTCTTTACGAAAAACCAGATGAATGGTCCGTTAACTCCTCCGTCTGTCTGTTTCTTCTTTACGAAAAACCAGATGAATGGTCCGTTAACTCCTCCTCCGTCATGCATTTCTTCTTACTGAAAACCGGATGAATGGTGCATTAACATCACCATATTGAGGTTGCGTCTGATTTCTTTAAAGCGATCTTCACTTAGTGGTTTTGTGAAGATATCCGCCCACTGATATTTCGTTTCCACGAATTGTAGACTGACGACTTTCTTCTGAACGTAATCTCTCAAGAAATGATGTCTGACTTCTATGTGCTTCACCCTTGAATGTTGAATTGGATTCTTTGACAAGCTGATGGCGCTGGTGTTGTCACAGTATATTGGAATCTCTTCCTCTTGTATTGAGTAGTCCTCCAATTGATACTTGATCCACAACAATTGTGAACAACAACTTGCGGCGGTACATATATTCAACTTCGGCGATTGATAATGCAATCGAGCTTTGTCTCTTACTTGACCATGACACGTGTTTGGTCCAAGGAAGTGACAACCACCACTCGTGCTCTTCCTTTCGATCCTATCACCGGCATAGTCCGCATCGCAATATCCATTCAACCTGAAATCTTTACCTTTCTCATACATTAAGCAAAGATCAGTAGTACCTGCGAGATATCTCAAAATTCGTTTTACAAAGAATGTAATGAGATTCTCTAGATCGCCTGAAACCTTGCACACAAGCATACTTGAATAGAATGTCGTCTACTTGCTATAAGATAAAGCAAAGAACCAATCATCCTCTAAATAGGGTTTGATCCACCTTCTTACCACTTTCATCTTTTGACAACAAGTTTGAAGGATGCATCGGTGTAGACATATTTTTAACACTGCACATATCAAACTTAGACAATAATTCTTTGACATATTTTTGTTGATGGATAAAAATCTTATCCTTAGTTTGCTTTACTTGCAATCCAAGAAAGAATTTTAACTCACCCATCATGCTCATCTCAAATTCATTTTCATCATATTTTCAAAGCTCATGCATAACCTTTTGAGGTTGCTCCAAAATAATATCATCAACATAGATTTGCACAATAATAAAATCATTATTCAAGTTCTTCCTAAAAGAGTTTTGTCTACTTTACCTCTAGTAAATCCATTTCCTATAAGAAATGAGCTCAGACGATCATACCATGCTCTAGGGGCCTGTTTCAGTCCATATAAGGCTTTATGAAGTCTGTAGACATGATCTGGATACTTTATATCCTCAAATCCAGGAGGTTGCTTGACATAGACTTCTTCATCTATAAAACCGTTCAGAAATGCACTTTTTACATCCATCTGAAAAAGCTTTATGTCATGGCAAATAGCATATGCAAGCAGTATCCTTATTGCTTCAAGTCTTGCTACTGGAGCATATGTCTCATTGTAGTCTATTCCTTCCTGCTGATTATAGCCTTGTGCTACTAATCTTGCCTTGTTGCGACTTACTTTTCCTGATTCGTCTAGCTTATTCTTGAATATCCATCTAGTACCAATAATGGATTTCTTTTCATGTTTAGGAACTAAGGACCAGACTTTATTCCTACTGAATTGATTCAACTCCTCTTGCATAGCTAATATCCATGCTTCATCTTTTGAGCTTCATCAATCTTCTTAGGTTCTACTTGAGATATAAATGCCATGTTGACTTCTCTTCCTAACTTGGACCTTGTTCTTACACCTTCCGAGGTTTCTCCAATAATTGACTCTTTAGATGAAAGCTTTGTATCTCCAATCTTTCTTTAACTCAAAATTCTTAGAAATGTCTGTCTTTTCATCATGAGGTGTTTCTGATGAAGATACTTCCTTGCACTGCGTCAAAGGCACTGTAACAGCATCATCTTCTGATTCCTCTTCCTTATTGGGTTGAGAGCTATCATCGAACTTAACATGAATAGTTTCTTCAACAGTCTTTGAGGTGAGGTTGAAGATTCTAAATGCCTTTGAAGTGAGAGAATAGCCTAGAAAAATTCCTGAAAATGTCTTTGCATCAAATTTGTCCAGAGCTTCCTTTGTGTTCGACTAGTGCACTTGCAAATTAAAGGATGGAAATAAGAAATGTTTGGTCTCCTTCCATTCCACAACTCATAGGAGTTTCTTCAAGATTGGTCGCAAAGAACACTCTATTCGAATGTAGCATGTCAGATTGATGACTTCGCGCCTGAAGTATTTAGGAAGATTCATCTCGCATGACATTGTTCTTGCCATCTCTTGAATTGTCCTATTCTTCCTCTCAACAACTCCATTCTCGTCATGAGTCCTTCAAGGTAGAAGTTATAGAAAATTCCATTTTCTTCGAATACTCTAAACTTCTCATTTTCAATTCTCCACCATGATCACTCCTTAGGCTATAGACATTCCTTTTCATTTTGTAACCTCATGGAAAGGTTTCTAAAGCACTTGAAAGACTCATCTTTATGTGATAGAAAAGTATCCAACAAAACCTTGTAAAATCATCAACAATCACAAGTCCATACTTCTTTCCACCAAGACTTATTGTTCTTGTTGGACCAAATAAGTTCATATGTAACAACTCAAGTGGTCTAGATGACGTTATTTAAATGTTTTCAAGAGAAAGAGGTTTTAACTTGTTTCCTTTTCGACAACTTTCACAAAAGAAATCTTTGTCAAAACGAATTTGTGGCAAACCTTTACCAAATCATGTTTCAAAAGTTTTGAAATATGTTTAAAACCGACATGACCTAGTTTTTATGCCGATCGTCTTTCATCTTCGAGATAAAAACATGAAATATTTTGAGACCGAAAATCGCCTAAATCAATTTTGTAAAGATTGTTTCGTCTTTTGGTGAAAAGAAGATAGAACCATCTTTGTTTCGACTTCACAAAATTTTGATTGAAAGTAACTTCAAAACCGTAATCACATAATTGACTAATACTTATCAAGTTATTCTTTAAACCATCAACTAGTAGACGTTGTTAATGCATGCACGGGAATTCTTACCAATCTTACCAAACCCGATTATCTTTCCTGCTGGTTGTCTCCAAAAGTTCTGAACCTCCTTTCAGATCAAGATCTAGGAACATAGACTTGTTTCCCATTATGTGACGCGAGCATCCACCGTCCAAATACCAATGGTGCTTACGGTTCTTCCAAAGAAGGATTTTGTAGAGATATTATCTTATTTTAGGTACCCAGATTCTCTTGGGTCCTTTAGGTTAGTATGATGTAATGAATGATAATAAGGTGTAGAATGTAAACGTTGATGACCTTTCCGAAAACCTGATTGATATCTTTTCTTATCTTTTGAGCAATTAATTTTACGTAATTCGAGCTTATTTTTAGTAAACCCTAATCCAGCTTTTATCCCTGATGTTTGTATTTTCCTATCATTTCATTCATCTTTTTGTACTATCTCAGAATTTAGCTAGATCAATCGAGAGATTATTAATTTCGCTTCAATTGATTAATCTCTTGGATCTATCTACAACTTTGTTGTTATTCAATTCCTTAACTTGCTTTTTCAAACTTATATTCTCACTCTATCTCATGAGTATGTTTGAGGTTTTCACATATTTCTTCTTCAACGGCTTGTTCGCTTCGTAATAGCATGAGAATCCTCTAATAATTACGAGTATGCATCTTGTATATCATTATAGCTAGAAGTTACCTCCTCATCACTTTCTTCTTCACTACAGACATATGTTAGCATGTTCGACGCTTCGAACTTGTATCCGATTTCGATGAGTCCAGATTCTTCCCACGCTGCCATCATGCTTTTCTTGTTATCCCTACTCCTTTTGGGTTGTCTTTTCAACATTGGACACTCGGACTTGTAATGTCCCGCTTCTTGCATTCATAACATGTAACGGATGCTTTATCGACTTTTTGTCGTCTTTGCCATCGCTCCTTCTAAATGTTGAATTTCCTTTGGACTTCTTTTTCCACATTCTTCTTATCTTTCTTGAAATGAAAGATAGCTCATCGCCTTCATCACTTGATTCAGATTCGACTTCATTGGAATCATCATCCTTTGCTTCTTCAATCTTTAAAGCCTTTGATGTGTTCCTCTTTGTTTTCTTCTTCGGATTTTGTGATTCTTTTGACTTGCTTTGAGCGCTATGGACTTCTCTTTCTTGGGCTTATCTTCCGCATCAAGCTCTACTTGTATCTTCAACGATCCAAGCAATTCATCAAGCTTCAAGACGCTTAAGTCTTTGGCTTCTTGACGGCGATTACTTTGGGTCTCCATCTTTTGGGCAGACTCCTCAAAATCTTTCAACATGGTCTTGATATTTATGCGCTCTTCCAAGAGCTTTTAGTCCATTAACAATTGTTTGGAATCTTCCAAACATTTGATCAATGGTCTCTTCTTCTTTCATCTTGAATAACTCGTACTGATGCACCAAAATACTTATCTTGGACTCCTTGACTTGATTTGTTCCTTCATGTGCAATTGATAATGTATCCCACATTTCTTTGGCAGTATCACATCCATGAACTTTGTCATACTCGCTTCTGCTCAATGCACAACTCAAGAAAAATTTCGCTTTGGAGTTTAGTTGAAATCTTGCTTTCTACTCAGCCGTCCATCTTTCTCGTGGAATTGGATTTTTATCATCATCTTCAGGTGTGTATGGTCCATTCTCGATAATGTCCCAAAGGTCAATGTGAGTAGACTCGATAAACAATCTCATTCGATCCTTCCAATAGTGGTAGTCTTCACCATTGAATGCTGGAGGTCTGGTGACTGAGGCTCCTTCGGCAATATATGTGTGTGATTCCACCATTTTCTTTAGTTCACACTTTATTAGAGTGATTCTTGAACACCTTGCTCTGATACCAATTGAAGTAAATCACACGTTAATATATTGAGTAATAATATGATCAAGATACACAAGAAGGGGGGGTTGAATTGTGATAAACTTTTCGTTAATCCCTTCAATAACAATTGCTTGTTCTTTCAGAAAACTTATCTTAAATCAATTCTTGACTAGTTTGAAAACCTTTGATAATAATGAGAACTACGATTTAAGTAAAGTAAGAGTTAGAGAGAGAAACATAGCAATTTATCCTAGTTCACCCCAAACCGTGGGCTACGTCCAGTCCTCAGATATCCTTCTGAGATTTCACTATCTCTGAACTGTTTACAAGTATTCTTTAGACTGAGCCTCTTCAAGTCTCTTAACAACAAGTATTCTTTACTCTTAGCCTCTTCAGCTACCGTAACACTTTTCAAAATGAAAACTAATAAAGAGCTTTTACAAAAGAGTTGCTCTTAATAATGTACACTCGAAAAATAGTTCACAATTTTCTCGATAGTCGATGTTTGAATACTCGAGTTTCATTCACTTTTCTCAAAAGTCGCTTTTACTTCAATCTCGACTCTTATTTATAATCGCCTTCAACTGTTTTTGAATATCTCGCTTCTTGAATCTTTAAAGAAAGCGGTTATTCAGTTTAACTCAGAATCGCCTTAAAGCGATGTTTCTTTCTTCATCGATTCTTGTATCGCTCGCTTTTCTCTTCGTAAAGCTTCCGCCTGATTTTGTATCGCTCGCTTTCTTCGTAAAGCTTCCGTCTGATTTTTGTTCCGTCTGATATTCTTCCGTCTGTTTTTCCTTCTGCTTTTTCTTCCTTCTGTTTTTCTTCCGTCTGTTATACTTCCTTCTGTTTTTCTTCCTTCTATTATTTTTCCTTCTGCTTTTTCTTTTTATGCATCCATCTACTTTTCATTTGTATATTTCTCTTTGTTTATCATCAAAATTATTTAATACGTGAAGTCTGGTTTGACTTAACAAGTATCAGGAGTGATCATGGTGGAGAATTTGAGAATGAGAAGTTCAGATTATTCTGTGAGGAGAATGAAATTTTCTACAATTTCTCTGCTCCAAGAACCCCACAACAGAATGGAGTTGTTGAAAGGAAGAACAGGACGATTCAAGAGATGGCAATGACTATGCTGTGTGAGATGAATCTTCCTAAGTACTTCTGGGAAGAAACTGTGAATACAGCGTGCTATATTCAGAATAGAATATTGTTGCGACCTGTGTTGAAGAAGACTCCTTATGAGTTATGGAATAGAAGGAGACCGAACATATCTTATTTTCATCCATTTGGGTGCAAGTGCTTTATTTTGAATACAAAGGAGCTGTTGGATAAGTTCGATTCAAAGACCTATTCAGGAATATTTCTAGGCTACTCATCATCGTCTAAGGTATTTCGAGTTTACAACCTTATCTCAAAGACAGTTGAGGAAACCATCCATGTCAAGTTTGATGATCGTTCTCAAACTCGTAAGGAAGATGACATGGAGAGTGAAGGTCCTTCAAAGAATTTAGATGATGTAACAGAAACTACATCATCAGGAACTCAAGTAGACAAGGCTGAGGATATTCCGGAAACTATCAGATTGAAAAGAGATTGGAAATATAGAAGTTCTCATCCAGAAGAGCTAATTATCGGGGAGACCTCAGAAGGAGTTAGAACAAGGTCCAAATTCATAAGAGAAGCTAATGTGGCCTTCATTTCTGAAATAGAGCCTAAGAAGATTGAGGAAGCTCTTTAGGACGAAGCTTGGATTTTAGCTATGCAAGAGGAGTTGAATCAGTTTACTAGGAATAAGGTTTGGTCTTTAGTTCCAAAACCCTCGAAGAAATCCATTATCGAAACCAGATGAGTTTTTAAGAATAAGTTAGACGAATCAGGCAGAGTGAGTCGGAATAAAACTAGATTAGCAGCGCAAGGCTATAATCAGTAAGAAGGAATAGACTACAATGAGACATATGCTCCAGTAGCAAGACTTGAAGCTATTAGGATATTGCTGGCATATGCTGTTTGTCACGATATAAAGCTATTTCAGATGGATTTGAAGAGCGCCTTTCTGAACGGTTTTATAGACAAAGAGGTGTATGTTAAACAACCACCTGGCTTTGAGGATGTTAAGAATCCAGATCATGTCTATAGACTTCATAAAGCTTTATACGGCTTGAAGCAAGCTCCTAGAGCTTGGTATGATCGTCTGAGCACTTTTCTCTTGAAGAGTGGTTTTAGTAAAGGTCAAGTTGATAAGACACTTTTCAGAAAGGATTTCGAGAATGAGTTCATTTTAGTACAAATCTACATCTATGATATTATTTTTGGTGCTACTTCAAAGAAGCTATGTATGAGTTTTGAGAGTCTGATGAAAAATGAGTTTGAGATGAGTATGATGGGTGAGTTAAAGTTCTTTCTTGAGTTGCAAGTTAAGCAAACCGAAGAGGAAATTTTTATTCATCAACAAAAATATGTGAAAGAATTGTTGTGTAAATTTGATATGCATAACGTAAAGCCAATGGCTACTCCGATGTACCCTTCAAACCTTCTGTCGAAAGATGAACTTGGTAAGAAGGTGGATCAAACCCTGTATAGAGGGATGATCGGCTCTTTACTGTATCTTACGACAAGCAGACCTAATATTCTGTTCAGTATATGCTTGTGTGCAAGGTTTCAGGCTGATCCTAAAGAGTCTATTATACTGTTGTTAAAAGGATTATGAGATATCTCGCAGGTACTACTGATCTTTGCTTAATGTTTGAGAAAGGTAAAGATTTCAGGTTAATCGGATATTGCGATGCGGATTATGTCGGAGATAGGATTGAAAGGAAGAGCACTAGTGGAGTATGTCACTTCCTTGGAGCAAACCTAGTTTCCTGGTCAAGCAAGAGACAAAGCTCGATCGCTCTATCAACTGCTGAAGCCGAGTACATGTCTGCCGTAAGCTGTTGCTCACAAACATTGTAGATTAAATATCAACTGGAAGATTATTCAGTTCGAGAATAGGAGATCCCAATCTATTGTGACAACACCAGCGCCATTAATCTATCAAAGAATCCGATACAACATTCAAGAGTAAAACATATCGAAGTCAGACACCATTTCTTGAGAGACTACGTTCAGAGGAAGGTGGTGCAACTACAGTTCATCGAAACAGAGTATCAATGGGCAGATATCTTCACTAAACCATTGAGTGAAGATCGGTTTAAGGAAATCAGATGGGACCTTAACATGGTTATATTAAATGATCAGTCAGGCTAGAAGATCGTCAAAGTTAACGGCGTCAGAAACAGTGGTTTACAGCTGGTAACTTCTCTCACAAGGAAGTTTTGGAGGGAAAAGTTTGATAGCCTTGAGGATCCCAACGATTCTAGAACCCATTGGATAAGACCCTTCGAGTAATCTGAAACTATAATCATTTCGATTACTCTTACTCCCAGACGTTTCATCTCTCTCTCTAAAAACTCTCGCAAATAACTTTACCTTTGAAAAACATCTTACCAGAAGCAGTTTCTAATCAGAATCAATGAAGCCAGCTATGATTTTTGGAAGACATGTGGACTTCGAATCTCTGAGGAGTGACGGCATGGATGTTGAACCAAAGATTGTAGAGGCTGGATGGAGAAATTTCTTCCAGATGCGGGAACTGGTATACACTGATGAAGTATATGACTTTTGGAAGCATGCACAACTGGTGGATAACACCATTGTCTCCATAGTAGATGGAGTAACTGTTGTTGTGACAAAGGAATTAGTGGAGAAGATGACTGAATGTTCATCGGTTGAAAAACCCTATCAACTAAAGCCGGATGGATGTCCAAGGTTAGTATGAAGGAAGAAGATGTTAGAAAACAGTTATATGGAGCTAATGACCTATGGGAGAGGAAGACCTCGAGTCTAGTCCCGAAGGCTAGGGTTCTTCATGCGATTCTGTTCAATTGCATCTTACCAAGAGCCGGGTCAAGACATCTAGTGACTACCTTGGATGAGCAGTGCTTGTTCTATCTATTAAATCGCCGCCCCATAGATCTACCATATCTAATCTTTCATTATATGATTAAAGGGATGAAGGATACCAACAGTTATCCTTACGACATGTTACTCACAAGGATTTTTAGGGAATCCGGAGTCCTTCTTCACAGAGGATACAGAAGGACGCTAGCTGTCAAGAGTACTATTAATTCAGATACGATAAGAAGAATGAGCTTGAAGACTGTGGTGAAAGAAGAAGCAGGAAGAGAAGAAAGCCAGCGAACAGAGTCAGGAAGAAGTCTCAAAATCTCGCACACCAAAGACAACAAGATCTCTAGTCTCTATTTTACAAGAAGAATCAGCCAAACAGGCAAGTCCTCAAAAAGAAGTTAGCCTAGTTCGAAGAACAGAAGAAGGTGCGTTGAAAAGAAAAGGAGAGAATCTTCTAGGTGAAATTTCCAAAAAGGCAAAGAGATCACCAAGGATTCGTACTCTGAGACAGCAGGAAGAGAAGAAAGCCAGAGAACAGAGTCAGGAAGAAATCTCAAAATCTCACGCACCAAAGACAACAAGATCTCTAGTCTCTATCTTACAAGAAGACTCAACCAAACAGGCTAAGGAGATTGAGAAGAAGAGGAAATCGGAGTATGAAAAGCAAAAATCTCAAGTAAAGAAAACTCTGAGACTGACTGAGGCAGTGGAGAAGACTAAGGAGGTTAGTCGAAAGAAGAGTATGAGTACTGCTATGGATGTTAGTCAAAAGAAGGATATTACTGATGCTGCTCAAAAGAAAAAGGAAATTGAGCTTAGCATAGTTGAGTTTACTCCCATTATTGCTCAACAGGAGGAACCAGTGGAGCTTAGCTTGGTTCAGTTTACTCCTATAGATGTTTAAACAGTGGCAACAGAAGACTTAAGCTTGGTACAGGTATCACAGGAAGTGTCTGATGAACCTACTCTGGTAATACACAACTATTCTGAATTTCTGAAGAAAGATAAGTTGGAGATCAGAATGGTTGAGTATGTGACCAAGAGAAGTACCGCAATCGCGATCTGTGCTGAACCAAGAAGGAAGATGAAAGCTGTCCTACAACCTATCTTGATAAATAGTGAGACATGGCACTTACTGAGTGAAGATGAAAAGTATTTTTATGAAGCTTTGAGGGATGCTGCTACAAAGCCATACTCTTCAAAAATGACCAATCAACCTCTTACTATTTATCCAATTACAGAGAACATGGTGATAAAGGTTGTACCGGATATTCAGCCTAGATATCCTTTGGATATGAGTAAAGGAAAGATGAAGCTATATCCTAAAGAAATCAATGATGATCTGTCCGCAGATCAGATTGACGAAGAAGTGCGTCGAATTGAAGCAGCATGCGCTTCAATGGAGACAACTGTCGAAGCAAGTTGCAGTTATACGGATAAGAATGAAGATTGTCCAGTAGGGGGAAATCTAATTACAGGGAAGTTCATTGAGTACATTGTTAAGACAATAATGCGTATTAGGCCTTTATCTAATACACTGTCTATTCAAGCTGAAGGCTTACCCCTACAAGGAAGACAAGTGCTTATGTTACCTGCTCCTTTCGATTTAGATCTTCCAAAGCCAAATCTATTTGTTCATCCACCAACGTTTGAGATTGTTGAAGACTACATTCCACCCTCAGATGCATATGTTACTATTATTGCGTTTGTAGCACCCTCAGCGGATGATGATGACCAACTCTCCTCACCAATTGACTCTCAAGCTGAAATCAGTCATTTACGCAGAGAAGTCATAAAACTGAAGGAGATGATGAATGACATGAAGGAGACGATGAATGACATGAAGGAGATGATGACAGAACTGTTGAAGAGTCGTCGTCCTTGATCATTTTTTATTATAACAAATAGGGGGAGAAGAGCATGGAAGGTAGAAATCAAAGAGTCTCAAAGGGTGTGATTGAAGGAGTCGATGAAGATAGGGGGAGAACGAGGAAGACTAATGAAAGAAGACAGAAGAATACTCATGAAGATTTGTTTTGAAGATAAGTTTTGTCTTTTTACGTATATGATTTGTTATCATAAAAAAGGGGGAGATTGTTGAGTCAAAATGACTTTACTTATATATGATTTTGATGGATAACAAAGTAGAAAGAAAAAGGAAAAGGAAAAAGAAGAATAAAAAGACAGACGCAGAATGACAGAGTTGAAAATAACAGACGGAGTTGAAGAAAAACAGACGCAGACACAGAAGTTAAAAAACAGACGCAGACGCAGACGTAGAAGTTGAAAAGGCAGACGCAGACGCAGAAAAACAGACGCATACGTAGAATAAAAAAGCAGACACAGAAAAGCAGATGCAGACGCAGAATAAAAAAGCAGACGCAGACGGAGAATTCAAAAGCAAACGAAGAAAGGAATGCAGACGTAAGAGTTAGTTTGAGTTAGTTACAGAACTCAACTGATTAACCGTTTCTTTCAAGATTCAAGAATCAAGACTCAAGAAGCAAGATTCAAGATTTAAGAATCAAGAAGCAGTTACAGACGAAGGCTATAAATAGAAGTTGAAGTCGAAGAGTGCAAAGTTAGCGAAAGAGAGATCATTATTGAACTTACGCGAACGAAAAACTGTTGTGAGATTACTGTGTGAAATAACTGAGAACTATTATTGCTGTAACATAGTTCGGATACTTTTGTAAGAAAGTGTACAGATAGCCTGCAGAGGCTAAGTATAAAAGAATACTGAGTGTAGAGACCTGAAGAGGCTCGGAAAGAATACTTGTAAACATTGAAGAGATAGTGAAATCTCATAAAGACTTCTGAGGACTGGACGTAGCCTATGGTTTGGGGTGAACTAGTATAAAGTCGCTGTGTCAACTTCTACTCTACTCTATCTCTCTTTAAAGTTCAAAGTTTTGTTATTACTCTGATTTCATAACAAGTTTTCAAAGTTTTGTGTAAATTGAATTTACCGAAGGTTTCGTAAAAGGAACTTATTTTGAACAAAATGTTTTTTTAAGAGTTTTCAAAAAGGGGAATACACAATTCAACCCCCCTCTTCTCGTGTATTTGGTATCGTATTATAAGCATTATACTAACGTGTGATTCACTTCAATAATCCAACTTGGTGTTCTTTCCTTTTGAGGTAAAACTTATCAAATGAGAGGCAAGAAGTTGGGTAATGGCTGATAAGCTAGAGAAGGCTGGAAAATTTAGATAGAGAGGAGAAATAATAGAAGATTAGATTAGGATAGCAATTGGATAAGGTTAGTTAGCTTTTGAAAGATCCTTTTTTGGTTCTTAATAGAATTCTACTAGAATAGGAGTCCTAGTTATATGAACCATGGACGATGCCAATAATTCCACTCCAGAGCTGACAGCCTTATATCAACATGTAGATCAGCGTTTTATGGAGATGCAGGAAAAGTTCGATGGCCTACTTCGAATGATGGAGGGGTTTAGCCAGGAGAGGAGCAGGGAAGGACCAAGAGGAGTTGAGAGTAGCAGTAGGGCAGAATAGGAAGATAACAATTCATCTAACTAGGACTCCTATTCTAGTAGAATTCTATTAAGAACCAAAAAAGGATCTTTCAAAAGCTAACTAACCTTATCCAATAGCTATCCTAATCTAATCTTCTATTATTTCTCCTCTCTATCTAAATTTTCCACCCTTCTCTAGCTTATCAGCCATTACCCAACTTTTTGCCTCTCCTTTGATAAGTTTTACCCACAACCCCCAAATTGATAGGATTCTGCATTTCGACCTCAAGTCTTGGTCCATCAATAAGTCCAGCTGTGAATAAGTTAATTTGAAGATCTTTAGGAAGGCCCACTGTCCTTGCTAACAAAATCTGAAATTGATTTTGATACTCCTCCACACTCCCCATTTGTTTTAGATTTGCTAGCTCTCTAACTGGATTGTTGCTCAAGTGGGGTCCAAACCTCAAGTTACAATGTTTCTTAAACATGTCCCAATGTAGTGCTGGCTCTTCTTATTCGAATTGAAAATACCACAATTGTGCCTGCCAATTAGGTGGAAAGCTGCCAATCTAACCTTCTCATCTACTGGAGTCCTTTGGGCCAAAAAGAATTGCTCACATCTATGGAGCCATCCTAACGGGTCTTCAGACCCATCATATGTAGGAAATTCCATCTTGGAATAACGTGGCACTGTGTGAGATCCTGAACTCCCTTCATATCGTTCTTCTCCCCTAGATGGCACTGCCCTACTGCTACTCTCAACTCCTCTTGGTCCTTCCCTGCTCCTCTCCTGGCTGAACCCCTCCATCATTCGAAGTAGGCCATCGAACTTTTCTTGCATCTCCATAAAACGCTGATATACATGTTGATATAGGGTTGTCAGCTCTGGAGTGGAATTATTGGCATCGTCCATGGCGACCAGCTCTGATACCATACTCAGTTAAAGCTGTAAGGGGATTCCTAGGCTTAGCAGGATATTACAGGAAATTTATTCGAGAGTATGGACTAATAGCAACTCCCCTCACAAGTTTGTTGAAGAAGAATTCCTTCCATCGGAATGAGGAAGCCGAGACAACCTTCAATAAATTGAAGAAGGCTCTAGCAACTGCTCCAGTACTACAACTACCCAACTTTGAAGAGATATTTGTGGTGGAGTGTGATGCTTCTGGATGCGGAATTGGAGCAGTACTTCAACAAAACGGCCATCCTATCGCCTTCTTTAGCCACAAATTAGCCCCACACCACTTCAAACTTGTTGCATATGAAAGAGAGCTAATTGGCCTCACTAAGGCCATCTCACATTGGAGACCTTATTTATGGGGGAGGGCATTTGTAATTAAGACTGATCACTACAGTCTTAAATTTCTCTTATAACATAGATTAACAACTTCTCCTCAACAACATTGGATGAGTAAATTATTGGGGTATGATTTCAGGGTGGAATACAAAGTAGGAAAACTTAATGCTACCGCTGATGCATTATCTCGAAGAAATGAGGAAGAGGGACAGTTGCATGCCTTATCCCAACCGAAAATTACATTATTTGATGCAATTAAAGAGGAAGTTGCCACTGTGGCAGAACTGCAATACCTATATCAGCAGATTACCGCAGGCCACGTAGAGGCCGAATGGAGAGTGGAAGACGACTTGATATTCTACACTGATCAAGTGTATCTACTGCCTCAGTCACCACTAATTCAGACGATCCTTACCCATTTTCACAATATGGCACACGAGGGGATTCAAAAGACATTAGAAAGAGTGAGGGGTGAATTTTTTTGGAAAGGGATGAAAGGTGCCGTGAAGGAATTTGTGCAAAAATGTTTAGTTTGTCAACAAAATAAATGGGAGAACCTTCACCCAGCAGGTCTACTTCAACCCCTACAGATCCCTAAGAGTATCTGGGCGGATATTGTCATGGATTTCATATATGGACTTCCAAAAGTGGGAGGTAAATCTGTCTTACTAGTGATCGTGGATAGATTCTCTAAATATGCTCATTTTGTCCCTCTCGCTCATCCGTATTCTGCTCCTAGTATGGCTCATCTATTCTTTGAAAGTATTTTCCGCCTACATGGTCTTCCCGAATCTATTGTATCATATATGAATCCAGTTTTTACTAGTTTATTTTGGAAGGAGCTTTTTCGTTTATGTGGTACCAAGTTAGCCTTCTCTTCTGCTTATCACCTTCAGACTGATGGCCAAACTGAGGTGGTCAACAGAACAATTGAAATGTATTTGAGATTTTTTATTGGGGATAGACCGAAATCTTGGGTGGCTTGGTTGTCGTGGGCAGAGTATTGTTGTAATACTTCCTATCATTCTTCACTTCATACGACTCCATTTAAAGTGGTTTATGGCAGGGAACCACCACGTTTGTTGTCTTATGTGGAAGGAAGCACTAGAGTAGAGGCAATCGACCAAGCATTAAAGGAGCGAGATGACTTTTGGACTGAAGTCAGGTTGCGTTTAGTGCAAGCACAGCAGCGAATGAAGCATTATCATGATACTAAGCGACGGGAGTTGGCGTCGTTGCTGGGGACTTGGGTGTGGCTTAAGCTACAACCCTATCACCAACAAAGTGCTGCAAAACACAAGTACAACAAGCTTGCTCCTAAATTTTGTGGACCCTTCAAGATCTTGGAGAAAATAGGTATTGTCGCCTATCGATTGGAATTGCCTCTGGAAAGTCGTATTCATGATGTCTTCCATATCTCTTTGTTGAAGGAGTTCAAAGGTACTCCCCCCACTTCCATTCCCTCCTTACCACCAATGCGGGATGGAAAATTTGTGCCTCATCCACAACACTTGGTGAAGTCGCGGTGGAACAGGGGACGTCAAGAGTTACTAATCCAGTGGACAGGTTCTTCAGCTGAAGATGCTACTTGGGAGGAGTTAGAAACATTTACACAAGCTTATCCAGACTTCGACCTTGAGGGCAAGCTCGATGTTGAGGAGGGGAGTAATGATAAGGATGCTTTTGTGGGTAAAACTTATCAAAGGAGAGGCAAGAAGTTGGGTAATGGCTGATAAGCTAGAGAAGGCTGGAAAATTTAGATAGAGAGGAGAAATAATAGAAGATTAGATTAGGATAGCAATTGGATAAGGTTAGTTAGCTTTTGAAAGATCCTTTTTTGGTTCTTAATAGAATTCTACTAGAATAGGAGTCCTAGTTAGATGAATTGTTATCTTCCTATTCTGCCTATATAACAGCAGAATTATTAATGAATAAAGGGAGAGATTATCAAGAAAACAAACTAGTTACTTTAGCTATAATTTTTATTCAGCTAGCTCTGTCAAGAGCTAGCTAACGTTCAGCCAAAATCGGTTCTTCCTCAAAAGGAAAGAACACCAAGTTGGTAAGGGCCTTACTGTATGATCTCATCCATGTTTTATTAATTCAAAACATGGAAAAAGGAACAATTGGTATGATAGACATTAGACATGAGAATTATCTGCCATAAAGAACCAATCAAAGCAAAGTATGAACCTAGTCTCCTCTACAAGGTGAAAATCACGATTGATTTAATTGAGCAACTTAGAAAATATAATCATATACCAAATGTTGATGATTTGAAATTTTACATTAATATCTTGAGTTGTAAACCACAAGTTGTCCACTTGTTCAACCTCTAACAGTATTCACATAGTAGAGAAAAAGAACTCAACACTTGAGAGGATAAGACAAGAGTGCTAACTCGCCTTTTTCCTATTCATGGAGAAAGACAAATTAGTTTCTTTCATATTGAAATTAAAATTTCTAACTATAATTAAAGTTGAACTCTAATTATAATTATAATTTAATTTTAATAAAATTTAATATCTCATATTTGATCTCTAAAATTTTGAAAATTCATAATTAAGTTTAATTTAATTGAAATTATTTTTTCGTTTTTAACTTTTGTATATGTGCAACATTAGACAATAGTATTGGTCAATAATAGGCACCATTTTAGGTAAAAATTTAAAATTATAACATAATCTCTAAATTTTTAAAATTATAAAATAGTTTATCAATATATTTTTCTATATAATTTTAATTTTATATCGACTATGTTTCCAAAATTGCAATAATGTAAATTTGAGATAACCACATGTCTGCTTATTTCTATTAATATTACTTTTACGCATTTTATATATAAATAGTAACCACAATTAATATAAGAAAAGATTATTTAATTATCACCTGGATATAAAATTAAAAATAATGCAAAGTAATTAAAATGTTACAATTCACTTCATACAATAAAGAATAATTACATAAAACATGATATTGTAAGAACAATATATGTCCATGACTCTATAAACATTACAACAATGTTTGTGTTAAAGAACACATCCAGTAGAAGTTAAACTTGAAATAAAAATACTTGCGTTAAAATATTATCTTTATATTGCATATATAAAATTTACCATATATATTAAATGCTAGTGAAATTAAAAGAAAAGAGCATAAATGAAAAGTCTAGAACTTTATTCAATAGAATATGCGCTTAAATTGTATTGAATTTTTATTTATTGCAAAATTTTCATTATTAGGAGAAAGTCTCATCATCACTATCATTCAAATTCATCGAACCAAATGACATATCAATAATCAAAAACTTAACTAACTATTTCTATGTATGTCAATTATGAATTACCGCAAGTGCACAACATAGCTGTAGTTAGTACCATCAAATATAAGTTAATCCCATGAGGACAATGATTATTAGTAGTTACCGTTGTCTTATTATTTAGCCTATGAATTTGATTGTAATTTTAATTAAAAGAAAATAAAACTTAAACAAGTAAAATAATTAAGCAACAAGAGTGAATTAGCGAGTTAAGGAAGCACTTAATAAACTATAAATATAAGAAAATTAGTATCTACATTTTGAATCCCCCTGAAACCCTAAACAAATTGATCTTTTATTATGCAAATGTTTTGTTAATTTATTGGATCGTGGAGATTCCTATGATATGCTAATAACTGACCTTGAATCTATTAATAACTAATCCTAAGGTTTTCAACTGAATTAAGCAGGTTAAAGTTTATATGATTGATTTACCGATTTGTGAATCGCTTTATTAGGTTTGACCATAATCTAGAATATTTATGTCATCCTATCTCTAGGTTTTAATCAACTCCTTCCAATTACAGTAGATTTATTCATAAAAAAGGATTTCTCAATCTCTATATATGAAATCAAGTTATGATCTGATATTCCGGATCTATTATAACATAAATAAAATATTTAATTGGATCACAATATATCATTCAAACGAATTGCATATAAAAGAATCAATTCATATTAAAGTATAAACATAGGGTTCATATAACCTAGACACTAAAGAAATTTAGTTACACACGATTGAACACGAAATCAAACATAAATAAAGAGAAAAGAGAATTTAAAAAAATGGGTTCATAATTCTAAATCTCTCCAGTTGTCTTCTATTGAGTATTCTTATGAGGTAGAGGTTTGATCTTGTATTCCGATGAATCTTTCAATGAATTCATATTTTTTGCTTTTCTAGCTCAAAATCACCCTCAAGTTGCCTTTGAGAATTTCAAAATGCCTTTATACATCTCCTCCTTCTATTTGGCTCCAAAAATGTCTTTTATAGTAAATTATAGGGCTCTCACTGATGTATGGACTGATGCACGATTGCACATCAAATCATGCATATCCAAAATCTCTAAAAATTGTAAATATGCACAGCCTAAGATATGTACACGGGATGATATATGGTCATGCATCCCTTTTGTGCTTTGAATCTTCATTTTATGTTATGTTTTCTTTTGAATTCTTTTCCTTTAAGTTTGTAAAGGCAATTGTTCTCTATAAACACACTTGAAACGAATTAAGTACCAAATATATGATAAAAGTATATTTTATCAAGAAAATACATCAAATATAAGGTATAAATATGATTAATTATGCACCTATCACTTTCCCATCTAAGATTATCTTCCAAGTCACTCTCATATATGAAACTTAGTTTATTAGAAACTCAATCTACTAAAAGATTTATAGATCTACTCTTTCTAATAAGAATCCTTATAAACAAATAAAATTAAAGTATTAAGAAATTACAAAATGATAATAATGGATATTTTCTATATCGAAGAAAGATCAAATCATTTAATCTTTTATGTTCCAATTTATTTTTTTCTTAAAATGAATGAATTTAAATATGCTTCAATTCTTTTTAAACTTAGTTGTACTCACATATTGACTCACATTTTGAGTTATAAACCTTTTGAATTTTGAACACCACTTTTAAATTGATCCAACAAAGAAATTATAAGACAAAATAAGTAACCTTATAAACAAAATAAATTGATTATTAATTTCAACTGAGTAATAAAAGTGAAGAATGTCCCTTTGACAAATTCCAATGAGCATCCAAAATCACCACATGCATTCTTATATACCTCCAGTTGTGAGCTAATAACTTTCCCCTGACTTTAGATATTTTTGTAAAACTTAGTCTAAAATAAATATTGGGATTAAAAAATGCCCCAATAGTAAAAAACAGAAAGTAAAATTACTTTTCTAATCTTTCATTGATGATCACAAAATAAGGCATAGAGAAAAAAAACCTATTTTTCATATTGGCCTTGATTGATTCGTTTGCCATCTCTATGCCATCATAAAAAAATTCATTATTGCCTTCTTATCACTATCAGCCAGATGAAGTACTCTCACCAAAATCTCACAAATTTGAATGACAATGATAATAGGACCAAAATTCATTATCTTTAAGTATAATTATGCAAACCTTTATTCTAGTATTAAACCTGTCATATTGAGATGCAACTCACTTATCATTTACAAACATTTGTCTCATCTTATTCTTCATTAGAAGAAAACACTGAAGTGATAAGAAATTAGTGCCAACTTTTGTAATAGTAAGACAACACAAATTCTTACCATTCGTGAAATCCTTTTTTCATTAAATTTAGGACCTATGCATTATTATATGTGAACTTGAATACTTTTCTTCCTTTACGCATTGTTTCATTAATGATAGGAATGTATCTAATATCTCTTACATTTTTCATCTTCATGTCAATATTATGTGCAATATTAGGAAGCTAATAAAAAGAATTATACCTGTATTGTAACCTTTTACAACTTCTTTATAAGTAGAATCGTTGTCAATGATTAATCAGTATAATATTTCAAACACAACTTCATTTATAACTTCATCAAATATCTGAAATAAAGTATCAATTTATGTCTTATATTTTTCTAATCATTACACATGATTGGGCACTTATAAGTTGCCTAAAATTTTATTCTTTCATCTAAATAACTTTTTATTTCATAAATAAAGCTACTCAGAAGATTACCTTTGCAGTCATCAATTAAAGGAGTTTTATATATTGGACTGTAAGAGGCAATAACTTCCACCATAGGCTAGTAATAATAAGACTAGGTAGCATTAAATGATACACATACATCATACCACCATCTAACCATTGCTATGTCATATTACGAGCTGCTTCTTTAGATTGTAAGGCAGTATGAATAGAAGATTGAGCTTTAAAAGTTATTTGTGGTGCAAAAAAGTTAGACACACATCTTCTTTTCTTCTTCAGATCTAGTGTAATAATCCCTTCTTTTTATTTAGGAATATCACCATCAATATTCCAGTATCATCTTGACTAGTACAAAGATAACTTTCTCTACCAATTTCGTAGTTCGATCTTTGCCTTTTGTCTTTCTCATGCTAATTCTCCTTAAGCAAAGTTTTTATTTGTTATTCACATCATGATTAACTTTCTTACAAAGCTCTACATCACCTTTGATCTCATCTAAATGCTTCTTTAATATGGTGATTCCCTTTATTCAAATATTTGTTATAATACAAACAAATGATGCGGTTCTCATTCCAAGAATCCATCTAGTATGAGCCTAAGTTGGATCTTCGAATCTTCTTAAAAAGGATGAATTATCATTAGTACTTGAACTTTCCTCCATTTATCTATAAAAGACACAAAAATATATCTCAAAATTAGATTAATAATCTCATATTCGAAAATAAAGTGTTTATATATAACATTATTACATAGCTATAAAACTTCAATAGTCAATTATAAGCATATCCATATAGTTTCTATTTTACATCTTTCTTTATGATAATGCACATTATAAAATAACTTTATCATACAAAATAAAACAAAACAATCATTACTTAAACATTTACAATTTCATATTTATGTTGTGTAATAAGTATACTCTCACAAATCAAGACATATCCTAAAAGTCGTTTTAAAAGTATACAAAATAAAAGAAAATTTTATAGAACATTTTCTACTATGCATTTAAGTATCTAAAAGATAGGATAATGAATGTGCATTTGTAAGTTTGCAATCATGTTGGAAAGATTCATTTCCAAAGTTTAATTTTGTGTATTCATAATGTTATTTTCTAATGATAGTAATATAGAATCCAAACAATTTTTACTTAGTTGCATATATTAAATGATTTAATTATATATTAAATCTTATATTTAAATGATTAATCATATATTAAATTCTTTTTGTGTACAAACAATAATTCATAAATTATATATTTAACATAAATCAAGTAATAAATTTACAATTCAAAGAAATAATATTGATCTCATTTTGTGATTATTAGAATATCAAATAAACAAGACTTCGTGTCTTTATGAAACCATTCATAAAATATACAATGTCAATTACAGATAAATATAAATTCAATAACATAATCTGTTTCATAATTTTCATGTAAATTCAACTTGGTTTCTCATAAATTCACCTTAATTTTCTTTTACAAAACAACACTAAACTATATAATTAATTTATACTTTATATTGTATAAATAAACCCCAACATGAGCTAAATGTTCTTCATTGGAAAATTATTTCAAATTTAATTCAAACCATTCATAAACCATTCACAACTCACATGTAATAGAAACAAAAACCTAAAAACACACAAAAATTAAATAAATAACAAATCAAAACCCAAGTCATGGGTCTATTTGGTCACGGATCATATGGGGGAGGTTGTGGGCTTTTGTCTAATCTAGCAGGTTACAAAGAGAGCCTAAAATGTGGGGACATATTGGTAATGAGGAACTGGTAGTCAGTGATATCATGGTGAAGATGGTGCAGGCTGCGTTTGGTTGCGATCTCCAGGCTGTCGCAGCAGCGAACGTAACAAGGTGTAATGTAATGCAGACCCTGGAGGCAGAGTGGTGTTTGGTTGTGGTTGACAGAACAGAAGAAACTGTTCTGTCCTATGGGCAGAATGTGTTTGGTTGCAGGGGACAGTAAACAAACATAATGCAAATGACGAATATGCCCCTGGTCCTTAATATGATCAGAAATATGTAATTCATTGATACCTTTACTATGAATAGTTTGTATTAGTTTAAAAAATAACTTGGAATAATAATAACAATTTGAAATTAATCACGATGCTCATTAATAATAATTTTATGATTATTTTAATAACAATAATAATAATAACCAAACATAAATAAGTTAAAAAATGTTTAATAATAATAAACTTGAATAATAATAAATATAAATTATATAATAATTTGTAATAATAATAATTAGACATAGGATAAATTTTATTAACATTATATTAGTTGTAAAGAGAAAATGGATGCGTACTAATATAATACATGTACGACTACTAGTACTAGTAATAATAGTAATAATAATAACAATAATAAACAAATGATAACAAAAACAAAGTTTATAATACATTTAATAATAAGAATAATAATAATTGTAATAAGAAATATATTATAATAATATTGATAATAATAATTTGGGACCAATAATAATAATATTAATATTAATGATATTCAATACTAAATTAGTAACAATAGAGTCAACATACATTCATATACATCATCTAAGCATTCATAGAATTACTTACATAATAGATTCAACATACATTCATATAAGTAATTACATGATAGGTTCAACATTCATTGAAAAAAGACATTCAAATACTATTGTTCATAATAACATAATTGGTTCATGATACATGAAGGCCTTAGAATTTATTAATAATATGCAGAATAATCATTCCCACAATGATGCCAATGGCCATGAGTAAAAATTCATGATTCCAATCTTTGTTTGTCTGCAAAGGGGCAAACTGTATTGAGTTGTTCATTTGTTGGTTGTTGGACTGTAGTCGGCATAGAGGAGGAGGACGCATTGGCGGTTGGCACAATGTCTACATTGCGTTGACCCGCGATTTATCCATGTTGGGGCACAAAAACTATCTGCAAAGAGTTCACAACGTATTGATCGTTAACTAAAATTGAACACTATACACTGTTATGAATACCAAGTCCATAATCAAAACCAAGCTCATCTTATACATTGTTAAGATGATATTATTATTCTCTCTTATATACTATGTGAAGACTCCTTCAGTAGAAGTTAATCAAACCTTCATACGACTATCTCCCTATATGCAAATGATTCTAACAAAGTAATACAATGTTCGCCATATTTCAAAATAAATGTTGCTTCAAAGTGATAACATAAATCATGCACACCAACAATCAAGGAGAGAGTAATAAATAAAGATATATAAGAGGTTCACTTAAGGGAAAAAAGCTTAAAAGCTTTAGAACTAAAAAATTTTCTAACATGATTATACATTTTAAGATTACTAAGAAAATGTTACTTGGAAGAAGTGAGATCGTTTTTGGAGTTGATTTTATGATTGCAATTTTTAATGACATGGGTGTACCAGTTGGATGTCTACTAATGTTAGATCATGAATTTAGAACACAGAGCTGGATCTAATGTAAGTACATATTTATCATTTACTTAATTTCTTGTAGTGTTCTATTGAATTTCATGGGACCAATTGAACAATCAAGGTGCTTAGCCTTCAATCCCATGGCAATTGAAAGCCACAACAGTAGTAGACCTTTTAGTTTGATAAATTCTTGCAAAAAATTATACTTATTATGTGATTACAGGGATTCGTATTTTCTTTGAAACTATTACTCTGAGTTGAAAAACCACAATCAATTTGTTAGCAAATTAATTGCAGGGGCTATAACATCGGGATAAGATTGGTTGATGAGTTTTTAGCAAAATCTAACCTTTTCTATCCACAATCAATTTGATGAGTTAACCTTTTCTATCCATTTGATCTCATAATAGAAGTGCTTCCAACATAGCTTATACTCTTGCTTATTTTTTTGGTTTCAAGATTCAACTTCCTATGTTCTATCTAGGAATATCTATAACTTCATTAAATCCCTCCTTCCATGACTACAAATTCCTAGTAGATAGAATTACTAATAGAATCTATTGCTGGAGTTTTAAGGAAGTCTCTATAGTTGGAAAATCACAACTCATCAATTCAGTTTTCTTCTTTATGGCATTTTATTGGGGATCCCAATTAGTCATTCCCAAACATATCACTCAAGTCTGGAGTTTATCAAACATGCAATGCAGAATCAAGGAACAACTATTGAATTCAACAAGCTCCATCAAAACCCATAAGGGTTACGTAAATGGTTTATATAAATCATGATGAATCATAGCATTCACATACGAAAAGTTTGAATCCATGATGAATCATAGCATTCACATAAGAAAACTTTGAATCCATGACGTAACGTAATGAGTAATGATGGAACCTCAAAGTGAATTAAGCTTTGTTTTTTCAATACTATAAATTCTCGATATACGAGCAAGCAATCAACCCAACCCATCAGAGACCAACATGAGCGTACCAATATATCAAACACCTAGAGGGTAAGCAAAATGATGATATTTGTAGGATAGATAGTTGAGAACAATAACGACGAGACTATCGTGATAAGGTCGAGTTAGAAGCTAGTGATTGAAGCGCGTCACTAGATAGTAGTGACCGATCTATGAATATTGACAAAATAAAATTTATAAAGCCCTTCCACTACGATCTACGATAAAGAAGATCGTGGATGGAATAAAATTCAATCCACAGATCGGACGCACGCCAAATTCACTGGATCCAGTGGCTTATTCCATATATCATCAAACTAAAGTAAAAACCCAGATAGAGCAAGATCAAAACTTACACTTCACTGTCCGTCCAAATCGAAGAGGGATGGGTATGCAGAGAGACGAAGAATGAACAGAGTTGCTGCTGGCTGGAGGCTTCACCACCGGCAAGAAAGTGACATTCTCGGCTTGGATCGACAGAAAAAGACACGCAACGGACAGCGACTGGTTCGACGGTTGAGGGAGACGGCGGTAGAGAAAGGTAGGGCTAATGTTGGACAACCCGATGAATGGTTTGCGCGACAGGGACGTAATGACCCCTGTCTAACGGTTTAGAGGTAAACAAAATTCGTTGTCTCTGTTCACTAGGGGCAGATGACAAAAAGAGGGAGTCAGCAACCAAACAATTTTAGGTGACAGGATTTTTATGTTTTGTTCACTGCCCCCGCTTATGGGGACGACAGCCAAACACTGCCTAAGGGTGTTGAGACCTAAGCTAGTGCCAGGCTGAGGAGGTTAGGACGTGGTGGTTGTTAAAGACTAGGACTTAGAAGTTGAAATGTTATTTGGCACCTTAATGTTGGCTCTTTGCTAAGTTGGACTAATTTGGAAACATTGGGAAATCGTAAGAGAGGGATTAGGGATGATGCAATTAGGGTTAAGTAGTTTTTTTTTTTCAATATGGCCCAATATTTTGAAATTTACAAATTTCACCTCGATTAATACCAATACTCCGAATACTAGTTGGTTCCCAACAAAAAAAGCTAAAACTGACTAGCATCCATAGCTAGTACGGTACTAATAATATGATTACTATTTTCGCCAATACAAAATAGTATTTATATTGTTGTATATGTAAGTCATTAAGTTCTAAATATGTTCATAATAAATAATAATTATAAATTATTAGATATTTTATCTTTAATTCTCAAACTAAAAATTTATAATTATAGATAAAGATTAATATCTAATATTATATCATGATCACTTAAATATTAGAAATATTAAAATGGTTTGACTAAATCTATCAATGTATGATTATGTTATATAATTTAATCATTTATCCAATGTTTCAATTAGATAAGAAGTATGGGTTTAGTATCTACTCTTTTATATCCAACCATGTTCGCTCTTACAAATAAGTAATTGATATATTTTTATATGTCTTTCTTACATTACAGTAATACTTTCAATTATCATAAATTGAAATCAAGACACTCCTTCTCTCGCAGAAATAGATTAATGGTAAGAGCAGTTGATGTAATGTGCGAAACTCTCTTCACTCTTCATTTATCAAAAACAAATGTATTTATTTACTATTAAGTATCGTGTATACTTCTTTCCAAAAAGAAGAAGAGAAAAGACCCAAACACGGCCTAGAAATTTCGCAGAGCCTGGGCCAGAGCAGGTAGAGTGAGACCAGAGAGCTTACTCTCTCTCTCTCTCTCTACTGGAAAATCCCTTTTTGTGCCCTACCCAACTCGTTGGAGCTCCGGAAATGACTCAAGAATCCTTCATTTACAGCTTCGTGGCTCGGGGGACCATGGTGTTGGCCGAGTACACAGAGTTCACCGGCAACTTTCCGGCGATCGCCACTCATTGCCTTCAGAGACTGCCTTCTAGCAACGACAAGTTCACCTACAATTGTGACCACCATACCTTCAATTTCCTTGTTGAAGATGGCTACGGTAACTATTATATGTTGCTCTTACTTAATTTGAAGTATTGAGTAATGCTAAGGAAGTCTAGTTGTTAATGGAAGTAGGTTGGTCTAGTTTCAAGCTGGTTGTTGAGTGTTTGATTTAATACGACAAAGTTCTGTACTTTAACCGGCAGTTTGTGGTTGTAGATAGTTGTTGTTTGTTTTGTGGGTTTACTGAAGAGAAAACAGAGCCCTTTGCCTGGATCTTAGGATTAAATAACAGCAATAACTTGGATTAAGATTGTCTTCTTTTGTTGGATATCGTGGATTTTTTATTTGATCAAAGTATAGTAGGTATAGCCCTTAGTTGTTATTGGCAGGCGGGAATTGTCAAGGACTTCCACAAGTAAATCAGAAGAGACTATGGTCATGAAATTTCATTTCACCACGTCACTACTCGAGCTAGCCTGGATACAAAGTCTTACGAAGTTATATACAAAAGTCTTACGAAGTTATCTCCCGAGTTCTTGGAAATGTAGTTTCCAACCTAAATTCACATGACTCTGTCTGACCGCCGGAGCAGCTGCATTCCTAGCTGGGAAAATATCGAATTTCCATGTCAGTGCTGCTGAAAATGACAAAGTTCCACTTTAACTCTTTCTTGGAATGAAAGTTCTTTAAATGCTCTAGTGCTTCTAGGCTTAGACAATGTACGTGAGTTCAGTTCATTTTCAGGGAAGGAGAAACTTGTTACCCAATTAATATGTATTTGGGATATTGCTTCTGTTCTCACTTTTGTTGTACGCTAAGCTGTTCTACTAGTAAAGACATCGTAATCTTGGATGAAATCTTGTTTGAATGAGCTTCACAGTTGCTGGTGCAACCCACGATGATGTTGTTATTCGTCCAAACCTTTTGGAGCTTAACGCAACTGGTTACGAATTGAATAAAATGAGCAAACTTTCAATCTCTATATCTTGACAAGTTGCATTTTGCAATTTGCAGCTTACTGTGTTGTAGCAAAAGAAACTCTTGGCAAGCAGATCTCTATAGCATTTTTGGAGCGGATGAAGGCAGACTTTAAAAAAAGATATGGGGGTGGTAAGGCAGACACAGCCATCGCCAAAAGTCTCAACAAGGAATTTGGGTATGTGCAAGTATGAAAAGCTATGGATATTTTGGGCTTGTTCTTAGTTACATGTTCATTTCTGCACATGAAAGTAAGAAAGTGAGACTATTGTTTCAGGCCAGTTATGAAAGAACACATGAAGTATATTATTGACCATGCTGAAGATATTGAAAAGTTATTGAAAGTAAAAGCTCAGGTTTCAGAGGTGAAAAGTGTAATGCTGGGGAATATTGACAAGGTAAAGCAGCTATTTTGGAAGGATATCTTGGTTATTTCGCTTGCTGCTTTTTTATTCTATTTTCGGCTTCATGTGCCCGATCTGTGTATTTCTTTGTTAACCCGTTTATATCTGTGTTGTATTGATGCTCTCCTAGGAATGTTTTTCCTCTTCCTCCCCCTCCAATCTCTGTCGCCATTTTCTATTTCTTCCAGATTGAGGCTTGTTATATTTTGTGATACTGGAAGTTATGCTGATACAATTCTAAAATTAGGTGGACTTATCCTTCTTAAGGGAAATAGTGTGCTTAATGTATATATATATTGCATGAATGCCCTTTGGAGTGTAAAATATCTCAATTAGTGGTGTAAAATGAACATCTATTGTGTGTGAATTCAAGAAGGAACAACTTTGATGAAGCCCAGAAATGTCTTTTACTGGGTGTTAAGCCACAAACATGCTATTTTTCTCTATCTGATAAATATGGATGCTTGCAAACTGAAATCATTCTCCGTCATGGACCTCAAGGTTGCGAACTGGGATTGTCAGACTACTTCCGACTAAACATGATGGCTCATCAATTATGATTTAAATGAATAAGCCTGTTTACTGGCCGGTTGTTGGACAATATACATGATACATAATGTAGATCTTGTTCCAGTTTTAGCTTTTGAAATGCAATATCTACATGTATATATATTTTCTCTGTTTTCTTTTGTTTAAAGCGTGGTTGCTTGTATGTGATCAATTAAGAAAGAAACACACATTGCATACCTGTTAACTCTTTACATCTCTCAGGCTATTGAAAGGGGTGAGGCGATAACAACTCTTGCTGACAAGGCTGAGAATTTGCGAGATCAGGTTGGCCAAATGAGCCGAATAAAATCTTTAATAACTTCTGTCTCATCATACCAAGTTTTTGATTATGTTCCTTGTTGCAAATTTCAGGCCCAAACGTACAGGAAACAAGGAACTCAAATTAGACGAAAAATGTGGTACCAGAACATGAAGATAAAGTTGATTGTTCTTGGAATCCTGTTACTTCTGGTTCTAGTAATCTGGCTTTCCATCTGTCACGGATTTAATTGTGCAAAGTAGCAGGTACTCAATTGCAGTCATACACATCAGTGGTTCTTCAATTTATCTTTTACCAACAGGAGAGTCATCTTTTCATCTACTCATTGGTTGTCTACCATTTCCCAGGAGTTCCAGGCTATCCTTGGAATGACGTAGCTGTATAATGCGTTGTAATATTAATTTGAAAAATTACTGGAATTTTTTGTTTTTGTTTTTGTTTTTTCCTGTTTGCATACAAGAATGAAATTTCAGAAACACTATTGCGGTGCTTGTCTGAAGATTCTGTCTTTGTGTTATCCTGTCTTAAAATTATCCTGAAGCCGTATTCAGAGCAGATAGTGGAGTCTTAACTTTGGAAAAGGCGCTTTTTCTTATAATATGGTGAAATGCTATACGGGAGTGTTGCATCTACTAGCTCGTCTTGTTAAGTCAGGAGGACAAATGTCCTTAAATTACAGACGTTGTCGATTGGTCTCTTACAAAAAGAAACGAGGCGTGCCATTCCTCCGATTCTTTGTATCAATGAAGGGTACATAGGAATGCGTAACGTATCAAGGACGGTAAAGCCTTGGTAGGCCAGGTATAATCTCAATTTTTTAGGATGAACTGGCCCCTACTTTTTCTCTCCGACTGATCAAACTTGAAATGAAGTGGATAGTTACTGACTTATTCTCAGGGAGTCTTGATGCAGAATTATTTCGACTTCGCCAAGAATTGCTTTTGGCGAATATGACTAACACTAAATTTTTTGTTGTAGAACTTGATGCTTTAGATGTCGTGCAGTTTCTTAGAAGTAGAGTTAGTGCTTCACACCTTTATTATACTTTGGTCACTGATTGCTTGGAGCTATTCAAAGGGGGATGGATTGTTGATATTCGACACATTTGTCGTAAAGGTAACCATTGTGTAGATCGTCTTGCCGATTTGGCGCATTCCTATCCGTAGGGTCTTCTTATTGCACAACCGCTCCAGCTCACTTACATCCTCTGCTCACGGAGGATTGTGAGAGTATCGGTATTTTACGCCCTTAACTTTTATTTCTGTTCATCCATAGCAAAAAAAAAAAGCAAATTTGATCTGAAGTCGACCTAAGCCCTAAGGGCATGAGAATGTGATTTCTCCGAACTAGTTTCAGGTTCCAAAATATAGCACTTCTCATTTATTAGACAATTAGGCCTAGCTGCATAAAACTTGCACAACCATTTAGAACTAGAATTCACATGTACGACTACCAAGATAAGTAGCTAGTTGTTAACGTCTTAAGTTTCTAACAATTATTGACCTAAAACTGAAGCCATGCTTCCCCATTCAAAGCAACCTCTTTTACTATATTGTTAGTTTAGTTAATGGTCAACCTTTTGATTCAACTAGTCCTTTATAGTCTGAAAGTCGAATGAGACTAAAATGCAACTGGAGAAGAAGTAAGTGTATACTTTGGACTAAAGAGCCAAGTTGCGATTAATCCTTATAATTAAATTAGCTAACTCATAGGTCACATTATTGAGCATGTAATTCCTATTAAATGATATTCAGTTTGGGGTTTCTTTTGACTATAGGTGGCATGCGTATCATGTATATATAAATAAAATAAACAAATAACAGGTTAAAGTAGCCGAAGAAAGGGACTTGATATGAGAACGCTACCGATCATCATTACTACAACGAACTATCCTTTTGAGAAGTCTTTCTTCGCAGAACTTAGGTTATTACTTAATTTAATTATTGAATCTATTTAATGAAATCTGTTGAGTATTGTCTCAAAATCAAAAATGGTGGCTTTCAGTAGTTTTCGGTGCAACAAGTTAGCCAGCTATATTTTGCTCTATAAAAGAGAAGCAGCAACAGCGGAAGAGAGAGAGAGAAGAAAACAGAAAATTTTAAAAAGCCGAGAGGAAGAGAGAGAAAAACAGCAAGGAGCATTTGTATTTTCTTTTGTTTTCTCTTCCTAATGGAAATGTGTGAGCTTGGGTTAATTTGGATCTTTTAGAAAATTGAGTGATAAACACTATTATATGTTCTCACTGATTATAGTGAAGTACTCAGTCATCTCTAAATTGGACGTAGGCATTGCCGAACCAGTATAAAAATCTTAGTGTTCTTGTTGCTGTTTTATTTTTTCACTCCAAATTTATTAACATTTCTGCACAACAAGTTGTATCAAAGCTTCAATTTTTTCGACTGTGGTGTTGTAGGAGTGAAAATCGGTTAGAGCTACAGTGTCAGTGAATAGTGTTAGTGTTACAGTCTCCGTGAACAGTGCCGATACTACAGTCCTATGCTATAATGCTGTGAATAGTATCGAAGCTACAGTTCGTATGAACAGTGATTACAAACAGTACGTATTTCTAAATAGTGGCGAGTAAATGGTTGGAGATAAAGACGAGCTTGTTAAGAGGGAGCCGATATCGTCATCGTCGATACCTACATCCAATAGACATCCAATCACTACTACAAGGTTAATGGTTAACAAATTCAATGGCTCTAATAATTTTGGTTTGCAGTAATGTGAAGTTATGGATGTATTGTATCAACAAGAGTTGGATATGGTTCTAGAAAATAAATCCGAAGATATGGATGACAAGCAGTGGACGCGAATTAATCTTCATGCTTGTGTCTTTATTCGATCATTCCTTGATAAGGACTTGAAATACCCTTATATGAGAGAAACTTCTGCTAAGGAGTTATGAACGAAATTGGAGGAAAAGTATATGACCAAGAGTACAGAAAATCGACTCTTCTTGAAAAAGCAACTCTTTTGGTTTTAGTATCATCTAGGTATTTCCATGCTCGAACACCTAAATGATTATAATAAAATACTTGCTGATTTAGCAAACCTTGATGTGAAAATTTCTGATGAGGATAAGACACTATGTTTGTTAAATTCATTATCAGATGATTATGATCATTTGATAACTACTTTGTTGTATGAAAAATCCGAGGTGAAACTTGAAGAGGTTTCTGTGACATTGATGAATCATGAGTATAGTAAGAAGAAACAAAAGACTCACAATTCATAAACTGAGGCACTCACTGTAAGGGGACCAATAGAGGAAAGAAAACATGGGAAGTGAGAAAATCCCGTTCAAAGCCACGAGGGAAGTTTCCTGTTAAAGATGAATAGGCCTTTTGTCTCCAAAAGCATTAGAAGAAAGATTGCCCCAAATTGAAGAACAAAGATAAAGAGAAAGTGAGTTTTGTAGCAAATGTTACAAAATCTAGAGATGATAATTTCGAGTTTGCTTTGGCTAGTTCATCTACTGATGGTCACTCCAAAGAGTGGATTTTAGATTCAGGTTGCACCTATCATATGTGTCCCATTCGAGAGTGATTCTTTAGCTTCTAGGAGCTGGATGGTGAAGTTGTTTTAATGGAAAATAATAATTCCTACAAAATACAAGGGATAGGCAAAATCTGTTTGAAGATGCATGATGAAACAGTCAGAGAATTGAGTGATGTTGGTATGTACCGGATATAAAGAAGAATCTTATCTCATTAGGAGCATTGGAATCTAAGGGTATCAAGATCATCATGGAGGGTGGAGTTCTTAAAGCTGTGTACGAGGCACTGGTGGTGATAAAAGATACAATACAAAATAACATATATTTTTTGTAGGGGAGTACAGTTATTGGTGGAGCAGCTATCACTGAAGTTGCTGACGTAGATAGCTTAGACACTACTAGATTATGACATATGTGTCTTGAGCATGCTGGTGAAAAAGCATTGCAAGGATTGGTGAAGTAAGGCTTATTGAAAGATGCAAAGGCGTGTAAATTGGAATTATGTGAACATTGTGTATTGGGTAAGCAAACTAGAGTGAAATTTGGCACTGCTATTCACCACACTAAAGACATTCTAGATTATGTTCACACTGATGTTTGAGGACCTTCTAAGAATACATCTTGGGGAGGTAACCATTATTTTGTCTCCTTTATTGATGACTTCTCTAGAAGAGTATGGGTGTACACCATGAAGCATAAATATGAAGTCTTAAAGATATTCCAGATGTGGAAAAAGATTAATGAAATGCAAAGCGGTCGAAAGATCAAGACTTTCAGATCAGATAATGTTGGTAAATATAAGTCTGATCCTTTTTTGGAAGTTTGTCAAGATGAGGGTATTATGAGGCATTTCACGGTTAAGAAGACACCACAACAGAACGGGGTGACAGAGCGCATAAACTGTACTTTGCTTGATAAAGTCCGGTGTATGTTATCTAATGCTGGTTTAAGCAAGGCATTTTGGGCTGAGGCAATTACTTATGCAAGCCATCTTAATAATCAGTTGCCTACTACTACGAACAAGGGCAAAATATCCATGGAGGTATGGTATAGTAAACTTTGTACCGATTACAAGTATTTACATATATTTGGTTGTCCTGCTTATTATCATGTCAGAGAAAGTAAGTTGAATCCAAGAGAAAGAGAGTTCTATTTAAAAGCTTTAGCACTGGCGTGAAGGGATTCTAACTTTGGTGTCTAGAAGAGAAAAAATTTGTTGTAAGTAGAGATGTGACTTTTGATGAGACTGCTATGGTTAATCAGAATAAGGGGAAATTGAAGCGACTAAGACCATGAGTAGTTCAAAGCAGGTGGAGTTATTAAAGACCCTAGTTGTTCTAGTAAGGTCTGATGTTATAGACACTAGTCCTACAGTTGATTTTAATGATGGGGACGAGGATAACGAAGAGGAGGTACTTACCCAAGAACCACCACGGCAACAAGATTCTATTGTAACCAAAAGATCAAGAAGGAAAATTCGAAAGCTTGCTCAATTTACTGATATTGTGGCATATGCACTTCCTGTTATTGAAGATGATATTTCGTCCACCTACAAAGAAGCTTTCAGGAGTTCAATGAGCATGGAGTGAAAGAAATCTATGTATGAGGAGATGAAATCTCTTCATAACAATAAGACTTGGGAGTTGGTTCAGTTATCAAAAGGAAAGAAAAAAATTGGTTGTAAATGGGTATATGCTCAGAAGATGGAATCTTTGGGAAAAGACAATGTAAGATTCAAAGCCAGATTGGTAGTTAAAGGCTATGCTCAGAAGGAAGGCATTGATTACAATGAGGTATTCTCTCCTATAGTAAAACATTCTTCCATTCGTATTTTGTTGGCTTTGTTTGTGTAGTTTGAACTTGAGTTGACTCAACTTGATGTCAAGACGACGTTCTTACATAGTTTTTTGGAGGAAGATATTTTTATGTCTCAGTCAGAAGGGTTTACGGTTGTTGGCAAAGAAAATTAGATTTGCAAATTGTAAAAATCATTGTATGATTTGAAGCAGTCTCCAAGACAATGGTACGACCGATTTGATAGGTTTATGATCGAGCAGAAGTACACAAGAAGTCATTATGATCATTGTGTTTACTTTTGCAAGCTACAAGATGGAATCTTTATTTATCGGCTTTTATATATTGATGATATGCTTATAGCATGTAAAAGCAAAGTAGAGATTGAAAGATTGAAGACTCAACTGAGTAATTAATTTGAGATGAACGATTTGGGAGAAACTCGGAAGATACTAGGTATGAAAATTGAAAGAGATAGAGCAAAAGACAAGATTGGTCTATGTCAAAAGCAGTATTTAAAAAAGGTATTACAACGTTTTGAGATGAATGAAAATTTAAAACCGGTCAGTACACCTCTTGCTCCTCATTTCAAACTTAGTGTTTCTATGTCTCCTAACACAGATGAGGAGAGTCATTACACGGCTCAAATACTATATGCAAGTGTTGTTAGTAGTTTGATGTATGCTATAATGTGTACTAGGTCTGATATTTCACAAGTTGTTAGTATTGTCAACAGATATATGTATAATCTAGGAAAAAAGTATTGGCAAGCTGTGAAATGAATTTTACGGTATATTCTGGGTACTGTAGATGTTGGTTTATTATTTCAGTAAGATGAAGTTGCTGATCAATGTGTTGTTGGATATGTAGATTCTGATTACACAGATGATTTGGACAAGCGTAGGTCCACTATAGGTTTTGTATTCACTCTTACTGGAGGTCTAGTGAGTTAGAGATCAACTTTGCAATCTACAGTTGCTTTATCAATTACTGAGGCAAAATACATAGCAGTAACATAAGCTATTAAAGAAGCCATTTGGCTTCAAGGGTTGCTTGATAACTTAGGAGTCCATCAGGACCGTATGGATATTCATTGCGACAGTCAGAGCGCTATTTATTTAGCAAAGAATCAAGTTCATCACGCATGGACAAAACACATTGATGTGAGGTTCCATTTTGTTCGTGAGATAATTGATGAGGGATATATTCTTCTTCAAAAAATTGGGGTCACCGACAATCCTGCTGATATATTGACAAAACTAGTTTCGTTATTGAAGATTAAGCATTGTTTAGACTTGATTGCAATTTATAAAATTTGTTGGTTGCTCTATAGGGGATTGAGAGACAATCATTGAGAGTTCCGCTTTGAGCATTTGAGCCAAAGTGGAGATTGTTGAGTATTGTTTCCAAGTCAAAAATGGTAGCTTTCGGTGAATTTTGGTGCAACAAGTTGGCTAGCTACAAAATGTAGCTGGCCTTTACCTATTGATTTCTCTATAAAAGAGAAGCAGCAACAGCGGAAAAGACAAAGAGAGAAGATAGTAGAAAATCTAAAAGAGTCGAGAGGAAGAGAGTGAGAAAAATAGCAAGGAGCATTTATATTTTTTTGGTTTTCTCTTCCTAGTAGGAGTGTGTGAATTTGGGTTAATTTAGGTCTTTTGAAAAATTGAATGATAAACACTATTGTATGTCCTCGTTGATTATAGTGAAATACTCAATCGTCTCTAAACTGGACGTAGATATTGTCAAACTAGTATAAAAATCTTGGTGTTCTTGTTGTTGTTTTATTTTTCACTTCAAATTTATTAACGTTTTCGCACAACAAAATCCTTTTAGAGTACATTAAATTCCATATGTGAGGGAATTATTACGCCATAAGCTCATAACTTGTTTCAAGATTCAAGCCCTGAACTTCCAAGTAACTATTAATCACTATGTCAAAACGTTTTTCAGACAAAGTAATTATCTACTTGATATCACAGAAACTATTAGTGACGTCTAAAGAGTTCTTGACAAAATTTAGTGACGTCTAATAAATAAAAACTGATTTATGTAGTGGCGGGCACGACACCTTCTTTCTCAATTTACAATATATACAAAAGTATGGTGGAATAAGACAGAAACGAAGAATTTTTAAAGATAACACAACTGTTTTAGGTTTTTGGGATTCATTGTTCTATATGGATTTATTAATGGGATTGATCCCAGACTTCAGAGAGGGATGGTTGGTGGTGCATGGCATGACATGTTTTTGGCAAGAAAAAGGCAAAGCTCTGCCCATATTAAAATCGTCCAACTCATGAGAAGACAAAATAGGATCTCTCTTGCCCCATCCTTTGTGGATAGGATCTCTTTTGTAGCTTCTCTGTTCATGGATTTATTCTATCATATAGTGGATAGGATAAAATTGTACCTGCATAGCCAAGAGTTCATCTTCCTTTCCTCTCACTTCTTGTTCTTGTCTCTTTTGAGAAGAAGATCATCCATGCAAAGAAAACTGACTAGACAATGTAAAGTTCACCTCAGCTCATTCAACCAAGGAATGGGCTCGTAGCCTTACCACTCTCACCAAAGAAGCTAACAACTTAAGAGTGATTGTGAAACTTCTACTTGATGGTGGTGGGTTTTCTTTTTGTAGTTGGTTTCTTCACACCCAAACACGTGTTGATAAGAGCCTTATCCATACGAGTTTATAGGGATAGCACCTTCTGTAAGTGCATGCGAGGTTCTAGCTAGCTAGTGACAGACTTTTTTGATTCCAACTAAGAAAATTTTAAGCACATGTTGTTTGGAGTCATGCATGCTTTAGCCAAAGAAGTGGGGATTAATGAATACGGCTGCTGGTCCAATTTTTTTGGAAAGATTTTAAGGGCACCAGCAAGACTCCAAAAGGTGACGCCATAGAAGGATGGGTTATAAATTAGGTGATGAAATGAATGCCTTTTGCATTGCTTCTTGGTAGGCCATATGAAATCAATTGTCTGCCTAAGAGCTAATTACTACTTCACTCCTGCTTAGGTTCATGTTTCCGGCCGTATTGTACGAATTCACTAGTTTGTTATATTTCAATTAGCTATAAATACTATCTTATCAAATAAAATTTTGAGGTGGAATTAGACTGAAAATGATAAAAATTAAAGGCTATTTTTCTAACCAGATTTATAAATTTTTATATCTTGTTCTTGTGGCTGTGGGGCACATGAATCCAAATTCCAATCGTTTGAAAGGAAGGATGTTGAACCACTATTAAATGAACAACTGTCATAGTTTCTCTCATTTTCCAAATATAAAGTTTTTGACTTAAAATGTAAATATTGCACCAAAATTCAAAATTATGATCATAAAGAAGAAAGCTTTGAGCTTCGTTTATCAATATTGACGAGAAGAACCAAGAATTGGAATAGCATGCTGGAGATTTTGCTTCATAGGGTAGATCTTGGCAAATTGTGTGTGCACCTGACAAACTCCATTACCTTATGGTGAAAATGGCTCTCCTCTTCAATTCGCATGGCCTTCCTAATATTAATTACCAATGACGTCCTATTCTTTTGGAAATTTGTGTAAATTTTGTCCATTTCCACATCTGGGTTGGGGAGGTAAGAGAATCTGATTTCCATTCAGGGCAACCTTCACTTTTGTCTGACATGACCAAGAAATTAATATGTAACACCTTATAAGTTGTAACTTTATCACATGAGCTAGCGTACGTAAAAAGCAAAAAGAAACCTGGTTTTCTCTTGTCAAAGTCTATGATCAGTAACCATCTTCAAATGATCAAATAGGACTTGCCAAATTCTTTTGATTGGTATGCAATCAAGTCTTGCTTAATACACTTTTCTTAGTTGCCAGAACCTATTTATCGTTACAAGTTTAAATCCAACTTAATTAATTAGTACTCATTAATAAACTTTAAGAATAACGAATATCACTCGCAAAAGCTCAATTTCCATACTTCAATATCGAAGCTATAAGTAACGTTTTACACAAGACTATGACAGTACTCAACTGCTCAATGAAAGCAAGCTCATTCATCCATCTTTTCCTTTCCCTAACCTAAAAGCACACCACTTTAGACTAAAACACCACATCTCGGATTAAGAAAACAACATATATAGTTTAGAATATGATCAGATGAACTTTGATACATAAGGACACAAAGCATCACTAGAAAGACTATATAAGTAGAAAAGGACTAAAGACATCCCAGAAAAGAGAAGAACGTAGACCAACCAGTGGCTGTAGGCCTGTAGTTACTTATGTTGTACGAATTATTGCATGTCCCTAACTTCAAACATGTTGCGGTTTTTAACAACAATATCGTACATGTGCATGGACTTGAACTTGCTAAAGTCCCTGGGGAGAGAGATGAGGTGAACTGTGGACCTCTTGTGAAACTGAAGGAGGTCAGGGTCATCATAGTATCTCTCCCAACCTAGTGATGATAGCTTGCGTTCAAGATCAGAATAGGAGGTGATTACTTCGTTGGTGGGTGTGTGAACTAGAACTTTACGAAGAGCACTCGACCTGCCACCTTCCAACGACTCTGCACCTGGGTTCTCCACCAACTGAACCACACCATTGTTCTTGAAGACCCAAACTCCAGACATTCTCAACTAGTATTTTAGCTTAGTTGGGTAGCTAATAAGGAAGTGAAGGGAAGGGGCTTTTGTGTTGTTAGTGAGGTATGTATGATGTACTTGCAACAGCTGGGAGATGGACTTGGCAATAGTATAATGAGGTCTATTTATACAAATGAGAAGTGGGGTTGGGATATTATGGGCATGTTTGGGGGGTGTAAGTGTTTAGCTAAGGTTGGCCCCATTTGAAGAGAAAGGGTCGAAATATGCAATCTTTATTTGGGTTTTCTTTTCTTTCTTTTTTTTTCTGGGTCATGGATTTTTGGGGCCAATACATGGTAGCATAAGTCTAGTGTGGGGATTGCATTAACAGGATTGAGGAGAATCCAGGGTGTGTGTTTTCTTTTCAAAGTCTTTTTGCATGCAGGGGAATCTTTTGTTTTTGTTCTTCAAAGAAACTATATTACGGACGCCTGAGAACTGTTCTACAGAAGGCTAAAGGAAAGAGACTGTGAACAAAGTTGACGTGAGTGTGTGTGTATCATCTATCATAGAGTTATTTTTTGTCCTCTAACTAATTAGCACCCCCAATATTCCTGTCTGCTAAATATAGGCGATCACATTCACACAACATTGGAAGTCTTGTTGTATGAAGGACAATTCATATTACATCAAGAAGAGAAACTTGAACTTGATACTTGTTCGGATGAGTTTGATTCCTTCTGCGCGCGGGTTCATAATAAATTTATAAATTCAATATTGGATTAGTCTTTAAATATTGATAAGTGAATTTATGAAAGGTAATCATTTATTAATGTGATTGAAATTAGATAATTGCAATGGTGTACATACATGTAATTGACGTGTTTGCTTCATTTTTATATATTTTATAAGATTAAAAAATAGATGAACGGATGAGATTGAATTGCTTATGGAGTTGGTATTTCCATTAGTGGAAAGGAGGGATGCTCAAGGCAAAGGTCTAATATCTTTTAACAAATTTGTGAATGCTCATGCGGTGGGAAAAGAGAGATGAAGAAGATGAATTGGACCAATTAGTATGGGAGAGAATAATCTTAATTCTTGGTTTGTTTCCCTTTTGCAATAGTCCTAACCAAACGTGCCAAACTTTTGACTATCTCAACCCCAAATCGGCTCCAATTCATCTTTTGTTTTTCATATTAGGTCTTTTTTTTTGGATTCGAGAAACCCATAAAGCGGTCAAAGTACACATTTCGAGGTTCAATCATGATCACCCCACAAAGTGACCAAGCGGGCGTACCTCATCATTGAGGGCTCAACTAGTTCTCCATCTACAGGTAAAACTCCGGCTGCCTCAGGCTCTTACAAGAGGGGCTAGCATGGAATCGAACCTGGAACCTAACCAAAGTCAAGTTCTACTCTCAACCATCGAGCCACACCCCTTGATTAGGTCATGCTAATGGGTTAAGTAGACTCAGTCGGGCTTAAACCAGAAATTAATTACATGGCTATTAGAACATATACAATGTATAACTTGAGTAGTGGAATTAATTTGATTTGAGTTGAAATAATTATTGGACTTAATCACAATAAAATTTAATTTGATTGAACTAAAATATAATTCAATTTAATTTTAGTTGAAAATTTTGATAATTAGCTTAATTTGGTTTATTATTGATACTTTTTTTAAATTATGTTTTAGGTATATCAATAGAATTTATAAACATTGATAATGTTTTGCCTTCTTTAGATTACGTAGCAAATAACTATATTGGTTCACGATGAACAATATCACTACAAGAATAGTAGGAACTCGCGACGAAAAATTATGGACAAAAAATAAAGCGTAACAAATTAGCTACGGAAAACCTATTTCTGTCACGAACTTCGACGTGAAAAAAATTCGTTTAGTGATGGTTCTAATTTTCATCCCTAAAAATGGAGGAAAACACAAATTTAGCGACGGACTTTAGGGACGATAAAAGTTTTCATCAATAATTACACTGAAATTAACAACGGAAAACCTATTTCTGTCACTAAAATTGATGTGAAAAAAATTCGCTTAGCGACGGTTCTAATTTCCGTCATTAAAAATGGAGAGAAACCGTCCTGGCAAAATTAGCGATGGACTTTAGGGACGGTAAAAGTTTTCGTCGATAAATAAAGCGAGAATTAAAGACGATATAATAAAGATCGACGGAAATTAGCGACGAACGGTAAACGTTTCTGTCTATAAATAAAGAGGGAATTAAAGGTGATATAATAAAATTTAAAATTTCTGATAGAAATTAGCAACGAAAAATTCTGTCAGTAAATCATGTTTAAAACACCCGACCCAACCTACCCCCCCCCCCCCTCCGGTTCATCTTTTTCGTTTCTTCTTTGGCACTTTTCGGTCTTCTTCCTCCTCCGATGACTTCCTCTGCCGTGTGGTGAGTTCCTCTAGAACTAAAGTTTGTTTCTTTCTTGCTTTTTTATGGTCGGTTTCTTTATTACTCTTTCTTGGTGGGTTTTTGATTGTCATATATAGTATTGATTTATGTGTTGAATTATTTTTGTTGTTGAAGAAGAAACGAGGATTGTTGAAGAAAGCCCATAAGATCCAATAAAGGGAAGCTCTCTGAATACTCTAGTGAATCCTGGTAGTTCAAGTCTTCAATCTTTCTTTCAACTCTTTTCATCTCTGTGTTAATAATCTATAAGCATTTCTTTGATTTGGAATTTTGTTTTTTGTATATTTCTTGTAAGTCTATTAAAACTATAGAAGATTTGTTTTTAAGGAAGTGTATAATCGTTAGGTACTTTCTGCTTGCCGGCTTTAGTTTCAATTGAGTTTCAGGAGAATCGAAGCTATAAAAACATTAAACAAACAGTAAATAGATTAGAGGAGGTTACGGTCTCTTGTAGAGGCTCCAAGACAAAGATAATGTTGAAAAGATGGTTGGTTGTGTTCAAAGAGGTTGAGAAATTTATGGTTAGTTTTTCTAAAGATAAAATGAAGAGTCTTGAAGAACACCTCGTCAACGCTAATGGGGATTTTTTAAAAAAAATTTTAATTTTATTTACCGACAGAATACTTAGATCCGTCGGTAAATTTACCTACAATCGTTTTAACAATATTGTGGGCCGTCAGTAATTTTTGTCACTATTTTATATTATCGACAGAATATAAATAATTTATGTCGATAATTTTCGTCGCTAAATGCCTTATTTCTTGTATTGAATGCTAAGATTTTGGTTTGAGATCTTGTATTCTATGGTGCCTCATATGAGCATGAATTTGCACTCTATGCACAAATATGTGCCGTAAACCTAAGAAATAATTCCTATGGACCAACTAATTTAAGAGCATTCCTAGCTGCCTTTTCAATTTCAATTTTCATCTCGCCTCAAACATATATAGATCGTTGTAGGTTCAATATCAGCCAAGAATAAATGACATAAGTTGATTTTTTTTTTAACTGCATCCATCAGGGAGGCTGTTGTTGCGTTAATTTGCTAGTACATGATTGATTTTCAAGTACGTATTTATGTTTAAGTAGTTTGTCGTATAGATTCTTTTCATAAAATATAAATTGTAGACACGTGGCCGTTTTCTTTTCCAATTTCAGGTGCCAAAGTAGTACTCCAGTAATCTTGATTGAAACAAGCACCATATTGGAACATCTTTGAAAGGGACGACCTCTTAGGAAATGAGAGACTGGCATGCATATGTACAAAATGTGTTTAGGTTATTCCTTCTAATTTCCCCTTTTGAACATCATTATATATAGCTAGCAATCCAATTTCCCTTTGAAGATCATTCAAACTGGTGCAAATTAATAGTTAACAGTTCATTAACTTGACTTACCAACCAACTTTAGGTTACAGATCTAGTGTTTTATTATTTAGCACATAGGTGCATGCATGTAATTATTCTCTTGAGTTCAACTTTGTACAAATTTAATCAGATATTTGAAAAGCACCCATCAACTTTAACCACTAAATTAGAATTAATGTTGTTGATTTCTGGTCTTGAATTGTTATATATCTTAAGGTACGCAATGGCATCCTAGTTCTTTAATCACTCATAATAAACAAAAGACCGAGTCATTTATTCTGTCCGGGGGAACAACTGGAAGCCACTACAGTGGGCAGAACAGAAGGGGTGCTGATGAATTCTTATCGTTGAGTGTATGCAAATTAAAGCAACAGTTCGCCATTAGCGAGTCTACAAAATATGCTTAGTAAACGAAGAAAGACGGATTAATTGGCTATGAGTAATATTATATTTAGCTAAAGTTAGCAGAGAATGATATGCTTAGCTTTGATTAGGTTATGCCTAACTTTGAATTTTGATTAAAAAGAGAAGGTATAAAGAATAAAGTGTTAAAATTAACATACAGAATTTAGGATGAATGCGCTGGTTATTGGTCAATTAACCAATAAGGGGAGGGGAAATTGTACCCTGCTCAACTAATATTCCATAATTCCATCAAAATGCATTATCTATATATACAATGACGTGAAAGGTAGGATTAGATTAGAATTGGTAACATCATGTTCTTGGATCATTTTAAATTAAATAGGAATCATTGCACACATTCCGGGCATACCCTTTTTCCAAAAATTAAAATCTTTTTCATTCCCATATTTGACGTGCCTTTCTGTATACCTTTATCCATTTGTAAAATAAGGACGTACGCCTTCATATCCATTTGCTATATTTGTACATTCTAACTAATTACTCTTGTTACCAGGAAATTTACCCATTCCTAACTTTGGCTCAATTTGATTCGATTAAACATCATAACAACAAGCGCATCTGGTGTAGTGGTATCATAGTACCCTCCCACGGTACTGACCGGGGTTCGATTCCCCGGATGCGCAGTCTATTCGCTTTCTTGGACTTATTCATTCCTGCTTTTCAGGAAAACTGACCAAATCAGGGGATCTGTCCACTTATTTTTTCATGAAGATTTGCTCCAAGACACTTCTCTCGATGGTTGGAAGTGTTTTAAATTCCAAAGGCTCTAAAATACCTTGCAACCTCCAACACGTATTAGTTATGGAGATTCGTTTTAATACTAGGCTGAAGGAGATAGCCGCAATCTTTGGAATCCAGAAAAGACAGTCTTCATTCCATTCCATGTTATGAAATAATGTGGAGTTCATTAAAAAAAGCATATTTTACAAGCTACTGGGAAATTTCGGCCCTGTGGTTGCTTGAATTCAACATCTTAAAATCCTAACTTTTCTTCTTCCGGGCCTGTAGTAAAGTCACCCTGATTTTTAACAACCCTTTCAAACGTAGTCAATAAAAGGAGATTTAGCACATTCACATATGGAAAAACTAAACCTAATGCTGACTAGAATTTTAATAATGGCAACAAGGAAATACAAATAAGCAGCAGGATTCACAGTTTGTCATTAAATAATCATCACAGGGCACCCTACAAGGCCTCCTTAAGCAAGCTTGCTAATGATTTGATTAGGAATGATCACTTGAAGATGAAGTGATTAGGAATAGAAATGGATCAGGCCGCCCCGTGACTCCGCACTTTGGAATGATACCCACTTGAAACTTTGAAATAACACCCATCTATGTACATTCATAATATCTCTGCACTTCTTCACCCTGTATGGCATTTAAACATGAACCAAAGACTCATATATATAGAAAGACGGAAGGAATTGACCTCAGCAATTTCAGCAGAAGAAGAGAAGACAAAGCATATGCATATAAAGAGCAATTTGTGTGTGCTTCCCAACTACGCAATCACAATTCAGAAATGATCAAGGGGGAAGCATCTTCTTCCGTCTTAACTGCTTTTCATTCGGAATATACATCAGGAAATGTATGTATTCAATGAATCATTTAGCAAACACGAAGAAACGTGATTCATTTTTCCTACAAGAATCCAAACCAGTACATCGGTTGCAAAATTATTGAAGAAAGTCTACAGGAATATGGAACAAAACTTGAACCTCACGGCAGAGATTGATTTGGTACGAAACATTGAAGAAGGTCTTAAACCTTTGTGCACTGACCCAGCATTGAATTGTTCGGCTTCAGAATTGAAAGAAATCGCTTTATCTACTAGTAGTGTAGGGATCAGACTAAATCTACCAATAGAAATTAGAATTGCAAAAGCAGCAATGACACAATTTCCTTCCGCAAAACATATAAATTTGGAATTTTATAACAGAAAACCTGCAAAATTTTCCTTGCAACAGTTATATGGTTATCCCAAAGGTTTATGTATAAAAAGAAACTGTCATAAAAACTTTGATATTTATCTAGCCATCACAAAGAGTATTAGTAGCTTAACCAAATAGTGTTGAGGAACAATTACAACTCAATCACAAAGATAACTATATATAGCATTACCATGAAATGCGTAATGCCTGCATATACTTCAGTTCAAGAAACCCACCATCACTGCAACCTCATAGTACTCAAAATCAGAAAAAAGCGCATAAAACACAGTTGCATTAAACCTCCCTTAACCCCTATAACAATGTCCAACCCCCTCACAGCTCATCCTCCATTCTCAAAAACTCACCAATATCAGCCTGGTGGTACACAACAATCCCGTTCGGGTCCATCTTCCTACAATCTTGAGTCGATTTCGCGGCAGTCCCAAAACCCAACGGAACATCGGACATAGAAAACACAACAACTCCGTCATTAGCCTTAATACTATCAGTAATCCTCCCCAAACCACCTTTCAACACATGATTCCCGTACAAAAAAGACATCTCCGATGTGGGTTTCAGCCAAACTTTGTGCTTTGCGTTGGCAGCCAAGAGATTCAAGCTTTGGATGGTCAAATGAAAGTTACCTCCGTGTGTGAATTTGCCTATGCAAGTTCCCAACGAAACCAATTTGTCTCGACCCACGTTCGTGGCTCGCTTCAGCAAGGAGTCGCTGACATAGTAGACCTTGTTCCTGTGAAGCCTGAAGCAGTATCCACCCGGGTTCGGGTCGGGTCCTTCGTGGGACGGGTTCTCAATTATGTTCTTGAGATTATTGCCCGTAAACTTGAAGATTTTATCGAACACGGCGGTTGTTTCGCTCTCGTCCAATGGCCTCATTGTGACTATAACAACAGGAAGAGAGGGATTCCCGTGGCTATTGAATGTTGGCCGCGACTGCTGTGAATTATACCCTGAATTAGGGTTTATCTGATAGCAAATTAGGCAAGGAAGAAAAGGGCTCGTCGGACTAATGGGCTTTAGTAAATTAAGTAATAGAAAAGAGGGCTCAACAGACTAATTAGGTTACGGATGGATGGGCTAAATGAGCCTTATCCATTATCGAAAAATGAAAAGACAATGCTGGTTTTCTTATTCAACACTTCATTCAATCTTTTTTTTTGTTTGAAAATAGAAAATAGAATTAATTAATAAAAGAAGACAAAGTACAAGATGGAAAACAAGGGATGACCCCTTGCAAAAAAAAAAAACACAACAGAAACAAAGAAATGTAAAAAGCTAATGAATACGAAGGAATTCAGGGATCGTGAGTGTCAAATAGAGATATTAAACAGCTTCCATATCTAGAACCAGAGACTTAGCGCAAAATAAAAGACCAGTCAAAGCAACATGTTAAAGGCGTAAAGCTGAGCAGATAGACGAGTTACACATTAAGGGGAGGCGTTTGGCCAAAATAATCTCGCGAATGACAGACAATATCAAAGAGATGAGGCATTCCTTTGGAGAAGTTATGTGTTAGAAACGTCGAAAATTACGTAATCACCAGATCGAATAAATGCAAACTTCCAATATCAAGGTAAAAAGTGGTCTGTTGGTAGCACTATAAACAGTTAAAGAAGTAGTAATCTCAACAATATTCAATCTGGGTGTGTTCAAGAACACACAGTATAGACATATCTCATACAGCTTTGGAACATTTCATTCAATCTTACGTGTTTGTTATCATGAATAATGTCGTTGTGACATGTAATTGTATAGGTTGTATGCAAATTACAAATTGAAGTTAGTTAATTTTAAATAAGTTTTGTTCATCAACTAATTTACTCTTTCATATTTCTTCGCAAGCAATCATCAGTATTAAAATATACATAAACTATATTATTTTAAAATAACTTTTCAACCTAAAACCAAGCTGACCTCGACCAAATATTGGATGATCACGCACTAACAAGGCGACAAGATAATACAATTATAGGACTTGTAACCTCCCACGTGAGTTCATGTTTGGATGAACTTTTCAAAGGTAAATCTTTACCACCAACGTCATTTTTTAGAAAATGCAAATTTTACTGTAAAATAAAAAGCAATTCTTTAATAAATATAATTTTTTTAGGAGCCAATATATAATTTTTTAAGAAGTTTAAATTTAGAGCTTTTTAAAAAAGTTTTTTTTAAGTAATACTTGGTGTCTGTTTGGATGAACTTTTAAAAAGTCAATAAGATCTTTTCTCCACCGTAAAAATCATTTTTAAGAAAATGAGTTTTTGATTGTAAAATAAAAAAATACTTATTTAATAAATATGACTTTTTTGCAGTTAAAATACAGTTTTTTAAGAATCTCAAATTTGAAGCTTTTCAAAAAAGTACTTTTTCAGGTAAATTTTTTAAATTTGAAGCTTCTAAACGTGTACTAAGCGGAAAGGATCACAAGGGACGAAATTACAAAAATTTTGAGAGGGATGGAGAGTAGACAGGCTGTAGGGCTAGATGAGATCCCTACAGAGGTATGAAAGCGGATAGGAGCTGTCGGTATTGAGTGGTTAGCTCAGTTCTTTAATATGATCCTCGAGTCAGCTAAGATGCCGGATGAATGGAGATTGAGTAGGTTAATCTCCTTATACATGGCTAAATGAGACATCCAACACTGTCCCAACTATCGAATCATCAAATTATTAAGTCATACCATGAAGTTATAGGAGAAGATAGTTAAAAAGAGAATCCGGAGAGTTGTTTCTATATCGGACAACCAATTCGAATTTATGTCTGGTAGGTCCACGACAGAAGCAATACATATACTTAGGAGACAATCTATAGTTTTTGTATATTTGGAGAAGGCATATGACAAGATTTCGAGAGAACTTATATGGAGGTGTTTGGAGGCAAAGGGCATTCATAGGACTTATATCAAAGTGATTAGGGATATGTTTGAAGGAGCATTGACTAACGTAAGGATGATAGGAGGCGACACGGAAGAGTTCTCTATTGGTGTTGGACTCCACCAAGGCTCGACCTTAAGCCCCTTTTTGTTCACATTAGTATTAGACGAACTTACCAGACATATTCAATGAGAGGCACCTTGATGTTTGTTATTTACTGACGATATTGTTCTGGTAGATGAGATCAAGGAGGTGGTCAAGTCCAAGTTAGAACGTTGGATAAAAACGTTAGAATCGAAAGGTTTTAGAATGAGTAGGTCTAAGACAGAGTATTTAAAATGCAATTTTTCGAATAGCCAGATAGTACAAGAGGCGGTAGTAGCAATTGTACTAACATCATACCGCAAATATCGAGTTTTAAATACCTCAGATCCATCATTGAGAAAGATGGTAGTATCGATAACGATATAGTAAATCGTATTAGATCTGGGTGGGTCAAATGGCGGAATGCGTTAGGTGTTTTATGTGATAAAAAGATCCCTTTAAAACTCAAAGAGAAGTTCTATAAAATGGTGATCTGGCCAACCATGTTATATGGTGCAGAATGTTGGCGTACTAAGTGTCGACATATGCGATAGTTGTTGGTAACAGAAATGTGTATGCTTAGATAGATGTGTGACATTACCAAAAGAGATAGGATCCGGAATAGAGTAGTGAGATACAGATTACAGGTGGCTAGTATTGCCGACAAGTTGAGAGAGAAAAGGCTTAGATGATTTGGGTATGTATGTAGGATGTCCTCTAATACTCCGGTACGATACTGTGAGAAAATAAACCTTAGTGGTTACAAAAGGAGAAAAGGGAGGCCGTATAAGAATTAGAGGGAAGTGATTAAGAAAGATATGTCAAAGTTAGCCCTCATTGAGGCAATGGCTCGAATTAGGAAAGTTTGGCGTGATAGGATAAGGGTAAACAACACACTTTAGAGTCCTCACGCCTCACCCTTACCGCATAGGAAGTAGAAGTAGGGGAAATGTAACATCCCACCCCCACTGGAAGGGTAAAATAATAATTTAGAAAGGGGCTGAGAGTGTTTAGTATTGGGTTGCAATATTTATGCATATTATTGCACGTGTATAGTGAAATTGCGCATGAACTTGACTGCACATGCATTCATGACATTTCCCGATATTTGTGCCTAAATGGAATGTGGTTGTGAATTACGTGGTAATTGTATTTAAAAATTATTTGGAGTGAGTCTTTGTGTGTTTTATATTTTAAGGGAATTTTAGGAAATTTTCTGAAATTTTCCGGGAAAAAATTTCCTGACCGGAAGAACCGCCAAGTGGCAAACCGGTTGATTTTCGGTATCGAAAATTTTTGTCAAATGGTACTGGACTATTGGGTGCATTATGTGGGAACCGAAATTGGGACCCTTGAAAATGGTTTGACAATTTGATTATTTTATTTGTTTGGATTATTTTTATCAAAGATCATTTATTAATTTTGTCTTTTCTTCCTTAACTTGGACAAGTGTCATATTGACACATATCCATCCCATTTAATGCTTGCTTTCTCGGTGGTTCCAATTGAAAGAAGGAAAAAGAAAGGTATTTGGCTTTACTTGGTCTTTGATCATCCACGTTTCTTCAAATAAAAGAATGAAAAGACGAGTCACTTCTTGATTTTTCCTTCTCCAACTGAAACTTCATCCTCTTCTTTGGTTTCTCCTTCAACTTTGGCTTAAATTGCTACTTTCCTTTCAACCTTGGGTGTTTTCCTTTCATGCTTATAAACCTCCTACTTCCTTACTATGATGGTGTGAAGGAGAGAGAGGATAATAGTTAGAGTATAAATTAAAGAATTGAAGAGTTGGAGTTGGAAGCTTTAAAGTAGGTAAGAAATTAATTATGTTCTTTTCTTAGTAGTTTGATGCATTAATTGGGAACTATTGTTCATGAAATATGAGTTATGATTTCTTGATTTCATGAAACCTATGTTTGATTTATTGGGTATAAGCTTATGCTTGTGTAAGAGTTAATGAGATTGAATATGATTAGTATGTAAATTGCGTATGCTGAAGTGATTCTAGCAATGTTAGATGACTAATATTCAAAAAAAATTGATTGAGTATGGATGCTGCAATTTTGAGGGTTTATGTTGAACTGAAGTGTTTGATGAAAGATTGGTTGAATAGGTGGGTAAATTGAGTGCTAATTGAAGTAGAATTGACAAGGGAATGAAAGGAATTGAATTGAGTATCAAAGCTGGAAATTGTCATTTGTACATGGGTTAATGTTTTTTCCATAAATAGTTGTGTGGTTAAGCAATTGAGGTGAGGTTTGTCTTAAATTAAATTAAGACATGTGGCTTCAATTTTTGTGAAGAAAGTGCTGGCCAATTTTGATTATAAGAGTGTTGAATCTAGCTTTAAAAGTGAAGTTTAGGTGCAGTATGAACAGTAATTCGAGCTTGATGACTTGAAACTTTGATGAGTTTTCTAGGTTGATTTAGGAGGAATTGGTAAAAATAGTCTTAATGAAAGTTGAAGCCTATCTTGTTAGCTTTCCATTGCCACTGATTTTGCAATTTTTCGATATGTACGTTGGGAGTTATGAATTGTTAACTATTGACTGGCTATGTGCATTTTGGGTGAAACCTAGCTATAAGTGTAGGTTTTGTGAGTATTGTGATTGAGAGCAAATTTAGAGATTTCTGTGATTTGAATTGGCTCAAGTGAGCTTCTGGAAAGATGTAGTCGAATAAATTATCTTGAAAATGGGATATACTATACTATTTTTCGATATCAGAATTGGGAGTTATGAATTTTCAAATACTGGACCTAAGTTAGGTCATTGGCTAGTGATCAAGGCAGCCACTTGCATGACAGTTTTGAGTTTGTTAGAGATAGAATTGGCTGTTAAGCCCTTCATGAGAAGTGTAGTATTCTGTTTGATCTTTTCATTGGTATAAAGTAATCAAATTTTTGACATTTGTGCAAGAATTTATGCTTTTGGAAAATTGCTGTTCAGTTCAGGCGATTTCAGTGACCAGAATCATTGATTGAATTGTTTGACCTACTTAGCAATTGAATTTGATTTCATGTTGTTCATGAAAGTTGTAGGTAACATCATGATATTTCATTTGGCATAAATCTTGTAATTTTTAGCAAAGTTAATGAGAAGTTATGGATTTTATAATATGTTGCACTGTTTTGACAAAATGTTGCACTGTTTTGAGAGGCATTGTAAAGGCAGTAACTTTGAGTGTATTTTTGACACCCTTAGAGGTGAAATTAGTTTTTGTGTTCTTCATGAAACTTGTAAAGCTCTCTTTTCTATATAAAATAGACACCAAGTTTATCCAATTTGGAATTCGGAGCAAGGATTTATGAATTGTGAAAGTTGGGATATCGGTGGACGTTTGTCCAGAACTGCCATTGTAGTAGCATAAGTCGACTTGCACCCTCAGATAAGTCGACTAGAACATACACAGTAACATAAGTCGATTAGGATTCTCAGGCAAGTCGACTAGGATCATATATTTTCCTTCTTTTGCTTATAACTTGTCCATCCGACCTCCGATTGACCTGATTCTAGAGGCATCGAATTCGTGAATAATTTAATTTCATTTCTATATGAAAGTGAGAATTTTTAAAGGCGAAATTGACGGAAATTGATTAGGTTAAAGTGAGGGGATCGGGTAGCAATTTTTGGACCTTTTGTCGTCCGAATTGAGCGATTTTAGTGTCTATGATTTCTTTGGACATAGGGGAATATTTTTACAGTGTGATTTATGAAATGATACCGGGAATGTCACGAACATGCATTATACACATTTTCATTGATACATATGCATCTTTAAATAGTTCTGCCTGTACATTTGGTAATGTGTATGCAATTGCACTGTTATAGAGGCATATTGGAGCGTCGATCCACCGACGTTACTGAGACTTCCAGGTATTAGCTCGGAAGTACAGGTGAGTAACCTAGATGGATCGTTCAATTATTATATGTCCAATGTGGAGAATAATGGAGGGATTAAGATTGTGTTTTTGTTTATGCCTGGATTCCGGACAGATGGTCCGATGAATTGGGAGATCTGACATAGAAGTGCTCTATTTGTGATTTTGTGAGCTGACTTGCTTCTACTGTGTGATTAATTGTGATTGGTAGAATTGTGCTATATGAATACATTGGGAATTGTTTGCTATTACTGTGATATACTGTGGTCAACTGCTTGCTATACCGTGCTTCATTTCATTGTCTCTACTGTGGCAGACTGTGTTATGTGGACTGTTAAATTGGGCATGTGCATTTCATGCACAAATGCATAAACGGATAATAACAACAATTGTGACCAGAGTCGCCACTGATACTGAAAAAGAGCCTCGAGCTCGAAGGGAGATAGTGCATACCCAGAGGGCTCTCCTACTCCCTAGACGTGTCTACTGTATACTATTACTGTTTAAGCGCTCGGTCACAACACTGCAATAAAATGGGAAAGGGTCACATATGCATTGCATATATACTTTACTGACTACTGGAAATGGGAAAAAGGCATGAGTGCCTTATTCAATTGCGATTTGCTTGTATGTAATGATATGGTACTTCTAACGGTGTTATTGCAAACTAAAGCTGTGATTGCTTGTGTCTTGTGTTATTCTTGTGGACGTGATTAAGTGATGCATGAATTGGGCGAACCATCGATGATAGTTCCTCACTGAGTTCGCAAAACTCATCCAAAATTTGCAACTATTTTTCAGGCCTTGAAGAGTACTCCGTTAGACACGGGAGTATGTCTACTGCATGCCAGGAAAAGATAGGGGTCGGGATCAGTTCGCGTCTGCATTAATGTCATCTTACTTTTATATAATTATAGATTCCGCATTTTTCTGGAAAATAGTGTTGTAGTTCTAGTGGGCCCCAAATGAGCTATTGTAATTTTATTGATTGTAATGTGATCACTGTAATGTTTATGAATAAAACTGGGCCTAATGTGATAATGGATTTTTGTGCATTCGATGGCTAAATACTGTGACTGTATTATGATGACCTAAAATGTCCAAAAAAAATTATACTGAATGTTTGACGGTATTCGAGTACTCTAGCATACCACTCTCGTGAGATACGGACTCGGATATCACCTACGATATCGGGTTCGGGTCTTGCGGGAGTGGGGTGCTATAGGAAAGCTTTCACGTGATAGGATTGTCGTACCCTCAGTGTTGCTCAGTGAAGACTCCTAGTGCAACGAGCAACGGGAAAGCCGTTCTTTGTAGGGGTGTAAGATACTAACAGCTTATGGTCACCATCAACTTTTGCATGTGGGCCTAGTAATTTTGAGCGGGTCAATTCTTGTTGCCACTTTGCATGCCTTACTAGTAGGGTGTCCTTCGCGATTATTATTATTATTATTATTATTATTATTATTATTATTATTATTATTATTATTATTATTGTTAATTTATTAATTAATTTATTTATTTTTGTTATTATTGTTATTATTATTAGAGTATTTTCTCATTCTTGTAACCTGCATCACTATTATCCTGTCACATATGTATGTTGGTCTACTGGAAACATCTTTTTTACAATGTAGGGGTAAGGTTGCGTACTATCAGGCCTCCTCAAATCCCGCTTTATTGCGAGACTTCGGAGTATGATGATGATAATGAGCCTATTTTTTAATCTCTTTTGTCCTTACGTTTTACACATAATTCCTACAATATCCATATACTCATCTTTACATTTATTTTGGGAGTTATATAATATTATTTGATTTTTATATATTTTAACATTTATTTTGGGAGTTACATAATATTATTTGACTTTTTTATATGTTTTAATATATATATTTATATTAATTTTACTTATATTATAATCCATATAAAAGATTTGATTAGACATATTTTCATTTATATTTCATATGGTTTAAATTTATATAATAATTAATATATTGTGCTTTGCATATTGTTTAATATAGTTTAAATAATATTTATATGCATAAATAATTTTATTACAAAATAAAATATAGTTAAAATTAAACATATTTTTATTTTTATATTGCCAAGCAATCTACTTTATGAAACTCTTTCAAAAAAGTTTCTTTTTAATTGACAATCAAATAGCCAAATGGTTTCTTAGAAAAGCTCTTCTCAGAAAAGCTCTACTGACAAAAGCTCTACTAATATAAGCTCATCTAAACAAATACTAAAAATTACGCCATTTCGAGTTAGTGTAGAAATTTTAAATATCATGTTATTGCTCTTGACTCTGTACCTGGCTACCACTACTCCAATGTCCAAATAAAACCACTGGTCATGATAACTAGCTTGAGCTCAAGCATCACGCCTTAGTAATGAGAAAATACTTTAATAAACATCAAGTGTAGTAATTAAGATAATTAAAAGTAGTTTCTATTTTGGATTTAAAAGTAATTTTCAAATTATTTAGAATATAAATTTAATCAATTTTTAGATCAAATTATATTTCTAATGGTAATAGAAATTTAATTTACTTAAGAATTAATTATTTAATCTAATTTAATTTTTAAAGGGTTGGAAATATTAATTAAGATAACGAAGGGTATATAAATAATTAGAATTAAACAAAACTTGATGGTTTATGAATATGATGTGATTATTTTGCATAATAAATTATATGTTATATATATATGTTTAATATATTGTCGATGCAATTTAAATTGTATATTTAAATGTATGACATTTTACATGCAATACGTGTTTGATGAGACCATCAAAATTAAATATTCGTTAAATATTAAGTACACATTCCAAATGTGATCATTGTCTTCCATTATTTAAGTATAAAACTATAATTCTATATATTGTAAGCTTGTTGAGGAACTTAAGACCTTTTAACCATAATATATTTTATATTAATTAATGAGTCATAGTGAACTAAATTTATATATTTGGATGAGTAACTCATAATCATATGGATTTAAAGGTAGGGTTATGAATAACATATGAGATATGTTTTGATAAGAGTTATAACTTGATAGATCTAGGAGTCACATGAGATGTGATTGATAAGGACGTTATCTACCTAATTTAAATTTAGTTAGTTTATTAAGTAACTCCATATCAACTAAATTTGATGAAGTTATATCTTATTAGAAAAATTAAAATAATCTTTTAAGTAGTAGTGGTGAAGCTATTACTTGAATAAATTGTAACAAAAATATTATTAAAGTTATAATCTTATTGCATGTCGTGAATTATAACATACTACTTATTTTTTTCTTATATCTATATTTTATTATGAGTACAAAATGACTTTTGTTTAGTATAGCTGATACTAAGTTTTAGTCAATCAAATTTCTTAGACATAAGTAAGTTTTGCATTCTCAAAGATAAGAAGGAAAGTTATATGTCCATATTCAATTTTGTTATTAATTATTGTAACACCTCCTATATAGGACCTACAATCATTTCCTATGCATAAATTCACAGCATGCATTTCGGTTCAATGTTATTCATATACATAGTATAAAACTCCCCAATGCTTAACATTATCATTTAACAGTAGTAAAATATCTTTACATCTACATGACAATCTAAAAGAAAACATATAATTTCCTTTAACCATTACATATGCAATCATTTATAACTAAAAACAAATTCCAAAAGTACCTTTTCTTCTATCTGTTGACCTTGGTCCCTACAGATGTTCCCTATATGTCACTCCTATGACTTGGACCTATACGGTTTAACACCCGTCTAAGCTTGAAAGCTTAGTGGGGAATACACTTAGTTTAGATGACTACTCATGGCAGTCGTATGCCAAGCACACACATTCAGAAATATTGGAACTTATATACCATAAATTCACATTTATAAACCAAACATTGATATTCAATGCTTATGTAAACAATGATGGCATACTTAAGCAAACTATATAATATAAATATGCTTCAATATGTTATTCATATAACGTGAATTCACATTTATAAGCCAAACATTGATACTCAACGTTCATCGATACAAATTATCATTACAATTGCACATCATTACAGTCAATACAAATGCTCATCAATACCAATTATTCATGTTTTCATATTATGTTTCTTATTTATGACTATTAAATTTCCTTTCTATGTTAAGCCTTAATATTTTCTGCGGGTGTAGATAACAGGTGCTATGGATATCCAAAGATATTAAACTGTGGATATCAGAAGGTATCAAACTATGAATACCTGTAGGTATCAAACTTTGGACACCATTGGTGTCAAACTGTAGCAGTTGCACTGTAACCTTATAGGCGTGCCTATCTGTCCACAACCAATACAATAGAGCAGGCACTATAACATTTCTTTTAACATTTGCAAATTTCACAATTCATATATTAACAAATCATATGAAATACTTTTCAAGTCAAAAAATCTATATTTTCATCCATACATGTAATTCATAGCTTATCACCATTATAAGGGTATCAAAATCACACTTGTATAATCATACTATACACATATGAGTATAAATATGCATACAAAGCATTTATGTACATATAAAATTTTCTTTGGAATGAATTATTCTCAATCTTATATTCCAATGTTTAGTCTCCCAATTCATATGTGGTAAATCCTATTTTATTTATTTCTAGGTGTTTGAAAATTTTCATACACAATCATAAAGATTTGAATATGATGTAGTAAAAATAGGAAACAAAATCATTGTCACAGTCGTGACAAAAACTTTTTCTATTCATACCACTACTTGTTCCTTAATATTCATGTAGAAAACTTCAGAACAAGGTTTCTAGGTCTTCTAGACGTTTGTCCCTCTGTATCTCTCGTTTCTATATCACTAATAATCAAGTCATTTAGACTCCTAAATCATGAGGTATAGACCAAATATCACAAGCTAGTCCAAAACAGGGACAACATCAGGTCACTATTTTTGATCTCAATTTCTTAAGTCATAAAGCCATAATTAAGTCAGAGTCCCTTTTAGAGTTATTTAGCTCTATTTCTTTTCATATGCAACTAAAATCACATCCTTTGGAGGTTTTTAGGCTGAGTTGTGACTTAAACAATATTATTGACTCAAATAAACCCCAAACAAAATTCCACTACAGGATAATCTCATGTCATATTCAACCAATTCTATACAAGATACACCAAAATAGCGTCAAAATATTATCCCAAAAACCATTCCACTTCCAAATGAATCTTTTTACACATTTAGATATACACAAATACAGAAATTAACTAAGTGAAATCCCAAACCTTAAAATTTGTAAAGTAATTCTTCTAATGCTTGTCCTTCCTTTCCTCTTTGGCTTTGCTTGAATCACTAAGTGAAAAATGATGGGATAAAGAAGGTGAAATGGAGAGGAGAAAAATCTGAAGTTAAGCCATCAAAGTGTCATCTATCTACCCTCTCTATACGCCTTTTCATAAATTTTCTAATCTTAGACAAATGTTTTAATCCCATTAGACCATATGTCACAATCCTATTGGACTATGTGTTACAATCCCATTAGACCACTATTACAATTCTGTTAGACCATATGTTAAAATTATATTGGACCATGTGTTACAATTTTAGTAGACCATGTGTTACAATTCTATTAGACACACCTGCTTTAATCTTATTGATCCATGAGTTGATTTTAGGAAAATTGTATACTAGTCCTCCTTCTGCCTTTAATTCCCACATTAACTATAATCTTATCAATTTATTTCATTCCCTTATGTCTTAAGTTTCTAATGGAATAAATTTCATGTAATTTGGCTGATTATATCAGGAGTTATACCCAAAACACTATAGGCTGTTCGAAAACAGAGATAACATCCATAACTCAACTTCAAATAGAATTCCACACTCTTAAAGGCAGAATCAAATTTTGGTTCCTTTGTGAAAATTTTATACCTATGTCTCTAGTTTAATCTCCAATTGAAAGTGTCCAATTCGAAGGTCTACAGGCCAAGATATGACCAAATTACAAAAATCTGTTTAGTGAAACCTATCCATTTAATGAGGTACACATCCCAAGTCAACTAACTTCAGTCTTCTCATGCAAGAGCAACACAAAAATATGTCCAATTTAACCAAAAACATCCTATTTATTTATGAAATACTTTTTTTATCAATTCCCCTCACATCACATTCATAAATCCAAGCAAACATATCAAAAATTTCTGTACATATTTCATGTCTAAGTATGTATGTCCATGCTAAAGCAAACAAATTATCCATTTACCCTTGTCTTTTACATTAAGTAATATTATATTTCTTACTATAATTAGATGTACTTAATTCATTATAGCCACTTCTTAATATATCCTAGACATGCTATAATACTTTCGGGGTATGTGTTGGGTCATTAAAGTTAAGAGATATGTTAATATTATATAAATGAAAAATTTAGTAACATTTTAGGATTTACTAATGGCTCATAAAATTTAAAGACAACATTTAAGATGAAAGTCAATACAATAATATCATATCACAAATAGTTATGTAGAGTAAAGGTAAAAGATGCAATACCTTGAAGGAATTATTCCACACAATTTAGAGTATTAAAAGCATAAATAAGGACTAAAATTGGAGGCATTTACTTAGATATGATAATAATTATCATTAAAAAGCATGTTTGCATGACTTTTCTTGCCAATACTATATATGATAGAGATCATATATATTTTTAATTTATGTTTTGGGTGTATGATATTGAGTATGAATTTCAACATTACCATAATGCCTAAGGCCTAACAAGAAATATATTATTGAGTAAAATTAATCGATCCAAATTCATATAAATAATTTGTATGTGTTAACTTATGAGCGACTTATAAGTAAATAAGTTGCAAAGATATAAAGTTAGTTAATAAAACTATCCTTTTATGTTATATTGGTTAAAAGCAACATAACAAAGAATCAAAGATTGTTATATATAGATATATATGTAAATATATTTTAATTATGAAGTTGCAATTATGCGAAGTTAGATGACCAAAATTATCTTTTAAAGCTATATTGGTTAAAATCAACATAATGATATGTATCTTTTAACTATAAATTGTATGGAACCTATGATACTTATTATATTGAAGGATGACCAAATCAACATTTAGTGAAAAGATGATTATGATATTTATTTGTTAAATCTTATATATGTGTTTGCATCGTGTAATAATAATTCATAAAAGGAAAATATTTGTATCTCATTAATTTTATTAACAAATTTATATGATAGAGTTTTGCATATTAAACAAAATATTGATTTAAAATTTTGAAAATTTCAAAGTATTTAAATTTAATTAGGAATTAAGCATCGAGAATGTCAAATAACTTCAATGAGATCAATATAGTGAGTTTTAAATTTTCTTGGTTATGTATAGGAATGACATTTCCTAGTAAGTAAATCCAAAACTAAATTCAACAATAGTATGGATTTGTTTAAGGTGGAAAAACACAAAATGAGATAATGTATTAATAAAATAACTTGATTTCGATAGTTCCAATTAAATCAATTTGCAAGATTCCATACTAGATATGGATTTTGGAATGTAATGCTTAGTTAAAGCATATATTATTCAATAATTTTGGACCAAAATTGGATAATAGAAAGTTAAATATATTCAAAAGGTTAGATATCATATTATAAACCTATTGAATAAACTATTTTAATGCATAATTATAAGAGAATGGTTATTAAGATAAATAATAAGAGTAAAATGAAGTTTCAAAAGTTAAAATGTCATGATAATACATCTAAATGGAGCTAGTTCCTTTATTGATACATTTAATGTATGGTCAAAAGTTTCTGAGATGTTGAAAGATTAAATTTCATAATAAATTCAAAGAGTTTGTTTTAGAGATGATTATGAATTTATTGTGTTTACAAGAAGGGTAAAGAGAGTATATTTTCCTCTTCAGTGTGAATATGTAGAGACATACTTTTTAAGGAAATAACAATTCATATTTTCAATTATTAAAGATATGATGGTCTAAGAGAAACTTTACATTAGATATAAAAAGGTAACATCTTAATTTTTAGGAATAAGAGTCTATAGAAATAGATACACAAGTTGGTTATCTATTCTAATCTAATCATACAAATAATGCACTAAAAACGTTAAGTATTTAAGATGTCTAATACTTAAAAGATATCCATTATTCTATATATAAGTGGATATTTGAGTTCAAGGTCATTTGGATTTCAACTTTGGTTTGACATGAATAAAATTAGTCATAGTTAAATAATATTTTTAAGGTGGAAAGATTCTAATATGGCATCAATTGCTATTAAAAATTATATATTTATATATAATAAAATTGTTTATTTGGATTAATAAGTTCCTTGATGAAATTGACATAATTCCTTACATTGTTGAAATAATGATGTATTATAGAACATTATAACCATCGGGCATATGAAAGGACTTAAGATCCCATCGATATCCAAATAAGTATTTAGTCAATTTCTCTTAGTTATGATAATAATTAAGATGAAATTTGTAAGATTTAAGTACTCACTAAAAGAATCATGTAGAATTCTCTCACTACACTACTATTCTAGTAGTAGTATAATCTCCACAGTGATTTAGTATAAGATACTTAGGCAACTGACTTAGTATAAGTAGGACAATGTTAGTTTTGCCCTATAAATAATTAGTTGGTTATAGATTTTATGACATAATTAATTAAAAAATATACAAGATAAATTCCATGAGATAAGCGTATATTATAAATGAAATATTTATGAGATTTATATTATATTTAGATATTAACCGTAAATTATTCCTAGTTGTTACGATATTAAGACTAGATATTAATAAAGCAAAAGATATATTTCTTGCTTATGAAAGGAAGTGGTTGATCTCATAGACTCAACTTTATAGATACTTAAACAAAGATATGAGTGCTTATTAGAGAACAAATTCATTGAACTAACTCAATATGAGAATTCATCAGGAACATTACTTATTTGTCTTTGAAAATTCTTATTGTTATGATTGTACAAATGATCCTTTGAAGTGAAATGTTTACAGTATCTCATATAGAGATTGTTATGTTTTGATACAACTTATGACATATCATATTAAATGATACTCACTTGGTAGCCATTGGATATAACATAAATTATATGGAGGTAGCTGAGTGATCAATATATGATTCGTTGCCCTAAAGTAATTAGGGAGAATATTATATTTTTCTCAATTAATGTTGGTTTGGAAATCTTTAGCTAAGGAGGAATGACACCTTGAAAATATTTTTAAAAAATTATTTAAAAATCAACCAATAATGGTGGAGAACTAATATGATTAGACTTAAATAAAGCATACACTAATTATATGTTCTATGTTTAATCGAAATGAAAGGATTGAATTACACATGGTTTGTTTATATACATTCCTTAGGGTTTGTTTGTGATTTTTATGTTCTTTTTCGAGTATTCACCAATAATAATTGATTATCAATTGTTACATTTTTTATTGTTTGTTTGTCCTTAATTTTTTGCATGCATGTTCTTTTATTATTTGTTTGTTTGATGATTAGTTGTTTATCGTTATTATTGATGCTTTTAATTAGCTATGTAGGATCTCTTTCTATCTATATATATGAGCTATATAAAGAAAGTCCTACCTCAATCACGTGATCTCGTAAAAAAGTATAAATATGCTTTTATATTCAACCTGAAATAAGAAGTAAACTAGAAAAAGTTTAATTAATTAATTAATTCTAAAGTTTAGTTTTAAGGAATATAAAACATAAAAGAAGAAATAATGAAAGGCAAAATGAACATTGAAAGATGATAACTAGTGATAGTTATTATTTAGCATTTATATTAATATGTGAACTTCCTATCATTTTCAATATTAAAGTGTTATATTCTTTGTTTTGTTTAGCCCGTTTTCTTTTGTTTTTTAGATCTGAAGCAAGAATGATTAGTGAGTTATAATGTTTATCAAGTTTGATAGAGTTAGTGGCTCTAGTTATATTCAGCTTTCATAAAAGTTTATTATGTTGATTCACATTACTAAAAGTAATCTTGAGTTTAGAATGTATTTTAATGCATAATAACTTTGAAACTAATGTTAGATTTTTGAACTTTAGACTATATACTATATTTTTTATTGATTGTATTTGAAAATTTAATATAAATGCATTATAGCAAAAACTTTTAGATATACAATGCTAGTTCATAATTATCGAATAAATTTGGGCATGAAATTTCGATGATAAAGACATTAAAGAATGGTTTGTCTCTTATCTTGTCCTAAACTTGGAATAAAGAGAGTACTTATTGTTTTGACTATTTATAATGTTCAGGTTCTAGACTTTATGATAACTTAACATAATAAGTGATAAATTAAAATATTATGTTATAGTAAGGTATAAAATTAGATAAACCCTACCTTTATATCTTTTTCAGTTATCTTATTTCCACAAATTTCTTCTATTTAAAATATTTATTATAAAATACCCTAGTTTTCTTTCTTCACCTTTTTGAAGAAACGATAATTCATTCAATGAAGTGAGTAATGTACACTCATGGTTCACTTTGCCAACAACCTATTCTAAGGAGTTTAGCCCTATAATACACCTTATAAGAGCAACTATTACGAAATCTTGGAACTACAAGTAATGCCTGTAGGTGAGACTTCTGTGGTTGCTTCAACACTACTTGTGTAATAGATTATCAAATTCTTGTCTTGGTATAAGTGTAGTTAGCAAGAAATCCAGCTTAGCATATGATCTAATTCAATAATAACTTGTTACTAAATTTATGCTTACATTTATATAGATTAATTTTTAGTCTAATCTTGTTTATGGTGATCCTTTAGGTTTCCTAAGGAGTATTCATAAAGGACTTGAAAATTTTATTATTCCTTTCAATCCAGATACCTGCTACATCATAAGCTAAAGTTATGACAACTATCCACCCATCTCCTTCATATGTGTGTTTGAAGTGAGCACTCCACTCTATACTATTAGACCAAACTATAGGAGGATTGTTTATCCCACACAAAGCCATTATGAATTTCTAGATTTTTTTTGAGTAAGAGAATGAAAATTAAAATTAAAACCTAAACTAAATGCCTTAAACTATATAACTAAACTAATCACCTCCCTGACAATGATGCCAAAAACTTGATCGAGGTTTTTTTTATGTGTAGTTGAAGCGCCCCCTCACCGTAGGGTACACATCGGGACGCTCGAAGGTCGCTCCGACACGTATCCCACGATAAAGGTGCACCACCAGAACATTCTCACTAATAATCCACATGGCATCGCAATAATTAAAACCAAATATCAGAAATCAGTAAACTTTTAAAATCCAAAAGAATCTTAATACAGTCATCCAGTAGCAGAATAGACAAGTCTATCTATCCCCTAAGCAAAACCAAAAAGGGAACTGATACAAGCATCTATCCTAAGTCATCCTCAAAAGTCCAACCCATCTGACCGACCTGTGTGCCATCGCTTCTCTTGCCAGCACGCTCGCACGGCAGGAAAAGACTATCTCCGGAGCTAGGAGTCTACTCTATCAATCCTGAAAAAATAGGTTGCAATTTTGGGTGAGTTTGCGAACTCAGTGAGAAACCATCATCGATGGTTCACTCAAATCAGGCATTACGCAAATTGCGTACCGCATAGCTCAGTAATAATCAATTAACAGTATTATATAACAATTTACGGTAGTCTATAACAATTTACAGTATCAGATAACAATTTACAATAACACATAATAATTTACAGTATCATATCACAATTCACAGTATTATGCAACAGTTTACAGTAGCACGTAACAATTTGCAATATCTCATGTCATTACATAATTCAGTAAGTTTGCAATTCAATCAGTCATGTGTATACAATGCATATGAGACTCTTTTCTAGTTATTCAGTGTTGTGCCTAAGTGCTCGATCAAGATTCGATGGGGACGCGTCGAGATTTCTCCCTCGGGCTCAAGGCCGGACGATGCGATGTTCGAGCTCAAGGCTCTTTTCAGTGATAATAGCAACTTGGGTCACATATCCATTATCTGATCATGCATTTATGCATGCAATGCAGTGTTCAGTAATTCAGTGTTCAGTAATCTACAGTGTACGGCTATAAAAGCCTAGTATTTCAATTCCCAGTTTCATGCAGTAGTCCAATCCAATACAGTAGAAGCATGCCATTCGATCATGTATATTTCAGTAATCATGCAATTTCACAGTGGCAAGTAATTCACATTAAGCATTTAAACAGTTAGGAGTTTGAGAAACCAACTAGGTTACTCACCTGTAACTTTTGAGCTACTGCCTGGAAGTTCCAACAATGTCCGTGGAACGACGATCCAACGACGCCTCTATAACAGTAAAATACAGTCCCATTAGTAGATGCTCAATTAAACCATTCAGTGATGCATATGTCTCAGTGGAATTATGTACAGTGCATGCTCACGATTTTCGGCGCTAAAATCCAATTTTGAACTCTGGTGCCTCGTTCTAACTCTTTGCTCAATTGACCGACAATAGTCAATCCAATCCTATAACTCAGTTCAATTTCCTCAATTTATGCTTCCTATAGCAATTCCATATCCATTGGGTCAAAACCTTTATTGTAAATCCCAACTAAAACTCCAATTGTCTTAATTCAATATTTAGGTCACACTATGAACCATAATTGACCTTAATCTCGATAAATCAATACCACTTAAATTAAATTCTAACTCCCATAATTATCCTCAATTATAGACCTCTTTCTCTAGATCATAATGAATCGAGAATCACCTCATTCGGAGGTCTATACCATAAGTTATGCCCAATAAACAAACACTTATTCAATCAGAATTCCATCCCTCGCCGCGACCTACGCCCCTCGTCGTGACATATAGAAGGTCGCCGCATGGCGTGAATGGCCTTCGCCATGGCGTCGTCCTCTTCCGCTTCGTTCGCGACGTACATCCAGGCGCCACATGGCGTCGCTGCGCTCGTCGCGGCGAGCACTAAATTTTCTCGCCGCGGCGAGGCCACGCCAGACGTCGCGTCGTGCGATTGCGCCACCTTCTTCTCTGATCGATTTTCGCCATTAAAGCTCTCTAAAACCTCCATTAAACATCCCAACTACTCAATCTTTCACAATAAATGCCATAAATACATGTAACAACCATAATAACAACATTAATGCCATTAAAACTTACCAATCGAAGATCAATCCATAAATTTCTCAAAAATCACCGTAACCCTAAAACTTTCTCAAATCAACGATTAATCCACTCTCCAAGCTTCCTAACCTTCAATAATCACAATAAACCATTTAGCCTAGCACAATAAGAAGAAACCATAAGGAAGAATCGACGAATCTCACCAATGGGGAAGGAATCGATGAACGTCGTAGGAGGAGGAAGAGAAGAACGATTTTTGCCTTAGGTAAATTTCCCCAATTTCCAAACCTAGCTATTTATAGACATAGGTCTCCAAATCAATCCAAATTTCAGTCTCTAAATTTCAATGGCTCAACATTTTTATTTTCTAACAGTATCACTCTAATATTTCCTTTGCCATTAGACAATTTTTTCAGTACTATACAGTCAATCGGTCTGGTACTCCAAAATTTCCGGTCCGGGCATTTTCTCCCAATTTCCCAAAAACTTTCCTATAAGCCACTATCAATAGCCAATCACTCTTAGACTATTTTAAATCCATTATTAGAACCCAATTACTCCTAATTTCTCAATCAATCAACCCTAATCTAATCAGTTCAGTCAGTTTCCAGTTCACAATCCAATCAATTCATACCCACAATTAAAATGCCGGAAAATCATGAATGCATGTACCTATGAATAAATGCATATGCAATAAGCCTGTTCCTCTATAATTAGAGGCCAGTAATATGCTCAATCAGTGAATGCAATAAAACCTATCATCGACCCAATATTACCATAATACCCTTGCTATGATAGAACGGATGTTACAATTCACCCTCCTAATAAAAATTTCGTCCTCGAAATTTAATACTGTCGATCGAATAAATGAGGATCTCGACTCTCATGTGCTCCTCAGCTCCCATGTAGCTTCCTCAGAAGAGTGGTTCTTCCAAAGGACTTTCACCAATGGAATCACCCTGTTCCTCAGCTGCTTGACCCGTGATCCAATAATCTGCACCGGCTCCTCAATATAACTCAAATCACTGGCTACCTCAATCTCCTGAGCCGGAATCACATGCGTCGGGTCAGAACGGTACCATCGGAGCATACTAACATGAAACACATCATGCATCTGGGACATCTCACTCGGTAAGGTCAATCTGTAAGCCAACGGTCCTATCCTCTCAAGGATCTCATACGGACCGATATACCGAGGGCTCAACTTGCCCTTACGGCCAAACCTCAGTACTCCTTTCCAAGGAGACACTCGGAGAAACACTCTGTCACCTACACTATACTCCATCTCTCGCCGATGCTGATCCACATAGCTCTTCTGTCTGTCTTGAGCCGCCTTGATGCGACTCCGGATCAACTGTACCTTATCCACTATATCCTGAATCAGCTCGGGACCCTCTATCGATCTCATACCCTCTTTATCCTAATACAGTGGCGATCGACACGTCCTCCCATACAAGGCCTCATACGGTGCCATCCCAATACTATTATGATACTGGTTATTATATGCAAACTCGATCAGTGCCAAATACTGATCCCATGTTCCTCTGAACTCCAATACACACACCCGAAGCATGTCCCCAACAGTCTTAATCGTCCTCTCGCTCTGTCCATCTGTCTGAGGATGAAACGCTGTACTGAAGTTCAACCTCGTACCCATAGCAGTCTGTAGGCTCTTCCAGAACCTCGAAGTGAACTCGGGATCCACATCGAGACTATCGACAACGGAACCCCATGCAACCGTACAATCTCTGCTACATACTTCTGGGCCAACTGATCGAGAGTATTGCTCTCCCTCACTGGCAAGAAGTGAGTCTATTTAGTCAATCGGTCCACTATGATCCAGATAGCATCATGCTGCCTCGGTGTCCTAGGCAATCCCATCACAAAATCCATGGTAATTTGCTCCCATTTCCACTCTGGAATGGGCAACGAATGCAACTTCTCCACTGGAGCCTGATGCTCTGCCTTAACCTGCTGACAAGTCAGACACTTGGAAACATACTCTGCCACTTGCCTCTTCATACCAGGCCACCAGAAATGCTGTCTCAGAGTACGATACATCTTGGTAGTACCAGGATGCATAGCATAGGCAGCTACGTGTGCCTCCTCTAGGATCTCCCATCTCAAATCATCAACATCTGGCACACACAGTCTCTGTCCCATCCATAAAGTCCCATCTCTCAACTCAAACTCCGAATCAGTACCGACCTGGACTCTCTCAATCAGTCTCACCAACACTGGGTCTTGATCCTGAACTCTCCAGATCCTGTCATGCAACATCGGCCTCAGCCTCAGAGTAGCAATCGAGCTCCATCCCGACCCAAATCCATCATGACATTAAGAGCTCTCAATGAATCGGACGGTAACCTCGAAACTGAACTCGAGTTTGCACTACCATGCGATCTCCTACTCAGGGCATCGGCTACCACATTGGCCTTTCCTAGATGATACTCAATCGTGCAGTCATAGTCCTTCAAGATAACTCTATCCATCTCCTCTCATCTCGATTGAGCTCTCTCTGACTCAACAGATATCTGAGACTCTTATGATCAGTGAAGATCTGGAACGTCTCCCCATACGGATAATGTCTCCAGATCTTTAGAGCAAATACAACTGCGACCAACTCTAAATCATGCACTGGATAATTCACCTCGTGAGACCTCAATTGTCTCGAGGCATACACTATAACTCTCCCATGCTGCATCAATACACATCCCAGTCTTTGATGCGAGACATCACTGTAAACCACAAAGCCTCCAGTACCAGAAGGAATGCCCAATACCGGTGCAGTCATCAACCGATGTTTCAACTCCTCGAAGCTCTTCTGGCACTCCTCAGACCATATGAACGGTACATTTTTCCTCAACAGCTTCGTCAAAGGGGCGGAGATCAACGAAAACCCCTCGACGAACCTCCGGTAATATCCGGCCAATCCTAGGAAACTACGCAACTCTGGCACACTCCTCGGAATCTCCCAACTCATAACTGCCTCTATCTTGTGAGGATCCACCTGGATACCCTCACCGGACACCACGTGCCCCAAAAATATAATCTCATCAAGCCAGAATTCACACTTAGTGAATTTGGCGAACAACTGTCTCTCTCTCATGACCTGCAGAACAATCCTTAGATGCTCAACGTGCTCCTGTCTACTCCTCGAATAAACCAGAATATCATCAATAAACACTATCACGAACCGATCCAGGTAGGGCTGGAAAACTCTATTCATCAAAGCCATGAAGGCTGCCGGGGCATTAATCAACCCAAACGGCATCACTAAGAACTCGAAATGTCCGTACCTGCTCCTGAAAGCACTCTTAGGCACATCGGCCTCTGCAATCCTCAATTGGTAATAACCTGATCGCAAGTCCAACTTAGTGAACACCTGAGCTCCCTGTAACTGATCAAATAAATCGTCAATCCTAGGCAGTAGATACTTGTTCTTTACTGTCACCCGATTCAACTGCCTATAATCGATACACAGTCTCAGCGTCCCATCCTTCTTCTTCACAAACAAGATCTTGGAGCTCCCATGGCGAAACACTCGATTCGATGAACCCTTGTCCAAGAGCTCTCGCAATCGAGCCTTAAGCTCTCTCATTTCTACCGGTGCCATCCTATACGGAGGGATCGATATAGGGGCTGTACCGGGAATGAGATCAATCTCAAACTCTGTCTCCCGCTCTGGCGGCAATCCCGGTAACTCCTCGGGAAATACATCCAGAAATTCCCTGACTACGGGAACATCTTGCAATCTCGGCTCGACTCTGGAATCCACTACGTGAGCCAGATAGGCCTCACAACCTCCCTGCATCAATCTCAGGGCACTCAAGAAGGATATCATCCTCGCTGGCACAGCCTGACTAACTCCTCGAAACACAGCTCTGGGCTGACCATGAGACTCCAATATAACCTCCTTGGTATAACAGTCCATGATAGCCCTATGCGCAGTCAACCAGTCCATCCCTAATATCACGTCAATCTCCCTTAGAGCCAAAACAATCAGATCGGCACTCAAAACTGCTCGGTCGATCTGAACCGGACACCCTACACAGACCTCTCCCAGTACAGTCATACTACCTAGAGGTGTACTCACCTCTAACCCATACTGTAACCTCTGCCTATCCTCATGCAGTCTACATGCTAAATGCGGTGCAATGAAAGAATGAGTGCATCCAGGATCGAACAATGCATATGCTTCAAAGCCAGAAATAAGAAGCATACCTGCAACAACATTCGGGGAATCCTGGGCCTCCTGCTGAGTCATGGCATAGACCCTAGCTTTGGATCGCATGCGCTACTCGGTCCCTCGACCTCCTGCGGACCATCATGACCCTCGCTTCGGCCGACCTCGGCCTCTCCATCCCAATCCACCATCACGGCTCTGTTGTACCGTAGTATTGCTGCCTGATCTTCCAGTCATAGTAGACTGGGCTCCCAAAGTCTCTGGGCAGTTCCTCACTAGGTGGTCCATCGAACCACACCTCAGCGAGCTCAGACATACCATCGACACTCTCCACTGTGTCTCTTGCCACAATGCTCACATAAAGAAGCAGACTGCCCTGAAACTCTGGCACTGCCGCCACCACTACCAGTCTGTATAAATCTGCCTCTTTGCCCATGACCAATCTGTCTAGCCACTCCTGCGGACCTGAAGGGCCTACTATGCCGCTTGCTGAACCCTTTGCCAGCACTGCCCTGGCTATCACTAGATCTCTTATGCCGGGTCCCCTGATCAGTCTCAGTCATACGTTATCTCAGTAGCTGCTCGATCCTCACTGCTGCAGCCCTCAACTCAATAAAACTGCCCATATCGGACCTAGCCAATAGGGTACGGATCTCCAGATTGAGTTCGCCCTCAAAACGCCGACACCTGTCAGCCTCAGTAGCAACCAAAGAAGAAGCATAGACCACCAACTCGTTGAACCACACCTCATAGTCGGCCACGGTCAACTGTCCCTGTCTCAACTCTAAGAACTCCTGCAACTTCATTTCCAGATAGACCTTGGGCATGAAATTGTCCTTAAATGCCCTCAGAAAGTCATCCCATGTCAGTGTACAGGGCCTGGTGGTACTACCCAGGACAGTCTTCCACCACTAATACGCAGGACCCTGAAGCAGAGAAACCGCGTAGTCAAAACGCTCATCCGGGTCGCAGTCCATCTGATCGAGGACTCTCTCAATCCTCTCTAGCCATCCCTCAGCCTCCGCAGGGTCGGTGCTGCCATAGAAGTCAACCGCCCCCTCCTTATGCAGTTGATCGTATCTTCGTTCCCATCTCACAGGAACTTGAGGAGGCAACTCCTCTGAAAGAGGCATTGGGGACTCCCTACTAGCTCCTACCGATTCCAGGTCAGCTGGTAACTCAACTCGATCTCCAAGGACGGATGACCTAAAACAGACAAGAAATTCCGATCAATTCTGCTATTCTTACAGTGATTCCAACCTAAAACAGACTAATCCCAAAAGATGCCAAACCATGCTCTGATACCACTTAATGTAGTGCCCCCTCACCATAGGGTACACATCGAGACGCCCGAAGGTCGCTCCGACACGTATCCCACGATAAAGGTGCACCACCAGAACTTTCTCACTAATAATCCACATGGCATTGCAATAATTAAAATCAAATATCAGAAATCAGTAAACTTTTAAAATCCAAAAGAATCTTAATACAGTCATCCAGTAGCAGAATAGACAAGTCTATCTGTCCCCTAAGCAAAACCAAATAGGAAACTGATACAAGCATCTATCCTAAGTCATCATCAAAAGTCCAACCCATCTGACCGACCTGTGTGCCATCGCTTCTCTTGCCAGCACGCTCGCACGGCAGGAAAAGACTATCTCCGGAGCTAGGAGTTTACTCTATCAATCCTGAAAAATAGGTTGCAATTTTGGGTGAGTTTGCGAACTCAGTGAGAAACCATCATCGATGGTTCACTCAAATCAGGCATTACGCAAATTGCGTACCGCATAGCACAGTAATAATTAATTAACAGTATTATATAACAATTTACGGTAGTCTATAACAGTTTACAGTATCAGATAACAATTTACAATAACATATAACAATTTACAGTATCATATCACAATTCACAGTATTATGCAACAGTTTACAGTAGCACGTAACAATTTGCAATCTCTCATGTCATCACATAATTCAGTAAGTTTGCAATTGAATCAGTCATGTGTATACAATGCATATGAGACTCTTTTCCAGTTATTCAGTGTTGTACCCAAGTGCTTAGTCAGTATTCAGTGGGGGACGCGTCAGGGATTTCTCCCCTCGGACTCAAGGCCCGGTCAGTACAGTGTTCGAACTCGAGGCTCTTTTCAGCGATAATAGCAACTTGGGTCACATATCCATTATCTGATCATGCATTTATGCATGCAATGCAGTGTTCAATAATTCAGTGTTCAGTAATCTACAGTGTACGGCTATAAAAGCCCAGTATTTCAATTCCCAGTTTCATGCAGTAGTACAATCCAATACAGTAGAAGCATGCCATTCGATCATGTATATTTCAGTAATCATGCAATTTCACAGTGGCAAGTAATTCACATTGAGCATTTAAACAGTTAGGAGTTTGAGAAACCAACTAGATTACTCACCTGTAACTTCCGAGCTACTGCTTGGAAGTTCCAGCAATGTCCGTGGAACGACAAGCCAATGGCTCCTCTATAACAGTAAAATATAGTCCCATTAGTAGATGCTCAATTAAACCATTCAGTGATGCATATGTCTAAGTGGAATTATGTACAGTGCATGCTCACGATTTTCGGCGCTAAAATCTAATTTTGAACTCTGGTGCCTCGTTCTAACTCTTTGCTCAATTGACCGACAATAGTCAATCCAATCCTATAACTCAGTTCAATTTCCTCAATTTATGCTTCCTATAGCAATTCCCTATCCATTGGGTCAAAACCTTTATTGTAAATCCCAACTAAAACTCCAATTGTCTTAATTCAATATTTAGGTCACACTATGAACCATAATTGACCTTAATCTCGATAAATCAATACCACTAAAATTAAATTCTAACTCCCATAATTATCCTCAATTATAGACCTCTTTCTCTAGATCATAATGAATCGAGAATCACCTCAATCGGAGGTCTATACCATAAGTTATGTCCAATAAACAAACACTCATTCAATCAGAATTCCATCCTCGCCGACCTATGCCTCGTCATGACGTCATAAAGGTCGCATTGCATGGCGTCGTCCTCTTTCGCTTGTTCTTGACGAAAGCCAGAAGGCTCGTCGCGACGTACATCTAGGCGCTCGCCGCGGCGTCCCGCTGCGCTCGTCGCGACGAGTACTAAATTTTCTCGCCGCGGCGAGGCCACGCCAGACGTCGCGACGTGCGACTGCACCACCTTCTTCTCCGATCGATTTTCGCCATTAAAGCTCTCTAAAACCTCCATTAAACATCCCAACTACTCAATCTTTCAAAATAAATGCCATAAATACATGTAACAACCATAATAACAACATTAATGCCATTAAAACTTACCAATCGAAGATCAATTCACAAATTTCTCAAAAATCACCGTAACCCTAAAACTTTCTCAAATCAACGATTAATCCACTCTCCAAGCTTCCTAACCTTCAATAATCACAATAAACCATTTAGCCTAGCACAATAAGAAGAAACCATAAGGAAGAATCGACGAATCTCACCAATGGAGAAGGAATCGATGAACGTCGTAGGAGGAGGAAAAGAAGAACGATTTTTGCCTTAGGTAAATTTCCCCAATTTCCAAACCTAGCTATTTATAGACATAGGTCTCCAAATCAATCCAAATTTCAGTCTCTAAATTTCAATGGCTCAACATTTTTATTTCCTAACAGTATCACTCTAATATTTCCTTTTCCATTGGACAATTCTTTTAGTACGATACAGTCAATCGGTCTGTCACTCCAAAATTTTCGGTCCGAGCATTTTCTCCCGAATTTTCCCAAAAATTTCCTATAAGCCACTATCAATAACCAATCAGTCTTAGACTATTCTAAATCCATTATTAGAACCCAATTACTCCTAATTTCTCAATCAATCAATCCTAATCCAATCAGTTCAGTCAGTTTTCAGTTCACAATCTAATCAATTCATACCCACAATTAAAATGCCGGAAAATCATGAATGCATGTACCTATGAATAAATGCATATGCAATAAGTCTGTTCCTCTATAATTAGAGGCCAGTAACATGCTCAATCAGTGATTGCAATGAAACCTATCAATCTGACCCAATATTACCATAATACCCTTGCTAACAGTAATGGGATGTTATAGTAGTTTTAATATTTTAATCTAGATATTTTGCAAGTGTGTGAGTCGTTCACGTAATATCTAAGGTGTCGATCCCACGAGTAGCGTTAATCTAATCCTAAATTCTAAGGCCGAAACAAATTACATAAATTCAACTGTAACAAAGTTAAAATAACAACGCAGTTCAATCAATCAATTCAATCAACCAATTCAACTTAAGAATAAATCTCGAAATATTAACAAATAAGGAAATTGCAATGCAAAAACCAAAAATCAACCTAAAGAACTACCAATTGAGAGAAAGGAGAAATTTTTACCTATCTTCAACACTAACCTAATTAATTATGAAATGTCGAATTATCGGTCATGAATTATCTTAGAGTTGATTACTCTCTTTCGAGTTATAACCAAACCCTAAATTATAAACCCTATTCTGGGAAGCACATCGTGTAGGCTTCTTCTCCACGTCTCTCTTCCTTCGTCCTTTGCTCAATCTCTTGATGAAAACTCTTTAGGGTTTCATGATGGCGGTGATGCAAGAAGCTTCTCCTCTCTTTTGTCTCATTATTTATATGCTTAATGTGTTTCGGGTTGCCCTAGGTTTTTTTCAAGGTAGAAAGGTCCAAAAAATCCCTTAAAACTATAATTTTCTGTGTGTCTGGGCATCTGCTTAATGCAGGCCATGATTGTGGGCCACTTGTACACTTTTTATCACAATTATGGCAGGCAGGCTTCTTGTACATTTTTTATCACGATCGTGGCTCTTTGTTTTTGTCTAAGTCTCTCCGAAACATCTCTGTTCTTTACTGTTGACCCTGAAACACTAACAAACATATCAAGGTACCTCAAAGACATAATAATTAAACTCAAATGCTTGTACTAGCCCATAAAAATACTTAAACACAAATAATTCACAAACTAGCACAATTTTACCAAAAATACAGAATAAACAATCTAATAAACAGATAAAGACAAATCAAATTATACCCTAAAACATGATGCATTTCACACTTATTAACATCCTTACACTTAAACATTTGCTTGTCCTCTACCAAACTGTAACGCCCCAAATTAGGGGTTAGCAGATTAAGCAAATTGAGTCCGATTTATGTTATATCTCTTTGACATTTTGGCAGGCATTCATGGCATTTTTCGGGTACCTTGGTTTAATGACACTTCGGATTGATTCGGACTGTATTAAGATAATTTTAGTAATTTTTGTATACTTCAAACATTTTTAGAAATTAATGGAGGATTAGTTTTGAGTTGCCAATTTATTTTGCGAGTCATTATTTTCTGATGGAATTTTGGTGAATTTTTGGAAGTTGGTTGGAACTTCTGGGTATTTATTTGAGAGAAGAATTCATAAGTGTGTTTTTAGGTAATGAACTATTCATCCAACAGTACTCCAATAGTACTAATTGAATTAGTTCTGAATATATACGGGTTGAGTAATGATTTTGAGACAGAACCGATAGTGTTCATCGGTGTTGTTCCGCAGCTCTGTCAGTCTGATTTCGATCTGCTTTTCTGCTGCAGATCACGAGGTTAGTTCTTTTGATAATGAATCGATGGTCTGTTCTTGTCTTTTATAAAGATAGTCGGATGAGATTTGATATTGGTAGAAGAAATTTTTAGATCTATCATATTTGACGATTTGGATGATTCTGATAGGTTAGATTTGTTAAATAGGTTAGTTTTTAAGTGATGATGCTAAAAGAATTGAAAAAAAAAAGAAAGAAAGGAGGAAAAAAAAGAAGAAGAAGAAGTTTTGCAGAGTCGGAGAAGACAATGAACAGTGCACAGTGATGAATAGTGCATAGTGCATAGTGAATAGTGAATAGTGAATAGTGAATAGTGCACAGTGAATAGTGAATAGTGAACGTACGTATTTTTGAACAGTATCCGTACGTATTTTGGGAACAGGAAGAATACGTATTTGTAAATAGTAATCCGTATTTTTGAATAGTAGAATCCTGGAAATTTGCATGACCATGCATCATGTATCCTACGAGAATTATGCACAATAATAATTTGTATCGTGTTCCTATTATAAAGGAACGACCATCGCCGGATATTCTTAGGGACTTGAGGCAATAAATAGTAAGAAGCGATTTAAGGTTAGTAATCCCGATATTTGATCGATAAGTAAGATAGAAATTTCGAGACGTCGTCCACGCCGACGATAAAATTGGAAGTAATAAAGACAGTTAGTAATCAGAAATTTCGGTAACCGGTCAGTCATATCAGTAATGTCAGTAATCAGTCAATAATGTCAGTAATGTAAGTAATTTCGACAGTAAAGTTTGTAAGTCGATGTCGTGAATTTGATGAAGTCGATAGTACTATGGGTAAAATCAGTATAAGATACCCGGGACGGTCTCACTTTGCGTTGTTTTGTACTAAATTGTGTTCTGTTCCGGACAATGAATGTCCGAGTGCTCATGTGTGCTGTACTGATTGTGTACTGTTCCGGACAATGAACGTCCGAGGTAATTGTTGTATGATTATGTTATTGAAGTGCTAATGTTATTGCACATGAAATGTCTGAAATGATTTGTTCTGTCCGAGTTGTGGGTAAATAGGCATGCCTAGAAGGGTTTGTAGCGCTTCTGTGACACTTCGGTGTCTTTTGATATGGATACTTCGGTGTCGAGCCTTTGGCTTCTGATATGGACACTTCGGTGTCAAGACTTTGGTCTTCTGAAAAGTCCCGTTACCCACTTCTGTTTTATGGACTTCTGATTTGTTGGGTTGTGGTCGCGTGCAACCTTGAGGTTGGATCGCGTGCAAACTTGAGGTACTGAGGTACACAAAACACGGGCCCAACACAAAACACGGACCCAACATTAAAAGGCAATCTGTTCTGAAGTGCATTTTGCCTGATTATTAATCTCTGAATGCATGCTTATATCGTTAATGTGAAAAGAAATTGGTTAAATTAGATAAATGATTACTCACTAAGCTATAAGCTTAAGACGTGGATTTGCCCGTGTAGGTGCGAGCAAAGAGATTAAGGATCGGGACAAGTCAACCATGAGGGCCAAAGGAGTCGAGTTTTGTGTCACTCGAATATGTATTTTGTTTGGTTTGTTTGGGCCTGTAAATATTCTTTCGATTTGTTTCGGAAATTATGAGATGTATTATATGTGTGTTAAACTTAGTTTTTAAAAATGCATGTGTGAAACGTTTTGTTTTGTTTGTTCTGTCTTGGGTGGCATCCACGTATCCTCCCAGGGGGTATTTGGGTGTTACATCTTTTGGTATCAGAGCAAGTTTAGGCGGTTCTGGTTTAACCACGGCTTGCCTATTGTTTTCCGTTGAGTGTCTAAGTTGTGTTTTGGCCTAATGCGGTTTGTCCCATGTTTGGTTTTTACGTATGGAAAGATTGCACAAGACTGTTGATGAGGTATGTCAGATTTTAACAATGGGTTCGATAGTAGAATTTTGACATAAGTTTCTGAATTGATTGAGAGCATAGTCAAGTAAGATGAAGTTATTCTGAGTGGACTGGTTGCTTGGCGAATGATGTTATGGTGTACGGAGATGATATATGTTGGGACAAGAAGGAATTAATGAGTATGGAGCGAATGAGTCGTGAATATTGAGTCGATCAATATGAGAGTCGATAAGGAAGTTGAATAGACTAACAAACGATATGGATTTAGGTTAAGTAATGAAATCTATGACAGTACGTCTAGGAAGTACGAGTTTGATTCTCGATATGTATGTTTAGCTTAGGAAGCTGAGATGTCAAATAAGCATGCTGATCTATCTGAATAAGGGAAAATGAAAGTTGTGACTATGTAGGAAATAATATCTAGTTAGCTATGACAAATAATGATTGTGCTATGGTATCGATGCATTGGGTATTGAGAGTTGAGTCTATTGAAGTGTTAGGTATAGAAGTGCGTTGTTGCTGATGTTTGAATTCCGGACGGGAGGTCCGATGTTTCTGATTATTGTGTGAGAATTTTAGAAGTGTGTTTTATCATTGCAGCTTTGTGGGCTGTCAAAATACAGCCGTTATGTTGCCCGATTTGTGGTAAAAATCGGGTTAAGATAAGAATAGAATAAGAAGTGAGTTTGGGAGTAAGACAAATTTGATGCCAAAAGGAAAAGAGAAAAAGGAATGAATGAAAAGATGGGCATTAGGTTTAGGAATAGAAATGTAAATGGATTGTTTGATTAAGGTGATAAGTAATGGAAAGTGAAAGGAGAATTTTCATGATACAATTTGATGAATGGCTTTCAGATATTCATGTGTGAGATGAAATAAGAAAACTTGGAGGATACATATTTGTCGAGTTAAATTGTTTGTTCGATTTCAGATTGAATTTAGAGAGTAGAAATTCTTGATGAAGTTATGCTTTTGAGAGATTCAAATTTTGAAAGATGAGATGACTTGATGTTTGACTTTGGTCCATAGAAGTGGACCATTGACTTGCGTAAATGTGAAAGGAAAAATGTTAAAGAATATTGATGAAATATTTGATATAAGAATCGAGGAATTGGGAAGAGATTGAGAAATATATATGAGAAGGAAATTAGAGAAGAAAAGTGATTAATTATAAATCGATCCGACAAATTGATGATATCAGATATTAGGTTTCTTTGATCACATTGTTGCGTGATTTTGCAATAGGGAATACATGAAAGAGGAGATTAAGGAGACTTGAACCTTTTGACTGATGATTGGTTCATATGAGGTTCCTTATGAAATGGGATCATTGACTGGTATGATTCTGTCACTATTAGATGCATTTGGTACGAGGTAGAATAGGATTTGATATTGACGTTATTGATTCCGAAAGTGAAAGTGAACATATTGAGGATCCTATTGGACATTTTTTTTTTCCACAAATGAAGTGAGGTATTAATCCCTCATCACAATGACGACGAAATAGAGAGCAACACATTTATTTTTCCATTACGAAAAAAAAAGAGTTACATGCCTTGCTCAAAGGCTATACCGATAAGCAACATAATGATCATAGGAAATGGTAAGAAGAGAAAAAAAGTGCGAGCTTCAGGTAGCTCGAAACTAATACTAAAATGTGGTTTCGTCTAGAAGAAATTTTGAGGTAAGAAAGAAAGAATGTGTAGGGATGAAGTAATGAGGAATGAATGGTCTCTATTTATAGAACATTTTTGTACTGTTCACTAGCCGTTTATGACCGTTATAGCCATTACTAGCGGTTTTTTTGGTAACCGTTACATGACCGTTACCTACTAGCCGTTACCTCAGTATCCGCAATTCTTCGGATCAGATCTGAATTTCGAGGACAAAATTCCTTAAGGAGGGAAGAATTGTAACGCCCCAAATTAGGGGTTAGCAGATTAAGCAAATTGAGTCCGATTTATGTTATATCTCTTTGACATTTTGGCAGGCATTCATGGCATTTTTCGGGTACCTTGGTTTAATGACACTTCGGATTGATTCGGACTGTATTAAGATAATTTTAGTAATTTTTGTATACTTCAAACATTTTTAGAAATTAATGGAGGATTAGTTTTGAGTTGCCAATTTATTTTGCGAGTCATTATTTTCTGATGGAATTTTGGTGAATTTTTGGAAGTTGGTTGGAACTTCTGGGTATTTATTTGAGAGAAGAATTCATAAGTGTGTTTTTAAGTAATGAACTATTCATCCAACAGTACTCCAATAGTACTAATTGAATTAGTTTATGAATATATACGGGTTGAGTAATGATTTTGAGACAGAACCAATAGTGTTCATCGGTGTTGTTCCGCAGCTCTGTCAGTCTGATTTCGATCTGCTTTTCTGCTGCAGATCACGAGGTTAGTTCTTTTGATAATGAATCGATGGTCTGTTCTTGTCTTTTATAAAGATAGTCGGATGAGATTTGATATTGGTAGAAGAAATTTTAGATCTATCATATTTGACGATTTGGATGATTACGATAGGTTAGATTTGTTAAATAGGTTAGTTTTAAGTGATGATGCTAAAAGAATTGAAAAAAAGAAAGAAAGGAGGAAAAAAAGAAGAAGAAGAAGTTTTGCGAGTCGGAGAAGACAATGAGCAAAGGCACGATGATGAATAGTGCATAGTGCATAGTGCATAGTGAATAGTGAATAGTGAATAGTGAATAGTGCACAGTGAATAGTGAATAGTGAACGACGTATTTTGAGCGAGATCCGCACGTATTTTGAGAATGTGAAGAATACGTATTTGTGAATCCGTATTTTGAATAGTAGAATCTCGGAAATTTGCATGACCATGCATCATGTATCCTACATGAATTATGCCTGATAATAATTTGTATCGTGTTCCTATTATAAAGGAACGACCATCGCCAGATATTCCGGACTTGAGGCAATAAATAGTAAGGCGATTTAAGGTTAGTAATCGATATTTGATCGAGAAGTAAGATAGAAATTTCGACGACGTCATGCCGACGATAAAATTGGAAGTAATAAAGGCGATTAGTAATCGAAATTTGATAAGAATCGATCATATCGGTAATGTCGAATCGATCAATAATGTCGATAATGTAAGTAATTTCGACGATAAAGTTTGTAAGTCGATGTCGTGAATTTGATAAATCGATGAAGTACTATGGGTAAAATCAGTATAAGATACCCGGGACGGTCTCACTTTCGTTGTTACATACTAAATTGTGTTACATTAGGACAATGAATGTCCGAGTGCTCATGTGTCTTTATCTTGATTGTGTAATTATTAGGACAATGAACGTCCGAGGTAATTGTTGTATGATTATGTTATTGAAGTGCTAATGTTATTGCACATGAAATGTCTGAAATGATTTGTTCTGTCCGAGTTGTGGGTAAATAGGCATGCCTAGAAGGGTTTGTAGCGCTTCTGTGACACTTCGGTGTCTTTTGATATGGATACTTCGGTGTCGAGCCTTTGGCTTCTGATATGGACACTTCGGTGTCAAGACTTTGGTCTTCTGAAAAGTCCCGTTACCCACTTCTGTTTTATGGACTTCTGATTTGTTGGGTTGTGGTCGCGTGCAACCTTGAGGTTGGATCGCGTGCAAACTTGAGATACTGAGGTACGCAAAACACGGGCCCAACACAAAACACGGACCCAACATTAAAAGGCGATCTGTTCTGAAGTGCATTTTGCCTGATTATTAATCTCTGAATGCATGCTTATATCGTTAATGTGAAAAGAAATTGGTTAAATTAGATAAATGATTACTCACTAAGCTATAAGCTTAGCACGGTAGATTTGCCCCGTGTAGGTACAGAGCAAAGAGATTAAGGACTGGGACAAGTCAACCGCAGTGGCCAAAGGAGTCAGAGTTTTTGTGTCACTCGAATATGTATTTTGTTTGGTTTGTTTGGGCCTGTAAATATTCTTTCGATTTGTTTCGGAAATTATGAGATGTATTATATGTGTGTTAAACTTAGTTTTTAAAAATGCATGTGTGAAACGTTTTGTTTTGTTTGTTCTGTCTTGGGTGGCATCCACGTATCCTCCCAGGGGGTATTTGGGTGTTACACAAACAAAACAACAAACATATACTAATTCACACAGCACATAATGTAGTAATGAGACAATGACTTCAACTTCATGAAATAAATTTAATTTAAAACACAATCATTCAAGTTATTTCAAATTATTAGCATGCAAAATCCATGTTTTAGGGCTCTGAGCTAAATATACACATTAATCCAGACTCAAGTGTTAAATTGTTTATCCTTCTCAATTGCACACACTCATTAATAATTCTTTGGCCATTCAACTCTGTAACTAATCCTAAGTACATTTTCATGAAAAATCAAACTATTACAAGTTCGGTAGGTTTTATTCAAAAACCCAATTTTATTTTTAATAACTTTTTATGAACATAGACTTAGTCTTTTTACGTGGAGGAAAATATTGGTAGTGATTGTCGATCTAGTTACTCAACTAAATCATGTTTTTTATTAAGCTGCTTGGTTGGAAAGTCATCATAGCTTCTTTACACGAAGGCACACACTTGTGATGTGTGTCGATCTGGTTTCTCAGTTATATCACGTTTTCAACTAGCTACTAGCTCTATTCATAACCTGAAGGCCAGCAAAATAGTTACTTATTTTAAAAATAACAAACTTTTTTTTGCCTACCTTATTGCGTTAGCTACTCATTTTCATGAAAAAAAATACTAGCAAAGCTACTTAGGTTAAAAGGCCTCAAATTATGAATGAATGTGACAATTTAGAGGGCTACATTTAAACACTAAATTCTAATTAAACTATATATTTAATTAAAAAATCTCAATTCACTAATTCTTCCAATTAATAATTCTCTACAACCTAATAGACCATGTTCAAAATTAAATTAATTTCAATTCATCTAAGCTATTGGCACATTCACAAGATTCACATAATACAAACTAACAACTATAATAAGCAAAATTCACATTCAAATAAACACATAACCCTTCCCATACTTGAACAACACATTGTCCTCAATGTTAGAAGGTGATAATAAACATGCATAAAGAAATAAAAATAAAAATAAAAATAAAAATAAAAATAAAGACTAAATTTAAAAAGAAAGAAAGGGTTTATAATAAAGTTTATGGTGATGGAGGTGGTGATAGGGTTAGAGGTGGCAGCTGAACACCTCGAGCCTCGAAATAGCGATGAATATGACACATGTCCTGGCTCTAGAGTCATTGGGTTCGGGCCATCTCCTTCATCCTTCTAGAGTTCTCTGCAAGTTATCCGTATGTACCTTGGTGTTTACGGAGATTGTGTCCAGTACCTTCTTTTAGTTCAGTTTTTCTGCATCTTCTTCCTCTTCAGACTCCTCACTAGTTGAATCCTCGTCTTAACTCTTTGTGGCTCTTTTACCACTCTTTGCTTACTTCATCGACCATAGAATTCATGTTGACATCCAATGCCTTCTGGTTTTTTTTGAAAACAAAATAACCTAACTATGGAATTCAAATTTTTTGAAGACAATTTAAGGAAATTAAAATTACATAGGTTGCCTTCTATGCTACACTTCTTTTAACGCCGATAGCTTGACCCTTTTCTTTTGCTCATGGTGGTTCAAATGAGTGGTGCAATAGTAATGTAGTCATTATTTTAACAATTTGCACATGAGCTACCATGCCCTCAATTTCACCTTTCTTATGGCTCTCCTTCTTTCACCTTCTTCTACACAATCGCTTCGTTTTGAAGGCACTCCCAAGATTTGCAATATCTTCCCATTGCCCTCAAGGTTTGGGTTCCTCGCCATTAGTTGGAGGTAAAGGAGGATTGTTGTCTTTTTTTGACACTTTGAAGGTCACTTGTTGCTTACCTACCCTCAGAGTTTGTTCCCTCCCCATCAATATCAATGATTGAGCGAGTAGTGGCCATGAATGGTCTTCCAAGGACCATAAGGGTTTCTATATCTTCTCCAATATCCAATATATAGAAGCCTATGGGAAAAGTAAAATTATCAACTTGTACTTGTATATCTTTAATAATCCCTTTCGGTTAATGGATTATTATGTCGATCATCTTTACAAACATCTTTGTGGGTACTAACTCTCATAACCCCAACTTTTGACTAAAGGTATAGGGCATCATATTGATACTCTCTCCTAAATCTACGAATGCCCTATCTATTTTGACTCTATTTATATTGCAGGGAATGTAAAAATCCCTTGGATCCTCTTTCTTCCATGTTGTGTTAGAGTTTTCTTCTACTTTACGCTCCTTAACCTTCTTCTTCATCGATTCCGTTAATGTGTTATGTTATGTTCTCAACCTTGTTTAAGTCAACCTTCTCAGAATTCCTGGTTACCCTACTTGACAATGATTTTCGCTACACTAGAATAGGATATGGTAATTTAGGTTGAGATTCCCTAATTGACTCAATTTTGAGCTCACTTGGAAGGAGTTCCTCAATACTTGTCCTTTTTCTTTATCTTCATTCTCCTTTGTATGATCAAGTTCCTTTTCCTGAGACTGAGTGATGGCCATGAATCAAAGATAAAAACAACCCAAAGGTGAGTTTAGACAATCCTCAATATTCATAAATCCTATCTCAATAGCTATTTAAATTCTATATATAGATAAAAATGGAAATATACTGAAAATAGATCTGAATGGATGATGGAGGCAACAACGACGAGAAATCTCCTATTCTGAGAAGTACTTCGTGTAGGCTTCTTCTCCACGTCTCTCTTCCTTCGTCTCTTTCTCAATCTCTTAATGAGCTCTCTCTAGGTTTCGTGATGGTTGCTGATGCAAGAAGCTTCTCCTCCCTTTTGTCTCATTATCTATATACTTAATGTGTTCTAGGTAGCCCTAGGTTTTTTTAAGATAGAAAGGTCCAAAAAATCCTTCAAAACTTGACTTTTCTATGTGTCTGGGTGTCTGCTCGATGTAAGCCATGAGCGTGGCACCGCAGGCCATGATTGTGGGCTAATTGTATGCTTTTTGTCACGATCGTGGTAAGCAGGCCACGATCGTGGCAGGCAGGCCACAATCGTGGGCCAAGTCTTATGCTTCTGTGACGATCATTGCAGATAGGCCACGATTGTAGGCTATTGTTTCAGTCTAAGTCTCTTCGAAACTTCTTTGTTCTTTGTTTTTGACCCTAAAATACTAACAAATACATCAAGCTACCTCAAAGACATAATAATTAAGCTTAAATGCTTGTACTAACTCACAAAAACACTTAAACACAAATAATTCACAAACTAAGACAATTATACCAAAAATACATATTAAACAATCGAATAAACAAATAAACAAATATCAAACTATACCCTAAAATACGATGCATTTCACACTTATTTTCATCACCATAAGGCTTTGTTTTTAACCCTTTTTATTTTTAAATTTACTGTTCATTTTATTTTTGTTTTACTTTAATTTATGTTTCTTCTTGCGATGCGTGTTGTGTGCCTCATTCTCACATTAAGGACAATGTTTTGTTCAAGTGTGGGGAGGGTTATGTGTTTTGCTTTGAGTGTGAATGTTGCATATTGTATGATAGTTTGTTAGGTTGCATTTTGTGAATTATGCGAAATCAATGGCTTAGATGGATTGAAAATAATTTAATTTTTAACATAGTCTATTAGGTTGTGAAGAGTCATTAGCTCGCGAAATTAGTGAATTGGGTTCTTTGGATCAATATTTAAATTAATTAGGATTTAGTATTAGTTTATTACTCTTTAAATTGTTACTTTCATTCATAATTTTAGGTCTTTCGACTAAAAGTAGATTTATTGGTATATTTCATGAAAATGAGTAGCTTAAGCAATAAAGTAGGCAATAAAAAATGTTTGTTAATTTTAAACAAATAACTATTCCACTGGCCTTTGGTTATGAATAGAACTAGTAGTTAGTTGAGAATGTGATGTAGCTGAGTAATCGGATCGACACGCATCACAAATGTGTGCCTCCACATCAAAAGGCTATATGATGTTTCAACCAAGCAACTTAATAAAAACATGACTTAGTCGAGTAACCGAATCGACACTGATCATTAATGTTTGCCTCTGAGTAAAAGACTAGTTCCATATCCACAAAAAAATAAAAATTAAATAAAAATGTTTTCTAATAAAACCTACGAAACTTGTAAATAGCTTGATTTTCATGTAAATGTACTTAGGAGTAGTTACAGAGTTTGAATGACCAAAGAATTATTAATATATGTGTATAATTGAAAAGGGTGAATAACTTGATATTTGAGTTTTTGATTAATATGTATGCTTAGTCCAAAGCTCCTAGACGCGAATTTTGCATATTAATGGTTTGAAATAACTTGAATGATTGTGTTTGAAGTTAAATTTATTTTATAAAGTTGAAGTCATTGTCTCATTAATGCATTGTGTGCTTTGTGATTTTTTGTGTGTTTGTTGTTTTGTTTGCTTGAGGACAACCAAACGTTTAAGTGTGGGGATATTGATAAGTGTAAATTGCGTCATATTTTAGAGCTTAATTTGATATGTGTTTAGTTATTAATTTAATCGTTTAGTGTGAGTTTAGGTTAGAACTGTATTAGTTTGTTAATTATTTGTGTTTTATGGTTTAGTCGAGTCTTTAAGTTTAAACATTATATTTTTGAGGTGCTTTGATGTGTTTGTTAGTATTTTAGGGTTAACATTGAAGAACAAAGAAGTTTGAGAGACATTTAGGTCAAAATAATGACCCACAATCGTAGCACAATAGGCTATGATTGTGATAAAAACGCAAGAGTTAGCCCATGATCGTGACCCACATGCCACGATCATGACAGAAGCCCAGAATATGGCCCACGATCGTGTCAGAAGGCTCAGATGTGGCCTACGATCATGGCCTCTAGGGCCACAATTATGGCCCGTGTCGGCCAGATGCGCAGACACTAAAAATTTCAAGTTTTGAGGGATTTTTCAGACCCCATAAAAACATTAAAGTTGATTAGAACATAAAAGATGTTTAAAGAACAAGACAAAGAGGTATAAAGAAGCTTTTGCATCAGCTACTTTTGAGAAACCCTAGAGAGAATTCATCGAGAGATTGAGAAAGAGAAGAAAGAAGAGAGAAGTTGACTCGGCGTATTTTTTGGATCAGGAGTTTCCTGACATCACTACCTCCCATCATCCATTCAGAATGTATTTCTTGTTTGTTTACAATTTTGTTATTGTATAGAATTGGGAATAATAGTTTTACGATATAATTTTTGAATGTTGAGATGTTCTAAACTCACTTTCGGAGTTTTATCTATGAATTAATGAAATTTGAATGTTTATGTGTTTCTTGAATTTGTTGTGGTTTAATTATGCAAGTGCATAATTCGATAATAAACTGAGAGGGTGAATCGAATGAAAAATGATTAAATTGGGCTAACGAGAGTTACGTGATTTAATAGACTAAGAATTAAATCAAATCGAGAAATTGTGCGAAAAGAGATCTTGCATAGATTTCTAATAATTTATTAGATAAATTCACAACTAATTAGAGTTTTAGGTAAGTTGTTAACTAAGATATTGCAACTTTCATAATTTGATTAGGATTAATATTTATAACCCAAAAGAGAGTAATCAACCCTAGGATCGTCTACAACCAACAATTCGGTAATTCATAATCAGTTAAGTTAGCATTAAGGATAGGTAAAATTTCATTTCTCTCAATTGATAATTCCCTTAGGTTGATTCTTAGGTGTGTGCTGCAATTGCTGAATTATTAATATTTTCGTGATTGATTCTTAATTTGATTTGATTTGATTTGATTGAATTCTCGTTTTAGTTTCTTTATATTTTGAATTTCTACTAATTGTTCCGGCCTTAGATTTTAGGATTAGATTATCTTTATTGTGGGATCGACACTTTAGGTACTACACTAACGAATCGTGCGCTTTCGAATTATCAAGGATATTTATTAAAATTTACACACATCAAACTCCAAATCAATGCCTATTATCCAAATTCAATTGTTTAGATGACTCTTTTTAGTGCTTGCAAAATCCATAAAGATTCAAAATTAGATGGAATAGCAGTTAAGCAAATATTTAAATTAAAGCCTAATAATACGGTTGTTTATCTTTCAATTTGTAACATATGTGCAACTAGTAAAAAATGGAAGAATTTGAAGGAGTTAAGATAAGAGATGATGGATAAAAGAATAAAGATAATTTAAAGTTGTAGCTTGATAGAGAAAAATGATGTTGTCAATGAATTTTTAATTAGCTACCAATCACATCCTTAAACTAAACAAATTTATGTTAAGCCAGAGGAAATGATAACTGACTTGAAACTAGTAGGTTATTCACTTGATATTTGTAGAAGTGTTTCTAAATGTAAAGATAGAGAATAAAGAGAGTGCCTATATTAGCACACTGAGAAGTTAACTAGTGCATTTGGCTATTTAAAGGGTATCTAATGACATTGATACTGAGAGCATATTATGTGCTTTTGTAAAGTTTAATGAGTATTTTGTAATTTTAAAAATTACTTGATGCAGCATACGATATTGACCGATACTAGTACTGTACTGTACTAGAATTAAATTTGGTACCAAATTTATTACGATGTTCGTAACATTGATTTTAAAGAAATGACAAAATATGGAAGAAAGAAAGGAGAAAAGAAAATTCTATTTTTTCAATTTAATTTTGATTTTTGCTTTATTTTAAAGAATCCTTATTTTTATTTCTTATAGTTTCCGTAATTTATAAAACTATAAAATTTGATTTTTGTTTATATTTTTCATAATTTGATTTATCATCAAGTAAATATATTATTTAATGCTAATAAAATTATAAATAATTAAATTTAATAATTACTTAATAAATATAATTTAAATTTAAAATATCTCCAAAATATGTAAATTTAAAATAAAATTTATTTTAATAATTAAATATATTAATAAATAAATATTAATTTATAAATAAAATTTAATTATTTATTTTAATAAAATATAATAATTTTGTGATAATTTATTAATATGTATTGTATGAGAGATTAAAATAAATTTATTTAACTAATTATTTTATTTTAAATGTTGTCCAATATTCATTAATATTATTAATATTAACAATATACTATTTGGAGCTATATTAATATTAACAATTAAATAATAACTATATTAATATTAAAAATTAAACGATTTAAAGTTTAAAAATAAGACTGAAAATAAAGTGAAGCTAGGCGGCCATAAGTAGATTTTTCGCCCGTCTCTCACTTCATCGCCTCTTCTTCAGACGTATCTTTTCTCGTAAAATTTGTCTAAACATCAGAAGAAAGAGAAAGTAAGTGGCAGCGGCGGCGGCGGCGGCGGGGGCGGCGGAAGAAAGGAGAGTAGTAAAGATTTCCATTTCCAAGAATACCTTTGATTCTCCTTCTCCTTCACCCCTCTCCTTTCTTTTTTCCAGGTACCACTCTCTCACATTCTTATTGTAAAACTAAAACCCTAAACTTTGGGAACTTTTGTTATTGTTTTCTCAATATCTGGTTGTTATTGGATTATTTTGATACTATGTTGGGTTTGTTTGAGTGAAGTAGGTCAGAGGGAGAGAGAAAGAGAGGTGGTGTTTGATTGGCATGGAGGAACCAAGCCACCTTAAACAGGCGCTGATTGAGGCAACTGCTGGAGCCGTTGCCGGTGGCGTTTCACGTACCGTTACTTCTCCCCTTGATGTTATTAAGATCAGATTCCAGGTTGTTGCCCCCTTCTACGCCTTAAAAGATACCACATAGTTTTTCACTTTATGTCCTGCCTTATTTTCTTGTAACTTGTATGATTAGCATGTGTATCCCACATTTGGTTCTAGCTATAAGTTTGTGTCTTTTCAAGTGCACTTCACGTGTACTGAGTGCGTGATTTTTGTGTTTGTATGCCTTCTTTCGGCATTTGGTCGTTTCTGTCTAAGTTTAATTTAATTACAGGACATCGATGATTAGGCAAGAGTAGAATTAAGGATGATAGAATTTTGACGACATAAAAATTGGGTATAGTAAGTGGGAAAGTTTTTATATTTATGTGGCGATCATTAGTAAATATATTGACTTTTGCAAAACTAATCATATATCATCTAAGAGTGCGTGCTTAAGAAGTGGACGAGGCACTAAGGGTTAGAAATTAATTATTCTGATTGGAGGATGAGGTTAGGTTCAGCTTGATGCATTTATATAACAAACTTATGTGATCTTTCATTTAACTAAGTTAGATCTTTTGTATCTCAATTGTTGTTTCTAGTTATAGTTGACAAAACATATCGGTATGTATATTTGATACAGGTTCAACTGGAACCCACATCTTCATGGGCTTTGCTTCATAGAAACATGCATGGACCATCCAAGTACACTGGAATGTTGCAAGCAACAAAAGATATATTCAGAGAAGAAGGATTGCCGGTATAATAAACTGTCTTCCGGTTATTATCTGATGCATGTATTATTGATTTGCAGAACAGTAGATCCTTGCTTTTTAATTGATTGCTGGTTTATGCATTCTTTCACATTAGAGGCAATACTAAACAACCTGTTCCTTCTGAATTTAACTTCTGGGAAGGGAGGCAAACGCTGACAGCTTTTTCCAACAAACAATCTGCATATCTCCATTTCTGATCCAATGCCTCTCAGTTATATCTTTCTTTTCTGATCCCAATTGTTACCATACTAACTTGCTTTAAGTGTGTGTGTATGGAGGGGTGAGGAAATATTATTTCATGAACTCTAGTTTCTTGCAGTGATGCTTTTGAGATACTTATATATAACAAGTTCTTCTGGTAGATTATTTTTATAGCTTCGTTTCCAAATATCTTCTCCCTACTATGCCTTTTACATTCCATAGATGTTACCCGTAGGGCTTCTGGCGCGGTAATGTCCCAGCTTTACTCATGGTTATGCCCTACACTTCCATTCAATTTGTGGTGCTACAGAAATTGAAAACTTTTCTTGCCGGTTCTTCTAGGAAAGGTATTGGAGTTTGAGAGCTTTTTAAAATTTTATTTTGTGATCTTACCTTTTCTATTCTTAGGTATGTGGATTGCTACTGTATCAGTTCCTTATATGACTGACTTGTTGTGTTGCAGAGGATCATGCAAAGTTGAATCATTATATTTCATATCTCAGTGGATCATTGGCAGGCTGTATGGCTACACTTGGATCATACCCATTTGATCTTGTGCGAACAATATTAGCTTCACAAGGTGAACCTAAGGTACCATATATGGCTGTGTTCCACCATGTATTCTCAGATTGCTTTTCCTTTCATTTTACTTGTTTTCTTTATTCCCTTACTTACTGATGCAGGAGCATTCCATAAATTTAGTTACTTTTATTAAGTATTTTTATTTAGCTTGCTTATGTTACTTTTCCTATATAAGTACTATATAGTTTATCGGCTATGGTTTCAAGGAGTTGTATTTCATGGTGCAGTTAAGAGTTGAATTTGAAATTTTTGCTAGGGGCATTTTTGCTGTTGATATCCTCTTATGAAATTTCAGTCATAAGAATCTTAAATACATCAAGAGCTTTAAACATGAATTAGCTATTGATATCCTTGGTAGTTAACTTAATCTTTGACAATTAGTTTCTTATTATTGATAATCACTTTGCAATCACAGTATTTCAATTATCGTTTTCCTTGGAAGCATGGATTTCTTGTTCTTTGGAAGGATGCAATGGTGTAATGATCTTGCTTATTTAAACCTTGTATGAACATGTGGTCTGTACAGTGTTATGTTTGTGCCAGATTGCACCTGAAGTGAACCATGCATAACTAACTTCTGGCTATACAAATTAGAATAATCATCTTCCACTTGCAAAGTCCCTTTTAGTCCCAGTTTAGCATCATGTTTTTTAAGTTCAGTTAAAATTAACATTGGTAGTGAGCATCTCAAAGGGACACCTTTGGTTCTTTTATTTTACTATTTCCCTTTTTCCATTATAAAGTTCTTCTGAACATAAGATTGCTTTTGTGAATGCTTGCTCAGTCTTTAGCATGGCATATTGCCATAAGGCTATTTGGTCCTGTAGGCCTTGCTGGCTCAAGATAGAAGTCTATACATGTCCCTCTTAGCATTTGTATGATTCTTGAGAGGCCTTGCTAGTGTCTCTTTTTCTTATACTCCAGTCATAAGCTTGTTTATGAAGTGTTAGTCTTGGTAAATAAACTGACAAAATGAAAATGTATTGGTAAGTGGTTGTTATAATCTTAGTAGGTAAAGTTGCCTCAGTCAAGCTTCACATTGTTTTGTGTTTAGTTTAGAACAAACTGCTACTGCTTGAAGATATCATGTACCTTGGTACATTACTGTTTGACGAAAAAGTGCCTGCATTAGGTTTATCCAACAATGAGGTCTGCATTTGCTGATACTATCAGAACTCGTGGAATCAGGGGAATATATTCTGGACTGTCACCAACATTAGTTGAGATTGTTCCTTATGCTGGCCTTCAGTTTGGTACCTATGACATGTTCAAGCGTTGGACCTTGGTATGAATTTTGGATATCTTTCTTTTTAAGATGTCTGTCAAGAAAACTTGGTTTTTGGAGTAAGAAAGCAATCAAATTGATACTTCACCTGATAACATTGGTCTGATAGGATGAAATATCTGGAAGTACATTAGACGGAAATGGATGATGCATTTACTCCTTTTAGATTTATTACTTATTACCATTTTCCCTGGCACCTTTTCAAGTTTCAAATTCGCAATCACTTTACAGATGCTAATAGAATTCCTTGCCACGAAATGATTTGCTCTTTCAAAGAAAAACGTGTTGAATTCTCCACTTGTTTTTACGTACTTTTAAATGTTAGTGATATTTTATTCTGCTTTTTGCACATATGTGCTTAGGCATTTTGGATTTGATGTATTTTACTGCTTTGATTGTAGGCATGGAATCAGAACAGGTCATCTGAAGGAAGCTCAATGCATGCTGAACTTTCAAGCTTTGAGTATTTCTTATGTGGTTTTGCTGCTGGAACATGTGCCAAACTTGTCTGTCATCCTCTTGATGTGGTTAAGAAAAGATTCCAGGTTGGGTTTCAGCCTCCTTGAGGTTTCGCTTTACAGAATCTTTTTATTCGTCAGTGGTTGAAACACTTGCAATGCTTCTTTTTCTTCAATTACTGATCAATGTTTGTCAAACTTAATGTTGTATGACAAACATTGATCAGTAGTTGCCTTTGTATATTGACCTTGCGGAATTCATTCTTGTGATAATCACATTTTGTCAGAAAGAGTTTGTGTTCTGTTTTAGATTGTGACATTGGCAGATAGCTTCTCTTATTTCATTCTCTGGTCAGTCATAATAAAAGAAATTTCCATGTATATTTAACTATTATTAGGAGTTAATACATAGAAATATATTTTTAAATCAAGGAAGTCAGTAAATTTACATATTTTAAGGTCTGTTAGCCATAATTATTTTCTGATTCAAAAGACCAAAACATCAGGGCCGTCTAATGATACTCTTCTCCTTGTATATTTTTTTTTTTCCTTCATAGGGGTCTATCAATTTCCTGAGCAGCAGGGTTAGGTGTACGAAAATTCTTTGCCCATAGGTTAGCATGTATATTGAATTTCTTGGTTTTAATTTGCAGATTGAAGGGCTACAGAGGCATCCAAAATATGGTGCTAGAGTTGAGCACCAAGCTTATAAAAATATGTTTGATGCTTTTATACGAATCTTAGAAGCTGAAGGTTGGGCTGGTCTTTATAAGGGTATTGTCCCTTCAACGATAAAGGCTGCACCAGCAGGAGCTGTAACATTTGTAGCTTATGAAATTGCGCATGATTGGCTAGAATCTGTTTGGACTTGATATCTTTTTGTGTGCAGAATTCTCTCTTTGGGAATCTTCACTTTGGCCATCCCATTTTTTGCAGCCTCCAACGAGGATTAGATAGAACTTAAGAGGAGGAAAAGGAATAATTGTTACTCCCTTCAAATTAGTTATTTCAGGTATTGGATTGGGTTAAAGGTTAACACGCAGATCAGGCGGGAACATGTAAAGATGCAACTTTGAATACTATAGGAATATTGACTCTGAATAATACCAACAATTTGTCCTTCCCTTTCACAAGAATTATTGACTCTGAATAATTTATTCAGTAGGTTTTTTCGTAATTAAGAATATGAATCATTGTCCGGCTCAAATTGATCAGCCCAAAAGGTTTGATGATCCAAAGTTTGTACATCGTTTTGGTTTAATTACTTAAAACAACATAGTTTTGATATGATTAGTCATTATTAAAACTGATATACTTAGGTTGGGCTGGACTGTAAAGAGTGTCAATTGGGCTTGGTCAGTGGTAGAATTGGCTTGTTACCATCCTTATTCGTTGCTTGACATTATGCATTTTTATGAATGGGAGTAATTTCTTTATGTTGAATCAGAAGAAAATTTTTCTCTTATGATTGAAATTAAACTTTTTGTTCATAGTAGAAATTGACCATTGTTACATATTGTTGCATAAATGAGTTCCAAAATTTCTCTATCATTTAGAAAATAGTTTAATAAAATGAATGATGTCATTTGAGCATATTAGTATGGATTGTTGACCTTGATTATAACGACCAACAAATTGTCTAAAATTTTGTTAAGAGTTGATAAGCTTTAATGATTATCATAATATTAACTATTTTATAATTGCATATTGACAAATAATATATATATATAGGTAATTAAGTCAATATAAGTTGTGATGATGGGTTTGGATAGAAGGAATGGATCTCAAAAAATAAGTTCTGTTATTAGATGGGACTCTTCTTAAGTTGAAAGTGAGGATACCAGCGACGTATCTCTCCAAGGATGCCTTTCTATAACGTTAATTATGTGTCAAGAATGGCACGACAATGCATTAGCATTCAAATAATAACTTAAGGATTCAATATCTAATGATCTTATTGGAGAAATGAAAGAGATCAAGGAGTCCTATAGTGAGTAATTTCCTTCTTATAGTTTTACAATACCAAAATCATATTTACTTATTCTTTTTTTTTAAATACTTAGAAAGGAGATTGAGTTGCCCTTTAAATTGTTAACCTTGGAAATTTATAATGAGCATATGACATGGCCAAGACATAAGAGTTGATTTCTCAATGTTAACTTGCAAATATGATAAATGTGAGTAGATTTGAATTCTATTCTTAGAAAAGCTCTCATATAGTATCTTTGACAATCCTTTTTTTTAGAAATTAAAATGGTGTATTAATAAAAGGGAAATTGTTAGTTTACAAGGCAAAAAATTATAATCACTAGGAGATAGGTTGCTAACTACGAGTTTGACCCAAGTTGGACCATTAACGCTAATAACCTCACTTTAAGGATAGATATCCTTCACATGTGTTGCATTCTTGAGTATCAGAAGTAACGTAGTGGTTTCATTGGCTCTATAACTTTCCTCCACAAGAATCAATTTTTGCATGTGTTAGTTGTGTTGTTCCTCCTTCCTCACAGATTGTGTCTAGTAAGATGTATTAGGGGCTCAGGACTTCAATAGCTATTACCAAGAATACGTCAAAATCTGCCTACTTCAATGGTGTTCCTCCTTATTTCATCATTACAGTAGAGTTGTTCTCTAATCTAGTTGGCGGTTTCTTCTTATAAGCATGTATTGGTTTTTTGTAAATCATATTTATCGGATCGAATTATTGTTTGCGTACCTGTATCTATGATTGCTTGTCATGATGTTGATTTGATTGATCGTATTGATTTCCTCTCGTCTTCTTTCATTAGAGAATTCTTTAATGGTTCAGAATGATTTCATTCTATAAGTTGTTTCAACTTATATAGCCTCACCAACGGACATGTCCTTTGGTAAATAGAAGAGAGACGAAAAGGATCTTTGACTTATTTGAGATCCAGTCTATAATACCTAATAACCATTATCTTGGATACTTTTCTTGGACTCAAATCTTTAAGTGACATGGGACATAAAATAGTCTAACAATCTCCCACTTGGCCCATGTTACGACTTGGTGATCCAACAACTTTCAGTGCACACAATACATGGAATCGATCAAGTCATCCTTAACTGAATTAAGCTGATGGGATCATGGCGGTCACAAGTTATATTACTTGATTCCTTCCATATATTACAGAATCAACTCAACTCAACAGACTTTAAGTGGGTAATGCGGTAATTGTTATCTCATAAATAAGAATTATTGTATACAAAATAATATGGATAACCAATAAGTGAGCAAAAACATAAGACTGTAATTGAATTCATAAGTGTCATAACAATTCGAGCAAGACAATGATAGGTATATATACATGTTTGAATACTATACTAACAAGGACTTATCTATAAGGCCCATATGTTCAACATGACCAATAAATGTTTTGGGCGGTAAGCCTTTCGTCAACGGATCTGCTATCATGAGATCAGTACCAATATGCTCAATTGACACTTTATGTTTTTGCACTTCTTCTTTCACAGACAAATACTTCAAATCTATGTGTTTCGCACCCTTTGGAGATTTGTCATTCTTAGAGAAGAATATGGCTGCGGAATTATCACAATAAATTCTTAACGGTCTAGTAATACTGTCGACAAGTCCAAGGCCTAAGATAAAGTTACGCAACCACAATCCATGAATTGTAGTCTCAAAGCACGCCACAAATTCAACCTCCATAGTGGAAGTAGCAATGGCAGACTACTTTCCACTTTTCCATGAAACTGCTCCTCCAACTAATAGGAACATGTAGCCAAATGTAGATTTTCGTGAGTCTATACAACCGGCATAGTCTGAATCCGAGTAACCTATCACTTCAAGCTAAGTTGATTTTCTATATGTAAGCATATATTCCTTGGTGCCTTGTAAGTATCTAAGGACTTTCTTAGTAGCTTTTCAGTGATCCAGTCCAGGATTACTTTGATATCGTCCTAGCATTTCAACAGCAAAATGAATATTTGGCCTAGTGCATGTTTAAGCATACATTAAGCTCCCAACTACTGACGTATAAGGAATAGACTCCATATCCTTACGTTCCAAATCGTTTCGTGGACATTGCATTAGACTAAATTTGTCCCCTTTCTGAATTGGAACTATCCATGTGGAGCATTTTTCTATTTGAAATCTTTCTAGTACTTTCGTGATATAACCTTTCTGAGACAATCCTAACAATCCTTGTGATCTATCCCGGAATATTTCTATTCCTATCACATAGAATGCCTCACCCATATCTTCCATTTTGAAATTATTAGAAAGAAAATTCTTAACATCATTTAACAAAATAACATTATTTGCAGCAAGAAGGATATCGTCAACATATAAAACTAATATAATAAACTTGCTCCCACTAACCTTCATGTAGATACACTGATCAACATTATTTTTTACAAAATCATAAGACGTAATGATATCATTAAACTTAAGATACCATTGTCGGGAAGGTTGCTTTAGTCCATATATTGACTTCTTTAATTTACACACTAATCGTTCCTTTCTTGTGGTCACGAAACCTTCCGATTGATCCATATAAACTTCTTCTTCCAAGTCACCATTAAGAAAGGCAGTCTTCACGTTCATTTGGTGAAGCTCTAAATCATAATGAGCCACTAGTGCCATAACAATTCTTAAAGAGTCCTTCTTTGAAATTGGAGAGAAGGTCTCTTTATAGTCAATACCATCCTTTTGAGTACAACCTTTGGCAACAAGTCTGGCTTTATATCTTTCAATGCTGCCTTGTGAGACACGTTTGGTCTTAAAGACCCATTTACAACCCACTTGCTTTGCACCTTCTGGCAACTTAGTTAATTCCCAGACATTGTTGTCATCCTTTGATTTCAACTCTTCTTTCATAGCATTGAACCATTTTTCAGAATTGTTACATTTCATGGCTTATTTGAACAAGCTTGGATCTTTATCAATGCTCATGTTCAAGTGAGTAAAGTTCGTAGTCACTTGAGATAGCTGGTCTTCTTTGCCTTACAGACCTTCGTAATGCTACGTCTTGTGACATTACTTGATCATTATTAGCTGGTTCGTAATTAATATGTTCAATTTGTGGAATTGGAACATTAATTTATTATTCCGGTATGTTGCGTATCCGTGATGCAATAAAAGGAATAAAAATCGGTGGAATCACATCTGATGCAGTAGAAACTACTCAATGTCAGTAGATTCTACTCGACTTTGAGTAGTTTCTACTCGATTCTCGTAAATATCCACTTTTCGTGGTTCTCCACTCCCACTGATGTGACCATTCTCAATGAACCGAGCGTTTCCATACTCAACTATTCTCGTACTATGATTAGGACAATAAAATCTATACCCTTTTGACTTTATGGAATAACTGATGAAATAACCACTAACGGTTCTCGCACCAAACTTCTTTTCATGTGGATTATACAGCTTTACTTCTGCCGGACAACCTCAAACGTGAAGGTATCGTAAACTAGGTTTCCTTCCTGTCCACAATTCATAAGGTGTCTTAGGAACTGTCTTACTAGGAATCCTATTTAGCAGATACGCAACGGTCTTTAATGCATGCATCCACAATGATAAAGGTATAGTACTATTACTTAACATGCTCCTAACCGTTTCCATAAGAGTACGATTTCGCCTTTCAGCTACACCATTTTGTTGTGGTGTACTAGACATTGTGTATTGTGCACATATGCCTCGACTAGCAAGAAACTTTGCAAATGGACCTGGACATTGTCCACTGTCATCAAAATTTTCTTAATATTCACCACCTCTATCAGACCTCACGATTTTGATTTTTCTATCTAATTGCCTTTCTATCTCATTAATGAACACCTCTAGGATGTCCATAGACTGAGACTTCTCATGTAGCAGATAAATATATCCATATCGTGAGAAGTCATCAATAAAGGTAATGAAATATTTTTCGTTACCCCAAGAAGGAACGTTAAAAGGATCACAGATGTCAGTGTGTATTAATTCAAATAATGCGTTACTTCTTGTGACTGGATGCTTTTATATATGTTTGGTTTGCTTGCCTTTAATGCAATCCACACATATATCCCAGTCAACAAAATCCAATGGAGGTAATATTTCATTTTTTACTAACCTTTGTAACCTTTCTTTGGATATGTGACCTAATCTTTTATGCCACAAAAAAGAAAAAACATTCATTATGTGCACTACGTTTATTTCCTTTAATATGGTCAACATGAAACAAAGATTCAAAAAAATCAACATCAAGGTTGAAACGATATAAACAATCAATTAATGTACTAAAACCATAATAGTAATTATGTTTATACAATGAAAAAACATTGTTTCCAATCTTAAACTGAAATCCTACATCATTCAATTTTGCAACAGAAACTAAATTTCTAGCACATTCAGGAACATAAAGACACTTTTCTAGATCTAGGTAACACCCAATGTCCAAGATCAATTTGTACGTCCCAATGCCCTCTATCCTTACCTTCATTCTGTTCCCCATATATAAAAATTTTTCAGTTCTGTTTATGGTCTGGATTGAAAGGAATCCCTGTTTAACATGTGACACATGAGTAGTTGCACCAGAATCTAACCACCAGGTATTTTTAGGCAGGTCAATAAGATTTGATTCAAAACATACTGAGACATAATATGTATCTTTTTTTCAAATCAAGCCTTTCTTTTTGGACAATCTTTCTGAAAATGATTAGGCTTCTTACAGAAGTGTCATCTCTTATCTTTCTTGATTCGACCTCATTAACTTTGTTGAGAGCTTTGTTCTTATTTTTGCCTTTTTGTCGTGGTTTATTCTTATTGCTACTAGCACCTTGATGAAACATGAGATGAATAGAGTGGTCCTTTATTTTTTTCAATCTCCCTTCCTCCTGAACTAACATGGCCTTAATTTCTTGAAGGTTCCATTTTTTAAAATAGTGTTATAATTCACTTGGAACTGGCCAAACTCTAGAGGAAGTGAGTTGATTATAAACTCTACAAGAAAGGACTCACTCACATTCATACCCATAAACTTCAACTTTGCAGTTAGATTTGACATATGAGTTATATGATCATGAATGGGCTGTGACCATTCAAACTTCTTAGTCGTTAGCTCACTCATTAAAGTCCATACTATGGACTTGTCAACTATATTAGATTGGGAGTATTATTTAAGCTTCAACATGAACTCCTTTGCATTGTCCGTTTTAGGCATTGATGGCTTGACATTTTCGGTGATCGTCATTCGCATTAAATTCAAGCTCAGCCTGTTAGACCGTTCCCAAGCCTCATAATAAGACTTGTCAGCTTCAGAACTAGTCTCAGTTATGGCTGCAGGCCTTATGTTTGAAACTATGGCTAAGTTCAAATCCATTACACCTAGTTGGAATTGGATTTGTTCTGACCAATCCCCATAGTTCAGACTATTGAATTTAATCAAGCCATTACTTAAGGCGAACAAACTAGTAAATGCTGCACATATAACAAATAGTTCACATTAATGCTTTGAGTAAACCTAAATGGATTCAAACTAACTAATAAACATCAATTATGCATTTAAATTCTCCTTTGGGTGAAATTTAAATACACAGAAGTAACTTATTATGATGCATATATAATACTATAATGGAGAATCAATCATATTACAGTCAATATGCATGTTATCTTTGGATATACAATCATATTCACTAAAATTTCATTAATTATAAGCAATGGTCTACCTTTGAGTGACCTCCTAGAATTATAATTAATAATCTCAATTGTTCAATTCAACCTTTATGTCATTTTCGCATCATATCATATTGAACAATTGAAATCAATCACAATTAAATGATTAAAAATTTTCAAGCTAGGCCACTTTGGTGACTAACAAGCTTTCTATGCAATAAACATTTAATTGGACAATTATCATACATGAAAAAAGTTAATATAACTAGTTTGGTCACTTTGGTGTCAAACAAACTATTATAAATGTCCATAATGTCATGTATTATATTCAACATATGCTAGGAAAATTTAATTCCAACTATGACATAATATAAAATATTCCAAGTACCAAAGAAATATATAATATGGCACTAATTTCCAAAATTATAATATGTATAAATCAATTATGAGTTAAATAATCTATTATCATTGGGCCATAAATCTTCATAAACTCAATATAACCCTTAATGGCCCAAAACTTCAACAAAAAACAAGTCCAGAAGCTCATTTCTAGGTCTGGAAGCCCATCTGGCGCACCAGCATCTGCCAAGGAAGGCAGCATTTGACGCGTGCATGCGCCAGCAGACGTTGCCTCTAGCGCTTCTTCCTTAAACGCTGTTTTGTTTCTGGTTCGTTTCATCCTTTTTTTAAAACTATACCGAAAACCATTTGTTTCTTCCACAAAACCATCTCTTACCAACATGAGAGTAAGACACAGAGGATCGACTTCTGGGGTTTTTATTTCTTTGTTATGTTCGATTATCTCTCTACTGTGTCTAACTCTCACTCTAACTCTCACATATAAACATATCTTTTACAGGTCGTGAAATAAAAGATGTAAATATTTCAGGACAAAATCATCGAGACAGGAAGTGAAGACCAAAATCAAATGGTTGTTCAATTTCTGTTCCCAACCGAAAAGGATCCCTACCCTTACCTTTCGGTTGTATAATTTGGGGTTCTCTTTCTATATTGTCATAATCTCTTCTGTGTATGTCCCTTAATCTAAACCTTAACAGACATTCGTATAATAACTGCACTGTCGTTTTCATTTCTCGAAAATTTACAACAATCTGTATTCCTCTAAAAACAAACACAGAACCCATACATTGCGTCAAGACTTTCATGGAAATGTAACATCTTTTAAAACAACAGAAATAATTCAACACGTCGTCCATACAAAACCATCATGCGGAAATGACACGGTAGAAAATAAATTATGCAATATCGTGCTCTATACAGAAACATAAATGGTAAACAATAATCATGCATCATTCCAGTTCTTCAACACATTTAATAGGTTTTTCATTTTATCTCCATCATTAAGACCGAAAACCAGTTTCGGAAAAGAATGAAAATTAAAGAACAAAACAACCAAAATAAATGTGAGCCGTATGAAAGCAATCAATACAGAAAATAACATAACAATCACATTCCAGAAATGCAACAAACAATATCACGCTTTGACACCAATTGTAAATCATATTTATCGGATCGAATTATTGTTTGCGTGCCCGTATCTATGATTGCTTGTTGTGATGTTGATTTGGTTGATCATATTGATTTCCTTTTGTCTTCTTTCGTTAGAGAATTCCTCAATGGTTCAGAATGATTTCATTCTATAAGTTGTTTCTACTTAATAGCCTCACCAACGGACATGTCCTTTGGTAAATAGAAGAGAGAGGAAAAGGGTCTTTGACCCATTTGAAATCCAGTCTATAATACCCAATAATCATTATCTTGGGTATTTTTCTTGGACTCAAATCTTTAAGTGACATGGGACATAAAATAGTCTAACAATTTTTCCTTCCCTATAAAGCACTTTGTATTTCTTTTTACCCAAATCTTTTACATGTATGCTCTGAGGCTTATCATATAGAATTTCGATTCTAGTTTGGGGATTGTTCTATCTTTATTTATCCAATTTATGATTTGTATATAGTTTGGGGAAATTGCTTAAAAGTGATATAATCTTGAATATTCCACTATATACCTGTAGTAAACTCACATTTAAAGAACATATGTGTATGAGACTCTTCTTTGTTTATGCATAATGGATATAATCTAGACAAATTGAGGTTTCTAAGCTTTCCATGATAGGTAATATCTCTTTTACTGCTAATGAGAGTAGAAAGACGATTTTGGTAATTAGATTATTATTCTAAACAATCCTGCTTCATGTCTGAATTTCTTCTCTATCTCTTAGCCAATTCTTGTATGTCTAGTTAGTGAATTTTCTTAAGGATTGTATGTGCCAAATGTAGGTATCTAGATTGTCAGGGTTAGGATTATTTAGGTAGAATATGGGTAAGGGAAATTGAGAAATAAGCCCATTAGTTTCTTATCGATATCTTTACTTTAAAGTCTTTTATGTATTCTATTATTAGTAAGTTATTGCAGTTGGGATTAGACTAGAGGGCTTGTCTTGCACCAATCACCATACAATAGGGAAGCCTTTTCTCCATTTCCCATTATACATTTAAGTGCTCTTGATAAATTTCCTCTGAATTTCATTAGTTATGATAGAAATCATGAAAAGGAAGCCCTTTCCTTGATTTCCTAAAGGCTTTTGTTTCTTAGAAAGTAGGTGCGTCTCCCACCTAATCTAAGTAAAGTCTTTATCTTCTAATAATTTCCATATTCTTCTTCCCACAAACACCATGTTACTTAAGCTAATCAGAGTGATCCCTAAACTAACCTCATTGATTGGCTTACATACTGATTTCTAACTAACCTTATCATTAGTATTGCCAAATTTGCTTAACTCCCTATAGAAAGTTCCTCACTAGTCTTTTACTAGACTTAATCAATCCTTTTGAGGAAAAAAAGTGAGTAAAACATTAAATATGAAGGGAATTGAGTTTTGATTTAATTAATTGAATCCTACCTACATTAGATAGATCTTTATTACACCAGTAACCTAATCTCTTTAGAAATTTCTCCACCAATGCTAAGCACTCTCTAAAAATTATCCTATTAGAGGATAATGGGAGTTTGAGATATGTTAAAGAAGGATCTTTTGTCCTAAGACAAAAATTCTTAAGAGTCATTGTGCTAGATGTGAGTCACTAAATGATATGGTCAAATGACTCTTGTTGTAATTGATAGCTAGTCCTAAAAGCACTTTGAATGTAAGAAGTGAATTAATTAATACGAAAACTGATTTGTCATTGGCTATAGAAAATAAAGTAAGGTCATCAACAAAGGATAATGTAAACAAACCTAACTTTTTGCATTTGCTGTGAAACTAAAATATATGATCCAAATTAATATTATATCTAACTAGCCTAGTTAATGCATTGATACACAAAATGAATATGTAAAAGAATAGAGGGTTAACTTATCACATGCCATGTGCTCCCATAAAAAGCTTAGTAGGTTCCCCATTGATGAGGACATTGTAAGAGGTAGAGATTGTGTAAGTAAGCAAACAATTACTAAAATTAAAAAAACTAAATGCATTAAATAGATGTTGTAAGAAATCCTAGCTAATTGAATCAAAAGCCTTATGAAAATCCATTAAATTGCATATTTCTTAGGACAGTTCCTTTAACTATAGCCCTTAAAAAATTCCTGTGCAAGTGGCACATTATCTCTTATTTATTTCCCTTCTAAAAATGCTCCCTAATTCTCATGAATCATAAGGCTTAACACCATTTTTAACCTTATTACCAAAAGTTTGGGTATTATTTTATAAAGAACTAAAGTCCCCAAACGAAGTAGGGGTTATAAACTTTAAGAATTAAACTTATGAAGTTTTATTCAACTCCTTTAACATCTTACCTTTATAAAAGAATTATAGTCTTCCATTTGTGACAACATCCATGATTAGAAGCTAGGATTGTTTTGAAAGAAATGACCATTGAAACCATCAATTCTAGGGCCCTTGGAGGCATCTGATTGGAAGACTACCCTCTTAATGCCTTGAGCTGTGACTAGCCTATTAAGAAACTCAATTTCTTCCTCTTTGAATGGACTATTGATGAAGGAGGAAATTAATTAAGTTGATGAATTACTACTAATATCAGTATCCAGAGTACTTTTGAAGAAATTGTATGTTGCCTCCTTAAAATCTTCTTAAGAATTAAGGGATGTTCCATCTAGGCTCTAGATAGTGGTGATTTTATTAGTGTTGCTTCTTGCCCTTGTACAGTTATGAAAGAACTTGGTGTTCGTATCACTCTCTGTTAGTTAATAGACCTAAGATTTTTGCCACAATATAGAATTATAGAATGGGTTAGCTTTAGTATATTCATTTATCACTTTTTTTCTCTTTTTCATTTAGAATGAGGTCACCTGGGTTATTGATGGAGGGATTTTTAAACTAGTAGCATTTTTGTAGCACCCCCTTACCATAGGGTATACACTGGGGCACCCGAAGGTCATTCCGATACATATTCTACGATAAGGGTGAACTACGAACAATCGTTACTGTACTTCCCATGGCATCATAATTATAAAACATCAATATAAAAATCACTAATTTTTGAAACCAAGATGTTTTCCTCATTTCATTTCATAGAAACTATAATTTACAACTCTGTCATTGATTACTATTTGTACATTGCTCCAAAAGACATCTAATACAAAAGCTTAACTAGGTCATTCCCTAAGAATTCCAGCTGACCGACCTATGAGCCATGACTTCTCTTGCCAACATGATTTACATGGCAGGAAAAGTCCCTCTGGAGCTAGGAGTCTACTCTCTCGGTCCTGAAAAATAAGTTGCAATTTTGGGTTCGTTTGCGAACTCAGTGAGGAACCATCATCGATGGTTCACCCAATTCATGCATAGTCAAGCATAACGCAGTTATTTCATCATGTCACATTCATTATGATTAATCAAAGAAACCAAATCAAATGCACATGAAATGCGTATGTGTCACTTTTCCAATTATTACGTTGTTGTGACCGAGCGCCTAAAAATGTCCCAATCTGGGCACATTAATCGTTGAGCCTGGGGCTCTGAATCACTGTGGCCTCGAGGCCCAAATACGTTAAGCTTTAAGCTCTCGGCGGCTGCTTCGATCACAACTGTCATTAACTGATCATGCATTCACGCATAGAATGCAGATGTCGCAAGTAATCACATTAAAATCACATATACCACTTCTATGTCATAATCTCCCAATACATCGGACCTTCCGTCTGGAATCCAGTCATAAACAACGCAAAAGCCCACCATTATTCTCCACAAAGTTATAAGTGTAGAATTATAAACAAATAATGATTGAGAAACCATCTAAGTTACTCACCAAATAGCTTCTGAGCTAATTCCTGGAAGTCTCGGCAATGTCTGTGGGTTGACGTTCCAAATGTGCCTCTATAAAAGTCAAAATATTCAAACATTACTAAATGTACAATCTGAAATATTTCATAATGCACATGTAGCAATTAGAATGTGTACAATGCATGTTCGTGACATTCCCATCACTATTTCACAAATTCCCTACAAAAAATTTTCCTCTATGTCTTATCTTTCTAATGACACCAAAAAAACTCAATTTGGTTTAGAAACGAAGACGTTATGGCCAAAAAACTTTCAGATCATTACAAAACCGAGACTAAACACTACACCTAACTTCACTCCAAAAATTTACCATCTTAAGGATTGAGCTGAACATTTATTCCTTCATAAAACTTGTAGATCCATGTCTCTAGTTTTATTAGCAACAAGAATCAACTCAATCGGAGCTCTATAGCTCCAGATATCCCCAAATTACTGAAGCATGCTCAGAAAGTATCTAACTCATAACCTTTTAATCGATCTTCCCACTTTGATCCGATCGATCTTTCTCAGTTTGATTTCAAAAATCCTAAAATTTCATGGAGAGATATAGGAATGTCTCAGAAATCCGATGCTTTAAAAATCAGATCGATCAGAGGTCGAAAAAGAAAGTTATGGCCAAAAGAGTGGAGGGAGGTCGAATCAAAAAGACCATTTGAAAATCGGCCGTGCGGACGAGTTGAGCGATCGGTGAGCGGAAGAGCTGACCGATCGATGAGTAGAAGAACTGAGCGATTGGCGAGCAGAAGAGCTGACCGATCAACGAGCAGAAGAGCTGAGCGATCGGCAAGCGGAAGAGCTGATCGACCGCCAACTTCTAAAATCCATAACTTTTGACTTAGAACTCCAAATTTTACAAAATTGGTGTCCGTGGAAAGGTAAAAGAACGCTATACAACTTCTATGAAGAGCTTAAAAACCAAAACGACCTCTAAAGGGGTCAAAAAGTCCACACAAAGTGACTTCTCGTCAACTTCATCCTAAACAGCATCAGAACTTCCAAACCTTATAACGTTTCACTCCCTTGTCCAAAAATTCCATACCTTAGATAAATGGAAAGATAAAAACAAGCTCAACAATTTTCATAAAGACCGTAAGAACAATATCTAACTTTAAGAGGGTCAAAAGTTCACTCAAAGTTTCTGTCCACTAACGATCATGCTAAATAGTAACAGAAACTTCTAAAAATCATAACTTCCTATACCCTTGGCGAAAAATTCCATGCCATATAACAATAAAAAGATTAGACAATATACAACAATTCTCAATAAGGACTTCAAAACAAATTCCACTTCTAACTAGGTCAAATTCACCCATTAATGTCGCTGTCCTGTTAAGAAGTGTTAAAACTACACATGACCTAAACCATATCAAAACTTTAAAAATGCATAACTTACCATCCTTATATCCAAAATTAACATATGATACCTCATTAGAAAGCTACAACCATCCTCTACAACTTTCCAGAAGATCACTTAAGTTAATTCCAATCATAACAGTCCACAATTAGCTTCAAAACACAGAAATCACAAGACCTATACACTTAGGACCATTTGCACACAAAACACATTTTGATCTGAATTACCACCTGAGCATTAACAAATCATAATTTTCAACCTAAAAATCGAAAAAGTTTATACTTAGTGGAGTTAGAAAGCTAACAAGTAAATCTTCAACTTTCATGAAGAACAATTTCACAAAATCAGTTTACTTTAGCCTAGAAAAATTTCCAAAGTTCTAGTCACAAAGTAGTCAATGTGATATACACCACTATTCACCCCGCACATATATCTAACTTTCAAAGCCAAATTCGAAACCCTTCAAAACACAATTGGACAGAACTTCCTTCATAAAAATTCTAGCCAAACTTCTTAAGTTGAATTTAAGCCAAAGATCATCTCAATAGCACAACCATATCAAAAGTTATAAGCATAAATCTGAAACCTACACAAAGTAAAATTTTCCAGATTTCATGTTTAACTCAACTCCTTTCATTCCATCACCATTTCTACATCAATAAGCATTCCATTTAGCCAAGAAACCAACCACAAGTTCATCAAACCATTCATTTGCATAAGTAGTCACAAATTGGCAGCACACACTTACAAGTTTCTTACTTGAATTTACCACTCAAAAACATCATTCTAATATCAAAACCAATCCAAAAACCAATCCACAACATGTTCATCATTCATCCTCATACATACATACACTCATACCCAAACAAGCCGACCATAAGATTTATGAAATTAATGCACAATTAATCACAATAAATACTTCTAACTACCAATTAAAGAATACAATACAAAATTCTCGCCTACACAAGTTTCAAGCTTTAATTCTTCAAGTCTTCAAATTACTCCCACTCTCTACCTCTCACCAACTCCACGATCATCACCCAAAGCCAAATAAAACCTCATCTCCCTCAAGGATTAAACCAGGGTTTGTACAAAGAGGAGAAAGCAACCAACGATCGAGAAGGAGGAACGAAAATCACCAAAGAGAAGGAGAAGATCAATCGTGCCCTAGGAGCAAAATCCATTCCTTTTTCCTTTTTAATTCTTCAAGTCTTCACATTACTCCCACTCTCTACCTCTCACCAACTGCTACGGCCATCACTCCCACCCACACTAATCATCATCATCACAAGGCTTAAGGTTGGTTTTGTATGTGTGAAGAGAAGAAGAGCAAGCAAATAAACAAGAAAGGGTGGAAGAAGAACCAACGAAGATGGAGAAAAGAAGACCTACGGAAGAGAAAAACCAAAACACCTTTCAAGTGATTTTTTTAATTCTTCCTAGGATAAGTGTCGTGAGTGACTTGCCTAACTTAGATAAATGCAACGCCATTGAAAAGTGACTTGTCTTCTTTTTAATCCCTCTTAAGGTTCTTTCCAATCTCAATTAAATTTTTAGTCCAATTTGTCTCCAAATTCCAATGGCTTAAAGTTATAAATCCTAAAATCATGTATCTAATTTTTCAGTGCCATTGGACAGTCATTTATAGTACCGAAAATCCCATCAGTCCGCCACTAAGCAATTTTGAGGAATTAGGGATTTGATTATGATTATGGAAATTTGGGGATTTCCATTTGGATTGGAAATTTAATGAGAATTTTTGGGTTATGTTAGGAAATCAAGAACCTACCCAAGAACAAGAGAAAGGGTACCATTGAAGTTGGATTTTCAAGAGTATAAGGTGGGTAATTTATTTATATTTGTTATGTAATGGGCAAAATGCCTTGTGTGTGTATATTTGTGTATCTATATTCTTTAATTGATAAATTGTGAATTGCTATGTTGTGTTTATGTTATGTTATACATTGAAAGATGTATGACATTGTGATAAAGATTGAATTGTGAGCATGATTATGCTATGTCTTTTAGCATGACATTTTGATTGAGTGGAAAGAAGAAAAATCATGAGAATATGAATTTGAGAATGATTGAATTAAGCATGAGAATGTGAGATTGTGAATGATTGAATTAAGTATGAGATTTGATTGTGTTTGGGCGAGAGAGGAACTGTTTTGTTAGTCACGTGCACGTCGATGTTAAGCCTTCTCCTGGCTGCACGCTTGTGGCCCACGAGATCCAAAAAATGGACTCGTTTTATTCAAAAAGAAACTTTGGTTTCTCTGTTTTGTTCACGGAACCCTCGAACCAAATTGTGTGTGCATTAGCATTTGGATGTATTATGTTATGATGTGAATGGTGTGTTATGATTGAATGATAAATGAGATCAAGTGTGTTTAATGGGATGGTATATTGAATTATGAGATGTGTATGGAAATTGTGAATGCTAAGATTTCTTGTTGGTCCCTTTGGATATTATATATGTGTGATTGTGTGGCTCATTGCCAATGGCTATGAATAAGTTAGCCACTGAGTCGTGTAACTCAACCCATAATTTTCCTCCTCAGGTGCAGATCGAGAAGAGTGACGACCCTTGCAAGGCATTTGGACACTCTAAGATCGCTAGGAGTCTTTTGTATTAAGTAGTACCATTTGGCTAGCTTTATAGGCATATCAAACATGAGCATCATTTTTATTTTGTATTAAGTTGATGTATGTGTTGATATGTAAGTAAAGCTTGTTTAAACATTGATTTTGTTTTCAAATGAGAATGAGAATTGAGAAGTTTCTTTTGTATGATTATGTTTCATTAAAGCTTGAGAATGATGGATGAGCTTATCCTTGGTTGAGATTTTCAATTTGTTGCTAGTGTTAGAAGAATATGTTGATATTTTGAAGGATGTGTGTGATGAATCCTTTGGAGTTGAGTTTCAATGATGTTTGTAGTTGTTTAATAAATTTGAAGTGGTTTTTGTGGTATTGGAGAAGAATATGTGGTAAGGGGATGTTAGGATGGGTTTAGGAACCTTTGGAGGGGTCTTGGAGGGTGAAAAATTTGTGACACCTGAGGGTTACACGGCCTGCCTGTGTGATTTTACACGGGCCGTGAGTTTTTGGGCGCAGGGACACTATTTCACCCGAAGGTTACACGGCCTGACAGTGTGATTTCACACGGTCCGTGCATTTTTACCCTCAAAATGACAGAATTGTAATTTTTTGTCTTCACAAAAATTGTAGGACTAGATGTATTATTTCCAACCGTCTAAAAATGAAGTCAATCCGACACCTATAGTGAGAGTTATGACGTTTGCGCCAAAGCATTTTCAATAGGAGGAAAGATATGAACATGTTGGATTTGTTTAGACATAACTTCTTGATCCGACCTCCGATTGAGGTGATTCTTAAGGCAATATAATCGTAAACATGTTTTTATACCTCTACATAAAAATTGATAGCCTTTCGATTTAAATTCAAAAATTTTGATGGGAAGGAAGTGAGGGGTCGGTTAGGAGAGCGTGATTGGGATATGAACATACTTTGGATTTTAAGCATATCTTGAGCCATAGGGCTCCGATTGAGGTGATTCTTATTTCTAAATGAACTAGAGACTAAGAGCTACCATTTTGAAGAAGTCAATTGTGATTTTGTGATTTTGTTGTGTGGGCTCGCCTTTGTGGCTTGAGATGTCATGCGAATGAGGATTTTTTTTGATGAGGGTTAAAGAGCTTGGGAACCCGTTTATGTTTTTTTGACTCCGGTTCGATAGTTGGGCTTCGAAAATCAGGCCCAACATCTTGTAATATCAGAGCTTAGGTTTATTCCTAGGCTTAGAGTGCATGGTAGGATGAATTGTTATGCTATGCGCTTAATTGTTTGCATTGTTAATTTGATTGATTGTATTAAATGACATGCATATTGTGCATACATGTAGGAAATAGGATTTAGAATAATGTCATCTAATCTTTAGTGTTTCTATTGAAGGAGTGAAATGCCACCTCGTAAAAGGACATAAGGAGTTATGCAAGGATCGGTCGCACCTTACCCTCCATCAAGAGAGGAGAGCACGGATGAGTCTAGAGCCCCAGGAGATACTGAGGCTTTTGTAGGGCACAGTATTGGGCCCTCTCAATCACAGACATAAGAGTCGCCTGTTCCGTAGGAGCAAGTGCCTACCTTGGATCCAAGACTGTTCCAAGCTTTCACCCAGGCGTTTGTCCAGACTATGGGATAAATGCCACAATCTTCTGCTCCGGCCCCAGTCAAGAAGGGGAAGCAATTCGACAAGCTGAGAAAGTATGGAGCACTGGACTTTTTTGGGACTGCTGATCCCGAGGAAGCTGAGACATGGCTGAAGAAGGCGAAACAGATACTAGATCATATGGACTGTAAAGATGACGAGAAAGTTGATTATGCTGCGAGTTTGCTACAAGGGAATGCTCTACATTAGTGGGAGAGTGTCCCGGGAAGTCAACTAAAGCCGTCAAGGTTGGCATGGAAGGACTTCTTGATGGTCTATAAGAAGAAGTATTTGTCTGAAGTGTACATCCAGCAGAAGCAGAGAGAGTTTCTGAGCCTCACCCAGAGGGAGATAACGGTGAGTGAATATGAGCGCTGATTCACGCAATTGGCTCGTTATGCAACTGATTTAGTGATGAGTGAAGCGGCTAGGTGCCGAAGGTTTGAAGCAGGACTGCACTTGGCCATCAGAGAGAAAGCGGTGTCACAAAATTTCTGCAACTTCCAACAGCTGGTTGAAGCAGCTTTAAGAGTGAAAAATGTAGAGAACATCAAGAGTGCTGTGAGTAGAAAGAGGAAAGGGAGAGAACAATCCAAGAGGGGAAGCAGTGCTCCTAGGTCAGAGAGGAGTGCCAGGACTTTCCCTACACAGTCTGAGGAGAAGAGCAGTGGAGCAAGCAGGCCAAGGTAGATGAAAATTGTCTCACATCAAGCCTCAACGGTTGGAGGCAGCAGGAGGGGAGATGGGGATAAGTTACCCATTCCTAAATGTGATCACTGTGGTAGATTTCATAGAGGGGAATGTTACCGACTGACTGGAGCACGCTTCAATTGTGGGGAGAAGGGACACATGGCAAGGGAGTGTCCTCAGAATTCAAGATAGGAGGGAAGTCAGATGCAAGCTCCAAAGAGGTCAGAGATAGTGGGGCACAGGACCGTAACGGAAGTGGGCAGTAGAAGTTCTGATGCGGCCAAAAAAGTGAACCCTCCGGGGAGACCGAGGGGACAAGCACCAGCCAGAGTATTTTCTATGACAAGGGAAGATGCAGAGACAGCTCCAGAAGTGGTAACTGGTACGATTAAGCTTTTTGATGAAAATGTTGTTGTTTTGATTGATCCGGGTTCTACCCATTCGTTTGTGTCTTTGAGTAGAACTATAAATGGTAGAGAATTGAGCCCACTGGATACTCCTTTGATGGTAAGTACTCCAATCGACCAATGTATTATTATTATTCAAGTATATAGAGACTGTGAGATATTTATTGGAGAGGAACAATTAGTGGTGGATCTAATGGCATTGAGAATGAGAGGTTTAGATGTGATTTTATGGATGGACACATTGGAGAAATATAATGCCAACTTAGATTGTAAACAGAAGATCGTGGAGTTTGAAATTGGCAATGACAGGAGGGTGCTATTTATGGGGGACAGAAAAGTGAGTCCGACTAGAATAGTTCTGGCTCTGATAGCAGAAAAATTGATGAGGAAAGGATGTGAAGCATTTTTGGCCTATGTGGTAGACATAAAGGAAAATGGAGGGAAGTTACAAGAAATACCTGTAGTTAAGGAATTTCTGGATGTCTTTTCCGAGGAATTACCAGGACTACCACCACCTAGGAAAATTGAATTTCCCATTGACCTTCTTTCGGGCACAATGCCAATATCGATTTCGCCTTATAGAATGGCTCTGGTAGAATTGAAGGAGCTTAAGGAGCAATTAGAAGATTTATTGGTGAAAGGGTGCATAAGGTTGAACTCTTCGCCTTGGGGAGCTCTGGCCCTTTTTGTAAAGAAGAAAGATGGATCGTTGAGAATGCGTGTGGATTACATGAAGCTTAACCATGCACTATTAATAATAGATATCCGCTCCTTCGCATCGATGATTTGTTTGATCAGTTGCAAGGGGCAAGAGTCTTTTCTAAGATAGATTTGAGATCGGGTTACCACCAGTTCAGAATAAAGGAGTCCGATATGTCGAAGACTGCTTTTAGGACTCGGTACGACCACTTTGAGTTCTTGGTCATGCCTTTTGGATTAACGAATGCACCTGCAGCTTTCATGGACTTGATGAATCGAGTCTTTAAGTCCTTTTTAAACCGATTTATCTTTGTTTTCATTGATGATATATTGGTTTATTCTAAGAGTGACAAGGAGCATGATAACATTTGGGGGTTGCTTTGGAGACTTTAAGGAAGAATGAGTTGTATGCCAAATTCGACAAATGTGAGCTAAGGGAAGTTGTGTTTCTTGGGCATGTGATTTCAGAGCACAGGGTTCATGTAGATCCAAGGAAGATAGAAGCAGTTGTGAAATGGGAAGCACCAAAGAATATAGCAGAAGTGAGGAGTTTCTTGGGTTTAGCTAGATATTACAGGAGGTTTGTGGAAGGCTTTTCCATAATAGCAGCTCCACTTACCAAATTGACCAGGAAGAATAAAAAATTTGTATGAACAGATGAATGTCAGAAAAGCTTTGGGAAGCTTAAGTATCGATTGACGAGTGCACTGATTTTGACTCTGCCTTCAGGTGATGATAGATACACAGTCTATAATGATGCCTCGAGGAAGGGATTAGGCTGTGTGTTGATGCAAGGAGATAAGGTGATTGCTTATGCTTCTAGGAAATTGAAATCTTATGAGATGAATTATCCGATGCATGACTTAGAGTTAGCTGCCTTAATTTTTGCGCTAAAAATATGGAGGCACTACTTATATAGAGTCACCACTAAGGTGCTTATAGACCACAAGAGTCTTAAGTATCTGATGAGCCAAAAAGAGTTGAACTTGAGACAAAGAAGATGGTTAGAGCTACTTAAAGACTATGATTTGATGATTGATTATCACCCAGGAAAAGCCAATGTAGTAGCGGATGCGCTAAGTAGAAAGTCGACTATGACACATGTAGAGACAGTGTATATCCCTTTGTTGAAGGAATTAGCCAAACTCAGAGTGTTATTGAGTCAAGCTGAAGCTGATTGTATATTGGCAAACTTTCGAGTGAGGCCGGTACTGAATGAGAAGATTAAGGAATTGCAGGAACAGGATGAATATTTGAGCAGACTTCGAGAAGAACTTAAAAGTGATAAACATTCCGAGATAGAGATAAGTGAAGATGGATTGATGGTTATGGGCAACAGATTATGTGTTCCAGACATGTTAGAGCTGAAGGATGAGATTCTTGATGAGGCACACAATGCTCCTTATGCAATGCACCTAGGTAGTTCGAGGATGTATTGGGATTTGAAAGAGCATTTTTGGTGGAAAGGAATGAAGAAGGATGTTGCAGAGTATGCTAAAAGATGCTTACTGTGTCAGCAAGTCAAGGCTGAGCACCAGGCACCTTCAGGCAAGCTTAAACCTTTGTTGATTCCAGAATGGAAATGGGAAAGATTACGATGGATTTCTTGATGGGGTTGCGAAGACTAGTAAGAAACATGATGCCATATGGGTGATTGTTGATAGGCTGACTAAGTCAGCACATTTCTTTCCAATTAGACAGACGGATTCTTTGAATGCTTTGGTTAAGAAATATATAGATGAGATAATCAGACTTCATGAGATTCCAAGCTCGATAGTTTTGGATAGAGATCCCAGGTTCACCTCCAGGTTTTGGGAAAGTTTACAAGAAGCTTTGGGAACTAAGTTACACTTTAGTATAACTTTCCATCCATAGACATCAGGACAATCGAAGAGAATAATACGAACTTTGGAAGCAATGTTGAGAGCTTGTGTTATGGATTTTAAAGGCTCATAGGATGACCATTTGCCTTTAATCGAATTTGCTTATAATAATTCCTATCATTCGGGAATTCAGATGGCACCTTATGAAGCTTTGTATGGTAGGAAGTGCAGAACCCCTATTTGTTAGGATGAGGAAGGTGAAAGGAGACTTGTAGGACCTGAGTTGGTACAGGTTACTGTTGACAAGATTAAATTGGTGAAGCAGAGGCTTAAAGCAACTCAAGACCAAATGAAGAGCTACACAGATGCACATAGAAAAGAAATGGAATTTGAAGTTGGAGACAAAGTGTTTCTTAGAGCCTCTCCATGGAAAGGAGTTTTGAGATTTGGTAAGAAGGGCAAGCTTAGTCCAAGATATATAGGCCCCTATGAGATCATTGAGAAAATTGGGCCTTTAGCCTACAAGTTAGCTTTGCCATCGGAATTGTCTAAGATTCACAATGTCTTCCATGTATCGATGTTAAGGAGGTATCGATCAGACCCTTTACATATAGTTCAACCTTCAGAAGTCCAATTAAGGGAAGATTTGACTTATGAAGAGCAACCAGTGGAGATTTTGGATTTGAAGGAAAAGGTTTTAAGAAATAAGGTTGTGAAATTAGTTAAAGTCTTATAGAGGAACCATTCGACAGAGGAGGCAACATGGGAGCCTTTGGAAGCAATAAAGGAGAAGTACCCGCACCTCTTCAATGACTCAGGTAAGAATTTTGAGGATGAAATTTTTTTAGGGGAGGAGAGTTGTTGGATCCCGATTTGCTTTAAATTTTAATTATTATTTGCTTAATGATTTATTCATGCTTGGTTGTTTGTTTAATTATTTATTATTTTAGAATTGGGTCATTAATGTAGTAGGCTTGAATAAAGATTGAAATTAGTTTGATAGATGGGTAGTTAGTTAGAATTAATGGGGAGTTAATGGTTGGAGGTGTAGAGACATAAAAGACAAAATAAGGGCAAAATAGGAAAGTCCAAGTTAGTGGAGGGCAAAGTTGGAAGGAATAGGCTATTTTGTGTCTTAAAGTTGAAGAAGAGAGGAGCATTTTCGTGCAAGACTTGGAGAGGGGGGAGAAAACGTGAGAGAAATAGAAGAAGAGAAGAAAAATTAGAAAAAGCTAGGAAGAAGAAGGAAAAATTGTGGAAAGAAGAGAAGAATCAAGCTTCTTAAGGTAAGTTCTTCATCTTTTCTTCTTGCTTTAGCAAAGAAATATGTTGTTGTGTTGTGAATGAACAAGTTGTAGAGAGAGAAAGGGGTTTTATGTTGGGTGTTGGATTGGAGGAAGAAGATGGGTTTCTAAGTTAGGTTTTGAGTTTTCTACCCTATAAGGACTATGGGTAGGTTAGGTTTGAGTTTGGTTTTGGTTAATTTCAAATGTGGTGATTTTGAAGAATTAGGGATTTGATTATGATTATGGAAATTTGGGAATTTCCATTTAGATTGGAAATTTAATGAGAATTTTTGGGTTATGTTAGGAAATCAAGAACCCACCCAAGAGCAAGAGGAAGGGTATCATTGAAGTTGGATTTTTAAGAGTATAAGGTGGGTAATTTATTTATAGTTATTGTGTAATGGGAAAAATGCCTTGTGTGTGTATATATGTGTACGTATATGCTTGAATTGATAAATTGTGAATTGCTATGTTGTGTTTATGTTATGTTATACATTGAAAGATGTATGACATTGTGATAAAGATTGAATTGTGAGCATGATTATGCTATGTCTTTTAGCATGACATTTTGATTGAATGAAAAGAAGAAAAATCATGAGAATATGAATTTGAGAATGATTGAATTAAGCATGAGAATGTGAGATTGTGAATGATTGAATTAAGTATGAGATTTGATTGTGTTTGGGCGAGAGAGGAACCGTTTTGTTAGTCACGTGCACGTTGACGTTAAGCCTTCTCCCGGCTGCCCTCTTGTGACTCACGAGATCTAAAAAGTGGACTCGTTTCGTTCATAGAGTAAACTTCGGTTTCTTTGTCTTGTTCACGGAACCCTCGAGCCAAATTGTGTGTGCATTAGCATTTGGAAGTGTTATGTTATGATGTGAATGGTGTGTTATGATTGAATGATAAATGACATCAAGTGTGTTTAATGGGATGGTGTATGGAAATTGTGAATGCTAAGATTTCTTGTTGGTCCCTTTGGATATTATATATGTGTGATTGTGTGGCTCATTGCCAATGGCTATGAATAAGTTAGCCACTGAGCCGTGTAGCTCAACCCATAATTTTCCTCCTCATGTGCAGACCGAGAAGAGTGACAACCCTTGCAAGGCATTTGGACACTCCAAGATAGCTAGGAGTCTTTTGTATTAAGTAGTACCATTTGGCTAGCTTTATAGGAATATCAAACATTGAAGTGAATCACACGTTAATATATTGAACAATAATATGATCAAGATACACAAGAAGGGGGGGTTGAATTGTGATAAACTTTTTCTTAATCCCCTTTAAAAAAATACTTGTTCTTTCGAAAACTTATCGTAAATCAATTCGTAACTAGTTTGAAAAACTTTGTTAATTTTGAAGAATACGATATAAGTAATATGAGAGTAGAAAGAAAAAACACAACAATTTATCCTAGTTCACCCCAAACTGTGGGCTACGTCCAGTCCTCATATATCCTTTTGAGATTTCACTATCTCTGAATTGTTTACAAGTATTCTTTCGATTGAGCCTCTTCAGGTCTCTTTACAGCAAGTATTCTTTTACTCTTAGTCTCTTCAGGCTATCTGTAACACTTTCTAATTGAAAGAATAGTAAAGAGCTTGTTACAATAGAAATGCTCTTAACATCATTCACTCGAAATATCGTTCACAATTTTCTCTCGGATAATCGAAAATCAAAAGTTGAATACTCGAGTTTCATAAAATTTTTTCTTCTTCAATCTCGACTCTTATTTATAGTCGGGTCTTCAACTATTTCTTGAATATCGCTTCTTGAATCTTGAAAAAGCGGTTATTCGGTTTGACTCATAACTAACTTAAGCGATGTTTCTTTCTTCCGTCGATATTTTGTATCAATTGCTTTTCTCTTGTGACGCTTTAAATGCTTTTTCTTATAAAGCTTTAAATGCCTTTTGCTTGTAAAGCTTTAAATGCGCTTTTAAACATAAAGCTTTAAATGCCTTTTCGCTTCCATTGATTTTTCTCCTTTAGCTTTTTTACTTGACTGATTTTTCTCCTTCATTGTTTTTTACTTCACATGCGTCCATCTACTTTTCATTTGTATATTTCTCTTTGTTTGTCATCAAAATTATTTAATACGTGAAGTCTGATTTGACTTAACATTCTCCCCCTTTTTGATGATAACAAATATTGCGAAATAGAGAAATATGAAAGGTATCAAATTATGAAAAGTATCACATATACAGAAGTATTAATAGATCAAAAATAACTTCTACCTTCTGCTTTCAAAATTTCTTCTATCATTTCCTTTCAGCTGATTCTCCCTTCTCATTCTTCCTTCTCCCTTCTCATTCTTCCTTCTCCCCCTATTTGTTATTAATCAAAAGAATTATTTCCCAAACTGTTTCACCAACTGTTTCAGCATCTTCTTAATCTTCTTCATATCCTTATCAAGTTTCTGAACTTGTTTCTTTAAAGTCAATGATTCAGCTGCAGTCGAGGATTTTGTCTCAACAACTTGTTTTTCAACAATAGCAACTGTTGTTGTATAAGCTTCCACGTTTGAGACATGTGGTTCAATAATTTGGAGGAGAGGCGGAGGAACATATACAGCTTGATCAGGAATATCAAGATCATAGGAATCAAGTATACGTTGCAATGTGCTTCCAAGCCAAGGCATAGCTTCTGCAATTGAGTTGATTTCCCACAGAGGCCGATTTTGCAAAATGTTCTGTAAAATACTATAAGAACATTTTAAGTTCCCAATCAGAAAAGAACGATACTAACCCTTTCGATAGTGCCTCCCTGTGGATCATCTGCTGTAGCCTTAGTTTGGCTTGTTCCTGGATCTTGATAAATGCAGATAGAACTTCCACTTCTTTTCTCTTCACATGCTTCATCAATCAATTGCACTGCTTCCGCAATCTGATCAGAAGTCATGTCATCCAAAACTGGTTCTGGTTGAACTTTCAGCTTCAGTTTCTCTTCACACTTGCGTTCAACAAAATTTGGTGGTTGTAAATCAGGTACCACCTTGATTACTGTACTGTCCAGTATTGGATAAGAAGTAAGACGCTCTCCAAATGGCTCTGGTGGATATGGTTCTCTTCCAACTCTCTTCAGTTGATCATAGAAATTTTTATAACCCCTATCCAACAGATGTAGAATGTTTGTTATCAAATTTAAGCGATTTGAAGAAGGCTTTCACAAATCTCTTTGGTTTGTCTCGGATGATGACAGATTTGGTCTTCTTCTCTCTGTGACAACCAATCAGTGTTCCCAATTTCTCTTTGAAAAGTTAAATATTTGGATGGAACATTAGTCATCACACTCAAGACTTTTGACTAACCTTTTGTCCCATAACATGTGTAGCAATCTGTTTGCGAATAAGTGAAGACTAAAAAGTAGTAGAAACTACTTCTTCAAACATTGGATTATCAAGGACATTGTGAGTATCCTTAAGATTACCAATAACAGCTTCCACATTAACTTCAACAATATCAACCGTATCAATGACGGACTTTTACGTAGTATCGATATGATCTTTTCTTGCGTACCTTCTTAGACTTTGTTTACATTGTTGAACTTCCTTCTTTGTCGCACTTATTTTCTTTCCCTTGGTGACTTTTTAGGTTGCATTTTTTGCTTTTCAGGTTCTTCTTTCCTTTTTCCTCCATTTCCTTGAGACTGAGTTTCTGAATCTTTTTCAAGGATTGATGTCAACGACTTTGTAGCTCTTGATCCTTGCAGTTCAGAATGCTTTGATTGGCTTGATTCTCTGGATTGGTGGCTTCTTTCATTTGTACGTTTTACGCTCTGGGTGGCGTTCTTGTTTGCTTTGGAATGTCACTCGGCAGATGGTTCCCTTTACGCTCAAGTCACCGATTCAAAAATCGAACACTTCTCGACTTTGATTCACGAGAATGTGATCTTGTTTCCTTCATAGAAGATTTCTTGAAGCGCTCCCCTCAATTGTTGCTTTTCTTGCCAAATCTGCTCCTTTTACATCTGAAAATCTCGGACCCATTTTAGCAATAGATGTTGAATCTATATAGCTTTTAAGATATCTTACATGCGATTCCCTTTCCAATCGATGCCGATTCTCTGAACACTCTTGTTAACAACATCCCATAAGGACAAGTGTTTGTATCCTTTATTGATTTTACCATGTACTGATAAATCAAAAATGGTAAATCTATTGGGTGATGATTCAGAAGATGAAGAATACATTGTTCATCCAGGGTAGTGACCTGATGTCGTGAACCTATTCTTGGTAGAACACAGTCATTTAGAACCGCAAACAATACCCTTGCCTTTCGTACCAGCCAAGAGGCTCTCCTTTCAGTTGGGTTATTTTGTCCATAAAGTTGACGACTAACTTCATCTTCGTTCATCTTAAGCTTAGTCATCCATTTCGCCATATTAGTGGGTTGAACTCCATCCATCGGACATTCAGTGACTTTCTCCAGTAACTCCTTCGTTACTATAACAGAGTGTGTGTCTACATACGACACGATTGTATCGTCTACTGATTTAGTATTCTTCCAGAACTCATAAACTTCTTGTAGATAGACTTCATCTCGTATTTGAAAGAAGTTTCTCCATCCCGCCGCCATTATCTCCATTCTATATCCATCTGTTCTTTTCTTAGTTCTTGAAGTTTACCAATCTTCCCAACTGATCTGGATCAACTCATAAAATAGGCTTGACATTCATCTTCTGATTACGATTGAGTAGGAACTTGCTTGAAGAAATTTTAGAGAGATTTTAAGAGAACTAGCAATTTCGAATTCGGTAGAAATCCCAAAAGTCGGTTTTAGGGATATTATAGCGAATTCTAGAATGATTGTACTTCTCGATGATCGTGACTTTTCCTCTAAAACTTTTTCTTGTGAAAGAAGTTTTATATCTGAAACAAATCTAACGCCGTTAACTCCACCGTTCCTTGTCTTTTCTTTTGAAAATCGATGATCAAACCGTTAACTCCACCGCTATCTATCATCTTGTCTTTTGAAAACCGGATGAATGGTCCGTTAACTCCTCCGTCTGTCTGTTTTGTCTTTATGAAAAACGGATGAATGGTCCGTTAACTCCTCCGTCATCATCATCTTGTCTTTATGAAAAGCGGATGAATGGTCCGTTAACATCACCATATTGAGGTTGCGTCGATTTCTTTAAGCGATCTTCACTTAGTGGTTTTGTGAAGATATCCGCCCATCGATATTTTGTTTCTACGAATTGTAGGTAGCGACTTTCTTACGAGCGTAATCTCTCAAGAAATGATGTCTCGAGTTCTATGTGCTTCACCCTTGAATGTTGAATTGGATTCTTTGACAAGTCGATGGTATTTGGTGTTATCGCGATATATTGGAATCTCTTCTTCTTGTATTGAGTAGTCCTCCAATTGATACTTGATCCACAATACTTGTGAACAACAACTTGCGGCAGACATATATTCAGCTTCGGCAATTGATAATGCAATCGAGCTTTGTCTCTTGCTTGACCATGACACGTGTTTGGTCGAAAGTGACAGCCACCACTCGTGCTCTTCCTTTCGATCCTATCACCGGCATAGTCCGCATCGCAATATCCATTCATCCTGAAATTTTTACCTTTCTCATACATTAAGCAAAGATCAGTAGTACCTGCGAGATATCTCAAAATTTGTTTTACAGCAATATAATGAGATTCTCTAGGATCGACCTGAAACCTTGCACACAAGCATACACTGAATAGAATGTCAGGTCTACTTGCTGTAAGATAAAGCAAAGAACCAATCATCCCTCTAAATAGGGTTTGATCCACCTTCTTACCACTTTCGTCTTTTGACAACAAGTTTGAAGGATGCATCGGGGTAGACATATGTTTAACCTTTGCACATATCAAACTTAGACAACAATTCTTTAAGATATTTTGTTGATGGATAAAATCTTATCCTTAGTTTGCTTTACTTGCAATCCAAGAAAGAATTTTAACTCACCCATCATGCTCATCTCAAATTCATTTTCATCGATTTTCAAAACTCATGCATAACCTTCTAGAAGATGCACCAAATATAATATCATCAACATAAATTTGCACAATAATGAAATCATTACTCAAGTTCTTCCTAAAAAGAGTTTTGTCTACTTTACCTCTAGTAAATCCATTTTCTATAAGAAATGAACTCAGACGATCATACCATGCTCTAGGGGCTGTTTGATCCATATAAGGCTTTATGAAGTCATAGACATGATCTGGATACTTTATGTCCTCAAATCCGGGAGGTTGCTTAACATAGACTTCTTCATCTATAAAACCATTCAAAAATGCACTTTTTACATCCATCTAAAAAAGCTTTATGTCATGGTAAACCGCATATGCAAACAGTATCCTTATTGCTTCAAGTCTTGCTACTGGAGCATATGTCTCATTGTAGTCTATTCCTTCTTGCTGATTATAGCCTTGTGCTACTAATCTTGCCTTGTTGCGACTTACTTTTCCTAATTCGTCTAGCTTATTCTTGAATACCCATCTAGTACCAATAATGGATTTCTTTTCAGGTTTAGGAACTAAGGACCAGACTTTATTTCTACAGAATTGATTCAACTCCTCTTGCATAGCTAGTATCCATGCTTCATCTTTTAAAGCTTCATCAATCTTCTTAGGTTCTACTTCAGATATAAATGCCACGTTGGCTTCTCTTCTGAACTTGGACCTTGTTCGAACACCTTCTGAGGTTTCTCCAATAATTGACTCTTTAGGATGAGAACTTTTGTATCTCAATCTTTCTTTAACTCCAAATTCTTGAAATGTCTTTCTTTTAGTCATATAGTGTTTCGATGAAGATACTTCTATGTACTCCGTCAAAGGCATCAGAATGACATCATTATCGATTCCTCTTCCTTATTGGGTTGAGAGCTATCATCGAACTTGACATGAATAGTTTCTTCAAGATCTTTGAGGTGAGGTTGTAGACTCTAAATGCCTTTGAGGTGAGAGAATAACCTAGAAATATTCCTGAAAGTGTCTTTGCATCAAACTTGTCCAGAACTTCCTTTGTGTTCAGAATAGTGCACTTGTAACCGAAATGATGAAAATAAGAAATGTTTGGTTTCCTTCCATTCTACAACTCATAGGGAGTTTTCTTCAATATTGGTCGTAGCAATGCTCTATTATGAATATAGCATCGTTGTATTGATGACTTCGCTTGAAATATTTAGGAAGATTCATCTCGCATGACATTGTTCTTGCCATCTCTTGAATCGTCCTATTCTTTCTTTCAACAACTCCATTCTGCTGCGGAGTCCTTGGGGCAGAGAAGTTATGGAAAATTCCATTTTCTTCGCAGAATACTCTAAACTTCTCATTTTCGAATTCTCCACCATGATCACTCCTTATGCTGGCTATAGACACTCCTTTTTCATTCTGTAACCTCATGGAAAGGTTTCTAAAGCACTTGAAAGACTCATCGTTATGTGCCAGAAAAAGTATCCAACAAAACCTTGTAAAATCATCAATAATGACAAGTCCATACTTCTTTCCACCAAGACTTATTGTCCTTGTTGGACCAAATAAATCCATGTGTAACAACTCTAGTGGTCTAGATGAAGTTACGAAATGTTTTGAAGAGAAAGAGGTTTTAACTTGTTTCCCTTTCTGACAACTTTCACAAAAGAAATCTTTGTTAAAACAAATTTGTGGCAAACCTTTTACCAAATCATGTTTCAAAAGTTTTGAAATATGTTTAAACCGACATGACCTAGTTTTTATGCGGATCAGTCTTTCTTCTTGAGAGATAAAAACATGAAATATTTTGAGACCGAAAATCGTCTAAATCAATTTTGTAAAGATTGTTTAGTATTTTGGCGAAAAGAAAATAGAACCATCTTTGTTTCGACTTCACAAAAGTTTTGGTTGAATGTAACTTCAAAACCGAATCACATAATTGACTAATACTTATCAAGTTATGCTTTAGACCATCAACTAGCGAGACGTTGTTAATGCATGCATGGAATTCTTACCAATCTTACCAATCCGATTATTTTGCCACCTTGTTGTCTCCAAAAGTTACGAACCTCCTTTCTTGTCTGAAGATCTAGGAACATAGACCTTTTTCCGTCATGTGACGCGAGCATCCTTGTCCAAATACCAATGGTTCTTCTTGGTTCTTCCAAAGAAGGATTTACATAGGAGATATTATCTTATTTTAGGTACCAGATTCTCTTGGGTCCTTTAGGGTTAGTATGGTGTAATGAATGATAATAAGGCGTAGAATGAAAGCGTTGATGACCTTTTGAAAACTGATTGATATCTTTTCTTATCTTTTGAACAATTGATTTCACGTAATGCTAAGACTTATTTTTAGCAAACCCTAATCCAGTTTATCACTTTCGGATATGCATTTTCCTAGCATTTCATTCATCTTTTTGTACTATCTCAGTAAATTTAGCTAGATCAATCGAGAGATTATTGATTCTCGATTTCAACTGTTTAATCTCTTGGATCTATCTATAACTTTGTTGTTATTAGGTTCCTCGACTTGCTTTCTCGATTTATATTCTCACTCTATCTCATGAGTATGTTTGAGGTTTTCTACATATTTCTTCTTCAACGACTTGTCTTGTTTGAGAATAGCATGAGAATCCTCTAACAATTACGAGTATGCATCTTGTATATTATTATAGCTAGAAGTTACCTCTTCATCACTTTCTTCTTGACTACGGACATATGTTAGCATGTTCGACGCTTCGAGCTTGTATCGATTACGATGAATCCAGATCCTCCCACGTTACCATCATGCTTTTCTTGTTATCCTACTCTTTTGGGTTGTCTTTTCAACATTGGACACTCGGACTTGTAATGTCGACTTATTGCATTCATAACATGTAATAGATGCTTTCTCGATTTTTCCATCGTCTTTGCCGCTGTTCCTTCTGAATGTTGAATTTCCTTTGGACTTCTTTTTCCACATTCTTCTTATCTTTCTTGAAATGAGAGATAGCTTGTAACATCCCGTTACTGTTAGCAAGGGCATTTTGGTAAATTGGGACAGACTGATAGGTTGCATTGCATTCATTGACTGAGCATGCTACTGGCCTCTAATCACAGAGGAACAGGTTTACTGCATATGCATTTATTCATAAGTACATGCGTTCATGGTTTCCGGTATTGAATTGCGAACTGGAACTGACTGGACTGACTGGATCATGTTTAAATGAGAAAGTAGAGTAATTGGGCTCAAATGACTGATTTAGAATTGTTTAAGAGTGACTGGTAATTGATAGTGACTTATAGGAAGTTTTCTAGAAATTCGGGAGAAAATGCCCGGACCGAAAATATTTGAGTGACAGACCGACTGACTGCATAGTACTGAGAGAATTGAATTATGGAAGTTGAAAATTGAAATTGGAGCATAGAGTCATGTGTGATATAATTTAAGCGGTTTTATAGAATTTTACTAGAATTTTAAAATTTGAGTTGGATAGGAAAATAATTTATAGATGATGGATTCGATTCGATTCGAAATTGGTGGCAAATGGCATGGGAAGAACTGATTTGTGATTTTGAGAATATAATCGTTGAACTATTGAAATTTATAGACTGAAATCTGGGTGATTTGGAGACTATGCTATAAATAGCTAGGTTTGAAAATTGGAATTTATCCTTAAGGCGTAGTAAAAGCGTTTCTTCTTCTCTCCTTCGACGGTGTCTTGGTTTCCTCCTTAGGTGAGGATTCTTTGATCTTTCCATATGGGTTTTCATCTCAATGTGCTAAGCTAAGCGATTCATTGTGATTGATGAAGGATTGAGAGGCTTGTAGAGGAGAAATCGGTGATTTGAGAAAGTTAGGTTCTGGTAATTTTGAGATTTGGAAGAAATCGTCGATTGGTAAGTATTTTGTGTTTAATGTTGTTATTACTGGTTATTTGAGTATTTATGGCATTTCTTGGGTTTGTTTGAGGAAGTTGAGGTGTTAATGGAGGTTTTATAGAGCTTTAATGGCGGTAGGTCACGCGGAGAAGGCGAACGAGATCGCACGTCATTGACGAATAAATGATTTATTATTTATTCGCCACGACGAAAAAAAGTTGGCACGTCGTGTGCGAGCCTTTAACTTCGTCGCTGTAGCCGAAAGCGAAGGTATTCGCCACGGCGAACGTCTGCGTGCGTCATGACGAAGCGACCATAGGTCGCGCGAGGAGACCTGCTATTCCATTAGTACGAATTTGATTTATTGGGCATAACTTTTGATGTAGACCTCCGATTGAGGCAATTCAGATTAAATCTTGAACTAGGAAAGAGGTCTACAATTAAGAATAATTATGGGAGATAGAATTGATTTAGTTAGTATTGAATTATAGAGAATTGGGTCAATTATGGTACTTAGTGTGACCTAAGTGGCAAATTGAGGCAATTGGAGTATTAATTAGAAATTGCAATTGAGGTTTTGACCCGATAAACAGGAAATTGTTATAGGGATTTCAAATTAAGGAAATTGACTGAATTCTAGAAATGGATTAAATAGTTACCGATCAATTGAATGAAGAGATAGAATTGGTCATAGGATGTCAAATTGGGTTTTAGAGCTGAAAATCGTGAACATGCATGGTACATTATTTCTTTGAGATATATGCATTCTTGAATTGATTAATTGAGCACATAGTAATGGACTGAACTTTCTTGTTATAGAGGCACCGTTGGACCGTCGTTCCACAGACATTCTTTGAGACTTCGAGCAAGAGTTTCGGAAGTTTCTGGTGAGTAACCTAGTTGGTTCCTCGATCCTTGTGTGATAAAATGTCTTTGTGATATGTGTGATTAAATTGACAATGTGAGTGATACATGTGTGAAATAAATGTGCTGCAATTATGAATAAGTGTTACGATTGTGAATGAATGTGAGCATTAGTGAATGTGAATCGGTGTAAAGAGTTATGAGTCGGTGTTACGATTAAGATAGCGAGTGAAGTGATATCATGTGCTAGTATTTGTCAAGTGTGCTCAATGTGAATTACATGACTACTGAAATATATGTGATCGAATTGCCCGCATGACCTTTGAAATGTATAAGAGTGAAGCTGTATTATTCTTGAAATGTATGTGGTGAATTACGTGCTTTTCTTGTATAGGATTGAGCAATGTGAATTGTACCGTATGACTCATGACTCTTTGAAAAGTGTACGATTGGATTGCACGCTTTTCTCGAATGAGCATCTTGTTACGACCGGGATGAATCTTGAGCTTTTATAGCCATATCGAGCGATTATCGAACAACCGTAATATCTTGGGCTTTTATAGCCGTACACTGAATCACTGAAAACACTGCATTGCACGCATAACTGCATGATCAGATAATGGAATGTGACCTAAGTCGCGATTATTACTGATCGGGCCTCGAGCCCGAGGGGAGTTATCCTAAACATCAGATCGGGGCCTAGCCCGAGGGAGTTATCCACGATCTTCGTCTTGCCTAGCCCGAGGGGAGAAATCACGACGCGCCCCATCGATCACCGATCGTGAGCTTGGGCGCACAACATGAATAACCGAAAAGAGTCTCATATGCATTGCATTAACATAAATGACTGTTACGTGACAACCACTGCTTGCGTGATGACATGATTCTTGAAAATCTATTCGCTAATTATTGATATTTGTGTAAAGCTGTTATGTGTTATTGTAAATTGTCATCATTCATCAGAAGCTGTTATATGATCTTTGAAAATTGCATGATTATTGAAATGTACATGATCAAATTGTATGACCACTAAAATGTATGAGAGGGACTACTGTAAATTGTATATGATACTGTTAATTGACTATTATTGTAGTGTGCCGTACGCGGTACGCGTAATGCATTGTAACATCCCACCCCGACAAGAAGGGTAAAATAGTAAATTTGACAGAGGGTGACATGGATCGGAATGACTAAGGACTGTCCATGTACACTGGTACTAGTAACCAGTGAAATCTGTGCACATGAAATTACTGGTCATGCATTCATGATAATTCCCGGTAATTGGGCCTAAGGCAATTTTATTGTGATTAACGTGGTAGTTGGGTTTGAAAAATTTTTCTGAGTGCGCCATAAATTGTTTTCTATTTTTTGGGATTTATGAGAATTTTTCTAGAATTTTTCGAGGTTAAAATCCGGACTAGAAAAAAATATCGGGCGGCAGACCGATTGGTCAGCGGTCATAGAATTGAATGCATAGGGCATTGAATATTGGACATATGGCTATAGGGATTATTGGACAAGTGTTGAATTAGTGGAATTTAGATTAAAATTGATTATTAAAGAAGAACCAATCAAAGCTTGACACATGGCATTACTATAGCCATGTATTTATTAAAGTAACTTAGGTTTGTCTTTCTTTTAAGCTTGTTTTCACTCACACTCACGACACTCTCTCATTTTGGAGGCTTTTGGTGATTTTCTCCCCCATCTTCGTGCCTTCTTTGCTTCCCTTTCTTGGTGAGCTTTGATCACTCCAATTCCTTTGTTGTTGAACATCTTATACCTCCTCCACTTTGCTCTTCTTTCCATCAAAGAAGTTGTTCTTTTCTAACTCTAGTGATGGTGGTTTCGTGGGTGATGAATCAAGTTAGGTCTTGGTGATTTTCTTGAAGAAATTTGAAGATTGGTAGTTAAATCAAGTAAGTTGCATGCCTTGTGTTTTGAATCTTGTATAATTGAAGTTAGAAATGATGAATTGTTCATGCATATGTTACTTGGAAAGAAAGAATTAAGTGCTGCCAATTTTTGTGTATTAGCCCTAGCACATGTATAAATGGTATAAGAACTGATTTGTGTTCATTTGGATGTTTCATGATGTGTTAATGGCATTGGAAATGATAGAACTAAGGTTAACACCAAATCTGGAAAATTATGGTTTTCACTGATTGTACTGTTGTTAGCATAACTAATTGTTTAGGAATGCAAATGAGGTGAGGTTTGTGGCCACTTAAACTTTGGGATGTTAGCTACATTTTTGTGTGAAATATGCATTGTCCAATGTTAGCTGGAAGAGGGTGCAATTTGGCTTGGAAAGTTACTGCTCATGACTGGAATGAACAGTACCCGAAATCATACCCTTGAGTTTTGCTAATTTTTACGAATTAATTGAGAAGGAATTAGGATAAATGGATTATATGGAAAATTGAAGCCTATTAAGTTATCTTTCTAATGTCACTGATTTTGCAATTTTTCGATATGTATAGTAGGAGTTATGGACTGATGAGTGTTGGTTGTTTTTATGCATTGACTGAAACCTAGTTGGATTGGCACATTTAGTGCACATTCGGATTTGGAAGAATTTTAGTAATTTTTGTGAATTGAATTGGAGTTGGAAATGTACTGAAGAGTTCTAGATGACACATTGATCTTGAAAATGATATATGGCTTATAATTTTTGGAAATTACATGTGGGTGATATGGAATTTCAAAATCTGAACCTACATTGTGATGTTAAGTGCTGATTAGGTCAGAAACTTGCATAACAGATTTAAAATTGTTAGAAATCGAATTGGAGTGTGGGTTCTTCATGAAACTTGAAGTTTCAGATTGTATCTTTTCAGGGATATAAGGTAGTGATTTTTCTGACTTGTGTACAGGGAGTTATGCTTGATAGAAATTTACTGCTCAGATTGAGTGATTTCAGGGACAGCATCATTGATTGAATTATTTGACCTAGTTAGCAATGGAATTGGACTTTGAGTTGTTCATGAAAGTTATAGATAACATTGTGATCTTAATGAGCATATTTATTGTGCTATTTTTGACTAAACAGAATGAGAGTTACTAAATTTACCATGTACTGTTCTGTTTTAGAGGTATGGACTAGGCAGCATCTTTGATTGGGTTTTTGACACCCTTAGGGGTGGAATTGATTTTTATGGTCTCTTGAAACTTGTAGAGGTTTTTATGATCTTTCCAATGAGGTATGGTTTATGATTTTTAGAGTTGTGTGCAAAGAGTTATGGGTGTTGGAAGTATGGTTGGAAATCAGAAAATAAAGGGGGAAATAAGGGTTATATATATATAGGTATAAATTGGTTAATGTGAATTTTGTTTTCTTTCGTGAATAACTTTTCCGTCCGACGTCCGATTGACCTGATTCTTGAGACATCGGATTCATTGAATATTGAATTTCATTCTGCGAGAAATTGGGAATTTTAGGCGGAAATTGACGTGGTCCCGTAATTGTTACTGTGCTCTTTGTTTTATTTATTGTTGAGCTGATCGAGGTCCGAATTGAGTGCTGTCAGTGGCTATAGCTTTCTAATTTTTAGATGAAATTTCTAATGGGAAAATTTTGGATTAGGGCCGGGAATGCCATGAATATGCATTGTTTTAAATTGCTCCCTGTACATTGTTTGATATTTCTAACTATACAGTTGGTAATGGGTACTTATTTTAATTGTTCTAGAGGCATAGTTGGAACGTCGTCCCACGGACGTTGTCGAGACTTCCCGGCATTAGCTCGGAAGTACAGGTGAGTAACCTAGTTGGTTTCTCATTGAGTTCGCAAACTCATCCAAAATTGCAATTTATTTTTCAGGACTAGAAGAGTACCCCGTTTGACACGGGAGTATGCCTGGGTGCAAGTTCAGGTAGAGGTTGGGATCGGTTCGCGTCTGCATTAGGGTTTCCTAATTTTGTAATCCACAATTGTTATAAAATGATTTGTAATTGTACTGTTTGGTTACTGTAAAATATTATTAAATGATTGTATCTACTGCAAAGGTTTTCTACTGTCTAGTATGTTTGTCGCGCTAACGTGGAATGAATGGTTCAAAAAAAAAGTATACCGAGTTTTATCGACCGACTGATGTAGTACGCCACCCTCGCGGGGCACGGACTTGGATGTCACCAATGATATCGGGTTCGGGTCACTCGGGAGTGGGGTGTTACATTTAGGTGGTATCAGAGCCCAGTAGTACGTAATGTATCTGGGCACAGTCTGAAACATAGGGTGCATGCATATGAGTCGTGTCATTGCAGACCGTAGTAACTGATCCTTAGTTTGAGTCGCACGGGTAGAAATCCTACGTGTGCATACGTGTCAAGTGACTAAGTGAGAGAACAGTGAGACTGTATTAGAGTATAACTCCCTGAAAGTGTATAAGCAATGAGGAAAGGAAAAAGGAAAAAGGAAAAAGGAAAAAGGAAAAATGGATAAGGAGATTGATATTGTACTGTGGTTAGAAACCCTAGCCTGTTATATGAGTATGCCTATATTGGCCTAGACTGATTAAGGAAAGAGGTGATATCGTAAGTACTTCTCGGATTAAAATGACAAGATTACGGCGATAGAAAACGAATATGTCTAGAATTGGAAGAAGTCCACTGGAGATATGAGATGCATATAGTAGACCGAAGTGAGCTTAAAAGTCCGGGATGATGAGGTAATTAGAGCTCTGACTGTAGATGCGATGAACTGGGAAAATCTTAGAACTGAGTAAAGCGTAGATGATCCGATCAGGCAGATATGGATTCACTGCATTTGTGTTCAATATCAGTAGATATCATAGGTAGATAAGGATAGCGGGATTGTGATAGGATCAATTTTGTATCGTACCGGTCTACCTAGAGCTGAATGAACTGAAAGAGCAACGTGTCTGGTAGGGTAAAAAAAAACAGAGTTGAACTGGCGAGATAAAAGTGTACAGATAAACTGAAATGAACTCGTGAAACGGTTATGATCTGGAACGCATAAGCTTGAACCTGAAATGGGTATGTGAATATTGTGCTAAGAGTTTGGAAAATCAGTATAAAAAGATGGTAAGGGAAAAAGACAGACTGCTAATTTTCTACTGATTGTGTATCGGGAATTTCGGGATTGGTTGAAAAGATGTATATAGAAACAGAAATGGTAAATGGATGGGTAAATAGATAGAGATACAATGGAGTTGTATCCACGATTTTAATAGTGTTTTGGGGACTGTGAATCCCTAGCCTAGATTGTTTGAGGATAATAAAGAGATACGTAGCAATAATGAGATGACATTGTATAAGCTAAGTGGATATGACCGAAAAAGGTCAAGCTGACACGTGAATGATATGGGAATAAAACTAGGAAAATGAAAAAAAAAAGAATGAAACAATGATAGTGAGATATGAAAGAGTTGACACATTTAAGTCGATTTACCGTTGGGAGTATTTATTGGATAGTAAAGTTGATCATGATTAATGAAGCATTATGTGAAAGATACATGGAAATCATAGAGGAGATGATCGGTAACTCTATAAGTGTTATCTTTGGATTAAAGTAAGACATAAGGGGACTGAATGTACCTTTATGAGAGGCAATGAAGAATGATTATGGCATCGATCCTTTATTTGAGGATTAGCATAAGCGGAAAGGAATTTTGTGGAAATGCAGTATAGGTTACTAATTGGGTTCGAGATAAGATGAAATAAGTCTGATGATATGTAGATTCTTGAATAAGTATTAAAGAAAGTGTTTAGGTGGTGTCACATGGAACCTTAGTGCGAGAATATTCGATCTTTCAAATTATGCCATAAAATTGTTACGATTGAGATAGTGCGTATAGTTAAGAATGGTGAAAAGAAATTAGGGACACTAATTGGTGGTGAGGCGATCATGAGCGTGTAATGACGGTAGCAAGACTAATGGTCAAGCAATGAAGAATCAAAAGTGAAATTGAGTCATGATTTAGACATAACAAGTGAAGTATACTATCGAGATTATCACACTTTGTGTATACGGAAATGTAAAGTATCCAACATGAGTGAAATTTTAATTTGAGGTAATCTATTGCAATGTGAAGTGAATCGATCTCCATTTATGATGCAAAGCTGTTGAGGAATCTAGATTTGAAACGAAGAATAAAAGAGTCCCGAACTGCAAGTGAAATACTAAAATGAAATGGAAATTTTGGAGGTCAATCACGGAGGACAAGGTATTAACATATGTTGATATGAATGATATGAAAACAATTGAAAAGAGAAAATGAATAGAGACAAGAAGTCCTAAAGGAAAACTGACAATGACGTGATGTAGTGTTACCTTTATAAAAGAATTGCAAAGACACTAAGTGTGGACTCAATAAAAAGATAGAATGATGTATGGTAAAGTCAACAAGACCCTAATAGGGATTTATGACAGGTAAGCAAATGATAGTAACTGTGATTAGAGACAGAATGTGTTTGAAAGTGTTGAACAGTGAAAAGTAAAAAGAACTATATGAACAATTGAGAAATTTGATACTGATGATAAGCATATCCTTGGAGAGTGGGCAGTGTGTGATAACTGAAACAATTTGTTAAAATGGCCGTTGATAAATGGAATTGGTGTTAGGATGCAATTGTTTAAAACCTTGGTGACTTGAGATTCCTATAGGGATACATTGTGATAATTCAAGGAAAAAGTCGGATATAAATGCCTATTATACTGAAAATTTTGAAGTGCACATACAATAGTGAACCAACAATGCTGAAATGAACAGACAATTCTGACGACGAAGCTCAAATAGTGAACGGAGAAAGCTGCAATGAACAGATCAATTACAAATATTGGGATTTTAAAGAATGTCAAGTAGATTATGAGTAATTGGGTACTGGAAAATTGAAGTTGTAGATCTAGTAATACTGGATAGAGATAAGAAAGGTTAAGAGTGCAAGAGTCTAATCGGAAAACAATAGTGAATGATTCAAAGAAGACATCATGTACTCGAGAAAAAAAAAGTCTTTAGAACAAGGAAGTGAGCGATTGAAGCTAGACATTCTAGTGGGTATATCACGAAAAGTGAGATTGAGTTACTACGGGCATAGAATGAAGTGATTATTGATTCAAGGGCTTATAGGAAAAATGCTTGATTATGATCGTGTTATAGAGTTACGATTTCTTGTAGGATATCTTGCTACCTTTGTCACGATTACCTAATGAGAGTCAAAGACCATATTAAATTTGAGGCTGTGATGAGTGAGACAAAGGAAAGTGACTTAGGAAGCTGCATGGGTTAGCTAAAGTGGATCGAGGATCGGACAAATGAAACAGAGGAAAATGCATATCTGAGAGAGTGCGTGAACACTATAGAACGTTGAATTGTCTAAAGAGAATTGAATTTGAACAAAGAGTCGATGGATTATAAAGAATGACCGTATTAGGTGAATTATCATGGGTATAGTGAAATGGAGCTAAATGACATTGTATTAGTACCAAAGGAAAGTGAATCGTGGGGACGAGACAAAGGAGGTTATAGTAAGTATCACCTTGACAAGATGTACTCGAAGTGAGAAAAGGGTATCATTGGAACACGAATTAGTACATATGTATTGGCGAAAAAGGTATTGGATTGATAAAATATGATAAGTTAACAAGTTTGGAAAAAAAAAGGAAAAAAAAGAAAATGAACTGAGTCATAGTATCGGAACTAAAGGTAGTGACTACTCTGAAATGGCAAGTGAGATCGCCAACTGACAGCCTTGTTGAGTCCGTCTACGGTGATGAGTGATAATGAGTTAGCCAATAAGTGGTGAACAAGCGATCGAGAGTGGTTCTTGTAACCTTTAGAAAATGAATCATTGAGTGGAAAAGTGTATAGGACATGTAGGGACGGTTGAGAAGCTGTCATCTTGAATTCGAGGACGAAATTTTTATAAGAAGGGGAGTTGTAACATCCACCCGACAAGAAAGGTAAAATAGTAAATTTTGAGAGGGTGACATGGATCGGAATGACTAAGGACTGTCCATGTACCTTCGGTACTAGTAACCGATGAAATTGTGCACATGAAATTCTGGTCATGCATTCATGATAATTCCGATAATTGGGCCTAAGGCAATTTTATTGTGATTAACGTGGTAGTTGGGTTTGAAAAATTTTTCGAGTCGCCATAAATTGTTTTCTATTTTTGGGATTTATGAGAATTTTCTAAATTTTCGAGATTAAAATCCGGACTAGAAAAAATATCGGGCGGCGAACCGATTGGTCACGGATCATAGAATTGAATGCATAGGGCATTGAATATTGGACATATGGCTATAGGGATTATTGGACAAGTGTTGAATTAGTGGAATTTAGATTAAAATTGATTATTAAAGAAGAACCAATCAAAGCTTGACACATGGCATTACTATAGCCATGTATTTATTAAAGTAACTTAGGTTTGTCTTTCTTTTAAGCTTGTTTTCACTCACACTCACGACACTCTCTCATTTTGGAGGCTTTGGTGATTTTCTCCCCATCTTCGTGCCTTCTTTGCTTCCCTTTCTTGGTGAGCTTTGATCACTCCAATTCCTTTGTTGTTGAACATCTTATACCTCCTCCACTTTGCTCTTCTTTCCATCAAAGAAGTTGTTCTTTTCTAACTCTAGTGATGGTGGTTTCGTGGGTGATGAATCAAGTTAGGTCTTGGTGATTTTCTTGAAGAAATTTGAAGATTGGTAGTTAAATCAAGTAAGTTGCATGCCTTGTGTTTTGAATCTTGTATAATTGAAGTTAGAAATGATGAATTGTTCATGCATATGTTACTTGGAAAGAAAGAATTAAGTGCTGCCAATTTTTGTGTATTAGCCCTAGCACATGTATAAATGGTATAAGAACTGATTTGTGTTCATTTGGATGTTTCGTGATGTGTTAATGGCATTGGAAATGATAGAACTAAGGTTAACACCAAATCTGGAAAATTATGGTTTTCACTGATTGTACTGTTGTTAGCATAACTAATTGTTTAGGAATGCAAATGAGGTGAGGTTTGTGGCCACTTAAACTTTGGGATGTTAGCTACATTTTTGTATGAAATATGCATTGTCCAATGTTAGCTGGAAGAGGGTGCAATTTGGCTTGGAAAGTTACTGCTCATGACTGAAATGAACAGTACCCGAAATCATACCCTTGAGTTTTGCTAATTTTTACGAATTAATTGAGAAGGAATTAGGATAAATGGATTATATGGAAAATTGAAGCCTATTAAGTTATCTTTCTAATGTCACTGATTTTGCAATTTTTCGATATGTATAGTAGGAGTTATGGACTGATGAGTGTTGGTTGTTTTTATGCATTGACTGAAACCTAGTTGGATTGGCACATTTAGTGCACATTCGGATTTGGAAGAATTTTAGTAATTTTTGTGAATTGAATTGGAGTTGGAAATGTACTGAAGAGTTCTAGATGACACATTGATCTTGAAAATTATATATGGCTTATAATTTTTGGAAATTACATGTGGGTGATATGGAATTTCAAAATCTGAACCTACATTGTGATGTTAAGTGCTGATTAGGTCAGAAACTTGCATAACAGATTTAAAATTGTTAGAAATCGAATTGGAGTGTGGGTTCTTCATGAAACTTGAAGTTTCAGATTGTATCTTTTCAGGGATATAAGGTAGTGATTTTTCTGACTTGTGTACAGGGAGTTATGCTTGATAGAAATTTACTGCTCAGATTGAGTGATTTCAGGGACAGCATCATTGATTGAATTATTTGACCTAGTTAGCAATGGAATTGGACTTTGAGTTGTTCATGAAAGTTATAGATAACATTGTGATCTTGATGAGCATATGTATTGTGCTATTTTTGACTAAACAGAATGAGAGTTACTAAATTTACCATGTACTGTTCTGTTTTAGAGGCATGGACTAGGCAGCATCTTTGATTGGGTTTTTGACACCCTTAGGGGTGGAATTGATTTTTATGGTCTTCTTGAAACTTGTAGAGGTTTTTATGATCTTTCCAATGAGGTATGGTTTATGATTTTAGAGTTGTGTGCAAGAGTTATGGGTGTTGGAAGTATGGTTGGAAATCAGAAAATAAAGGGAAATAAGGGTTATATATATATAGGTATAAATTGGTTAATGTGAATTTTGTTTTCTTTCGTGAATAACTTTTCCGTCCGACGTCCGATTGACCTGATTCTTGAGACATCGGATTCATTGAATATTGAATTTCATTCTGCGAGAAATTGGGAATTTTAGGCGGAAAATTGGCGAGGTCCCGTAATTGTTCGTGCTCTTTGTTTTATTTATTGTGAAGCGATCGAGGTCCGAATTGAGTCTTTGTCGGTGGCTATAGCTTTCTAATTTTTAGATGAAATTTCTAATGGGAAAATTTTGGATTAGGGCCGGGAATGCCATGAATATGCATTGTTTTAAATTGTTCCCTGTACATTGTTTGATATTTCTAACTATACAGTTGGTAATGGGTACTTATTTTAATTGTTCTAGAGGCATAGTTGGAACGTCGTCCCACGGACGTTGCCGAAACTTCTCGGCATTAGCTCGGAAGTACAGGTGAGTAACCTAGTTGGTTTCTCATTGAGTTCGCAAACTCATCCAAAATTGTAATTTATTTTTCAGGACTAGAAGAGTACCCCGTTTGACACGGGAGTATGCTTGGGTGCAAGTTCGGTGAGGTTGGGATCGATTCGCGTCGCATTAGGGTTTCCTAATTTTGTAATCCACAATTGTTATAAAATGATTTGTAATTGTCTTTGTTTGGTTCTTGTAAAATATTATTAAATGATTGTATCTCTATGCAAAGGTTTTCTACTTATCTACTATGTTTGTCGCTAACGTGGAATGAATGGTTCAAAAAAAGTATACCGAGTTTTATCGACCGATCGATGTAGTCGCCACCCTCGCATGAGACACGGACTTGGATGTCACCAATGATATCGGGTTGGGTCACTTTCGGGAGTGGGGTGTTACATCGTGATTTGAGTGAACCATCGATGATGGTTTCTCATGAGTTCGCAAACTTACCCAACATTGCAACTATTTTCGTGGATTGAAGAGTACCCGTTAGGCGAGCGGAGTATGTCTCTTGCCTTTGGAGTCGGAGACTAGGGTCGGGATCGATCGCGTCTGCATTAGTGTCTTTTTGAGTCATGTGTAAATTAGTATTTTCCGTGATTTCTACTGATTTGAACCGATATTGTATAGGGCCACATTGATAAATGTATGATTGAAATGAGATTACTGAAATTATGTTTTGGCGAATGTATTCGTGTTAAGTGATTATTATTTATTGAATTGTGCGTTTGTGATTGGTTCTAAATGTTTTAAAAATCGCATACTGAATTTTGTACCGAAATCGAGTGTCGTAGCCTACCAATCTCGTGTGTCGAGGACTCGGATATCACCCACGATATCGGGTTCGAGTCCTGCGGGGTTGGGGTGTTACATAGCTCGTCGTCTTCATCACTTGATTCAGATTCTGACTTGCTGGAATCATCATCCTTTGATTCTTCAATCTTTAATGCCTTTGATGTATTCCTCTTTGTCTTCTTCTTCTGGATCTTGTGATTCATTTCACCTGCTTTGGCGCTATGGACTTCTCTTTCTTGGGCTTATCTTACGCATCAAGCTCTGCCGTGTATCTTCAGCGATCCAAGCAATTCATCAAGCTTGACGCTTAAGTCTTTGGCTTCTTATCTGCGATTACTTTGGGTCTCCATCTTTTGGCGACTCCTCAAAATCTTTCGAACATGGTCTTGGCTGTTATACGTTCTTCCAAGAGCTTTTAGCCCATTAATAATTGTTTGAAATCTTCGAACATTTGATCAATGGTCTCTTCTTCTTTCATTTTGAACAACTCGTATTGATGCACGAATGCTTATCTTGGACTCCTTGACTTGATTTGTTCCTTCATATGCAATTGATAATGTATCCCACATTTCTTTGGTAGTGTCGCATCCATGAACTTTGTCATACTCGCTACGCTTTCGATGCACAACTCAAGAAAAATTTAGCTTGAGTTTAGTTAAAATCTTGCTTTACCGCTCATTTGTCCATCTTTCTCGTGGAATTGGATTTTATCATCATCTTCAGGTGTATATGGTCCGTTCTCGATGATGTCCCAAAGGTCAATGTAAGTAGATTCGATAAACAATCTCATCCGGTCCTTCCAATAGTGGTAGTCTTCACCATTGAATCTTTGGAGGTCTTGTATTGAAGCTCCTTGACAATATCGTGTGTGATTCCACCATTTTCTTTAATTCACACTTTTTAGAGTGATTCTTGAACACCAGGCTCGATACCAATTGAAGTGAATCACACGTTAATATATTGAACAATAATATGATCAAGATACCTGAAGGGGGGTTGAATTGTGATAAACTTTTCTTAATCCCTTTAAAAAATACTTTTCTTTCGAAAACTTATAAATAAATCAATTAGTAACTAGTTTGAAAAACTTTGTTAATTTTGAAGAATACGATATAAGTAATATGAGAGTAGAAAGAAAAACACAACAATTTATCTGGTTACCCCAAACAGTGGGCTCGTCCGATCCTTAGATATCCTTCTGAGATTTCACTATCTCTGAATTGTTTACAAGTATTCTTTCGACTGAGCCTCTCCAGGTCTCTTTACAGCAAGTATTCTTTTACTCTTAGCCTCTTCAGGCTATCGTAACACTTTCTAATTGAAAGAATAGTAAAGAGCTTGTTTCTGATAGAAATGCTCTTAACATCATTCACTCGAAATATCGTTCACAATTTTCTCTCGGATAATCGAAAATCAAAAGTTGAATACTCGAGTTTCATAAAAATTTTCTTCTTCAATCTCGACTCTTATTTATAGTCGGTCTTCAATTGTTTCTTGAATATCGCTTCTTGAATCTTGAAAAAGCGGTTATTCAGTTTGACTCAGTAATTAACTCAATGATGTTTCTTTCTTCCGTCGATATTTTGTATAATTTGCTTTTCTCTTGTGGCGCTTTAAATGCTTTTTCTTATAAAGCTTTCGTTTGCTTTTGCTTGTAAAGCTTTAAATCGCTTTTCTTGTAAAGCTTTAAATGCTTTTAAACTTGTAAAGCTTTAAATGCCTTTTCGCTTCAATTTGATTTTTCTCCTTCAATTGTTTTTTACTTGCTGATTTTCTCCTTCACTATTTTTACTTGCATGCGTCCATCTACTTTTCATTTGTATATTTCTCTTTGTTTTTCATCAAAATTATTTAATATGTGAAGTCTGATTTGACTTAACAAACATGAGCATCATTTGTATTTTGTATTAAGTTGATGTATGTGTTGATATGTAAGTAAAGCTTGTTTAAACATTGATTTTGTTTTCAAATGAGAATGAGAATTGAGAAGTTCCTTTTGTATGATTATGTTTCATTAAAGCTTGAGAATGATGGATGAGCTTATCCTTGGTTGAGATTTTCAATTTGTTGCTAGTGTTAGAAGAATATGTTGATATTGTGAAGGATGTGTGTGATGAATCCTTTTGAGTTGAGTTTCAATGATGTTTGTAGTTGTTTAATAGATTTGAAGTGGTTTTTGTGGTATTGGAGAAGAATATGAGGTAAGGGGATGTTAGGATGGGTTTAGGAACCTTTGGAGGGGTCTTGGAGGGTGAAACATTTGTGACACCCGAAGGTTACACGGCCTGCCCGTGTGATTTTACACGGGCTGTGTGTTTTTGGGCGCAGGGACACTATTTCACCCGAAGGTTACGCAATCACACGGTCTGTGTATTTTCACCCTCCAAATGACATAATTTCAATTTTGTTTCTTCAGAAAAGTTGTAGGCCTTGATGGCGTCTTTCTAACCGTCCAAAAACTAAGTCAATCAGACACCTATAGTGAGATTTATGGCGTTTGCTCCAAAGCATGTTCAATAGGAGGAAAGATATGAACATGTTGGATTCGTTTGGCCATAACTTCATGGTCCGACCTTCGATTGAGGTGATTCTTGAGGCGATAGATTCCTAATAAGTTTTTATACCTTTACATAAAAATTTATAGCCTTTAGATCTAAATTCAAAAAATTTTATGGGAAGGAAGTGAGGGGTCGGTTAGGAGAGCGTGATTGGGAGATGAACATACTTTGGATTTTAAGCATATCTTGAGCCATAGGGCTCCGATTGAGGTGGTTCTTGTTTCTAAATGAACTAGAGACTAGGAGTTACCATTTTGAAGAAGTCAATTGTGATTTTGTTATGTGGGCTCACCTTTGTGGCTTGAGATGTCATGCGAATGAGGATTTTTTTGATGAGGGTTAAAGAGCTTGGGAACCCGCTTATGTTTTTCGACTCCGGTTTGATAGTTGGCCTTCGAAAATTGGGCCCAACAAGAATTGTTACATATGGATTTATTTGGTCCAACTAGGACATTAAGTCTTGGAGGAAAGAAGTATGGTCTTGTTATTGTTGATGATTTCACTAGATTTTGTTGGATATTGTTTTTATCATATAAAGATGAGTCTTTTAAGTGTTGTTCAAAAAGTTACAGAATGAAAAAGGAATGTCTATAGCTAGTATTAGAAGTGATCATGGTGGTGAATTTGAAAATGAGAAGTTCAGAATGTTTTGTGAAGAGAATGAAAATTTCCATAATTTCTCTACTCCTAAAACCCCACAACCAAATGGAGTTGTTGAAAGGAAGAACAAGACGATTCAGGAAATGACAAGGACTATGCTATGTGACATCGATCTTCCTAAGTATTTCTGGGCAGAAGCTGTGAATACAACTTTTTATATTCAAAATAGAATACTTCTGCGACCTCTGTTGAAGAAAAATCCATATGGGTTATGCAATGAAAGGAAACCTAATATATCCTACTTCCATCCATTTGGTTACAAGTGCTCTATATTAAATACAAAAAAAGGTCTAGATCAATTCAATTCTAAAAGTTATTCTGGAATTTTTCTAGGCTATTCTCTATCATCAAAAGCTATAGGATTTACAATCTTACCTCTAAGACTGTTGAGGAAACTATTCATGTCAAGTTTGATGATAGTTCTCAACGAAGTAAGAGAGATGATACTGATAATGAAACCCTATCAGTACCTTTGGTTGATATTGTTAAGTCAAAATGACTTTACGATTAATAATTTTGATGAAGACTAAATAATAATTCAGATACAAAATGAGATAGAAGTTGAAAATGAGATGAAAGCTGAAAATGAGAAGAAAAATGAGACGATAGAAAATGAGACGCAAAAATGAGACGAAAGCAGAAGCTAAAAATGAGACGAAAGCGGAAGCTAAAAATGAGACGAAAGCAAAAACTAAAAATGAGAAGCAAAATGAGATGATAGAAAATGAGAGGGAAGCAGAAAGCAAAATGAGATGATAGAAAATGAGAGGGAAGCAGAAAGCTAAATGAGACGAAAGCAGAAGCTACAAATGAGACGAAAGCAAAAACTAAAAATGAGACGAAAGCAGAAACTAAAAATGAGACGGAAGCGGAAGCTGAAAATGAGATGATAGAAAATGAGAGGGAAGCAGAAAGCAAAATGAGACAGAAGAAATAAGACGTTAAAAAAATGAGACGGAAGAAATGAGATGCAAAAAATGAGACGGAAGAATATGAGACGATAAAAATGAGACGAAGCGAAACAAAATGAGACGAAAGAATTGAAGACAAAGACCCGATACCACGCTGAATGATAAATCAGTTTGAGTTAGTTACAGAACTCAACTGAATAATGATTTCTTTAAAGATCAAAAAACAAGAAGAAAGAAGCAGTTATCAAGAAGCGATTGAAGACGAAGGCTATAAATACGAGTCGGAGTCGAAGATTGAAAAAATTAGTGATTTTCAAAAAAGGCTAGTGATTCAAAAGTTAGAAATCTTAGTCATTATACAAAACTTAGAAGCTACCATTGTCTATAACAAAGCTCGAAACATCTCTCAGTAGAAGTAAGAAAAGTTGATAGCCTAAAGAGGCTAAGTCAGAAAAGAATACTTGTTGTAAGAGACCTGAAGAGGCTCGGTGAAAAGAATACTTGTATCTTTGAGAAGTATAGTGAAATTCAGAAAGAATTCTGAGGACTGGACGTAGTCCACAGTTTGAGGTGAACCAGTATAAAACTGATGTGTCGATTCTTACTCTCAACTCTTAACTTTGAAGTTCTATACTTCATAATATTGTTTTTCAAACGTTTGAGAAAGCAAGTTTGTTTTAAAAGAAGTTTGTTTAAAAAGGGGATTGTATTAAAAAAGGATACATAATTCATCCCCTCTTCTTGTGCGTTTTGTATATTGAATATTAAGTCTATACTAACGTGTGTTTCACTTCAATTGATATCAGAGCTTGGTGTCTAAGAATCATCGTAACAAAGTGTGGATAAAGATTCATAGCAGAGTCAGACATATATATAGCTGAAGGTGCCTCCGTCACTAGACCTCCTACGTTCAATGGAGAAGACTACCATTACTGGAAAGACAGGATGTGGTTCTTCATTAAATCTACTCATATCAAACTTTGGGAGATATTAGAAAATGGATCGTATACACCAGTAGATGAAGAAGGAAATACTGTTCCACGAATCAAATGGTCTGCAAAACAAAAAGAGAGATTCCAGCTAAACTCGAAGGCCAAGTTCTTTCTAAGCTGTGCCCTAAGCAGAAGTGAGTATGATAAAATTCACAGATGCGACACTGCGAAGGAGATGTAGGATACACTATCCATCGCACACGAAGGCACAAATCAAGAAAAGGAATCCAAGATAAGCATTTTTGTACACCAGTATGAGCTGTTCAAGATGAAGGATGAAGAGTCTATCGATCAGATGTTTGAAAGATTTCAAACTATCATCAATGGACATAAAGCTCTTGGTAGAAGTTACAACAATCAAGATCACATTAGAAAGATCCTCAGAAGTTTACTGAAAAAATGGAAACCAAAAGTCACAGCTGTACAAGAAGCCAAGGATTTGAGCGTATTAAAGCTTGATGAATTGCTTGGATCTCTGAAGATACATGAAGTTGAACTCGATGTAGAAGATAAGCCTAGACAGGACAAATCTATTGCATTGAAGGCCAGACAGAAGAATCACAAGAATCAAAGGAAAAGGAGCTCATCGTCGAAAGCGCTAAAGATTGAGGAAGTCAAAGATGACGATTCCAACGAATCAGATCATGGTTCAAGCAAGAAAATGATGAACTATCTTTTATCTCGAGGAAGATCAGACGCATGTGGATGAAAAAGGTTAAAGGAAACAAAGTGTCCTACCTTAAGAAGAATAACAAAGATGAAGGGAAGAATGATAAAACATCCATCATATGCTATGAATGCAATAAACCGAGACATTACAAGTCCGAATGCCCATTGCTAAAAAGAAAGCCAAAGAAGAGAGAGAAGGCAAGAAAAACATAAGGGCAACCTGGGAAGATCTAGATTCATCTGAATCAGATACTGACTCAGAGGCATCAATGCAAGCAAATATTTTCTTGGTATTTGATGGAGAAAGTGATGAGGAAGTAATCTCAAAATTTAGTGAATTACAAGATACATACTCAGAATTATTAGAAGATTCTCATGCAATTCTAAAGCAGTATAAATTGCTTAAGAAAAAGTACATTAAAAACTTAAAAAACACGCAAGTATTAGAAAAGGAGAATGTTTGCTTAAAGAAACATGTAGACAGGATGAAGAAAAAGGTAGTTGTAGATAGATCTAAAGAGATCAATCAGTTGAAACATAGAATAAACAGTCTTTCAGTTGATCTATCAACATTTACGGAGTGTAATAGAAAAATGAATGATATGCTAGGAAAATACAGACACCCTAATGATAAAACTGGATTAGGGTTCGCTAAAAACTATACTCAATATAAGAAGAATTCTGCTCCCTTTAGGAAGAAATTTCATCAGCCTCATCATCATCAGAAATGGCATCGATTGCATTATCATCATACTATGAATTGTGTTAGAACTAACTCTAAAGGACCCAAGAAAATCTGGGTACCTAAGAGACAAATAATATCACCTGCAGATATCCTTCCTTGGAAGAAGTAGCTAGTACCATTGGTATTTAGAAAGTGGATGCTCGCGACACATGACGGGAAGAAGGTCTATGTTCCTAGATCTTCAGTATAAGAAGGGAGGATCGGTAACTTTTGGAGATAACTAGCAGGGTAAGATAATTGAAATCGGCAAAATCGGTAAAGATTTTTTTGCATGCATTGATAATGTATTGTTAGTTGATGGTTTAAAACACAATTTGATTAATGTCAGTCAATTATGTGATTATAGTTTTAAAGTGTCTTTTAATAAAAATTCTTGTGAAATCAAAAATAAGGATGAGTCCATATTCTTTTCTGCCAAAAGACAAAACAATCTTTACAAAATCAATTTAGAAGATTTTCAAAATCAAAATATTTCTTGTTTTATATCAACTGATCAAGAAAAACTGATTTGGCATAAAAAGCTAGGAAATAACATATTTCCAAGTTGATTAAACATGATTTGGTAAGAGGTTTACCAAAAATAAGTTTTAACAAGGATTTCTTTTGTGAAAGTTGTCAAAAAGGAAAACAGGTTAAAACAACATTTTCTTCTAAAAATATTGTAACTTCTTCTAGACCTCTAGAGTTGTTACATATGGATTTGTTTGGTCCAACTAGGACATTGAGTCTTGGCGGAAAGAAGTATGGTCTTGTTATTGTTGATGATTTCACTAGATTTTGTTGGATATTGTTTTGATCCCATATTGATGAGTATTTTAAGTGTTTTAAAGTGCTATTCAAAAAGTTACAAAATGAAAAAGAAATGTCTATAGCTAGTATTAGAAGTGATCATGGTGGTGAATTTGAAAATGAGAAGTTCAAAATGTTTTGTGAAGAGAATGGAATTTTTCATAATTTCTCTGTTCCTAGAACCCCACAACAAAATGGAGTTGTTGAAAGGAAGAACATGACGATTCAGGAAATGGAAAAGACTATGCTATGTGACATGGATCTTCCTAAGTACTTCTGGGCAAAAGCTGTGAATACAGCTTGTATATTCAAAATAGAATACTTTTGCGACCTCTGTTGAAGAAAACTCCATATGAGTTATAGAATTGAGTTATAGAATGGAAGGAAACTTAATATATCCTACTTCCATCCATTTGGTTGTAAGTGCTCTATATTGAATACAAAAGAAAGTCTGGATAAATTCGATTTTAAAAGTTATTCTGGAATTTTTCTAGGCTATTCTTTATCTTCGAAAGCCTATAGGGTTTACAATCTTACCTCTAAGATTGTTGAGGAAACTATTCATGTCAAGTTTGATGATAGTTCTCAACTGAGTAAGAGAGATTATATTGATATTGAAACCCTATCAGTACCTTTGGTTGATAGTGGAGAAGCTTCACCATCAGATACTCCCTTAGACAAAGTTGAAGATATTCCTCAAACTCTTGATTTGAAAAGAGATTGGAAATATAAGAGTTCTCATGTAGAAGAGTCGATTATAGGAGAGACCTCAGAAGGTGTGCGAACTAGGTCCAAATTCAAAAAAGAAATAAATATAACGTTCATTTCTGAAATAGAGCCTAAGAAAATTGATGAAGCTCTTCAAGATGAACCTTGGATTTTAGCTATGCAAGAGGAGCTGAACCAGTTTACTAGGAATAAAGTTTGGTCCTTAGTTCCCAGACCATCGAAAAAGTCCATCATAGGAACTATATGGGTTTTTAAGAATAAGCTAGAGGAATCAGGAAGAGTGAGTCATAACAAAGCAAGATTAGTAGCACAAGGCTATAATTAGCAGGAAGGAATAAACTACAATGAGATTTATGCTCCTGTAACAAGACTAGAAGCTATTAGGATCTTGCTTGCATATGCTGTCTATCACGACATAAAGCTATTTCAAATGGATGTGAAAAGTGCCTTTTAAAATGACTTTATAGATGAAGAAGTTTATGTGAAGCAACTTCTGGGTTTCGAGGATGTCAAGAAACCGGATCATGTCTATAGACTTCATAAGGCTTTGTATGGTTTGAAACAAGCTCCTTGAGCTTGGTATGATCGTCTGAGCTCTTTTCTTATTAAAAATAAGTTCAGTAGAGGTCAGGTAGATAGGACTTTATTTAGAAAGTGCATAAAGAATGATTTTATCATAGTTTAAATTTATGTTGATGATATTATCTTTGGTGCAACTTCTGAAATGTTATGTACTAGTTTTGAAAATTTGATGAAAAATGAGTTTGAGATGAGCATGATGGGTGAGTTAAAATTCTTTCTTGGGTTGCAAGTTAAGAAAACTGAAAAAAAGATTTTTATTCATCAACAGAAGTATGTTAAGGAACTATTGACTAAATATAATATGGAAAAACTAAAACCAATGTCAACTTTGATGCATCCTTCAAACCTTTTGTCCAAGGACAAAACTGGCAAGAAGGTTGATCAAATCCTGTATAGAGGGGTTATTGGTTCCTTACTTTACCTTACGGCTAGCAGACTTGACATTCTGTTTAGTGTTTACTTGTGTGCAAGATTTCAGGCAGATCCTAGAGAGTCTCATTACATTACTGTTAAAAGAATTTTGTGATATCTATCAAGTACTACCGATCTTTGCTTAATGTATGAGAAAGGTAAAGATTTCAGGTTAATTGGCTACTGTGATGCGGATTATGTCAGAGATAGGATTGATAGAAAAAGTACGAGTGGAGGATGTCACTTCCTTGGCCACAACCTAGTTTCATGGTCAAGTAAGAGGCAAAACTCAATTGCTCTATCAACTGCACAAGCCAAGTATATGTCAGCCGTAAGTTGCTATTCATAGATATTGTGGATTAAGTACCAGCTAGAGGACTACTCAGTACAAGAAAAAAAAATTCCAATCTACTGTGACAACATAAGTTCCATCAACCTATCGAAGAACCCTATACAACATTCAAGAGTAAAACATATCGAAGTGAGACACCATTTTCTATGAGACTACATTTAAAGGAAGATAGTAAAGCTTCAGTTTGTTGAGACGTAATATCAGTAGGCAGACATCTTCACTAAGCCATTAAGTGAAGAAAGATTCAAAACAATCAGATGAAACCTTAATATGGTTATGCTAAGTGATCAACCGTCTGACACGTCATGACCCAGATAAAAAGGTTGAAAGAGTTAACAGTAATAGTAACAGTGAGTTACAGCTGGTAACGTCCGTTATAAGGAAGTTTTGGAGGGAAAGGTTCTCATAGCCTTGAGAACGCCACCTATTCTAGAACACTCTTGACATACCCTGATATCGACCTTTGAAGAACCCTCAACAAAAGCTCTTCATTACTCTGTCTGGATATCAAATCTTCTTTGTTCATACTTTTAACCTTAGAAACCAATTTCACCTCCTTGAAAAATACTACTGTGAATTCAGTTCGTTGTTAACTACAGAAAACAAATGGAGGCAGCTATGTTAAGTGGAAGACTTGTTGATTTTAAGTCCTTGATGTAACATCCCACCCTCAATTGGAAGGGTAGAATAGTAAATTGGCATAGGATGTGCTAGATTGGGACTTCATAGGACTGCTCATGCATAATAGGATTGTTGCATAGTCACGATTGCGCACAGGAATTTATCGCACATGCATACATGACATTCCCGGTTTTCGCGCCTAATGTAATTTCATTGTGATTATCAGGGTTATTGGGTTTGAAAAATTATTCTGAGTGCGCTATAAATCGTTTTCTATTTTTAGGGATTTATGGGAATTTTTCTGAAAATTTTTGGAGTTCTTTCCCGGACCGAAAAATTCCAACTGACTGACTGAGTGAGCTGTTTTGTACTGAACAGGATTGCCTAATGGCATAAGATTAGTGGATAAATGAGTTTAGGATAATATTTTAGTATCATGCTTAGAAATTAATTGGAATTAGTTTTTAATTAAATTGGATTAGGATAAATTGTATTTTATTCACCTTAAATGCCAAGTGTCCCATTTCATTAATGGGTTTTGTCTTATGTTCTCCTTCCATACGACCTTCTCCTTGTTTCTTTTAACATTTGAATCACTTAAAAAGGCCACTTCTCCCTTGCATCATCCGAAACCCTCTCATCTCCTCCTTCTTTATTGATTTCTCCTTCCTTCCTCCAAACACTTTAGAGTTCTCTTACTTGTCACCAAGCTATAGTCTTCCCATGATGATGAAATATATATGTATGGTGGTGGAAGAAGTGATTAGTGAAGGTAGGAAGTAAAGAAGTTAAGAAGGAAGTAAAGATTGGAAGCTTGATAGGTAAGGTTCTTTTAAGTTCTTTGTTTTAATGATGTTTATGATGCTTAATACATGGAAACAAAGTATGGAAATTGTGTAGGTATGTGCTGCCAAAGTTTGGTTAATTATATAAGTAAATGTTGTGATTAGTTTGTGGTTGAATTAGTGGTAGAAATGGATGCTTAGTGATGTGTTATTGATGTTAGAAGTGATAGGAGTTAGGTTGTTGATGAAAGCTGGAAATTGAGTTTTGAACCTACTGTCATGTTTTGTTCATAACTAATTGTATAGGTGAGAAAATGAGGTGAGGTTTGTGCCGAAGTAAACTTTGGGATGTTGGCTTCAACTTTGTGTGAAATAGGTGGTGTTAAATTGTAAAGGTAGAAGGGTGAATTTTTGCATGGGAAGTTACTGTTTTATTGCCTGTGAACAGTAACCGAAACCATAACCTATGAGCTTTGCTGATTTTTCTAAATTAATTGATATGGAATTTGGGAAAATGGTCTTCATTAAAGTTGTAGCATATTGAGTTAGCTTTCCATTTCCACTGATCTTGCTATTTTTCGAGTTGTATATTAGGATATATGACCTGATTACTATTGACTGGTTTTATGCTTTGTGATGAAACCTGGTCTACTTGTCGATTTTGTGAGTTCTCGGATTGGAAGCAATTTTAACAATTTGTGTGAACTGAATTGATATGAGTGATCTTCTGAAAAGTTTCAGAGGAAGAAATTATCTTGAAAATGAGATATGGCATGTAATATTTAGAGGTCAGAGTTGGGAGTTATGATTTTGCAAAAACTGATCCTACATTAGGATGTGGATGGCTGATCATGGCAGTAACTTGCATAATGGTTTTGAAATTTTTAGAAATCGAATTGGAGTTTGAGTTCTTCATGAAACTTGAAGTCTGTGATCATATCTTTTCAGGGATATAAGGTAGTGAATTTAGTGACATTTTTACTAAGAGATATGCTGTTTGGGAAATTACTGTCCAGATTAGTTGATTCCAGTAGGCTGATTCTTTGTGGAATTGTTTGACATTGTTAGCAAGTGAATCTGATTTTGGGTTGTTCATGAAAGTTGTAGATAACATTGTGACCTTTATGAGCATATTTATTGGGTAATTGTTGACTGAAGAATCAGAGAGTTATTGAATTTGAAATGTACTACCCTGTTTTGATAGGTTTGAGTGGGCAGTAGGTTTGAGTGGATTTTAACACCCTTAGGGGGTGAAATTGATTTTTATGGTCTTCTTGAGAATTGTAGAGCTTTTCATGACCTTTCCAACAAGCTATGGTTTGTATTTTTCCGATTTGTGTGCTAAGAATTATAGAGATTGGAAATTTGGATTGAAAACAGGAAAAAGGGCAAGGAAGTAGAGGAACTCGCCAGATCGCGAGGGCGACGTCTCGCCCGCCAAAGTAGGTAAATTAACCAGTTGTCGGCCTCAAGAAAATGATATATATATTATTATTTTTGTTATTATTTGGCATTAAGTGACCCGATCGTTTCTTTTGTCAATTTCTTTTCCGTCCGACGTCCGATTGACCTGATTCTTGAGGCATCGGATTTGTAACATATTGAATTTCATTTTTTTGAGAAATTGGGAATTTTTAGACGGGAAATTAACGTGACCCCGGGTAACGGAGCCTTTAATCACTGTTTTGTTTAATTGGGGACCTATAGAGATCCGAATTGCGCACCGTCAGCGTCAATAGGTTTCTAATTTTTAGACGGATTTTTTCTGAGGAAAAAAAATGAGATTAGGGCCGGGAATTCATGAACATGCATATTTCACCTACATGTGCACAAATTGCATATTAGTGACTCGTTCTTTTTCTGATTCTTATAGAGGCCCAAGTGGAGCGTCGTTCGACCGACGGGGTAGAAACTTCCCGGCATTAGCTCGGAAGTAATAGGTGAGTAACCTAGGTGGTTGTCTCAATCTACGTGTTTACTGTGATTTATTTGCCCTACGGGGATTACGTGTATACATGGCTTATATTGACTGTAAATTGAGCATTAGACAACTGTTTAATTGGACTGAATATTTGGACCATGACATATCATGTTAACTGCTATGGAGCATGTGCATTCATGCACAAATGCATCAAACTACTAAAAGGAAAAAATTGTGAACCGAGGCACCACTGATACTGAACCGAGCCTAGAGCTCGACATACTGAAACGAGCCTCGAGCTCGAAGGGAGATAATTCTTCCCAGACGCGTCTACACTGAATACTGTTTATGCGCTCGGTCACAATACTGTAATGAACTGGAAAAGAGTCACATGTGCATTACATACTGGACTGAATATTTGACATGGTACCTGACTGTGTGTATACTAATCTATGATCGCAATCGTGTTACGCTTGCCGTGACTGCATCTTGTATGCCTATTACTGTGATTGTATCAGCATTGTGTTTTGTATAATTACTGGATGCGTACTGTATCATGCTTATGTGATGCATGAATTGGGAGAACCATCGATGATGGTTTCTCATTGAGTTCGCAAACTCATCCAAAATTGCAATCTATTTTTCAGGATAAAGCGTAGACTGATAGCTCCCTCAGGACTGTAGAGCCGTGTATTGTGGATTGGCGAGAGAAGCGATGACTCAAAGGTCGGTCAGCTGGGCTTTCTTTTGGAGACTTATAGTTAGATCTGTCCTATGTACATTACTACATGGTACTTAGTGTACAGTGTTTTGGAACATGTACAGACTGAAATACTGACAGTTGTAAATTTCTGAATTTTGAGTGAATGAAATGAAATCCAGTTTGGTTTTTTTTTAAAAGTTGTCGGTTTCTTCGTATTGCTTTATGATTGTGATGCCATGAGGAGTGTAGTAGTAGTTGTCAGTAATGGTCTCTTAGCGTAGGTTACGTACCGGAATGACCTACGGGTGTTCCGGTGAGTACCCTATGGTAAGGGGGCGCTACACTTGAAGCAGGACAAGATGGATATATAACCGGAGATTGTGGCAGTTGGGTGGAGGAATTTCTTTCGAGTTCGAGAGACATCTCATATCTCTACATAAATGAAGTGTATGACTTCTGGAAAAAAATAGAAGTGGTAGACAATACTCTTGTATCTACGGTGGATAAATTGTCGATTATAGTGAAAATGAAGCTAATCAAGAAGGTCACTGAGTGTCCATTTGATGGAGAAAAGCTCACTAGTAAAGCTAGATGGATAACGCAAGCTAGCGTGAAGGAGACTCAAATCAATCGACAATTATATGGAAGCAATGATCCAAAGGAGAAGAAGGCTTCAAGTCTTGTTCCAAAGGCTAGGGTTCTACACTCACTTCTTTTTCATTGTGTTCTACTAAGAACAGGATCAAGGCATTTGGTAACAACGCTAGATGAACAATGCCTATTTCATCTTCTTAATCACCAGTCTATAAACCTACCATTCCTTATTTTCCATTACATGGAAAAGACAAAAAAAAGACTCGATCGCTCTACCATATGGAATGGTGCTGACTAGAATATTCAGAGATTCTAGAGTCCTTCTGGAGAGAGGAAACATGATGAAGCTAGATATCAGAAGCGTCATCAATTCTGCAACAATTGGTAAAATAGGCTTGAGGAATCTAGAGAAAGAAGAAGTAGATTCTAAGACAAAAGCAAGGATTGAGGGGGAGAGTGCTATTAAAGTAAGTTTGACGGAAAAGGAATCTCCCTCAAGGAAATCAAAATCCCAATCCGTTGAGAGAATGCCTGCAGAAAGGGAAAAGAAATCTTCAGATGAATCAATAAAGGGAAAGGAAATTTCTTGTAAGGAAGGAAGCCAGGTGAAATATAGGGAGAAAGTGACCCTAAAAAGAAAGGGGGAAATACTCCTTTCAGAGAGACCAAATCAAACAAAAAGATTGCCTAGAGTTCGACTCTTGCATCCATAAGAAAAAAAGAAAGGGAAAGACATGACTCATGGTGGAGACTCTGAGAAGAAATCACCTCAGGCAACAAGGTCTTTAGTTTCAATTTTGAAAGAAGATTTAACAAAATTGGCTAAAGAGACTGAGATTAAGAGAAAATTGGAGTTTGAAAAAGAGAAATCTCAATCTCAACACACTTCTTGACTGATTAAAGAGAATAAAAAACAGAAAATCAATAGAAGAAGAGCACTCCTACTTCTATTCAGAAGAAGAAGCAGCTAGTTGAACTTAGTCCAGCACAGATCAAGACTTCTCAACCGTTACGAAAAGAAGACTTGAGAGTCAAGCTTATTGAAGAAAGCCAACCTGTTAAGAGTAGCATCTCTATAATCATCAAAGAAACACCAAAAAAGTCAGTCAAGTCACAATTACAACCAATCTTGGTAAATAATAGTGCAATGCATCTGTTGAGTGAGGATGAGAAAAGTATATATGGTTTTCTGAAGGATGAAGGAATCAAACCATACCCCCACACAAATGACAAGGCAAAAGTACACTATTTTACCAATCACAAAGAGAACTATGATCAAGGTTATGCCTGACATTCAACCAAGACCTTTCATTGCTCGTAATGAGGAAAAAGGGAAGAAGAAACTATATCTGGAAGTAATAACAAATGATCTTACAAAAGAACAAATCGAAGCTGAAGTGAGAAACATTGATGAAGCATGCTATGCAGTCCAGAAGAAAGGAACTTATGTTTCTCGCTACATTTCGAAAGCATCAGGAAGCAATTGTGGTCAGGGAACTACTAAAGACTCTTCTCAGGTAGTTGGAAGACTTTTAGAAGGGCAGTATAGATCCATTCTGATTGGATACCAAAGCTCCTCAATAGAGTCACTTGTGCATCTCATTATGCACATTAGACCCTTGCAAACTATGTCTTTAATTGGAGATGTTATACACCTATTTGGCAGACAAGTTCTACGACTAACTAGTCCTGATGATTTTGATCTCCCGAAATCAAACTTTTCTATCCAACCTCCTACCTTTACAATAACTGAATCAGGTGTCATATCTTCAGACGCATATACTACGACCGTTGTTATTGAAGACGTACAATAAAAGCATGATGAAGACATTGAAGATAAAGTTGATAATCTGCGTGCTTCTGTGGATGACTTGCATAAAGAAGTAAAGTATATTCGAAAAGATATCAAGTCACTATGCTCTGAAATGAGAGAAATATTTTTTGAAGTCATGAAACATCTGCGAAAATGATCTTGTTGATCAATAACAAAATAGGGGGAGAAAGGAGAAAAGGAGAAAGAAATGACAAAGATAGGGGAGAATAAGAAAAGAAGAAAAGATCAGACGAAGAAAATTTTTTTATACAATTTAATTTTTTTGATTTTGGCTACAATTTTTTGTATTCTATGATTATTTGTTATCATAAAAAGGGGGAGATTGTTAAGTCAAAATGATTTTACGATTAATAATTTTGATGAAGACCAAATAATAATGCAGGTACAAAATGAGACGAAAGCTTAAAATGAGAAGCAAAATGAGACGATAGAAAATGAGACGCAAAAATGAGATGAAAACAGAAGCTAAAAATGAGACGAAAGTGGAAGCTAAAAATGAGACGAAAGTGGAAGCTAAAAAATAGGACGGAAGTGGAAGCTGAAAATGAGACGGAAGCGGAAGCTGAAAATGAGACGGAAGCAAAAAGCAAAATGACACGAAAGAAATAAGACGCAAAAAATGAGATGAAAGAAATGAGACGCAAAAAATGAGACGAAAAAATATTAGACGGAAGAAAAAGTTGAATATGAGACTGTAACATCCCGGTACCAGCGGGAAGGGTAAAATAGGAAATATGGGTGTTTAGTGAGAGCTTAGTAATGCAATTGCATGTTCATGCATTTTGTGACATACTTGAATTGTGAAAACTGAATTTATTGCACATGAAATTTTTGTACACGCATTCATTGACATTCCTGGTATATTTGGTTCTACTTGTGAATGGGTTGAGAATTGTGGGTTATTGATTTTGAAAATTTATTTGGAGAGTGAAATTATTGATTTTATAATTTTGGAGAATTTTAGAAATTTTTCTGAAATTTTTCGGGGGTAAATCCCGGACTAGGAAAAATGCCGAGGGGCAGACCAACTGATAATCGGTATTAGAATTTAGTGCCTATGGAATTGAATTTTGGCCATATGGTTATAGGAATAATTGACAAGTGTTATTTATGGAAAATTGGGCTTGAAATTGATTAATTAAGAAGGAATTGCTTGAAGCTTGACATGTGTCATGACACATGGCAACTTAATAGCCATATATTTAATTAGCTTACATTTAATTGAGCTCCTTTTTGTTGTATCTCACGAAACTCATCTTCATACAACTTTTTGGAGCTTTTGTTTGGGTCTTCTCCTTCTCTCCTTCATGGCTATCTTCTTTATGGGTGGTGACTTCCTCCAACCCTAGCCTAGCTTACATCTTTGGCTTGCTTCCTTGCCAGTTTGCTCTCTCTCCCTTGGTTACCATAACAACCTATTTCTAACCCTTTAAAGATGATGATCGTTGGTGATGGTTGAAGTTAGGGTTTGGTGGTGTTCTTGGAGAGTTCAATGATGAGGTGGCTTAACCAAGTAAGTTTCCTTTCAAATGTTATGGTTATGGCTAAATAAAGCTAAATTGATGATGAACTTGAGTATCTTGATGATTTGAGTTTTGTAAGGGTTATGTATGTATCTTGGATGATGCAAAGTTATGTTCATATATGGTTGTTGTATGTATAGGATAAGTGAGAAAGCATCTATAGAGGTTTAGAGATGGATTGATGTTCAAAAGAGTTGATGGTTGAATGTAGAAAGTGGTTTTAATGGATATACATTTGTGTATGCCCTGTTTTGGGATTATGATAAATTGTAGCTTTTGTTTGGTTTGTGAGTGATTTCTTGAATTGAATTAGGTAGGGATTGATGAGGAATTGTCATGGAAAAGATGATCTAGGCATGAGATGAAATAGATGAGTTGAATGTTGCTTAAATGATTGAAGAAGAAAAATCTGGAAAATTTCAATAGCTTGATCTTTGAGTGTGCTTCAATTGCATAGTCATAATTTCTTCTATAGTTGTCCAAATGAGTTGAGGCTTGGTTTAAATGAAACTAGAGGAAATTGACTACAATTCTTATGAAGATTTTGATTGTGAATTTTGTCTTGAAGAATCTCAAATGTGAGTGTTGAAATTGTTGTGAATAAAGGTATAGGATTGTGTTTCATTTAGAGTGTTTGATTAACTAGGGGATATGGCTTGTGTGTGAATGGTTTCCATCACTTGGAATGAATGATCTTAAGCTTGGAGTAATACTATGTTGAACTAAGGTAGGTTATGGAAAAAGAGTGGAAAATTGGGAAGGATAAGGTGAAGTTGAGATTGATGGATGAAAGGAGTGAAGGAAGTGTAACTAGTGTTTAATGATTTTGGAGTGATAATTGCTTAAGAATAGGTGATTTGGGGATGTTTAAGAGTGTATGAAAGGTTAGAATGGGTTTAGGACCCTTTGGAGGGGTCTTGGAGGGTGAAAAATTGGTGGTACCCATAGGTTACACGGTCTGACCGTGTGAATTTCACACAGACCGTGTGATTTGGGCGCAGTAACACCATTCCACTTGAAGGTTACACGGCCTGACCGTGTGATTTTCGCACGGTCCATGTGTTTTGGACCTCTTAAGGACAGAATTAGAATTTTTGGTCTTCATTAAAGTTGTAGCCTAGATGCCTTCTTTCCAACCGTCCAAGAACGAAGTCATTCAGACATCTAGAACGAAAGTTATGGCATTTGCGCCAAAGTATGTTCGATGGGAGGATAGTTATGAACATGGTTTCTTCTTTTGACTATAACTCCCTTTCTAGAGCTCCAAATGAATTGATTCTTGTGGAAATGGATTCCTAACACAGTTTCCTATATCTCCACCAAAATTTGTATTAATTGGAGTTAAATTGAAAGAGATTGATCAAATGCAAGTGTGAGAGTCTATTGGAACATTGTCAACAAGAGTAGTTTTACTGAGCAGAGTTCAATGTTTTGCTTATATCTAGAGCTATAGGATTCCAAATGAGATGATTCTTTCTTTGTAGTAAAGTTAAGATATAGGGCTACAAATCATATGAAGAAGATAAAATTTTCTTCAATTCCTAAGATGTTCAAATTCGAAATAGAATTGGGTTTAGTACACTTAGAACAATCCTCCAATGTTTGAGGTATATCTCCCAATCTACTGAACCAAATTAAGTGATCTTGGTGTCAATGGATTCATAAGACATAGGGGCATACATGTCTAGAAGAGGGTATGACCAAATTTCATTAGTTTCACTTTCTTATTGAACCTGAATAGTGGACCCGAAAGTGCATTTTGGAAAAATACCTGGGATTGTCATGAACATGCATTGTACATATATGTGCATGAATAAATGCTTATAATGGTGCAACATTATTAATGTGTGTGCAACATATTGCATAAATGGGTTGTGCAGGTCACAAGTCCGCAGACAGGCGTTTCCAGAAATTAGAAGCAATTGCTAATTTGGAGCGTATTGTGAGTAGACCTAGATGGTCTTACTTTATTATTTATTAATTGAATTTTGGTATTATTTGACTATTGGATGATTGTGTAAATGTGATTGAATATGTGGGGTTTCGGACAGGAGGTCTGATGATTGACTTGGATATTGAAGTGCTATTTGTTTGTGAATTGGAAAAACTAAATGTATTGTGTGATTGCTATGTGTTTCCTTAATGTGTAAATTGCATGCAAGTGACAGTGAGATTTCTCAACTATCTGTTGCATACCGGACTACGGTCCGCTGATAAGCGAATATGAGTGAATAAGAGCATGTAATTATGAGTAATGCATTTCAATGCATATGAATGACGATTGAATTCTCAACACTAAGGTTAAATGCTGGACTAAGGTCTGGTGATATGGGAATGAATGGGTTTACGAAATTGTGAGTGTTGCATTTCATTTCATGAATGCATGTCATATAATGGCTGTTGTGACTAGAGTAGCCACCGATCAGAGCTACAAGCTCAACGATTAATGAGCCCTATATGGGACAGTTATCAATGAGCCCTACATGGGACAGTTATCAATGAGCCCTACATAGGACAGTTATCAATGAGCCCTGCATGGGACAGTTATCAATGAGCCCTACATGGGACAGTTATCAATGAGCCCTATACGGGACAGTTCAGGCACTCTGTCACAACAGAGTAACAATTGGAAAGTGAGTCTCATATACACTGAGTATGCAGGACATAAATGATTAAATGATATTGAATGTGAAATAACTGAACAAGTTTATGTGATTCAATATGGTTGTTAATGAAATGATATGAATATGGGAAATAATGTGATATAGGAAATAAAGTGAGATTGGTTCAGTAATTGAATGTGAAATAATATGATCATGTGCGATCAGTATGAAATATATGTCTTATGTGATATGTGATGAGTGAGCCATCGATGATGGTCACTCACTGAGTTTGCAAAACTCACCCAAAATTTGCAATTATTTTTCAGGATCAGAAGAATACCCCGTTAAGCCAACGGGAGTATATTTGCAGGATTCAAGTGAAGGATAGAAGTTGGGAACAGTTCGCGACTGCATTGCATGTCTTTATTTATGTAATAAAGTGTATTTTTGTATTTGGGAAATGGGCCCGAGTGGCTATTGGAAATTGTGTATAATGAAATTGTATATGATTGAATGAGGACCTAAATTATGCATTGAATTCCGCATATATTGTTTTTAAAAAAAATGTATCGATTACTGAATGAGTATTTTAGCACGCTACCCTCGCGGGGCACGGACTCGGATATCACCGCCGATATCGGGTTCGGGTCGCGTGGGAGTGGGGTGTTACAGAGACTATAAAAATGAGACAAAGCGAAATAAAATGAAATGAAAGAATCGAAGACGAAGACTCGATACCACGTCAGATGATAAATCAATTTGAGTTAGTTACAGAACTCAACTGAATAACCGTTTCTTTAAAGATCAAGAAACAAGAAGAAAGGAACAGTTATCAAAAAGTAGTTGAAGACAAAGGCTATAAATATGAGTCGGAGTCGAAGACTAAAAATTTTAATGATTTTTAAGAAAGACTAGAGATTCAAAAGCTAGAAATCTTACTCATTGTACAAAACTTATAAGCTACCATTGTCTGTAACAAAGCTCGAAACATCTCTCAGTAGAAGGAAGAAAAGCTGATAGCCTGAAGAGGCTAAGTCAGAAAAGAATACTTGTTGTAAGAGACCTGAAGAGGCTCGGTGAAAAGAATACTTGTATCTTTGAAAAGTATAGTGCAATCTTAGAAAAAATTCTAAGGATTTGACGTAGCCCACAGTTTGGGGTGAGCCAGTATAAAACTGTTGTGTCAATTCTTACTGTCAACTCTCAACTTTGAATTTATATACTTCATAATATTGTTTTTCAAATGTTTGAGAAAGCAAGTTTGTTTTAAAAGAAGTTTGTTTAAAAAGGGGATTGTATTAAAAAAGGATACCAATTCAATCCCCCCTTCTTGTGCATTTTGTATATCGAATATTAAGTCTATACTAACGTGTGATTCACTTCAGATAGTGGAGAAGCATCACCATCAAATACTCCCTTAGACAAAGTTGAAGATATTCCTGAGACTCTTGATTTGAAAAGAGATTAGAAATAAAAGAGTTCTCATCCAGAAGAGTTGATTATAGGAGAGACCTCAAAAGGTGTGCGAACTAGGTCCAAATTCAGAAGAGAAGCAAATATAGCGTTCATTTCTGAAATAGAGCCTAAGAAAATTGATGAAGCTCTTCAACATAAAGCTTGTTAGCTATGCAAGAGGAGCTGAACCAGTTTACTAGGAATAAAGTTTGGTCCTTAATTCCCAGACCATCGAAAAAGTCCATCATAGGAACTAGATGGGTTTTTAAGAATAAGCTAGACGAATTAGGAAGAGTGAGTAGTAACAAAGCAAGATTAGTAGCACCAGGCTATAATCAGTAGGAAGGAATAGACTACAATGAGACTTATGCTCCTGTAGCAAGACTAGAAGCTATTAGGATCTTGCTTGCATATGTTGTTTGTCACAACATGAAGCTATTTCAAATGGATGTGAAGAATGCCTTTTTAAATGGCTTTATAGATGAAGAAGTTTATGTGAAGCAACTTCTGGGTTTCGAGGATGTTAAGAAATCGGATCATGTTTATAGACTTCATAAGGCTTTGTATGCCTTAAAACAAGCTTCTCGAGCTTAGTATGATCGTCTCAATTCTATTCTTATTGAAAATAAGTTCAGTAGAGGTCAAGTAGATAAAACTTTATTTAGAAAGTGCATAAAGAATGATTTTATCATAGTTCAAATTTATGTTAATGATATTATCTTTGGTGCAACTTATAAAATGTTAAGTACTATTTTTGAAAATTTGATGAAAAATGAGTTTGAGATGAGAATGATGGGTGAATTAAAATTCTTTCTTGGGTTGCAAGTTAAGCAACCCGAAGAAAACATTTTTATTCATCAACAAAAGTATGTTAAGGAATTGTTGACTAAATATGATATGGAAAAAGTAAAACCAATGTCAACTTCGATGCATCCTTCAAACCTTTTGTCCAAGGAAGAAACTGGCAAGAAGGTTAATCAAACTCTATATAGAGGGACTATTGGTTCCTTACTTTATCGTACAACAAGTAGACCTGACATTTTGTTTAGTGTTTGCTTGTGTGCAAGATTTCAGGTAGATCCTAGAGAGTCTCATTACATTGCTGTTAAAAGAATTTTGTGATATCTATCAAGTACTACTGATCTTTGCTTAATGTATGAGAAAGGTAAAGATTTCAGGTTAATTGGTTACTGTGATGAGGATTAAGTCAGAGATAGGATTGATAGAAAAAGTACGAGTGGAGGATGTCACTTCCTTGGCCACAACCTAGTTTCATGGTCAAGTAAGAGGCAAAACTCAATTGCTCTATCAACTGCAGAAGCCGAGTATATGTCAGCCGTAAGTTGCTGTTCATAGATGTTGTGGATTAAGTACTAGCTAGAGGGCTACTCAATATAAGAAGAAAAAATCCCAAACTACCGTGACAACACAAGTTCCATCAACCTGTCGAAGAACCATATACAACATTCAAGAGTAAAACATACCGAAGTGAGACTGTTATACCCCGAACTTTCAGTGGAAATTAGAAATATTAAAATGAATTCAATGAGTGTTTTCGGATATGAATTTTGTTATAGATGTTATTGTACCTTGAGGAAATTGATGAGAAAAAGGAATTTATTGGTTTTGATGACTTTGAAGATTAGTTTTGGTTATGAAAGTTTAAGTGGATGAGATGACTGAAATGGAGGTTGAAATCAAGAAATATAAAGTGAAAGTGTGAAAATTTGAAGAAATAGAAAGTTTGACTAGAGAGTTGACTTTTTTATTTGGGCAGATTTTGAGGAAATGATCTTCATAAAAATTGTGGCTTATGTTGAGAGCTTTTCGTAGCCATAAAGTATGCTATTTTTCGATATCGGGATTGAAAGTTATGATCTTTGAAAGTTAAGTGTATTTTGCTTTGGTTTTGAAAAATGCTCTAAGTGTAGGATTGTATATGTTGTATTTTGAGGCGATTTCTGGACTGTTGTAGTTTGAATTGGATCAAATGGCATTCTTAAATGTTATAGAGGACCTCCATAGTTTCCCAATGATGTATAATGTGCTATTTTTGGATGTGGAGGTTGGGAGATGTGAGTTATTGAAGTTGAGTGCAGATACTGCAAATTTTTGAATTGATGTGTTCATAGGGAAGTTTTGTGTATGCTGTGATCGATGCAAATTCGGGACTGATGTGTAGGATTCTTTTTGAAAATGAAAATAGAGACATTGGGCTACAAATGTTATGAAGCAGCCGATCTATAATTTAGCCTCTAAGACTTCCAAATTCGGGCCGGAAGCTAGGTGTAGTGTTCAGCCTCGGGTCTGAAAAATAAACTTCAGTATTTTGGAGATATCTTGAGTTATAGAGCTCCGATCGATCTGATTCTTGAAGCGATGGATTCATAAGACATAGAGGGACATTTATCTAAAAGAAAGTTTTATCAAATGGCTTCATTTACCTTTTCAAAATAATCAGACAAGATGTCAGTTTTAAGGACCAATGAAGGGGCAATTTTGAAAGTTTACTTAAAGGGTTAAGTTTATAGGCTTAAATGGAGGGGCTTATGGGTCATTCCTCAGTCATTTAATGACATGGCAAGATTGTGTTCCTTTATAAGGAGAGAATGCACGACACTTAGACAGAAAAAGAGCAAGAGAAGAAAAAGAATAAGAGAAAGAAGAGAGAAGGGAGAGCAAGCCTTCGGATGAGTAAAGGAGAAAGAAAAGAGAGAGAGCTAGGGTTTGATTTTTAAGGGTCTTCAAGCAAGCTTTCCATGTTTTTTCATGAAGGAAAAACGTGGAGGATGACGAGAGCTCCAACATGAGCTAAGGAATCTAAAAATTTGTAAAGGATGAGGTAAGACCCGAAATTTTGATTTGTGAATTTTGGAAGATTGTTGGTTTAGAATCATGGAAAAAGATATGAGTTTGTGTATTATGAAGTCAATTTTGGTGATTGCTTAGTATTATGGGTTTAATTTTGGATGGAAATTAATTAGGGTTATCCCCAATTTTATGAATTGGGGTTTTTGAGAATTGGTGATTTAGATGACTTGATTATATGTGGAATTAGTGTTTTCTAAGTTCAATATTAAGGATTATGTCATTTATGGGGTCGAATTTGTGTGACATTGGTATAGGGAATTTTCAATTGGGAGAATAAAAGAAGAAATGGTCAAATTGAAGCTAAGGACAAGCTTCTAGCATCGATTCGAGGTGGGTACCTGTTTATAATAGATTTATAAGCCACTACTGCTTTCCTTAAACAAAGATATTTTTTGATTTCAATTGCATCATAAATGTTGCATCATTGTATGAATGATTTGAAAAATCATTATTGATTCAATGCATGAACTTTTGATGAATTGCAAAATACATTTGTGTTATGCCTCAAAAATTTCATGGCATTTTGTATATTCAGAAAAGAGCATTCGATAAACTGATTTAAGCATGATTATGTGATTGTGATTGGGCAAGAGAGAATCTGTTTCGTTATTCTCGTGCACGATGACCCTTAGCCTTCTCCCGGTTGCCCATTAGAGGCCACGAGATCCTAAGAAATCAGACTTGTTGTGTTTACGATAAACTTCGATTTATCCGTTGTGTTTAAGGAACTCTTGAGCCGTTATGTGTGCATTTGCATTGTGAAGTGTTATGATTGATGCATTCATGTTTTGGAAATTGTGATTTCGACCACTGCAAGAAAAGAACTTTTGAAAATGTGCATTATGGGTTTCAAACAAAGTTTCTGCAAGAAAAGAAAAGAAAAGCATTTTTAAAAGGTTTTGTTTATTTATTTGTTATAAACTGTTACCCATGAGCTATAAGCTCACCCCCTTCATTCCCATCCGCAGGTGATGAGAAGAAGATCGGGTAACAAAAATTGAAGATTTATGTTTACATGTGTTTATATTGTATTATTGTTAAGTTAGGTGGTTGCTGAGAAGTCTAAAATTGTTGTGTATTGTGTACTTTAGTTTAGGGTTATGGGTAACGTATAAGGCTTGAAAATGCCACTATGTTTTGTATAAAGCTTTGATTTATGAAATGGTGTATAAATTGTAATTGAATTATGAGATTTTGATGAGGCTATTGAGTTATGGTATTGCACATGGATAAGTCATATAAATTTCGTATGTTCAATTGAGATATAAGCATGATTTGTATATGGAAAAATGTGAATGAACGTGTATTAGACATTGGATAGTGCGATTGTATGTGAATGTATTTGGATTGAGGAATGAGAAAAGAGAGAAAAGAAAAGGAAAAAAATGTACACAGATTTGGATTAGTTTAGACCGATAGTTTGAAGGTTTCCAACGTAAACGTTTTCTTCGATATTTGTTCACGGATGTCAGAAATAGGTTTCGATTCGATTTGATCCGATGTTTGTTTCGTTTTGATTTGCTTCCAATTCTTTCACGTTAAGATTGGATTCGCTTCCGATTTGTGATTCGATTCATATTGGTTCGTATTCGTATTCGTTTCCATTTCTCCGGTTAGCATCCAGTTTCCAGATCGAGTCCCAACATTTGTGGTATCAGAGCCCAGTAATATGATCGTACATGGGCGTATGTGTATTGATGATTTGCATGAGAAGATAATAAGAGTTAGTGAATGAATATGATTGAATTAGTGAGAATGTGATATTGATGTGAATGACCTAAAATGTATTTGGAGTATAAGAATGTTTTGATTAGGGTGTCGAAAGCGTGATTGATGATAAAAGAATGTGATAATGGAGATTAAGGTTCGAATTTCACGATGAATTTGGATGAATTCCTTTCGGATATATACATGTGAGATGTAATATAGGATACGTGAAAGATGAGTTGAATGATATATATATATATATATATGGAAGTTCAAAAGTCTTAAATTGAATGGTGTTGGTCCATATTAAGGTTCATTAAGAATTGGACCTTTGACTTGTGTACATAGATTGAGAAACATTAATTTGTGGTTATAGTAATTTGATATGATTTTAATGGTTCCTCGTGAAGAAGTTAAGAATATGATATGATATTGGTGGTATTTGATACAAGAAGTGATAAATTGTGAGTAAGTTGAGAAATATGTATGATGAGGAATTAGCTAAGAAAGTGGTTGAATATGACTATTTCGAAGAAATTATTTGAGAGAATAAGTTACTTGGTGATTATTCAGATAGAAATTTCGTGGGCGAAATTCTTTTAAGAGGGGGAGAATTGTTGGACCCCGAACTTTCAGTAGAAATTAGAAATATTAAAATGAATTCAATGAGTATTTTCGGATATGAATTTTGTTATAGATGTTATTGTGCCTTGAGGAAATTGATGAGAAAAAGGAATTTATTGGTTTTGATGACTTTGAAGATTAGTTTTGGTTATGAAAGTTTAAGTGGATGAGATGACTGAAATGGAGGTTGAAATCAAGAAATAGAAAGTGAAAGTGTGAAAATTTGAAGAAATAGAAAGTTTGACTAGAGAGTTGACTTTTTGATTTAGGCAGATTTTGAGGAAATGATCTTCATGAAAATTGTAGCTTATGTTGAGAGCTTTTCGTAGCCATAAAGTATGCTATTTTTCGATATCGGGATTGAAAGTTATGATCTTTGAAAGTTAAGTGTATTTTGCTTTGGTTTTGAAAAATGCTCTAATTGTAGGATTATATATGTTGTGTTTTGAGGTGATTTCTGGACTGTTGTAGTTTGAATTGGATCAAATGGCATTCTTAAATTTTATAGAGGACCTCCATAGTTTCCCAATGATGTATAATGTGCTATTTTTGGATGTGGAGGTTGGGAGATGTGAGTTATTGAAGTTGAGTGCAGATTCTGCAAATTTTTGAATTGATGTGTTCATAGGGAAGTTTTGTGTATGCTGTGATCGATACAAATTCAGGACTTATGTGTATGGAATGGGATCAAGTAGCCTTCTTGAGAGTTTTAGATCTTGTTTTTATCTTTCCATTGATATAAAGAACGAAAATATTGGACAAGGGCGTAGAAAGTTATGATTTTTAGAAGTTCTGATGCTGTTTAGTGTGAAGCTGATCGACCAGTCACTTTTTCTGAAGTTTTTGACCCAATTAGAGGTTTATTTGATTTTTAAGGCCTTCATGAAAGTTGTAGAGGGTTTTTTTACCTTTCTATATACACCGAGTTTGTCAAATTTGGAGTTCTAGGTCAAAAGTTATGATGTTTGCAAGTTGAGGTACTGTGTAAAGTTTTGAGGAGATTATCGATTAGTCATCTTTGAATACATTTTTGACTCCTTTAAAGACCGAGCTTGCCTTTGAGTCCTGCCTGAAAATGGTAGATCTTTCTTTTATCTTTCCAACGGTACCAAGTTTGTAAAATTCGGAGCTCGGAGTCAAAAGTTATGAGTGTTAGAAGTTTGAAGGTCGGATTGGGTGCTAGTCGACCTCTGTTGGCCGACCTCTGTTGGCTTGCCTCTATTAGCCGACCTCTGTTGGCCGACCTCTGTTAGCCGACCTCTGTTGGCCGATCGATCTTCGTTCTGACTGAGCTTTGATTTTCTGACCGAGCTCTGACCTCCCTTCACTCTTTTAAGCATAACTTCTTCGTCCGACATCCGATTAAGCCGATTTTCAAAGCGTTGGATTCCTAAGACATTTTTCTATCTTTCCATACTAGATAGATCGGTTTTGGCATTAAATGGAGAAATACAGCTTGGATTATAGTGAGCTGATTGGTTGTAAAAGTTTGAACAGTGTTCAGTAGTTTGGAGATATCTTGATCGGTAGAGCTCTGATCGATCTGATTCTTTTTGGAAATTAAAATAGAGACATGGGGCTACAAATTTTATGAAGGATCCAAGCTATAATATAGCCTCTAAAACTTTAAAATTTGGATCAGAAGTTAGATGTAGTGTTCAGTCTCGGTGTTGTAATGGCTGAATAGTGTTCAGTATTTTGGAGATATCTCGATCGGTAGAGCTCCGATCGATTTGATTCTTTTTGAAAATTAAACTAGAAACCTATATCTACAATTCATTTGAAGGAGCCGATCAACAATGTAGCCTTTAAGACTTTCAAATTCGGATCTGAATTAGATGTAGTGTTCAGTTTCAGTTGTGAAATAGTCTAAACATCATTCAGTATTTTGGAGATATCTTGAGCTGTAGAGCTCGGATAGATCGGATTCTTTTTGAAAATGAAAGTAGAGACATTGGGCTACAAATGTTATGAAGGAGACGATCTATAATTTAGCCTCTAAGACTTCCAAATTCGGGTCGGAAGTTAGGTGTAGTGTTCAGCCTCGAGTCTGAAGAACAAACTTCAGTATTTTGGAGATATCTTGAGTTATAGAGCTCCGATCGATCTGATTCTTGAAGCGATGGATTCGTAAGACATAGAGGGACATTTATCTAGAAGAAAGTTTTATCAAATGGCTTCATTTACCTAATCGAAATAATCAGACAAGATGTCAGTTTTAAGGACCAATGAAGGGGCAATTTTAGAAGTTTACTTAAAGGGTTAAGTTTATAGGCTTAAATGGAGGGGCTTATGGGTCATTCCTCAGTCATTTAATGACATGGCAAGATTGTGGTCCTTTATAAGGGGAGAATGCATGACACTTAGACAGAAAAAGAGCAAGAGAAGAAAAAGAATAAGAGAAAGAAGAGAGAAGGGAGAGCAAGCCTTCGGATGAGTAAAGGAGAAAGAAAAGAGAGAGAGCTAGGGTTTGATTTTTAAGGGTCTTCAAGCAAGCTTTCCGTGTTTCTTCATGAAGGAAAAACGTGGAGGATGACGAGAGCTCCAACATGAGCTAAGAAATCTGAAAATTTGTGAAAGATGAGGTAAGACCCGAAATTTTGATTTATGAATTTTGGAAGATTGTTGGTTTAGAATCATGGAAAAAGATATGGGTTTGTGTATTATGAAGTCAATTTTGGTGATTGCTTAGTATTATGGGTTTAATTTTGGATGAAAATTAATTAGGGTTATGCCCAATTTTATGAATTGAGATTTTTGAAAATTGGTGATTTTGATGGCTTGATTATGTGTGGAATTAGTGTTTTCTAAGTTCAATATTAAGGATTATGTCATTTATGAGGTCGAATTTGTGTGACATTGGTATAGGGAATTTTTAATTGGGAGAATAAAAGAAGAAATGGTCAAATTGAAGCTAAGGATAAGCTTCTAGCATCGATTCGAGGTGGGTACCTATTTATAATAGATTTATAAGCCACTACTGCTTTCCTTACACAAAGAGATTTTCTGATTTCAATTGCATCATAAATGTTGCATCATTGTATGAATGATTTGAAAAATCATTATTGATTCAATGCATGAACTTTTGATGAATTGCAAAATACATTTGTGTTATGCCTCGAAAATTTCATGGCATTTTGTATATTCGGAAAAGAGCATTCGATAAACTGATTTAAGCATGATTATGTTATTGTGATTGAGCAAGAGAGAACCTGTTTCGTTATTCTCGTGCACGATGACCCTTAGCCTTCTCCCGGCTGCCCGTTAGAGGCCACGAGATCCTGAAAAATCAGACTCGTTGTGTTTACGATAAAATTTGGTTTATTCATTGTGTTTAAGGAACTCTCGAGCCGTTATGTGTGCATTTGCATTGTGAAGTGTTATGATTGATGCATTCATATTTTGGAAATTGTGATTTCGACCACTACGAGAAAAGAACTTTTGAAAATGTGCATTATGGGTTTCAAACAAAGTTTCTGCAAGAAAAGAAAAGAAAAGCATTTTAAAAAGGTTTTGCTTATTTATTTGTTATAAACTGTTAACCACGAGCTATAAGCTCACCCCCTTCATTCCCATCCGCAGGTGATGAGAAGAAGATCGGGTAACGAAAATTGAAGGTTTTTGTTTGTATGTGTGCATATTGTTTTGTTTGTAAGTTAGATTGTTGTTGAGAATTCTGCGATCATTGGATTTGTGTACAAATTCAAATTTTGGATATTGATGTTGTATTATGGCTTGGAATGCCATTAAGGTTTTGTAAGTAATTAATATATGATGTGTATGGATTATGAAATTGTGTATGGATATGGAATGAGGATTAGCATACTGAATTGAGATGAGATGAATATGAATGGTCTTGTATATAAATTGTGTTGCTGGATTTGAGTTTTTGATTGAGATTATAGAATTGATGAATTCCAGATTAGAAAGGGGTATGGCTTTGTATGAGATTGATGAATTCCGATAGTCTGAAGGTTTCCAACGTAAACGTTTTCTTCGATATTTGTTCACGGATGTCAGAAATAGGTTTCGATTCGATTTGATCCGATGTTTGTTTCGTTTTGATTTGCTTCCAATTCTTTCGCATTAGGATTGGATTTACTTCCAATTTGTGATTCGATTCATATTGGTTCATATTCATATTCGTTTTCTGTTTCTCCGGTTGGGATCCAGTTTCCAGATCGGGTCCCAACAGAGACACCATTTTCTACGAGACTACGTTCAGAGGAAGATCACAAAGCTTCAGTTTGTTGAGATGAACTATTAGTGGGTGGACATCTTCACTAAGCCATTAAGTGAAGAAAGATTTAAAAAAATCAGACGAAACCTTAACATGGTTATGCTAAGTGATCAACGGTTTGACACATTATAACCCAGATAAAAAGGTTAAAAGAGTTAACGGTAACAATAACAGTGAGTTACAACTGGTAGCGTCCATTATAAGGAAGTTTTGGAGGGAAAGGTTCTCATAGCCTTGAGAACGCCTATTTTAGAACACTCTTGACATACCCTGACATCGACCTTTGAAGAACCCTCAATAAAAGCTCTTCATTACTCTGTTTGGATATCAAATCTTCTTTGTTCACACTCTCAACCTCAGAAACCGATTTCATTTCTTTGAAAAATACTTCTGTGCATTCAGTTCGTTGTTAGCTATAGAAACAAATGGAGGCAACTATGTCAAGTGGAAGACTTGTTGATTTTGAGTGCTTGAAACAGGAAAAGATGGATATTAAATCAGAGATTGTGGCATCCAGGTGGAGGAATTTCTTTTGAGTTCGAGAGACAGTCTACATAAATGAAGTGTATGACTTTTGGAAAAATATAGATGTGGTAGACAATACTCTTGTATCTACGGTGGATAAATTGTCGATTATAGTGACAATGAAGTTAATCGAGAAGGTCAATGAGTATCCATTTGATGGAGAAAAGCTCACTAATAAAGCTAGATGGATAGCGCAAGTTAGTGTGAAGGAGACTCAGATCAATCGGCAATTATATGGAAACAATGATCCAAAGGAGAAGAAGGCTTCAAGTCTTGTTCCAAAGGCTAGGGTTCTACACTCACTTCTTTTACATTATGTTCTACCAAGAACAGGATCAAGGCATTTGGTAACAAAGCTAGATGAACAATGCTTATTTCATCTGCTTAATCGTCAACCTATAAATCTACCATTCCTTATTTTCCATTACATGGAAAAGACGAAGAAAGACTCAATTGCTTTACCATATGGAATGATGCTGACGAGAATATTCAAACACTCTGGAGTCCTTCTAGAGAGAGGAAATAGGATGAAGTTGAATATCAGAAGCGTCATCAATTCTGCAACAATTGGTATATTAGGCTTGAGGAATCTGGAGAAAGAAGAAGCAGATTCTAAGACGAAAGCAAGGATTGAGGGGGAGCATGTTGTGAAAGTAAGTTTGACTGAAAAAGAATCTCCCTCAAGGAAATCAAAATCCCAATCCGTTGAGAGAATGCCTGTAGAAAGGGAAAAGAAATTGTTAGATGAATCAATAAAGGAAAAGGCGATTTCTCATAAAAAAGGAAGCTAGGTGAAATATAGGGAGAAAGTGACCTTGAAAAGAAAGGGGAAAATACTCTTTTTGGAGAGACTGAAGCAAACAAAAAGGTCGCTTAGAGTTTGAACCCTGCATCAATAAGAAGAAAAGAAAGGGAAAGAGTTGACTCATGGTGGAGGCTTTGAGAAGAAATCACCTCAGGAAATAAGGTCTTTAGTTTCAATTTTAAAAGAAGATTCAACAAAATTGGCTAAAGAGACTGAGATTAAGAGAAAATTGGAGTTTGAAAAAGAAAAATCTCAATCTCAGCAGATTTCTAGACTGATTAAAGAGAATAAGAAGTAGAAAATCAGTATGAAAAAGAGCACTCCTACTGCTATTCAGAAGAAGAAGAAATTAGTTGAACGCAGTCCAGCACAGGTCAATATCTCTCAACCGTTACGAAAAGAAGACTTGAGAGTCAAGCTTATTGAAGAAATCCAACCTGTCCGGAGTAGCAACTTTATAATCATCAGAAAAACACCAAAAAGGTCAATCAGGGCACAATTACAACCAATCTTGGTAAATAATAGTACAATGCATCTGTTGAGTAAGGACGAGAAATATGGATGGTTTTCTGAAGGATGAAGGAACCAAACCATACCCCACACAGATGACAAGGAAGAAGTACACTATTTTACCAATCACTAAGATAACTGTGATCATGGTTGTGCCTGACATTCAACCAAGACCTTTCATTACTCGTTATGAAGAAAAAGGGAAGAAGAAACTGTATCTGGAAGGAATGACAAGTGACCTGACAGAAGAACAGATCGAAGATGAAGTGAGAAACATTGATGAAGCATGTTATGCAGTCCAACAGAAAGGAACCTATGTTTCCCACTACATTTTAAAAGCATTAGGAAGCAATTGTGGTTAGCGAACTATTGAAGACTCTTCTCAGGTAGTTGGAAGACTTTCAGAAGGGCAGTACAGATCCATTCGGATTGGAGACCAAAGCTAATCAGTAGAGTCACTTGTGTATCTCATTATGCACATTAGACCCTTGTAAACTGTGTCTTCAATTTGAGATGTTATACACCTATTTGGTAGACAAGTTACACGACTAACCAATCCTGATGATCTTGATCTCCCGGAACTGAACTTATCTGTCCAACCTCCTACCTTTACAATAACCTCCTACCTTTACAATAACTGAATCGGTGTCATATCTTCAAACTCATATACTACGACCGTTGGTATTGAAGAAGTACAAAAAAAGCATGATGAAGACATTGAATATAAAGTTGATAATCTGCATGCTTCTGTGGATGACTTGTATAGAGAAGTAGCGTATATGTGAAAAGATATCAAGTCACTCCGTACTAAAATGAGAGAAATGTTTTTGAAGTCATGAAACATCTGCGGAAATGATCTTTTTGATTAATAACAAATAGGGGAGAAAGGAGAAAATGAGAAAGAAATCACAAAGATAGGGGGAGAACAAGAAGAGAAGAAAAGATCAGAAGAAGAAGATTTTGGATACATTTTTTTTTATTTTGGCTACAATTTTTTTTAATGATTATTTATTATCATCAAAAAGGGAGAGATTGTTAAGTCAAAATGACTTTACGATTAATAATTTTGATGAAGAACAAATAATAATGCAGATAAAAAATAAGACAGAAGCAGAAGCCAAAAATGAGACGAAAGCGGAAGATGAAAATGAGACGATAGAAAATCAGACGGAAGAGGAAAACAAAATGAGACGGAAGAAAATGAGACGCAAAATGAGACGATAGAAATGAGACGGAAGAATACGAGACGAAGCGAAGCAAAATGAGGCAGAAGAAAATGAAACGAAAGAATCGAAGACAAAGATCCAATACCACGTCGGATTAGAAATTAGTTTGAGTTAGTTACAAAACTCAACTGAATAACCGTTTATTTAAAGATCAAGAAACAAGAAGAAACAAGCAGTTATCAAGAACCAGTTGAAGACGAAAGCTATAAATACGAGTCAGAGTTGAAGACTGAAAAAGTTAGTGATTTTCAAGAAAGGCTAGAGTTTCAAAAGCTAGAAATTTTACTCATTGTACTAAACTTAGAGCTACCATTGTCTGTAACAAAGCTCGAAACATCTTTCAGTAGAAGGAAGAAAAGCTGATAGCCTGAAAAGGCTAAGTAAAAAAAGAATACTTGGTGTAAGAGACCTGAAGAGACTCGGTGAAAAGAATACTTGTATCTTTGAGAAGTATAGTAAAATCTCAGAAAGAATTCTGAGGATTGGACGTAGCCCACAGTTTGAGGTGAACAAGTATAAAACTGTTGTGTCGATTCTTACTCTCAACTCTTGACTTTAAATTTCTATACTTCATAATACTATTTTTCAATCGTTTGAGAAAGCAAGTTTTGTTTTAAAAGAAGTTTTTTTAAAAAGGGGATTGTATTAAAAAATGGATACACAATTCAACCCCCCCTTCTTGTGCGTTTTGTATACTGAATATTAAGTCTATACTAACGTGTGATTCACTTCACTTAGGACTGTCAAAAACTACTTTTCTTTTAGGGAATTGATCCATCCATGCTTTATTCATTAAATTCCTATCTAATTTCTTTCTAATAGGCTAGCTAGTAGACTATTTATTGTTCCGTGTGTAGAAGTAACCCTTTATTTTCATATGAGCAATTCCAATCTTTTCCATTCACTCTTTAAAGAGCTTTGGGAATAGAAATTAAGTCTTTAATTGAAATATTACCTACACCTATTAATAGTGGTAATGGTAAGGGTAATGTTCAATCAAATAGAATAAAATTAGTTAAGAGTTACTAATAGTAGGCATTTTAATGAAAACAAATGTAAGAGGTTTTGTTTTTAGTTTGATAAATTTTTTTCCATGACCACAAATGCAAGAAGAGGAAGCTATAGGTGTTAATTGTTGAAATTGTGGTAGAAGAGGGTAATGGTGGAAATTGTTGCATAAGTAGATGAATTTAATTAACCTTTAATATCACCACAAGAAACGTCAAAGGTGGTAATACATAATATTTCACTGATGAAAATATGGTGTAAAAAAAATGATTGCATAAGAGAGGAGATTGATCCAATTCATATAGTGGTAGGGGAAGTGTGAAATTATATTACCATAAATTATGTGATAATTTATGTTGGAGTATATGTAAACATTAGTTTATTTCATATGCTTTAGTAACTCAAATAGGAGAAAATAATATGTTCAAGAAATTTAATGGTTGATTTCATTAAATGATGCTATATGTAAATACCAAAAGGCATTATGGAGTTTTTTAATACAAACTAAAGGAAATTAGAAGGTATATATTGTACTTAAAAATTGCAGAGACTATGGAAGAATAAATATGGACATGTTGATTCTCTCTTTATTAATAGGAATAACTTCAATGATTTCCTAATGTGAGGCCCCAAATTATACCCTAGTAGGAATTTTTTTGTCTATCAAAGTATATTTAATGGGTGTTAATAATTAGGAAAGTGAGTTTTTAGTTTGATACATAATCGATATCAATGGAATTGTAGGGGTATTTCAGTAATTTATGTTAATTGTGTTATACATGCATAAAGATAGATTAATCATGGACTAAATTGCTAAATGTATTCAGATGGAATGCAATTTCATCGAATAAGACAAAGGTGTGGTCATTTTTGTTATTAACGAAAGGTGAAAAGTAGAAACCAATAGGATGGAACCATTTGTCATCTGTCCCACACCATAACACTTAACCGTATGGCAAATGGCAAGTTACCCATCTGTACCTTTGTCTAAAAACATGCAGATGAAGAAGGGGAGGGTCGGAAAACACAAAAACCTATAGAAGATTGAGCTTCTCTCTCTCCATTCACCATCTTGTTAAATCCCTTTGCGCTTTTGAAGTTAAGGTATATTAATTGCTTGTTTTGGTGTAAAATTTAGCTCTTTTCTCATCTCCTCTTTAGCTAGGGTTCTATTATACATCTGTGATTGTTAGAAATGAGTAGTGATGGGTATTTTATGTGTAGAAGAGAAGAAGATGAAAGAAGGCAAGCTATTAGAGTAAAGAATAAGGGTTTTGAAACAATCCTTTCAAAGGTATGGAAACTTTGATATCTTGCTAGGTTTTTTGAGTGTAACTTGAGGGGTTTTGTTAAGAGAAGTATCCTAGATGAAAATGGGATGTTTTTGGTTCATTTTTATGTGTCTTTGGCATTACTTTTTCATAATATGACTAAAGTGAGTTAATTGGAGTGTGTAGCTCGATAAATGGAGTGGTTCCACCCAATAGGCATCGGTATTTTAGTCATATCTTGACCTATTGATATCGAAATGGGATTATTTCAATTGGATATTAAAAATACATACATATGTATACAATTTTTGTGAAGGAATCTAATTTTAGTTCTGTATGCAAGGGTTTTGAAATTTGGCTTGAATTTGAGTTCAGGTTTATGTCCCTGTTTAAGAATAGTATGTAGTATTTTGGGTATAACTTTAGTAATAATGAACCAAATTGCATTAATTTTATTTCATTAGAAACTTAAGATATATAGGAACATTTTGTCAGAAGAATGTATTGCCTAGAAACCTCATTTTCTATGTCAGAATGGCCATACCGAACTAACACAAAAACTTGTCCTGAGAAAAGCTAGAAATTGAGTACAACTGTGCATCACTCCCATTTTTAGTCCAAACATGAATTTTTCCTTACCCAAATGCTATTGAATCTCCTCCAAAAATCTTTCAGACATCACTGTAATTTAGTAAACCCAATTGTTAAGGTAAAATGAGACTCATGCTTATAATGTGTAATTATTAAATGCTTTCATTGATGCTTTATTACAAAGACTTATATTCATAAGGCATATTAAGTTTGATCAGGCGTGAATGAACACTTTCAATTTGAGCATAAGGGATCAACTTCATATGTTATGCATTATTTCTCTTACATTCGGCTCTGAGATACCAATCATAGGTATCTTCTGTTTTGTTTCCGTTACCCACTTCTGAAAATATTAGTAGGCAATTCTATATATATTTTGATATTTGTTCTAATTTGATGAAATTGATAGTTGGATTACTCTCTAATTTGAATAATCAAATATTTTTATGTGATATGTCATGATTCATTTGCAGGTAAATGTTAGACGACTATAGGAAGCAGTCGCCATCTTATATATTGCTTTATTTAATTCCCCACTAAGTTATATGTTTAAGACAATGGTTTTTTCCTCAAAGTAGGTCTTGATAAAAAGGGTTAACACTGGGATAACCACAATGGCCAAAGAAGGAAGTATTATTTTTTGGGAAATTTTGTGTTTAAGCTTTGAGTTGTATTCTATGAGACAATTTTTATAGTTTGTGTAAATGACCTGTAATAACCATAAAGTAGGAGGGGTTTGATTTTAAGGCATGCATTTGATAAATACAATGTGTACATTGTGTCCTGTTTATAACTCAATGACATATGAAATGTGATGTATGTTTACCTTATATTCTAAGGATTGTCGAAATGTCTTAGTTTGTTTTAGGTTTGTTTTGTGTGGCATCCGTATATCCTCCTAGGGTATTAAGGTGTTACACATAACCCTTAACATTATTTTCTCTATTTAAAAAGTATATCAATAGGAACTTTAAATGTTATAATTAATGATTTTTTCAAGGATATAAAATTTTTTCAAGGAACCAACTCAAATTTAATTATACATGTTGGGCCCCAAATTTGTTTTTCTTGATGTTATTAAGTATGAATTAATTTGATTTATGATTTATGGCATAGTTTGATTTTATTGAAAGTATTAATGGACAATTTGGATTTAATTGAGTTTAGTATGGGATAATGGTTATGAAAGAGTAAAAATGTTTGAGGGCAAAATGGGCAAGTCACTCAAGGGTAAGAGGTTTTAAGCTTGCATGGAGGGGCATTATAGTCTTTGCTCTTCCTTGTAGGTTTAAGGAGTTAAAAGAAGAGAAAGAAAGAAAAGAAAAGAAGAAGAAAAGAAAGAAGGAGAAGGGAGTTATTGTGGGAGCTTGAGGAAGAAGAAGGAGATTGTTTTCTTGAGGATTTTCGACAGATTAGAAGCATTCTTCAGGTGAGTTAAACTCTCTTATCCTTGTTTGAGATGGTTTGAAACCTAGAATGAGTTGAATGAAGGTAGAAACGTTGGTTTAGGGTTTATGGGAAAACTTGGTAGAAATCCATGGGTTTTTGTGTTGTTGATGTTTTGGTGTTAGAATAAGTTTAGAACGGAAGTATATGACTTGATTAAAGGGTTAGATGTGTTGTAGTTGAGAAAGGGAAGGATTAAAGGTTGAAAAAAGTCAAAAAACTGGGTTCGGGAGTCGACCCTCCCGTCCGTACGTCGTCATGACGTCGCGTGAGGCCTTGAGCCTCGACGTCTGACGAAGCCATGCACGCCACGACGTGTAACATCCCACCCTCAATTGGAAGGGTAAAATAGTAAATTTGACATAGGATGGAATAGATTTGGAGTGCATAGGACTGTTCATGCATAATAGGATTGGTCCATAGTCACATTTGCGCACATGAAATTACTGTGCATGCATACATGATATTCTCGGTTTGCGTGCCTAAGACAATTTTATTAGGATTAACGTGGTTAATGGTTTTGAAAAATTATTCTGAGTGCGCCATAAATTGTTTTCTATTTTAAGGGATTTTTAGGAATTTTTCTGGATTTTTCCGGAGAAAATTTCCGGACCGGAAAAAAAAAATCGCCAATTGGCGAACCAGTTGAATTTCTACTGTTATTTGATCTTAAAACTCTTGCATATTTTGGTGGGACCCTAAAGTAGACCCTTAAACCATGTTGTAACCGAAATTGTGGGTGTATAAGTTTGATATTTATTGATTAAAGTGATTAAAGTATAATAGTTGAAATCTTTTGACTTTTCTTCATTTCTCCATCAATTGCCAAGTGTCCAAAGGGGTTTAATGCTTTTGTCTTATGCTTGGCCTTGTAAAGTCGGCAACTCATGGATAAAGGAGTGAAAAAGTTGAATTTTTTGCTTATGGCTCATCATCATCCGAAACTTACTTTGAGTTCCTCTTCTCCATCGATTTTTTCTTTTGGTTCTAGCTAAATCACTCTTTTCTTCTACCTTTTAAACACTTCCTCTCATGCATGCAAGCTCAACCCTCTTACCTCCCTTTGCAAGAAATGATGTCGTGTATGAGTAGGAGAAACTAGGAAGTTGTGAGAGTTGGAGAATTGAGGAGATGGGAGCTTTGACTAGGTAAGGTTTATGTTAAGTTTTCATTATGTATTTCATGAATCATGGTTATTAGATGCATCCAAAGGGGGTTATTGTTTACTAATCATGAGTTATGATGGTTAAATGTTATGAAAATGATAGTTTGAATTGTTGGGTTATGTTTGAATATGATTTGAGGAAGTTAGCATGAAAGATGTGTTGTAACTTGGTTTAACTTGATTTTGATGGCATATTGATCATTGATTTTACTTAGAAATGAAGAAGTGAGTACTGCCAATTTTTGTGTATTAGCCCTAGTACATGTATGAATGGTATAAGAACTGATTTGTGTTCCTTTGGATGTTTAATGATGTGTTAAAGGCATTGGAAATGATAGAAACTAAGATTGGATCAAATCTGGAAATTTAGGGTTTTAATCGATTGTACTGTTTTGATCATAACTAATTGTGTAGGAACGAAAATGAGGTACGGTTTGTGGCCACTTAAACTTTGGGATGTTAGCTACATATTTGTATGAAATAGGTGTTGTCAAATTGTAACTCTAAGAGGTTGAAATTTGGCTTGGAAAGTTACTGTTTTGATGATTTTTTTAAATTAATTGAGAAGGAATTAGTGAAAATGGTCTTCATGAGAGTTGAAACCTACATTGTTAGCTTTCCAATTCCACTGATTTTGCAATTTTTCGATATATATATTAGGAGTTATGGACTGATGATTGTTGGCTGTTTTTATGCATTGAATGAAACCTAGCTGGAATGTCAAATTTGGTGTACATTCATATTAGAAGGAATTTTAGTAATTTTATGTGCATTGAATTGGTGTTGGAAATCTACTGAAGAGTTTTAGATGACACATTCATCTTGAAAATGGTGTATGGCATATAATTTCTGGAAATCAGATGTGGGAGTTATGGATTTTCACAATTTGAACCTACATTGTGATGTTAATTGCTGATTAGGTCAGAAACTTGCATAACCGATTTGACACTATTAGAGGCTGAATTGGAGTCTGGTTATTTCATGAAGAATTGAAGTTTGAGATTTTATATTTTCAGGGATATAAAGTGGTGATTTTTTTGACTTGTATACAGGGAGATATGATTGATAGAACGTTACTGCTCAAATTGAGTGATTTCAGGGACAGCAACCTTGAGTGAATTATTTGACCTAGTTAGCAAGGGAATTGAAAATTGGGTTGTTTCATGAAAGTTGTAGATAACATTGTGATCTTGATGAGTATATTTATTGTATAATTTTTGACTGCATAGAATGAAAGATAGTGAATTTCCAATGACTGTTCTGTTTTAGGAAGTGAATGTGTGGGCAGTAGCTTACATTGGATGTTTGACACCCTTAGGGGTGAAATTGATTTTTCTGGACTAAAGGAAACTTGTAGAGGGTTTCATTACCTTTCCAATGAGATATGGTTTGCATTTTTCTGAATTGTGTAGAATAAGTTATGATTTATTGAATTTCGGTTAAAGGAAAGGAAAAAAGAGTAGGAAATAAGGGCAATATATATATATTAATTGTTGAATTTTGGTTTCTTTCGTGAATAACTTTTCCGTCCGACATCCGATTGACCTGATTCTTAAGGCATCGGATTCGTAGAATATTGAATTTCATTTTCTGAGAGATTGGAGATTTTTGGACGGAAAATTGACGTGGGTCCAGGTAAAAGTCTGTGTAATCACTGCTTTGTTTAATTGGGGACCTATAGAGGTCCGATTTGCGCACCGTCAGCGCCAATAGGTTTCTAATTTTTAGATAGATTTTTATGATGAAAAAAATGGAATTAGGGTCGGGAATATCATGAACACGCATTGTGCACCTTTTCATTATTACATGTGCATTCTGAACTGTTTTTAAATAACCAATTGATAATGTTTATATCATCCTTTGGTATAGAGGTCCTATTAGGCGCCAATCCTCCAATGTCTTGAGAGAAGGTAGTAGCTTGGAAATCCGGTGAGTGGTGAGGTGGCTTTCACTCAATTATTATATGTTTAATGTGGAGAATAATGGAGGATTTGGATTGTGATTGTTTATGATGGATTAGGACGAGTGGTCCGATGAATTGAGAGAACTGACATAGAAGTGTATCTGGGTGTGATTCTGTGAACTGAATTGTTTCTACTCTGTAAAAGTGTACTACATCAATGGCTTGTATCTATATCGCCATCTTGTTTGGTGTGATATACTGTGATGTTGTAATATACTGTAATACTGTGATCTGTTGGTTATACTGTGATCAATGGCATTGCTTGCTACACTGTACTGCATTTCGTCGCCTCTACTGGGGCAGACTGTTTATACTGACTGTGAAATTGGGCATATGCATTGCATACATCAATGCATAAACTGATAATAACAATAGTTGTGACCAGAGTCGCTACTGTTACTCACTGTTACTGAACCGAGCCTCGAGCTCGAGGGGAGTTAGTGCATACCCAGAGGGCTCTCCTACTCCCTAGACGCGTCTACTGAATACTGATCACTGTTAAGCACTCGGTCACAACACTGAAATAAAATGGGAAAAGAGTCGCATGTGCATTGCATACATACTGGACTGAATACCTGAATGACTGTATGATTTCTGTGACTGATTTCTTACTGTGTATTACTGTGACTGCTGAGGATATGATACTGTGACATTATTATTATTACTGTAATTTGTTATGTGATGCATGAATTAGGTGAACCGTCGATGATGGTTCCTCACTGAGTTCGCAAAACTCACCCAAAATTTGCATCTATTTTTCAGGATTTGAAGAGTACCTCGTTCGACGCGGGAGTATGTCTACTGTAGGCAAGTGAAGGATAGAGGTCGGGATCAGTTCGTGTCTGCATTAGTGTCTTACCAAATTGTGTTCCGCAATCATTGTATAACAAAGCTTTGTATTTAGACTAAGCCCATTATGGTGTTATTGTTTTTACACATTGACAATTGCATTATTGTTGCCTGACCGTAATGAGTGTTGACTGTTTGTAATAACTGGAAATAGTTTATTGTGCTCATGGGCTTAAATTACTTATTAGTTTTACCGTTGTTTTTACCGGGCCAACGTATGTTATAAAAAAAAACTTGTATACCGAGTTTTACCGACTGATGTAGTACTCCACCCTCGCGGGGCACGGACTCGGATATCACCCATAATATCAGGTTCGGGTCACTCGGGAGTGGCGTGTTACAACGTGCCAAGCCGCACGCCGCGACGTGCTAAAGGGCCGCACCCCACGACGTGCCAGGCCGCTCGTCGCGACGAGCGAGCCTCGTCGCGGCGAGGCCAGTTTTTCCAGCAAAGATGTTTTTAGTGTTTTGAGCATATCTTTTGCTAAAGAAGTCCTTTTGAGGTGATTTTTAAGGCGTTGTAAACTAGAGACATAGATGTACAAGTTTTGTGAAGTGAGGAAGTTTTGAATCAGTTTCTAAGACTATGGAATTTTGGATGGAAGTTAGGAATGGAATTATTGTTTCAGCATGAGTTATTAAATGAGATTTTGGTTCTTATTTTAGGAGATCAAGAAAGGCAAGAGGATCAAGAGGCTCAAGAGGAAACTCATTCCTAGGCAAGAACAAGCAAGGAAATCAGGTGGGTTCATGTTTATAATAGAGTAAATAAGTACTCATTGTTTTGTTCAAATCAAGAAAGATTCAATGCATTTTAATTACATCATCCACGATCGCATTACATACTATTATCAATGATTATATTCTGCTATGTGATTTGCATTCATGAATTATGAAAAGAATTCCAAAAAGGGGGTTTTTCTCCTTTCACGAATACAAGTACATGAATTCAAGTTTTACGAAATACATGACAAACAAGATTACAAGCAAGTTTTCAAACAAGTGCCAGTTTGGCAAACAAGTTTAAGAGGGGGAGAAATGTTGGGCCCCAAATTTGTTTTTCTTGATGTTATTAAGTATGAATTAATTTGATTTATGATTTATGGCATAGTTTGATTTTATTGAAAATATTAATGGACAACTTGGATTTAATTGAGTTTAGTATGGGATAATGGTTATGAAAGAGTAAAAATGTTTGAAGGCAAAATGGGCAAGTCAGTCAAGGGTAAGAGGTTTTAGGCTTGCATGGAGGGGCATTATAGTCTTTACTCTTCCTTGTAGGTTTAAGGAGTTAAAAGAAGAGAAAGAAAGAAAAGAAAAGAAGAAGAAAAGAAAGAAGGAGAAGGGAGTTATCGTGGGAGCTTGAGGAAGAAGAAGGAGATTGTTTTCTTGATGATTTTCGACAGATTAGAAGCATTCTTCAGGTGAGTTAAACTCTCTTATCCTTGTTTGAGATGGTTTGAAACCTAGAATGAGTTAAATGAAGGTAGAAACGTTGGTTTAGGGTTTATGGGAAAACTTGGTAGAAATCCATGGGTTTTTGTGTTGTTGATGTTTTGGTGTTAGAATAAGTTTAGAACGGAAGTATATGACTTGATTAAAGGGTTAGATGTGTTGTAGTTGAGAAAGGGAAGGATTAAAGGTTGAAAAAAGTCAAAAAACTGGGTTCGGGAGTCGAACGGCCGCACGCCGTGACGTGCAGCAGGCCGCATGCCACGACGTGCCGAGCCGCACGCCATGACGTGCTAAAGGGCCACACGCCGCGACGTGCCAGGCCGCTCGTCGCGGCGAGGCCAGTTTTTCCAGCAAAGATGTTTTTAGTGTTTTGAGCATATCTTTTGCTACAAAAGTCCTTTTGAGGTGATTTTTTAGGCGTTGTAAATTAGAGACATAGATCTACAAGTTTTGTGAAGTGAGGAAGTTCTGAATCAGTCTCTAATACTATGGAATTTTGGATGGAAGTTAGGAATGGAATTATTGTTTCAGCATGAGTTATTAAATGGGATTTTGGTTCTTATTTTAGGAGATCAAGTGAGGCAAGAGGATCAAGAGGCTCAAGAGGAAACTCATTCCTAGGCAAGAACAAGCAAGGAAATCAGGTGGGTTCATGTTTATAATAGAGTAAATAAGTACTCATTGTTTTGTTCAAATCAAGAAAGATTCAATGCATTTTAATTGCATCATCCACGATCGCATTACATACTATTATCAATGATTATATTCTGCTATGTGATTTGCATTCATGAATTATGAAAAGAATTCCAAAAAGGGGGTTTTTCTCCTTTCACGAATACAAGTACATGAATTCAAGTTTTACGAAATACATGACAAACAAGATTACAGGCAAGTTTTCAAGCAAGTGCCAGTTTGGCAAACAAGTTTACAAGAACATGAATTATGCATACTTAAGTGGGTTTGCGGTGTCCCTCACGAATAGTCAAGTGCACATTGACTCACGAAAAGGCTTCTCCCGCCTACCCGCTAGTGGCACAGGGTTTCTCACAAGGATTCCCTCACGAAACTACGTCTACACATCAACATTTTGATGGTATGTGTAGTACGTCATGAACCAGGGACAACCCAAACCATTATGTTATGTTATGTGTTTATGATTTGTTATTATGTGACATGCATCATGAATTGTACAAGAATCAAGCATTTTTCAAGACATTGACTCATACATACTCAAGTGTTATGATTTCAACAAGTATCACGGCAATGAGTTATTTTTGAATAATTTTGCTTATTATTATCTTATAAATATGTTCCTACGAGCTTTATAGCTCACCCCCTCTAATCTCCCCCATACAGGTGACGAGCCAGAGACCGAGTGAGTCACGAGTACGGCGGCACTCCATTTTGTCATGCTTATTTTTAAACTTTAGTTTCATTTCAAGTACTATTGGTTCAAGAGTATTTTGTATTTTTGGCTCTTGAACTCAAAGTTGTAATTTGGTTTGAGATATTCTTAGCACTTTATGAAACTCATCTTTTGGAGCATGAATTATGGATAGGTTTGTTTTTTTTAAAGCATGAAAGTAAGCTTTGAGTTTGTTTACGATGGATCCATTGAACTTCCGATGGTCTCCTTCCTCAATCGTTTAATTTACATGTTTAGCCTTGTTTATTAAATCACATGAAAGCAGGTTTCAAGTATATTTTCCAGCACACCCATAAATCTTCCGCGGGTCTTTTTCCTTAAATGTATAATTAGCATGTTTCATGTCACGCTCTCATGTCCGATGTTGGGCTCCGGCAGCGGGGTCTAACAATACAAATCACATAATCACCATGTATTGTTTAAACAAGGAGATTAAATAGTAAATATAAAGCCTTCCATGCATAATAGAGTGTAAAATGATTCTATGAAATAAATTATATAAGACAGGTTGAGTTAGCAAATGTAACATCCCATCCCCGAGGGGGAAGGGTAAAATGGTAATTTGGAATGGAATATGAGTGTGGGATCATATCATGGCATGGTCATGCCTAGTATGGCCTCCATATATGCATAAATTGTAATTTTCGTAAATGCACATGATTGTACATGCATTCATGACATTTCCCGACATATGTGTTTATTGTGAAAAATGTGGTATTTGTGTTTGAAAAATAAATTGGAGTGGATTTTTGTGCATTTTCCATTTTTGTGGACTTTTAGAAATTTTTCTGAAATTTTTTGGAAAAAATGTTCGGACCGAAAAAATTGATAAGTGACAGACTGATTTGGTTTTTGGTACTGAAAATGACTGTCCAATGGCATTGGAAAATTAGATACATGATTTTGGAATTTATTACTTTGAGCCATTGGAATTTGGAGACAAATTGGACTAGAAATTAAATTGAAATTGGAAAGAGCCTTAAGAGAGATTAAGAAGAAGACAAGTGGCAAGTGACACATGTCACTTGCCTACTAGTCTTTTACTTAATGGCTTGATATTTATCTAAGTTGGGAAGGTCATTCACGATACTTGTCCTAGGAAGTGTTAAAAAAATCACTTGAAAGGTACTTTGGTTTCTCTCATCCGTAGGTGTTTTCCTTCTCCATTTTCGTTGGTTCTTCTTCCACCCTTTCTTGTCTATTTGTTTGCTCTTCTTCTCCTCCCACATAAATCTACACCTAAGCCTTGGGATAATGATTATTATTGTGTGTGGAAAGTGATAACTGTAGGTGTTGTTGAGAGGAAGAGAGTGGGAGTGGTTTGGAAACTTGAAGAATTGAAGAGCTTGAAGCTTGTTTAGGTAAGACTTTGCTTTGTGTTCTTTCCTTAGTAGGTAGAAGCATTTATTGTGCTTATTGGTGCTTTAATTTCATGAAGCTTGTGTATTGATTGTATGGGTATAAGTGTATGCTTGTGTGAGGGAAAATGACATGGTAATGAAAGAATGTGACTTTAGTTTTTTCAATGAAGTTTATGATGTTAGATGAGTGGAAATGAAGTAAGAAAATTGTGTATGTTGTGTGCTGCCAAATTGTGCTTTGTTACTCAAGTAAGTGTCTTGATGAATATTTGGCTGATCTCTTGGCTAAATGGGATGTTTATTGATGTGGCATTGATGTTTACATGAAAGGAGTAGGATTTAGTATGAAATCTGGAAAATGGAACTTGTGTATGCTTCAGTTATTTGTTTATAACTTTTGATTTAGTTATGCTATTGAGTTGAGGTTTGCTTTAAATTAAACTTTAGAAGTATGGCTAGAATTCCTATGAAGGAAGTTCCGCCCAATTGTGGCTTAAAGAACTTTGAATTTGGCTTGGAAGTTGAGATGTGTGTGCTGGATGAACAGTATCTGGATCTTGGTTCCATTATTGACGAGCTGAAACTTTAGGGTATGTTTGGGAGTTTAGGATGGAATGGAATGGAATGGCAATTAATGGAATGGAATGGAATGAAGTGGAATGGAATGGAATGAAATGGACTACTCCATTGTTTGGAAGTTTAAATAAAATAAGAGAGGGACTTCTTTGACCATTGTTTGGAAGTGATACTAAAAATGAATGGAATGGAATGACTTGTAATATTTTTTCCAAAATTACCCTTGTAATAAAATATGCATAGTTGCCATGAAACTATTGTAGTAACCCCAAAGCATTTCAAATTGTAGGATGCTCAGAATATAATTCTCTCATTTTCTTATACAAGCAATCAACTTTCTTGTTCTTTTTCTTTAACCATCATCGCACTGTACTCTTCGTTAGGCATTTATTCATGTGTCTTGTTATGGTCGATAATCATTATTGGCGTTGTAAATATATTTCTACATTTCGCAGTGTATATTAATAATATATTTAAAATTTATGAACATTCACAATGCTAGCTTTATCAAGAACATTTGAGCCGTGTTTATTAATGACATATTTTAAATTTAAATTTTTGACGTAATGGTTAATTAGAAAATGAAGCTCGTGTCTCACAAATACATGAAGCTCATTTGATGCGTACTCAAACATTTAAAAAATTTCACCTTATCATCATTAATGTAATTATTATTTATAGCATTGAGGTATAGGAAAATGCTCGTCAATGGAAGAAGCCAGTTGAAGGAGAAACACAATGAACGTAGTAACATGTAGCCGCGTAGGTATTTGTTAGACTGGGGTTGTAATTTCATTAAATTTTTTAGGGTATTTTTGTCATTAAATTAAGGTTTGGAAGGCAAGCTATGCCATTCCATCCTTGACCCCCCAATTTGGGAGGTCACAAAATATTGGATTTTGGATGGCAAGGGATGGCTTCCAAAGCCATTAATTGCCATTCCATCCTGTTTCAAAATAGACTCCCAAACAATGGCTTGATTCATTTGAGCCATTGCATTCCATTCTATTCCATCCCTCCACCCACATCCAAACATACCCTTAAGAATTTTTCTAGGGACAAAGGAGACAGATTTTGTGATATTGGTATTACTGAAAGTTGAAGATTTATGTGTTATCTTTCTAACGCCACTAAGTATGATATTTTTCGATGTGTAGGTTTTAAGTTATGGTCTGATAATGTTCAGGTGGTAATTCAGTCCAAAATGTGTTTTGGTGTGCAAATGCTCTAAGGGCATAGATTTTGTGTTTTTTGTGTTCTGATATTTATTTGGGACTGTTAAGGGTGAAATTGACTCAAATAACATTCTATAAAGTTGTAGAGGATTGTTGTAGCTTTCTAATGAGGTATTTTATGCGAATTTTGGATGTGATAATTGTAAGATATAAATTTGGAAAGTTTTGTTATGATTTAGGTTACATGCTGATTTCATAAACTTTAACAGGACAGCCACACTCATGAGAGGATTCGACCTTGTTTGAATTGGAAATTTGCTGTGAAGTCCTTCCTGAGAATTGTAGTATATTGTCTGATCTTTTTATTGATATATGGTATGGAAATTTTTTCCAAGGGGATGTGGAGTTATGAATTTTGAAAGATTGGGTTTCTGTTGAGGATAAATTGGATAGGCTGAACCTTTGTTTGCAAATTTGATTTGGTTAGAGATGGAATTGGCTTTTAAGTTGTTCATGAAAGATGTAGCATTTGTTTTGCTCTTTTGATTGATATAAAATTTGAAATTTTTGGCTAAGTGGATGAAAAGTTATGATTTTTGGAAGTTCTGATGCTATTTTGTGTGAAGCTGATCGATCAGTAACTTTGAGGGACTTTTTGACCTTTTTAGAGACCGAAATTGTTGTTAAGTCCTCATAAAAATCGTAGATCGGTCTTTTATCTTTCTAAAGGTACCAAGTTTGTAAAATTTGGAGTTCGGAGCCAAAATATATGAAAGTTAGAAGTTAGGAGGTCAGGATCGCGAGTGATCGACCGTGCGCCCGCGAGCGATCGAGCGCCCACGCGCCCGCTCGGGTGAGCGCAGCGCTTGGCCGCTAGCCTGATCGAGCGAGCAGGCACCCGCGTGCTCGTCGATCGACTCGTGGGGTCGATTTTCGGCCGACCGACCTCCCTTCCTTCTTTTGGCCATAACTTCTTCGTCCGACTTCCGATCGACTTTAAATGGAGAAAGATCGACTCAATTAAAGTGAGCTGACCGGTGGAAAAAGTCTAAACATTGTTTGGTATTTTGGAGATATCTTGAGCCATAGAGCTCGGATCGATCTGATTCTTCTTGCAAATTAAACTAAAGACATGGATATACAATTTATATGAAGGAGCCGATCGACAATTTAGCCTCTAAGACTTTCAATTTCTAGATGGAAGTTAGGTGTAGGGTTCAGTCTCGGTTTTTTAATGGTCTAAATAGATGTCAGTATTTTGGATATATCTTAAGCTATAGAGCTCGGATCGATCTTATTCTTATTGTAAATTAAACTAGAGACATGGATCTACAATTTATATGAAGGAGCCGATCAACAATTTAGCCTTTAAGACTTTCAATTTCTGGATTGAAGTTATGTGAAGTGTGTTGATCTGAACATGTTTTGGGAATATCTTTTTCGTCCGAACTCCGATTGACCTGATTCTCGAGGCATCGGATTCGTCAAACTTTGAATTTCATTTATTTGTAAAATTGGTAATTTTTAGAGTGGAAAATTGACGGGAATTGTTTAGGTCGAAGTGAGGAGATCGGGTAATGATTTTCTGATCCGTCTTTTATTTATAATAGGACCTATGGAGGTCCGAATTGAGTGATTTAGTGTCAATGAGTTTCTAATGTTTAGAGAAAATTGTTGTGACGAGAAATTGTGAAATAGTGCCGGGAATGTCACGAACATGCATTGTACATATCTAAATTGCTACATGTGCATTATGTAATATTCTTGATTGTGCATTTGGTAATATGTGATTATTGTGATTGTTTAGAGGCACGGTTGGAACGTCATCCCACGGACGTTGCCGAGACTTCCCGGCATTAGCTCGGAAGCTATTTGGTGAGTAACCTAGATGGTTCCTCGATTATTAATTGCTTATATTTTGCACTTATAACACTGTGGAGTATAATGGCGAATTTTACGTTTGTTTATGCCTGGTTCCGGACCGAAGGTGCCCGATGTATTGGGAGATCATGACATAGAAGTGTTATTTGTCTGAGAATTTGGAGACGTCCGTGTTTCCAATGTGATAAATTGTGATTGTGATTTTCATGTGAATAATTGTGAAATAATTGTTTGAATGTGATAATTTGGATTTGATTGAGATGTGATATTGTGCAATTGCGACATATGCATTCCATGCATGAATGCATGATCAGTTAATGACGGTTGTGACCGGAGCAGCCACCGAGAGCTTAAAGCTCAACGTATTTGAGCCTCGAGCCCACAGGGATTCAGAGCCTATGGCTCAACGATTAATGTGCCTTATTGGGACAGTTTCAGAGCCTCAGGCGCAACGATTAATGTGCCCATTTTGGGACAGTTTAAGCGCTCGGTCACAACACCAAAATAAAATAGAAATGTGGCATATGCGCATGTCATATGCATCTAATTGTAATTTCTTTGATTAAGTGAAAGGCTAACTGGCTTATGCATGGGTGTTTTATGAATTCAATTGGTTATGGATGACAAATAGAATGAAATATATCAAATTGTCTATGTTCACGTGAAATTGTGCAATGTGATTAAATATGCAACAATGTAACTATGTGTTATGAGAAACGATGTGTTGCATGAATTGAGTGAACCATCGATAATGGTTCCTCACTGAGTTCGCAAAACTCACCTAAAATTTGTAATTATTTTTCAGGACTCAGAAGAATACCCCGTTAGGCAACGGGCGTATAGCAACCGCATACGAGTGAGAAGAGAAGTCAGAATCAGTTCACGTCTGCATTAGGTTTTAATAAAAATTTTACTTTCTGAATTTTTGAAAAAAATGATTATGCCATGTTGTAAAGTCAATCAACTTAATGAAATTGTATTTACAAAAGGGCTCCGTGGTCATTGAACTCACTGATGATTATTTATGTAAATTGTTTTCCGCATAATATGTAGAGTATGCGTATGTTTCAAAAAAAAATTTATACTGAGTTTTGACTGAGTGATGTAGCACGCCACCCTCACAGGGCACGGACTCGGATATTACCATCGATGTCGGGTTCGGGTCATGCGGGAGTGGGGTGTTACAGCAAATCATAAAAAGAAGTCTTAGTCCATTCTCTTCACTAGTATATATAAGCAAGTTGTTGGTGTTAGAGAACAAATATACTTTGCTCATATGCAATTACAGTAAAACCTATGTAATTCAATCTTACAGTATGAAAGATACTTCTATTATAAATATTTTAAACCATCATTGGTTGTTGAGAGCTTTATGAGACAAAAATTCAAAACCAATCAGACTAAATTAAGGGATAAAAAACCAATATTTCCATGTGTTGAAACAAAGGCAACATAAGAATGAATTTTCTATTTAGGATACTGTGGGAATTATGATGTCAGGACATCAATTGGTGGTTGATCAATTTGTTAAGTTTTATTAAACTATATTGGAAAAGATCAAAGAAAGATGGTTCATTATCAGAAGGTGTGTAACAAGGTTCTAAAACTAAATATAAAGCAACAACATCTACTTTAACAAATTTTTACTAAAGGGGAGAATAAAAGGGCTATGTTTGTTATTAGCTTCTACAAAAATCCAAAACCAAATTGCTTTAAAAGTGGATTCATAAAACATCCTTAGTTTATTGTAGGTAATGAAATATGTGAGACTGTGTTAGACTTTGTCTAGATTGGTAAAATGCTTAGGCAAATTAATTACACTTACTCCCAAAGTTGAATTTTCTTTGACAATCTTCAAGACTATTATTATATGAGAGACTTAAGAATATAATATCATTACTTATAAATGAAAATTAGGTCATATTCATTGATAACATGTCTGTTATACATAATATATTAATAAGTAAGTATCTTATTAGTTAAATAAAAGAAAATATATCAGTTAGATGTTTCATGAAAGTGGACGAAAAAAGGGTTGTAACACACTCAAATAGGAGTTTATTAGACAGTTATTGCAAACTTTAAAGTTCCCATTTACTTTCATTGAATAGTTAATAACTTGCATAACCTCAACTTCTATTTCTATCTTATTGAACGGAGGTCTTCATGGTTCTTTTTTTTCAAATAGGGGGTTCCCCTATCACCCTTTATTTAATGTCTATTATGGATTATTTGACTAGAATACTAAGGAAAGCCTGTAAAAGTCATAGTTTCAACTTCTATCCTCTATACAAAAATAGTGTAATTAAACAATCTTTGTTATGTAGATGATTTTTTTATTATTATGTAAAGCTAATACATGTTGTATGAAGATTAGGATGGATTCTTTGAATCAATTTTTAGAAACTTCAAGCATTTTCACTAACCATAAAAAGGAAGTTTATATTTAGGAGCAGTTTGTGAGGGTATCATTAGTTTTATTATAAGTTCCTTTCTCATTAGGTATTTGGGTGTGCCTTTATCTCCTAATATGTGGATAAAGGTTGAATGTCAAATTATTGTTGATAAAATTACTTTGAGAATAATTTATATGTGAACTTATTGGTCATGTGTTTTCATTATTCCTCAAGATGTTATGAAAAGAGTAGAGAAGTTAAGTAGGAATTCCTTTGAAAAATAATTTAAGTTTATGTAAATTTACTTTTTAATATTTTTTGTAAAAGGAAGATACAATACTTAAAATTAATTATTTTCATAACTAGTTATTTTATAGGAGAAATTAAATTTTGAATTAAATAAATGGAGGTATAGTACCTTAAACACTTGAATTAATGTCAAAGACTAGTTTACTTTAAAATTTTAAAATAAAATATGACATAATCCTATTTATTAATATTGGTTGGTCAAAGCCTATTGCCTTTATTTAACATGTTATATCAGATAAGTTGACATGATTTTGGTAATCTGGGGTTGAATTCCACTAAAACTGCAAGAATTATAAAGTTCACGCTCTCAAATGGCGCTTGTAAACACTCTCCATGTAACCATATGCCACAGGATTCACGTGCTCGATTGTTCTCTCTTTCCTTTCTTCTCTTATTCTTAAACTTCTTATTTTTCGTGTTCACAACGAATTATCCAATAGAATGTACTCTACTTCTGATCTTGTGCCAAATCAGATCAGTTCATACCCAAAACAATCGGCATCTTAATTTTCCAAAAATACAAATCTTGAAATTGAGCTACATCTACCCCATAACTGGACATTTATAGAGTGAGGTAAAATATATATATACAAATTAAAAGTTCAAATTTTGTAATTCAATCTCCTGAAATTATACCTAACCTATTTTTCTTGCACACTAGAGATGACATGCCTTTAGTTATAATGGAGAAAGTTTGCAATTAAGGATTAATTGAAACATGTAATTTCTGTTAGATCCTTTAATACTTGTCTTATGCTACTTGTGAACATATTGTGATTGACTTATGATACTTAAGAGATGTTTGACAAACATCTTATCAACTAATTTTAATTTATTGGTTAAAATTTAGCTTTTATCATCTTAAAAATTATTGATGTATTTGATAAATAACTTATTAATTAGTTTATTTAACTTCAATAAGTCGATTTCTAAAAGTTCCATAAGAGAAGCTTTTGAGGTTAATTATTTACCTAATGATAATATTGTTCTTCGCTTTACTCTCTACTTTTATATTGTGTGTTTTCAAAGTAGGTTTTTTATCTTACTAAAATTTGGAAGAATATAATAAATAGGTTAATTAAACTTTTAATTTTATTTAATTTTATAATATTAGTTTACATTTAAAAATATCATAATATTAAGTTTTTGAACATAAAGAATCACATCAAATTAATATTTTTGGTATATAACTACCATATATCGATCGTGTCATACTATAATTATAGATATTTTAATTTATTAAATAATAAAATTCATGCATATTATCTGAAAATACTAATATGATGTAACTTCTCGTATCATCATTTATATTAATAGAGAATTTAACAATGGACTATTATTATTATTATTATTATTATTATTATTATTATTATTATTATTATTATTATGTTTTTATTAAATTTATCACTTAATTTTGTAAAATTAAATATCTAAAATTTAATTCTTATAAGAATATTTAACGAAATACTAAGAAATATAATATTCATGCCTTTATATTTTTTAAATCATATCTTTATAAGTCATTTTATACATCAATAGTTAATACTAAACAACTAATTTTACCAAATATCTTTAATAAAAACTGATGTTATTTATTGGTCAAATCAACTGATATAGTCAGCTATCAACTGACCTCTAATAGAATCAGTTAATAGCTAATACAATCCGCTGTTTGCCGAACAGGATCTTTGTATTCCTGTATTGTCGTACTGTTTAAACTTTGTTTTGTTAATAAAGTTGTTTTATTTTTCAAAAAAATAATAAATTTATCTTATTATTATTATTTGCATTAAATTATATAAATTTTTATCATCTTAATTAGATAATACTTACACTTACAAAAGATAATAATCACTCTTATTATTTAAATTCTATAATGAATTGCCTCATACTCTCTCTTTATTTTAATTTTTAACTACTATTTATATTTTTTATAGAAAAGGACTATTTCCACTTAATCTTATAAGTTTTAAGGTATGGAAAACAATTTTTTATAAAGTTGATTGATTCAACATACAAAAATTTATGTTTCAAGCAAAAAAGTTAAATTTATGCTAATAAAACGATAAGTCAAATCATTGAATTGTTGTTTGTTGTATAACTTAAAATTAAGAAATTGTTTGATTCCACCTTTGTTTTTTGTAGTAGTTTTAGTTTTTATTTTAAATTTTTATTTTAGTTTTTCTAGTAAATAAAATAAAAACTTGCTTGGTTGTTAATGTGAATGTAGTTATATTTTTGTCACTTATATTAATTACATTTATAAAACTTAAAATAATTTATTTTAATTAACTAAATTTATTTAATATATTATATAATATTTATTAATAAATTATTAAAATAAATAATTCAAAAGCCAACTTTTTATAAATTAATATTTATTTTAAATACATTTTAATTATGAAATATAATTTTATTTAAAATTTAAATATTTTGAAGATATTGTAAATTTAATAATATTTAATAATAATTATTAAATTAAACTTATTTAATTTAATTACAAAATTAAATAAATTATCAAATAAATTAAATTATTCATAATTCATATAAATAATTAATTTTAATTAATTAAATATATAATATTAAATTAAATAATTTAATTTTATTGATAATTAATATATTAAATAATTAAATAATATTTATTTAATTGATATTGAATCATAATGTAAAAATAGAAACAAAAATAAAAACTACTTCTTGTATTTTTCATAATTTTTTAAAACTCAAACAAACCAAAATAAACAATTATAATTTCCAAATTTTTTATTAAATTTGAAAATTTTAAAAAAATGGAAAATTTGAAAGTAATAATTTCAAGATTGACTTGGCAACATGCTATTGGATCTAACGAAATAACTTAACCTAAGGCTTCGATAATCACACAGTCGTGGTAGGAATCTAACATGCCTAGGTTAAAGTTAATAGGACTGCGAACTTGATGCCTATGGCCATCGCCCGTGGGTATTGTCAAAGTCGTCCTTACAAACAGACCAAACTAGACACCCCTCTATTTCTCACTGAATAAATTATTAGTTCTTATTACTTCTTAAGTATATATAGTAAGGACGAAGGGATGGTCGATCACGAAATTCATCCCGTTCGTCCATTTCATCAATGGTTATTATTTTTTGCGTTTTTTTTAATATTCATCCTTTATTTAACGCCCTCACAACACAAGGCCCTTTCTCTCTCTCCCCCTCTCAAAGTTCTAGCCTTCTAGGAGATATTTTCTCTTTGATTCTTAACAAATAGCCCAGAAAGACGACAACGACGCCTCTATTCGGCGAGATAAACCGAATCTGAAACTACGTAGAGATAGGAGTAAGGGTCACAATGCCATTATAATCTTCGACATGATTCTCAAAATATTGATTGGGATTAGCGCTACCGCCCTAACACCTATTTCACCAGGCCTCTTCCCTCTCTCAGCTTCATGCCGTTCAATCCTCAATGATCGATTTTTGCATGAGAGGCCGGACACTGTGTAGGAGATATTGGACAGATACGTGGTGCAGAAAGAAAAATTGCTCGACAATGAAAACCGACAAACAAGTCTAGGAGAGAGAAACTATTGTTGGTCGAAAAATACACGTCACTCACCACAACTCCACTATTGACGTCGATTACGACTCCGACAATGACTTCAAAGCTTTCAAGTTTTAGATTTAACAAAAGGTCCCCATTTCCTTTCTCTTTCTGCATTTTTTCCTTCGGTTCTGCTTTATTGATGATCTTATGGGCTTGTGTAGATTCTTCGAGAGGAAATGATAAACTCATTTTGAATGGATTTGATTTCACTGACCGAATCAAGTTGCTTTCCATCAATGACGAGGAAGAATGTAGCGAGGAGCAAGAATCATGTAGCCAGGATTTTTTGAAGTCTAATGAGGAATTTGGTCAAATGCTACATGTCATTTATCGCTTTTCATAATTTAAACATTATTTTATTTTATTTTATTTAGTAATGTTATGTAATGTGTTGGGTTTGGTGTTTGACGTTAAGGAAGAGGCATTGATGTTGCAGGAGTTTGCTATTCAAGGCCGAATTCGCCTTTATATGTTACTCATGTTTTGATGGTAATAGCAAATTATTGGTTTCTTATTAGGAAGAATGTTAGTATTTAAGAAACACAACGACTGTTCGATGTTGGAGTTTGAATTGATGGTATGTTCTTTCTTTTCTGAAGCAATATTCTGCCATTGTGTGGCCTTGGATGTTGAAGGATGATGTTGAAGGCCGAAGTAGTTGTTTTAGGAATACCAGTTTCGTTTTGATTCTGAAACTATAGAAAAATAATATTGTTAGTTTTCTTGTTATTTTAAGAGGGATATTTGTTTCGTCGGCCATCAATGCCTATGTTTATTTTATGTTCTTTTTCCCTTGCCTGTTTTGATGAAAAATGGAGAAATATGTGTCGATTCATCTTCTCCAAAACTCTTTTAAAAAAGTCAAAATGCCAAATTTTGGCATCAATGGCATAAACATTAAGAATTATTGAGTTGGGAAGCCGACTAAATCTCAGAGTAATAAATTTTGATTGTCTTTATTTGACTGAACAGTTAAACTTATCGACCCAAAATTTGGACTTTCATAAAAACACAGAGAGACGCAAACAATAAATACGTACACTGCTGATTTTTAAATGTAACATCAAATAATAGGTGATAAGGTTGGATTTATCTGACACAAATCTTCGCAATAATTAAATGGAAAGATGTCATACTTGAGAATTATTGAGTGTAGTAATTGAGCGGAAAAATCCAGTATAAAGATTTGATCATATCTCTGATTGCACTGACAAAAATCTTGTCATATCTAAGTTGTTGACTCATTTATAATCTCAGCTCTATTATGTTAAGAAAGTAGATATTACTCACATCTTTAAAACTTAAGGAGCTCAAAAAAATTTAAAACTTGAGGAGCTCAAGAAAATATGACGACATTCCTGTTAACATTAGATTATCTGACAAGCCAACTAAATTTCAAATTATAATTTTCTATCAATCCTCATTTTTAATAAAATATAGTTAATCATAAAGAATACAATTAATAAAATAATTAATTTTAAATTTTAGTGATATTTAATTATTATCAATAACAAAATATAACTACAATAACATAAATAACTAAAATGTTATTTACTTTTAAAAATAGAAATTGAAAGTAAAAAACTAAACATAACATTTTATTTCTAAATTATTACTTATATTAATCTCAAAAAATATATATTAAATTAAATAGTAAATTAATTTTGCCTTTTGAGTAACAAAATATTATTTTAGTTGACAAATATGTTATGTAAATATCATTGTTTTATTGTCTTCTAATAAATAAAATAATAAAATTAAGAGTAAATTCTATTATAAAATTAAAATAATAAAAAATTATGATTAAGATTTAAATTTAATATTAGAATATAAAATATAATAACAATGAACAATTAATAATGCAGAGTTATAAATAACATATAAAATTAATATTAACATTCGGTACTTAATAAAATAGTAATTATGAGTATATAGTGTATATAATAAAATGGACAATTAATAATACAGTAATAAATAACATATTAGATTAATATTAACATTAGGTCCTTAATAAAATAGTAATTATGAGTATATAGTGTGTATGTTGATGATAATTTTTTTGGTGAATATTTTTCACCCTATAATTTAAATATCAAAATAATAATTATTATTAATACAGTAACATATTCACCAAATATTAATATTCACAACTTAATAAAGTGATAATATTTTGTAAATACAATAATTTGAATTATATAACACTTAGCCTTTTAATATTAAAACAAAATTCTAATATGATTTCGTAGATAAGGGATAAATAATCGAGCATGAAAATGTATCAAAATAATTTCTATAATTATTTTATTTTATCGGATCAAAATAAATACATTATAATTCAAAGAGAAAATTGATTATATAAAAATTAGAACTATCACAAAACACAAGAAAATTGTAAAATGAATTAAAATGTAAATGTTCTTTTGAAAATTTTAAAATAAATGCTCTTTTTATTAAAATAGTCAGTACAGGTTGCGACCCATAAAAAGTGTTCATTAAAATAATCCACCAATTCTCTTAGCGTGCCTCTTCATCTACTCTCCTCTCACTTAACTTTTGTTTCACAGATATCTCGAATTTTATCGTAGATTTTGTTCAAAGTTTCCACAAAATCTTATACGTTAGCTAAATTTTTCCTTAAAAGTTTGACATTTGCGAGCATCTGAGTCGTTATTGTTTTATTTCTTCTCAATTCCTTTAATTTTTTTCATATTCCTATTTTTTTTAGTTTTAAAATTAGTCCTATTTCTTTGGCTAATTTTTGCAGGTTTTCTCGGCGTCATGCCTTCAAGATCGAACAAAAGTGTTGAAGAGATTGAAGCTAAGCTGAGAACAAAAATGGGTGTAGACATGATAACCGATTACAACGCTCCATCTCCTATTTATTCAACAGAAGAAGGGTCTAGATATTTGGCTCTTAAAAATAAAATGATTCTCACTCCGCGATATTTTGATTTCAACCTCTTATAACATATAGGTTTAAATGATAAAGTGATGACATTTTCTAATAGAGGTGATTGGGGACATTTTGTATAGATAAATTATCTCGTTTTTCCTGAACTCACATTAGAATTCTTCACATCACTGAAGTTTCAATCCAACAAACCTAAGAAGTTTTGGTTCAGATTAGGAGGTGACCTTTATAGATTATATGAGAGCTTGTTACGAGAGGTTTTCGAGTTTCCTAGGTTACAGGTATAAGGTTCCCATCAGACCTTCTCAGCTACAACTTATTGGAAGAATTTGACTCGTTTGCCTGAGTTCGATCCTCATAATGCATCGAATTCTTACATTTTTCTGCTGAACGGTTACTACTCCATAAATTCATGTGTTATGTTGTCGTTGGAAAAAGTCAAAGCGACAAATGCTCGACTAAGGAATTGGCGCTATTATATTGCATAGATGAAAGCTACATACCTAACATTTTCATTTATTTTTCCAAATCTCTGATTAAATCTGTGACAAAGAAAGCAACATCGATAGGAATGGGCTATTTAGCTACTGCTCTGGCCAAGCATTTTGAGGTTGATGTTAGCGGACTAAAATTTATAAAGCGTGAGTTTTTTTATGTGTCATATTTAAGATGAATGAAAATGTTGCTACATGATAAGATACAACTTAAAGATCATTGGACACGTGCTGCATATAAATTGAAGTTCTTAACCGATGTTTCCAGTTTTACACCTCCCATCGTGTCGTCCAATTCAAGTGAAGACAAAGCTGCACTGAGGGATTGGGAAAGAGTGTATAGATTGTTGGTTAACACTTTCAATAACACACAAAACCAACTTAATGTAATGAATGAATAATTGCAATCGATTGCCCGTTAGCAACGAAAGTTGGAGAAGAAAATTCATAAAGCTTGGGAGATGTAAGGACTTCACGTTCCATCTCCACCTTTATCATCTCCATCTTCTTCATCAACGTCAAAAAATTCCTAATTTCTTGTTTTTGTTTCATGCATTTCCTTCTTTGATTTTTCTAAATTTTTTTATTATCCATCAGTATTAATTTTGTGGTGTCTTATTTGATTTCAATAGTTATGATGTTTGTTCATATTATATTATGTTGTATATTAAGTTAGGAGTTATTGCCTTCAAACTATTTCATAGTAAAAATAGGATTGAGCGATATACTTAAAGATTGAATTAGGCAATTCTTTTGGAAGATTGGAACTGGTTAGTATCAATTATATGTAGACGTTAATGTTAGCTCTGTTTGGCGATTATTGTGAAAGAAAGAGAAAAAATTAGGAAAAAGGAAAGAAAAAAGAAAAAAAATGAGATATTAATTGTATGGTAGTAGAAATAGGATTGAGCAATATACTTAAAGATTGAATTAGGCAACTCTTTTGGAGGATTGGGACTGATTATTAGCAATTATATGCAGACGTTAATGTTAGTTCTGTTTGGTGATTATTGTGAAAGAAAGGGAAAAAATAGGAAAAAGGAAAGAAAAAAGAAAAAGAACGATATATCTTAGCAAAAAAAAACATAAAAAAATCAAAAGAAAGAAAACAAAAAGAATGAGATGCAGGAACAACAAGAACTAAGGAATAATTGTTGAATTTATTAATTTTTTTTCAAATAATTCTGGCTCATTTTGCATACTTAACACTTTACGAGTCTATGATGAGGCGTGAACTTTGTTTCACAAACCTTAAGATTTTGTTATGTTATAACCCTTGGCAAAGTTCTTTTCAAAAAAGCATTTATTTTGTCATATAAATTAAGATCACGAGCAGCTCAAAACTTTGTGCAAGTTTTTCTTGGACTGTTTATGGAAGTTTGGCTGTTATAGATTAAATTATAAATGTTTTGCCTTAATAAAAATTTGAAATATTTTAACACTGCGATTATACAAGAATCTTTACTAAGAAAACTAAAATTAAATTGAAGTTTTTTATACAATTATATAATTATTTTAACACCATGATTATATGGCAATCTTTCTTGAGAAACATTTATATAAAATGTCAAATTTTTATATTATTATGTATATAATAAAAAAGCAATTGAATTATTTTAACGCAGTGATTATATAACAATCTTAAGTAAAAAGTATTTATACTAAATGTCATATTTTTTTTATATCATTATATATATAATAAAAATCAATCAATAAACATCAACAATCCTCGGGACTGTAAGAGTGAAATTTGGTTGTAACACACTCATTGACCCATCCCACGTTTTTCATTCAGTCTCTCTAAATTTATTCCAGATGGTTATAATTTTTGTTAGAGAAGTAAAGCTATATCGTACAAGTCCAATGATCTAAGGCTCATGTCATTTAGAGATCGGACGAAGAAGATAGTGCCAAAAAACCATCAGATGTTCATCAGCTAGCAATCCTCAAAGTCACAATCGTGCATGTGCATGCACGATCGCAATTTTCGCGCTTAACCTCCAAAATCACTATCGTGCAAATACACGATCGCGATTTTCATGTTTGACCTCCAAAATTGCTATCGTGCATTTGCACGATAGCAACTTTCATGTGAAACTCTGAAAATTGCTATCGTGCATTTATACGATGTTGACTTTCCTTAATCACATACCCAACTTCAAACCTCCATAAGTTTTGATCTAGAACTCCAAAAGCTTCAAATTTTATATCAATGGAAAGCTAAAAAAAAGATCTATAACTTTCATGAAGACAATTTTGTCAAAATCTTCGTAGATCAATCAATTCATTTTTATTTAATTGTTAATTAATTATATATAAATTACAGTTGATAAAGAAAAACTAAGTTAACTTACCCGTAATTCGAACTTAATCTAATAATGAAATTTTAATTTTATTAAGATTTATTAATGACTTACTTATATTTAAATTAACCAATATATTAATCATATTTAGCTTATTTATTTAATTTCGTTTAGATTATTTTTAAGCCTTATTGTAATCACTTAAGTAATTATTAGTATATAATAATTAATCATAATTGAACTGTGATCATTTCGGTAATTATTAGTATAGAATAGTTTATCATAATTGCTTGTATATTTTAACTATTTAATCAATTAATTTTTATTTACACTTAATATTAATTTTATAACCTTATATTATTTTGACCCGAACAATTTTACTAAGAAAACTAACATTAAATTGAAGATTTTAATACAATTATGTAATTATTTTAACACCATGATTATGTAGCAATCTTTCTTGAGAAACATTTATTTAAAATGCCAATTTTTATATTATTATGTATATAATAAAAAGCAGAATCGAATTATTTTATCACAGTGATTATACAACAATCTTAAGTAAAAAGCATTTATACTAAATGTCATATTTTTTTATATCATTATATATAAAATAAAAAATCAGTTAATAAACATCAATAACCCTCGCGACCATAAGAGTGAAATTTGAGTTGTAGTACACTAATTGACCCATCCTACCTTTTTCATTCTGTCTCTCTAAATTTATTCCAGATGGCTATGACTTTTGTTGAAGAGGTAGAGCTATATCTTATGAGTCCAATGATCCAAGTCTCATGTCATTTGAATATCGGACGAAGAAGATATTGCCAAAAAACTGTCGGATGTTCATCAGTTAACAATCCTCAAAGTCGCGATCATTCATGTGTACGATCACGATTTTCCTGCTTAACTACATGATAGCGATTTTCATGCGAAAGTTTGAAAATCGCTATCGTGCATTTACACGATGGAAACTTTCCTTAATCACATACCCAACTTCAAACCTCCATAAGTTTTGATCTAAAACTCCAAAAACTTCAAACTTTATATCAATGGAAAACTAAAAGAAAGGTCTACAACTTTCATGAAGACAATTTTATCAAAATCTTCCTAGATCAATCACTTAATTCTTATTTAATTCGCTAATTAATTATATAAAGAAAAACTAAGTTAACTAACCCCGTAACTCTAAACTTAATCTACTAATGATGTTTAATTTTATTAAGATTTATTAATGACTTACTTATATTTAAATTAATCAATATATTAATCATGTTTAACTTATTTTTTAATTTCATTTAGATGATTTTAGTCATAATCGTAATCACTTCAGTAATTATTAGTATATAATAATTAATCATAATTGAACTGTGATCATTTCGGTAATTATTAGTATAGAATAATTTATCATAATTGTTTGTATATTTTAACTATTTAATCAATCAATTTTATTTACACTTAATATTAATTTTATAACCTTATATTATTTTGACCTGAACAATTTTGGATTCTTTCTTATATCATTATTTCATATGCAACAAAAAATTATTTTCAATGATCCTTTAGGATCTGTATCTTTTTACCCTTTAAATTTACTTCTCTAACCTAACACTTAGATTATATTGCACCTAACGAACCAAACAAATTCTTTGTGCAAACTTAAATTCTCTCATCTACTTTCTCTTTTCACTTTTCTTCTTCTTGAACCTAAATAAATCAGATTTCCTGTTCTAGAAAAAAAAGAACAAACGTAAGATTTCCTATTTCAACAAATTAATAAAGACAAAATTTTGGGTTGAAGCATACTCATTCACCCATCCCAAGTTTTTCACTTAATCTCTCTGAATTTTTGGCAGAGAGGAAGAGTAATATCGTGCGAGTCCAATGGTCTAAGTCTTGTGTCATTTGCAGATCGGACGAAGAAGATATTGCCAAAAAATCGTCGGATGTTCATCACCTAACAACCCTCATGCATGATCGCGATTTCCCTACTTATGCACAATAGCGACTTTCACCATAAATCTCCAAAGTCACTATTGTGCATTTGCACAATGGCGACTTTCATGCGGAAATCTGAAAATCGCTATCGTGCTTAGTCATATAGCCAGCTTCAAAGCTCCAAAAGTTTTCGCCAAAAACTTCAAAATTTTCAAACTTTATATCAGTAGAAAATTTCAAAAAAAGATTTACAACTTTTATGAAGACAATTTTATGAAAATCTTCCTAGATCAATATTGTCACTTTACCCAAAAATCTCTATCAGTTATGTAACTCTTATTCTGCTAATTAATATATATTTAAACAGTGCTAATCTACTCTCATTTAAATAATCAATCGCTTAATTCGATTTCATTTGTTAATTAGTTGTATATAAATTACAATTGTAAAAAAAAACTAGGTTAACTAACCCGTGACTCTAAACTTGATTTAATAATAACATTTTATTTTATTAACATTTATTAATGAATTACTTATATTTAAACAAATCAATATATTAATCATATTTAACTGATTTATTTAGTTTCATATCAATTGTTTTAGATGCATTTATGATCATTTCAATGATTATTAGTATATAATAATTAATCATAATTGCTTCTATATTTTTAACTATTTAATCAATTAATTTTTATTTACACTTGATATTAATTATTATTACCTTATATTATTTTAACCCTAAACAATTTCGGATTTGTTCTTATATCATTATTTTAGATGCAGGAAAAAACCATTTTTCCCAATATTAATATTTCAGTCTTAATCAATCAATCGCGTCGTATGGTCATCTTGTCCTGATTATTTATTTTCAAAAAAAAATTCATTACCCTCTGTATCTTTTTACTCTTTAAATTAACTTCTGTAACCTAACAGTCACGTCATATTACACCTAACGAGTCAAACAACTTCTTCGTGCAAACTTAAGTTCTCTGATCTACTTTCTTCTTTCACTTTTCTTCTTCTTGAACTTAAATAGATCAGATTTCCTGTTCCAAAAAAAAATAGAAGTAACATTTCCTATTTCTACAAATTCAAGAACAAGCCATTGATATTAGTAAGTTATTCTTTTATTCCTTATTTTTTACGTTTTAAAAATATCTATAATTTTTATAACATGATATCTTATCTACTGTTTATTACATTTTTATTTGCTCTTTACAAACATTGTCGTTAAATAACAAATTTTAGATTCTTGTGATTATATTGTGTTACTGTAATTATATTATGTTAATGTGCCACATTTTGGAATAATGATATCTTTATTTTTCATTTATTATTATCGTGTTTTGTAAAATACAAAATTTTTGCATTGACTGATATTTTGAACTTTCAATTGCACTTTTAAGCTTGGAGTTTTAAAGAAGATGAGTTAAGGATATAGTCTTACGAATGTTTCATCTATTAATTTTAACAATTTCATTAAAAACTTTTGTTAATTATTATATAAATAACTCATTTATAAATAACTAATCAAAATTTATCCCATTTATATTTTTATATTGTTTTAACTACATATTAATGATAATTATTAAATTTGTTTATTTTAAATTGTTAATGATATTTATAGGTATGTTTAATTATGTTACCAAAATATATTATATAATATACCGCTATACTTGTTCATCACATATTCCTTTTCATTGATATGATAATTAGTTTGTTGTTTATTTTCCATATCTCATAACTTAGATAAATTAGAGATAAGTTTCTAATTGATTAAATATTAAAACATAATTTCATTAGTTCAATAAATTGTTAATAAAATAAATAAAATGAATCATTTCCATATAGGAGCGTAAGTTCGCTATGTGTTAGACAAAAATACTTTGTTATTTTGTACACTTTTTTTATTCCTAAAAATTTATTTTCCAGCAAGATGCCTATTATTAAGCGAACACCTAAGCTTATACGAGGTGAGGCACAGAAAAGACGCATTAGCAGCATGTAGATAAAGTTAGCTAACATGCGTTTGATGCCTGGGGACGATCTAACAAAACATGTTATTTCAGTTAATAACATCATGCAAGAGTTATATTTTGGAAGTTGCCTAACTTACGCAGATGTTAAAGTAAAGTACATGACTTTGCTTGCAACATTACCCCAACCTCAAGGCGAACTGTTACAAATGCTCTGGAATACTATGTCTAACAAGAAGACTTATACCTTGTTGGTGATGACGTTTATTAAAGAAATGCGTAAAAGTGAGTTGATTAGGACTTTACATCCTTTGGGTCTTCCAATAGAAATAGTAAGACCTATTGTAAATCGAGCTTCACAAATTGTATCACCCAAACTCGTGGACTCATTTCCACCTAGGGTTTGTTACTTATAGATTGTTCGTAGGTTGTAGTGCAACTAATACAATATGTTGTTTTATAAGATCGTCTTAATATTTATATAATATGTTTACATCAATTTTATATAAGAATTCATTTACAGTAAAATAATTAAGATTCAATTGTTGCATGATTAATGTGACATTAACGTGTATATATATTTCTTTCTTATTATAGAAACCTAGTGTTTCCAAATGACTACTACTTCAAAGCATATTATTCTTTGAACTTAATAGTAGCTTATATTCATCGATCATATCGATGATAGAGTCATTAAATTTCACTTAACCAAAAAATAGTAATTTATTTAAAAATTACTTCATTTAAATTAACTATTTAAGATTTCTTTTACTCTAATTTAGATAAATTTCAACGATAACTGTCTTAAATTTATTTGCATTTCTACACTCTTCGCATTTGTTTTTTTTCACCAAGATGACTTAAATAAATTACACTGTTACTTTTTAATTTCGTTTTTTACATTTCTATTTACTTTCGATATTTCATAATACATAATCTACATTGAATTTCTCTTGTTTTTTCTTAATTATTTTTAAAATTTTCTACATTACAAATTTTCCAATCTTATTCTAATTATTCATTTTGCTATTCAAATTATATATATTTTATATTTCTATCATAATTTCTTTCTTAATAAACATTTAAAATTTTAATGCTCAAATTTTTATATCAATTTTAAAATTCCACAATATTCATTTATACATTAAATAAAATTAAATAATATCATATGTTAACATTTTCTTATTGTCTTAATTAATTTCAACTTTTAAAATCTTGATTAACTATTATATTTAATTTGTAACAAAACATTTAAAGTTTTGATCGTGCCTTTCCTAAACCAACTTTTCCGTAGATAAGAGGAATAAATAATCAAAGCTTGAAAATGTATCAAAATAATTTCTATAATTATTTTATTGGATCAAAATAAATAGATTATAATTCAAAGAGAAAATTGATTATATAAAATTACAATTAACACAAAATAGAGGAAAATTGTAAATATGAATTAAATGCTTTTCACAATTTTAACTATATTTAAATAATAAAATAAAATTTTGCCACTCTACGTTCATCCAAACTAATCAAGCATTTGAAATTAATTTTTTCATTTGTTCCAAATAGAAATCTTAATTCTAAATGTTTTGATAAGTTATAATAACGTTTTATTTTATTGACATTTATTAATGACTTAATTATATTTAAATTAATTAATTTATTAATCATATTTAACTTATGTATTTAATCGCCTGATGCAATAGCTACGAATAAAGCTTTATTCCCATTTACTCCAATTACACGATGAGTTACCAAACCAGTTAAATTTGTTCAATCACGACCCCAGAACCTTCTTTATTTGGGTTGCCAGTTATGTATTTGTTTTCCCAAAAAACTAATACATCTGGGGAATGAAACCGCTCTTTTTTTACCATTCTTGAATTTTTTTTGGATTGCTTATAATGAGACTATTTATATGTCAATTATACGATCTCCAATCGGTCGTGTCCTATCTTTTATATCTAGGAGAAATAACTTTAATGTATCAAATCGATTTTAAGACGGTGATCCATGTAACTCTTCTTTTTAATATAATAAAATTTGTATTTAATTAAATGTTTTTCCATTTAATAGACAATCCCTTTTGAATCACCAGAATCACCGTCGTGCAATCCATATAACTCAAAAAAACGCATTTTCACTAAACGACGGTGCTTTTCCACCTAAAATCCATAAGTCACCCTCGTGCATTTTGGATCTCAAAACTCACCATCCTGCTTATGTACGACAATGCATTCTCTCCTTCTTCTCCACTGCGCTTCTTCTTCCTCAAACTTCATTTTTTTCTTTGTTCACAATTTTACGTTACATATGTATGATAACATTATTATGTATATTATTTATAATTTATTTGTTATATTAATATAACTATTAATTATATTTCATTCACAATTATTTAAATTAATGAATTATTGTTAATAATTACTAAATATATTCATTATATTCATAAATGTTTTATTATATTAAAATTAATTCGATAATAATGGTTTAGGTATATTTTAACAATAAATTAAGAATAAATATATTAACAATATGTTCTTATTTAAATAATCAATCACTTAATTTTTGTTTAGTTCATTAGTTAATTTTGTATAAATCGCAGTTCATAAAAAATTAAATTAACTTATTTCTGTAACTCTAAGCTTAATTTAATGATCACATTTTATTTTATTTAAATTTATTAATCACTTACTTATATTTAAATTCATCAATATGTTAATCATGTTTAATTTGTTAATTTAATTTAATATTAATAAATTTTTACGGAATTGTTTTCGTTTCAGACTTTTTCCTTTTCATCATTTAATGCACAGAACATAAAGCTATTCTTAACGTATTTTTCGCGTGGAGGTGCGCTTATCTTTACACTATTTAATGTAGCAGTCATCATTTAATGCAGCACAACCTACTCTTCAAAACTTAATATTCACGTGTCTTCCTCTTGTTTACAGAAGTGAGCTATTTTTAACGTATCTTTAAGAAAAGCACTTGTGTTTCAGAAATTATTATGATTGCTTGGGTTTTTTTTATCGGTGTAAATACACAAAATATATGTCGGTTAAAAATATGAGTTATTGCTTTTAAATTAGTTTTGTTCAAAGTGGACGGAATGCTGTAATGAGATTACTCTGCTACCTGTCTTCACGTAATATTGTTTGTGTGAACTGTTGTGTTTTCCAAGTACCCCATTTGTGCGTTAGTTATTCAGAAATTATTACGATTGCTTTGGTTTCTTTTGATCAGTTTATTATATACAATTAATGTGTAATTTTCTAATAATATTTTATTTACACACATTTAATTTTAGCTATAATTATAATTAATTAATTTTAAAATATAATGTATTATATTATAATTATTACACGTAATAATATAATTACAAAAAATAAAAACATGATAATAAGACCAAATATGTTTTTGTTTTAGTTTTTATTAAAAATCTCAACTAAAGACTTTTGTTTTCAGTTTTTATATCACAAATCTCAACCAAACAAGTTTTGTTTTTCAAGGAAAAAAAATAGAAACAAAAAACAAGAAACATAAATTAAAGACCACAGCAGAAAAATAGAAGTGAAACCAAATGGGTCGTTAACTTTTCTAACCTACAACTCTAAGCTTAATTTAATTATTACATTTTATTTTATTTAAATCCGTTGATTAGTTACTCATATTTAAATTAATCAAATCATATTTAATTTGTTTATTTAATTTTATATAAATTAGTATATAATAATTAATCATAATTGCCCATATCTTTTTGTTATTTAATGAACTAATTTTTATATTTACACTTAATATCAATTAGTATTAATTTATATTATTTTAGTCGAACAATTTCAGATTCTTTCTTGTATCATTATTTCAAATCCTCAAAAACGTCTTTATCAATCAATCACCGTTAGCCGTTTGTTTGTGATTGAAATAAGTTACATCCTATTTTTTTTTTCACAAACAATCCATTAACGCCTTTATCTTTTTACTTTTTAAATTTTCTTCTCTAACTTAACGCGGAAATCATATTTGACTTAACGAATCAAACAATTTCTCCGTGTAAACTTTACTTCTTTGACCTACTTTCTCCTTTCAGTTTTCGTCTTCTTCAACCTAAATACATCAGATTCCCTATTCCAGAAAAAGAGAGAGTAAAAGTAACATTTCCTATTTCAGTAAACAAAGAAGAGCCCGTTGAGATTAGTAAGTTATTCTTTTGTTCATTACTTTTTTTCCATTTTTTAAATATTTATAATTTTTATAAAATCATATCTGTATCTTTTGTTGATTACATTTTAGCTAATTTTATTTTTATCATCTAATTTCTGTTTACACCATTTCTCCTGTGATTTTCATCTTGATGCGTTAGATAAAAATATTAGATTATCATGATTATATTGTGTTATAGGACTATGTTATGTTGAAAATGTGAAGTACAAATGGAATAAATATAGACAATAAATATAGATATAAAAGCGTAACCAAAAGCTATCAAATTTAAGCATCATTCAATTATTACTTTTTTAATTGATCAAATAATCTGGTTGGTTTTATTTTTATAAATATCGTTTCATATTTACAATTAGATTATTATTTTGTGATGTTATTTTTCCGAATGCCTTTAAACTTCATTTTTTAGGTTTTACGCTTATTGCCTACTTCATTCTTACACTACTCGTGTATGTTTAGTTATCTTACATAAATATATTGTATAATATTCGGTATACTTGTTCATGACATATTCCTTTTCCTTGATATGATAATTAATTTCTTATTTATATTTCGTATTTCATGACTTACATGTCCAGTTTTACTTTATTAGTATACTCGGTTACATTATATTGCCATGAATTAACTTTCTTATATATCTCTTAATCATTTGTTTATCTTGCGCTAAATTTGGTGATATTATTTTGCAAACTTTACAAATTTTTGCTAATTAGTTAAATGTTTAGATAATCATGTTTATTAAATATATAGTTTGATAGATTTTGTTAAATGTATTGTTGACCTTATTTGTCAAGTGTGTGCTTATTAGATGTTTTCCTTTATTTATTGACATATATAGATGTTAGCACTTCATTATAAACTATTTATTAAATCGTGCTTTTGTCGTGTATTGTGTTACAAGTTTTATTATACTCAACATTCATAAATGTAATGTATAATTTTTTTATACATGTCTCCTTTAATATTATTTATATATATATATATATATATATATATATATATATATATATATATATATATATATATATATATATATATATATATGTGTGTGTATTTCATTAATATTATTATCAGAAATATTTTGATCTTTTTTACAAATGTTATCAATCGATACATCAAAAGCGTCAATGTTATCTGCATCATTCAGGTATTCAAATATATGAAATGTTAGAAGGCGTCAAAAATATGCTAAAATGGCAAATGATAAAAAACAAGAATTGTTTCAACGATGTAAAGAAACTCGAGCTGCAAATAAGAGAAGTTCTACTTTACCTACGCTTTACCAAACAATTACTAATCAACATAACGATTCTTTTGTTAATATCGAACCTTCCAGCAGTCAACTTCTCATTCATCAATGACACAACCCGCCTTTTGGACCGTGTTGGCACTAGGGAATGAGTAGGCTTAATGCCACCAAAACCCGTAGTAAACCTAACTTTTCTATATTCTACTGAAAATCTGACATGACCCATTCGTTTGTCTGATTAATTCTTGTACCTACTTAACCGTTTTGAAAAAAGTAAGGATCTTAATCTGTAATTCTAACATACATTATCTACTTATAATATGCCAATCTATGATCATCTCATATCATCAACTGACATCATTCTCAATAACATAGCATATCCATACATGTCTCATGTATATATGATTATGACAAACCATGGAGCAGCTATAAGCATCTGCAATTTACATCATGCCAAAAAAATTACTAGTCTGTTTATCGAAGTGAGTCTTAAAAGGCTTGGATTTCTCTCTCGTACGATATGCTAATCCCCTTAAATGATGATAGTGAGGGGTGAGTCTATAATACGACTCAGTGAGATATAAACATGCTACCATGCTTGTGAGGCTAGTTTCACAAGAATGGTCTGTGGCATTCTAAGCAACAATACATGGTATCAATGAATAAACAGGTAGTAATGTCAAATGCGACAATCACATGAGTATCAATAATAAAGCTCAATATGAATTGTTTTGTTATAAAAAAATGAATCTAGTTTCTGAATCCTTTTTTGAGTTTTAGGTTTTGAGTTTTGGGTTCTTTTCTGAGTTTTAGGTTCTTTCTTTGATAGATTTCCACAGGATTTCTAATTCTGAGCTTGCTCATTTCTGAGTTATAATTTCTCATTATTTTGAGTTCGGTTTTTCTGAATTTCTTAGGAAGAGACAAAGGCATGTTAGTACGATGTATCTCCCCTTTTCTAATTCTAGACAAGGTTGGCCTAACCCTACCCCTAGAGGCCTACCCTCTATAGGTAGGACCCGGATCTAACCCATCACTGGTGGGTTACTTATATGCATATAGTCTGATAATATACCCTATCAGTTGGGTATCCTGTGAACTCATCAATCATGGTTAACAAGAAAAACATGATTCATCAAAGAATTGCAATCAATAGGTTCAACACAATAAGGGAACCAGAAGATGCAAAGAATCTAAATATCATCTGGCCAATCTGGCATCCAACATGTTAGACTCAATCATATGGAGTCATATATCAAATAAGTCATATGGATTCAAGAATAATTCACAAAGCCGCAAGATAAAAAGGATTACTACACAAGTATAGTAGCATGATTATACTCACCTTGACTATCTCAGGGGTTCTGATCTCTTTTCTAATCTTCTTGAACTTGAGAGGTACTAGGTACGACTTTTAGTTCTATTCCTCGTCTACTTTCACAAGCTATTGGGTAGCATGCATAACAGTTACATATGCCCACATTAGTCATTCTTACATAAATCTCATTTCTTAACAGACATCATTAAAGAAATTTATATTTTATTCACTAATTCATCCACATAGGTCTCATTCACGAAGGCATAACTTTTTATACATAGGTCCAATGTTTTTCAAACTTTCCATACCTCTAGTTAACACATAAATTCACATTTTTTCTTTTATGACCATTTTCTATTTCGGTCATTAAGGCTTCCACATATCCCATTTACAATCAGCCTTAATATTATGTCATGAGTTGGACCCTTTCTGTCTCAAATCATTATAACTTATTCATTTCTCATCCAATTGAGGTGATTCAAATCTCCATTTTCAATAGACTCATATGGATATCACATATCCAAAGAAGGCTAAAAAATGATGAAATTTGTATTTATTGTGATTTTTATAAAACTGTCCTATTTCTGTTCTCTTTTGTGTCACTAAGGTCAGTAACACCCTTCACTTATTTAACCATATCTCACAGGATACTCATCCAATTAAAATTCCCTTTATACAGAACTTAGATGACACATTTTTTAGCATTTAATAATAAGAACTCATCATCCAATTCTGACTCTAAAGTCCTCAATCAATTGACTTTCATTTCATGTTTCAATCCCACTGGTATTCTGAACCAATTTCAATTCGAGACTTATCTCATTTGTTTGGATCACCCTAAATTCGTAAAACAAAATTCAGGGATATAGTAGACACCTGTATCTACAACTTCCAAGTTTTTAGTTTCTCCAAATTCAAACATTAAAAAGCTAAAAAAAATGTATATTAAGGACCTACGAATCTGCCTCCATTGGCAGCTTCAAACTCCAAAACCCTAGGTTTTGGTTTAGCCCCAAATCACCATAAAAATGAAAAATTCCTCATGTTAATTTGTAATTAAACATCAAAGACTAAGAACCCATCATAAAAATCATCAAACCCATAAATTTCATCAAATGGGTTTCATAACTATGGAAAAAGAAGGTGAGAAACTAAATTTCAATCGGTATCAAGTGTCGGGATCGAGGCTTACCCTTGTGTATTGGCTGATCGACTTAATTCTCCTTCACATTCTTGTTGTAAAGCTTGAAATTTTTGAGAGAGGAGCTTCCATGGTTCAACCACGTGAGAGAGGAGGAAGAAGATAAGAGTTTTGTCTTATTTGTACTTAGCTTCTTTTATAAGCTACTTTGTTCATTATTTACAAAAATGCCCCTTTTGTACTGATTCTTTAAAATCCACTTGTACAATTTCCTGTGACCACCAAAAAAGTGTTAAACATTATTAATTTGATGTCACCAAAAATTATAATTCACTGTCCTGGTTTTAATGACATTAGTCTCAAATACCGTTTTTTTGTGTGTACTAGGTAAATCAGATACTGGGTGTTACAGTCAACCTTGTAATCAACAAATACATTATCAATCTATAGATTTTTGTGTTGATCATATTAATCAAGGTATTTTTTTACCTATATTAAAACTATTTTTAATATGACTACTTCACAAAGTTATTATGTTCTTTTTATATGTTTGAAGGGATAAATCATTGTACCCCTTCTTCAAAGTTAACAGTTTTGCAGAATTTACCTGTTGACCCTTAACAGTTTCGTTTTGTTCCAAATTGTAAACATTGTTATACGAAATGATTTTATCTTGAACCTCCATCATTTTATTATTCGTCAGGACAAATTTAGATTGTTGCTCCTCAAATGCCTCATGCTTTAAAATCTTTATTTTTAAACAATAACGAAGAATCGGAACATTTCAGGAAGAATGTTCGTACATACAATAACAATCTAGTTTTTACTTCATATGGAGCTAGATATGATCGCGACCTAACAAAAAACAAGAAGGGGGGGGGGGGGGTTTATACATTCTGTGTTCAAGGACAAGTTTATCATTTCCTTGACAGTTTAGTGTCAAAAAGCAATAAGGTATCTGGAATCTAACTCTATTTCTTCGATATTGACGAAGAACTAAGAAGAAGGATTGATAGTTATGATAAACTTTGTGAAAATACATTGAAACTGATTATGGTAGTTCTTCAAGATAACCCTTATGCCAAGTTCTTTCGAAGTCTTAAAGATATTTCGTCACTTAAGAATCACGAAATAGTTCTCAGATGTTATCCCGGGCTTGATCAACATGTTTATAATCTTCCTTTTACATCACAAGTAGTTGCTATATGGACTGAAACTGATGATGAATAAAATGATAAGTCTCCTCACATCCAAGTCTACGCTCACTCGGGTACAAGTTATAGAATTTAATCTTACTATACGTGTTATGACCCGCTTCAATATCCACTTTTATTTCCTCGTGGTGAATCTGGATGGCATTGTGGCATTAAACGATTAATTCCACATAGAAACAGGACCATTGTTTTAAATGGAAGAACCAATGTTTCTCTCCACTCTTTTACTAATCCATCTAAAATATTTGCTCTCGAAAACATAGGTAAGTTGTCTTTTTATTTTGTTATTTTCTAAATATTATTTAATTACACGGTTTTATTTATCAATATTATTTTTATTGTTACTAGCTGCTTAAGAAGGAAACTCTGAACATGGTTTAGTATCTACTAGAGAATATTATTGCTATCGACTTCAAATGAGAGATAATGACGAATCCATGCTCCTCCATAGCTTAAGACTACTTCAGCAATTCGCTGTTAGTACTTGTATAAAGATTGAAACATCCCGACTTGATTTCCATAAAAAAACAAAATGAGATACAAATAGAAATTTTACAAAGTGTTTTAGATAACATTAACGTTGGTCAAACTGAAGATTCTAAAATTGGCCGTTGAATTGTCCTCCCAACTTCATTTATTAGCAGTCCTAGGGACATGAAATGATGTTATCTCGATGCAATGGCTCTAGTACAAAAAATGGTAAACTAGAAATTTTCCTCACTATCACTTGCAACCCTATGTGGAAAGAAATACAAGACAATCTTAAATTTCATGAAAAGGCGCAAGATAGACCAAATTTATTAGCTAGAGTATTCAGAGCTAAATTTAAAATTTTAAAAAATGAGTTAATAAAAAAAACAAATCTTTGGAGATGCCGCCGCATTTGTTTACGTTATTAAATTTCAAAAGCGTGGATTCCCTCATGTTCATTTACTACTGATACTTAAGCCACATTTTAAGTTGCTAAATTCAGATTCCTATGATCAGATCATATCTGTTGAAATACCTAATCCTAATCAAAATTCCAGGTTATATTCTCTTGTCATTAAGCATATGATCCACGGTCCTCGTGGTTTTATAAACAAAGATTATCCTTGCATGAGAAATAATGTATGTAAAAACCATTATCCCAAGAATTTACTCCTTCACTGTTCACGGTGAAGACAGTTATCCATACTATAGATGAAGAGATGATGGAAAAAAAGCAAAAAATTGCAGACATGAGGTTGATAATAGGTGGGCGGTTTCTCATAATTCATACCTTTTGATGCTACTTGATTGTCACATTAATGTTGAACTATGCTCAACTGTGAAGTTTGTTAAATACTTATACAAATATGTCTTTAAGGGCCATGACCTTGTGAACTTTAACGTCGCTGATCAAGAGAACACAATTAATATTGATGAAATCAGTAATTTCCAAGAAGGCTGTCGGATTTCACCTCCTGAAGCTTTATGACGCATATATGAATTTCTTCTAGCAGAGATTAATCCATCGGTTTATATACTACAAGTTCTCCTCCCAGATCAACAGTTTGTTTCCTTTGAAAAAAATGTTAATTTGTTTTATTTGTTAAGAAATATAGACTTCTCGAAAACAATGCTTACCAAAATTTTCAAGATGAATTTGAAAAATAAAAAGGTTATGGAGATGAAATGTTTGTATAGAGATTTCCTAGAATATTTTGTTTGGAATCGAAAAAAAAATGGTCAGAAAGAAGCCGTAGAAAAGTAATAGGAAGATTAGTTACTGTTGACCCTCGAGAAGGAGAGAGGTATTACTTGAGATTATTACTCATGTATGTTAAAGGACCAACATCATTTGATCACTTATTAACTGTTGCTAGTTAGAAGATTAATTGTTTCAGGGAGGTTAAACTACAATTGGGATTGCTAGCATTTAAATCTTACAGAGAACAAACACTTGAGGAAGCTGTCATCTTTCAAATTCTAACATCCCTCAAACTTTTATTTGCTACACTTTTGTTCCATTGTTCACCGACAAATCCTAAGCATCTCTGGGAAACTTTCAAGGACGACCTTTGTTCTGACTACCTGTATGCTTCTTCTTCCTATAATACGTATACATCTAATGACGTTACAAAAATGACCTTTCAAGATATTAATAAATCTCTAGAACAAATGGGGAAAAGCTTGGCCGATTATCATTTTATTGATCATAAGTTTCATGTTGATTATCATTAACAACAAACTAAGGAAGTACAAAGTGAGATGAATATATGGATTGATCCAAAAGATCTATTGTTACAATCAAGGTTGAACAATGAGCAAAAGCACTTATTTGATTTAATAATGAATTCAATTTTGACTTCAGTCGGTGCAAGTTATTTTATTGACGGTACAGGCAGAACTGGAAAAACTTTCTTATATCGAGCTCTCCTTAGAAATTTACGATCACAGGGGAATATTGCAATTGCTATCGCCACATCAGGCGTTGCAACCTCAATCCTTCCAAGTGGTAGGATAACTCACTCAAGATTTAAAATTCCGCTTGATTTCTCAAAGTAAAAAGTTTGTCAATTAAACAAACAAAGTAGTATTGCAAAATTGATATTTGAATCTAGCCTTATTTTATCGAACGAGGCTTCTATGGCAAAAAAAGAAGCCATTGAAGCATTTCACAATTTAGTTCAAGATATAATGGACTCTGATAAGCCTTTTAGAGGAAAAATTGTTGTATGTGGTGGTGACTTTAGTTAAACTTTGCCAGTTATTGACCAAGCAACAAAAAAACAACTCATTGATTCAAGTCTTCTAAATTCACATCTTTGGCCACACATTTGTAAATTCTCTTTGACGATAAATATGAGAGTTGTGTCAAATCTAGTTTCTTTTTTCTTCTGATTTTTTATTACGAGTTGGAGAAGGAAATAAGCCAATGGATGAATAAGATCAAATGTGCTTGCCAAAAGAATTGATTATTTCTTATGACAACAAGGATGAATCTTTTAATAGGTTAATATTTTTTCATTATATATTTTACTATTCTTTTTTACAATTGCTATTACATTTTTTTGACATGTCATTATCCTCACCAGGTTACTTGAAAATGTCTTCCCTGACCTAAGGTTATATTCATCCAATCCGTATCAAATGATAAACAAATGCATGTTATGTCCAACAAACAATTGTGTTGATGAAATTAATGATATGATGATTCAAAAATTTTCAGGAAATATGCATTCATATATGAGTTTTGACAAGATGATTGACCGAAGACATCAAGCTGATTATGAAGATTTTCTCAATTCTTTAAATCTTAAAGGCCTACCTCCATATAAACTCTTGTTCAAAGAAGGCTCTCAAATTATGCTACTAAAAAATTTAAATCCAACTGAGGGACTATGCATTGGAACAAGGATGATATACAAACAATTAAAAGATCATACAATTTCTGCTGAAATTGTATTTGGACCTCACAAAGGAAAATTCATTTTTATACCTAAAATTCCTTTACAATCTTCAAAAAATTAAAAAAAATGAAATTTCTTTCATCAGAACACAATTCCCAATTCGTTTGTGTTTTGTAATGACCATAAACAAATCTCAAGGTCAGTTTATCTTCGTCAACCTGTATTCTCGCATGGACAATTATATGTGGCTCTATCAAGAGCTCGAACTTCTAAATCAGTTAAAGTTCTTATTATTCATGAAACTTTTAAATCTTCAAACTTTGATCAAAAAACTGTTTTCGTGAAAATTTTCAATTATTCAGATTATAAAAGATAAAAAATCTTGAGAGGTATGTTAGCTGTTTCTTTTGTCACTTGATATAATTTCATTTCATGTAAAAAATTCTTTCTCTTCACTTATTCATTAAACATATTCTTTCAACATGGAAACCGTTTATTGATTAAGGATATTTTACCTAGAGCTCAATGGTGGTCTTGTGAAATAATAGTTCAAGAAAAGCATCATATTGTCACTTCGCCTGCTACACCATAAAAAAACAAAAGTTTATCTTCTTTGATTACGAGGTATAACAATTATGCTTTCTTCCTTACATTTTTTTTAACTTAACTATTAATAATTTCCTTATTATTTATAGGGATCACAAGTTGAGGGTATCATATTTAACAACGATATCCAAACAATGAGCAACATTTTACAGCCATGTAAGAAATATATTATTTCTAATGTGATTGTAAAATAAATTCCACCTCAATACCAAACCAAAAATTTGAAAATACAATGGATTATTACGAGTCGCACTGTTATTGAACCTGTGCTAGAAGATGAAACAATCATCCCTGTCAAATTTAATTTTACACCTTTCAAGAATCTCATGGACTATGTAAATGACAAGTAGAAATTAGTTGGTTAGATCCTTAATATATTTTTTCGTACAATTTTCACAAATTTTTTATTGTATCTAATTATATTTATCTTTAACACATGATAGATATTTGTAATACCCAGTATCTAGTTTACCCGGTACACCGGAATAAATCGGTATTTGAGACTGATGTCATTAAAATCACATAACAGTGAATAATAATTTTAGTGACATCAAATTAATGATGTATGATATTTTTTTTGATGATCACAGGAAATTGTTCGGGCAGATGTTTAAAAACCAGAACAAGGATGGCATTTTTGTAAATAAGTGGACTTATGGCATATATAAGGAGTTGGTGGGAGAATAAGACAAAAACCTATCATCTTCCTCCTCCGTCTCTCACGAAACTCCATGGATGCTTCTCTCAAGCTTTTTCAACTTTTGTAACATGAAAGGGAAGGAGATTCAAGCAATTTGGGTGGTATAAAAAGGTAAGCCTCTATTCCTTTGCTTAGATCTATGGATTAAAGCTTGGTTTCTCTCTTCTTTTGTGAAACTCATTTGATGGAATGTATGAGTTTGAGAATTGGATGATGGATTATTGTTCCTTGATGTCTAATGACACTTATTCTTGAAGGAATTTCGTTTTTATGGTGATTTGGGGGGTTAAACCAAAACCTAGGGTTTTGAAGGTTAAGTTGTCATGGAGACAGATTCGTGGCTCTCTCTGTACATTTTGTTTGAGCTGTTTAACGTGTGAATCTTGTGAAACTCAAAACATAGAAATTGTATATCCAGATGTCTATTGTCTCCCTGAAGTTTTCCACGATTTTACGGTGAGCCGAATAAGTAAAAGAGGTCCCGAATTGAGACTGGTTCAGAATACTAGCGAGATTGAAACGAGAACTGAAAGTTATTTGTTTGAAGACCTTAGAGTTAGAATTGGATGATGACTTCTGATTAAGAAATTCTCCAAAATGCGTTGTATAAGTTCTTTGAAAATTAATTTTTAATTTGTTGAGTATTCTGTTGGATATGGCTGAAAAAGTAAAGGATGTTACTAACATCAATGACACAGAAAAGAACAAAAATAAACAGGCTTGTAAAAATCACAATAAATCCAATTTACATCATTTTTGAGCCATCTTTGGATATGTGACATCCATATGAGTATATTGAAAATTAAGTTTTGAATTGCCTTAATTTTATGAGAAATGAATAAGTTATAAGATTTTGAGTCGGGAAGGGTCCAGCTCATGACTGCATGTTAAAGCTGATTGTAAATGGGAGATTTGGATTCCCTTAATGACCGAATTAGAGCATGGTCATAAAAGAAGAAATGTGAATTTATGTGTTAACTAGAGGTCTGGAAAGTTTGAAAAACATTGGACCTATTTGTAAAGAGTTATACGATCATGAATGAGACCTATGCTGATGGATTAAGAACAAAATAGAATTGTAATGATATTTGTTAAGAAATGAAGCTTATGTGAGAATGACTAATAAGGGTATATGTATTTTCATGCATGTTACCCAATAGCTTGTGAAAGCGGACAAGGAATAGAATTAGAAGTTGTACCCAGTACTTCTCAAGTTCAAGAAAATTAGAAAAGAGATCAGAACCATTGCGATAGTTGAGGTGAGTATAATCATGCTACTATACTTGTGTAGTAATCATTTTCTTTTATCTTGTGGCTTGTTAAATTGTTCTCGAACCTATATGATTTGTTTGACATATGACTCCATGTAGTTGAGTCTAGCATGTTGTATACCAGATTGACTAGATGATTTCAGATTCTTTGCATCTTCTAGTTCCCTTATTATGTTGAACCTATTGATTGCAATTCATTAATTGTGTTGAACCTATTGATTCCAATTATTTAATGAATCATGTTTTTTTGTTAGCAATGATTGATGAGTTCACAGAATACCCAGACCATGTGCACATTGGTAGCCCGCCGGTGATGGGTTAGATCCGAGTCCTAACTGGAGAGGGCAGGCCTCCAGGGGCAAGGTTAGGCTAACCTTGTCTAGAATCAGAAAAGGGGAGATATGTCGTACTAACATGCCTCTGTCTCTCACTAAGAAATTTAGAATTTAGAAAGAATCAGAACTCAAAAAATGAGAAAGCTCAGAATTAGGAATCCTATAGAAACCAGAATTTGGAAAGAAACCAGAATTTAGAAAAGAACTCAGAACCCAGAACCCATAAAAGGATGCAGAAACCAGATTGGTGTTTTCTTCAAACAATTCATATTCTGCTTTATTATTGATACTCATGTGATTGCCGCATTTGATATTACTACCTGTTCATTATATTGATCATGTATTGATGCTCAGAATGCCTCAGACCATTCTTGTGCAGCTAGCCTTGTGTTACCTAGCCTCACAAGCATGGTAGTATGTTTATAACTCACTGAGTCGCATTGTAGACTCACATTTCACTATCACCATTTCAGGGGATTAACAGATCGGACAAGAGAAAAAATCCAAGCCTTTTGAGACTTGCTTGGATAAGCAGACAAGTAATGTTTTTGGCATGATGTAAATTTTTGTTACTACTAGATGCTCCATGGATTGTCATAATCATATGTATATAAAACATGTATGGATATCTTATGTTGTTGAGAATGATGTTGGTTGATGATAAGTAGATGTTGCATGTGAGAATTGCACCTAGTAGCAGGTACAAGGATTTATCAGATAAATGAATAGGTCATACTGGATTTTTAGTAGAATATAGAAAAGTTAGGCTTACTACGGGTTTTGGGGCGTTAAGCCTACCCATTCCCTAGTGCCAACACGGTCCAAAAAGGTGGGTCGCGTCAGATGGTATCAGAGACAAAGGTTGTATAAGAGTAAGGATCTTGTGATCTAGATGATGTACAAGAAGTATTAAAGAAAGGTTTATGATATGAAAAATGCATATGATATTTTTGCATAAGCATGACACCATGGAGCATAGGATCTGCATCATGTCAATAGCATGGTATTTTTGTGTCTAAATGATTTTTATTTTCTCCATACTAGAGATGCCTCCTAGAAGAAGAACACCTTCTCAACGAGGACGAGGTCGAGGTCGTCCTAGAAAGGGGGCAATTCCGACTGCTATACCTGATGTCGAATTGGTATAGCAAGAAGAACAAGAAGAAAGGTCTCCACCCAGAGTTAGGAGGAGATCAGAGATAGGAACTGAACCTGAACCCCCAGCTGCTTAAAGGGAAGATGTTAGAACCTTACAAAAAAGAATTGAAGCCTTAGAAGCAGAGAATTGAGCCTTAAGAGAAAGGCAGGAGGTTTTAGAATTGAGAGAAGAAGTAAGAATACTTAGAGAAAGAGAAAGAGAAAGAACTCAGGGTGTACCTGAAGTTGCTCTTGCACCACCACAGCCAGTGCAAATGCCTAAAGGATTACCTAGGCGAGCTTTAGATGATGAAGGGGTGAGTATCAATGATTTCTTAAAATTAAAAACCCCTGAGTTTAGCGGTGAGAGACATGAGGATCCCCAAGAGTTTATGAGTCATACTGAGAAAATGGTTCGGAGATTGACAAGCTCGGATGCACGGATCATAGAATTAGTGGGGGTTAAATTGACAAAGAATGCTTGGGAATGGTTCCAGAGGAATATTGAAGATCAATTATATGGTGGGAATCCTCCAACCTGGGAATTCTTTAAACAAGCATTAATCGATGAGTTCATTTCTCCATATGAAAGACAGAATCGAGCCCTGCAATTTGAAAGGCTTAGACAAAACTTTGGTGTGAGTGTGGATGATTATGCCAGTGAATTTCTACGTTTATGCAAATTTGCGACAACCATTGTACCTACTGAAGCTACAAAAATGGAAAGATACAAGTTGGGACTCATACCTTCCTTGTATAGTGCTGTTGCAGTTATTGACTTCCCCAATTTGTAAAGGTTGATTGATAAGACTCGACAATTAGAAGCAAAGTTTAAAGAGGGGAGGGCAGAAAGAGAATGGAGAAGAAAAGGTAAAGGCTAGAGTAGTAGAGGCTGTAGAGAAAGAGATAACTCTCATATGAGACAAACAGAATAAACAATACGATGCATTCGCCCGAACCACGAGAGGGGTCAAGGCAGGTCAAATCCAGATACATCGGTTTGTCAACACCTAGTGGTACATGAGAACCCAAATAAGTCTAGATCACAGCAACCTCCAGCACAGTCACAGGTTAAAACTACTTGTAATGTCTGTGGAAAGAATCATCCAGGACCTTGTAGACTCGGGTTCAGAGGTTGTTATACGTGTGGACAACAAGGACATTTCATAAAAGACTGCCCAATGCCAAAAAACCAAGCAGCTCCACCCCCAGCTTCACAGACTACTGTGCAGATAGAAAGATCTATTGATAGAGGCCCAGCTGGTAGAGGTAGACCTAAGGGTCAAGTTGTAGCACCCCACTCCCGAAAGACTCGAACCCGATATCATGGGTGATATCCGAGTCCGTGCCTCATGTGAGTGGTATGTTAGAGTACTCGAATACAAACATTCAGTATAAATTAAAAAAAAACATTTTAGGTCATCATAATACAGTCACAGTATTTAGCCATCGAATGTACAAAAATCCATAATCATATTGGGCCCAACTTTAATTATAAACATTTTCAGTACTTACTTCACAATCAAAAGAATGTCAATAGCCACTTGGGGCCCACTGAACTACAAGCATTATTTTACAGAAATTGCGAAAGTATACATTTTTACAAGAATTGAATGCCACTAATGCAGACGTGAACTGATCCCGACCTCTATTTCTGACTGGTATGTAATAGGCATACTCCCGTTTGTCTAACGAGGTACTCTTCAAGGCCTGAAAAAAATGATTGCAAATTTTGGGTGAGTTTTGCGAACTCAATGAGGAACCATCATCGATGGTTCGCCTAATTCATGCATCACACAAGCAATTCACAGTTCAGTTCACAATAACAAAATCAGAAGTACCATATCATTATACAAAAGAAATTCACAATTGTAAAAGGCACACTTGCCTTGTTCCCATTTACAGTATTCAATCAACTATGGATGCAATGCATATGTGACACTTTCCCATTTTATTGCAGTGTTGTGACCGAGCGCTTAAACAGTAAACAGTGGACAGTAGACGCGTCTTGGGAGTAGGAGAGCCCTCTGGGTATGCACAATCTCCCTTCGAGCTCGAGGTTCTTTTTCAGTATCAGTGGCGACTCTGGTCACAACTGTTATTATCCGTTCATGCATTTGTGTATGAAATGCATATGCCCAATATATCACAGTCAATATAAATCAGTCTGTCACAGTAGAGGCAATGCAATGAAGCATAGTAATAGCAAGCAATTTGACAATCAGCACATAAAGGACACTTCTATGTCAAATCTCCCAATTCATCGGACCATTCGTATCCGGAACCCAGTCATAAACAACCACAATCACTAATCCCACGATTATTCCCCGCATTAGACATATAATAATTGAAAGAACTATCTAGGTTACTCACCTACTACTTCCGAGCTAATACTTGGAAGTCCCAGCAACGTCGGTAGGTTGACATTCCAAACGAGCCTCTATAATAGTGCAATTGCATACACATTACCAAATGTACAGGCAGAACTATTTAAAGATGCACATGTATCAATGAAAATGTGTATAATGCATGTTCGTGACATTCCCGGTATCATTCCATAAATCACACTATAAAAATGTTCCCCTATGCCCAAAGAAACCATAGACACTACAATAGCTCAATTTGGACGTCAAAAGGTCCAAAAATCGCTACCCGATCGCATCACTTTGACCTAACCCATTTCCGTCAATTTCACCTCTAAAATTTGCCAATTTTACATAGAAATGAAATTAAATGATTCAAGAATCCGATGTCTCGAGAATCAGGTCAATCGGAGGTCGGACGGACAAGTTACATGTCCTAGTCGATTAGGCGGAGGATCCTAAGTCGACTTACCCTCCTATGCATGTGTAAGTCGACTTACCTGAGACTACAAGTCAACTTACACTATTGTGCATGTGCTAGTCGACTTATCCAAGTCGACTTACACTACTACAATGATAGATCTGCACAACTTTCTCCAACATACCAACTTCCACAGGGAATAACTCCTTACTCCAAACTTCAAATTGGACAAAATTAGTGTCTATGTCATAGAGAAAAGAGAACTCTACAATTTTCATGAAGGACACAAAAACTAATTGCACCTCTAAGGGTGTCAAAAATACACTAAAAAATACTGCCTTCACAATGCCTCTCAAAGCAGTGCAACATTTTGTCAAAACAGTGCAATATTTTGTAAAATCCATAACTTCTCATTCCCTTTGCTAAAAATTACAAGATTTATTCGAAATGAAATATCAGAATGTGACCTACAACTTTGGTGAACAACATAAAATCAAATTCAATTACGAAGTAGGTCAAACAATTCAATGAATGATTGTGCCCACTGAAACCACCTGAACTGAACAACAATTTTCTAAACAGCATAACTCCTTGCAAAAATGTAAAAAAATTGCATACTTTATACCTATGAAAAGATCAAACAGAATAATACACTTCTCATGAAGGGCTTAATAGCCAATTTCATCTCTAACAAACTCAAAACTGTCATGCAAGTGGCTATCCTGATCCCTAGTCAATGACTTAACTTAGTTCCAATCTTTGAAAATTCATAACTCCCATTTCTGATATCCAAAAATAGTATAGTATATCTCATTTTCAAAATAATTGCTTCCTCTACAACTTTACAGAAGATCACTTGAGCCAATTCAAATCACATAAATCTCTAAATTTGCTTCCAATCACAATATTCACAAACCCACACTTATAGCTAGGTTTCACCAAAATGCACATTACCAGTCAATAATCAACAATTCATAACTCCCAACATACATATCGAAAAATTGCAAAATCAGTGGAAATGGAAAGCTAACAAGATAGGCTTCAACTTTCATTAAGACCATTTTCACCAAGTCCTCTTCAAGTTACAATTAGACAACACTTATTTCATAAGAAATTGAAGCCAAACATCTAAAGTTTAATTTAGCACAAACCTCACCTCATTTTCTTAACCACACAATTAGTTATGGCAAAAACATGAAACCATGATCAGTTTGCATTTTCCAGCTTTGCTCCTAAACTTATATTCTATCACTTCAATGCCAATTACACATCAATAAACATCCACTTGAGACAAGGATTCAGCCAATAGGTCATCAAGACCTTCACCTAAGCATCTAGCCTTAGAAATGGCAGCATACGCAAAATTAGTTTTCCTTCAATTTCCATTAATCTCACCTTCCAAAAATCAAGTCAAAACCAAGCTAAAACCAATCTCCTTCACTCATCATCAACAATCATGAATTTGTACCCAAACAATCAAGCCATGCTCTATGAAATTAATGCACAATACATTATAATTCATGCATAATTATTCCCATTTAATGCATCTAACTACCACTTCATTCATTAAATGAACAACCAAAGCTTAAAACAAAAACTTACCTAATCAAGTTTTCAACTCTTCAATCTTTCAACCTATTGCACTAACTCCTCTATTCCTCAACCACCATGATAAGAAGGTAGGGAGCTTAAACTTGTATGCATGTGCTCTTAAGGTTGAAGGAGAGCAACAATTGAAGCTAAAATATGTGAAGAAAAGCAAGTAAGAGGAAAAAGGAGAAGAGATTTCGGATGGATGAAGAAATAAGCAAGCAAACTTGAACTTTTCATTCTTTCAACATAGAAAACCGAGAAAGGAAGCAAGCCAACATTAAATAAGGTGGAGATGTGTCACTAGGACACTTGTCCATTTAGAAGGAAAGGAAAAAATAAGAATAGAGACAAACTTTTAATAAAATTAAACCCTAATGAAATTAATCTTTGACCCATTCAATTCCAATGGCCCTAATTTCAATCCCAAAATCATGTACCCAATGCCATTGGACAGAAATTTTCGATACCGAAAATCAACCGGTTCGTCACTTGGCGGTTTTTCCGGTCTGAAAATTTTCCTAGAAAACTCCATAAAATATCCTAAAATTCCCTTAAAATATAAAACACACAAATACTCACTCCAAATAATTTTTCAAATACAATTACCACGTAATTCACAACCACATTCTATTTAGGCACAAATATAAGGAAATGTCATGAATGCATGTACAGTCAAATTCATATGCAATTCCACTATACACGTGCAATGATATGCATAAATATTGCAACCTAATACTAAACACTCTCGGCACCTTTCCAAATTACTATTTTACCCTTCCCAGTGGGGGGTGGGATGTTACAACTCCCCCTCCTAATAAAAAATTTTGTCCTCGAAATTAATAGTTGGTTAAGGAAACGGGCGGTTTCTTTCATAAAAGCTTATTGAATGAATCCGATAGGTCTCTCAATCCCATCACACTTTCTTAACTATCTCACTTGACTATTTCAGAGTAAACACTAACTTTATTTCGTATGCTAAGGATCAGATCGTTCTTTCCGCACCTATTCACTTATCACGTATTATAAATCCAATACCTCTTTCACCAGTAACATACAGACCAATTCATATAGCTTCATTGATACCTTTTTCCAGTGATACTTACAAAATACTTCATCTCTAACTCATTTATCCCTCATATCTCATTGACTCTTATTTCAGATTCATCTCACCTTTGCCAATTCCCTATTCTGTAGTGTTCACGCACTCAATTAGTATATTCATTTTACTATATTTCATCTGTCCGATCTGGTTCCACCTCATCCAACCCATTCAGCTTTCATAAGTCACTTCAGTTTGATTCTATACTCATTTCACTCACTAACAGTAATCATTTTTCTAGGTTCTCTCACTATTGCAATGAAATGGCGAACGACTCTTTTTGTCGTCCAATGCCTCATAGAAAATTCTAATGGTGTCACCAAATTAATGCTTATTGTATCTGTAGTCACTTACATGATAACTTAATCCCATGTTCCTAAGACCTTAAAAATATAATCTGTACATTCGACTCTGATAATTAAGACTACTGGCAACTCAAATGTGTAGTCACTCAATTCTACATTCTTTATCAACAATTGCTCTTTCGGCATACTCTTACTAGACCATAGAGCTTCGATTGTTCCTTATGTTTCTACTAACAGTGCTTAATCCTCCTTTATCATATCATTTACTCACAAATTGGGTCTATTTTCAATTAAAGTCCCCGATAAAATTTACAAGTTCTAACTCCTCAATTTAGGCTTTGTCAGTTCCTTGATACATAACTGATTGCAAACTAATCACATGTTCGCCACCCATTAAGACTTTCGATTTAATACGGTTATTGACTATTTTAGTCAAGGCAATGTCCTCTGTATTTTAATCACACAGTCACATTTCCGTATTCAATCTTCAGAATCCGAATTCATTGTCAGCTTCACAGGGAGAGCCAAAATTTATGAATCACCAATTTGGGGTCTTGCTCAACTTTTCGTGTGATCCTAAGCTTAAACTCAACTTTTAAAAGTACTTCGGTTTGCCTAAACTTCAACTCGACTTCCTTTGCTCTTTAATGCAGTAGTAATGGTGACCTCAATATCACAATTTGTTTTATACCATTATCGGATTCTATGTTCAATGCACCGATGTACAACACTAGCTTTATGGGAAGTACTCATTTGCTAAGTCAACATCTTTCTATACCTTTATTCATTGTCTCAATCGAAGATTCAGTTATGTCAACCTCTATAATGAATTCCCCTACACCTATCATGTCTCCAACTAACGAAGTAATCACTACAGTAACAAGTTCTACTCCATGCATTCAGTAATCAGCGAATGGGACGCTAGTCGTCTCAATGTATATGAAATTACTTTCTTATAGTCCCAGTTATAAAACATCATTGTATGGAAATCTCCAATCCCAAATAACAAATGATATTACTCTCATCGGTGTCTCCACGTTTTCGAACCAAGTACTAGTATAACACATTTCAAGTTTTTGAATAGATGACTTAAGCTCCCGAGACAAAAATTGTCCTCAGTATACGAATCACTTTATAGTGTTGCAAACAATCGTATTGAAATCACTAATAGGAAACGTGATATATTTCCTACAAAATCTCCAACTCAAAACAATATCATCAATACGGAGGTCATAAATTCCTCAAACATTTGTTGGGATCTCCTCACTAATGCGACTTATATATGATATCACAATTAGTCAAAATCTCATCTTACGTTTCTAAAGCACAATCGGAATACGGTCTATTATCATAATCACTAATTGCTATCATGTAACTGAAATCACGTTACTCTACAATATGGGGTCCCTGTGCCTATAATTCATCTCTTTAATTAGCAAATGAACCAAATTTTCTCTCAAATTCACAAATCCACTTATATAGTGGGATACGTTATATCAACAAACTGTATACACTCTCAATAGCCCCTTCTGACTCTTATGCATGACTTTTTGCGTCGATTGCAACTCCAATATTCACTTTTAACTCACAATTTGATTATTTGGGTTTGTTCCTTCATTGGTCATTTTTTATTTTCCCTCCATATTGTTCATGATTCCAATTCCTATACTTTCTTATTAATCAGTTGTAGCACTTGCCACATTGTATAGGATCTCAATAAGATTTCCTAAGGTTTCGATAAGATCAAGACATATCATGACGAAGAAGGTCAAAACACCCTCGCCATAAGGTATTAGGTAATGTATATACCTTCCAAAATCCTTACATCTCGCCTAATTGCATTCACGTCAAGTTTCCAAGTAAGAACATTCTCTAATGCTATATACATTCCAATTGTTTCTAGATAACATTTCTATCCCTGTTCCTGTCCATGAATGGGGGTTTCCCGTATGATCATCACAAAATCATATTTTGTGTAGGCCATCATCATGCCCCGTACTTTCTTTCTCATGGAAACACATATCTTACCAGTGATTCTATTTCAATTTCCCAGCATTTACCTCTTCGAAAACAACATCATTTCATATAGCATTATAAGCGCAGTCACTCCTCTTCTGTTGATTCAGTATTTCTTCCTTAATCGCGTGTATAATTAAAAATCCAAACTTAGGCGTATTTCTATAATCTCCGTACTACACACCACTTATTACTTATCCTCACTTGTAAAATCATTTGTATCTATTCCTTTTTTCCTTTTTTTTTTATAGATTCCGAGGTAGAACATTATAATCCAAGATCAATATCATTATGCTCTAAAGTACACACCAACACCATATAGTGAATTTCTATCTACCTTGTCGAACCATATACTTTTTCTCATTGCCAATTATCCACACTTTATCGTCCAAAATCAGTTCAGACACATAGAGACTTAGGCATCCTAAAATTTTGGTCTCAATTACACAAGCATACAACATTCATTTCGTATCCGAATCGAACCTTTCATGGTCATAAAGAAAAATTTATTCCTGTAAAAGAGCTTGTACATTTTAGTCTCATTCTTTCCACATATATTCTTCTTATCTTCGAATTGGATTGATCCGTACAGTTCCGAAATGTCTCGGTATGCCTAATGTTTCCAAATTCTTAAAACAATCATTATGATAGAAATTCTAAACCATGTACCCAATTTAGCCCTCGAGACTTTTATCGTGTCTCTATGCATATAAAATCACAATTCAGAATCGTAAATACCTAGTTACCCTGAACTTTTAATCTCGTATAGGCATATTTAGCATCACATCATACTTTTATCACTTTAATCGATATTCCTTTCATGTGCAACTTTGACCTCTTCAGATTATAGAAATTTTCGTTTTCATTCAACTCACTTTATACACTTTATGTCTCAGTATTTGGTTTGACATCACTTCTTTCCTGAAGCAGCCCATACCCATGTATTTACATTCATATCATCTTCAAGGGTTTACAATCACATTACAACATGAATATCATTGTCCATTGTTCCTTCCCCATTCCTAATGGCCCATACACCTTCATTGGCTCATATCGTTATCTGCCATATCAAATCATGTACAATTTCTCATTTCTACACATCCACAACCTTTCCTTATGATATACCATCACTTTTTGCCCTATTTATATCAACTTAAACACTTTATACATGCTCATGCGACTCAACTAGGGATCAGTTGCTACTGTCTGCTTTGACATGACCAAAATGCATGTAACTTAATACAAATTTCAGAATGCCCATGTACAATCGTACTTCTGGGCTCTGATACCACATATGTAGCACCTCACTCCCGCAAAACCCAAACCCGATATCGTGGGTGATATTCGAGTCCGTGCCTCACGAGAGTGGTATGCTAGAGTACTCGAATACCGTCAAACATTCAATATAATTTAAAAAAACATTTTAGGTCATCATAATACAGTCACAGTATTTAGCCATTGAATGTACAAAAATCTATAATCACATTGGGCCCAACTTTAATCATAAACATTTTCAGTACTTACTTCACAATCAAAAGAATGTCAATAGCCACTTGGGGCCCACTGAACTACAAGCACTATTTTACAGAAATTGCGGAAATATACATTTTTACAAGAATTGAATGCCACTAATGCAGATGTGAACTGATCCTGACCTCTATTTCCGACTGGTATGTAATAAGCATACTCCCGTTTGTCTAACGGGGTACTCTTCAAGGCCTGAAAAAAATGATTGCAAATTTTGGGTGAGTTTTGCGAACTCAGTGAGGAACCATCATCGATGGTTCGCCCAATTCATGCATCACACAAGCAATTCTGATTCGATTCACAATAACAAAGTCAGAAGTATCATATCATTATACAAAAGAAATTCACAATTGTAGAAGGCACTCTTGCCTTGTTCCCATTTACAGTATTCAATCAACTATGGATGCAATGCATATGTGACACTTTTCCATTTTATTTCAGTGTTGTGACCGAGCGATTAAACAGTAAACAGTGGATAGTAGACGTGCCTTGGGAGTAGGAGAGTCCTCTGGGTATGCACTATCTCCCTTCGAGCTCGAGGCACTTTTTCAGTATCAGTGGTGACTCTGGTCACAACTGTTATTATCCGTTCATGCATTTGTGTATGAAATGCATATGCCCAATATATCACAGTCAATATAAATCAGTCTGTCATAGTAGAGGCAACGCAATAAAGCACAGTAATAGCAAGCAATTTGATAATTAGCACATAAAGGACACTTCTATGTCAAATATCCCAATTCGTCGGACCATCCGTGTCCGGAACCCAGTCATAAACAACCGGAATCACTAATCCCACCATTATTCCCCACATTAGACATATAATAATTGAAAGAACCATCTAGGTTACTCACCTATTACTTCCGAGCTAATATTTGGAAATCCCAGCAACGTCGGTAGGTTGACGTTCCAAACGAGCCTCTATAACAGTGCAATTGCATACACATTACCAAATGTACAGGCCGAACTATTTAAAGATGCACATGTATCAATGAAAATGTGTATAATGCATGTTCGTGACATTCCCGGTATCATTCCATAAATCACACTATAAAAATGTTCCCCTATGCCCAAAGAAACCATAGACACTACAATAGCTCAATTCGGAAGTCAAAAGGTCCAAAAATTGCTACCCGATCCCATCACTTTGACCTAACCCATTTCCGTCAATTTTGCCTCTAAAATTTCCCAATTTCACATAGAAATGAAATTAAATGATTCACGAATCCGATGCCTCGAGAATCAGGTCAATCGGAGGTCGGACGGACAAGTTACATGTCCTAGTCGACTAGGCGGAGGATCCTAAGTCGACTTACCCTTCTATGCATGTGTAAGTCGACTTACCTGAGACTACAAGTCAACTTACACTACTGTGCATGTGCTAGTCGACTTATCCAAGTCGACTTACACTACTACAATGACATGTCTGCACAACTTTCTCCAACATACCAACTTCCACAGGGCATAACTCCTTACTCCAAACTTCAAATTGGACAAAATTAGTGTCTATTTCATAGAGAAAAGAGAGCTCTACAATTTTTATGAAGGACACAAAAACTAATTGCACCTCTAAGGGTGTCAAAAATACACTCAAAATTACTGCCTTCACAATGACTCTCAAAGCAGTGCAACATTTTGTCAAAACAGTGCAACATTTTGTAAAATCCATAACTTCTCATTACCTTTGCTAAAAATTACAAGATTTATTCTAAATGAAATATCAAAATGTGACCTACAACTTTTATGAACAACATAAAATCAAATTCAATTGCGAAGTAGGTCAAACAATTCAATGAATGATTGTGCCCACTGAAACCACTTGAACTGAATAGCAATTTTCTAAAAAGCATAACTCCTTGTACAAACGTCAAAAAATTGCATACTTTATACCTATGAAAAAATCAAACAGAATAATACATTTCTCATGAAGGGATTAACAGCCAATTTCATCTCTAACAAACTCAAAACTGTCATGCAAGTGGCTGCCCTGATCCCTAGTCAATGACCTAACTTAGGTCCAATCTTTAAAAATTCATAACTCCCATTTCTGATATCCAAAAATAGTATAGTATATCTCATTTTCAAGATAATTGCTTCCTATACAACTTTCCAGAAGATCACTTGAGCCAATTTAAATAACAGAAATCTCTAAATTTGCTTCCAATCACAATACTCACAAACCCACACTTATGGCTAGGTTTCACCAAAATGAACATAACCAGTCAATAGTCAACAATTCATAACTCCCAACATACATATCGAAAAATTGCAAAATCAGTGGAAATGGAAAGCTAACAAGATAGGATTCAACTTTCATTAAGACCATTTTCACCAATTCCTCCTAAATCAATCTAGAAAAATAATTAAAGTTTCAGGTCATCTAATTCGGATACTGTTCACACAGCCAGTACAGTTCACCTTCATGGCAGAAATTCAACCTCTTCAAGTTACAATTAGAAAACACTTATTTCACAAGAAATTGAAGCCAAACATCTAAAGGTTAATTTAGAACAAACCTCACCTCATTTTCTTAAACACACAATTAGTTATGGCAAAAACATGAAACCATGATCAATTTGCATTTTCCAGCTTTGCTCCTAAACTTATATTCTATCACTTCCAATGCCAATTACACATCAATAAACATCCACTTGAGACAAGGATTCAGCCAATAGATCATCAAGACCTTCACCTAAGCATCTAGCCTTAGAAATGGCAGCATACGCAAAATTAGTTTTCCTTCAATTTCCATTAATCTCACCTTCCAAAAATCAAGTCAAAACCAAGCTAAAACCAATCTCCTTCACTCATCATCAACAATCATGAATTTGTACCCAAACAATCAAGCCATGCACTATGAAATTAATGCACAATACATCATAATTCATGCACAATAATTCCCATTTAATGCATATAACTACCACTTCATTCATTAAATGAACAACAAAAGCTTAAAACAAAAACTTACCTAATCAAGTTTTCAACTCTTCAATCTTTCAACCTATTGCACTAACTCCTCTATTCCTCAACCACCATGATAAGAAGGTAGGAAGCTTAAACTTGTATGCATGTGATCTTAAGGTTGAAGGAGAGCAACAATTGAAGCTAAAATATGTGAAGAACAACAAGGAAGAGGAAAAAGGAGAAGAGATTTCGGATGGATGAAGAAATAAGCAAGCAAACTTGAACTTTTCATTCTTTCAACATAGAAAACCGAGAAAGGAAGCAAACCAACATTAAATAAGGTGGAGATGTGTCACTAGGACACTTGTCCATTTAGAAGGAAAGGACAAAATAAGAATAGAGAAAAACTTTTAATAAAATTAAACCCTAATGAAATGAATCTTTGACCCATTCAATTCCAATGGCCCTAATTTCAATCCCAAAATCATGTACCCAATGCCATTGGACAGAAATTTTTGATACCGAAAATCAACCGATTCGCCACTTGGCGGTTTTTCCGGTTCGAAAAATTTCCTTGAAAACTCCAGAAAATTTCCTAAAATTCCCTTAAAATATAAAACACACAAAGACTCACGCCAAATAATTTTTCAAATACAATTACCATGTAATTCACAAACACATTCCATTTAGGCACAAATATCGGGAAATGTCATGAACGCATGTACAGTCAAGTTCATATGCAATTCCACTATACACATGCAATGATATGCATAAATATTGCAACCCAATACTAAACACTCTCGACCCCTTTCCAAATTACTATTTTACCTTTCCCACTAGGAGGTAGGATGTTACACAAGCTCTCACTCAGAATATGGGGCAAATGTTAGCACCAACCCCAGCAAATAGAGGTTAGGGGAGAGTGTTTCTTTGTGAATCCCTAAAACATGGGCCTCTAATACAAATTATAATGGTAGGTCTATGCAATCCTGTTGATATTTAGTTAAATTGTTATTATGAATAGAATGTTTATGCTCTATTATGATAAAGGATATGATTGTTCTTTCTTTATGATGAATGTTGATATAGGCATAGTCCTTCTCCCGAATGAGAATGCTAAAGTGTTATTTGACTCGGGTGCCACTCATTCATTCATAGCTCCAAATTTTTCCAGAAAGCTAGATACAGAGAGAGAATTAATTAAAGACCTTCTGATCATAGTTACACCCTTAGGGGAAAATGTTGAAGTGAAATATGTGTACCCTTCATGTGTAGTGGAAATAGAAGGCAGAAAATTGATGGCAAATTTGATCGAGTTGGCAGTATTAGAATTCGTTGTTATCTTGGGTATGGATTAGTAATCAAATCATCATGCTACAATGGATTGTTATACTAAAAGAATTATACTTAGGCCTGATCCAGGAACAGAAGTGTTATATTAGGGTGATCGAATTGGGTTTCCTGTTAACAGAATATCAGCTATTCAAACCCAAAGACTTCTAAGAAAGGGATGTCAGGGGTATATAGCTCATGTTAGGGATACCAGAAGTGAGATAAGTGAGCTACAGCAGATCCCTATAGTAAGGGATTTTCCAGATGTGTTTCCAGAAGGTTTACTTGGATTACCACTAGAAAGAGAAATCGAGTTTAGTATAGAACTCCTTCTTGGTACAAACCCTATCTCAATTACTCCATACAGAATGGCACCTATAGAACTGAGAGAGTTAAAAGTGCAGTTGCAGGATTTGCTTGATAAGGGGTTTATTAAACCCAGTAGTTCACCGTGGGGTGCACCAGTGTTATTTGTGAAGAAGAAAGATGGATCCCTACGGTTATGCATAGATTATAGGCAGTTGAATAAAGTGACTATTAAGAATAAATACCCTCTTCCTCGGATTGATGATTTGTTTGATCAATTACAGGGAGCAAGTCATTTCTCTAAGATTGTTCTCAAATCTGGGTATCATCAGTTGAGGATCCGAAAGAAGGATGTGCCAAAAACTGCCTTTAGAACCAGATACGAGCATTATGAGTTCTTGGTGCTTCCTTTTGGTTTAACGAATGTACCAACGGCCTTTATAGATTTGATGAATAGAGTCTTCAGGCCGTATTTGGATAAATTCGTTGTGGTGTTCATTGATGATATATTGGTATATTCCAGGAGCCAAGAAGAACATGAAAAACTTTTGGCAATAGTGTTACAAATCCTTAGCGATAATCAGTTATATGCCAAGTTGACAAAGTGTGAGTTCTGGCTTGATAGAGTGAATTTTCTGGGGCATATAGTTAGTAAAGAAGGGATTCAAGTAGATCCTCAGAAGGTGGAAACAGTATCTAATTGGCCTAGACCTACGAAGGTTACCGAAATACGAAGTTTCTTAGGGATGGCCAGTTATTACAGACAATTTGTAAAGAATTTTTCCAAGATAGCTGCTCCACTAACGAGGTTAACACGAAAACAAGTAAGATTTGAGTGGGATGATTCCTGTGAGCAAAGTTTCCAAAAGCTTAAGGAATGTCTCACATCAGCTCCAGTGTTAGCATTGCCTTCAGGGCAAAGTGATTATGTGATATACTGTGATGCCTCCAAAGTTGGTTTAGGCTGTGTTTTGATGCAGAATGGAAAGGTAATTGCCTATGCTTCTAGACAGTTGAGAAAACATGAAGTAAACTATCCTACGCATGATCTAGAAATGACAGCCGTGACATTTGCACTAAAAATTTGGAGACACTATTTATATGGTGAAAAGAGTGAAATATATACAGATCATAAGAGTCTTCAGTACATTCAACAACAGAAAGAGCTGAATCTGAGACAAAGACGGTGGATTGAGTTACTGAACGATTATGATTGTCAGATCTTGTATCACCCAGGTAAAGCCAATGTAGTGGCTGATGCTTTGAGCAGAAAATCGATGGGGAGTTTGTATCATATCCCCATTCAGAAGTAAGAGTTAGTTAAAGATTTAACTGGATTATTTAATATGGGATTGCACTTGGAAGTATCTGATTCTCAAGTATTACTTACTCAATTCCAAGTGAAGCCCAATTTAATTGATGAGATTAAAACTACCCAAGATAGTGATCCGGAGCTAGCCAAATTGAGAATAGCTGTCCAAGATGGTAAGGTGACAGAGTTCAATATAGTGGATGGAGTATTAAAGTGTGGTGACAGGTTATGTGTACCTGACATAAATGGGTTAAGACAAAGGATTATGCATGAGGCACATTATACACCCTATAGCGTTCACCCTGGGACCACCAAGATGTACCATGATGTTAAAGGTATATATTGGTGGTCGGGTATGAAAAAAGATGTAGCCCAGTTTGTATCTACCTGTTTAACTTGTCAACAAGTTAAGTTTGAACATCAGAAGCCCACTGGACTACTACAGGAGCTACCACTATCCAAGTGGAAGTGGGAGCGGATTACCATGGATTTTGTGATTGGATTGCCAAGGACGCCTAAGGGGCATGATTCTATTTGGGTTATAGTCGACAGACTCACCAAGTCAGCCCACTTTATAGCTGTGAAGATCACTTATAGTGCAGCTCAGTTAGCCCAGTTATATGTTGACATAATTGTGAAGTATCATGGAGTGCCAGTGTCTATTATTTTTGATCGAGGAACACAGTTCACTTCTAGATTCTGGCAGAAACTAAAAGAAGCCTTGGGTACACAACTAAATTTTAGTACAGCATTCCACCCACAAACTGATGGGCAATCAGAGAGAACCATCCAGACACTCGAAGACATGTTAAGAATGTGTGTCTTGGACTTTGGTGGAGATTGAGAACGTCACTTGTCTTTAATAGAATTTGCTTACAACAATAGCTACCATTCCACCATTAGAATGGAACCTTATGAGGCATTGTATGGTAGAAAGTGCAGATCTCCACTCTGCTGGACAGAACTGGGAGAAAAAACAGTTAGAGGGACTAGACCTAATTCAAGAAACAGTTGCAAAAGTTCCTGTGATACAGGAAAGATTAAGAATGGCCTTTAGTAGACGGAAGAGTTATAGAGATTCTAAGAGAAGGGATGTACAACATGAACCAGGTGATCAAGTTTTCTTAAAGTTCTCTCCTATGAAAGGTGTAGTCAGATTTGGAAAGAGAGGAAAATTGAATCCTAGATACATTGGACCATTCGAGATCCTTGAAAGGGTCGGAAATGTGTCATATCAGTTGGCTTTGCCTCCTCATCTTAGCTGCGTGCATCCAGTTTTCCATATATCAATGCTAAGAAAGTACATTCCAGATCCTTCTCACATCTTGCAAATCCCAGAAGTGAATATAGCAAAGAATCTTTCTTATGAAGAAACTCCAGTTGCCATCATAGACAGACAGATTAGAAAGTTTCGAAATAAAGAGATTCCGATGATTAAAGTCCAATGGCAAAATCAAAGAATTGAGGAATGTACATGGGAGACAGAAGAATCAATGAGAACAAGATATCCACAGTTGTTCCCCAATGAGGTAAATTTCCAAAATTCATGGGCAAATTTTTAATAAGGAGGGAGAATGTAATACCCGATGTCTAGTTTACCCGGTACACCGGAATAAATCAGTATGTGAGACTGATGTCATTAAAATCACATAACAGTGAATAATAATTTTAGTGACATCAAATTAATGATGTATGATTTTTTTTATGGTCACAGGAAATTGTTCGGGCAGATGTTTAAAAACCAGAACAAGGATGGCATTTTTGTAAATAAGTGGACTTATGGCATATACAAGGAGTTAATGGGAGAATAAGACAAAAACCTATCATCTTCCTCCTCCCTCTCTCAAAAAAATGCCATGAATGCTTCTCTCAAGCTTTTTCAACTTTTGTAACATGAAAGGGAAGGAGATTCAAGCAATTTGGGTGGTATAAAAAGGTAAGCCTCCATTCCTTTGCTTAGATATATGGATTAAAGCTTGGTTTCTCTCTTTTTTGTGAAACCCATTTGATGGAATGTATGAGTTTGAGAATTGGATGATGGATTATTTTTCCTTGATGTCTAATGACACTTATTCTTGAAGGAATTTCGTTTTCATGGTGATTTGGGGGGTTAAACCAAAACCTAGGGTTTTGAAGGTTAAGCTGTCATGGAGACAGATTCGTGGCTCTCTTTGTACATTTTGTTTGAGCTCTTTAACGTGTGAATATTGCGAAACTCAAAACATAGAAATTGTATATCCAGATGTCTACTGTCTTCCTGAAATTTTCCACGATTTTAGGGTGAGCTGAATAAGTAAAAGAGGCCCTGAATTGAGACTGGTTCAGAATACTAGCGAGATTGAAACGAGAACTGAAAGTTATTTGTTTGAAGACCTTAGAGTTAGAATTGGATGATGACTTCTTCTTAATAAATGATCCAAAATGTGTTGTCTAAGTTCTGTGAAAATTAATTTTTAATTTGTTGATTATTCTGTTGGATATGGCTGAAAAAATGAAGGATGTTGCTAACGTCAATGACACAGAAAAGAACAGAAATAGAATAGGCTTGTAAACATCACAATAAATCCAATTTACATCATTTTTTAGCCATCTTTGGATATGTGATATCCATATGATTATATTGAAAATTAAGTTTTTAATTGCTTTAATTGGATGAGAAATGAATAATTTATAAGATTTTGAGTCGGGAAGGGTCTAGCTTATGACTGCATGTTAAAGCTGATTGTAAATGGGAGATTTGGATTCCCTTAATGGCTGAATTAGAGCATGGTCATAAAAGAAGAAATGTGAATTTATGTGTTAACTAGAGGTCTGGAAAGTTTGAAAAACATTGGACCTATGTGTAAAGAGTTATGCTATCATGAATGAGACCTAAGCTGATGGATTAAGAACAAAATAGAATTGTAATGATATTTGTTAAGAAATGAAGCTTATGTGAGAATGAATAATAAGGGTATATGTATTTTCATGCATGTTACCCAATAGCTTGTGAAAGCAGACAAGGAATAGAATTAGAAGTTGTACCCAGTACTTCTCAAGTTCAAGAAAATTAGAAAAGAGATCAGAACCATTGCGATAGTTGAGGTGAGTATAATCATGCTACTATACTTGTGTAGTAATCATTTTCTTTTATCTTGGGGCTTGTTGAATTGTTCTCGAACCTATATGATTTGTTTGACATATGACTCTATGTAGCTGATTCTAGCATGTTGTAAACCAGATTGACCAGATGATTTCAGATTCTTTGCATCTTCTGGTTCCCTTATTGTGTTGAACCTATTGATTGCAATTCATTAATTGTGTTGAACCTATTTATTGCAATTCTTTAATGAATCATGCTTTCTTGTTAGCAATGATTGATGATTTCACAGAATACCCAGATCATGTGCACATTGGTAACTCGCCAGTGATGGGTTAGATCCGAGTCCTACTTGGAGAGGGCAGGCCTCCAGGGGCAAGGTTAGGCCAACCTAATCTAGAATCAGAAAAGGGGAGATATGTCGTACTAGCATGCCTCTGTCTCTCCCTAAGAAATTCAAAATTTAGAAAGAATCAGAACTCAGAAATGAGAAAGCTTAGAATTAGGAATCCTATAGAATATGTGATTGCCGCATTTGATATTACTACCTGTTCATTATATTGATCATGTATTGATGCTCAGAATGCCTCAGACCATTCTTGTGAAGCTAGCCTTGTGTTACCTAGCCTCACAAACATGGTAGTATGTTTATAACTCACTGAGTCGCGTTATAGACTCACATCTCACTATCACCATTTCAGGGGATTAGCAAATCGGACAAGAGAAAAAATCCAAGCCTTTTGAGACTCGCTTGGATAAGCAGACAAGTAATGTTTTTGGCATGATGTAAATTTTTGTTACTTCTAGATGCTCCATGGATTGTCATAATCATATGTATATAAAACATGTATGGATATGTTATGTTGTTGAGAACGATGTTGGTTGATGATAAGTAGATGTATGTGAGAATTGCAGTTATTAGCAGGTACAAGGATTTATCAGATAAATGAATGGGTCATGCCGGATTTTTAGTAGAATATAGAAAAGTTAGGCTTACTGCGGGTTTCGGGGGCATTAAGCCTACCCATTCCCTAGTGCCAACACGGTCCAAAAAGGCGGGTTGTGTAAATATTTTAGTCGTTGTTATTGAAGTGTTGGATAGAAAAGAAATCGTTAAAGATGGAAGAACTTCAACTGTGCAAAAATTTGTTATCACCAACAAAGAGTAATTTTAATTCTCTGTTATTCTTTATATTTTCCATGAAACTGAGATACATTTTTTGTTTTTCTAACATTTCTTTTTTTATTAGACACCAAATGATCGTACTATCATTGTGGAATTCTTTTGTTGATAACAAGGGCTGACGTATTACTGGATCCCTACACTCTTATCCAGTTATTGTCTTTAGAAGACTAAAAGTCAACTTCTATAACGATATTTTTTCCTTCCTCATAATATTACCTGTTATTATTTATCTTTTTATTTTATCTTAAAATTACAATTTAAAATGTTAGATGTTGCATTATCGAAGTGGTTTGACTCAGCAATTCTCGTTGATACACGAAGTTACAAATATTTAAAATTGGTAATGCTTATCTTAGTTGCAACATCTCTGCTCCAATGATCTATATCAAATTATACATCTTTGCTTCAATTGTCAATGGCATTATGTCAAAATTTTTAAAATTCTGATCCTTTCATATTTATAATTATTATGTTACAAATTATATAGAAATTTTTATGTTTTCATCTTTATAATTATTATGTTATAGGGCACGACGAAATAATAAGGAAATTAAAAACCTTATCAGCGAACGATCTTACCTCAAATATAATCCTGATATATCTTCCGAATCTCATTAGAAAATCACCAAAATCATGTTTAAATTCTGTCAGCAAGTTAACTACATTTATATATTCTTATCCAATATTTCGTTTAAAACTTTTTAATTGAAATCTTGTTATCGGTTTTTTTCAAATATCATGGATTAAAGGTAAAATTTCCTTTCAACACATCTTGCAAAAATACTAGTATATAACATGCAAGAAATGCTTTCACTCTACGACTGCTACATATGGAGTTTTGATCGCTTATAATTCTTGCAGAGAAAAACTTACGGCTGAACCAAGGTTTCCACCTTCTGTTGTCAATCTTCAATTTACTGCTTTTTCCTTCCCATCTGGATTTTGAAAATTTTACGTGACTTTTTTACTTACATGTCATGGGTGTGATTTTTTTACTCACACTCATCATCTTTTTACTTACATATATTCTGTTTTAGATATAAAATATTTTTTCTTTCTATTCTAATTTTTTGTATAGGTACTGATATGACATAGATTTGATCGACGAAACAGGGACTATCACGGCTTCCATTTTTGGTGACATAGCTAAAAAACTTTTGAATTTCACCTCCCTTGAAGCTATGCAATATTCCAATGAGATTATATTTTTCCATCTATGTTTCTTTTACGTTTAACCAATTATCTTTATATAGTTATTTCATTGACAGTTCACATTTTTGGATTTGCATAATAAGAACATGGAACCCCCTTTAGAGAAGGTACACACAGAATTGAAAAGCGATACATTTCTTCTCTATGTCAAACCAACAAACATTCAGTCATCGGATGTAATGCAACGATTTATTATTGTTTACTACCGCAAAATTGATGATCATGAACTACAAAAGCCTTCACTTTTGCCTGTAAAAGATGACCAACTTTCAGCTGATGATCAACATGAAGATGCTGAATTTACACCTCTAACTATCTCAGGTATTTTTTATTTGTCCTTATTTTTTTCATCTTTAGCGTGATCATTTGCTATTTATGTATCTACCATTTTCTTTTTAATAATCTCACCTTATATCACGTGGCTAATATACTTTCATTTTTTATATCTTCAGAGCATATTGCTGAATCTTCTTCATCAGTTAGACAATGCCTTAATAAAAGATTCAGTGATTCTGAAAATAGTCCGCGGTCACATACAGATATAATTATCAACAATACTAAATCTGCGCCACAATCAGACGCAGATGATGATTGTAATAACAAAAAACCTAAATTTTCATAAACTTTTTCTGTCAAAACAAACTGATCAAATGAATTCTGCAACTTTTGTACTTTTATTTCATATGATCTTAAACTTCGATATTATGGACATTGCATAATTCTAGATATAATTTTCTATATCCATATGATGGTTTTTTTCTTGTAAATTCACGATCGTTGATATTTTTAAATTACTTGGATTATAACCCTCTCTTGTTTTTTATTGAAATGTTTAATTTGATATTATAATATATATAAGTATATATTACATTTGTTGGACCCCGAACCTTGAAGTGAAAATTTAGAAATAATAAAAGAAATCAAATGAGTGTTTTTGTATGTGATTTGTGTTATAGATGAGGAAATGTGATTTATGTATGATGATGGGCTGAGAAGCCTTAAGCATGAATCATGATTAGCTATGTAAGATATTATGGAAAAGCAAGAGAGAGTGAATGGCAAGATGCTGTGGAATATAAGGAATCATGTAAATTGAGGCTGAGATTTAGATGAATTCCAATGATAGTTGAATTGTTATAAATGTTGTTCAATTAAGAAAGTAAAGTTAGAATGAAAGTTAAATGTATATGCTGATTCAAGGGAATTAGGGAACAATTGAAATAGAATTGGCCAAAGTTGCCTTCTTTGAAGTTTTAGTTTGTTCTTCCACCCTTCTAACAAGACTAAGTATGCAAGTTTTCGATATCGAAGTTAAGAATTATAGTTGATACAAGTTAAGATGTTATATAAGATTGATGTTATTGATATCTTTGATGAATGTTTGAAATTTGAGGTTTTGATGAACCAATTTAGTTGAGATTTGAGAATTTCATGAATTGAATTTGTTGCTTGAATTGTTATGAAGTGTTTAGGCCTATAAATGAGTAAATATGTGAAGATTATAAGTGTATATGATGTTAGTTTGGATGTGAGAAACATTGGAAGAAGGTTGAAGAAGTTTTGGAAAATCGCATATCTGTTAAACGGACATGGAAGTCCGTTTAACGGACAGCTATGGGTCAAAAGGACCCCTTGCTATGTGTATGTCCGTTAGACGGACACGGATGTCCGTTAAACGGACTTTCTCGGACGAATTGGCACAGTTTTGGCCGTATGTGTCCGTTAAACGGACATGCATGTCCGTTTAACGGACAGCTACGGGTCACCTTGAGTAAAATGCATTTTTCACCAGTTTTGAGGCCAAATATCGTTTTGAGGCCTCTAATATGAGTTGTAGATCTTGATCTTATCTTTCTACTGGAGAAAGAACGAAGTCATTTGGATATATTTGTAAAAAGTTATGGCATTTGCGCGAAAAGAGTTTCAAATCAATTTCTGGTTTGAATATGTTGAGTTGTTTTGATCATAACTCACTCATCCGACCTCGGATTGAGGCGATTCTTGAAGCATTGAATTCCTAACACATGTTTCCTTCTCTCCATGAAAATTTGTATCAATTGGAATTGTATTGAAAAAGTTTGATTGAATCATATGATAGTCAGAATGTTTTGTTTCATTCTGATCTTGCTAATTTTCCTTCCTCATTCGACCTTGTCAAATCATTTGCTTATATCTTTTTCGTCCGACATCCGAATAACTTGATTCTCAAAGTGTTGGATTCCTAAGACAATGAAGTTCATGATTATGTGAAAATTATGAATTTTAGAGTTTTAATTGAGCAAGATTACATGAATCAAAGTGAGTCAGGAAAGTTTCTGAACATAATTCAGTACTTTGCAAATTTTGGGATCTATAGAGATCCGATTGAAGCGAGGTTTGAGGCTAAATAAAGTTAAGAAAAAGGGCTACAATTGTTATGAAGAAATGAAATTTCAAGTTAGCCTTTAAAAATGTTTATTTGTGGAAGGAAGTGAATTGCTAGAACATGTATTAGCAAAATGATATGTCCGACATGTTTAGACCATAACTTCTGATATAGTGCTCCAAATTGGATGATTCTTGAGGCTTTATGAAAGTAAGACATAGAGGAACAATTCTCTAGAAGGAAGGTTTAACAAATTCCTTCATTTAGATGTGAGAATAATTGTCCAAAAGTGAGCATGACTTGAAGAAAAGTTCAGGGGCAAACTAGGAAGTTAACTTAAGGATTTGAGTTTAAGGCTTATAAGAAGAGGGCAAAAGGGTCAATTACACTTCATTAAGTGATTAGGCATTATAAGAAGGGAGGAGTGTCGTTTTTAGAGAAGACTCACAAAATTTCCAGAAGAAAGAAGAAAGAAGAAGAGGGAAGAGAGAAGAGAAAGAAACGATGGAGGAGAAGAAGGAAAATAAGGTAGGGTTTCTGAATTTTAAAGGATTCAAGCTTGATTTTCCATGGATTCATGAAGGAAAAGAGGGAAAGAGAAGAGATCTACCCTCAAAGCCAAGAAGAATTTCGAAAATAGCAAGAGAAAGAGGTAAGAGAATCTTTAAGTTTGAGTTTTAGTGTTTTGTTAGTTTAGAAATATGGAAAAAGTTATGGGTTTGTGATTTTTGAAGTTAGTTTGATTATTACGTCATAAGTTATGTTTGATTTTGGATGAAAAATGAGTTAGACATTATGCCAACTTATATGAGTGGGGATTTTGGAAGATTAAGATGTAGAGAGGTTAGAAATCTTATGGGCTTGTCAATTATGAAATCAATTTTGAGAAATATGATGTTTATGATATTGGAATTGGTTGATTATGGCTTAGGTGATTTTAAGTTGAAGGAGGGAGTGAAGTAAAGATCAAGTTGAAGCTTTGGACAAGAGTATGCATGGAATTAAAGGTGGGTAATATGTTTATTTTTCAAATTATAAGCTAATTGTAAATATTGGTTTTATATGCTATTGTTTTCAAATGATTTGAATCAATTGACTTTCGGAATGATTTATGAACTATTGAAATTATTATTTTTCAAATAAATCCAAAATTGTTTCGGACTTTAAAACGAAATGATTCGATTGACTACTTTCAAAGTAATTGAAGGATTTGATGAAATGATCATGATTGATGAATTCTTATGTTTGATTTGTTTGAGTTTTCAATATGTGAATTGTGATTATTTATGAGATTGATAGTTTGAGATTGTGTTTGAATTGTTATATGCATGTATACAAGTTGTAAGTGTAAATGTGTTGAATACGACATTATATGAAAAGTTAAATTTTCGAAACATGCCTTCGGGCAATATGAAATTTTCAAGCATGAATACGTGTTACATGGGTTTGGTTAGGTCTTTCATGTGGAGTCAATGCACTGGTCTCGTTTTTAAAGCCTTCTCCCGGCTGCCTGCTAGTGGCATAGTAGCTCCGTTTTCGGACTCCCCATGTGTTTCACGGCTGCACATGACCGCTTTGCGGGAATGTACAGTACGTCCTGTTTTATGGATCAACCCAAACCGATTGATATGTTATATGTTTTGCTTTGTTTTAAATGTGCTGCATTTATGTATGTGATGCATTTCTTGGTTGCAATGTTTTGAAATTTTGACAAATGAAAAATTTGGATTTTCCATTATGATAGTTTGGAAACTGTTTGAAAATGTTATGAGGGACGCTGGAAATTGAAAAGCTTTTTAGAAATAAACCCTCTGATGTTTTTCTCACTATAATAGTTGATCAATGAAAAATAAGATTTGAAAATGTTTTTGCTTATCATTTGTTAAATAAACATGTTATCCACGAGCTTCCGAGCTCACCCCCCCTTTCATCCCCATCTCCAGGTGTTCGAGCAGGAGATTGGATGAAAGACATCAAGATATCAGTATTTGTATATGTTTTGTACTTTGTGTTATTGGTTTAAGATTCTTAGAAATGGTCTATGGCTTGGAATGCCATTAGAGTATTGTAAGCTTTTGGGTTCTTAATGTATTTTGAGTTTATGATATTGTATAAACACTTGAGTTATGAAATTGGGGAATGTGTATTGGCTATGGAATGTACATTTGGGTTTTGTATGTAAAATTGTATTTAGTTAGGTATGTATTTGGGGTATATATGTATACACATAGATAAATGTATTTGATGTTGGGATATAAATTGTATATGAATTGTGATGACTTATAAATTCAATTGGTTGAGTTTGATGGAAGCATGAAATTTGTATATGGCAATTATTTATGAGTTTGAATGTGTTGAATATGAATTGATATGAAAATGACTTGAGGTGGTTTAGAATTTAGGTTTGCGTTTGCTGAGATCCCGGACGGAGGGTCCGGTAGATCATGATGTATGTGTATCTGTCTGGAAGTTATAGAAGTGAGTCTTGCTATTTGCAGGTTTGGGTTTTGTTTAAGTGCAGTCATTATGCTGCCGGATTTTATATAGAAATATAGGGATAAGTGAAGTTATGTATGAATTTATTGACATGAGTATGAGATAGTTATGATAAGGAACGCGAATGCAAAGAATAAGAAGAATAAAGCAACTGGCGATTAATATAAGTTTAAGGCTAAGTCCAAGTATGATAGATGTAAAGCATGCTTAAGAGAGCAAGAGAGAAAAAATGTACATCGACTTTCGGATAGGTCAAGTCATAAGGGTTTCCAACGCGACAAGTTTTTATGTTCACGCTTTGGATGTCGGAATTTGAAATTCTGTTCGAAACCACCATTTGGATACTTGGTTTTCAAGTTCATTTTCTAGTTGCAATTGAATTCATTTGGTATCAGATTTGATCTGTTTGTTTCGCATTCGTATTCGATTTCTGTCTTTATTCGATTCGACTTATTTGATATTCGATTTCAGTTGAATTTCAATCCTATTAGCTTTGCATTTGTTTTGTTTCATTCGCTTTGGCTTTCGATTTTCATTCCGCTTCAAGAGTATTTATGAGAGATCTTGTTCAGTTTAAGCAGTGCTAGCGTTTAGTGTAAAGAAGTTGGGTCTCGGTAACGGGATCCAACATTTATGGTATCAGAGCCCAGTAATATGATCTTACTGGGGCGTATGGATATGAGTGTTTCTGCATGAGAATTTGATCAGAGTTTGTGAAGATAAGTTTGATTTTGTGAAAGTATGATATTGAAGGACCTATGTGATTATTATTTATGTTTGAGTTTAGGATTATGATGCTGGAAATGAAGATTTCAAATTTTCATGATGAATTTAGAAGATATGACCTCGAATATATGTGAAATGCAGATATGAATCTTTAAAGATGAGTTGGTGATAGGAATACATGTATAGAAGTTAAAAGAGATTGAGATTGAGATTGAATGGTTTTGGTATATATCAAGGTTCTCCATAAATTAGATCATTGGCTTATGAGAAGAAATAATGTTTGATATAGTGATGATTTCAATCTCATAAAGAAGTGGATATCTGCGAGTAAGATAAGAATATGTGTGATAAGAATTTGAGTGATTTTAGGTTTGTGAAAATGGAAAATGAGATTAGCATTTGATGATGAATTGGGTTGTATGATTTTTGAATATGCATTTGTGAGAGAAATATATGCATTTGTGAGAGAACTAAGGAAGATTTGCAACATGAGTGAAATCTATGTACTTATGAAAATATGATGGGAACTATTGGAGTGTGAATATGATATAGATGGTATATGATATAAGATATGATGGTATATGATATAAGAGGTGAAAAACATGATGAATATGTGTGGTGAGGATTTGAATATGTGAATGACTAGGATCATTTGGAAGATATTAGTTAAATGATTGTGATACATGATTCACTTAAGTATGAATTTCGAGGACGAAATTCTTTTAAAAGGGGGAGAAATGTTGGACCCCGAACCTCGAAGTGAAAATTTAGAAATAATAAATGAAATCAAATGAGTGTTTTTGTATGTGATTTGTGTTATAGATGAGGAAATGTGATTTATGTATGATGATGGGCTGAGAAGCCTTATGCATGAATCATGATTAGCTATGTAAGATATTATGGAAAAGCAAGAGAGAGTGAATGGCAAGATGCTGTGGAATATAAGGAATCATGTAAATTGAGGTTGAGATTTAGATGAATTCCAATGATAGTTGAATTGTTATAAATGTTGTTCAATTAAGAAAGTAAAGTTAGAATGAATGTTAAATGTATATGCTGATTCAAGGAATTAGGAACAATTGAAATAGAATTGGCCAAAGTTGCCTTCTTTGAAGTTGTAGTTTGTTCTTCCACCCTTCTAACGAGACTAAGTATGCAAGTTTTCGATATCGGAGTTAAGAGTTATAGTTGATACAAGTTAAGATGTTATATAAGATTGAAGTTATTGATAGCTTTGATGAATGTTTGAAATTTGAGGTTTTGATGAACCAATTTAGTTGAGATTTGAGAATTTCATGAATTGAATTTGTTGCTTGAATTGTTATGAAGTGTTTAGGCCTATAAATGAGTAAATATGTGAAGATTATAAGTGTATATGATGTTAGTTTGGATGTGAGAAACATTGGAAGAAGGTTGAAGAAGTTTTGGAAAATCGCATATCTGTTAAACGGACATGGAAGTCCGTTTAACGGACAGCTACGGGTCAAAAAGACCCCTTGCTATGTGTATGTCCGTTAGACGGACACGGATGTCCGTTAAACGGACTTTTTCGGACGAATTGGCACAGTTTTGGCCGTATGTGTCCGTTAAACGGACATGCATGTCCGTTTAACGGACAGCTACGGGTCACCTTGAATAAAATGCATTTTTCACCAGTTTTGAGGCCGAATCTCGTTTTGAGGCCTCTAATATGAGTTGTAGATATTGATCTTAGCGTTCCAATGGAGAAAGAACGAAATCATTTGGATATTTTTGTAAAACGTTATGGCATTTGCGCGAAAAGAGTTTCAAATCGATTTCAGGTTTGAATATGTTGAGTTGTTTTGATCATACCTCACTCATCCGACCTCGGATTGAGGCGATTCTTGAAGCATTGAATTCCTAACACATGTTTCCTTCTCTCCATGAAAATTTGTATAAATTGGAATTGTATTGAAAAAGTTTGATTGAATCATATGATAGTCAGAATGTTTTGTTTCATTCTGATCTTGCTAATTTTCCTTCCTCATTCGACCTTGTCAAATCATTTGCTTATATCTTTTTCGTCCGACATCCGAATAACTTGATTCTCAAAGCGTTGGATTCCTAAGACAATGAAGTTCATGATTATGTGAAAATTATGAATTTTAGAGTTTTAATTGAGCAAGATTACGTGAATCAAAGTGAGTCAGGAAAGTTTCTGAACATAGTTCAGTACTTTGCAAATTTTGGGATCTATAGAGATCCGATTGAAGCGAGGTTTGAGGCTAAATAAAATTAAGAAAAGGGGCTAAAATTTTTATGAAGAAATGAAATTTCAAGTTAGCCTTTAAAAATGTTTATTTGTGGAAGGAAGTGAATTGCTAGAACATGTATTAGCAAAATGATATGTCCGACATGTTTAGACCATAACTTCTGATATAGTGCTCCAAATTGGATGATTCTTGAGGCTTTATGAAAGTAAGACATAGAGGAACAATTCTCTAGAAGGAAGGTTTAACAAATTCCTTCATTTAGATGTGAGAATAATTGTCCAAAAGTGAGCATGATTTGAAGAAAAGTTCAGGGGCAAACTAGGAAGTTAACTTAAGGATTTGAGTTTAAGGCTTATAAGAAGAGGGCAAAGGGTCAATTACACTTCATTAAGTGATTAGGCATTATAAGAAGGAGGAGTGTCGTTTTAGAGAAGACTCACAAAATTTCCGAAGAAAGAAGAAAGAAGAAGAGGGAAGAGAGAAGAGAAAGAAACGATGGAGGAGAAGAAGGAAAATAAGGTAGGGTTTCTGAATTTTAAAGGATTCAAGCTTGATTTTCCATGGATTCATGAAGGAAAAGAGGGAAAGAGAAGAGATCTACCCTCAAAGCCAAGAAGAATTTCGAAAATAGCAAGAGAAAGAGGTAAGAGAATCTTTAAGTTTGAGTTTTAGTGTTTTGTGAGTTTAGAAATATGGAAAAAGTTATGGGTTTGTGGTTTTTGAATTTAGTTTGATTATTACGTCATAAGTTATGTTTGATTTTGGATGAAAAATGAGTTAGACATTATGCCAACTTATATGAGTGGGGATTTTGGAAGATTAAGATGTAGAGAGGCTAGAAATCTTATAGGCTTGTCAATTATGAAATCAATTTTGAGAAATATGATGTTTATGATATTGGAATTGGTTGATTATGGCTTAGGTGATTTTAAGTTGAAGGAGGGAGTGAAGTAAAGATCAAGTTGAAGCTTTGGACAAGAGTATGCATGGAATTAAAGGTGGGTAATATGTTTATTTTTCAAATTATAAGCTAATTGTAAATATTGGTTTTATATGCTATTGTTTTCAAATGATTTGAATCAATTGACTTTTGAATGATTTATGAACTATTGAAATTATTATTTTTCAAATAAATCCGAAATTGTTTCGGACATTAAAACGAAATGATTCGATTGACTACTTTCAAAGTAATTGAAGGATTTGATGAAATGATCATGATTGATGAATTCTTATGTTTGATTTGTTTGAGTTTTCAATATGTGAATTGTGATTATTTATGAGATTGATAGTTTGAGATTGTGTTTGAATTGTTATATGCATGTATACAAGTTGTAAGTGTAAATGTGTTGAATACGACATTATATGAAAAGTTAAATTTTCGAAACATGCCTTCGGGCAATATGAAATTTTCAAGCATGAATACGTGTTACATGGGTTTGGTTAGGTCCTTCATGTGGAGTCAGTGCACTGGTCTCGTTTTTAAAGCCTTCTCCCGGCTGCCCGCTAGTGGCATAGGAGCTCCGTTTTCGGACTCCCCATATGTTTCACGGCTGCACATGACCGCTTTGTGGGAATGTACAGTACGTCCTGTTTTATGGACCAACCCAAACCGATTGATATGTTATATGTTTTGCTTTGTTTTAAATGTGCTGCATTTATGTATGTGATGCATTTCTTGGTTGCAATGTTTTGAAATTTTGACAAATGAAAAATTTGGATTTTCCATTATGATAGTTTGGAAACTGTTTGAAAATGTTATGAGGGACGTTGGAAATTGAAAAGCTTTTTAGAAATAAACCCTCCGATGTTTTTCTCACTATAATAGTTGATCAATGAAAAATAAGATTTGAAAATGTTTTTGCTTATCATTTGTTAAATAAACATGTTATCCACGAGCTTCGAGCTCACCCCCTTTCATCCCCATCTCCGGTGTTCGAAAGGAGATTGGATGAAAGACATCAAGATATCGAGATTTGTATATGTTTTGTACTTTGTGTTATTGGTTTAAGATTCTTAGAAATGGTCATGGCTTGGAATGCCATTAGAGTATTGTAAGCTTTGGGTTCTTAATGTATTTTGAGTTTATGATATTGTATAAACACTTGAGTTATGAAATTGGTGAATGTGTATTGGCTATGGAATGTACATTTGGGTTTTGTATGTAAAATTGTATTGAGTTAGGAATGTATTTGGGGTATATATGTATAGACATAGATAAATGTATTTGATGTTGGGATATAAATTGTATATGAATTGTGAAGACTTATAAATTCAATTGGTTGAGTTTGATGGAAGCATGAAATTTGTATATGGCAATTGTTTATGAGTTTGAATGTGTTGAATATGAATTGATATGAAAATGACTTTAGGTGGTTTAAAATTTAGGTTTGCGTTTGCTGAGATCCCGGACGGAGGGTCCGGTAGATCATGATGTATGTGTGTCTGTCTGGAAGTTATAGAAGTGAGTCTTGCTATTTGCAGGTTTGGGTTTTGTTTAAGTGCAGTCGTTATGCTGTCGGATTTTATATAGAAATATAGGGATAAGTGAAGTTATGTATGAATTTATTGACATGAGTATGAGATAGTTATGATAAGGAACGCGAATGCGATGAATAAGAAGAATAAAGCAACTGGCGATTAATATAAGTTTAAGGCTAAGTCCAAGTATGATAGATGTAAAGCATGCTTAAGAGAGAAAGAGAGAAAAAAATGTACATCGACTTTCGGATAGGTCAAGTCATAAGGGTTTCCAACGCGACAAGTTTTTATGTTCACGCTTCGGATGTCGGAATTTGAAATTCTGTTCGAAACCACCATTTGCATACTTGGTTTTCAAGTTCATTTTCTAGTTTCAATTGAATTCATTTGGTATCAGATTTGATCTGTTTGTTTCGCATTCGTATTCGATTTCTGTCTGTATTCGATTCGACTTATTTGATATTCGATTTCAGTTGAATTTCGATCCTATTAGCTTTGCATTTGTTTTGTTTCATTCGCTTTGGCTTTTGATTTTCATTCCGCTTCAAGAGTGTTTATGAGAGATCTTGTTCAGTTTAAGCAGTGCTAGCGTTTAGTGTAAAGAAGTTGGGTCTCGGTAACGGGATCCAACATTTATGGTATCAGAGCCTAGTAATATGATCTTACTGGGGCGTATGGATATGAGTGTTTCTGCATGAAAATTTGATCAGAGTTTGTGAAGATAAGTTTGATTTTGTGAAAGTATGATATTGAAGGACCTATGTGATTATTATTTATGTTTGAGTTTAGGATTATGATGCTGGAAATGAAGATTTCAAATTTTCATGATGAATTTAGAAGATATGACCTCGAATATATGTGAAATGCAGATATGAATCTTTAAAGATGAGTTGGTGATAGGAATACATGTATAGAAGTTAAAAGAGATTGAGATTGAATGGTTTTGGTCTATATCAAGGTTCTCCATAAATTAGATCATTGGCTTATGAGAAGAAATAATGTTTGATATAGTGATGATTTCAATCTCATAAAGAAGTGGATATCTGCGAGTAAGATAAGAATATGTGTGATAAGAATTTGAGTGATTTTAGGTTTGTGAAAATGGAAAATGAGATTAGCATTTGATGATGAATTGGGTTGTATGATTTTTGAATATGCATTTGTGAGAGAAATATATGCATTTGTGAGAGAACTAAGGAAGATTTGCAACATGAGTGAAATCTATGTACTTATGAAAATATGATGGGAACTATTGGAGTGTGAATATGATATAGATGGTATATGATATAAGATATGATGGTATATGATATAAGAGGTGAAAAACATGATGAATATGTGTGGTGAGGATTTGAATATGTGAATGACTAGGATCATTTGGAAGATATTAGTTAAATGATTGTGATACATGATTCACTTAAGTATGAATTTCGAGGACGAAATTCTTTTAAGAGGGGGAGAAATGTTGGACCCCGAACCTTGAAGTGAAAATTTAGAAATAATAAATGAAATCAAATGAGTGTTTTTGTATGTGATTTGTGTTATAGATGAGGAAATGTGATTTATGTATGATGATGGGCTGAGAAGCCTTATGCATGAATCATGATTAGCTATGTAAGATATTATGGAAAAGCAAGAGAGAGTGAATGGCAAGATGCTGTGGAATATAAGGAATCATGTAAATTGAGGTTGAGATTTAGATGAATTCCAATGATAGTTGAATTGTTATAAATGTTGTTCAATTAAGAAAGTAAAGTTAGAATGAATGTTAAATGTATATGCTGATTCAAGGGAATTAGGGAACAATTGAAATAGAATTGGCTAAAGTTGCCTTCTTTGAAGTTGTAGTTTGTTCTTCCACCCTTCTAACGAGACTAAGTATGCAAGTTTTCGATATCGGAGTTAAGAGTTATAGTTGATACAAGTTAAGATGTTATATAAGATTGATGTTATTGATAGCTTTGATGAATGTTTGAAATTTGAGGTTTTGATGAACCAATTTAGTTGAGATTTGAGAATTTCATGAATTGAATTTGTTGCTTGAATTGTTATGAAGTGTTTAGGCCTATAAATGAGTAAATATGTGAAGATTATAAGTGTATATGATGTTAGTTTGGATGTGAGAAACATTGGAAAAAAGGTTAAAGAAGTTTTGGAAAATCGCATGTCCGTTAAACGGACATGGAAGTCCGTTTATCGGACAGCTACGGGTCAAAAGGACCCCTTGCTATGTGTATGTCCGTTAGACGGACACGGATGTCCGTTAAACGGACTTTCTCGGACGAATTGGCACAGTTTTGGCCGTATGTGTCCGTTAAACGGACAGCTACGGGTCACCTTGAGTAAAATGCATTTTTCACCAGTTTTGAGGCCAAATCTCGTTTTGAGGCCTCTAATACGAGTTGTAGATCTTGATCTTATCTTTCCAATGGAGAAAGAACGAAGTCATTTGGATATTTGTGTAAAACGTTATGTCATTTTCTCCAAACGAGTTTCAAATCGATTTCTGGTTTGAATATGTTGAGTTGTTTTGATCATAACTCACTCATCCGACCTCGGATTGAGGCGATTATTGAAGCATTGAATTCCTAACACATGTGTCCTTCTCTCCATGAAAATTTGTATCAATTGGAATTGTATTGAAAAAGTTTGATTGAATCATATGATAGTCAGAATGTTTTGTTTCATTCTGATCTTGCTAATTTTCCTTCCTCATTCGACCTTGTCAAATCAGTTGCTTATATCTTTTTCGTCCGACATCTGAATAACTTGATTCTCAAAGAGTTGGATTCCTAAGACAATGAAGTTCATGATTATGTGAAAATTATGAATTTTAGAGTTTTAATTGAGTAAGATTACGTGAATCAAAGTGAGTCAGGAAAGTTTCTGAACATATTTCAGTACTTTGCAAATTTTGGGATCTATAGAGATCCGATTGAAGTGAGGTTTGAGGCTAAATAAAGTTAAGACAAGGGGCTACAATTGTTATGAAGAAATGAAATTTCAAGTTAGCCTTTAAAAATGTTTATTTGTGGAAGGAAGTGAATTGCTAGAACATGTATTAGCAAAATGATATGTCGGACATGTTTAGACCATAACTTCTGATATAGTGCTCCAAATTGGATGATTCTTGAGGCTTTATGAAAGTAAGACATAGAGGAACAATTCTCTAGAAGGAAGATTTAACAAATTCCTTCATTTAGATGTGAGAATAATTGTCCAAAAGTGAGCATGACTTGAAGAAAAGTTCAGGGGCAAACTAGGAAGTTAACTTAAGGATTTGAGTTTAAGGCTTATAAGAAGAGGGCAAAAGGGTCAATTACACTTCATTAAGTGATTAGGAATTATAAGAAGGGAGGAGTGTCGTTTTTAGAGAAGACTCACGAAATTTCCAGAAGAAAGAAGAAAGAAGAAGAGGGAAGAGAGAAGAGAAAGAAACGATGGAGGAGAAGAAGGAAAATAAGGTAGGGTTTCTGAATTTTAAAGGATTCAAGCTTGATTTTCCATGGATTCATGAAGGAAAAGAGAGAAACGGAAGAGATCTACCCTCAAAGCCAAGAAGAATTTCGAAAATAGCAAGAGAAAGAGGTAAGAGAATCTTTAAGTTTGAGTTTTAGTGTTTTGTTAGTTTAGAAATATGGAAAAAGTTATGGGTTTGTGGTTTTTGAAGTTAGTTTGATTATTACGTCATAAGTTATGTTTGATTTTGGATGAAAAATGAGTTAGACATTATGCCAACTTATATGAGTGGGGATTTTGGAAGATTAAGATGTAGAGAGGCTAGAAATCTTATGGGCTTGTCAATTATGAAATCAATTTTGAGAAATATGTGTTTTATGATATTGGAATTGGTTGATTATGGCTTAGGTGATTTTAAGTTGAAGGAGGGAATGAAGTAAAGATCAAGTTGAAGCTTTGGACAAGAGTATGCATGGAATTAAAGGTGGGTAATATGTTTATTTTTCAAATTATAAGCTAATTGTAAATATTGGTTTTATATGCTATTGTTTTCAAATGATTTGAATCAATTGACTTTCGGAATGATTTATGAACTATTGAAATTATTATTTTTCAAATAAATCCGAAATTGTTTGGACTTTAAAAGCGAAATGATTCGATTGACTACTTTCAAAGTAATTGAAGGATTTGATGAAATGATCATGATTGATGAATTCTTATGTTTGATTTGTTTGAGTTTTCAATATGTGAATTGTGATTATTTATGAGATTGATAGTTTGAGATTGTGTTTGAATTGTTATATGCATGTATACAAGTTGTAAGTGTAAATGTGTTGAATCGACATTATATGAAAAGTTAAATTTTGAAACATGCCTTGGGCAATATGAAATTTTCAAGCATGAATCGTGTTACATGGGTTTGGTTAGGTCCTTCATGTGGAGTCGATTACTTTGGTCTCGTTTTAAAGCCTTCTCCGGCTGCCGCTAGTGGCATAGGAGCTCGTTTTGGACTCCCCGTGTGTTTCACTTTGCACATGATCGCTTGCGGGAATGTACAGTACGTCCTGTTTTATGGACCAACCCAAACCGATTGATATGTTATATATTTTGCTTTGTTTTAAATGTGCTGCATTTATGTATGTGATGCATTTCTTGGTTGCAATGTTTTGAAATTTTGGCAAATGAAAAATTTGGATTTTCCATTATGATAGTTTGGAAACTGTTTGAAAATGTTATGAGGGACGCTGAAATTGAAAAGCTTTTTAGAAATAAACCCTCCGATGTTTTCTCACTATAATAGTTGATCAATGAAAATAAGATTTGAAAATGTTTTTGCTTATCATTTGTTAAATAAACATGTTATCCACGAGCCCGAAGCTCACCCCCTTTCATCCCCATCTCCGGTGTTCGAAGGGAGATTGGATGAAAGACATCAAGATATCGATTTGTATATGTTTTGTACTTTGTGTTATTGGTTTAAGATTCTTAGAAATGGTCTATGGCTTGGAATGCCATTAGAGTATTGTAAGCTTTTGGGTTCTTAATGTATTTTGAGTTTATGATATTGTATAAACACTTGAGTTATGAAATTGGGGAATGTGTATTGGCTATGGAATGTACATTTGGGTTTTGTATGTAAAATTGTATTGAGTTAGGAATGTATTTGGGGTATATATGTATAGACATAGATAAATGTATTTGATATTGGGATATAAATTGTATATGAATTGTGAAGACTTATAAATTCAATTGGTTGAGTTTGATGGAAGCATGAAATTTGTATATGGCAATTGTTTATGAGTTTGAATGTGTTGAATATGAATTGATATGAAAATGACTTGAGGTGGTTTAGAATTTAGGTTTGCGTTTGCTGAGATCCCGGACGGAGGGTCCGGTAGATCATGATGTATGTGTATCTGTCTGGAAGTTATAGAAGTGAGTCTTGCTATTTGCAGGTTTTGTTTTTGTTTAAGTGCAGTCGTTATGCTGCCGGATTTTATATAGAAATATAGGGATAAGTGAAGTTATGTATGAATGTATTGACCTGAGTATGAGATAGTTATGATAAGGAACGCGAATGCGATGGATAAGAAGAATAAAACAACTGGCGATTAATATAAGTTTAAGGCTAAGTCCAAATATGATAGATGTAAAGCATGCTTAAGAGAGCAAGAGAGAAAAAAAAATGTACATCGACTTTCGGATAGGTCAAGTCATAAGGGTTTCCAACGCGACAAGTTTTTATGTTCACGCTTCGGATGTCGGAATTTGAAATTCTGTTCGAAACCACCATTTGGATACTTGGTTTTCAAGTTCATTTTCTAGTTGCAATTGAATTCATTTGGTATCAGATTTGATCCGTTTTTTTCGCATTCGTATTCGATTTCTGTCTGTATTCGATTCGACTTATTTGATATTCGATTTCAGTTGAATTTCGATCCTATTGGCTTTGCATTTGTTTCATTTGCTTTGGCTTTCGATTTTCATTCCGCTTCAAGAGTGTTTATGAGAGATCTTGTTCAGTTTAAGCAGTGCTAGCGTTTAGTGTAAAGAAGTTGGGTCTCGGTAACGAGATCCAACAACATTATAGATAATAAACTGTTCTAACGATAATGCATTCTCTCCTTTTTGTCGAGAGTTGAAGATTTGAGCTTGATTTGGTAAGTAAATTGATTGTATGTTGGTTATTTATTAGTTAAATGCATGCATGGGTTTAATTGTGAAAGATTGGGTTAGTTATGGGTGAGTTGTGACTGGTTTTAGAGAGAGAAATGAGAAAAATTCATCTGAGAAGACGATCGAGACTTCAGACGTCACGACGTCCGATTTGAGGCCTCGACGACGACGAGTAACAGCTATTACTACGCCATGGCGGTCTCAGTTGGACGTCACGGCGAGTCAAAATGAAGGTGTTCGCTATGGCGGCGTTTTACTGCATGACGGCGACCCTTTTACGTCATGGCGAGGGCTTTTTCTCGAAAGAATGTGTTTTAGTTTATGGGGCATAACTAATAGTGTAGACCTCCAATTGAGGTGATTCTTGATTCGTTATGATCTAGAAAATGAGGTCTACAATTGAAGAAAAGAAAGAAAGTATTGAGTGAAAATTGAGAATAGGTTCTATTACAACCTAGGGGTTGTTTCTTGATAATTGGGGTATAATTGTGCGATTTCTGAATGTTAGAATTGAAATTGGTGGAGTTCCGTAATATGCCATTGAAATGAAACGAACTATTATTGATTAACTGAATGAAAGGTTAGATTTGGTCGAAAGATAGTAGAAATTAGGAAATAGCGCCGGGACGGTCATGAATAGGCATCATGCATCTTTTATTTAAGACATGTGTATTATTGAATCTTTCTGATTATGCAATTAGTAATGAATGATTATTTGACTGTATAGAGGAACCGTTGGAACAACATTCTACAGATTATGCTGGAATTTCCAGGCAATAGCTCGGAAGTGCAGGTGAGTAACCTAGTTGGTTCCTCAACCTTTATGTGTTAATATTACATGCTTATGCCATGTGGAGATAATGGAGGGTTTATGTGTTTGATTTGATTGATTTCGGACCATAGGTGTCTGAAATATCTGGAACTTGATATCGAAGTGCTATTTGTGTATAACTGTTTGTGATTGCTTCAATGAAATGAACTATGAATGATTATGTTTAAAATCTCGGACCAAAGGTCCGAGCAATGGGGTGATTTGACATTGAAGCAAAACTGCTTATGAATGTGAAAATTATTGTGATTGAAATACCGGACCAAAGGTCCGAAGATATGGGAATTGGACATTGAAATGTAAACTGGTTGTAAATGTAAATTGGGTCATATGCATTCATGCATCAAGGCATGTTTAGATAATGACAGTTATGACCGAAGCAGCCACCGTATTTCAGAGCTTTAAGCTCAACGCATCAGGGTCTCGAACTCAACGTAATTTAGAGCCATGGGCTCAATGTATCAGGGTTTCAAGCCCAACGAAATTCAAAGCCACTGGCTCACCGTTAATGAGCTCAGGCACACGGTCACAACAACATAATAAAATGGAAAGTGTCACATGTGTGTATATGAATGATTAAATATGAATTGTGTGAAAGGCGATACGCCTTATATGTGTAATTTGATAATGCATAGGATAATTCGGAATGTGCTAATATGTGATATTATATGAATTGTTTGTATATGCATGAGTTGGGTGAACCATCGATGATGGTTTCTCGCTGAGTTTGCAAACTCACCCAACATTGTAAATTATTTTTCAGGGTTTAAAGAGTACCCCGTTAGATAATCAGGAGTATGTCTATTACTAGCAAGTCAGAATTTGAGGTCGGGATCAGTTCACGTCTGCATTAGTGTCATTCGGATACATATCGGATTTGTATGTATATTTGTATTCCTGAAATTTCCGCAGAATAGTTTTGTTATTTCAGAGGGCCCCAATTGATAAATGTTGTATTGTAATATGATTACTGAAGGTATTCAGGAATAGTATTGGGCCCAATTTGGTTATGGATTTTTGTACATGGGATGGTTTTAAATACTGTTGAGGGTCTTTATGACTAAAATTGTGTTCTGATTGAAATGTTTTCGTATTAGAACGGGCCCAAATTGTTTACTGATTTCCGTGCACTCAATTGTTTTCAAAATATATATATATAAATGTCTTACTGAGTTTTGAACGGTTTTGACTGCTCTAGCATACCACCCTCATGAGACACGGGCTCGGATATCACCATCGATATCGGGTTCGAGTCTTGCAGGAGTGGGATGTTACATTTGTGGTATCAGAGCCCAGTTTTACAATCTTATATGGGTTGTTTTCGAATTATGGGTCAAGTTACATGCATTTGAGTCATGTCACGGCAGACAGTGACAACTGATCCCCGGTCTAGTATATGAGTCACACTCATAAGCCTGTACCAATTGTTTGAGTGGTTAGAAATAACGAGGAAAGTGATGATATGTTAGAATGTGACAAATGGAAGTTAGGGATAGTATGGAATAAGAAAAAGTGTATTGATGGACTTCTTATGAAATACAACATCAGAGTTATACTGAGTATATCCTTGAATGTGGGATAAATATGAATATATAGTTGTGGATTGATAGAGGAAATATAGAGATATGTTAGAGATGGCAAGACTGAAAGTGTATAAACAAAGTAGATGAAAATATAATGTTCTACGATCTATAGTGTTAGCCCCAAAATTTTTTAGGATTAATCATTATTAGATTAAATTGATTAAGTTAGATTAGCATTAATTAAGGTGTCATAAATTAATATATAATAGCATTAATGAGTTAGGTGAAGAATTTATGAAGTTAAATATGTTAGTTGGACTTAGGTGAGTTAGGTGTAATTAATGTATTAATTGGGCTTTGGGTCCAAATGAAGTAAGAAAGAAGAGAGGAATTTAATGCAATGGGCTTGAAGGAAAGAGTTAGTGGGCTTGAGTAAGTAAGGAGGAGAAATGAAAAGGAGAAGAAGAAAGAAGAAGGAAGTAAGTTGGGCTTAGGCTTATTGGGCTTAAGTAATTTAGAAAGGAGTATATAAGGAAGGAGATAAGTGATTTTGTAGGAAAAGAAGATAGAAACGAAATTTGGAGGAGAGGAAAGAAGAGTGTCGTGAAAGGAGGGAGGAAAAGGAGAAAGAAGAGGCTTGTTAGGGTTTGGCATTTCCATGAAAGTAAGTGGGTTTTGAAGAAAGTCCAAGAAGAAAAAGTGTGGAGGAGAGTCTAAGCTTCACTTTGAACCAAGAAACCACTTGGTTGGTTAAGGATTTAAGGTAAGTTCTTGGTTTAAGGTTAAGTTTTGTTTGGGTTTTGGTTAGAAAGATGAAGAATAAGATGGGTCTAGTGATTCTCTTATGAATTTCATGATTTAGATTTTAGGTATTTCAATTTCTAAACCCTATGTTGATATGGGGTTATCTTTTTGTTATGCTTGAAGGAGGACAAGAAAGAGGAGAAGAACAAGGAGAGGAACTTCCTTAGGCAAGTTTAAGCAAGGATAAAAGGTGGGTTTCATATTTATCTTTATGTATATAAGCTACAAATGTAAATAAATGCATGACATTAATGAACTTTGATCACTTGGTTGTTGTATTAAATGTGTGTGATGGAATGATGAATGTGAGTGTATTAAATGCTTGATGATGATTGAAACTGTCATGAAGAAACTTGTTGAATGAATATAATGAAAGACATGAACGATGTATGAAAAGATGATTTCAAAGAAACAATGAATTGGATAAGAACAGTCCAATTTCTTTGTATGATTCATGATTGCTATGTTATGTGGGTAAGGTATTGTCCTAAGAAGCATCACGCACGCGTTGACCATGAAGCCTTCGCCCTGCCGCTCGATTGTGGCATAGGATGATCCAACATTTTGGACTCCTAAAGATTTGCCCATATAGACTCATGAAATGAGACTATATGGTTGCCAAGAATAAGGACTTACTGAGCCATTTGATGTGTTTCATATGTGAATACATGAAAATGCAAGAATGATGAATGTTTGAATTGTGAGAAATTATGGTTGAGTATTGATGAACATTGCCTGATGCATGTATTATGATTGTATTGAAAGATTGCTAAAAGTATGAATAACTAATAGTACTGCTTGATATATAAATATAAAGGTGTTACCCACGGAGCGAAAGCTCACCCCCTAAAAATTTTCCTGGAAATGAGCAGAATCCCGAGGAGCAAGTTTAAAGGCATTTACTCCAAGATTTTCTTTTGATTTTGTATTTGAAATGATTTTTGTAAAACAATGCTTTAGTTGCATTTTGAGAAGATATTGTATTTTGAAACTTCATTGTAATTGGGCTTGAAATTCCCACTAAAGCATTGTATGAATATGACATGATTTGATGAAGATGGAATGAATGAATTATGAAAGCAAAAATGTTCAGTTTTAATGTATTTTGAGAAATCCATGTATGTTTAAAACAATTGAATCATTGTTATAGTTTGGATATGATAGATGATTAAGAGTATAGCTGTTGCTTCGAATGGTGTTTGAAGATACCTTAGGGTTTAATCATGTTATATGAGGTTGTATGATGAGTTTTATGCAGGTGGAAGTCTTAGAATTGAAAATTGGGTAGTTGCATTTTAAGGGGGATGTGCTGTCAAATTTTCTTAAAATTTGACAGTACTTCGCCTCAATATTAGACCCTCTTTGGGTATGAATTAGATCAATAAGTCTTCATGAAGATTGTAGTAGGAGTTTAGAGTTTTCCAAGGGTATATCGTTTGCTAAATTTGGAGTTCTGAGTCAAAAGATATGATCCTTAATAGAAAAGCGTATGAAGGAAATCAAGATAAAAGCGAAGGAAGGAAATCAAGATAGAAATCGAAGGAAGGAAATCAAGATAGAAAGTAGAAGGAAGGAAATCGGAAGATAGAAATCGAAGGAAGGAAATCGGAAGATAGAAATCGAAGGAAGGAAATCGGAAGATAGAAATCGAAGGAAGGAAATCGGAAGATAGAAATCGAAGGAAGGAAATCGAAGATAAAAAGCGAAGGAAGGAAATCAGAAGATAGAAATCAGAAGGAAGGAAATCGGAAGATAGAAAAGCAGAAGATAGAAATCAGAAGATAGAAAAGCAGAAGGAAGGAAAGCAGAAGGAAGGAAATCAGAAGATAGAAAAGCAGAAGGAAGGAAAGCAGAAGATAGAAATCAGAAGATAGAAAAGCAGAAGGATGGAAAGCAGAAGATAGAAACCAGATGATAGAAATCAGACGATAGAAAACCAGATGATAGAAATCAAACGATAGAAAACCAGATGATAGAAATCAGACGATAGAAAACCAGATGATAGAAATCAGACGATAGAAAACCAGATGATAGAAATCAGACGATGGAAAAAAATAGGATGCTGTAGAATGTAGGAGAAAGAATCAGCCTTTGTAGTCTTCATAAGAGTTGTAGATCTAGATGTCTACTTTCATATGGTGAAAGAAAGAAAACATTTGGAGCTATAGATTAAAAGTTATAGCAATCGTTCCAAAAGAGTTTCGATTCGATTTCGAAAGTGAGCATGGTCCGTTGTTTTGGGCATATTTCCCTCATACGACCTCCAAATGAGGTGAGGCTTGAACCATTGGATTTATAAGACACATATCTTTCACTTCATAAAATCCGGTATCAATTAGAGTTAAATGGAGAAAGTTTGTTCTAAAACAAGTGAAAGGTCAGTTAAGAGGGCATGTTTCGGGTATGAACTCTCTTAGGTTTTTTTTTTTTGGAGTGTATCTTGAGTATATGACTCCGATTAAGGTGATTCTTGTTTCAGGGAGAACTTGAGACATAAAGCTACAAATTAAATGAATAAGTCAAACCATGATTTTAGTGTATACATGGTGTGTGCTTGCCACGAAGGTGGAGTTACAATTAAGAATCCTGCAAGATTATAAGCGCAAGGTTTCAGGACAACGAAAGTTTAAGGTCTCAGCAAGGCAAGTGTCTCGGGGATGGGCTCCACTCGGGCTCACATCCCGGGACAGTCGGGCTCCTGGGATCGGGGTCTGACATCTGTGGTATCAGAGCGAAACCGGGTTTAGGGTTTCCTAGGAACCTTAGTGGGATGTCTAAGGTCAAGTCAAGATGCATTTTCCTACATGAATTATGTGAAGTATGTGCCTTTGCTTTAAATGCACAACATGCAACATTGTTTTCAAATGAGTGAATTGAATTTGTTTTATGTGAACTAAAGATTTTCACTGATTTTTTAAAATTGAAGGAGTAATGCCGCCTCGAAGAGAACTCGAGGAGCTCAATCTCGCCCACTCTCAACGCTGAAGCACGGATGAGTCGATGTTCCGCAGGACGCAGGACCATTCTGCTTTTCGATTCGATGCACCAAGTGTGCAACATGAGCCGCCTCGACCTCCTCCTCCTCAAGTGAACCCTATGGATCCTCAGTTCTTCCAGGCATTCACCCAGGCTTTCACTTATGCCATGGGCCAAGGAAGACAGACTCAAGTACCAGCCCCCGTAGAGAAGAGCGGGCAGTATGATAAGCTCCGAAAGTATGAAGCAGTTGACTTCAGTGGGACCACTAATCCCGAGAAAGCTGAAGCATGGCTGAAGAGGACCGAGAGGGTCCTAAATCAGATGAAGTGCAATGATGATGAGAAGCTCGATTATGCAAATACCATCGCAAGGGATGCATCGCCTTTGGTGGGAGTCGGTGCTCTCAGATCGTGAAGTACCTCCCAGATCGACATGAGGGAATTCCTAGAGGCCTTTCGGAGGAAGTACTTCTCGATGGTCTACATGCAGGATAAGGCCAGGGAATTTTTGAATCTCGCTCAGAGGGAGTTGAGTGTGGCAGAGTACGAATTGAAGTTCACTCAGTTATCACGGTATGCAGCCAATATCGTGGCAACTGAAGAAGACAAATGCCAGAAATTTGAGGGTGGATTACACCTAGGGATCCGAGAAAAAGTGGTGATCCACAACTTCCGTGATTACCAGCAGCTGGTGGATGCTGCTCTTCAAGCTGAGAAATTTGAGAACATCCGGGCTGAAGTGACTAAGAAGAGGAAGAACAGAGAGCAGTTCTCCAGAAAAGGCATGAGTGCTCCAGCACCTGCTAGGAGCATTAGAACTCAGTATACGCAGAGTGGTGTGGGTAGCAGTGGCCCCACTAAGAGTAAGCAGCCTAGGGCTACTACAAAGGCAAGCTTCCAGTCAAGGTAAGTCCAGGATGGACAGGTAGAGGAATCCCGTGTGATCACGTGGGAGATTTCACAGGGGAATGTCTGCTGAAGATAGGAGCATGTTTTGGTGTGGCCAAAGGGGCACCAATTAAGGATTGTCCCCAAGCAACAAAGCAGAAGGGTCTCGATCTCAGCCCCAAGAAGAGCGAAACAGTGGCATCTCGGCCAAGATGGTGTGGGCGATTCAGAACTGCAAGGAAGGCATATCCGCAGGAGACCTAGAGATGAGTCAGCACCACTCGAGTCTTTGCCATGACCGGGGAAGAAGCCGCGTCGCTCGGAAGTAGTGACGGGTATGGCTATGCTATTCGACTCTCCTGCTTATGTGTTAATTGATCTGGCTCCACACATTCATTTGTATCCGCAAGTATGAATATGCATGCAGATGTCCCGAGATTATGGACAATTTTTTGGTTGTTAGTACTCCTTTAGGGAGTAAGGTGGTGATCAGTTTGATTTACAAGGATTGTGAGCTCAGCATCGGTGGTGCTAGACTGGTAGTAAACCTACTACCTCTAGACCTTCAAGGATTGGATGTGATATTGGGGATGGATGTTATGGAGAGATTTAAGGCAAAGCTAGATTGTAGTCTCAAGGAAGTAGAGTTTGATCTGGGCAATGATCAGAAAGTGGTTTTCAAGGGGGACAGGAAGCTGCCAGTGCCGAGGATCATTTCGGCTATATTAGCTGACAATATGATGAGCCAAGGGTTTGAGGCCTTTTTGGCGCATGTAGTGGATTCAGAAGTGAATGTGGGCAGATTAGAAGATTATCAGGTTGTGAGGGAGTTTCCTGATGTATTCTCAGAAGAATTACCAGGGTTGCCGCCGGTGAGGGAAATTGAGTTCGAAATTGACTTGATTCCCGGAACCGCGCCAATCTCCATACCACCTTATAGAATGGCTCCAGTTGAATTGAGAGAACTCAAGGAGCAATTGCAGGAATTGTTGGAGAAGTAGTTCATCAGGCCGAGTTCTTCACCTTGGGGAGCTCCGGTCCTGTTTGTTAAGAAGAAGGATGGAACGTGGAGGATGTGTATAGACTATAGAAGGCTTAACAAGATAACGATTCAGAATAAGTATCCGTTGCCACGGATAGATGATTTATTTGATCAGCTACAGGGAGCAAGGGTCTTTTCGAAGATTGACTTAAGATCAGGATATCATCAACTCCGAATCGTGGAGTCGATGTAAGTAAGACAACTTCGGGACCCGCACGCACTATGAATTTAGGATCATGCCCTTCGGATTGACCAATACCCCAGCTGCCTTCATGGATCTGATGAATAGGGTGTTTAATGAATTCTTAGATCAGTTTGTCATTGTGTTCATTGATGACATCCTGGTCTATTCTAAGGATGAAGGAGAGCATGAACAGCATCTCAGGATTGTATTGCAGAGATTGAGAGAACAGAGCCGATGCCAAATTCAAGAAGTGTGAGTTTTGGCTGCATGAAGTAGTTTTCCTCGACATGTGATTTCCAGAAAGGATTCATGTTGATCCGAGGAAAGTAGAAGCTGTGGTGAATTGGCAAGAGCCAAGGCAGTGAAAGAGGTAAGAAGCTTCCTAGGCTTGGCGGTGTTATTATAGGAGATTTGTAGAAGGATTTTCAATGATAGCTGCCCTATGACTAAAGCTGTTAAGAAAGAATTAGCAATTCATATGGAGTGCGGAATGCCAAAAGAGCTTTGAGGAGCTCAAGAACAGATTGACAAGTGCTCCAAGATTGGTTTTGCCCAATGGAGACCGGGGTATCTGATTGTCTGACGCTCGAGGAAGGGTTTAGGATGTGTCTTGATGCGAATGACAAAGTGATAGCTTATGCTTCACAGATTGAAGCCATATGAGTTGAATTATCCGACTCATGACTTGGAGTTAGCAGCGGTAATTTTTGCCCTAAAGATTTGGAGACACTACTTGTATGGGGTTCAGACAAGGGTCTTCAAGGACCACAAAAGTCTTAAGTACATTATGAGTCAGAAAGAGTTGAACTTAAGGCAGAGACGATGGTTGGAGTTGTTCAAGGACTATGACCTGATGATAGAGTATCATCCAGGCAAGGCGAATGTAGTGGCAGATGCTTTGAGCAGGAAGTCATCCATAGCCTATGTGCAATCGGTTTACTTGCCTCTGTTGGAACAAATGACCAAGTTAAAGATCAGTTTAAAGCAGAATGAATCAGATGGTGTTATTGCTCAATTCAAAGTGAGACCTATCCTTAGGGAGAAGGTCAAGGAGTTACAGGAGCAGGATACAGAATTAAGTAAGTTGAGAGATGAAATTCAACATGGTAAGCAGTCAGAAGTGCAAGTAAGGGATGATGGGCTAATGGTAGTCAGAAACAGGTTGTGTATTCCGAATGATAAAGCAGTTAAGGATGAAATCATGGATGAGGCACACAATGCGCCTTATTCCATACACCCAGGCAATACCAGAATGTACAGAGATTTGAAGGAACATTTCTGGTGGAAAGGCATGAAGAGGGACGTAGCTGAATACGTGAGCAGATGTCTAGTATGTCAGTAGGTCAAGGCTGAACACCAGGCACCTTCAGGCATGTTAAGGCCATTGTCCATTCCTGAATGGAAGTGGCAAAGGATCACGATGGATTTTCTGATGGGTTTGCCTAGGACCAGCAAGAAGCATGATGCCATTTGGGTTATAGTTGATCGGTTAACCAAGTCAGCCCATTTTCTGGCAGTCAAGCAAACAGATTCATTGCAAGTCTTAGCCAGGAAGTATATTGATGAAGTGGTAAGGTTGCATGGAGTTCCGGATTCTATAATATCCGACAGGGATCCACGATTCACATCGAGATTTTGGGGAAGTCTGCAGGAGGCATTAGGAACTAGGCTGAATTTCAATACGGCGTTTCATCCTCAGACGGATGGTCAGTCTGAGAGGACAATCCAGACTCTAGAGGGGATGCTTAGAGCATGTGTCATGGACTTCAGAGGAGCATGGGATGATCATTTGCCGTTGGTCGAATTTGCTTACAACAATTCGTACCATTCGAGCATACAGATGGCTCCTTATGAAGCCCTTTATGGCAGAAGATGCAGGACTCGATATCTTTGGGATGAGGAAGGTGAGAGGAAGCTAGTGGGACCAGAGTTGGTCCAGATGACAGTTGAGAAAGTGGAGGTAATCAAACAACGACTTAAGGCCGCCCAGGACAGAATGAAAAGCTATGCCGATGCTAACAGAAAAGAAATGGAATATGCAGTGGGTGACAAGGTGTTCCTCAAGACGTCTCCATGGAAGGGAGTTATGAGATTCGGTAAGAAGGGGAAGTTAAGCCCTCAGTATGTGGGTCCGTATGAAGTATTGGAGAGGATTGGGTCGTTGACCTATAGGTTAGCATTGCCGTCAGAATTGTCACATATTCATGATGTGTTCCATGTCTCGATGCTGAGGAGGTACAGATCAGATCCTTCTCACATCATACAGACCTCAGAAGTTCAGCTGAGCGATGATTTGAGTTATGAAGAAAGACCTGTGGCAATTTTGGATAGCAAGGATAAGATCCTCAGGAACAAGACAATCAAGCTAGTCAAGGTCCTGTGGAGGAATCATGCAGTTGAAGAGGCGACGTGGGAACCTTTGGATGCAATGAAGGAGAAGTATCCACACCTCTTCAATGACTCAGGTAAGAATTTCGAGGACGAAATTTCTTAAGGGGGGGAGAAATGTTAGCCCCAAAATTTTTTAGGATTAATCATTATTAGATTAAATTGATTAAGTTAGATTAGCATTAATTAAGGTGTCATAAATTAATATATAATAGCATTAATGAGTTAGGTGAAGAATTTATGAAGTTAAATATGTTAGTTGGACTTAGGTGAGTTAGGTGTAATTAATGTATTAATTGGGCTTTGGGTCCAAATGAAGTAAGAAAGAATAGAGGAATTTAATGCAATGGGCTGAAGGAAAGAGTTAGTGGGCTTGAGTAAGTAAGGAGGAGAAATGAAAAAGGAGAAGAAGAAAGAAGAAGGAAGTAAGTTGGGCTTAGGCTTATTGGGCTTAAGTAATTTAGAAAGGAGTATATAAGGAAGGAGATAAGTGATTTTTGTAGGAAAAGAAGATAGAAACGAAATTTGGAGGGAGAGGAAAGAAGAGTGTCGTGAAAGGAGGGAGGAAAAGGAGAAAGAAGAGGCTTGTTAGGGTTTGGCATGTCCATGAAAGTGAGTGGGTTTTTGAAGAAAGTCCAAGAAGAAAAAGTGTGGAGGAGAGTCTAAGCTTCACTTTGAACCAAGAAACCACTTGGTTGGTTAAGGATTTAAGGTAAGTTCTTGGTTTAAGGTTAAGTTTTTGTTTGGGTTTTTGGTTAGAAAGATGAAGAATAAGATGGGTCTAGTGATTCTCTTATGAATTTCATGATTTAGATTTTTAGGTATTTCAATTTCTAAACCCTATGTTGATATGGGGTTATCTTCTTATTATGCTTGAAGGAGGACAAGAAAGAGGAGAAGAACAAGGAGAGGAACTTCCTTAGGCAAGTTTAAGCAAGGATAAAAGGTGGGTTTCATATTTATCTTTATGTATATAAGCTACAAATGTAAATAAATGCATGACATTAATGAACTTTGATCACTTGGTTGTTGTATTAAATGTGTGTGATGGAATGATGAATGTGAGTGTATTAAATGCTTGATGATGATTGAAACTGTCATGAAGAAACTTGTTGAATGAATATAATGAAAGGCATGAACGATGTATGAAAAGATGATTTCAAAGAAACAATGAATTGGATAAGAACAGTCCAATTTCCTTGTATGATTCATGATTGCTATGTTATGTGGGTAAGGTATTGTCCTAAGAACTGTCACGTGCACGTTGACCATGAAGCCTTCGCCTACCGCCTGATTGTGGCATAGGATGATCCAACATTTTGGACTCTAAAGATTTGCCCATATAGACTCATGAAATGAGACTATATGGTTGCCAAGAATAAGGACTTACCGAGCCATTTGATGTGTTTCATATGTGAATACATGAAAATGCAAGAATGATGAATGTTTGAATTGTGAGAAATTATGTTTGAGTATTGATGAACATTGCATGATACATGTATTATGATTGTATTGAAAGATTGCTAAAAGTATGAATAACTAATAGTACTGCTTGATATATAAATATAAATGTGTTACCCCAGAGCGTAAAGCTCACCCCTAAAAATTTTCCAGGAAATGAGCAGAATCCCGAGGAGCAAGCTTAAAGGCATTTACTCCAAGATTTTCTTTTGATTTTGTATTTGAAATGATTTTTGTAAAACAATGCTTTAGTTGCATTTTGAGAAGATATTGTATTTTGAAACTTCATTGTAATTGGGCTTGAAATGCCCACTAAAGCATTGTATGAATATGACATGATTTGATGAAGATGGAATGAATGAATTATGAAAGCAAAAATGTTCAGTTTTAATGTATTTTGAGAAATCCATGTATGTTTAAGACAATTGAATCATTATTATAGTTTGGATATGATAGATAATTAAGAGTATGGCTGTTGCTTCGAATGGTGTTTGAAGATACCTTAGGGTTTAATCATGTTATATGAGGTTGTATGATGAGTTTTATGCAGGTGGAACTCTTAGAATTGAAAATTGGGTAGTTGCATTTTAAGGGGGATGTGTTGTCAAATTTTCTTAAAATTTGACAGTCTTTCGCCTCAATATTAGACCCTCTTCAGGTATGAATTAGATCAATGAGTCTTCATGAAGATTGTAGTAGGAGTTTAGAGTTTTCCAAGGGTATATCGTTTGCTAAATTTGGAGTTCGGAGTCAAAAGATATGATCCTTAATAGAAAAGCAGAAGGAAGGAAATCAGAAGATAAAAAGCAGAAGGAAGGAAATCAGAAGATAGAAATCAGAAGGTAGGAAATCAGAAGATAAAAAGCAGAAGGAAGGAAATCAGAAGATAGAAATCAGAAGGAAGGAAATCAGAAGATAGAAACCAGAAGGAAGGAAATCGGAAGATAAAAAGCGAAGCAAGGAAATCGAAGATAGAAATCAAAAGGAAGGAAATCGGAAGATAGAAATCGAAGGAAGGAAATCAAGATAAAAAGGTATGAAGGAAATCGGAAGATAGAAATCGGAAGGAAGGAAATCGGAAGATAGAAAAGGAAGATAGAAATCGAAGATAGAAAAGCGAAGGAAGGAAATCGGAAGATAGAAAAGCGAAGATAGAAATCGGAAGATAGAAAAGGAAGGAAGGAAATCGGAAGATAGAAATCGGAAGGAAGGAAATCGGAAGATAAAAGCGAAGGAAGGAAATCGGAAGATAGAAATCGGAAGGAAGGAAATCGGAAGATAGAAAAGGAAGATAGAAATCGAAGATAGAAAAGGAAGGAAGGAAATCGGAAGATAGAAAAGCGAAGATAGAAATCAAGATAGAAAAGCGAAGGAAGGAAATCGGAAGATAGAAATCAAGGAAGGAAATCGGAAGATAAAAAGCAGAAGGAAGGAAATCAGAAGATAGAAATCAGAAGGAAGGAAATCAGAAGATAAAAAGCAGAAGGAAGGAAATCAGAAGATGAAACGCAGAAGGAAGGAAATCGGAAGATAGAAATCAGAAGGAAGGAAATCAGAAGATAAAAAGAAGAAGGAAGGAAATCAGAAAATAGAAATCAGAATGAAGGAAATCGGAAGATAGAAAAGCAGAAGATAGAAATCAGAAGATAGAAAAGCAGAAGGAAGGAAATCAGAAGATAAAAAGCAGAAGGAAGGAAATCAGAAGATAGAAATCAGAAGATAGAAAAGCAGAAGGAAGGAAATCAGAAGATAGAAAAGCAGAAGGAAGGAAAGCAGAAGATAGAAATCAGAAGATAGAAAAGCAGAAGGAAGGAAAGCAGAAGATAGAAACCAGATGATAGAAATCAGACGATAGAAAACCAGATGATAGAAACCAGACGATAGAAAACCAGATGATAGAAATCAGACGATAGAAAACCAGATGATAGAAATCAGACGATAGAAAACCAGATGATAGAAATCAGACGATGGAAAAAAATAGGACGCTGCAGAATGTAGGAGAAAGAATCAGCCTTTGTAGTCTTCATAAGAGTTGTAGATCTAGATGTCTACTTTCATATGGTGGAAGAATGAAAACATTTGGAGCTATAGATTAAAAGTTATAGCAATCGTGCCAAAAGAGTTTCGATTCGATTTCGGAAGTGAGCATGGTCCGTTGTTTTGGGCATATTTCCCTCATACGACCTCCAAATGAGGTGAGGCTTGAACCATTGGATTTATAAGACACATATCTTTCACTCCATAAAATCCGGTATCAATTGGAGTTACATGGAGAAAGTTTGTTCTAAAACAAGTGAAAGGTCAGTTAAGAGGGCATGTTTCGGGTATGAACTCTCTTAAGTTTTTTTTTTTAGAGTGTATCTTGAGTATATGAATCCGATTAAGGTGATTCTTGTTTCAGGGAGAACTTGAGACATAAAGCTACAAATTAAATGAATAAGTCAAACCATGATTTTAGTGTATACATGGTGTGTGCTTGCCACGAAGGTGGAGTTACAATTAAGAATCCTGCAAGATTATAAGCGCAAGGTTTCAGGACAACGAAAATTTAAGGTCTTAGCAAGGCAAGTGTCTCAGGGATGGGCTCCACTCGGGCTCACATCCCAGGACAGTCGGGCTCCCGGGATCGGGGTCTGACATATAGAGGCTAAAATTGGATTTGATTATCGTGATGGGAATTTATGAAGAAGGGTTTATGACTTAGAGTCAGAATATATCAGTGGAAAATCAAGAATGATGGTATATCTATGATATTAAATTGAGTGTGAACATTCATGGGTATGATGGAATAATGAAAAGATGACAATGAAATTTGTAGATGAAAAAGTTGTTTAGGTTCAGTAGATTTGCCTCTGTGAACGCACACCTGATAATAGGAACGCCATAGCAGTGCAAATATGAAGCTTATATGTATCATATGTGTGGAGATGATATCGGAAGCAATTGGTGAGTTAGTGGATAATTGCTAGTCATAGTTCTTACAGTTTAAAGTTCAATATGAGTTAGAATAAGAAGTGGAAGTGCCTATAGTGATCAATTAGGAATGAATTGAGATTGTAAATAGGATATGATCATGGGAAAATCCTCACGAACGAGGACAAGTGTAAACAGGGAAAGGTTGTCAAAAAAAAATCAAATGAGATCAAAGTATCCTTAGCGTAAGTGACTAAATGATGAATTATCCTACGTTTGTCTCATGACATGATGTAATGATTTTGATGGTATATATTTCACTGAATTTTATTTAAAAGGATGTTTCGATTATATAAATTGAGGCATCATTGATCTTCATGGGATATTATGGGTTATAGTTAAAAATTGATTTCCTAAGGCATTGAGAATGGCTGTCAAGAAACGTGACGACTGTTGATGATTTGGAATTTCATGGGCGGCATCGATGAAAGTATTAAGAAATCTTCTTTGAAAGGAGAATTTCCCTGAATTGGATTAAGTCGATCAGATGATTCAATTGAACGAAATATCAATGAAAGGAAAAATCAGAGATAAATTTGAAATGAACGAAAAGTCATTGTGGGAGTTCTGATCCTAGTGGAGACTCAAGCATAAGAAATAGTGTTGGACCCCGATCTTTTGATGGAAATTAGAATTATTAAAATAGAATTCAATGAGTGTGTTTGTATAGGTATTGTGTTGTGGATGTTATTGTATTTAAAGGAGATTGATGACAAATGAAGTGATTGGTTTTGATGACTTTGAAATTTGAGTAGATTTGTATGAGTTATGAAAATTAAAGTGAATGGGTTGATTGAAATGGAGTTGAAAAGCAAGAAATGATTAGTGAAAGTGTTATATGTTGAAGAAAATTAGAAAGTTTGACTTTTTGGAGTAAAGAGTTGACTTTTGATTTAGGCAGATTTTGAGGAAATAATCTACATAAAATTTTTAGATTATGTTGAGAGCTTTTCGTAGCCATAAAGTATGCTATTTTTTGATATCGGGATTGAAAGTTATGATATTTGAAAGTTAAGTGTATTTTGCCTTGGTTTGGAAAATGCTATTAAGAGTAAGATTGCGTATGACTTTTATGAAAGAGAAATGTGTATGCGTATATCCTTTGGTGTTGAGTTTGATGTGGGGAAATGACTTTGAAATAGTTTATTGGAGATTTGAATTGTGTTTTAGATGAATTAGTTGAAGAGTTTGTGGTAGTGGGTGAATATGTGAAGTTGATGTGTTGGAATGGTGTTTAGAGACTTCAATGGCAAATATGTATTGATTTAGATTGATTTAGTCAAAGTGGTCTGAATGAAAGTGGTAGATTATGTTTTTATCTTTCCATTGATATAAGGCACGAAAATATTGGACAAGGGAGTAGAAAGTTATGATTTTTAGAAGTTTTGAGACTGTTTAATGTGAAGCTGATCGACCAGTCAGTTTGTGTGGATTTTTTGACCCATTTAGGGGTCGATATGATTTTTAAGGCCTTAATGAAAGTTGTATATCTTTCTTCAAGCTTTTCATAGACACCAAGTTTGTTAAATTTGGAGTTCTGGATCAAAAGTTATGATGTTTGCAAGTTTTGGTACTGTTGAGAAATTATCGATCAGTCATCTTTGTGCAAACTTTTGATTCCTTTAGTGTCCGAACTTGCCTTTGAGTCCTTCTTGAAAATGGTAGAACTGTCTCTTAGCTTTCCAACGAAACAAACCGCACCTAATTTGGAGCTCGGAGTCAAAAGTTATGAGGGTTTGAAGTTTGAAGGTCGGATTGGGTGCCGACCGACCTCTGTTGACCGACCGATCTTCGTTCTGGCCGAGCTTTGATTTTTCTGGCCGAGCTCTGACCTCCCTTCACTCTTTTGAGCATAACTTCTTCGTTCCACATCTGATCAATATGATTCTTTTTGCAAATTAAACTAGAGAGATGAGGCTACAAATGTTATGAAGGAGCCAAGCTATAATGTAGCCTCTAAGACTTTCAAATACAGGTCGGAAGTTCAGTGTAGTGTTCAGTCTTGGTGTTATTAGGACTGAACAATGTTCAATATTTTGGCTATATCTCGATCACTAGAGCTCGGATTGAGTTGATTCTTGTTGAAATTACACTAGAGAGATGAGGCTACAAATGTTATGAAGGAGCCAATCGACAATGTAGCCTCCAAGACTTTCAAATATAGGTTGGAAGTTAGGTATAGAGTTCAGTCTCAGCTTTGTAATGGTATGAGCAGTGTTCAGTATTATAGGTCGCTAGAGCTCGCTAGAGCTCGGATTGAGTTGATTCTTTTTGGAAATTAAACTAGAGACATATATCTACAATTCATCTGAAGGAGCCGATCGATAATGTCGCCTCTAAGACTACCAAATATAGGTCGGAAGTTCAGTATAGTGTTCAGTCTCGGTGTTGTAATGACTGAACAGTATTCAGTGTTATAGATCGCTAGAGCTCGCTAGAGCTTGGATTGAGTTGATTCTTGTTGGTAATGAAAATAGAGACATGGGGCTACAAATGTTATGAAGGAGCCAAGCTATAATGTAGCTTCTAAGACTTCCAAATATAGGTCGGAAGTTCAGGGTAGTGTTCAGTCTCGGTGTTGTAACGGCTGAATAGTGTTCAGTGTTATAGGTTGCTAGAGCTCGCTAGAGCTCGGATTGAGTTGATTCTTGTTGTAAATTAAAATAGATACATGGGGCTACAAATGTTATGAAGGAGCCGAGCTATAATTTAGCCTCTAAGACTTCCAAATATGGGTCGGAAGTTAGGGGTAGTGTTCAGCCTCGGGTATGAAGAACAAACTTCAGTATTTTGGAGATATCTTTAGCTATAGAGCTCCGATCGATCCGATTCTTGAAGCGATGGATTCATAAGACATAGAGGAACATTTCTTTAGAAGAAAGTTTTATCAAATGACTTCATTTACCTGATCAAAATAATCAGACAAGATGTCAATTTTAAAGACCAATGAAGGGGCAATCTTGGAAGGTTACTCAAAGGATTAAGTTTATAGGCTTAAATGGAGGGGCTTATGGGTCATTTCCCATTCATTAAATGACATGGCAATATAAAAGACAGTGGCTGTCGTATAAGGCATAAGGAAGCACAGAAATGAAAGACTTAAGAAAATAAGAGAGAAGAGAGAAGGGAGAGCAAACTTCGGAGAAGAAAGAAGGGAGAGCTTAGGGTTTCGGGTTTTTGGGGGTTCAAGCTCAGTTTTTCGTTGATTCATGAAGGAAAAAGATGGGAGGAGAAGAGAGCTTCCTTCCAAGCCTAATAAATCCGAAAATGGTGAAAAGTTTGAGGTAAGAGAAAAGTTGAGCTTTGAGCTTTTCTTCGATTTATGGTTTAGAAATATGGAAAATGATATGGGTTTGTAGAGTATGAAGTCAATTTTGATGATTGCTAAGTATGATGGGTTTAATTTGGGATTTTGAGAATTAGGGTTTATGCCCAAATTTGGAATTTGGAGCTTTTGGAAATTTGTAATTTAGAAAGCTTGAATATATGAGGGATTTATGTTTTCTAAGTTCAATTTGAGGATTAAGTTATTTATGATGTTGAATTTGGGTGAAATTGCTTTAGGTGAAGTCTAATTGGAAGAAAGAAGGAACCAATGGACAAATTGGGGCTAGGAACAACTTTCTAGCATCGAATCGAGGTGGGTACCTGTTTATAATAGAATTTATAAGCCACTACCGCTTTCTTTAAATAAAGGGATTTTCGATTTGGTTGCATCATAAGTGTTGCATCATTGTGTGAATGATTTGAAAATCATCATTGATTCCATACATGAGCTTTTGATGAATTGCAAAATACATTTGTGTTATGCCTCGAAAGATTTCATGGCATTTCGTATATTCGAAAGAAAGAGCATTCAATAAATGATATTGAGCTTGAATATGATAAAGGTTTGAACAAAATTATGATTTCCGACTAGTTTTAAGAGCTTTTATAAAATATGGTTTTATGTAAAAGTTTGAAAACTTGTGATTTCCGCATAAATTCGGAAGTGTATAGAAAATATTGTTTATGAAAATATTTGAAAGTTTTGATTCCTAAAAATGCTTTGAAATTGTCTAGAAAATGGTTTATGCAAATGTTTGAAAATTTATGATTTCCGAATACTTTCGAAATTAGTTAGAAAATGTTGTTTATAAAAGTGGTTGGAAGATTTCGATTTCCGAATGTCTAATGTTTATAAAAAGTATTTGAAAAATTATGATTTCCAAACTTGTTTATAAAAATGTTTGACAAAGTGTAATTTCCGAAATGCATTTGAAATTGTTTAGAAAATAAGGTTTATTTAAATGTTGAAAAGTACGATTTTCGAAAGGTGTTTGAAATGGTTTTAGAAACTGTTTTAAGAATTTATACAAGTTTTAAATGTTTGATAAATTAAGAAAATTTCTGAAGTTTCAAAAAATGACACAAAGGCCCAATTTCTTGTCTTCAAATGATTTGAGAGATTGATTGAAAAATTGAGAAAGAATTGAATTTTATTGTTTCGAATATTTTTGGAAAAGGGTTACTGAGTTTTAAAATGAATTGAGAAATGAAGAAAGATTTTGAAATTTATTTCGTGATTTGGATTTAAGAAATTTCAGTAAATTGTTAAATTCGTTATTTTAATTTAATTTGATAAGTTATGAAAATGTTTTCGAATGTTTTAAGAAAATACAAGATTTATAAAATAATAATAAAATAAAATAAAATAAAATTGAATAATGTGCTTTATGAACCTGCATACGTTGATTTATGTCTTAAAGAAATCACTTGCATTCATTGTTCTGATGTTGATCCATACGTGATTACATTGTTGAATTGAGAGTGAATATGTTTATTGATGTGATAATGTTATGCCATTGGAGTGTGCCATGGCATTGTGATTCGAATGGAAAGAAGAAAAGAAAATGGAAGCATATCATTTTGATAAATGATCTTAAGCATTGCTTATATGCTTTTGTGTGGGCGAGAGAGTTACGGATAGATAGTCACGTGCACATCGACGTATGAAAAATTATAGCCTTCTCCCGGCTGCCCGCTTGAGGTCACGAGATCCTGAGAAATAGGACTCGAATAGATTACGGTATAAACTTCGGTTTATCCGTCATGTTTACGGAACTCTCGAGCCATGTGTTGTTGTGCATTGTTTATGTGATTGCCATTGCATCTATGAATCGTCAAGTTGATGCATTCATGTTTTATAAACTTATGGGTTTATGGCTGAAAGCCTAAAAATTATATGTTTTGTAAATTGCGATTTTTAATACAGCAAGGAAAGAACTTTTGAAAAATGTGCTTTACGGATTTCAAAGCAATGTTTTCTAAGACCAGAAAAGAAAAAGAATTTCAAGGGTTTTGCTTATATTTTTGTTATAAACTGTTACCCACGAGCTGTAAAGCTCACCCCCTTCATTCCCATCCACAGGTGATGAGAAGAAGATCGGGTGAAAGAAAATGAAGATTTCTATTTGCATGTGTTTATAATGTATTATTGGTAAGTTAAATGGTTGCTGAGAAGTCTAGAATTGTTGTGTATTGTGTACTTTGGTTTAGGGTTATGGGTAATGTATAAGGCTTGAAAATGCCACTATGATTTGTATAAAGTTGTGATTTATGAAATTGTGTATATAGTGAGTATAAGGTGTATGGATTTCGGAATTATGCATTGCTTTAAGTTATGTATGGGATATGTATATGATTATAAGTATGATAAGGTATTGTGGTTTGAGATTTGGATAAGGCTATTGAGTTATGGTATTGCACATGGATAGTGCGATTGTATGTGAATGTATTTTGGATTGAGTTTGGTTATGAAAGAAATGAAAAGGGAAGGAATAAGAAAGAAAGAAAAGAAAAAAATTTATACCGGATTTAGAATGTCTTAAGGTTTCCAACGCGACAGTGATTTCTAAGATTTTGTTCGAGGATGTCGTACTTGTGTTTTAGTTCGAATGCTTCAATTCGATTTGTGATTCGTGATCATTTGTTTGGTTTGTCTCCGAGCCAATTCGACTTGACTTTGTTTGTATGCTTCGCTTCCAAGTTGGCTTTTGATTCGTTAATGATTTGTTTCGCTTTGTGATCAATCGTTTATTCGTTCCGCCTCTTTGTGATTCGTTCCGTCCCCCATTTTTCGGTTGGAGCGCCGGTCTCTGGATTGAGTCCCAACAAATAGAGTCTGTTACTGAGAAGGTATGTATTATGTTAATGTAAAGAATCCAATTATGTAATAGGATTATTGAACAGTAAAGAGACATTAGTCGTGATTATGAGGGGAATATCGATTCACGAATATTTTATGTAAAAATGTTCGGAAAGTACTAAGTTGATATGGTGAATGTGTTATTTAACCTAGAGAGTAAAGATTGCAAATAAATTGAAATATGTGGAGAAACTAGTGCAAAGGAACATGTGTCAGAGTATATTATTATGAATCTAATAAAATATAAGAGAATTGTTCCTCATTGGAGAAATTCGATTTTTAAAGAGTTAGGAAAGTCAATCAAGGGTATAAGGGGTTTATTATGCTACTGAAGAGTAAAGTGTTTCAATTGTATTTAGATTGGAAAGTGACTATGATCATTAATGATATATCAAATGTATTTGAAAAGTGAAGAAGGATAGTTGGCATAGTTGAGGAAATGTCATATCATGAAAAGTTTCATAAAAAGTGAATCTTAGTTGATCAAATAAATTGTAGATGAATTAGTGTTCGGACATGGCACATTGGGAGACTTAATGACGATAGAGGTATTGATCAAATGTGAAATTGCAAAGGACATATGTATACGGGATTTGGAGTTATTTTAGAACTGGTTGTATGCGTCCAGGAATTGTTAAGGATTTTCTGGTTTTAGCTACTTGACAAAGTGTTTGAGGATTTAGAAAATGTGGACCTTATCGAGGAATTGCAAATGGATTCAGCTTTGAAGAAAATGATATTTATGACTGGATTAAGAAGTATGTGTAATACCCATTAAAGAAACTGTTAGAGAAAACTCAAGGAACAATCGAAGCTTTATGTTCTAGTAAGAGTACACTGAAAGAGTAATTGAGGGTTTAAAATGTGAAGTCGAATGATTATATCTGTGATTGACCAACAGACTTGACTGCTGGAGATAAATGTGAAACTGATATTTTGGAGTTCATAGAGTCATGAAATTGATGGTTAGTTCGGATTGATTGTGGGTATATCAAGTGTTTTATTGGTGATACCACTCGATAGTCGACGGTCATTAGTGATTTGAGATAATGTTGATAAGTGAAATGAATCTGTAATAGGGATTAAGAAACCCAAAGTTAATGACAATGAGTCGAGTTGATTATATCAAGGTTATTAGAATCTTATGAAATTGGTGTTTTAACTCTAAAGGGATGTAATCTGATAAGCGATAAATGAAATGTTTCGAAGTGTATCGCCTCGGCTAAAACGCATAGATGGTGACAAAGGTAAATGGGGAACTGAATTCGTTATAAAGTGGCCTCTATGTGACTGTGGTGTGAATAGAACTCTGGATGAGTAAGTCAGTTTAAATCTTAAAGGATGTTTTGGATTCACAAAGTGTTACATGGACAGGATTAGGAAACATTGTTATGATCTGATATGAGGGTTATTGATACCGAAAGTGAAGAGTTGCGAGTAATCATGAGGAAACAGTTAAGACAGTGTAAAAGAGGTAATTGATTGTATTGATTCAGTTCTTTAGCATAAATTGGTCATGTAGTGAAATAAGTGAGAAACAGTATATAAATGAATGAAAAGATTCCCCTGCTTCCCTGATCAATCGTATATAAAATTTCGAGGACGAAATTTTTGTTAGGAGAGGAGAATTGTAACATCCCATCTCCGATTGGAAGGATAAATTGGTCAATTGGGACAGGCTAGTAATTTGCATTGCATATTTTGATTGAACATTTAATTGGCTTCTAAATTTAGAGGAATGAGTCAATTGGCACATGCATTTATGTGTACATGCATTCATGGCATTCCCGGCATTTACTTATGACTGAGATGCGATTTGTGAATATTGTGAGATAACTGCGTATGAAATTGAATTGGAATGTCTTAGGATTTATTTTCAGTGGGTTAGTGACCCTTAGAAATTTTCTGGTTAAATTGGGAAAAAATGTCCAAACCCAGAAATTTTTCGAGTGGCGGACCAACTGACTGTATAGTACCGAAATAATTGTCTAATGACAATGGGGAAGTTTGAATTATGATTTTAGAAATTAGCTTGTCGAGCCATTAGAATTTGGAGACAAATTTGACTGGAAATGAGAAGGGATTTAAATGTATTGTGAGGAATGACATGTGGCATATTTGAGTAACCTTTAAAATGCCTTAGGTTCTAAGATCAAAAGAAAGGAAATCCTCTTCTCTCCTAGGGCACGATTGTTTATTCTTCTTTGGAGATTTTCGTTCTTCCTCCCTTTGTGATTTCCATTGCTAGCTTGCTTGCTTCTTCTCTACTTGCAAAGCCAAGCTTTAACCCTAAGGAAGATGAAGATTTTGAGGTTTTGAGGGGTAGCTCGTAAGTGTTAAAGAAATTGGATGATTTGTCGAGAGTTGAAGATTTGAGCTTGATTTGGTAAGTAAATTGATTGTATGTTGGTTATTTATTAGTTAAATGCATGCATGGGTTTAATTGTGAAAGATTGGGGTAGTTATGGGTGAGTTGTGATTGGTTTTAGAGAGAGAAATGAGAAAAATTCATCGGAGAAGACAATCGGAGCTTCGCACGTCGCGACGTGCGCTGAGGGCCTCGACGCGACGAGTAACAGCGATTACTTCGCCATGCGAGCTCGATTAGACGTCATGGCGAGCATGCAAATTTACGCTGCGACGAGTCCATTTCTTATGCGTCGCGGCGAGCCAAAATGAAGGTGTTCGCCGCGGCGAGCGACCCTTTTTACGTCGCGGCGATGGGCTTTTTTCTGAAAGAATGTGTTTTAGTTTATGGGGCATAACTAATAGTGTAGACCTCCAATTGAGGTGATTCTTGATTCGTTATGATCTAGAAAATGAGGTCTACAATTGAAGAAAAGAAAGAAAGTATTGAGTGAAAAATGAGAATAGGTTCTATTACAACCTAGGGGTTGTTTCTTGATAGTTGGGGTATAATTGTGAGATTTCTGAATGTTAGAATTGAAATTGGTGGAGTTCCGTAATATGCCATTGAAATGAAACGAGCTATTATTGATCAACTGAATGAAAGGTTAGATTTGGTCAAAGATAGTAGAAATTGGGAAATAGCGCCGGGACGGTCATGAATAGGCATCATGCATCTTTTATTTAAGACATGTGTATTATTGAATCTTTCTGATTATGCAATTAGTAATGAATGATTATTTGACTGTATAGAGGCGCCGTTGGAACAACATTCCACGGATTATGCTGGAACTTCCAGGCAATAGCTCGGAAGTGCAGGTGAGTAACCTAGTTGGTTCCTCAACCTTTATTTGTTAATATTACATGCTTATGTCATGTGGAGTTAATGGAGGGTTTATGTGTTTGATTTGATTGATTTCGGACCATAGGTGACTGAAATATCTGGAACTTGATATCGAAGTGCTATTTGTGTATAACTGTTTGTGATTGCTTCAATGAAATGAACTGTGAATGATTATGTTTGAAATCTCGGACCAAAGGTCCGAGCAATGGGGTGATTTGACATTGAAGCAAAACTGCTTATGAATGTGAAAATTATTATGATTGAAATACCGGACCAAAGGTCCGAAGATATGGGAATTGGACATTGAAATGTAAATTGGCTGTAAATGTAAATTGGGTCATATGCATTCATGCATCAAGGCATGTTCAGATAATGACAGTTGTGACCGGAGCAGCCAACGTATTTCAGAGCTTTAAGTTCAACGCATCAGGGCCTCGAACCCAACGTAATTTAGAGCCATGGGCTCAACGTATCAGAAGCCCAACGAAATTCAGAGCCACTGGTTCACCGTTAATGAGCTCAGGCGCACGGTCACAACAACGTAATAAAATGGAAAGTGTCACATGTGCATTCTGTATATGAATGATTAAATATGAATTGTGTGAAAGGCGATACGCCTTATATGTGTAATTTGATAATGCATAGGATAATTCGGAATGTGCTAATATGTGATATTATATGAATTGTTTGTATATGCATGAGTTGGGTGAACCATCGATGATGGTTTCTCGCTGAGTTCGCAAACTCACCCAACATTGCAAATTATTTTTTAGGGTTTAAAGAGTACCCCGTTAGACAAACGGGAGTATGTCTACTGCTAGCAAGTTAGAATTTGAGGTCGGGATCAGTTCACGTCTGCATTAGTGTCATTCGGATACATATCGGATTTGTATGTATATCTGTATTCCTGAAATTTCCCCAGAATAGTACTGTTATTTCAAAGGGCCCCAATTGATAAATGTTGTATTGTAATATGATTACTGAAGGTATTCAGGAATAGTATTGGGCCTAATTTGGTTATGGATTTTTGTACATGGGATGATTTTAAATACTGTTGAGGGTCTTTAAGACTGAAATTGTGTTCCGATTGAAAATGTTTTCGTATTAGAACGGGCCCAAATTGTTTACTGATTTCCACGCACTCAATTTTTTTCAAAAAAAAAAAAGTCTTACTGAGTTTTGAACGGTTTTGACTGCTCTAGCATACCACCCTCATGAGACACGGGCTCGGATATCACCATCGATATCGGGTTTGAGTCTTGCGGGAGTGGGATGCTACACAAAAACCCGTCGGGTGTTCATCACCCCTGAAAACTTCAAACTAGCTATCGTGCTTTTGCACGATAGCAACTTTCGCCTTACATAATCCAAGGTCGCTACCGTGCATTTGCACGATAGCGATTTTATGCTATTCAAACCCTAACATCGCTATCGTGCATTTGCACAAAAGTGACATTCCCTTTTGAATCATCAAACACGACGATGCAAATCTATATAACTCAAAAAAACACATTTTTCACTAAACCTCAATGAGCACAACGGTGTTTTTACACCTAAAATCTATAAGTCACTGTCGTGCATTTTGGATCTCAAAACTCACTGTCCTGCTTATGCACGATGATGCATTCTCTCCTTCTTCTCCACTCTGCTTAAATTCCTCTACCTTATTGATAATGCATTTCTTTACTCCATACATTTTTTTAAACCAACTAAATAAAACTTATACTCCAAATCTTAACAAATCCGAAAGTCATATATACTACCTCTCTCTAATCTTCTTTTTTTCATGTCTTTATCTTCATTTTCTGTACCTTCCCATTAATCTTTCCATTCCTAAATCATATATTCAGTCTTTCTATACCCATGACAACCTCTAATTAACATATCAAAAGCAAACATATATAATAATTGATCAAAACCAAAAAATTCTCACAAGCTTTCTCTCATTACTGTGTTTTCATATTTTTCTTTCATCTGATGCATTCATTTCCATTTTTCCACACTTTCATTTTACACTTTATGTTTAAAAACATAACACTACAACACTTATTCACGTCCATCTCTATTAACATTCCACCATTTTTTTTTCATGCATGCACAGTTCATGACAAAACATCCATATATGATCTTCTCCAAAAATCAAATAAAAAAAATCGTCAGATATTCATTAGTTGTCAAGCTTCAAAGTCACCATCCTGCATATGCACGATCACAATTTTCGTCCTTGAACCTCCAAAGTCGCCATCGTGCATTTCCACAATCGTGACATTCACTTATAAACGTCCAATGTCGCTATCACACATTTGCACGATAGCGACTTTCACTCTTTAAACAACCAAAGTCGCTATCGTGCAACTTTCATTCTTAAAAATCCAATGGCACATACCCAACTTCCAACTTCCATATCTTTTGATCCAGAACTCAAAAAATTGCAAAATTTTTATCAATGGAAAGCTAGAAGAAAGATCTATCTAGATCAATACAATTTATTTATGAAAGTTTCAGATAAAAAGTTAACTTCCTTAACTATTTATTCCTAATAACATCTCACGTGACTTCCATTCACTAAAATCCAACCTTTTAACTTTTATTTCTAGTCTTTCTACTCCATTTCATTTAACTCATTCACTATAATCACAATTCTCAACATATTCCATTATAATTCAATATACCTAGAATGTCAATGAATACATGTATGCTGAACATGAAATGCAAATTTTCTAATTCTCATATTGTTTTTTCTCCATTATTGAAATCTAAGTTCTAACCCTTATTATTATTATTATTATTATTATTATTATTATTATTATTATTATTATTATTATTATTATTATTATTATTATTATTATTATATAAGTATTCTATTACATTATGTGACTCGCTCACTAAATATGAGTGACTCATCTACAATCTGAGTTCGTTTTAGCTTTATTCATTCACTCACATATATTTTTTTGAATCATAATAAGCAGTTAATATTTTTAAAAATTTAAATATACTTATACTTAAATAATAGTTAATTAATATTTTTCAATCATAATAAACAGTTAGTGTTTTTTAATTTATTTAAATATATGTATACTTAAATAATAGTTAATGAAATAAATATGATATAGTTAACTTGTTAGTGATTGTTCTTATTATAAAATAGAACACAATCCTCTCGATTGTACTTCATCAGACCCTCCCATACTTTAGATTTTAATAATGGAAAAATAGCAATGTGAGAGTTAGAAAAAAATGTCATGTTATCATACATGTTTTTGAATTTAAATTTCTTTGTACATTGAAATTATATATTTTAATATTTCTATCATAATTTCCTTCTTAATATATATCTCAAAATTTAAAAGTTCATAATTTTATGACAAATTTTAATTTTCACAATATTCGTTTATACATTAAATAATTTTAAATAATATCGATATTAACACTTTTGTATTATCTCAATCGATTAAATGTTTATAACATTCTCTGACGTATTAAATGAATTTATTCACTTTTTAGATCTTCATTAACTATCATATTTAATTAAGTAACAAAATATTTTACATTTTAAAATTTTATTTCATCTTTTGCTTTTTGTTCACTCCATATTTTTACCAACTAAATTTACTGTTTCTTTTTTATATTAAATTTATATATTTTATTATAAATTAATAAATCTAAATATTTATTATCTTGTAACAAAATTTTAAATTACACGGTATTTATTTATTATCAACTTATTTTCTTTTTATATTCTATCTTTTATATTTTCAATATAATATATTTAAATCTTCTTTATAAAATTTGCCCTTCATATTTAAATTTTCTATAATTTGATAACTACTTTTTACAAATTACAAATTTAGAATATTTATAATTTGATGGCAAATTTTAAATCTTATAATTTTTAAATCTAAATTTTAAATTTTTTCATAATTTTTATTCATTATAACCGATTAAATTAACTAGAAATTATTTAAACTCATATCCTAGTCTTTCTTATAAAAGCCAAGTCGTTCAGAGACTAGCGAGGAAGAAACTACCCTGTGCTGCTCTTCTCTAAATGCCCTTCATAAAAATCGAGTCTTTATAGCCTTTGAAGCTCTCCATCTCTTCACAAAGTTATCTGTGTACATCTTCTTTGCAGTGTTGACTTGTATGTATATATGCGTAGAGAGAGAGGGAGAGAGAGAGAGAGAGAGCAATACGTGTTTGTGTTTGTCTCTCTTGAGCGTGTGTTATAGTCACGTTTATTGTTTAGTTTATAACGAGCGAATCGGTGCGTAACCAAGGACGCCCATTTGCTCAAGTTAGCTCTTTCAACTTGGGTTTTGTTTCGACGGCTTGTTCTCTCTGCCTCTCATCACTGGAGGTATGTGTACTAAATTCCTGCCCTTTTAGTTTCTTTGTTGTTCTTTCTCGTGTGTTTTTGGTTGTTTAATCAGATATATCCATATTATGCTGTGTGTTCTGCTTTTTCTTGCTTAACTTGTGTATTTGCAATTTAATGCTCGTTTTCTTTTGTGGTGTAATGGTTTCTTGGCAGTGTGAAAGAGCTGAATTCTTTGGGATCGTCTTGGAATTTTATGCACGAGCAACACAGTAATAGTAGCTCCGTCTGTTCTGCCCTTTCTTTCTTTTTTTTTTTTCCCTCGTTGCTTTCTTATGTTTCTCTTTTTCCGTCTAATAAGTTCTTGGATTATGTGACTGATGCCAAACTTTCAATGCTGGTGATTATTACTCATATAGTATGGGGTTATATGGGATTGGTTCTGAAGGCAAATGTGGGTGAAGAGTCGCTTTGTTTCTATGAAAAGCTGAAGTATGTTTGATGTGTGGTTGCTTCGTTCGTGTTGGTAGATGGATCTGGAGGTTGTTGGTTGCTTGGTTACTTGAATTTTGATAGCTACCTGGAATTCTCTCTATTTGTTTGGGTGTTTGAATATTCTATAAACCGTTTATATTGATTTGTCTTTGTGTCTGATTATTAACCGTGGATGTTCTTTTTCCTTAAATAATCATTGTTTTTGTTCGTTTCTAAATTAAATAATTGTTCTCGATTTTTATATTTCTTTTTATTTTGGGTTATTTAATCTTGACTTTAGAACACAGTAATTAAAGGCATATATTATATCCCAGGGAAAGCTTTTCGATTTTTTTTCATGTAAGATGAGATATGTTGACTTTGGTTTTAATTCAAACATGTTGACTTTTTTCTCTTCCCTTTTTCTTATTTAGAGATGTTTGACTTCTGCTTCATAATGTCTCACGGAATTTGATAGCCTGACACCCATTTTATCTTCTTTATGCTGTTTAATTTATGTCAAATGTTGAAGAAACATATTTTATTTTCCTTTACAGATGGATCTTGTTGGAGTGAATCATAGTGAAAGATATACTGATGACGAATCTGAAGAGCAGCCACTTGCAGAAGAAACTCCTGGTATACCTGATGTTTCTCATGATTCTGGCTTGGCTCCTAGGATTGGAGAGCAGTATCAGGTTAAACTTCCACCGTTGATGACGAAATCTGCATACACCCTGCTGATGGAGATTCCAACTAATGCAACTTTGTTCGATACTAATTATGGGTTTTTAGTTGGATTACCTATATCATTAATGTGGATTAATGATGGAGTTGATAATGTCAAACACGCAGCACAATTTCCTGCTTTTTGGACCAATAGGTCTGTTGAAAGCAAGTACATAAAATCTGAAGGCAGCACAGCCAGACAGGGCTGTGCTGATGGTGTACTAAATCCTAAGGCTGAGTCGATAGACACTATACTAGATGGTGTGGTTAAAATAGAAAATTCTGGAGAGCTACATTTACAACAAGGATTTAAGTTTGAAATGCTTCAGAAGTGTGCAGGCCACTGCATGGTTCCTGGTTCCTTGGGTGGCACATGGACTGATGTGGAGGAGGCTTCTTTTCTCCTTGGATTGTACATTTTTGGGAGAAATCTTGTTCAAGTGAAAAATTTTGTTGAGACCAAAACTATTGGTGACTTGCTTTCATTTTACTATGGAAACTTTTATAGGTCTGACAGATATCGAAGATGGTCAGAGTGCCAAAAAGTAAGAAATCGAAGATGTATACAAGGAAAACGAATATTGAGAGGATTGAGACAACAAGAACCCTTATCTTCTTTGCTTCTTAATTTGTCAGTGGAACGGAGAAAGACTTTGCTGGAGGTATATTTTACTGGATTCTATTTTGAACTTTTGCTAATTTTCTTACCTGTAACTTATGTAAAGTGATGGAGCAATTGTTACATTTGAAACAATTTGCGTGCATAAATTAAAAATGCTTACATTAATGATAAACTCTCAAATCATCCAATTAACAAGTTATCTTTCAGCAAATTTTTCCAGCCGCTTCTTTTCAAGTTTTTTTTTTTTTTTTGACTAACTACCACATGTTTCTTTAGCGGATGCTTTAGACCTCAGGTTTCTTCATTTGCATCTAGCCCACAGCCTCTCAACTACATTTTAGATATCAGCTTCCAGTCATTAGGTTTCTGTGTCTTGATGGTTTTTCTTTTCTACTTAGTCCTTGCAGTGGCACTATCTTGTTCATCTAAGAACTTCTTTGTTACAGTTTTAAAAAAATTCTCATCATTTTATTTCAGTCACCAACTTATGCTGGCACCTTGTTTGACTATTAGTTTCATATTGCTTAGCTTGCTAATGCATTTGGAGAAGGAAGAATGTTACTTGAAGAATATGTTTTTGCCTTAAAAGCTGAAGTTGGTGTTGATGCCCTCATTGAGGCAGTGGCAACTGGCCAAGGGAAGAAGGACCTTAAAGGCACGGCCATGGAGCCTTCCAAATCTAGTCAAGTTTTAGCAGGCCACCCAGAAATACCAATTGGGAAAGCATGCTCCAAGCTTACACCTTTGGAAATTACCAACTTCTTAAATGGAGGCTATCGGTTGAGTAAAGCTCGATCAAATGATCTCTTCTGGGAAGCTGTCTGGCCTCGTTTACTGGCAAGAGGGTGGCACTCTGAGCAGCCTTATGAACTTGGGTACACTGGTGTTTCCGGAAATTCTTTGGTATTTCTAATCCCTGGTATCATTAAGTTTTCAAGAAGGAAACTTGTGAAAGGAACTCACTATTTTGATTCTGTGAGTGATGTATTAAAAAAAGTTGCTCTAGATCCAGCACTTCTTGAACTTGATAGTGGAGCAGAGGGCAAAGAAGAGAATGATTGTAGTGGTGAAGCACATTTTGATCAAGGAGATGTTCCTGATCAACATCGCCATTGTTATCTGAAGCCACAAACTCCAAGCCGAAACCCAGATTCTATGAAGTTCACCATTGTTGATTCAAGTATGGCCACTGGGGAAACAACAAAGGTGAGAGAATTGAGAAGTTTGCCGGTTGAAACTTCAAACATCACCACCTCCAGTACCACTTCTGAAGGAATTGAGAGAGATTCCTCTGTGGAGCGAGTGTCAGACGATTCTGATCTTCCATCTTTTGATGGCAATCAAAGTCAGTCCAAACTGTCAAGATTCTTGAGGATTAATAATGCGAATAAAAGAGACAAGAAAGATTTAAGTAATGTCCCAAAAAGAAGTGTTGTTGCTTTACAAGCTCCTAATGAGAAGAAGGTTGGTAAATGGAAATGCTCGAAGCAAGTCGAGGTTGCCAAGGGACGTGCAACACGTAGAACCAAACCTGGTGATAGATTTCGAACAGCCCGTGGTACAAACCCACAAAAGAGATTAAATGCTTGTAACCACTCAGAGTGCAGCACAATCAACACCCTGGTTATTTCCAAGTTAAAGAATGACAAGGCTGGATGCTCATTACGCATACACGATGTTATGGAAATCAATACTTTTCACAACGATCCAACTCAGGAGAAGTTATCAACCGACCGGTATTCATCCAGGGCAAGTCAAAGTGTTGGTGAAGAATGCTCTTCCAATTGTAACTCGTCGAGTGTTGCAAATCCTCAGGAGAAACCTCTAATCCGTATGTTAATTGACCAGAACATACCTTTCATGCAAGATATAGAAACTGAACCTTTGATAGTGGAAATGACAGAAAAATTGACTGATCAAAGGAGTGGACAGCCAGGTGATGCTAATTCTCTGGATACTTCAAAATGTCAACTTGATGATAAGCAACATAATATGAACTCACGCAGACGAAGCATGAGAAATAGACCACCAACCTCTAAAGCATTGGAATCTGTTGCTTGGGGATTTTTAGGCGTGAATCAGAAGCGGAAGAGCAAAGATGAATTTCCTCTAGAGAGCCCAACATCACCTTCAAAGCATGCCCGTAATAGGGTGAGAATCACCGAAAAACATAACTCTACCGAGAACGGTAAGTGTCATATTGAAGAATGAAAGATGGCCGAGAAAGCAGAGCATGTAAAGGGTAAAGGTGACATGTTTAGCAAATGTGGGGTAATAACTCACAGGAAACAGGTTCCAATCTTTATCTCCAACATTGTTTGGATGCTGAATTGTCAACCAGCAGTTCAGGAATCCTACTTTTGGGATCCTTTATTCTGCTCGAGAAATTTGCAAGAATACTCACTTCTTAGCAGCAGAAGTACTCACTGCCCGTAAGGGAATAGCCGTCCTCATCCCGTGCAAAGGTACTGGGCTGGAGTTACAAAAAAACAAGGAGTTTTGCAAGTATGTGACTTTCCATGCAACGAAGTTTTGGGAATACTAGTACTAGTAGTTCTTTCTAGGGGTGAGCATTGAAGTAGTTAATTGATTTTTACTGTTTCGCCCTACCAATTATTCAAAATTTTTTTCTTACCCGGCCCGAACCTGAATTTTCGATTCCAATTTACCCTACCGATTTAATCTTAATTGCTTATTTACCCAGCCCGATTTTACCCGATTTATCCGATTTCAATTATCCTACCGATTTAATTCAATTATCCTAATTACCCTATTTCATAATTTTTAAACCTAATTGTAATGTCGCCAACCAAAATTTTCAAGTTACCTGTTCCTACCGAAAAAATTTGGGTAATATTCGGGTCGGCCCGAATTACCCGAATTAGGTAATTTCTTTACCCGAATTAATTCGGGCCGGACCGGGTAATCGGGCCGGCCCGAATAATGCTCACCCCTAGTTCTTTCCCTCACCAATTGGTGGCTATTCATACTTGGAGATGGCAATTAGGCTTGGGCTCAATTTTTCTGGGCCTAAGCCCGAGCCTAATTCTTATAAACAAATTGATATTATTTTTGTAAAAAAGTGACAAAGCGATGGGATAAACTATTAAAAACATTGAATTCTCTTAATTTGTTTTCCTTTTGATTTTATTATTTAAGTTTTTCCAACTTGCATACTTCTGCGAAGATGTTGCATGACATTTATATCATTAAATGAAAAGTTTATACATAACATTTTTATTAAAGCATTATAAAATAGTTTCAAATTGTCATTTTATTTCTTTAAGAAATTAAAAGAGTGAATGAACAAAGTACATATTTAACCATAAATCACTTTAAACTACGCTTATATCCTAATAATAAAACATTTTTAAAACCAAAACCAAGCAAAAGCTTAACGCCAAGAGCTATAATTAACATTTTTAAAGCCAGAACCAAGCAAGCTAAACGTCAAGAACTATAATTTAATTGCTAACTTGGAATGCAGAAGAGAGAACTTCTATTTGAGGCTATAAATGAGGTTCGTGAAACCAAAACTATATAAGATTCCATTCTTATATAGTTTGTAAGTATACAAGTATATAGTTCGTGAAACCAAAACTATATAAGATTCCATTCTTATATAGTTTTGCTAACCTGCTCACGGATTACATTTGAAGCAGTGCTTCCATGAAATCCATCGCCTTCACCTTACGTGATGGCGTGACGTGAATATACCAAAAACAAGGAAGGCTCGTCGGGGTGACAACCCGATTAGTCTCCGACGCCAAGTAAGCTTTTGGTGTAGGAAGGATTGATGAATTCGAGAAAACGAATTAGGTTATGATCGATACCGAATTATGGGAGAATAATACCTTATATCTGAGTAGTAATCAGTTTAGGTCTTGTTACGATCCGCACGGAGATCTCCTTCGCTAACGGGTAGGGGAGTAAGGTGGGCTTTGGCCTTAGAGCCGATTTTCGATGAGCCGATCGCCCACGGTCGTTTTGATTGGGTCCGAGCGGAATGGCCGACCGACCATAAGCCCCTACTCCTCGAGTCCGGCGAAGAGAAGGGTCGAGGAGAATACGTAGAGGCTTTATAGCTCGATCATAGGATGACTCGGGGTTGGGTCGATCGGTTGAGCCTCGAGATATAGCTCGTCATTGATCGGTGAATGGAATAATTGAGTGGTCGGGCAATGTCAGTAGTCCCGGTCATCCGGCGGCCGGTGATTTCGATTGGTCGGATGCCGATCGGTTCGTGCTGCATCTTGTCGTCTTTGGGGTTGGTCTACCGATCGTTCCAAATGGTTGTCTTCGACTATTATTCGAGCCCACTAGGCTAAAGCAAGCCGGCGATCATCATCGCAGGGCGTGAAGGCAATTGAAGCATTTATTAGAGGGCGCGCGTCTTTGTCGGCGAATTTTCGAATCAAACGATCGTCTTTGTAATCGTTACCCACCGTCCCGACGCCCCTCAACTATTCGCGCCTTCCAGATTTCGAGTAACCCCGACTTGCTTCCGTTCGATCGTGCCACGTGTCACGGGTAGCTCGGATGTTCTCCAGCGTCGGGCTTTGGCCGGATCGTAGTTCTAACGTTGCCTCTATAAATATCGAGTCGACAGACGGTTTGCTTTTCTTCACGCTTATTTCATTCTTGCCGTCTTCTTGCTTTCCTCTGTTTTCTCCCCGTTTCGTACATTCTTGCTTATTCTTATTTCCGAAGTTGTTTGAGCGTTGCTCGAGTTTCCGATTCCTACCATTGAATAGGTACGCCCCTCCTTCATTCTCATCTTCTAAATTCCTCTTGAAAACATGTCGTCTAGCGGTTCTCGGAGTGAGGTTTCGCTATTGGATTCTCACCGACGGAGGTCGTCGTCGGAAGTTATGGCCGAGGCGGCAATGTGTCAAGGCCGAGGATGTTGAAGAAATTACAACAAGGGAGCGGAAGGACGGGCCGATAATAAAGGAGCCGCCTAAAGGTAAATCGAGGATGTCTGCGACGGATGCGCGATACGTCCTTAGAATAGTATCCGCTAGATCGGGAGCCAGGTTGGCTTCTGAGAATGAGGGAATTGGAAGCAACCGAGGCGGGTGGATGGCCGTCTCTGAATATTTCTTCTCGATCGGAGGCTTGAGACTGCCATACGTGCCGATCGTGGATGAAGTGTGTGCTGATTTCCAATTGCGGCCTAGTCAGATCCCTCCGAATGGGTGGCGTTTCATTAATGGACTCGTGCTGTTGTGCCACCAATTTGGCTGTCCGCCCTCGGTTAACATCCTGCGCCATTTTTTAAGGATGAGTCAGAGTCCAAGCTCTGGGGGTGGCATCCCTTCCCTGATGTACAAGGATGCCGTATCGCCACCGGGACGTCCGTAAAATTACCGGTGGCGGACAAAATACTTTTCAGGAAGCCCCGGATCTTCTTAGTGTCCCGGTAGTGGAGGTATCCCTGCCGGCGGTGGAATGACTCGCAAGCCTATCGCTTTCTAGGGAGAGCGAGAGGTAGTGGGTCGTATAAAGGAGCTCGGCTCAGTATAACTTCTTTCGGCTCATCTCGGGGTATGGCGGGGGCCTCTGCCAACTCTCTTCTCGACCCACTTTGCTAGTTGGTGGGCTAGAGAGGAACGCGCACTTTGGTTGACCTCTCGTGGTTGATTTATCTTCGTTGTTCGTAGGTTTTGGATTCAGTTTCTAACCTGTTTCCCTTGTTTGTGCAGCTATGGTCAGAGTTAACACATTCCCCGGCGCCCCCAAGTCCATCAAGAGTAAGCGTCAGGTCGCGGGGCCTTCGGGAGGCCGAGGTCGGGGCGACAGACGAGAGGCCAGTTCGATGGTCGCTCGACCAATCGCTACCGGGCCATGGCGTATTTCTCTGGCCGTCTCCGAACCATTGGCGGCTGCTTTAGTCGCCTACTTTGATCGTAGTATTGTTGTAGTCGAGGAGGAGGAGGAGGTCGAACGGCCTCTGAAGAGGAGGAGGGCCGCCAGAGTTGTCGATCAATCTCCCAGTTCCCCGGTGGCCGACCGATCTCCTTGCCCTTTGGCGGTTGTTTGTCCTTCGGTGGTCGAGCAATCTCCCCGTCCTTCAAGCCAACTCAAAGGAAAGGAGGTAGCGGGTGACGTCGGGTTGTGGGAATCTCGATCAGCTGCCCGAGATTCCTGACCACGATATCGGCGTTGTCGCCACATCTTGGAAAGGATTACTCCTCCCGTGGACGGGAGAAGTTTGACGGAGGGCGATAAGGAAATGGGGTCCCTACTCCTGCGTACTTGCACGAGGAGCTCGATGATGTCATTCGAGACGGTGCAGCGTTTGGACGTTCTGGACCGTGAGGTTCAGGACTTTCAGGAGCAGATGCAGGCTTTGAAGGAAGAGTTTTCGAAGGTGGAAGAGGAGAGAGACCTTCTCAAAGCTCAAAATTCTTCTTTGGAGGAGGAGAAGAAGATCTGGAGGAGGCAGCCAGGCGTTTTGAAGGCCCAAGTTGACACGGGGAGGAAGAGATGCGCATGAGCTCACTCCACAAAGGAGGAGCTCCAAAGGGTAAGGGCGATGGCGGAGAGGACCAAGCTGTCTAAGGAGTATGCAGTTTTGCGGGGGCAGTGGGAGTCGGAGAGAGTGCTAAAGGAGAAAGCCCTCCGAGATCACGCCAAGGCCCTCCAAGATCATGCCTGCATCGAGGATACGCTAAGGAGGTACAAGCCTCGGTGAAGGAACAAAGGGTCGAGGCGATCTGCGATGGCAGAGGCGGTTCTTGCGGGGACGAGTGCTTAGAGTATTCCTCGCGACTGGCCTCATGATCTTGAAGAATTGTTATGACACTGCATTCCCGAGGGTGGACGGTCCTTCGTTTGATCGTTCACGAGCCGTTGCTTCCTGCCGCTCTTGACCTTTCTTTGGAGGAGGTGAAGGAGAGGGTCGCGGAAGACCGGGGACCCGTCCCGATTGAGGAGCTGGACCTTAGCTCGGTCGAGGAGGACGAACTTCCTCATGATGATGCTTCTGTCCCCGTTTCGACTCTTCCGCCTGATTCCGGGGCTTCCCGTGTATTCCCCTGTTATTCTCCTTCTCCTCCTCCTGCTCATAGCCCCCTTCTCCCCGATTGTAGAGCTCACTGGTGGGGCTTGTGACTGTGGCAAAGAGAAATCAATGAACTTTACCTTTGCTTCATTCGTTGTCTTTTTTCCATGTTTATGCTCTTTACTTTCTATGTATGTTGAGTTTTGGTGGAGTAGCTCGTAGTCGACCGGTTTTGAACCTATCGACCGTAGTCGATTTGAATCGATGCCGAGCGAGGGTCCCAAGGCACTAGACTTGGCGACCCAACCGATCGTAGTTGATCAATGTAAAATGCCGGGCAATGGCGATGGCGAGGGTCCCGAGGATCTTATGCAGGCGACCCGACCGACCGTAGTCGATCTATGTAAAAATGCCGGGCGATGGCGATGGCGGGGGTCCCGAGGATCTTGTCTCGGCGACCCGACCGACCGTAGTCGGTCTATGTAAAATGCCGGGTGATGGCGATGGCGATGGCGAGGGTCCCGAGGATCTTGTCTCGGCGACCCGACCGACCGTAGTCGGTCTATGTAAAATGCCGGGCAATGGCGATGGCGAGGGACCCAGGGATCTTGTCCTGGCGACCCGACCGACCGTAGTCGGTCTATATAAAATGCCGGGCAATGGCGATGGCGAGGGACCCAGGGATCTTGTCCTGGCGACCCGACCGACCGTAGTCGGTCTATGTAAAATGCCGAGCGATGGCATACCGAGCAATGACGATGGCGAGGGACCCAGGGATCTCGTCCTGGCGGCCCGACCGACCGTAGTCGGTATATGGAGAATGCCGAGCAATGGCATACCGAGCAATTGGACTTTCTACTCTTGGCCTCGTGCAATCTAACTCTTAATTGCCAAGAAATTTGTAACCCCTTTATTAATGATAACGAGGGCGTGGGCCATTAAAAACACATCTGGCGGGGACGGAAAAAGGTACCACATGTATAAAAAGGGAATAATAAGGAAGAATTGACAAAATATAACTTATCTATTGGTAGAAAGCCTTCAAATTCAGGAGTTCCAAGGCCTCGGTAGAATCTTCCCTTTCTCATCGCTTAGGATGTAGGAGCCGTGCCGACTTGTTTAACCACTCGACAGGGTCCTTCCCACATCCGCCCGAAGTTTTCGGGATGTTTTCCGGCCGCCTCGGCTTTTCGTAGGACGTATCCACCTACCTTTACATTGCTCGATTTGACCTTACATTATAGAACACGGTCGCCTTTTGCTCGATGGCTTCGAACGAGCGGCCGCCTTTCTATCCTCGCTAAGGAGAGCGAGCTCGCGCTCTGCGGGCTTCATCATTCCGCTCTTCTTCGTGGCCGACACCCTCGATTGTGCAATCTTTCGCTTTATGGAACCAGGCTTCCACCGAATGTCATTCTGAATGGGGTTTCCCCCGTGGCTCCGTTCGGTGTGGTTCTATATGCCCACAAAACTTCATCTACTTCTTTCACCCAGGTCTTTCGGCCATCCAGGCGCTTCTTCAGGGAATTCATTATCTTTTTATTGGTGTTCTCCGCAAGACCGTTGCTTTGCGGATGGGCTACTGAGGTCAGTTGTAGCTTGATCCTCAGTCGGTCACAGAAGTCTTTGAACTTGGCGTTGTCAAACTGCCGACCATTATCTGTAACCAATACCATGGGCATCTCGAAGCGACAAAGTATATTTTTCTTCACAAAGTTTTCAACCTTCCCCTCGGTGATTGTAGCAACAGATTCTGCTTCCACCCACTTAGTAAAATATTCTACTGCTACTATCAAAAATTTCTTTTGTCCGGGACCGAGAGGGAAAGGCCCCAGTATATCCATTCCCCATTGGGCGAAAGGGATAGGGTGACTTACGATTTTCATCCTCTTGGTCGGCTGGTGAGACAGATTGCTGTTTTTCTGGCAGGATTCGCATCGGTCGACCCTCTCTTGACAGTCTCTTCTCATCGTCGGCCAGTAGTAGCCTTGTCTGATCAACCGGTGAGCCAGCATTCTGCCTCCTACGTGATTTCCGCACATCCCTTCGTGGACTTCGGCCATTGCCTGCTCGGCTTCTTCTTCATTCAGACATCGAAGGAGCGGCCAGTCGTAAGACCGCCTATATAGAGAGTTATTGACAACCGTGTATTCGGCTGCTTTATCCTTAACTTCTTGGCTGCTAATTCGTCTTCCGGTTGTCTTCCTTCCAAAAGGTACCGCATGATCGGTTCTGTCCAGCCCGGTTGATCAGAATTTACTTTGAGAACTTTCTCGGTCTTCTGAATGCTAGGCCGATCCAGTCGTTCGACCAGAATATTGTTTTTGGCATCACGGTGGAAGCTATTTTGGAAGCGATCGCCTTGACATTACGAGCTCGTTCTATTACATTGATCGAATCGTCCAAATTGCTCGATTCGCTGACTAACTCGGTATTTGATCATGTGGTTCCTTGGCCTCGTAATGCCCCGTAACTTGACCGACTACCACACGCTATCATCAGTATATCTTTAGGTGCTTCACTTCCATCTCCTTGGCGAGTTGGAGGCGGCTATCAAGGCCTCATATTCCGCCTCGTTATTGGAGGCTTTGAATTCTAGTCGGGCGTACTACTTTTTCTTCCATGTTCGGGCCGATCGGTAAAACTCCCGCTCTGCATCCCTCGGCATTGGACGAGCCATCGACAAACGAGCTCAAAGCGGGAACCGCCGTCCTCCGAGCTTGGTTGGCTCATCTCGCGATGAAGTCTGCTAGTATCTCGTGCCTTAATAGTTGTGCGGGGCTTGTATTGTATGTCAAATTCACCCAGTTCTCGCCCATTTAATCACCACCCGAGGTTTGGGCTTTTGAAAAGGCACCGCCGAGGGAAATTTGGTCGATCCATACCTCGATGGTGTGACTTTGGAAATAAGGCCTCGACTTCCGAAATTCTTTGTTATCAAGGAGAGGGCCATCTTCTCTATAGGCGTATCGTGTTTCGGTCCGGTTAACACTTTTCTAACGTAGTAGATAGGGTTTGTTCATTCCTCCGAGCGAATTAGCACCGCTACCGATCGATCCTCGGTAATCGCCATGTATAACACCAGGTTCTCTCCGTCTACCGGGCTTTGTAGGATTGGTGGGCTAGACAAGTACTGCTTTAAGTGCTGGAAAGCTTGTTCGCACTCGTCGTCGCCATCGAATTGAGTCACATTCGCTTTCCTCAAAGACTTTGAAAATGGGAGGCACTTATCCCCCAATCTGGAAATGAACCTGCTCAGCGAGACTATCCGACCGGTCAATATCTGAACATCCTTCAAACATTTTGGTGAAAGCATCTATATGATGGCCTCAATCTTTTCTGGATTAGCTTCGATTCCCCGTTGAGTGATCATAAACCCCAGGAATTTTCCGGATGCCACCCCGAACACACATTTTTTCGGGTTTAGCTTCATCTGAAATCTATTCAGGGTCTGGAAGACTTCCTTGAGATCTTCCACATGCTCCGCGGCCGTCTTACTTTTGACCACTATATCATCTACGTATGCTTCGACCGACCGACCGATCTGTTTTTTAAAGACTTCCATGACGAGCCGTTGGTAGGTCTCCCCCGCGTTTTTCAAGCCGAAAGGCATTACCTGGTAGCAGTATGTGCCTTGGTCGGTTATGAAGGCGGTTTTTTCTTCGTCTTCTAGACTCATCTGGATCGATGATAGCCGAGAAGGCGCCCGGAAGTGGCGATTCGTGCTTACGAGGTAGAATCTACTAAGCGGTCGATATTCGCAATGGGAAGCATCTTTTGGACATGCTTTGTTCAGATCAGTGAAGTCTATACACATCCTCCATTTCCCGTTCTTCTTTTTTACTAAGACCACGTTAGTGAGCCATTCAGATATTTGACTTCTCTTATGAACCCCGCTTCAAGCAACTTCGCATACTTCTTCTCGATCACCCCGGCGCTCCTTACTATGCCATCGCTTCTTACATGCGATCGAACTTGCGGTCATGCCGAATGCCGAGGGAGTGACATGCAATCGTCCGAGAAATGCGGGCATCGCCGCTCGGTTTAAACCGATCTGTTTTCCACCAAACAATCGGTGATTTCTCTAGCTAGGTTCTTCGTAGCTCGGAACCTAGATTTGTGAACTTAGCGGGTCGGCTTCATCGAAGACGACCCGTTGCGTCTCTTCCATCGGATTCATCCTGTCATCTCTTCGTCGGCTCTCGCGTCAAGAGAGCTCGTCAAGACTACCGCCCTTCTAGGTCTTGGTTTCGCCAAGTAACATTCCGGCGATTTTCTCACGATTTCCAGCGACTCGATTCTATGGGTGTCGGGAACTTCATAGCTCGGTAGTATGTGGAGACGACCGACCGAGGCGTTTGAGTAGCTCTCCCAATTATTGCATTGTATGCCCCCGAACTTTACGATCAGAACTCCACGTCCCTTTCTATCCGGCATGGCTTCACCAAACTTCACTTCGAGATAGACCCGGCGACGGGTATCGACGCCTTGTTATTCCTTTGATGGGGCCGTCCGTAGGTAGTAGCCGCTCTTGGTATCCCCATTTGTCAAGGCTTCATAGTATAGCAAGTCGATCAATCGCGTGTCAATCATCACCGCTTCACCTCGTAATCGTCCATGTTGAGATTTCTGACGAGGCGTCATCGTGAGGGCAATGTACTCCATTTAGGTCCGACTCATTGAAAGAGATCATTCCGTTCTCCTTCGATTTTTGATGGGAGTGTCGCCGCCACTGTTTGGCGATCGTTTTCGCCTTTAACGGTGGATCCCCTGCCGCATTTCCACCAAATATCGTGTTAATAACTCCGGTCGGTCGGTCATTTTGCTGTTCGGCATTTCCATCGTTTCTTTCCTCGACCGCCTCTGTTTTCTCGGCGGTTATCTCAGATTCGTTTCGCCTACCCCATCATTCCTATCGCTCGCTCGGGGTGAGCGCTTTTGTAGTCAAACCGCCGGCCCCTGCGATCGACGTTTGTTCGTGTTTCACGAATCGCCTAACCTCCCTTTGAATGAGGAGCTCAATCTCTTTTTCAACCGCCAGCAATTTTCCGTATCATGACCGACCTCTCTGTGGAAACGGCAGATAAATTGGGGTTCTGTCCTTGACGGGTCTTCATTCTTCGGGCTCTTTGATAGTTTCCGTCGCTTTAACGGCCGCCAAGATTTCAAAGATACGACTGCTTAATGGGTGAACTCTTGGCGATATCCTTGTCGATCGGTCGGCCTTTTTCGCTTGATCGCTTTTTGCGCTTGTCTTTGGTTGCCCGCCTATCGTTCGTGACGATCTTCCGTCCGACGCCTCGTGTTTTTCAGCACTTCTTGGTGAATATACCTATCCGCTTGACTTCTTATTTCTGAACCAAAGCGAGGTTGATCGAGGGCTAACGACTTCTTGAACTCCTCGTCCCTCGTATTGTTCATAAGTGCGGCTAGCATAGACGAAAGAGTGAGATCGGGTACCTCGACCGCCTCATTGTTGAACCGAGTGATGAACTCCCGTAAACTCTCATTCCTTCCTTGGGTGAGTTGCATCACCTCCAAAGCCGTCTTCTGCGGTCGCTTACTAGTGGCGAACTGATTCAGGAAGAGCGACCTGAAGTCCTCGAAACATGTGATACAGCCCGGGGGTAGGTTGTTGAACCATCGCCGAGCTCCCTCTTGGAAAGCCGTGCAGAAGGCCTTACACTGAATAGCATCCGGGACACAGTGTAGGCTCATCATAGATCGGAAGTCTTGCGCATAGTCCAAAGTGTTGGTCTTCCTGTATTTCTCGTGGGTCGGTATCTTTCGCCGGTCCGGAGGCTATCAAAATGTCCGGAATGAAGGAGAGTTGCATTCTTGCCGTCGGGCGATCTGGACGGAAACTTCGAATACGTGAGTCCGATCATCCGCGATTTTTCTAGGTTTCATACGGGCGGTGATCGGTTGTTAGCTGAATTGTCGGCGGTCGGTGTCACGGAAGGCGGTCTTTGTCTTTGGTTCTTGATCGCAGATTCGAAAATCACCAACTCACCGTACTTCTTCTATCTGTTTCGGCCGGGGACGGCGTGTGTGGACGGAGGAGGATCGCACCTAATCGGTCTTTGGAGATTCGGGTTGCATGGTGCGCAACGTTATCCTCCACGGCCACGCTGTTCTTCTTGCTCGAGGTTTGAGGCCGCGATCGATCGTTAGATTGGAAGACTCGTGGGGAGATGTGTGGTGCGGCAGAAGTGCGGTAATCGCAAACCGTCGTTACATCGCCAGAGCTGCAATGGCGGTATGTCGGGATTCATCGCCGCCTTTGGCTTATCTGCGTGGTTCTAGGCGTGGTGCGGAAGTCGGGCCCCACGGTGGCGCCAATTGGTTCTGCTGGATTACGGCTGAGCAGTGCGTTTCCATTGAAATCCATCGTCTTCTACCTTCTGTGATGAGCGTGACGTGAATATACCTGCAAAACAAGGAAGGCTCGTCGGGGGTGACAACCCGATTAGCCTCTCCGACGCTCAAGTAAGCTTTTGGTGTAGGAAGGATTGATGAATTCAGAGAAAACGAATTAGGTTATGATCGCATACCTGAATTATGGGAGAATAATACCTTATATACGAAGTAGTAATCAGGTTTAGGTCTTGTTATGTATCTGCATGGGAGATCTCCTTCTGCTAATGGGCCGGGGAGTAAGGTGGGCTTTGGCCTTAGAGCCGATCTTCGATGAACGGGCCGATCGGCCCACGGGTCGTCTTGATTGGGTCCGAGCCCGGAATGGCCGACCCGACCAGTAACCATTGCTTGTTTGTAAGTATCCTCCATATAGTTTCGATCATAAGCATATTGTTTGTAACTTTAATAGGCAAAATTCCAAGGCCTCCTTCCTCCTTTTGTAAGCACAACTTGACATATGCATAATTGTTGATACATTTAATCTATTACACTTAGTAATTAATGCCTTAAAATGTTTATGATACTTACTTTAGCTCATATTTAATTTCAGGTATATTTCGAAAGTGAAAGTGAAAGAGCTAAAGTAACACGAAAGCATACTTATTGGACCATCTTCTCAATGTTCATACTCTATTGTCTTTATGGAGCAAGAAGAAAAAAAAAGATTAAAAGAAGAAAAGACAAAATAGAGCATAAAAATGGAAACCATGGCTGTAATGATTAAAATGTTACAACCATGAGACCAAGGCTGTAACATGAATTACAAGCCTTATTTTAACCTACTAAGAGAAACCTCATGCGACCATTTTAACCTAGTTGTCCCATTTCATGCCAGTTGTCCATTTTAACTTAGTTTTTGTAAGATAGAAAGGTGTGTGATGGCAAAGTGAGGGGGGTGAATAAGCAAAATTGTGTTTATGCTTAATGTATTAGAAGTTAGTTGTCCTCAGGTAGTGTGCATGGATCCACCTAACCAAAAGGGCTTGCTTGTTTGTAAGTATCCTCTGTATCCTATTAATCATAAGCATATTGTTTGTAACTTTAATAGGCAAAATTCCAAGGCCTCCCTCCTCCTTTGGTAAGCAAAACTTGATATGTGTATAATTGTTGATATATTTAATCCATTACATTTAGTGATTAATGCCTTAAAATGCTCATGATACTCACTTTAGCTTATATTTGATTTCAAGTACATTTCAGAAGTAAATGAGCTAAAGTGACCCAAAAATATATTTATTAAGTCATCTTCTCAATATTCATACTCTATTGTCTTCATGGAGCAAGAAGAAGAAAAGACAAAATAGAGCATAAAAATAGAGACCACGATTGTAACAATTAAAATGTCTTATGGCTGTAACATGAATTACAAGCCTTATTTTAACCTACCAAGAGACACCTTATGCTACTTTTTTAACCCAGTTGTCCCATTTTATGCCAGCTATCCATTTAACTTAGTTGTCCATTGTAACCTAGTTTTTAGAGATAGAAAGGAAAGATGTGTGATGACAAAGTGAGGGGGTGGGGGTGAATAACAAAATAGCAGTGGAGAGACCTCCAAGACATCATTCATCATCAATTTTTCAAGGGTTTTCAAGATGGAATGAGGAGATAGCTATGGAGAAGCCATTCATCATCATTTTCTCTTTAGTTTTCAAGGAGGATAACGTGAACAATAAAGATAGTAGTGGATAACAACTCTCTTCATCATTTTCTCTTTGGTTTTCAAGATGGAAAGAGTCAACAATAGCTATTCTTCTTAGAGATTAATGGAAAGCATGGATGGATAATATCAATTCGAAGGTGAAATCGATGCTTAAGTCACTAGTTTAATTTTACTTTATTTTCTCAATTACATATAAACCCAAAAGTCCCTTTTTATTTCTTTTGCATCAATTATTTTCATTACGAGAATTAACCAAACATTCCCTATGGATACAATCCCGACTCATCACTTCTATAAGTTTTTAGTGTGCAGAGTTAGGTAAATTTTTCAGTGCACTCGACATGCATTGTCACAACTCTCAATGCTTTACTTCAGATAAAGCAATTCTAGCTAAGTCATTTGGCTAGAGAAATATTCTTATAAACTTCTCAATAGTCTACATAATGTTTTAATTGATATTTTATGGGCTCTTCATTAACTAAAATAATGAACCGAGAAAGATTTTAATTGATATTTTAATGACAACAAAATATAATTACTACTAATGAGTTGACTAATTTGATAAGAAGCAATATAAGAATAAAATATATTTATAAAATAAAAAAGATAGTTCATGAAATTGATAAAGAGAAGTTGAAGTTTGCAACCTTCAATCATAAGATTAAGTCAAGAGCAAAAGAAGATTAAGTCAAGAGCAAAAGAAGATCAAGTCAAGAACAAAAGAAGATCAAGGCATATCAAGGTCATTGCATTTTTCGTAATACTAATTATAATCTTATTTAGTCACTTTGATGATGTTAAAGTCTCACCATGCATAAATATTTTATATTGCTTTATTACATGATTTTTTTCATTCATTAAAAGGTACTGAAGCATTTGATTTTAAAAGAAAAGACTGAAGCATTTGATTTTAAAAGAAAAGGCTCTTGATCTTTCAATCACTGTCTAGGGGATATGTTAGAAGTTGTTTTAATTATAATTTAAGAAATAAATCAAGTTTTGACACTTGGAGTTGTTAAAATCTTGTTTTATGAGGGATTGGTTGACTAACATAGGTTAATGTCAACCAAAATAAGTTAAATATGTAATAGGTGAGTTTGTTAACACATTGGTCGACAAATATGATTGAGTGATCAACTAATGTACAATAGCTAGCGAATTTTGTACATTAAATGCATATAGGTTGACTAATATAACATAATGATTGATCAATATAGGTTAAACTTATAATATGATTTTTCTTGATATTAGTTTACTAATGTAGCTTTATGGTTGATTAATATCCCTCTACAGGACACATTAGTCGACCAATATGTCCTAGTGGTTAACCAATGTCTCGATGACTAGTGATTTTGTATATTTGATGGATGCACACTAGTCAACTGATATGTTATACTAGTCAAATATTGCTTTGCAAATAGCCACTATAACAACTATTTTTTTGTAACAATTAGTAAGAGTCTGAAAACCCTGTAAGTATAAGTTTTCTAATTGTTTATTTTATCAAAAAGTATTTAGGTTTATTTTACACACATTTCTAAGAGTTTATCAAGTATTTGAGCATTTTATCTCATATTTGTATGGGTGAGCCTTTTGATATTATCAAAGTGATAAAGTGAGCTATTTTAAGTTGTAAGCTTCTATCACCTAAAATACATTAAAGTCCATCTTTAACTTAGAGGAATATTGTAAACAAGTTCTTTGCTAAGACAAGATGGTATAAAGGTAAGTTATAGTGAAATTTTAAAAAGAGTTTTGGTAGTAAACGTATGTAAGAGTTTTTTGCTAAACCACTATAAGCAGTTTACATTTATCCTCTCTTACTTTTTTTTACATTATTGTGTGTTGTTAAAATTTTTATTTTATTTCAAAATTTTATATTGTTTAAATTGTTTTCATTAACAAACTAAGTTAGTAACATTTTAAATAAAATTTATGAACACCCAATTCCTATAGCAAAGATTTTAATAGCATATTTATGATCATCATTATCATCATTCAACCCAAAGGAACCAAACATTACTAAAGTCCCTTTATTTGATGGAAATAACTTTTTTTCATTAAACACAAGGATGAATTTTTTTTAATGATTGAAAGTGCAGACCAATGAGAAATAGTTTCAAATGGCCCCTTCATACATATGAAAATCATAAATAATAAAAAATCTCCAAAATAAAGGAAGAACGTGAACATCAAGATAAGAGATTAATTTCCTTGAATAGTTAGGCCATACATATCTTATTTTATGTATTAGAAAGAAGTGAATTCAACAAATTCCTTTTATGTGAAATGTTTTCTAAAATTTGACATACATTAGAAATTAAATATGAGGGCACAAATCAAGTTAAGAAGAGGAAAGGGACCATATTAACCCACCAATATGAATTGTTTTAAATGAAGCATAATAAAAGTGTCTAAAGAATTTATACGAGATTTATTGATATTAGTAATGCTCTCAAGGGTCTCAGAAAGTCTTATACCAATATTAAACGGTAAGAAAGTTGCTCAGGTCACTTATGATGTGGGAAGCTAAAGTAACTACTATACAAGATGCTAAGGTTCTAAGAACACTAACATTGGAGGAGCTCATCGGATCTCTTCTCACACACGATATAAGATTTCAAGAGAAACAAGCAAAAATAACAATTTTAAGAAAAAGGAATTAACATTCAAGCTTATAAGGGATGAATCAAGTAAAGAAGAGACATGTACAAGTAGAAGTGACGATGATACCTTACCGTTATCACTAGGAAATTTAAGAAATTTTTAAAGAGAACAAATTTCTCTAAAATAAAGAATTTTAAAGAAGGTAAAGGTGACTTGAAATATAAATCCTTTAACATTATTTTTTTAAATTTATAAGATTTGGTCACATTAAGTTACAATGTCCTCCAGTAAAAGATGATGACAAGTATTAAAAAATAATAATAAAAAGGAAAAGAAATGTTGGGCCTCGATTCCGGAACCCAACTCTTATACGGAAACATTAATCAAAAAACAAAGTGGCGGAAACAAAAGAACAGATCATAAAGCGAAAGTGGGCCAACAGCAAACGAAAAATAAATCGGATCAAAAGTGTGCAGAAACGAAAGGAAATCGAATGGCTCGGAATCAAAGAAAACAAAATTGTTCAATCAAACTGAAGGTCAAATCCGACATCCGAAACGTGTACCCAAGAAAAACGTTGGAAACCATAAAGACACTTGATCTAAACCAATTCAAACCGGTATAATTTTTTTTTATCATCCAAAACAATACAAATTTCCAATTGGAATTTATCCACATTCAAATCTCCATTCATAAGATTCTTCTTATACAAAACATATCCCTGTTTTTTTTAACAACTTATTTTTCTTTTGTTATCAAAACTCACAAATGCTATAAACCAATATTCATATACAATAAGCACTTCTATATTTCAAATCAATCATCACAATCATCGGACCTCCTGTCTGGAATCCTAACACAATCAAACACATTTATATATACCCATAGCACTTCGATAATTCTCAATCATCAAAATCATCGGACCTCCTGTCTGAAATCCAAACACAATCAAATCATATTATACATGCCATATCCATACACAAATGTATATCCTAATTCCATACACAAAATCCATAACTCATTATTCATATTCCAAATAAATGCATTACAAACTTTAATGACATTTTCAAGCCACAATACAACATCAATCTCAGAATCCGAATCCAAATACAAAGATATAACTCTAAACTACACAGGATATAAAAGTCCCAAAATTCTCAACATGTCTAAGATCTAAATCTTACAACAAATTAACTTAAAAACAAATCATATACATAACGAATGGACGTCTTGACTTTCTTTCATCCGATCTCCTTCTTGATACCTGGAGATGGGGATGAAAGGGGGTGAGCTTTACAGCTCGTGGATAATATGTTTATAACAGAAAAATAAGCGAAAACCATTTTCAAAACTCATTGTCATTTCATAAAATTTCACGGTTGAAACATCAAATGCTTATTTCTCCAAAATCTCAATTTTTCAAAAATTCACGAACAATTTCAAATCATGTATGCATCAAACTTATAACATAACATAAGCACATAACACATCAGAAATTGGTTTGGGTTGGTCCAAAAAACAGAACGTACTACACATTCTCGCATAGCGGTCCTGTGTAGCCGTGAACAGAACGTACTACACATTTTCACGTAGCAGTCCTATGTAGCTGTGAACTTATGGGAGTCCTTAACGGAGCTCCAATGCCATTAACGGGCAGACGGGCGAAGCCTTTGACAAGTGCACTTGACATCTTATGGGACCTAACCAAACTCACATAACATATTTCACACTTGAAAACTGATTGCCCAAAGGCACATTTCGAAAACTCAATTCTCATAATCATGTCATATATCAAACAAAATTTCATTCTCAATTTCCATAATTTCAAATTCACATAACGATCAAATTCACATAACAATTCTTCAATCATTCAAAACCAAAGAATGCAACACTTTAGCAACATTATCAAATTATTTAAATCATTCGTAAACAAAAGTTTGAAAACATTTTGCTTTCTTGATTTTTCAAAAAAACATAAATAGCTTATAATTCAAATTATAAACATGGTACCCACCTCATATCCTTGATTGAAACTTATTCAAAGCCTCTCTTTCTCCATTGCCTCTTAATTTCCCTCATCCAAGATAAAATCCCTAATTCATAGAAATCAAAAATTAAACAATTCATACCATGCAATCACCAAAATTGATCTAAGTGAACTTAAACCCATATAATTCTCAAGCTATCTAAACCAAAATTCTTTCAAAAATCCATCAACTCAAAATTTTCTCTTACCTTAATTCTTCACCAAATGAGAAATTTCTTGGCTTGATTGAAAGCTCTCGTGCTCCTCTTCATTTTTCCCTCTTGAAACAACATCAAATTTGCACTTGAAACTCACAAGAAATCAAAACCTAAGTTTCTTGCTTCTTTCTCTTTTTCTCCATCCGAAGCTCTCCCTCTTTCTTTCCTAATTTGTTATTCTGTTTCTTTTCTTTCCTAGTTTCGTGCTTGCTCCTTTCTTATATGAAGACTCATCTTTTAAATTTACCAACTTGCCATTAATGAATGAGAAAAGACCCTTATGCCCTTCCTTATAAGCTTTGAAACTTAAAAGCTTTAGTATTCTTCCAATTTTGCCCCTCATGCATTTTTAATACTTTAATTCAATTTAATCCAATCAACCTATGCCATATGATCTTACTTATATTAACATGTTAATTACTCACATTAACATGCTAATTAATTCCTCAAAATCATAAAATATATCCAAGTCTCAAAATATCATTAAATCATGATTAACTTAGGACATTTTTCTAATCATCAAATTGAAGTAATTTGCTAAAACTTCCTTCTAGGTAAATGTTCCTCATTGTCTCAATTTCATAATGACACTAAAATCATTTAACTTGGTTCACTACTCCAAAAATTATACTCCAAACATTTCGCTCTATTCTTATGATAAAACATTTTCCTGCTATCTACTTCCATCCAAAATTGATATTCTTAAAGATTAAATTGAAACTCAATTTCTTCAGAACATTTGTAACCCTATTTCTCTAGTTTAAGCCAAATTAAAGATCACCTCATTTGGATGACTAGAGCAAAAGTCATGGCCTAAACACTTTCAGCTCTTGCTAATCCAAGACTGAACACTATACCCAACTTCAATTCAGAAATTGAAAGTCTTACGGGCTGAATTGAACTTCAATCCCTTCAGATAACTTGTAGCACCATGTCTCTAGTTTATTTTTCAACAAGAATCAATTCAATTGGAGCTTTACAGATCGAGAATTTACTAAAATACTGAACCATATTCAGAAAATTATCCAACTCATTTTGATTCAATCAATCTCTTTCAATTTAATCTAAAAAATCCACAATTTTTCATGGAGAGGTAGAGGGAAGTCTTAAAAATCCAATGCTTTGAAAATTAGGTCAATCGGATGTCATACAGAAAAGTTATAAGCAAAAGATTGAAAAGGGTCGGATTGGGGAAAATCACAAAAATCACATCTACGCTTCATGCATGAGAAAACATACTGTAATACCCCACTCCTGCATGACCTGAACCCGACATCGATGGTAATATCTGAATCCATGGCCCGCGAGGGTGGCGTGCTACATCACTCAGTGAAAACTCAGAATTTTTTTTTATTTTTGAACCACAAACATGCACAATGCGGAAAACAATTAACATAAACAATCATCAGTAATTACAATGACCACGGGGGCCTTTTTTTATAATTTCACTCAGTTAGTCGCCTTTATGACATGACCTAATTCAATAATAAAAAATTCAGAAAATACAATGTTTAACAGACAGTAATGCAGATGCGAACTGATCCCGACCTTTTTTTTCACTCACATGCAGTTGCTATACGCCCGTTGCCTAACGAGGTATTCTTCTGGGTCCTGAAAAATAATTGCAAATTTTGGGTTTGTTTTGTGAGCTCAGCGAGGTAACCATCATCGATGGTTCACTCAATTCATGAAACATATCAATTCACATAACGTATATTCACATTGTTGCATATATGATCACATTTTACAATTTCACTTGAGCATAGACTATTTGATACCGTTCATTCGATTAGACATACCTAACCAATTGAATCCATGCAACACTCACGCATATTCATAATTCACATTCTGAAGTACCATATGATTGGTACCACAGAAGCCTAAGGCATTTAGCCTTTCACTCAATCAAAGAGATCAAAATTAGATGCATATGATATGTACATTTGACACTTTTCCAATTTATTTCGGTGTTGTGACCGAACGCCTAAACTGTCCCAATATGGGTGCATTAATCGTTGAGCCTAAGGCTCTGAACTGTCCCAATATGGGCGCATTAATCGTTGAGCCTGAGGCTCTGAAATCACTGTGGGGCTCGAGGCCCAAATATAAATGTTGAGTTTATAGCTCTCGGTGGCTGCTCCGGTCACAACTGTAATTAACTGATCATGCATTCATGCATGGAATGCACATGTCGCAATTGAACAATATCACATCACAATCAAACACAAATTATCACATTCAAAAAATTATTCAAAGTAAAATCACAATCACAATTTGATCATATTTAACACGGAGTTCCCAAATTCTCAGATAAACAGCACTTCTATGTCATAATCTCCCAATATCTTGGACCTTCTGTCCGGAATCCATAGTCAAAACGCAATCCCACCATTATTCACCGCAAAAGTATAAGCATAAGCACATAATAATTGAGGAACCGTCTAGGTCACTCACCAACTGCTCCCAAAGCTATTGCTTAGAAGTTTCGGCAACATCTGTGGGTCGACGTTCCAGTTGCTCCTCTACAACAAATAATATACACATATATCACAATTTGCACAATCAGAGGTGTTTAATAATGCACATGAATAAAATAAAATATGTACAATGCATGTTCACGACAATCCCGGGTCAAAACCTCACAAAATCATTCTCATACCAAAACTCATCTATTTCCAAGTCACTAGCTATTATTCATACCAAATTAGGAAGTGAAGATGAAATAATTTGATCATCCTCTCTTTTAGAAAGGTGTTCCTCTATGTCTTATGATTCCATTGACACCAAAATCACTCAATTTGGTTTAGTATATTGGGAGATATAACTCAAACATTGGTGGACTGTTCTAATTGCAAAACAGTGTACTAAACCCAATTCCATCTAGAATTTCAACATCTTAGGGATTGAATCAATATTTAGCTTCTTCGTATGATTTGTAGCCCTATTTCTCTAATTTAATGCAAAGGAAGAATAATTTCATTTGGAGTCCTTTAGGTCCAAATATAAGCAAAACATTGAAATATGCTCAGTAAAACTACTCCCATTGACAATGTTCCAATAGACTCCAACTCTTTCTTTCGATCAATCTCTTTCAATTCAACATCAATTAATACCAATTTTCATGGAGATGTATTAAAATGTGTTAGGAACTTATTGCTTCAAGAACCAAGTCATTTTAAGGTTTAGAGAAGGAGTTATGATCACAAGAAGCAACCAAGTTTAAGACCTCAATCAAGTTGAACCTAGTTTGGCGCGAATGCCATAAAATTTTCCACAAATTTCGGATTCCTTTAGTTTTTAGACCATTTGAAAGAGGAAATCTAGATCTAAAACTTTGATGAGACACCAAGTCGAGATTCGGTCTCTAAGGTGCTCAAAAAACATGATTTCTCAAGTTGTCCCGTGAATGTCCGTTAAACGAACCTGCATGTTTGTTTAAAGGACATGAATCGACCAAACAACCCCATTTCATCCGAGAAAGTCTGTTAAATGGACTTCCATGTCCGTTTAATGGACATACACTGTCCCAAGGGTATTTTTACACCCGAGAAGGTCCGTTTAACAGACATATATCTCCAAAACCTTCCTCCAAAGCCTCTTCCAAGGTTCCTACACTCATTCTAACATCATATACACCCATACACTTCTCAAATTAACCTCTTTTAGCACAAAATGTAGCACCCTCTTACCATAGGGTATACACCGGGATGCCCGTAGGACATCCCGATACATATCCTACGAAAAGGGTGCGCTACGAGCAATCAGTAACACTTCACATGACATCAATAATCTTAAAGCATCAATATGAAAATCACTAATTTTTGAAACCATAAATTTTTCTCACATATCATCAAAAGCAGTATTTTACATAACTGTCAGTTTTTCCTTGTCTGTACTCCAAAAAGGAAATCAAATACAAAAACCCTAACTAGGTCATCCCTCAAAAAGTGCCAGCTGACCGACCTGTGAACTATGACTTCTCTTGCGAACTCGATCTACACGGCAGAAAAAGTCTCTCTGGAGCTACGAGTCTACTCTCTCAGTCCTGAAAAATAATTTGCAATTTTGGGTGAGTTTGCGAACTCAGTGAGGAACCATCATCGATGGTTCACCCAATTCATGCATTGTCAAGTATAACACAATTATAGCATAATAGCTCATTCAGAAATATCACAGAATCATTCACACGAAACCAAGGCGATTTGCCTTTCACTCAATCAAAGTATTCAATCAAGTGTACATGTAATGCGTATGTGACCCTTTTTTTTCCAATTTATTTCGTTGTTATGACCGAACGCCTAAACTGTCCCAATAAGGGCGCATTATTCGTTGAGCTTGAGGCTCTGTAGCACTGTGGGCTCGAGGCCCAAATACGTTGAACTTTAAGCTCTCGGTGGCTGCTCAGGTCACAACTGCCAATTACTGATCATGCATTATGCATGGAACGCACATGGCAATATAAAGCAAAGCTCACATCATATTTGGTCCCAATTTACCACATTCACACACATAGTCACAATTAATCACATTCCAAATCACATATAACACTTCTATGTCATATTCTCCCAACACATCGGACACCTTCGGTCCGGAACTAGCATAGACAAACACAAAGCCCACCATTATTCTCCACAGTGTTATATATGCAAAATATAAACAATTAATAATTGAGAAACCATCTAGGTTATTCAACAAATAGCTTCCGAGCTAATGCCGGGAAGTTTCGACAATATCCGTGGGATGACGTTCCAACTGTGCCTCTATAAAAATCACAATGTTCACATGTCACCAAATGCACAATTAGAAATATTAAATAATGCACATGTAGCAAATTTAGATGTGTACAATGCATGTTCGTGACATTCCTAGCATTTCCCATAATTCACATCACAAAAGATTCCCCTATGTCTTAGGAACCTATAGACACCAGAATTACTCAATTTGGACCTCTATAGGTCCGGATATTGCCAAACTTTACTCAATTCTCTCACTTGGATTCAATCCCTAAATCTTAATTAAAATCCCACAAGTTCATAATTCCACATGGAGAGGCAGATCATTGACTTATGAATCTGACGTGTCGAGAATCAGGTCAATCGGAGGTCGGATGACGAAGATATAAGCAAAAGAAGCTTTAGGACAAAACAAAAGATAAGAGAGTTTGCCCTATTTCCATCTCTTCCACCATCTGAATTTCTAACATGCATAACTTTTTACACACTTATCCAAAAATTACAAACAAGGTCTCATTGGAAAGGTAATAAGAAACCCTACAAGTTCCATGAAGGGCTCAGAAACCAATCTCACCTCTAAAGGTGCTAAAAACTACTTCAAAGTTACTGCCCATAAATTACCATATGAACAGTAACTGTGTTCTTCCAATCCTCATAACTTCTTACTCCTAACTCCAAATAAGGTACATTATACACCATTAGAAAGATCTAAACATTTTATACAATCTTCAAGAAGACCCCCAATCCAATTCAATCTATAAGATGGTCAAAAATACAAACAAAGCTAGGTAAAATCCTCTCACTAAGGTGGCTGTCTTGTTAGGGTTTAAGAAATCAGCATTTAACCCAAACCATAACAAAACTTTACAAATTTATATCTAACAATATTTACATCCAAAATTCTCATAAAATTCCTCATTAGAAAGCTACAACAATCCTATACAACTTTACAGAAGGTCACTTAAGCCAATTTCACCACTAACAGTCCTAAATAAATACCAGAACAAAAATAACACAAAACCTATACACTCAGAGTCACTTACACACAAAACACATTTTCAGCTGAATGACCAACTGAACATTAACACACCATAACTTCCAACGTACAAATAAAAAAAATTCATACTTAGTGGCGTTAGAAAGATAATACAAAAATCTTCGACTTTCATGAAGACCAAATTAGCACATTCAATCTAATTCAATCTAAATAAATTCATCAAAGTTTCAGGTCACAAGGTTCGGATACTGTTCACACAGCACCTAACAATTCACTTTGCATGCCAAAATTAAAATCCTTAAGGTCAGAATTGGACAAAACTTCCTTCATATGAAATCTGGACATACTTCTTAAGTTTAATTTAAAAGAAATCTCAGCTTAATTGGACAACCATATCAAAAGTTATGAGCCAAACTCTGAAACCTACACAAAGTCACATTTTCCAGATTTCCTCCCTACCTCAACACTTTTCATTTCATCACTTTACCTACATCAATATGCATCCATTTGGACCTCTAATTCAGCCATAAGTTCATCACAACATTTACTTGCATAATTAACCAAGATTTGGCAGCACATAACATACTAGGTTCTTCCCTAAATTAGCACCTATCCAACATCATTTTAAAATCAAAACCAATCATAACCCCATCCAAAACATATTCAATCATTCATTTACATTCATCCTTAATCAATCAAGAACACATCCTGCCCATTTCAACCCACACAATTTCTCATGCAATTAGATGCACAAACATCACAATTCATGCATTAAACTAACATAAAACATAATCTTACCTATTTAAACTTCAACTTTCTTCAATTTCTCATACTTCTCACCAACTCTCCAACTTTCCCTATCATATACAACCATCAACTCTCAAAGCTTAGCTTAGGTGAACAAAGGAAAAGGAAGCACAAAACATAGGAGGGGTCTTTGTGTAGTGAAGAAGAGTAGAAATTCTAGCAAAAAGGAGGGAGAAAAATCAATGAAGAAGGGAGGATGAAGCACCTACGGATGGAGGAGAGAATGAGTATTCAAAGTGGGATTTTTAAACTTTCTAACTTGGAAAGTCGTAGAAGACTAGCACACTTAAGATAAATAATAAACCATTATACTAAGACATCCCTAGGCAAGTGACAAGTGTCACTTGCCACATGTCTGTTAGAGTAGTGCCCTGAAGGCAATCGCCTTTAGCGCATTTTGTACAAAGTTGTGTACATACTTTATGAATAAATAAAGGCATATTTTATTAACTTGCTGTTCATTATTTATGAATGGATATTGATCTATAAGCAAATTAATGAAGTCCATGATATATGACATAGCATGAAGGAAATTGTGATGTGATCATACTCCGAGATTCCTATCATGTGCAATTATGTCAAGATATCTAAATTATCCCTAGTCATAGGATTATTGGCTGGACATCAGAATCCGGAGAGACTAGCACATCTCAAGCTCCTTGATTTGATCAAGCAATGGATCTCGTGTCGTAAATATGAGATATTTAGGGTTGAGATGTGGATGCTTACTAGAGGTAGTAAGTACATTGGATGACTGCTATGAGATCATCACATGAATGTCCTATTCTAATGTCGTTGATAATCTCATCATAGCAATGGTGCAAGTATCCTTAGACTTGAGGTGCTCAAGGATATCTTGGATCTTGATTACGTGCTTTGACTCCATTCCTTGTTGCCTTACGAGAGGTGGCTCATAGGGTGGTGATTGGGTGCAACTTGAGGTATTCAAGGTAATTGAGTAACCAATAGAGGATTCACCACTTCTGTGATAGCAGAAGATGATACCCATGGCCTCTTGTCAGGGTCATTACTTGGAAGTCTCTGGCCGGAGCATATATGTCATGAAGAATGTCTTCATTGACATATAAAGTAATGAGACCCAGGATAAGAACTGAAATCACTTGGACTAGATTTGACATAGTCAGTCTAGTAAGAGTTGACACTTTGCCCATACTCATAACCAAGTGGGGTATAGCATGGTGAAAGGACGAATTGCACGGTAATTGTCTATGGAAAGGTTCGTGATATGGTTCATGATGAATACATGTTCATTCGTCAAACCAATTACTTTCCGGTCAATTGGGGGTCATGATGTGTTTCTAGATACCGCTCATGACTTGCTCAGATTAAGTGTTAATCTAAGAGGCCAACATAACCGGGAACCTAATTGGTCACACGCATAAGAGTGTCTCGGAGAATTAGTAAAATAGTTTTGGACAGAGTTCCAATATATGGAGAGCAAAAGGATTAAATGGATCCCGATGAGATCAAGATATGTCCCGATGAGATCGCGACATCGATATTGCTGAAAAAGATTTTCGGGGGTTTTTCCCATACCGGGACCCGGTAGGCCGGTAGGACCGACCCCAGTGTGACTGGACCACTTCAGCATTAATATATATATATATATTATTAATTAATTAAAGAATTAATATATATATATATATATATATATATATATATATGTTGCAATGTGGAAAGGGAGAGAAGGTTCCATTTTATGCTTTGTCATTAGTTTCATTTAATGACTAGATGACAAAATAATGAAGATGAAGAGGTGATGAGCATGTTCGTTGGTGTAGGATGAAAGAAGATAGGTTTTTAAAAAGGAAAAAGAGTTTTCCTCTCCTAATCTTCGTGGGTTTTGAAGTTGAAGGAAGAAAGAGTTTTTCCTCTCATCTCTCATCTCCATCGACATTCAAGGTTTCATCTCCTTCTTTCCATTGGTTCCAAGCTCTCCAAGAACAAGGTAAGATCTAGCAGTCTTCAACTTGTTCTAGCTATTCCCGGGTCAAAGGGTTTGTCCCGATTAGGTTCTCCGATCTCTGCGTGGATACCGTTAGAGACGGTCTCCTTTGGCCGTTATGGTTTGAGTTTGTTGTATAGACACATGGATCCTGGCTTTTGGGAAGGTCTTGGAAAAAAAATTTTGTTTTCCGCACCGTGGGCATGTGATGCTCACACCGGGATTTTCCTACAGTGGTATCAGAGCCACTTGTGTCGTATATAACGAAGAAACCATGACTAGGTCGGAGTTGCCTATTGCTTGTGACGATGATGCATGTTGATTGTGTGAATTTCGAATTCAGTATAGAAATATAGTTTTCAAAATTTTCTTGCCCAGATATGTTCACAAGATGTTGTTGCATATGTCTGTGGAAGCTCGGAATTTATCAATGTGATTTGATATGGTTTTGCTAATTTATTCCCCAATGTTCTGGTTGCTGTCTTTGTGCACATTCAATGAACAGGCATCCTTATAAATTCGAGAATAAATTGTAGAAATTTTTTTTTTCGGATTTTCTTTCACCAACATGTCTCTAAGATGTTTATAAATGTCTATGAGAATGGAAAAATATTTTCAAGGTGATTTACTATTTATTTTAGAATTTATTGTGTGTTGCAGGGAATAACTGTGTTGAGGAACACATATTCTACATTGGCTTTGTTGCTGAGTGTGGATGAGTTTTTGATGGAAATAAATCCTGAAAAAATTCATTGAACATGTTGTAACCTCTGTAATTTTCTCATAATTTATTGAAATTGTTTCAATGAGTTTTTCAAGCAAAACACAGAGCTTGGCGGTTTGAGAAAGTTGTTGAGCTGTTTTTTGGAATGATAAATTGTGTATTTCTCAATTCCAATGCCTTGGATTATTTTTAATGTGATTAAAAATGTGTTATATTTATGTTGTATGCTTTCCAAATTGAATTTCTTGAAATTGGGTTTCCAAATATTTTTCGGATGTCAAATCTGTCACATTAGCATCTCGTTAGTGTATTTCGTTGTCTTGATTATTTTGGCCGTCACAAATTTTGTGACCTATGCCGAAGTAATCTTGATAAAGTTTAGATTACCTAGAGATACTTAGGGTGATAGTTTGATATTCTTAAATTATTTGGAGATCTGAATGAATAAGAGTGTATTCATTGATTTCAAGTTTTTCATGTATAGTTTGACTATATATCGTAAGCATGAAACAATGAAAGTGTTTCATTGGTACATCATAATAAAGGATATTACACTTGGTATTGTGAATTGGAACTGCACGGATTGAGAAATTAGCCGATTAGATAGCAATTCCATATGGATAAGTCGATTAATAAAGATACAAGTCGACTTGTCCGTGCACTGTAGACGCATAAGTCGACTTACACAATGGTACAAGTCGACTTGTTCCTGCACAGCTGCATAAGTCGACTTACACATGCATAAGTCGACTTACACACTAGCATAAGTCGACTTACACATAAACAAGTCGACTTACAACATGCAAAGGTGGGATGATGGATGATTTTAGGTATAGATTCAATGTGATTGATGAAATGCCCTAAATCATTCCATATAGTCATGGTGACTATAATCCTATGGCTTGGAGGAGAAGAAGATGAGATCTGAATACCCTCACACATCATATGAAAACTAACGCCTTCCATTAATATGGGGAGAACCAGAGTTCTTATAGAGTTGGGTTGTTGGGTAAACCCAAGCTCACTCTATACGGATATGTTCGAACCATGAAAATAAGATTTTTGGATTAATGGGTCGGTTTTCACTAGAAGCGTTGATTTGTTGAGTAAACTCAAGGTCAACGAGGACAGAGGCAAAATTGGGTAGTGTACATCAGATGTACACGCATCAAGAGTTGATAACCCAGTGTGTGTGCATACACCACGAGTTGATAGCACTAATCGATAGTTGCATCTATGAAGCAAATGGTATGACCGATACCTGCCGATAGACCTAAAGTGACTTGTTGGGTAAACCCAAGTTTATTTTAGTAATGTCGGATATCTATGATGCAATTGGTATGATCGATACCTACCGATTGACCTAAGGTGGCTTGTAGGGTAAACCCAAGGTCATTTTAGTAATGTCGGATATCGACCCACTAGGACATTTTGTCATAATGTTTCTTGGATTTGTACTGAGGGTTATGGATTTTTTGAAACTAGTGGGAGCCATATGCATGTCATGCAAGTCCTTATGATCATGCATGTAATTCTATTCTAACATTCTTTCTCTCTTTCCTATAAGTTATCAAGATGACTGAGTGTGAACTTGCGCCGCTTATGGACTCCAACAAATTAATCGGACTTAACTTTCTCGATTGGTGAGAAATCGAGAATTGTTCTCGAGTTAGAGGAACTGGATATGTCCTAGATGTTCCACTTCCGATCCACTGCTGCCGATGCTTGATGAGGATCGAAAGCATATCGTAACATCTTAAAGACGGTGACATGGCTACGCATTATGCTTGCCTCGATGTCACCAGAGTGCGAAGCGGCATGAGTCTATGGATGCTAATACCATAGTGTTTCATCTTAGGGAGCTGTTTGATGAGCAAGCTCGGTCTGAAAGGTTCGAGACCTCGAGGCTACTCTTCACTACTAAGATGACTCCAGGTTCATCTGCAGTGCAGTATGCACTGAAGATGAATGGGTATATTGAGAGGTTGGTTGTCTTAGGTTTTGTAATGGATTATGAATTAAGTGTTGACTTAATTCTAGTTGGATTGTCTGATAGTTATTCACAGTTTGTGTTAAACTATCGGATGAACCAAATATCCAGGACAATCCCTGAGTTGATCAATCTGCTCAAGACAGCAGAGCAATCTATCAAGAACGATAGCAAGCAAGTGCTTATGGTGGCATCCTCTTCTTCTGGTTCAAAGAAAAAGAATCTAAAGAAGAAAAGGTCTAAGAAACAGAAAGGAAGTGCAGCCAAGAAGAAAACCAAATAAACTGCACCAAAAGGAACTTGCTTCCATTGTGGCAAGACTGGCCACTGGAAGCGGAACTATAAAGTCTATCTGGAAGAATTGAAGCAGAAGAAGGCATCAGATGCCTCGACTTCTTCAGGTATGTTTGTCATTGAGGTTAATACTGTTTTTGACCATAACATATGGGTATTAGATACTGGTTGTGGCTCACACATACGCAATGATATGCATGGCCTCATGGACAGTAGACAGCTCATGAAGGGAGAACTAGACCTGCGTGTGGGAAATGGAGCAAGAGTTGCTGCATTAGCCGTAGGCACTTACTTTTTGTCACTCCCCACTGGGCTTGTAATTAAATTGGATGAATGTTATTTTGTACCTGTATTAACAAAGAACATATTATTCATTTCTTGTTTAAATAAATTTGGTTTCCATGTGACTTTTAGTAACAATGGTTGTTCTATTAGTTTGAATGGAATGCTTTATGGTACTGGTACATTATGCAATGGAATTTACATATTAGATATGTCACATCCAATTATGAATGTCAATGACACGAAAAGACATAAACGAGATAATTTAAAATCAACTTACTTATGACATTGTCGCCTTGGCCATATAAATGAGAGACGCATAGCTAAGGTCCATAAGAGTGGACGTTTAGGGTCATTTGATTATGAATCATATGACACATGCGAATCTTGTTTATTAGGCAAGATGACTAAATTACCCTTTAAGGGAAAGGGTGAACGAGCGACTGGAGTATTATACCTAATACATTCAGATGTATGTGGTCCGATGTCCATCCATGCCATAAGTGGTTGTCTTTACTTCATTACCATTATCGATGATTATTCTCGATATAGGTACAGATGTCGATGAGATACAAATCTGAAGCATTTGAAAAGTTCAAACAATTCAGAAATGAAGTAGAAAACCAACTTGGGAAAAGCATCAAGACATTACGATCAGATCGTGGTGGGGAATACTTAGACCAAGAGTTTTCGGATTATCTCAGAGATAATGGGATTTTATCTCAATGGACTCCTCCTTACACACCACAGCATAATGGTGTGGCAGAAAGGAGAAATCGAACCTTGTTAGACATGGTACGATCAATGATGGGCTTTGCAAAGTTACCGAAATCCTTTTGGGGGAATGCACTCGAGACAGCTATTTACTTGTTAAACAAAGTTCCATCAAAGACAGTTGATGTTACTCTATATGAGATGTGGACTAACAAAAGAAGCTATCTTACTCATTTGAAAGTTTGGGGTTGTCCTGCTTATGTGAAGCGGATACAATCAGATAAACTTGATGCAAAATCTGACAAGTGTCTGTTCGTAGGATATCCTAAAGAAACAATGGGATATCAATTCTACCATGCTGAGGAACAAAAGGTGTTTGTTTCAAGCACGCTGTCTTTAGAGAAAGAGTTTCTTTTACAAGAAGTCGGTGGGAGCAAAATTGAGCTTGAAGAAGTTCAAGATGCTCGAATGCCGCAGATCAATCGCTCGAACACAAAGCTGTGACTCATACAGATGGCGTATAGATTCAACCTTCTACAACACACGAAGTTCGTAGGTCACGTAGGATACGCTCTGTTCCCAGAGATATGAATTCTCGTGAATGAACAGGATGACGTATTGCTCATAGAAGATAATGAGCCTACCACCTATGAAGAGGTTACGAAGAGTTGAGTCGAGAAATGGCTTGAGCCATGAAGGTGAGATGGATTCTATGTATGAAAACCAAGTATGGACTTTGGTTGAAGCACCCGAAGGAATAAAACTCATAGGGTGTAAATGGGTTTTCAAAAAGAAAACCGACATGGATGGTAATGTAATTACCTATAAAGCAAGGCTTGTGACTAAAGGCTTTCGTCAAAGATAAGGAGTTGACTACGACGAGACCTTGACCCAAAGAGCAATGCTTAAATCCATTAGAATACTCTAGCCATTGCCACTCATTATGATTATGAGATATGGCAAATGGATGTGAAGACAACTTTCCTAAATGGAAATTTAGCTGAGGATGTGTATATGACACAACCTGAGGGCTTCACCTCCTATGATGGCGAAAAGGTATGCAAGCTTCAAAAATCCATCTATGGATTGAAACAAGCATCTAGGAGTTGGAATATCCGTTTTGATGAGGTAATCAAAGAGTTTGGTTTCTCACAAAATCCGGATGAACACTGTGTGTATAAGAAGGTTAATGGACCGCAATCGTATTCCTCAGGCCGTATGTAGATGACATATTATTGCTAGTAAACGATGTCTCGATGCTACAATCGGTGAAGATTTGGTTGTCCAAACAATTTGCCATGAAAGACCTTGGTGAAGCAACTTATATCCTTGGGATAAAGATTTATAGAGATAGATCAAAAAGGTTGCTTGGTCTTTCACAATCAACGTACATAGACAAGATGCTAAAGAGGTTTAGCATGGAGCAATCCAAGAAAGGGTACCTTCCCGTGACTCATGGGATAACACTCTCGAAATCTATGTGTCCTAAGACACAAGATGAGAGGATGCACATGAGTATGATCCCGTATGCATCTGCGGTAGGATCTATCATGTATGCAATGCTATATACGAGACCCGATGTATCATATGCTCTAAGTGTTACGACGGATACCAATCGGATCTGGTGAGGGTCCTTTGGGTGGTGTCAAGAATATCCTCAAGTACTTGCGAAGGACTAAGGATGTTTTCTTGATATATGGAGATGGAGATCTCAAAGTGAGCGGGTATCTGATGCGATTTTCAATCGATAAGGATGATTTCAAATCCCAATCAGTTACGTATTCACTGCTTGAATGGCGGGGCGATTAGTTGGAAGAGTTCCAAACAAAAGACAAGCGCCAATTCAACAATCGAGGCAGAGTACATTGCCGCTCGTATAAACAAAGGCGGTTTGGATCAAAAAGTTCATTACTGAACTTGGTGTGGTTCCTAGCAGTGATGGGCCCATGCAGTTGTATTGTGACAACAATGGGGCTATTGCGCAGGCGAAAGAACCAAGGTCTTATCAACGATCCAAACACGTACTCCGCAGATATCACCTGATCAAGGAGATCATTGGTCGAGGTGATGTGCAGATAGAGAGAATTCCCACAGAGCAGAATATTGCTGATCCGTTGACAAAGCCATATCACAAAAGAGTTTTGATTCTCATGTACTCACCTATGGTATTAGATATCAAGGCGATTGGCTTTAGGTCAAATGGGAGATTGTTAGAGTAGTGCCTTGAAGGCAATCGCCTTTAGCGCATTTTGTACAAAGTTGTGTACATATTTTATAAATAAATAAAGAAAGACATATTTCATTAACTTGCTGTTCATTATTTATGAATGGATATTGATCTATAAGCAAATTAATGAAGTCCATGATATATGACATAGCATGAAGAAAATTTTGATGTGATCATACTACTGAGATTCCTATCATGTGCAATTATGTCAATATCTAAATTATCCCTAGTCATAGGATTACTGAAACTGGACATCGGTAATCCGGAGAGACTAACACATCTCAAGCTCCTTGATTTGATCAGCGGTGGATCTCGAAACCGTAAATATGAGATATTTAGGGTTGAGATGTGGATGCTTACTAGAGGTAGTAAGTACATTGGATGACCTGCTATGAGATCATCACATGGATGTCCTATTCTAATGTCAGTGATAATCTCATCATAGCAATGGTGTAAGTATCCTTAGACTTGAGGTGCTCAAGGATATCTTGGATACTGATTCTATGCTTTGACTCCATTCCTTGTTGCCTTACAGAGGTCGCTCATAGGGTGGTGATTGGGTACAACTTGAGGTATTCGAAGGTAATTGAGTAGCCAATAGAGGATTCACCACTTCTGTGATAACAGAAGATGATACCCATGGCATCTTGTCAAGGTCATTACTTAGAAGTCTCTGGCCCGAGCATATATGTCATGAAGAATGTCTTCATTGACATATAAAGTAATGAGTCCCAGGACAAGAACTGAAATCACTTGGACTAGATTTGACATAGTCAGTCTAGTAAGAGTTGACACTTTGCCCATACTCATAACCAAGTGGGGTATAGCATGGTGAAAGGACGAATTGCACGGTAATTGTCTATGGAAAGGTTCGTGATATGGTTCATGATGAATACATGTTCATTCGTCAAACCAATTACTTTCTGGTCAATTGGGGGTCATGATGTGTTGCTAGATACCGCTCATGATTTACTCAGATTAAGTGTTAATCTAAGTGGCCAACATAACCGGGAACCTAATGGGTCACACGCATAAGAGTGTCTCGGAGAATTAGTAAAATAGTTTTGGACAGAGTTCCGATATATGGAGAGCAAAAGGATTAAATGGATCCTGATGAGATCGAGATATGTCCCGATGAGATCACGACATCGATATTGCTGAAAAAGGTTTTCGGGGGTTTTTCCCATACCGGGACCCGGTAGGCCGGTAAGACCGACCCCAGTGTGACTGGACCACTTTAGCATTAATATCTATATATATATATATATATATATATTATTAATTAATTAACTAATTAATATATATATATATATATATGTTGCAACGTGGAAAGGGAGAGAAGGTTCCATTTTATGCTTTGTCATTAGTTTCATTTAATGACTAGATGACAAAATAATGAAGATGAAGAGGTGATGAGCATGTTCGTTGGTGTAGGATGAAAGAAGATAGGTTTTTGAAAAGGAAAAAGAGTTTTCCTCTCCTAATCTTCGTGGGTTTTGAAGTTGAAGGAAGAAAGAGTTTTTCCTCTCATCTCTCATCTCCATCGACATTCAAGGTTTCATCTCCTTCTTTCCATTGGTTCCAAGCTCTCCAAGAACAAGGTAAGATCTAGCAGTCTTCAACTTGTTCTAGCTATTCCCGGGTCAAAGGGTTTGTCCCGGTTAGGTTCTCCGATCTCTTCGTGGATACCGTTAGAGACAGTCTCCTTTGGCTGTTATGGTTTGAGTTTGTTGTATAGACATATGGATCCTGGCTTTTGGGAAGGTCTCGGAACAAAAATTTTTGTTTTCCGCACCGTGGGCATGTGATGCTCACACCGGGATTTTCCTACAATGTCTTCTTCTTAGATACTCTTTATGTTCTTTCTCCTTTCAATTCAATTTCTAGTCCAATTTGTCTCCAAATTCTAATTGCTCAAAGTTCATAATTCCTAAAATCATATGTCTCATAGTCCAGTACCATTGGATAGTCATTTTCAGTACCGGAAGTCCAATCAGTCTGCCACTTGACAATTTTTCTGATCCGAAAATTTTCTCCTAAAAATTTCAGAAAAATCTCTAAAATTCCCTCTAAATCACTCCAATTCCATTTTTCAAACACGAATAACACATTTTTCACAATAAATACATATGCCGGGAAATATCAGGAATGTATGTACAATCATGTGCATGTGCAAAAATTACGATTTATATAATTATAGAAGCTATATGATGCATGAGCATACCGAGGTATATTTACACTCGCCTAACCCGTCCCAAATGACCAAATTACCCTTCCCATCGGTGATGGGGTGTTACAATTCTCCCCTCCTAATAAAAATTTCGTCCTCGAAATTCTTACCTGCTTGGTCGAACAGGTAAGGATACTGTCTCCTCATATGCTCCTCGATCTCCCAAGTTGCTTCCTCAGTTGAGTGGTTCCTCCATAGGACTTTCATCAATGGAATAACCTTGTTCCTCAACTGTTTAACCCTTGACCCTATAATCTGAATCGGCTCCTCAACATAGCTCAAATTACTAGCCACCTCAATCTCATGAGCTGGTATCACATGTATTGTATCCGATCGATACCTCCGGAGCATACTCACATGGAAGACATTATGCAGCTGAGACATCTCACTCGGTAAATCTAGCTTATAGGCTAAAGGTCCTATACGCTCAATGATCTCATATGGACCAATGTACCTAGGGCTTAACTTGCCCTTCATACCGAATCTCAGCACTCCTCTCCACGGTGAAACTCGAAGGAAGACTCTGTCTCCCACATTATATTCCATATCTCTCCGATGCTGATCCATATAACTCTTCTGTCAATCCTGAGCCGCTTTTATGCGACTTCGAATCAGTTTTACCTTGTCTACTATATCCTGAATCAGCTCTGGACCTTCAATAATCCTCTCACCCTCTTTATCCCAATACAGAGGCGATCGACACTGTCTCCCATATAATGCCTCATATGGTGCCATCCCGATGCTACTATGGTAATGATTATTGTAGGCAAATTCAATCAAGGCTAAATATTGATCCCATGCTCCTCTAAACTTCAATACACATGCCCGAAGCATATCTTCAGCAGTCTTAATCGTCCTCTCACTCTGCCCATCTGTCTGAGGATGAAATGCTGTACTAAAATTCAACATGGTACCCATAGCAAACTGCAAACTCTTCCAGAACCTCGAAGTAAATCTGGGATCCTGATCCGACACTATGGATAATGGAACCCCATGCAGTCTCACAATCTCAATCACATACTTCTGGGCCAACTGATCAAGAGAATTGTTCTCCCTTATTGGCAAGAAATGGGCCGATTTAGTTAACCGGTCCACTATGACCCAGATAGCATCATGCTGCCTCGGCGTCCTAAGCAACCCCATAATGAAATCCATAGTAATTCCTTCCCATTTCCACTCAGGAATAGGCAACAAATGAAGCTTCCCCACTGGAGCTTGGTGCTCAGCTTTAACCTGCTGGCACGTCATACACCTGGAGACATATTATGCCACCTGCTTCTTCATGCCAGGCCACCAGAAATGTGGCTTAAGAGTGTTATACATCTTGGTAGTACCAGGATGCATAACATAGGCAGCCATATGCGCCTCCTCCAAAATCTCTCGCCTCAAATCATCCACATCCGGCATACATAATCTCTGCCCTAACCATAAAGTCCCATCTCTCAACTCAAATTCAGAATTCAGATCAGACTTCACTTTCCCAATCAATTTCACCAAAACAGGATCCTTATCACGAACTCTCTCGATCTATCATGTAGCATCGGTCTGAGCTTCAGAGTGGCTACTAAAGCTCCATCATGCTCCAGATTCAACTGTACATTTAAAGCCCTCAACTGAATCAAATTAGGAAATCACAATACCTGAATCTGAGCTGCACTGATATGAGACTTCTTGCTCAACGCATCTGCCACCACATTAGCTTTCCCTGGGTGGTACTCAATGGTGCAATCATAATCCTTCAGCAGCTCAATCTATCTCCTCTACCTCAAATTCAACTCTCTTTGACTCAGTAGGTACCTCAAACTCTTATGGTCAGTGAAGATTTGAAATGTCTCACCATATAAATAGCGTCTCTAAATTTTCAAGGAAAAAACAACTGCAGCTAACTCCAAATCATACACAGGAAAATTTATCTCGTGAGACCTCAACTGTCTCGAGGCATAGGCAATCACTCTACCGTGCTGCATCAAAACACATCCCAAGCCCTGATATGATGCATCATTATAAACCTCATAACCTCCTATCCCAGATGGAATAGCCAACACCGGTGCAGTAGTCAACCGATGTTTCAGCTCCTCTGGCACTCCTCAATCCATCTGAATGGTGCATTCTTTCTCAGAAGTTTTGTCAGAGGGGCTGAGATTAATGAAAACCCCTCGACAAAACCTCCGGTAATAACCGGCCAATCCTAGGACACTCCGAATCTCAGACACATTCCTAGGAGCTTCCCACTTCATCACTGCTTCAATCTTACTAAGGTCGACCTGAATACCCTCTCCAGTCACTATGTGGCCCAGAAACACCACCTCATCTAGCCAAAATTCACAGTTACTGAATTTGGCATAAAGTTGCTTATCCCTCATAAGCTGCAGAACCACTCTCAGATGATCAACATGCTCCTCTCTACTCCTCGAATACACCAAAATATCGTCAATAAAGACAATAACAAACTGATCTAGGTAGGGCTGAAAGACCTTATTCATCAAGGACATAAAAGTTGCTGGGGCATTACTTAACCCAAACGGCATCACCAGAAACTCGAAATGTCCATACCTGCTCCTGAAGACACTCTTAGGCACATTAGCCTCTGTTATTTTCAGTTGACAGTACCAGAACTTCAGATCCAGTTTAGTGAACACCCGAGCTCCCTGTAATTGATCAAAAAAATCATCAATCCTAGGCAGTGGACACTTATTCTTCACTGTCACCCGATTCAATTGCCTGTAGTCGATACACAATCTCAGAGTCCCATCCTTCTTCTTCACAAATAGTACTGGAGCTCCCCAAGGTGAGACACTGGGCCTGATAAATCCCTTCTCTAAAACTCCCCGAATCGAAGTCTTGACTCCCTCGGTTCCACAAAAGCCATCCTATATGGAGGTATAGATATAAGAGCAAGACACGAGCGAGATCAATGGTAAACTCTGTGTAGCGCCCCCTCATCGTAGGGTACACATCGGGAAACCCGTAGGTCGCTCCGACACGTATCCCACGATAAAGGTTCACTACCAGAAAATTTCGCTAAAATCCACATGGCATCGCAGAATAATAATTGCAATAAATCGTAAATCGAAAATTAATATCCAAAATGTAATTTATCCAATACAATCATTCAATCCGAATAGACAAATCTATCGCCTCCTAACAAAATCAAAAGGAAAACCGATACAAGCGTCTATCCTAAGTCATCCTCAAATGCTAACCCAAATGACCGACCTTTGAGCCATCACGATCCTCGCCAAAGCACTCAGACGGCAGAAAGAAAGGTCTTGAGCTAGAGTCTACTCTAATGATCTGAAAAATAGGTTGCAATTTGGGGTGAGTTTGCGAACTCGATGAGAAACCATCATCGATGGTTCGCTCAAATCATGCATTACGCGCTGGCGTCTGACATAATACCGCAATATTCATTATCAATATAATATAACAGTCTATAACAATTGCGAGATCGGTAGCTACTTACGAGACAAGTAACAATAAATGCAATTTAGAACAATTTGCAATAACGATGCGACATGATTTCATATTATCACGTATTTCAAGAGTCGCCACAACACGATCAATCATGTAAATGCAATGCATATGTGACTCTTTCCAGATTATTCGATTTTGTGCCCAAGTGTTCAACAAGATCTGATGTGGACGCGTCGAGATTTTCTCCCCTGCTAAGCCCGCCAAGACAAATGTATGAGCTCAAAGCTCATTTCGTTGAAAATAGCAACTTGGGACACATTCCATTATGTGATCATGCATTTATGCATGCGATACCATGTTCGATAATTTATGTGTGGCTATAAAGCCCGGTGTTGATCAAAGATCACGTAATCGCGATTCAATTCAAGAAACATGCAATTCAATCCATTACATGCCAGTAGTCATACGGTAGTCATATAATTCACCTTTGCATGTAATTCACAGTAAGCATGTAAGCACCCAGAAATTTGAGAAACCAACTAGGTTACTCACCTGTAACTTCCGAAGCACGCTGGAAGTCCCAAAGAATGTCCGTGGAACGCGGTCGGTCCAGCAGTGCCTCGTAACGAAGAAAGTGCGGTCCATTACTAGATGCTCAATTTACCGTACAATAATGCATATGTCTCAATGAAATGATGTACAATGCATGTTCACGATTTTCGGTGCTAATACCCAATTTTGGACTCTTAGGTCCAATTCCTGACTCTTAGTTCAGTTGATCGACAGTAATTGCTCCATTCCTAGAATTCAGTCAATTTCCTCAATTCATATTCTCTATAACCATTTCCTATTCATTCGGTCAAAACCTCTATTGCAAATTTCCAATTTAAAACTCCAATTTGAATTTAATCCTTAGTCGACTGAATTTGTAATTTTCTAAGTCCCAATTCCAAAAACCTCAAACACACCTCTTCGGACAACTAGGGTGGAGGTCGCAACTGGGGTGCGCTTTGGTGCTCACCCAGATGCCCATAGCCGCCTCGAGTTATTGCTCCTCTACCAGTTCTCGCCCGTCTCACCGAGCTCTCGCTCCTCTACCATTCTCGCCCGTCTCACCGAGCTCTCGCTCCTCTACCATTCTCGCCTGTCTCAGAGCTCTCGCTCCTCTACAGTTCTCGCCGTCACCGAGCTCTCGCTCCTCTACCAGTTCTCGCCCACCGAGCTCTCGCTCCTCTACAGTTCTCGCCTCACCGAGCTCTCGCCTCTACCAGTTCTCCTTCTTCCCAACACATCCTTAAACACAATTCCAGTGTTCCAGATCCCCGACTCAAACTCTAACCCAAATTTTCCTCTGTGAACAACTCTCAATTAATTCGATACACAAAATACAACAAATCCTTAGCTTCTATTCCTTCCAAGAACCATTTCCTTAATTTATCAACACACATAACTCATCAATTTCATCGTCCGGAAACCTTAATATATATATAATCATCAAATATCTAAACCAATCATCAATATAACTCAATCAGTCAACGAATAGATCTGCCTAAGGCAAGAAAGAAGCAAACTTTCTTGATGAAAGCCTCCAAGCTTACAACGATCACCAATCCCTTAACTCTTACACACTCACGATAACACCCAGAGTAGAACCCATCAGTAAACACTCTCAACCACCCAATCGGACATAATAAATGCCATAAATGCAGAGAAACCATTAATGACAACATTAAAACCATAAAACTTACCAATCACAGATCGAATCCACAGATCTCTCAAAATCACCGAAACCCTAGAAATCCTTCAAAATCTTCGATCTACCAATCTCAAGGCTTCCAACCTTTATCAATCAGTAGAGACATATTAGACTAATTACCATAAGGAAGAAGCCAAAAGAAATCAAAGGATCTCTCACCGTTGGGAGGAATCGAAATCACCGTAAAGGGGAAAGAAGAGAAACTGGAAAATGCCTTAGCAAACTTTTCCCAAATTTCTTTCAACCCTAGTATTTATAGGCCCAACTCTCCAAATCAGTCCAAATTTCAGTCTCTGAATTTCAATGGCTTAACACATAAATTTTCTATCAGAAAAATTCTAATTTTTCCATTGCCATTGGACAGCCCTTTCAATACTATACAGTCAATCGGTCAGTCACTCAAATATTTCCAGTCCAGGTATTTTCTCCCGAATTTCCCGAAAATTTTCTAAAAGTCTCTATAAATTACCAATCACCCATAAACAGTATTAAATCAGTCAGTTGAACTTAATTACTCTAATTTCTCAATTAACTCCCAATCCAATCAGTCCAGTCAGTCCATAGTCACAATCAAATCCTGGAAAATCATGAATGCACGTACCTAAGAATAAATGCATATGCAATAAGCCTGTTCCTCTATAATTAGAGGCCAGTATCATGCTCAGTCAGTGAATGCAGTGAAACCTATCAGTATGGCTCATAAATACCAAAATACCCTTGCTAACAGTAACGGGATGTTACACTCTGTCTCCCAATCCGGCAGCAACCCCGATAACTCATCAGGAAACACATATAGAAATTTCCTCACCACGGGAATATACTGAAGTCTCTGCTCAACTCTCGTGTCAATAACATGAGCCAAATAGGCCTCACAGCTCCCTGCATCAATCTCAGGGCACTCAGGAAAGAGATCATCCGGGCTGGCACTGCCTGACTAACTCCTCTGAACACTGCTTTAGGCTGACCAGGAGACTCTAATACGACCTCTTTGGTGTAGCAGTCCATGATAGCCCTATGGGCGATAGGCGACCCATCCCGTAATCACTTGATCTCTCTCAAAGGTAACACTATAAGGTCTCTCTCAACATTGCTTGATCAATCTGGATCGAAAATTCTGCGACCTCTCCCAAAGCAGTAGCACTCCCTAGAGGTGTACTCACCTCTAACCCATACTGTAATATCTCTCTATCCTCATGCAATCTACATGCCAAATGCAGTGCAATGAATGAATGTGCGGATCCAGGATCCAACAGTACAAATGCTTCAATATCAGAAATAAGAAGCATACCAGCTACAACATCAGGAGAATCCTGGGCCTCCTGCCTAGTCATGGCGTAGACCTTAGCCTGGGACTGTGGATGGCTGCCCCGACCCTCAGTCCTCATAAAGGATCCCTCAGCTCTGCCACGGCCTCTACCTCGGCCTTTCTGCCCGGATCCACCCAATCGGCTCTCATCGCATCAGTAGTATTACTACCAGATCTAAGATCGACAATGATCGAGCTCCCACAAGATGTGAGGCAATCCCAAATCTGATGATCCATGGAGCCGCATTTAAGGCAGACTCCAGTCAATCGCCAACACTCCCCACTATACCTTTTATCATAATGCTCACAAACTGGGGGAATCTGCCCTGCACCTCTACCGTTACCACTGCCAGTCTGAACAAATCTCCCTCTCTACCTATATCCAGACTATCTAGACCCTCCAGATGACCTGAAAGTCCTGCTCTAGCGCTTGCTAAAACCTCTGCCAGAACTGCCCTGACTCTCACTCGGTCTCTTCCCCCTGAACCCCTGACCCATCTCTGCCTGTCTCTGCCTCATAAGCTGCTCAACTCTCACTGCAGCAGCCCTAAGCTCAACAAAAGTGCCCATATCAGATCGGGTCAATCTAGTACGAATCTCCAAAGTAAGACCATGTTCAAATCTTTGACACCTATCAGCCTCTGTCAAGATCAAAGCAGTAGCATATCCCATCAACTCGTTAAACCTAACCTCATACTCTACCATTGTCATCCTACCCTGTCTCAGCTCCAAAAACTCTTGCATCTTCATTTCCAGATACACTTTGAGCATATAATTGTCTCTAAAAGCCCTTAGGAAATCCTCCCATGTCAGTGGGCAAGGCCCGGTGGTACTGCCCGGAACAGTCTTCCACCACTGATAAGCTGGGCCCTGCAGAAGAGAGACTGCATAATCAAACCTCTCGGCTGGATCACAATCCATCTGATCAAAGACCCTATCAGTCCGCTCCAGCCATCCCTCACCTCACGGGTCTCAGACTACTATAGAAATCTACATACCGCCACGCTTAATCATCATACCTCCTCTCCTATCTCACGGGAACCCTAGGAGGTAGCTCCTCAGATCGAGGCACCGAGGACTCTCTACTAGCTCCGACAGATCCCTGGTCAGCTGGCTGATCTATCTGATCACCAAGAACGGATGACCTATAATAAAACAAGAACCCTGATTAGTTTCTGCATTTCTCACAATTATTCAAGCCTAATTATGTACTAGTCCCAACAGATGCCAAATCATGCTCTGATACCACCTAAATGTAGCACCCCCTTATCATAGGGTATACACCGGGACGCCTGTAGGTCATCCCGATACATATCATACGAAAAGGTTGCGCTACGAGCAATCACTAACACTTCACATGGCATCAATAATCTTAAAGCATCAAGATGAAAATCACTAATTTTTGAAACCATAAATTTTTCTCACATATCATCAAAAGCAGTATTTTACATAACTGTCAGTTTTTCCTTGTCTATACATTACTCCAAAAAGGAAATCAAATACAAAAACCCTAACTAGGTCATCCCTCAAAAAGTGCCAGCTGACCGACCTGTGAGCCATGATTTCTCTTGCGAACTCGATCTACATGGCAGGAAAAGTCTCTCTGGAGCTACAAGTCTACTCTCTCGGTCCTGAAAAATAATTTGCAATTTTGGGTGAGTTTGCGAATTCAGTGAGGAACCATCATCGATGGTTCACCCAATTCATGCATTGTCAAGTATAACACAATTATAACATAATAGCTCATTCAGAAATATCACAGAATCATTCACATGAAACCAAGGCGATTTGCCTTTCACTCAATCAAAGCATTCAATCAAGTACACATGTAATGCGTATGTGACCCTTTTTTTTCTAATTTATTTCGTTGTTGTGACCGAGCGCCTAAACTGTCCCAATAAGGGTGCATTATTCGTTGAGCCTGAGGCTCTGTAGCACTGTGGGCTCGAGGCCCAAATACGTTGAGCTTTAAGCTCTCGGTGGCTACTCAGGTCACAACTGCCAATTACTGATCATGCATTATGCATGGAATGCACATGGCAACATAAAGCAAAGCTCACATCATATTCGGTCCTAATTTACCACATTCACACATATAGTCACAATTAATCACATTGCAAATCACATATAACACTTCTATGTCATATTCTCCCAACACATCGGACACCTTCGGTCCGGAACCAGCATAGACAAACACAAAGCCAATCATTATTCTCCACAGTGTTATATGTGCAAAATATAAACAATTAATAATCGAGAAACCATCTAGGTTACTCACCAAATAGCTTCCGAGCTAATGCCTGGAAGTCTCGGCAACGTCCGTGGGATGACGTTCCAACTGTGCCTCTATAAAAATCACAATGTTCACATGTCACCAAATGCACAATTAGAAATATTAAATAATGCACATGTACAAAATTTAGATGTGTACAATGCATGTTCGTGACATTCTCGGAATTTCCCATAATTCACATCACAAAAGATTCCCCTATGTCTTAAGAACCTATAGACATCAGAATTACTCAATTTGGACCTCTATAGGTCCGGATATTGCCAAACTTTTCTCAATTCTCTCACTTGGATTCAATCCCTAAATCTCAATTAAAATCCCACAAGTTCACAATTCCACATGGAGAGGTAGATCATTGACTTATGAATCCGACGCCTCGAGAATCAGGTCAATCGGAGGTCGGATGACGAAGATATAAGCAAAAGAAGCTTTAGGACAAAACAAAAGATAAGAGAGTTTGCCCTATTTCCATCTCTTCCACCATCTGAATTTCTAACATGCATAACTTTTTACACACTTATCCAAAAATTACAAACAAGGTCTCATTGGAAAGGTAATAAGAAACCCTACAAGTTCCATGAAGGGCTTACAAACCAATCTTACCTCTAAGGGTGCTAAAAACTACTTCAAAGTTACTGCCCATAAATGACCATATGAACAGTAATTGTGTTCTTCCCATCCTCATAACTTCTTAGTCCTAACTCCAAATAAGGTACATTATACACCATTAGAAAGCTCTAAACATTTTATACAATCTTCAAGAAGACCCCCCAATCCAATTCAATCTATAAGATGGTGAAAAATACAAACAAAGGTTTTGCCCAATGAAACAGTAAAACTACCATATGAACAGTAACTGGACTCCACTACAAAAATCCTATCTTTCTATTCTTTATGCCAAAAATTCCAAAATTTATGTCAAAAGAAAGATCAAAACATGTTCTACAAGTTTCATGAATCACTTGGAAGCAAATTCAATCTCTAAACAAATCAATTTCTCAATCCAAGTTTCTGCCCAGATCTGTCATCCTCAACAGCAACACATTCTTTCAAAATTCATAACTTTCCAACCCATTGTCGAAAAATTTCATACCATATATAAATAAAAAGCTTAGACAATATACTACAATTATCAAGAAGAACTTTAAAGAAAGTTCCCATTCAAACTAGGTCAAATGCTCTCACTAAGGTGACTGTCCTGTTAGGGCTTAAGAAACCAGCATTTAACCCAAACCATAACAAAACTTTACAAATTTATATCTAACCATCCTTACATCCAAAATTCGCATAAAATACCTCATTAGAAAGCTACAACAATCCTATACAACTTTCCAGAAGGTCACGTAAGCCAATTTCACCAATAACAGTCCCAAATAAATACCAGAACATAAATAACACAAAACCTATACACTCAGAGTCACTTACACACAAAAAACATTTTCAGTTGAATGACCAACTGAACATTAACACACCATAACTTCCAACGTACAAATCAAAAAAATTCATACTTAGTGGCATTAGAAAGCTAACACAAAAATATTCAACTTTCATGCAGACCAAATTAGCACATTCAATCCAATTCAATCTAAATAAATTCATCAAAGTTTCAGGTCACAAGGTTCGGATACTGTTCACACAGCACCTAACAATTCACTTTGCATGCCAAAATTAAAATCCTTATGGTCAGAATTGGACAAAACTTCCTTCATATAAAATCTGGACATACTTCTTAAGTTTAATTTAAAACAAACCTCAGCTCAATTGGACTACCATATCAAAAGTTATGAGCCAAACTCTGAAACCTACACAAAGTCACATTTTCCAGATTTCCTCCCTACCTCAACTCTTTTCATTTCATCACTTTACCTACATCAATATGCATCCATTTGGACCTCTAATTCAGCCATAAGTTCATCACAACATTTACTTGCATAATTAACAAAGATTTGGCAGCACATAACATACTAGGTTCTTCCCTAAATTAGCACCTATCCAACATCATTTTAACATCAAAACCAATCATAACTCCATCCAGAACATATTCAATCATTCATTTACATTCATCCTTAATCAATCAAGAACACATCCTACCCATTTCAACCAACACAATTTCTCATGCAATTAGATGCACAAACATCACAATTCATGCATTAAACTAACATAAAACATAATCTTGCCTATTTAAACTTCAACCTTCTTCAATTTCTCAAACTTCTCACCAATCTCCAACTTTCGCTATCATATACAATCATCAACTCTCAAAGCTTAGCTTAGGATTTTTCTTTGTGAACAAAGGAAGAGGAAGCAAAAAACATAGGAGGGGTCTTTGTGTAGTGAAGAAGAGTCGAAAAGGAGGGAGAAAAATCAATGAAGAAGGGAGGATGAAGCACCCACGGATGGAGGAGAGAATGAGTATTAAAAGTGGGATTTTTAAACTTTCTAACTTGGAAAGTCGTAGAAGACTAGCACACTTAAGATAAATTATAAACCATTATATTAAGACATCCCTAGGCAAGTGACAAGTGTCACTTGCCACATGTCTTCTTCTTAGATACTCTTTAGGTTCTTTCTCCTTTCAATTCAATTTCTAGTCCAATTTGTCTCCAAATTCCAATGGCTCAAAGTTCATAATTCCTAAAATCATATGTCTCATAGTTCAGTACCATTGGACAGTCATTTTCAGTACCGGAAGTCCAATCGGTCTGCCACTTGACAAATTTTTCGGTCCGGAAATTTTCTCCAAAAAATCTCTAAAATTTCCTAAAAATGAAAAACACACCTAAATTACTCCAATTCCATTTTTCAAACACGAATAACACATTTTTCACAATAAATATATATGCCGAGAAATGTCAGGAATGCATGTACAATCATGTGCATGTGCAAAAATTACCATTCATATAATTATAGAAGCTATATGATGCATGAGCGTACCGAGGTATGTTTACACTCGCCTAACCCGTCCCAAATGACCAAATTATCCTTCCCATCGGTGATGGGGTGTTACACAAAACCACTTCATATCAACTCAAACACCAATTAGATTTCATTAAACTCAAATTTCACTTATTGGTTTCATCATTTCTATCATATCTTGCCATACAACAAATCCTATCCTTCTTTTTCCATAACCTATCTTATTCCTACATATCAAACACTTCAAATTCAAAATCCAACATCTCAAGATGATAAATTCTTCATGCATCCCTCAAGTTTAGTTCAACAACATCCTCCATGCATATCTCATATTCTACACTTGATGATAAGCACCCAAAATGCATAACCACACCCTCAAAACAGAACCCAACATGACATTCATTCACAACTTTTGTTGCACTTAACATCCTAACTTCATGTCAAGATATGGGACTTTTAAAGGCACAATTTGCATTGAAAGTATTCACAAGGAAAGTAGCCAAACACTTCTAGGTTAAGCCAAACCAAAAATCATCTCAATTGCTCAACTATAGAAAGAGTTATGGCCAATACATTGAAGCATACTTAAGATCAAGTTGTTGCAAATTTTTTTTCCAGATTTGCCACAATTCATTCAATCTTTACATCTAAGTCATCTTATACCTCCTTATAGCTAGAGCATCTCCTCCATTACAATTCCTCATCATTCCCTATCTAATTTCAACTCAATAAACCAATCACAAACAAAGCATGATCTATAATTTATCAATACTCACAAACAGGGCATACACATATATATCCATTCATAAACAATTTCTACACTCATCCAATCATTCCTTTGAAAATCATTCAATCTCTTAACCTATATATACCCTTACATGCATTATCACTCATCCTACATATCCACAAACAAGATATGAACATGAATTTACATCATCCAAGACAACATACATAAATCTTGCAATATCAAAACATCACAACTCAAGTTAATCATCATTTTAGCTTTAATTAACCATACCTATGACATGTAAAGCAAAACTTACTTGATTAAGCTTTTATTTCTTCAAAATCTTCACGAGGACCACAAATCCCTAACTCCCCAAACAACCCACGTTCATCATCTCCAAAGGTGGTAGAAATAAATTTTTATGGTGAGCAATAAAGAAAGGGCAAAGGGACAAGGAAGCAATTAGGAGATGATAGCTAAGCTTAAAGTTGGAGGAGATCACAATCCATGAAGAAGAGGAAGAGAGAGCTATGAAGGACAGAAGAAGAACATCCCTAAATCAAAACCCCAATAGCTTTTAAAAGATGAGTGTCGTGAGAGAGAGCAAAATGGGCTTCAAAACTTAAAAAATTGATATTTTAAAGACATGGCTTGGTAAGTGATACTTGTCACTTTCCATATGTCCAAATTCTAAGCATTTAATCTTATTAAACTCTTCATTCCACCCCATTTCCAATGAATGACACTTGTCAAAATACCTAAAGTCATGTATCCAAAATTCCAATGCTATTTGACAATAAATTTTACTACCATTTAGCAATTAGTCTGCCACTAGAAAATTTTTTCGGTCCGGAAATTTTTTCCAAATTTTTCAGAAAATTTCCTAAAATTTCCAAAATTCTAAAACAACAAATTTCACTTTCCAAATCAATTTTTCAATACCAATAACCCATAAATCTCAAAACAATCACATTTATTACCAATTATACCCAGAATGTCAATGAATGCATGTACAATTATTGTTATGTTCAAAGATCCACTATTCATGTGCATGTACACCTTATGTAATGCATGAGCATGAGATGTGTTATCCCAATTTCTCCGATTAATCTCACATGTACCAAATTTGTAGAGTTCTAACCCCTTTGGATGGAATCGGGATGTTACAAGCGTTGCACGCGCGTGCTCGCCCTGTGACCAGTTCGCGATAGCGAGCTGGTCGCGATCGCGAACTGCCACTTTCCTCTTTTTTTTTTTAAACTACCAAAATTCCAAAATTCACATCTTCCAATTTCCATAATAAAAAATAACATATTATACATCATTGTAAAGCTATGCAATTTCTCTATAACTTTCATGTAGACCACTTACTCCAATTCAAACCATATCAGTACAAAATTGGCCTCAAAGCACAGTACACACAAACTTACCCTAATGAGCATTTTCAAAAACAAAGCAAAATAACTTAAATTCGAAAGATCATAACTTTCAATCCCGGTATCGAAACATGTCATACTTTATAGCGATACAAAGCTATCAACAGAAGATAAAACTTTCATGAAGACCATTTTATCAAATTCTGCCTAAATCAAACCAGAAAAATTCAAGAAAGTTTTAACTCAAAAAGTCAACTCTGCTACTATTCATCCCAAAAAGTTAGACTTGCAATTCCCTAAAATTTAACACTTTCACTATTCATTTCTTGCTTTTCAATTCTATTTAAAACAATCCATTTACTATAAATTTGATAGCACCCTCAAAATCATCAAAACTGAAATCAATTTTTCTCACATCTTCCAAAATTTCATACATAACCTACAAGTAATACAATGATACACAATAGAAGAAATCCTTGAATTCTCATGCTTCTACTACCCAATTCCTCATTTAATAGTCCTTTACCAATGCTAAAATCCAATAAAAGATCGGGGTCTAGCAAGAAAAGTAAAAACAAGAAAAAAAAACACTTAAAGCCTCAACTTAGGATGAAACAAGTAAATTTGAAAATAATCTCTATGAATAATAGATAGCTTATATATGCTTTAAGGATAAAGAAGATGATAAGAAACATAAAACTCTAATTCATATGATAGTGATATTGATTTGATATGATAAACTAATCAGAAGTTTAGAAATCATGAGTAATAACAAGAAGAAATTATCTTACAAACTCAAGGAAGTTCAAAAATAGTTTGATGCATATATGAATGACAATGAAAAGATGAAAAGTGAATTTCATGGCATTGAAGAATCTAAAAAAGTGATCATTGATGATAATCATGTTAGTAGTGTGCCCTAGGTCAATGAATATTTGTGATTCATGTATTAACATTATGACTTGTTAATAATATATTATGAGGTATTCCTTTCATATATGCATGTATTTCGTTTATGTAATGTGATTTACATTCCATGAATAGTATTAGACTTGTGTCATCAAGTATGTGACTTGATAGTAAAACCATAAGTGTTATAACACTATTTTAGACTGTCCCTGGTCGATCATTATTGTTGGAACAATAATGAATTAAGACTAGTATGTGTTCTGATTGATGATCACGTTTTACTGATCATGGATATGAGATATCAAATCAGAAACATAGATATATGTTAGAGAACATATATTGGACCAACCCATATAAAGAATACTATATGGTTTCATGTCATTAGTGATTCTTTATATGGTTTGACTTTAGTCCTTTGACCTGAAGTCATCATGGTTCCCTACATGAGGAATTCGGTGTTTTGATATTAGACTAAGTTATTTTTAACCGAATAACAAATAGTCTTATGTTGGACATCAAATGAATCATGCAGAGGGATGTGAATGACGTAGATGGGATTTGTACCTCTCTTAAATGAGAGAGATATCATCTGGGCCTCTTGACAAGCGTGACTGAAGAAATGCATGGCCGTGCTCAAATGAATTGATGAAGAGTCATCAATGTCATTTGTTATAATCAGTCAATTTGGGGATCAAGAAACTATGATTAATCAAAGGTTGACATGTACCATGCCTTGTGATTAATCTTGATATCGTGTTATCGATCCTCATTTGATTTGGGTAGTCATAACGTCTTGCCAGAGGCCGCTTATGACTTATGGGCCTTGAAGTGTGATCAAGCCCATTGCCAACATCAAATGAGCCTATAGGGTCGCACACAAAGAGTGATGTGATCTGGGCTTATTCTCTTGGGCCTAATTTATTATGTGTTGAATAAATATATTTATATATATTTATTGGGCTAGATCGAATGAAGTTGTCGAGCTTTTATTATATATGATATAATGGGCCGAAACTTAATGGGGCCTAAATGGGATTAGGGTTTCTCTATAAATAGAGAAGCTTAGGTATCATTAGGTTAAGGAAGAAAAGACAAAACCCTAGCCGCCACCCAAGAGAAAAATCGTGCGATATTCGGAAGAGTTTCAGGACGTGCTAGCACACCACAGCCACTGCCTGGATCGTGCATACTCGTGTGGATACCGGTAGAGGGCATTCGCATTTTTGCAGTGTCTTGGAATCCGAAAAGAAGCAACCTATTCACGAAAACAAGGTATTTTCGTACATTCTTGGTATTTTCGATTATACATCATGTTGTTGTATGGTTTTTCTGCAGTGTATTGTGAATACTCAAACCGTACGCGATCCAACAAATCATATATTAGATGCATTAAAATATAAAATGAGATACTAAAAGGGAGATCAATTAATGATTCAAATTCACAAAGGAAGTGAAAAATTAAAAAACATACTATAGGCTCAAAAGAATTTCAATAATAGGTAGGAGGTTGAGTATACTTATGGGAGTGCATCTAAAACCAAGACTACATTTGTTAAAGAAAAGCATTTGTAAGTGAAGAGCCATTGCCTAATGTGACAAATGAGTATGGAGCATCCATATATAATCATATGCATGAACATGCCACATCCACTATGACTCATTCTAAGAGCAAACGTCATGCTTTTGTATATGGCCTACAATCTAAGCATAGAGTTCAATGTTGTCAAATGAAGACTAGGTATAACTTCTATGATAACATACAAATCCACTTAACACTCCAAGCCTTCATTCCTAGTAGATATCATATATATAGTCATGGTAGGATATTTCACTACCCAAAAAAACATTCAACACCTTTAATATCCAAATATGGACATATTAATAGATTGTGTTTCTTTAAATAAAAAGTAGTAAGTAAACTTTTGAAAGTTAGGATGAAAAGAAGAAAGAGACTACTAATAAAGGACTTAGTTTGTAATAGACCCCATCCAATAGAGCATATTCTTGAGCATATCAGAGGATATTTGGGGCTATACTCTATTGAAATTATATGTTAGAAAACAATTGAAAAGATATTTCCACTTTCCACATAAAATCATATAGCATGGAGGCATTTTAATCAACAAATTGTCAAAGTTCAACATTACTTTAAAAAATACCTTCCATATTATTACAATTTGTGCAATATTCAAAAGACATAAAGAAAATCTAATATCAATAGGTTAATGTGACAATGTTATTTGTAATGAAAAATAACTAGAGACATCTACAGGTACAACTGATCTTGACCACTAACTCATGTCCAAATGTAGAGGTTATACTCCAACTAGGTTAGCTAGATCTCTCCAACTGTTGTGGATATCGAGCTCATTTCTGACCTGTACTCATTGTGGATGTCGAGTCCATGTTATCTGAGCCTGAGGCTCTTTTTCATAATCCTGAGCTCAAAACTCTTTTCTCACATCGGTCACTCTGGTCATGTAACATCCCACCCTCAATTGGAAGGGTAAAATGGTAAATTTGACATAGGATGGAATAGATTTGGAGTGCATAGGACTGTTCATGCATAATAGGATTGGTTCACAGTCACATTTGTGCACATGAAATTACTGTGCATGCATACATGATATTCCCGGTTTGCGTGCCTAAGACAATTTTATTGGGATTAACGTGGTTAATGGGTTTGAAAAATTATTCTGAGTGCGCCATAAATTGTTCTCTATTTTACTGGAATTATAGGAATTTTTCTGGAGAAAATTCTCGGACCGGAAAAAATGAACCAGTTAATTTTTCTACTGTTATTTGATCTTAAACCATTGCATATTTGGTGGGACCCAAAAGTGGACCCTTTAAATGGGTTGGAACCGAAAATGGGGGTGAAATGGTTTGGTTTGGGTTTTAATTTTGTCAAATTGTGATTGGTTGTTAATTTTGTTGACTTTTCAACTTATTCTCATTTGGCCACCTAGCCACTCCCATTTAATGCATTCCTATCCATCATTCTCGGTGATGCTTTAAGGAAGAGAAGGAGCTAATTGTTTTACATGGTTTTTAGTCTTCATCCACCGAAAATCCTATTTTCTTTACATCTCCATCGATTTTCATCTTCTTCATCAAACCTTCCTCTAAACTTCAAGCCTTCTTCTTCTAGACACCAAGTTCCTTACTTATCATGGAGGGCTTTCACATGCATGAGGTTAGAAAAAGGGGTTAGCAATTGTTAGGAAAGCATTGAAGAGAAGAGAAGGTTGGAAAAGCTAATAGGTAAGTGTTTAAATTAAGCTTTAAATGGTGTTTTCATGATGGTTTAAGTATGATTTTAATGCCATGGTGGTTAGAAACATTGAATGGGAGTTATGGTTTATTTATTATGATTATGGATGCTTGAATTTAATGAAACTTATAGGTGGAAATGATGGGTATAAGGTTAGGTTGAAGTAAGAATTGATGAAGTAGTAGGAATGAGTGGTTTTAGCTTGATTTTAATTGAATATGTATGATTATTCTTGCATAATATTGATGAGGTAAGTGCTGCCAATTTTTGGTAGGTATGCCTAGTGAATGTAGGAATGATTTAGGGATTGATTTTGTGTCCAATTGAGATGTTTATAGTAGTAGGAATTGAATTGGCATGATAGGAAGTGAAGTTGGGAAGTAAAACTGAAATTGTGAGTTTGACCTACCATACTGTTTTGAGCATAACTCATTGTGTGGTTATGAAAATGAGGTGAGGTTTGTTCCCACTGAAACTTTGGTTTGTTGGCTACATTTTTTTGTGAAATAGGTGTTGTCTAATTGTAACTCTAAGAGGTTGAAATTTGGCTTGGAAAGTTGCTGCTGGGACTTATGTGAACAGTAACCGAGATATAGAACCTAGAGTTTTACTGAATTTTCTAAATTAATTGATATGGAATTAGGGAAAATGGTCTTCATGAGAGTTGAAGCCTACATTGTTATCTTTCCATTGCCACTAATCTTGTAATTTTTTGATCTGTATATTGGGAGATATGCATTGTGAAATATTGACTGATTTTGAGCAATTGGTGTAACCTAGCCATCAGTGTAGGTTTTGTGAACATCCTGATTAGAAGTAATTTTAGCAATTTACGTGAATTGAATTGGTTTGAGTGATCTTCTGAAAATTTTAGAAGAAGTGATTATCTTGAAAATGGTATATTTTTAGATACCAGAATTGGGACTTATACTTTTTCAAAGATTGGACTGAAGTTAGGTCATGGGATGCTGATCAGGGCAGTAACTTGCAAGACTGTTTTAAATTGGTTAATGATGGAATTTGATTCTGAGCCCTTCATGAGAAGTGTAGTACTATGTTTTATCTTTTCATAGGTATAAAGTATGCAATTTTTTGACATTTTTACAAGGAGTTATACTGTTTGAAAAATCACTGTCCAGATTGGTTGATTTCAGAGGGCTGATGCTTTGGTGAATTGTTTGACTTAGTTAGCAAGTGAATTTTATTTTGGGTTGTTCATGAAAGTTGTAGATAACATTGTGAACTTACTGAGAATATTTATTGTGTTATTTTTGACTGAGGAAATGAGTAGTTACTGAATTTGCAAAGTATTGTACTGTTTGAGAGGTTTTGAGTGGGCAGTAGGTTAGATTGGATTTTTAACACCCTTAAGGGTGAATTTGATTTTTATGGTCTTCTTGAGAATTGTAGAGGTTTTCATGATCTTTCCAATGAAATATGGTTTATAATTTTCTGAATTGTGTACAATGAGTTATGGCTGTTGGAAGTTTGGTTAGAAATCAGGAAAAACAAAGAAGGAAACAAGGGTTATGCATATATGGATATTAATTGTTTAATGTGAATTTTGGTTTCTTTCGTGAATAACTTTTCCGTCCGACGTCCGATTGACCTGATTCTTGAGGCATCGGATTCATAGAATATTGAATTTCATTTTCTGAGAGATTCGGGATTTTTGGACGGGAAATTGACGTGGCCCCGGGTAACGGAGCCTTTAATCACTGTTTTGTTTAATTAGGGACCTATAGAGGTCCGAATTGCGCACCGTCAGCGCCAATAGGTTTCTAATTTTTTAGACAGATTTTTTTATGATGGAAAAATTTTGGATTAGGGCCGGGAATATCATGAACATGCATTTTCCTTATTCTATATTTGTGCATAAATGAGAATTCTTATGCAAAGTGATTAATGTGTGTATATGGCATAAATTGGTAGTGCAGGATAAATGTCTGCACTCAGCCGTTCTCAGAAATTGGAAACCAATGCAAATCTAGAGCGTACTGTGAGTAGACCTAGATGGTCTTATTTATTGGTTATTTGCTTTTGTTATATGTTGAATGAGTATTGAATTATTTTATTAATTGTGATTAAATATGGGTTCCGGACAGGAGGTCCGGTGATTGATTATGTATTTGGAATTGCGTTATTGAAGTGCTCCTTGAATGTGAATGGGATGACCTAAGTGTATATATTGAGATTGTTAAAATGTCTTGCATGCATAATTGCACATAAATGAAATGTGACTTCTTAATTGATGTCGAATGCCGGACTACGGTCCGATGATAGTAACTAGGATTGACTGAGTGCATGCAAATATGCATAAGACATTCCACTGCATGAATACATGAAAGATAATGAGAGGTGTGACCAGAGTAGTCAACAATGAGTAAAGAGCTTCGTGCTCAGATACTGATTCAGAGCCTCAGGCTCAACGACAATGAGCCCTTTATGGGACAGTTTACAATGAGCCCTTTATGGGACAGTTCACAATGAGCCCTATATGGGACAGTTTCAATGAGCCCGATATCCATGGGTACGGGACAGTTTAGACACTCGGTCATAACAAAGTAATTCAATGGAAAGTGGGTTTCATGCACATATGCATAACATGATTGATTTGCTTGTACGGAATGTGATTGGTTGAATTACTTGTATTGAATGGGATTGCAACACTGTATTGAATGGAAATGTGACATTGTGTGTTGAATGGGAATGATAAACTTGATTGAATGATCGATTTGATTATATTGAATATGACATTGTATCGACATAATGAAAATATGAAACTGTATGTGAATGTGAGGTGTGATAGGGAATATGAAATGTGACTTAATGGAAATGAAAGTATGTGTTATATGTTATGTGATTGGATGGACCATCGATGATGGTCACTCACTGAGTTCGCAAAACTCACCCAAAAGTTGCATTTATTTTTCAGGTCTTGAAGAATACCCCGTTTGACACGGGAGTACTGTATACAAATAAAAGAAAGAAGTCAGGATCAGTTTGCGTCTGCATTAGTATATTTCTATTCTCTGATTTTATGTATTATTGCTTAAGCCAGTTTGTAAAATCAACAGACTGGAGTTAATTGTATTTATGAAAAGGGCCTCGAGTCCATTGAATGGTGTGTGTAAAATGTTTCCGTGTATGTTAATGTGTATGTGAATGTGAAGGAAAGAAAAAAAATGTATACTGAGTTTTAATCGACTGATGTAGTACGCCACCCTCGCGGGGCACGGACTCGGATATCACCAACGATATCGGGTTTGGGTCACTCGGGAGTGGGGTGTTACAGGTCATAACTCTTTTATCTGATCATGCATTTCAATATAATGAGATGCATCATTCATATGCCATGCTTTCATTTCATCATATTCATGCCATATAACAAGCTCCTCAGATCTAAGTCCGACATTCATCAATCAATTGTACACACATTTAAGATTAAACATTCAATTCATACAGAAGCATATTTAAAAGAGTTTACACATCTAAGTTAACTTACAATACGCTCCAAAAAAGCTATTGCCTCGATGTTCTAGCAATGTCTGGATGTTGACAATTACCTTGCGCGTTTATCATCATGAAGTACACAAATAGTTCAAAAATCATTAATTTGTTTGATCATATGAAAATACAATCATGTAAACGTATGTGTGTCATGTTTCAATACATGCTCAATTGACTTTTCGGGTATGTATTCTTATACAAATATCTAGACCATTCAACATTATAGCTTGTATACAACTAGTTTGTAATTAGGTTTATACCTTAAGTAAACTTGAGTTATTCCAACTTCATCAATCATACATTCACCAAACCTTTCTATCAATATACATTCATAATTACCTCATGTTCTTAAATGCTCATTCACTCATTCCTAATACACATTACTCATATCCTTAAGATCATGTTTGCATTCATAAGAACACCTATATTCCCTTGACAACTCATAATGTCTAGATACATAGATATCAAAACAGTCCATTCATTATGTTATGACTTCAATTAACAACCTAAACTGATCAAACTTTTATCTAATTTATCAAGTAATAATCTAGGTTCATTCCAAGCCTTAATCAAGCCCAAATACACCAATTTAGAGTGATTTTTCCTCAGCTAGTTCATCAAATACACAAAGCAGAATTTATTATTCCAAAATTAGGCCCACGATCGTGGGGGACTTTTCTATAATCTTAGGGGACTTTGCCACGATCTTGACAAAAGCTAGTGCAACAGGTCGTGATCGTGGGGTGACTGCCACGATCGTGCACTATCTTTCTTCCTCAATTCTCAACAAATTTCAAACATTTAGAAACATTACTACCACTTGAATTTTTCCAGATTTTATGGTCCTTAAAACTACTTCATTTCAGGTTAATTTAGTATTCAAATTGATTACACCAAGGCTCCCAAATTCTACTCACTTTAATCATTAACAATTTCCTTTTTGCAAACTTTTACATCTCTAACTTTCCATATTCTAAAACATCTTATTAACACCTATCCTTAGCATGAATTTCTCATTAATAACACTTCCAATCCCAACTTAGATCATCCACATAACATCCTATAAGCTACTCTTTTCATGAATTCAAAACAAAAAAGAAAAGTAATCAATTTATCCATCATTTTCCAACATAACTTTAACATCAACACTACATTCAATCCATCCCAAATCAATCATCATAAAATTCTACTACAACGTGCCACAAAGATCAGTATTTTATGTACTTGTACAACTCAAATTCCACCTCAATGTATCAAGCCTACTTTGCCTTAAATGCATGCAAGATCATCCTAAGAACAAGGTGAGAGTAGGATGGTTTTAACAAACATAAGAAGATAAAAACAAATACAACAATGTTATGCTTTTATAATTATGGATTTTTGCATGGATTTTGATGTGGCAATTGAACAAAACTTAGGCAAAACACAAAGATATGAGGGAGAAGTAAGCTTTCTACAGTGAAGGAAGAAGAAGAAAGTTTCATCAGAATTCAATAAGTGAAGAGGCTTGCCATGTATGTTTCGTGTGGTGTGAGTGGAGAGGACACCTTTCAAGTGTCTAAGCTAGCTGCTTGTCCACTCTTTAGGCTACTAAATGTTTCTCAATTCCTAGGCCATTTGGCACTCAATTTCTACTGTCATATGTCACTCAATGCATAGGTCATCCTAAATTTTCATATGTCAACTTGTCTTACTACTTGAAACTCTAAATGTACATTTTAATCCATCAATCTTCCAATTATAACAATTAACTACAAATTACTAATTGAATTCCATCAATTCTTTTTACTAGTAAATCAAAATATAACACATTAAAAATGCATAATCATATCTCAATTATTTAGAAACTTTCATACCTCGGAACATGTCAATTGAGTGCAATTTTTCTAAATCAACATTCATGTGTGTATATGCTCATATTATGCATGTGAATGAAATCATGAAATCATATCCCAAATGCAACAATTCATTATGATAAGATGCAATTCCTGTGACTAACACTTAACCCCTTAGTAGGTTTGGAAACTGACTATTACATAGTTCATTTAAATACCTAAAACAAAGTGATGAATTTGTTTTTATGGAAAAGGAATAAAAGATGTGATAATAGGGAATGCTCAATGCATATTTTTCTTCCTTATTCTTATAAAGCATATAGAGTTTTTAACATGAAATTATTTTGAGGAGTTCATTCATATTGTTTTTAATTTAACCACATTGCATCTAAAAAATTCTTAAAGATATTATATGGTGTGGAGATATTAGCCCTTAAAGATGAACCATTTGACTTTTTAAAAGAGCCAATTATTGAACCAAGTGAGGGAAATGAGAAGGATAAAATGCTTTCAATGGAATGAAAAATTAAAAGTAACATATGATAGGTAATTTTCAATAAGAGGTAATTTTTATTTCACATATTAGATATTTGTTGCATCTTGTTTTTATTTATAAAATTGAGTCTAATTCCTTGTTGATAAAAGTTAGGTTTACACTATGAGTAAAGGATTTTTTTTTTCTAGGAGTATAGAATGGAAACTAGAAACTAGACTTTGAAATTATATACGAGTGGGGATATTAAGCTAGAATTTATTGATAGACTAGAGCAATAAATAGTTAGCTAAACTAATGAATAAGGATGTTAAAAAGACTATTATGCATGATTATATGTGATTAAAGTCTTTTTTTAGTACTTGTAATTGTTCTTGATTGACATTTTCATTAATTATTAAGTGTTTTAATGTTTCTGGGTTTGATTTGCAAGTCTTTAGGTCAAATTTGTTGGCAATATCATAATGTGGTCGATCAATGTTCTAAGAAAGTTACCTTTCTAAATCTTTTTAGTGATTTTGTAAGATTTTGATCTCTCCATTAATTAACCATTTACACACATTGGTCAACATCTTCAAGTACTTGACTAATGTCCCCTTATCTTAGAATTTTTTCACTTTAATGAGTTTGTATCCTAGTTAGTTAGTAAGAGTGGTTAACCACATACAAATACTGGTCAATTAGTGAAGCTGTGTGGTCAACCAATTTTCATGTTATAAGCTTTCCTCCTTTTTTCTTCAATTTCTCACCTTGGTTGTGTATATCTTTCAAAAACCTAATAACTCACTATTTTCTTAAACAAAACCCACCCCCGTTTCCTAAAAATCAAGTTAGACTGCATTGAGTTGAAAATTTGTCTTTCTTAAGTTTTAAATTTAAGGACTCTAAAAATGTTTCATAATTTGGGTTATCTTTTCAAGTTGATGCTTCCATGGTCAAATTGAAAAAGTATTCAAGGTTATTACCGTTTCAATTATATCCATACAAAATTGATTTTGTTCAAATTTAAGATTTTAGGCACTGTTTCATATTATTTTTAAAATTTTGGAACTTTCAAAATATATACTCCTTTATTAAATTAATAGTTGGACACTTCAGTTATGCCTATTTTTTTTACAATTCTAGCCCCTAGTTTTATTAAAACTTGCCCCTTTTGTCTTTGGTTTAATTTTTATCTTAGGAATAATACTAAAATCGAGGATTTTATAAAATCGACATAATTAAAATTACTATCAAAATTGATCTTTTAAATAATTATTTTGATAGTTAAAACTTTCAATTGCACCCATCTTCGAGCACATTATCAAGTTTATCAATCTTGATCACATCCTTTTTAATTATTTAACCTAAATTAGATTGAAGCATGATAATTTATATATTTTTGATTTTTATATAATTGATCTCTTCTTGATGATCACAAAAAGTGGTACAAAAAATTGGTGATATCAGATTCAAGGGGAGTGATGACGTTTAGGTGGAGTGACTTTTGTATATATGGTGAATTTTGTATATATGATGTTTTTATACATGAGTAAATTTATCTTATATATGTGTGTGTGTATGGATAATTCTTTAAATATTTTTATTAATATTAAAGTATGTTTTATGAATGAATTAAGTGGGATCTAATGATTATTTTGATATGGATGATTATTTATGTGCTTAATTTTATTATTTCTCTCTAATATCACAAATATTTTCTTGTCACTAAAGGTGGACATTGTTGAGCCAAGAGAGGTTCATATCAATGTTTTGATGACAAAAAATATAATTACTGTTAATGAGTTTGTTATTTTGATGAGAAGCAATATAAGAACAAAATGTAGTCATAAACTCAGAAGACTGTTCATAACGTTGATAAAGAGAAGATAAAGTTTATAACCATCAAAGAAAAGATAAAGTAAAAAATAAAAGAAGACCAAGGCACATCAACGTCAAGCAATAATATATGAGTGATATCAATTAAATGTGTAATATATGAGTTTATTAATGTGGTCAAGCAATAAACCTCTAAGGGACACATTAGTTGACTAATATGGTTGAGTGGACAATAATGGTACAACAATGAGAAAATTTTGTTCATTAAATACACATTAATCGACCAATAAGACATAATGGTAGGCCAATGTAGGTTAAACTTGTAAGAAGGTTTTTTTGTCAAGCAATATACCCTAGTATCTGAAAAAAAAATGACGGTTAGTGAGCATGTGCATTTACTGCATATTGATCGACCAGTCCTCTATAACTAGTTGTTGTAATTACTAAGTTTTGGCTTCAAAAAATTGTAAGGGTCTCAAAACCCTACAAATACATGTTTTCTAACTATTCCTTGTATCAAACAAAATTTAGATTTCTTTTACATACTTCTCTGAGTGTTTATCAAGCATTTGAGGAATAACATCTCATATTTTTGTATTATCAAAGTGATAAAATAGCTATTTTGAGTTGTAAGCTACCATTTAGGGTTCTTGTTTATTGTTTATTGTATTTGGGAGTTTTCTAACTGGAATTAAAGTTCCTCTTCTACTTTAAGGAAGAGAGTAATAGGTTTCTGATAGGTGTGAAATGCATCATATTTTAGGGTATAATTTGATATATGTTTAATTGTTTATTCGATTGTTTAGTATGCGTTTAGGGTATAATTGTGTTAGTTTGTGATTTATTTGTGTTTTAAGTGTGTTATGGGTTAGAACAATCCTTTGAGTTTAAATATGATATTTTTAAGGTACCTTGATGTGTTTGGTAGTGTTTCAGGGTAAAGATTGAAGAATGGAGGAGTTTGGAGCAAATTGGGGCCAATTGCATGGCCCACGATCATGGCCCAGGCCACAATATTGATAGAAAGGCCTAACATAGACCAAGATCGTGGCCTATGCAGGACTGATGCATAACCACTTCCAAACTTCATGTTTTGAGGGATTTTTTAGATCTTTTAGACCCAAGAAAGCCCTAGTTCAACCTTAAACACAAAAGAACATAAATAGAGCAACAAAATAGAGGAAAAAGGAGCTTTTGGCATGAGCCACTTTTAGAGAGAAACCTAGAGAGAATTGTTGAGAGATTGAGAAAGAGAAGAAGGAAGAGAGAAGTGGAGAAGAAGCCAATATTGGCGTACTTCCCAGATCAGAAGTTTTTGACATCGCTGCCTGTCATCTCCATCCAATATCATATTTCCTATTATTTTACTTTTTTTATTATTGTGTAGAATTGGGAATAGTAGTTTGATGATAGGATTCATGAATGTTGAGATTTCTAATCTCACCTTCGGTTTTTTTTAATCTTTGAATTAATAAAATCTTATTGTTTTTATGTTTATTAGTTTTGTTATGATTGATTTTTTTGATTGCATAATTTAGTAATAAATTGAGAGGGTGAGCCAAACAAAAATTATTAAATTGGGCTAACAAGAGTTAGGTGATTTAATAAAAACGAGAAATTAATTAAATCGATAATTTTTTAAAAAGAGATCTTGCATAAGTTCCTGATAGTTTATTGGACAACTTCAGATCTAATTAGGGTTTTAGATAGGTTGTTAATTGAGAAATTGCAATTTTTCATAATCTGATCAGGGGTTATAATTTATGGCTAATGGTTATAACTCGAGATAGAGAAATTAACCCTAGGATTGTCTAGAACCAAAAATATAATAAGTTATAATCGATTAGGGTACCGTTAAAGATAGGTAAATTCTCCATTCTCTCAATTGATAGTTTTCTTAGGTTAATTCTCAAGTGTGTTGCAATAGTTAAATTGTTAATATTTTTGTAATTGATTCTTGGATTGAATTGAATTCCTGCTTTAGTTTTGCTATCTTTTGAATTTCTGCTAATTGTGTTGGCCTTAAATTTTAGGACTAGATTATCCCTCCTTGTGGGATCAACACCTTAGGTACTATGCGAATGACCCGTGTGCTTGCGGATTATCGAGGTTAATTATTTAAAACGTACATAAATTGGAAAACCACAATCAAATTTTTGGCATCATTGTCAAGGAGACAATTAGTTTAGTTCTTTATTTTTAGGAATTTTCGCTATCTTTTGTTAAAAAAAGAAAAAAATAGAGAAAGAAGTTTGGGGCTTAAAGTAGAGGCACACAACAAGACATCTTAGAGTGAGAATGAGCAATATGAAGAGCTAGATGCCAAGAAGAAGTAGAAAGAACATGATGGAAGATAGATATTATAGGGAGCAAGAAACTTTTATGAACTACAATGAGGGACAATATGGTTGGGGAAGTAACGATCCTTATTGGAACATGTACAATCCGGGATGGCAGAACCACCGAAATTTTTATTGGTCCAAGAATGCAAGTACTCACATAGGACATCAAGACCTATTTGAATTTCAATAAGATGAGTCCATTTCATGAGATTCGAAATTGGGCAAAATCATAGATAAGCTAACAGACATAGAAGGGGACCAGAAGAGACTGGAAGAGAAATTTGATCAAGTAATATAAAATCACATCGCTTCTATTCACAACCTAGAGATTCAAGTAAAACATCTTTCCCATGAATTTTGTAAAAGAAGTATGGAAGAATCTCTAAGCAATATGGAATTATTTCAACGAGAGTAATATGAGGCTATCACACTTAGAAATAGGGAAGAATAAGAAGAACTAGTGGAAGACCATGCTGAACCCTACCTTATAGAAGACCAAGAAATCAACAAAGAGGATGAAGAAAAGGATGATAACCCCTCATATTATCTGCCAGATCTTGGTATGCCATGCTTAAACATCGAAAAATCTCAGGTAGATGTCCATGCAAAGAACCTTATAATTCAGATAATGATGACCAAGTGACATTCAATATGAATGTTGTATTAAAGAATCTAAAGGATAGCAGCTCATTTAGAATAATTGATCTGTTCGAATCTTCTAAAGAATAAAAGGACGAAGAACAGATGACAACAGACATTGAGTTTGAGGAAGCTATGAAAGACTCTATTCATGAAGCATAAGAAGTAGAGGAGATGAAGGTGATTAAGGAAGAAAGAGAACAACTCACCTTCTTAAAGGACAAACTGTTAGATTCGATGAAAGGTTCAGGGAGTTTTATTATTCCCTATTTTATTAACAATTTGTTAATGAAAAGCACATTACTGAGCTTAATTGGTTTCATAATTTTATCAATATTGTATTTCTAATCTTTTTACAATTTGTAGCTTAGTTACATACTACAAAACTGATGTTAAACGAAAAGGGTGGAAGCAAGTTGTTCATAATTAATCCTAGCTGAGTTTCCAAGGATGCAAGGTCAAGCTAATGACCATAAATTAGCATGTTTAGGGTAGATATAAATTATTATGTAGTTAAAGTTGTTTCATTTCCATAAATAAATAGCAATGATTTAGAATGCATTGTCGTACTAATTCTCTTAATCTCTCTGAATCTATTACAAGATAAGGAAGCCAACTCAACATCAAGCGCATTTGGTCTCTGCCTAAGACACATCACCACTTCAGTCACCATGATGGTTTCATGTTCTAACCCTTTTCTTTTCATTTTGGTAGTATTTTGTTCTTTTGTCTTTTGCATGTTGTTTCATTCCCCCTTTTGTGCTTGTATGTATCCTTCTCACATTGAGGACAATATGTTACTCAAGTGTAGGGAGGATTGTTTGTTTTTACCTTAAGTGTGAATTTTGCATATTGTATGATAGTTTGTTTAGGTTGCATGATTTGAATTGTGTGAATGCGTCAATGGCTAGGACTTAATGGGAGAGATTTAGCCTTAAACATAGCCTTTTAGGTTGTAAAGATTTATTAGTTTATGAAATTAGTGATCTAAGTTACTTAGGGCTAAATATGATGGTTAATTAGGATATGATGTTAGTCCATTCACCCTAGGAATTTTCCATACTCATTTATAATTTTAGGCCAATCAAATAAGTGGCATTGTTAGTACATTGTCATGAGAATGATTAGCTAAAGTAATAAGGTAGGCAAAATTTTGTGATAAAAAAAGATAGTTGCATAAATTTTAACTCAAATAACTATTCCGCTAACCTTCTGGTTATGAATAAAGTTAGTAGCCAGTTGAGAATGTGATGTAACTGAGTAACCGGATCAACACACATCACAAATGTGCGCCTTCGTGTAAAAAAGGCTATAATGACTTTCCAACCAAGCAGGTTAATAATAACATTACTTAGTTGAGTAACCAGATCGACATTCATTATAAATGTTTACCTCTGCATAAAAGAAGAGGTTCATGTCCTTAAAGAAAAATCAACAAAAAGAATGTTTTTAAATAAAAACCTACCAAACTTGTTAATAGCCTGGTTTTTCATGAAAACCTACTGAGGAATAGCTACACTTTTGTTTTGACTGAATGGCTATCAATGTGTATGTGCAAGTGATAGGGTGAATAAACTCAATATTAAAATTTCAATTACTTTGTATATTGAATGCAATGTGCTTAGACGCGGATTTTGCATGTTAATAATTTGGAACAACTTGAATGATTGTGTTTAGAGTTAAATTTATTTCGTAAAGTTGAAGCCATTGCCTCATTTGTTGCATTGTGTGTTTTATGTTTTGTGTTGTTTGTTGTCTTGTTTGCTTGAGGACAAGTAAATGTTTAAGTGTGGGGATGTTGATAGGTGTGAAATTGATCGCGGTTCTGTCGATGCGATCTTACGATCGATCCTTGGAAACCGGTCAAATAGAATAAATTCCAAGATTGCGGTGTAGGATGCAACCTCGGGTCGTCTCACTTAATTGGAACCAAATGAAAATGGTCTAATCTAGTCTAAATGTCAAAAATTGCAATTGAAGTTGATAAACGAGGGTTTAGTATTTTTGTAAAAACTGGAAAAGTAATCAAAACTGGACAAAAAGTATAAAAGAATATTTTTGGAATTTTGTAAATGATGCAATAAATAAAATTGGATAGAATCAAATTGATAAAATCCTCTTGAAAATGAGGCTCAGGCTATCACAGTTCAAAATGGTTTTCGGGGATACAATCCACTAAGTTTCGAAAGATCAACCCTAAAGGACTCTTTAGGTCCAAAGATTTAATTAATGAACTCCATCATTTAAATCTTTGTTAAAAACCTTAGTGTGACAATTGGACAAGCAAATGCAATTGGTCAAATGAATAAAACACAACAATCTCAATCAAACACAACTAGGCAGATTAAAACCGTGAATGCAGTATCCAATGACATATATGAAACTATCATATATTAAGCACAAAACATTCTACAAATCACTTGTCCAAATCTCAACATAGTATCAACACACGGTTAAACTATAACAATGCTAATCTAAATATATCGATGCAATCCTCTAATTCAGAAGTTTACATAAATATACTAGACTTCAGATACTAAGTGATTACTCCCCTTCGAAGCTCTGTAAACTCAAGCCATTGCTACATCTTCAAGAGGAAGGTTGGCTTAGCTACGCATGACTCCGGTCGATCCCTCGGATACTGGAGAATGAACGAGGCTCATGTTTGCAGAAGACAATGACGGTGATGATGGCGACTGTGGTGATGATGGTAGACGATGATAAAAATGTGAAGGTCTTCTCCTTCCGAGTCTACGCCCAAGCCGTCTCAGATTCCAAAAGTCTCTGCGTGACAAAAGTCTCTCGATGACCTAAAAATAGCAAGTCTTATATGATGGATCACGGGCCGGGTTGGAACAGTGAGACAAAACTTTCCATAAGAAGTCGGGTATCCGCTCGTTCGTCGCGACGAATAAAATAAATCAATTAAATTCGTCGCGACGTGTGCAATCGTCTGCTCGTCGCGTCGTCTGCATCGTCCTGCGCCGCGACGTGTGGAAGTATGTTCGCCGCGTCGTGTGAAATGCCATGCGTCGCGACGTGCGGAAAGACTTTGACTGTTGACTTCCTGACGTTGACTCCTTTGTTCCTGAAATTAAATAACAACAAAACAACAACTTGCAGTATCAATTGTCCCAATAAAATTGTGGAAAAATAAGTATCAAATTGTGGAAAAATAAGTATCAAATCATGACAATTCACTGACAAATTGAGAATTAAAAGAACTTAGTAACTCAGTATGAGGAACCAATTTAAGCACAAAAATCATCAATAAGGAGTCAACACATGCACAAGTAGCTATGAAAATGCAGCCAATTTATAGTATAAACTTGGTTCAATCAAATTCCCTCACACTTAGACCTTTGTACTCCTGGACAAAGTTTACAAGATTCAAAAAGAGTGCAAGAGAAAAAGAAAAATATCTACCCATGCTCAAAACAATAAAAGGAAATTGACGCAAGTTACTTCCTCAGAATTCAACCTAAGCAAAATGAAAGAGTGCTACTAAAATAAACATTGAAAGAATCCAAGTACAAGAGATTGAACAAAAGAGAAGCACTCAAGGTATAGTGTTTGCACTCACTCACTTGTGTCAGGGATATTTTCTCTCAATCTACTTAATCCACCTCCTACCATAGGCTTGTGTCAATTCTATTTCTCCACCACAAGAACTATCATTTTGAAGATCAAAAGGACTTTGAGGGTTGTAATGTATGGAAGGCTAAATGAATGGGTAAAGTAAAAGAAAGAAAATATGAGCATATGCACTAAATGTGAACTGATGTCATCTGTAGAATTCAAACTAAACAATTAAATAAACAGAATGCAACATTATTCTTTTCTTTCTTTTTCTTTTCTTCTGCTTTTGCTCTCTTTTTTTTTCTTTTTTTTATATAGGACATTTTAGAGACATTGTCTCTTTCTGGAAACACAAAATTCATCATCAATTTATTTTTATTTTTTTAATGACATATTATTTTGAAATAAGCAACATAACTAATGACACCACAAAGGTATGAATGCAAATGCTCATAACAGGAGGGCTCAAAGGGGCTAACAAGGGATAAATGTGCAAGGGACGGTGTTTGGGAAATGGTTTTAAGAAAGAACGCCTCTATCACATCCGCAAAAATCCAGTTCATTAAGCTTCAAGTAAGAATTAAAACAAGTTCTGGAGAAAAATGAAATAAGAAGATGCACACAAAGATAGAATGAAAATTATGGGCTCAAATATCCTTCCACAAGGGTATGATCTCAATGAACAATCTCAAGTCTCAAAAAATTAAAATGCCACTTTGTTAGCATGCTTTCATTTACTTTGTATTGAAAACGTTGAAAGCAAGATTTTGTCAAGTCCAATTATCATTAAAAGAATGGAAGGTGTTTTCAAAAACTCAAGCATCGTTTTGAAACTAGTAAAAACTTTGAAAACAAAAGCCACAAAAGTCCAGTGGAAGAAAAATTTGAAATGAGTGGAAGAATTAAGCACAGAATCATTCATGCATGAGTATGGACGTCACGACGTGTAGAAGCAGACGTCGAGACGTATGGACGTCGCGACGTAGCAAGGATGATGTCGCGACTTATGCCAAATTTGAAGAACGCTTCGCCGCGACGAGTGTCCATACGTCGCGGCGAAGAAATGCAGAATGACAGAAAATACAACAAGTTTATCAGCAGAAAGCACCAATTGGCCAACAATATAATATCAACAGTCATGCAATGTGAAAAATAAATAGGGAAACAACTCCCCCACACTTGAAACACACATTGTCCTCAATGAAAGTGTAACAGAAGCAAAAGATGAGAAGAAGAAGGCACAAAAACAAAGATTGATCATTAAGTAGATTAAGTCAAGTACAAAAGACACAAAAGAACTAAGGAACTAAATACAGAAAGAAAAGAAAACAAAAGAAAAGAAATACAAGAAAAGAAAACAACAGAAAGACAAAACTAAGCCACAGGGTCATCAGCTGGCGGATCCGGAGGAGCAGCCTGAGAAGCACTAGGACCAGCTGAAAGATCCTGGGAGGCAGGAGGAAGTAGTAATCGCAGCCGATCCCAATCGTGGTGAACATCAAGTGTAATCTGTCGGTCGGCAGCCATCTGAGCCTCTATTCGACGCAAGTCAGCGCGAAGAAGGGCGATCGGATCAGAGGAGGCGGGAGGTGAAGGGGGTGGACGGATGGGGCTACGAGGTGGGGCCTCGGATGGAGGAATAGGAACAGAAGGAACAGGAGAGGAAGGAATAGGGAGAGAAGTAGTAGGGAGGGAAGAAGGTGGGGAAGGGGTAGATGGGGGGGAAGGCCACGAGGCTGACAGAGACAGACGTCTTGGAAAGGAAGCGGCGAGGCTCAAAGGTAAGGTCGGTCGGATGTTCCGGAACCCGATAGGCCCGGAACATGTCAGTGATGAGATGAGGGAAGATAAGGGAATGGGTGGGGTTGGTGGAGAGGATGCATTGCCGAAGGGCGGAGGTGATGGCAAGGGCGAGATCAACTGGCCGACTGACCATCAACAGATAAATGTATAAAGCCTATTCCTTGGGAACCATGGCTAGGTGAGAAGTAGGGAGGATGTTGTTGCAGATAAAATGAAGCCACGGACGGGCTTCAGAAAGAAGGTCGGCTCGGCGGATATAACGCTGAGCACCCCTAGGTTGATACCATTCAATATCCTCAGGGCAGAGAGTATGAAGAACATCATCCCAAGGGTACTCATGGATGAGCTCAGAGTAGTGGCAACGGGGTGTAGGCGGAAGCTGAAAATGTTCCCTAATGGATATGGAAGTGAAGGCATGGGGAATGGAGATACCCCGGAATGCAATGCCATAAGTGCCGGAGGAACGGGCATGGGTGTAAAACTGGTGGACGAAGGTAAGGTTCCCAGCGGTACGGGTATGGGCAAGGGTGATAAGGTTAAGGGAAAAGAGTTAGCGGACAAATGGATTAGTAGAGGGTGTCAAAGGAAAAGGTTTTTCCTTCAGTATGGCCCAGGCCGCAGTCTTGGCGCCTAAGGCAGCATACTCCGGATCAACCGGGACAGAGGTAGAGTGGGAAGGGGAATGGTGCGAAGAATGGGAGTGCTGAGGAGAGGGAGAAGTAGCGGAGAAAACTCCTAAGGAAGATGGGGAGACAGCAGGATGGGGGGAAACGGGTGGAACAGAAACAAACTCGTCAAGCGAGTGGGAGGGGGAAGGAAGGACATGAGACGGGGTGGTGGGACGCTGGGACTTGCTGACATTCTTTGTGCGAGGCATATCCTGCAAATTAAAAGAAACATAATAGAAAAAAAATCAATACAGAAGTAAGCAAAAATCGACCTCCTCGTCGCGACGTGTGAGCAGACACCGCGGCGAGGCAGAGTCCTCGACTAGACGTCGCGACGTGTGGGAACAGACGTCGCGGCGAAGCAAGGTTCTGCGTACGTCGCGACGAGGCAATGCGCTCGTCACGACGTAAGGCGATTTTCAGACGCATCGCGGCGAGCAATCGCTCGTCGCAGGAAACCTAACTCAAACCTACGAATATGGAAGATGAAAATACAGGAAAAAGAAAGATAATGGGACACTTACTGAAGTCGAAAATGCAAGAAGGAAGATGGCTAAAATGACGAGCACGGTGAGGCAGCGGTCACGGTTAGACAGAGAGGAGAGCTGAGAGAGAGCAAGGCGATGACGGTGGGAGAAGAAAATGAGAAAGAAAGAAGAAGAAGAAGAAACGGCGAGGGAGGCGGAACGACGCTACGGGGAAAAGAAAAAAAGGGCTATGGATAAACGCACAGACCGCAGGACGAAAAGGGCAACAATGGTATTTCAACTGATGGGACGTCGCGGCGAAGAAATGCACCACGTCGCGACGTATACGCCGGGGGGAGCGAGATACGTCGCGACGTATGAATGAATAAGAGAACACGTCGCCACGTATCCAAACGAACAGAACAGAAACACAACTTGACTTAATCCAGAAATATTCAATCTAAAAACAATCAATCTCTCAAAAATCAATCCTCCAAGCAATGTCATACTTCTTCAGAAAGATATAAAGCTAACAAAGGGAAAGCAATTTATTCGAACAATGAAACGAAATCCTACCTAACTACAGCTACTCTACTGGCTAGGTTTCTCCTCCACACTTAATCAAGATATTCATGCAACACAACAATTTACATCACTTCTAAACTAGATGCATGAATATAAAGAGAATGTAGGGTGAGAAACAACCCGGTCTCATGGCGGGTCCTGAAACTTGGGATAGTCACCTGGCAAAAATCCGAGCTTCATCCCAATGGCTTGGCTCTGGTGCAGCTCAATATCCAACTCCTGACTTGGAGTCTCTCCTACAAAATCATCAGCAAGCAAATGTTCTCCAAGAAGAGTGTCAGTAGAAGATGTCAAAGTTTGTGCAAAATCACAACATGCATCATCAATAACCGTGTCAAGCATATTTACTCCAAGCAAGGAGTAATCCTCGTGGGGTGCTTCATTGCTTCATACATGTCAAGCTCACCTTTGATCGCCAACCTCCATGGTTATCTTCCTTCCTTCATGCTAATCATGGTACTTCACGTCCGAAGGAAGGGTCGTCGAGAATCGGTGAAGTATCTGCACAACCTCGATGAGACATGTCAAGTACATAAAATCAGCAGGAAAAACTAGACCTTTAACTTGGACTAAGATATCCTCAATTATCCCCACTGGATGCCTAAAAGATCTATCGGCCAATTGTAAAACTACAGATGTAGCTTTTATACTTTTAACTCCTAGGGCCTCATAGACTGATTTAGGCATCACATTAATAACAGCCCCGAGATCTAATAATGCACGTCCTATGGTCACTTTTCCTATAACACAAGGAATAGTGAATGATCCAGGATCCTGACACTTAACTGGAATTTGGGGCTTAAACAATGCAGACACATTTGAACGTACCTGGACTCTCTCGTTCGGCCTAAACTTTCTCTTGTTTGTACACAACTCCTTTAAATATTTAGTGTAGGCCAGAACTCTCTTCACCAAGTCAAGTAAAGGGACATTCACTTCAACTTTCCCAAACAAATCGATGATTTCTTTCTCATGTTGTCTCTCATTTAAGCGCTTACTCATTAAATATGAATTGGGAAAAGGAAGGTCCTGAATACTTACCTCCTTACCTTTACCGCCACATCGGACTCTCCACTTCGCTTTCTCTTTAGAATCCTTGGAGTTGTTTCCTTCTCGTTATTGTGAGTCTCTTCCTTTCTTTCAAGATGGGTCCTCCTCTCTAGCACTTTTCGATCTCATTACCCTTGTTGGAGGTCTTCGCTCACTATCAATCTCATCCTCACATGGCTCATCTTCATCTTGAGGCTTGAACCTCACTTGCTTTCCACTCCCGAGGGCAATGGCATTAAGACTCTTGGGTTCATCACAAGATTGGAAGGAATTGCTCCTTTGCTTTTGCTCGATTTTCACTCATGTTGTTAGACAACCGAGTGACATAGAATTGATGTTCTCTGCCTTGGTCTCCCATTGCTCCATTCTTTTCTCTAAGGCATTGAATCTGGCAGCAGTCTTTGAGGAATCCTGTTGAATCAAAGAAGCAATTGCATTAAACTGGTTAGCATTGGAATCCCTCTCTTCCTTCATCAAGGTCATCATACTGTGGAGCAACCGATTGGTATCCTCCTTTGGGGGACTACGAGGCTTCTTTGTTGATTGGGAACTGCTAGTGGAAGTGCCGCTCCTCCTCCTTGTGAAAATCTGCCCTGAGCTCTGTTCTCCTCATTCCTCCAACTGAATCTCGGATTGGATTTCCATCCCTCATTGTAGGTGTTAGAGTATGGGTCCCATTTCTGATTCTTCCTGTCTTGATACATTGCCAAGACTTCCACATATCTTCCTGGGCAAACACTCGAAATATGCATTACCGACCCACAATTTTAACAACCAGGTGCGGTAAGCTCTGTTGAAAAAGTAGAGCGTTGTACATTCAAATTCTTCAGCTCAGCAGTGATGCAAGATAGCTGTGATGATATCCGACTCTCCAAAGAGTCCACTTTCGACTCTAGGCTCTCCATTCTTTTAGCTTGAGCCGTCAAGGCTCCCAACTCATGCACTCCTCTTTGATCTCGACCATCGCATTGCGATGGTTTAAAGCCATCTTCTTGATCAGATCCCATGCTTCCAAGGCTGTGAGATCAATCAAAGATCCTCCAGATGCAGCATCTAACATACCCTTCTCCTGGCTCTTCAACCCATCATAAAAGTACTGCACCAATTGCTCATCAGGAATCTGATGATGGGGGCATCTGGATAAAAGATCTTGGAAGCGATTCCAATAATCGTACAGTGACTCATCATATTCCTGGCGGGCTGAGTAAATCTCCTTCTTCATAGAAGATGTCCTGGAGGCTGGAAAGTATTTCTCTAGAAAAGCCTTCCTCAGATTGGCCCAACTATGGTAAGCATTGGCCACATGCCTCGGAAGACTCATGTACCACTCTCTTGCTTTCCCCTCCAATGACAAGTGAAACACCTTCCAAAGTACTTGATCCAAGGTAGCTCCCACTGACTTCATACTCTGGCAGATCATTGTCAAAGCCTGTAAGTGCATATATGGATCCTCTCCTGCCAAACTATGAAATTTAGGAAGAGAATTAATCAGCAAAGCTTTAATCTCAAAATTAATATCAAAATTAGGGCAAGCAGCAGTAAATGGATCATAATGAACATCAGAAGTGGTTGCTTCCCTAATTTTCCTAGGTCTTTGATTTTCAATGTTTTCCCCTACTCTCTCATGCTCACCATTTCCTCCATTAGTCCCATTTCTAGGTTGGTGAACAGGATAATCAGGATTGGGGTAAATGTTTGGGTTCTCAGCCATGTTTTCACTTTCTAGCTCAACTACTCTCAGTCTCTCTTGTTCTTTCCTCTCTTTTCTAAGTCTCCTTAGATGTCTCTCAACTTCGGGATGGAACTGAACAAGTTTACCTCTCCTGGGCATGCACCAAAAAGCAATCCACAAATAGAATGAATAGTGAAAAAAATGCTCACAATCACACAAAGTCAAATAAAAATGAAATGTGGCGAATGTGAGTATATCAATGTATGAATGTATGTATGAGTGTGTATGTGTGAAAAATGTGTAAAGTATGAAATAAGATCAAAGTATGGTGTATGCGTGTGCAAAGGGAAATCAAATCTATACTATCAACAAGTGTAAAAATTAAACTATACTAAATGCAAACAAAAACAATGATTCCTATTATCAACGACAAGTCATAAATGACAATGTCTATCCGATGGTAAACCAATTACTTGGTTTCCCGATAACGGCGCCAATTTGATCGCGGTTCTGTCGATGCGATCTTACGATCGATCCTTGGAAACCGGTCAAATAGAATAAATTCCAAGATTGCAGTGTAGGATGCAACCTCGAGTCGTCTCACTTAATTGGAACCAAATGAAAATGGTCTAATCTAGCCTAAATGTCAAAAATTGCAATTGAAGTTGATAAACGGGGGTTTAGTATTTTTGTCAAAACTGGAAAAGTAATCAAAACTGGATAAAAAGTATAAAAGAATATTTTTGGAATTTTGTAAATGATGCAATAAATAAAATTGGATAGAATCAAATTGATAAAATCCTCTTGAAAATGAGGCTCAGGCTATCACAGTTCAAAAATGGTTTTCGGGGATACAATCCACTAAGTTTCGAAAGATCAACCCTAAAGGACTCTTTAGGTCCAAAGATTTAATTAATGAACTCCATCATTTAAATCTTTGTTAAAAACCTTAGTATGACAATTGGACAAGCAAATGCAATTGGTCAAATGAATAAAACACAACAATCTCAATCAAACACAACTAGGCAGATTAAAACCGTGAATGTAGTATCCAATGACATATATGAAACTATCATATATTAAGCACAAAACATTCTACAAATCACTTGTCCAAATCTCAACATAGTATCAACACACGGTTAAACTATAACAATGCTAATCTAAATATATCGATGCAATCCTCTAACTCAGAAGTTTACACAAATATACTAGACTTCAGATACTAAGTGATTACTCCCTTCGAAGCTCTGAACTCAAGCCATTGCTACATCTTCAAGAGGAAGGTTGGCTTAGCTACGCATGACTCCGGTCGATCCCTCGGATACTGGAGAATGAACGAGGCTCATGTTTGCAGAAGACAATGACGGTGATGATGGCGACTGTGGTGATGATGGTAGACGATGATAAAAATGTGAAGGTCTTCTTCTTCAGAGTCTACGTTCCAAGCCGTCTCTGTATTCCAAAAGTCTCTGCGTGACAAAAGTCTCTCGATGACCTAAAAATAGCAAGTCTTATATGATGGATCACGGGGCCGGGTTGGAACAGTGAGACAAAACTTTCCATAAGAAGTCGGGTATCCGCTCGTTTGTCGCGACGAATAAAATAAATCAATTAAATTCGTCGCGACGTGTGCAATCGTCTGCTCGTCGCGTCGTCTGCATCGTCCTGCGCCGCGACGTGTGGAAGTATGTTCGCCGCGTCGTGTGAAATGCCATGCGTTGCGATGTGTGAAAAGACTTTGACTGTTGACTTCCTGACGTTGACTCCTTTGTTCCTGAAATTAAATAACAACAAAAACAACAACTTGCAGTATCAATTGTCCCAATAAAAATTGTGGAAAAATAAGTATCAAATTGTGGAAAAATAAGTATCAAATCATGACAATTCACTGACAAATTGAGAATTAAAAGAACTCAGTATGAGGAACCAATTTAAGCACAAAAATCATCAATAAGGAGTCAACACATGCACAAGTAGCTATGAAAATGCAGCCAATTTATAGTATAAACTTGGCTCAATCAGAAATGCATCATATTTTAGGGAATAATTTGATACATGTTTAGTTGTTTATTTGACTTTTTAGTATGTATTTAGGGTAGAATTGTGTCAGTTTGTGATTTATTTATGTTTTAAGTGTTTTATGGGTTAGAACAATCCTTGGAACTTAAATATGATATTTTTGAGGTACCTCGATGTGTTTGGTAGTGTTTCAGGGTAAAGATTTTAGAATGGAAAAGTTTTAGAGCAAATTGGGGCCAATTTCATAGAGGCCGAGGCCACGATCATGATAGAAAGGCTTGACATAGGCCACAATCATGGCCTACAAGGCCATGGTTGTGGCTTGTGTCTAGCAAATGCATAGCTACTTCCAAACTTCGCGTTTTGAAGGATTTTTTAGACCTTTTGGACCCCAGAAAAACCCTAATTCAAACTTAAACACAAAAGAACATAAATAGAACAACAAAAAAGTGGAAAAAGGAGTTTTTGGCTTCAGTTAATTTTGGAGAGAAACCCTAGAGAGAATCGTTGAGAGGTTGAGAAAGAAAAGAAGGAAGAGATAAGTGGAGAAGAAGCCGACATCGATAAGGATTAGGAGTTTCCTCCCGTCTCCATCTAAGATCATATTTCCTGTTATTTTCCATTTTTGTTATTGTATAGAATTAGGAATAGTAGTTTGATGATAGGATTTGTGAATGTTGATACGTTCTAAACTCACCTTTGGGTATTCTATCTTTGATTAAGTGAAATCTGATTATTTTTATGTTTATTAGATTTATTGTGATTCATTTCTGGGATTGTGTAATTCGATAATAAACTGAGAGGGTAAACTAAATGAAAATTATTAAATATGAGAGTTAGGTGATTTAATAAGAACAAGAAATTAATCAAATCGATAATTGTGTGAAGAGAGATCTTGCATAGGTTCTTGATAGTTTATTGGACATCTTCAGATCTAATTACAGTTTTAAATAGGTTGTTAATTGAGAAATTACAATTTTCCTTAATCTGATTTGGGTTTGTAACTTAGGGTTAATGGTTATAACTCGAGAGAGAGTAATCAACTTTAGGATCGTCTAGAACCAATAATCCTGTAAGTTATAATCAATTAGGTTAGTGTTAAAGATAGGTAAATTCCCTTTTCTCTCAATTGATAGTTTTCTTAGGTTAATTCTCGAATGTGTTGCAATAGCTAAATTGTTAATATTTTTGTAATTGATTTTTGGATTGAATTGCGTGATTGAATTGAACTCTTGTTTTAGTTTTGCTGTTTTTTGAATTTCTACGAATTGTGTTGTTCTTAGATTTTAGGACTAGATTATCCCTTCTTGTGGGATTGAGACCTTATGTACTATGTGAACGATTGATGCGCTTGCAGATCATCGAGGTTAATTATTTAAAACTTACATACATCAGAAAACCACGATCAATTTCCTCTTTGATGAGAAAAAAATTGTAGAAAGGTTACTTTTTGCCTTGAAAGAAAAGTTATATTGGAATTATAAGAAGAGTATTAGGAGTGGATGTATGAAAGATTTGTTACCAAACCACTATAAATTGGTTTACGTTTATGGTCCCTTACCCTTTTATATTATTTATTAAGTATGTTGTTAAAATTCATTGTTTTATTTCATATTTTCTTATTGCATAAATTATGTTCATTAATACACTAAATTGTTAATTTTTTAAAAATTATTAACACCTAATCCAGCCCCTCTCGATAAAATTATGAAATAACATAAAATGATATAAGAGAATTTTGTTATATTGTTTCCAATACATCTAGCAAAGATATCAAGGAACCCAAATGCAAGAGTGTTTATAGTTAATAGAATTAAAAGTGTTACGAAAATCAATCTTAATTACACAATTCTTTTTGAATGTCTATTATTATAGTTAAATGAAAAGCTCTTTTGTTAAAAGATGTTGTACCATATATATCTCTCCTTTATAAAGGCCTCATAAGATGGATTATGTGATAAGAAAGTGTAGTCTTGAATTTATCAGTTAATAACTTGGAGATTATTTTATAAATGATATTGTAATAAGATATAAGTCAAAATTCCTTTGGATAATTAACGAATTTACTTTAAGGATAAAGAAAATAAATGTTTTATTGAGCTCCCTTAATATTGTTCCGAGGTTAAAGAATTCAAGTATTACTTCTATAACTAATGGCTTTGTGTGAGACTATATTCTTTGTAACAAAAAAAAGCATTTAGGACTTCAAGGCCTGAGACTTTATTGGTGTTAAGGGAAAACAGAGCAGCCTTCCATATTATTCTCATTCAAATGTCTAATCAAACACTTAACTTCTTAAATAAAATTCTATCTTCGATGATAGAATGCATGAGATGGATAAAAGAAAGTCCATTTATAGGAATACCAAGAGTTTAAGCCAATAATTCTTTGATCTTTGTTTAAAAAGGGAAAAATTAATTTCCACTTCTTGATTTTTACCTATTTAATGTTATCTTTTCTTATTATTGCATGTGCTCATCATAACAAGAACAACATGGGCTATGATTAACTTATTTTTGACATAAAAAACTATACGTAAAGTGTTTCCAGACTTCCTTTTATTAAGTTAATGTTTAAACTGCAGAGCTTTCATATGCAAATGAAAATTTAACTCCCTAAATATCAATGTTAAGATCCTTTATTATAAGTTCCTCAAACTCCTCCACCTCCACAAAGAGATTGTTAAATTTAAAAGGAAAATTCCTCATTTCTTAGATGAGCAAATTTTACACTATGATAGGAGTATGTTAATAGATTGGTTATTTATTAAAAATGAATTTGCTTTCAAAGAGAGTAGAGATCCTGTATAAATAAATTGTAACTCTGATTGGACCAAATTTATATTATAAATTAGGCCCGTTTTCTTTAGTAATTATGCATTTGTTGACTCCTGATTTATGATTTTTATGCTTATTTTGGTCCCGCACATTGATTTTTGATAAATTGCACATTATTAGTATTTTGTTGTCATTTGTCATTAATTTTGCATAATTTTTATTGGGACAATTGATACTGCGAATGGGTTGTATTTTGTAGGACCAAAGGAGTCAACATTCAACAAGTCAACACGCCGCGAGATTCGCTGGGGCGAACCAAACTCTCCATTCGCCGAGGCGAATTAATGGTATTTAATTCTTTTCGCCATGAGTGACTATTCAACGTCACGCAGTAACGAAGCCATTAGCCGCAATGAAAGTCGGATAATCCGCCTATATTTGGCAAAAGTTCCACTATTCGACCCGCCCGACGCATCCCTATAAAACTTTGCCATTTAGGCAAAAACAGAGATGGCCGCATGAGTTTTCTTTCTTCGTTCCTTCGCTTCTAATAGTTTTCGTTTTCGTTTGTTTTGCAGATTCGCTTCAAACGGACGACGCTTGCCTCATTCATCTCTTCCATCGCTTCTCATCTGCGCTCATTCATCGTTGGAAACATGAACCGAGGTGATCCTTCAACAAATAAGATTTCATCCGTACCATGGTCGGCTAAGTGTACTATCTTCGAAATGTAGCAATGGTTGGAGTTCCGTGAGCTAAACAAGGGTAATCGATTATAGCTAGGATTTGATTTGTATTTGCAATGATCCGAGTTGGTATTTTTGCAATGTATTTCGATTGAATCTTGCTATAGTTTAGTAGGATGTTAACTATGATCTATGGTATGGATCGATTTACATTGAAGTTTGTGCTAAATACATGAAGTCTCATGTATGTTAAACAGATTTGCATGAGTTGATTTTAATCTACCTAGTTGTGTTTCGTTAAATTAATTTTGTGTTTATTTGATTAACTTGTTGCATTAATCATTCCATAGCATACACTAAGGTTTTAAGCTAATTTTAATTAATCGAGTTGATTAATTAATTTTGGACTTAACGAGTTGTTAAGGTTTAGCTTTCAAATTTAGTGGATTTCAAACCTCGATATTATTTTGAACGATGATGACCCGAGCTACATTTTCGTGGAGAGTTTTAGTAAGTTGATTTCAAACTTGTTTAATTTCAATCGCTTAGTTTTCTAAAATCCCAAAACATTTATTCTTACTTTGGCTTAGTTTAATTTTTAGTTAATCAAATCAAAACCCCTTTTTATTGCTTTAATTGCATGCATCATTCAAACATTAGGCTAGTCTAGATCGTTAGTACACCGTTCCTCGAGAGTCGAATTCGAGGTTGCATCCTGTATTGCAATCCTTGGTATAAATTTTATTTGATTTGGTTTCGAGGATCAATTTTAATATTGAACGATAAGTCGACAATCAAATTGGCGCCGCTTCGGGAATCAAATTAATTGGTTCTTTAGGTTAGCCGATGTTTGTTTTGATTTTAATTTTGTTGTTTGCATTTTATTTGCATTGCATAATTTCATTCTTAATTTTCGCTCGCCTTAAGTGTTTTAGTGTTAATTCATTTGTGATTTCATTCTACTTTGTTCTAAGTGTTTAGTCTGATTGTTTTTGTTTATTGTGCTTAATTTTTAGTTAATTTCGTTTGCTTTGCTGGTCTGTGCTTCTTAGCTGTGATGAGTTCATTGTTCGTCACAATGAAGTTCATCGATCCGCAATGAAGTTCATATATTCGCCGCAATGAAAGTTACAATTTTACTCGGATTCACGCAGAAGTTCTTACACGCCGCAATGAACTCGAGTGAATTGAAGCTCATATCCGCCGTCGCTTTAGTGAGCTATCTTAGGTGAACTTCTCTTGTGCATGTCCCGTAGACTTAGGCTAGTTCATTTTCAACCTGAAATTGAGCGACACCTTAGACAAATTAGGAAAAACAAGAGAGAGCAAGAAAGACTTAGCACACTAGATCGACTAGAATCTGAGATGGCTGAATAACAAGACTATCCCGGTCACCCACCCCGAAATAGAGATCACGGTCTTAACGGTGACCAGGAACGCGTAGATGACAACAATGCGAACATTAGACGTAGAACAATCCGCGAAGCTACAACTTCGGACGTAAACTACGATCCTTTCACTGCTGCCTGCCCTAACTTCGACGTCAATTTCTAAGTTAAAGGTTTATTGATCAACTCTCTCCCCAAATTTCACGGTTTGGCGGGAGAGGACCCCTACATGCATCTTCAAGCCCTTACCATGATTTGTCAGAGTATGAAGCCTGTAAGAGCACATCTGGACCAGGTGCTGTGGAAGGTATTCCACTTGTCGTTAGAAGGAAAGGCCCGGGAGTGGTACATGAGCCTCCCAAGGCATGTCACAAATGCCTATCACAGTTGGGCCAACTTGCGGAAAGTTTTTTTGGAAAAGTAATTTCCAGCTTCTAGACATCGTCGATGAGAAAGGAGATATATTCGCCAAACAAGATTGTGACGAGTCCTCAGATGATTTTGGAACAGATTCCAAGATCTGTTGTCTCAAGTGCCCCATCATCGATCCCACGATGAACAATTGGTTCAATATTTTTATGATGGGGTGAAGAATCAAGAGAAAGGAATGTTGGATGCTGCGTCGGGAGGTTCGTTGATTGACCTCACCGCACCAGAAGCTTGGGCCCTGATTAAGAGAATGGCCCTGAATCATCAACAGTATAGTGTCCGTGATTCCAGGAACGTGAATGAAGTGGGAGCCATGTCGGCTCAAACTAAGAGGATGGAGAGCCCGAATCGAAGGTAGATTCTTTGAACATCGGATAACTTCCCGATTATCCTCGATCACGGCTGAACTTAAGAATTTGAATGTGCATCGCCCATCACCTTCCACTGAACTGGTCGCACCCAGTTGTGATAGTTGTGGGTCAGTGATGCACATTTCAAGTGTTTGTCCTGGCAGATATGAAGAAGTCTCCGCAATGTATCAAGGTAGACAGGATCGAAAATGGGACCCGTATTCCAACACGTATAATGAGGGATGGAGATCCCACCCAAATTTTAGTTGGAGGAATAACGCGGAAAGAGCACCAAACCGATTTCAAAAGGAGTGGAGTGGTCAATCTACAAACCAGTTTCTAGATCAACAAGCGTTGACGGTGCAACAACCACCGCCACCAAAGGAGGACACCAACCAACTGCTGCATAGTATGATGACGTTGATGAAAGAGGAACGAACTTCGACAGCAACTCAATTCAACGCCATCGCAAACCTCATCCAACAGGACTCCGCTAAGAATGCTGCCCGTTTTAGCGCCTTGGAAAAACGCATGGATCAATGGGAGACCAAGGCAGAGAACTTGAACTCATATGTCACTCAATTGTCTAATAATTTGAGTGACAACCAAGCTAGGAGTAGCGGAACCATTCCCTCCAACACGGTCATTAACCCTAAGATTTTAAATACAATTGAGCTGAGGAGTGGAAAGAAAGTGCATTTCGACATTCCTGAAGAAGAAGAATGCACCGAAGAAATTGAGGTTGAAGAAGCGCCTCAAGTGAGAGAGAAGCAAGTCGTATGATCGAGAGTGATCGCGAAGAAGAATTGTTGAGGAAGAAGAAGCAATCAACAATTGAAGATAAAGAGCAATCATCGAGCATTTCAGAAGAAGAGTCAGAAGGAAAAATCTAGTAGAAATGAAGTAACCAAGAGGGAAGTCAATCAAGGACCTTCCTTTCCAAATTCCTACTTGATGAGCAAAAGGGTCAACGAATCAAACATGAAAAGGAAATTATTGACCTATTTGGGAAGGTGGAAGTGAATGTGCCCTTTGGACCTAGTTAAGAGAGTGCCGCCTATGCCAAGTATCCAAAGACTTGTGCACCAACAAGAAGAAATTTAGGCCAAATGAAAGAGTCCAGTGAGTTCAAACGTGTCGGCTTTGTTTAAGCCCCAAATCCGTAAAGTGTCAGGACTCAGATCGCTCACCATTCCTTGTGTCATAGGAAAGGTGACAATTGGAAAAGCTTCTTTGGATTTGGGAGCGCCATCAATGTGATGCCGAAATCATCTCTGAAGCCCTTGGAGTGAAGAGTGTTAAACCTACTTGGTAGTGTTACAATTGGTCGATGATCTTTCCGCATCCCTGTAGGCATCATCGAGGACATTCTGGTCCAAGTGAAAGAATTAGTGTTCCCTGCCGATTTTTACGTGCTGGATATGTCTACGGAAGTGGTGCAGGACACCTCTTTAATCCTTGGACGACCTTTCCTTCGGACGACAAGTACAATGATCAGTATGAAGGAAGGGAAGATCACCATGGAGGTTGGTGATCAACAAGTGAGCTTCAACATATATGAAGCTATGAAGCACCCTAACGAGGATTACTCCTTGCTTGGGGTGAATATGCTTGATGTTGTGATTTATGAAGCTTGTTCTGAATTTGCAGAAACTCTAACCCCGACCACTAATGATCTCTTTCGAGGCGCTTATTTTGCTGATAGTGTGGTGCTTATTCGATACGGAATGGACATGGAGCTGCCTAGGACCCAAGCTATTGACATGGAGCTTGATATCAACCGCCCATTCATCCCGAGCTACAAGATCCACCATGAGCACCGTGTGTTTCTTTTCTGCATTTTCAATATATTTGTGCACATTATTTGATTTGACTTGAAATGTTGTGTTGCATGAATGTGTTGATTAAGTGTGGGGGGAGAAACCCATCCAGTAGGAATAGCTGTAGTTAAGTAGGATTTTCATTTCTGTTTCAATAAATTGATTCCCCTATTTTGTCTATTTGTGTTTTCTGCCTCTTCTGTGTGCCCTGCTACTTTTGTCATTGTGGACAATGCCATGTTTAAGTGTGGGGGAGCTAGTTCCCTATTATATTTTGCATTGCATTCCTATTAGAATTTGTGCATACTTTTGTGGGCCCACTACTTTTACTGATAAATTTGAAACATAAATTTGAAACTCAATCAGACATTTTCTGCACTTATTCTTTTGTGCCCTTGCATGCAAAACATTTATAAGTTTCAAAACTGATACTTGAGTTTGTGAAAATGCTCTCCATTCTTCGAACGATAATTGGTTTTGACAAAAATTTTAACTTTTGAAGTTTTCAAAACAAAGTAAGTGGGAGCATGCTAACATGGTAGCATTTTTAGTTTTTAAGACTTGAGATTAATCATTGAGACAAAAACCTTGTTGGAAGGATATTCGAGCCAAATTTTTCTTCTATATTTTTGTGTGTGCATCTGCTTAGTCCATTTTTCTCTAGAACTTGTGTCAATTTTTACTCAAAGCTTGATGGACTAGATTTTGTGGATATGATAGAGCGTTCTTTCTTTCAAGCTCTTTCCCCAAACACCAACCCTTAAACACTTTTTCCTCTTGCTAGCCCTCGAGCCTTTTTGCTATGAGCATTTGCATACATTCTTAGATGATCGGAGTCGTGTTTAGTTATTAGCTGAAAAAAAGTGTTGAAAATGAAAAGTGTTAGTCTTGTGTATCCCGAAAAGGATCATAATGTGTTGCATCCCAAAGGGATTAGCATCTCAAAATGAGATGGCCAAAAAAAAAAAGTGTGTGTATTCAATTTATTTTAGTGTAGTGTTTTAGTTTTTTGTTGACATCGATTCCTCACTTTACGCATGCTCATAGTTTTTCTTTCTTTCACATCATCCATTCATTTAGCCTTCCGCCATTACAACCCTTAAAGACCTCTTGATCTTCAAATTGATAGTCCTTGTAGTGGAGAAATAAAATTGATACAAGCTCTATGGTAGGAGATGTATTAAGCAGATTGAGAGAAAATATCCCTACTATACAAGTGAGACGAGCGTAAACACCATATCCCGAGTGATTCTCTCGTTGTTCAATCTCTTGTGCTTAAATTCTTTCAATGTTTGTTTTATTAACACTCTTTCAATTTCTGCGTTAGAATTCGATAAAGTGGATTGAGTCAATTTTGGTTGTTGTTTGAGCATGGGCAGAATTTTCTTTATTCCTGTACCTTTTGACTCTTATAAGCTTTGTTCAGAGTACAAAGGTTTAAGTGTGGGGATTTGATCGACCAAATTTATATTATAAATTAGGCCCGTTTTCTTTAGTAATTATGCATTTGTTGACTCTCGATTTATGATTTTTATGCTTATTTTGGTCCCGCACATTGATTTTGATAAATTGCACATTGTTAGTATTTTGTTGTCATTTGTCATTAATTTTGCATAATTTTTATTGGGACAATTGATACTGCGAATGGGTTGTATTTTGTAGGACCAAAGGAGTCAACATTCAACAAGTCAACACGCCGCGAGATTCGCTGGGGCGAACCAAACTCTCCATTCGCCGAGGCGAATTAATGGTATTTAATTCTTCGCCATGGCGAAAGTGACTATTCAACGTCACGCAGTGACGAAGCCATTAGCCGCAGCGAAAGTCGGATAATCCGGCCTATATTTGGCAAAAGTTCCACTATTCCGACCCGGCCCGCACGCATCCCTATAAAACTTTGCCATTTAGGGCAAAAACAGAGATGGCCGCACAGAGTTTTCTTCTCTTCTTTCCTTCGCTTCTAATAGTTTTCGTTTTCATTTGTTTTGCGATTTCGCTTCACCGGACGACGCTTGCCTCATTCATCTCTTCCATCGCTTTCTCATCTGCGTTACATCGTCGTTGGAAACATGAACCGAGGTGATCCTTCAATAGCGAAGATTTCATCCGGTACCATGGTCGGCTAAGTGTACTATCTTCTGAAATGTAGCAATGGTTGGAGTTCCGTGAGCTAAACAAGGGGTAATCGATTATAGCTAGGATTTCAGATTTGTATTTGCAATGATCCGAGTTGGCATTTTTGCAATGTATTTCTGATTGAATCTTGCTATAGTTTAGTAGGATGTTAACTATGATCTATGGTATGGATCGATTTACATTGAAGTTTGTGCTAAATACATGAAGTCTCATGTATGTTAAATGATTTGCATGAGTTGATTTAATCTACCTAGTTGTGTTTGGTTAAATTAATTTTGTGTTTATTTGATTAACTGTTGCATTAATCATTCCATAGCATACACTAAGGTTTTTAACTAATTTTAATTAATCGAGTTGATTAATTAATTTTGGACTTAACGAGTTGTTAAGGTTTAGCTTTCAAATTTAGTGGATTTCAAACCTCGATATTATTTTGAACGATGATGACCCGAGCTACATTTTCGGAGAGTTTTAGCAAGTTGATTTCAAACTTGTTTAATTTCAATCGCTTAGTTTTCTAAAATCCCAAAACATTTATTCTTACTTTGGCTTAGTTTAATTTTTAGTTAATCAAATCAAAACCCCTTTTATTGCTTTAATTGCATGCATCATTCAAACATTAGGCTAGTCTAGGATCGGTTAGTACTTTGGTTCCTTGAGAGTCAATTCGAGGTTGCATCCTGTATTGCAATCCTTGGTATAAATTTTATTTGACCGGTTTCCGAGGATCAATTTTTAATATTGAACGATAAGCCGACGATCAAACTCTTATTTATCTTATTCCTAAAAACCATATCCCTTTCTACTTATTGCTCTAAGTAAAAAAAAGAACCTCTATTTTTAAGTCAATGACTAGCATATAGCTATCACAATCACTAAAATCCTTATAGCAATTCCTAGGAATATCATACCTGTAGTTTCTAAGGGATGTAGCATATTATTGAAATCTCCTATTATAATCTAAGGTGAGCTCATAAAGAACTATTATCTTTTAATTTTCTCTTTAAAGTTCTATGGAATGCATAATTGAATGTATACACAAAAGTTACATGAAAATTAATGTTGAGATGTTTTAATTTAACATATAAATGAATTAGTTGATATATCATAATATTTTGAATCACCTCTAACTTATTAGAATCTAGTGTTACCACTATTCTACCATAATGATGACAAAGGGGATTATAATAGATAGGTTAATTTTGTTTAATAAAAAGCTTAGATTCCTACAATTGTTTTACTTGAGCTTAGTTTATAAGAGGCTAATAAGAAAAGGCCTGTCATAAATATAATCCACTAATGTTTGTTGTTTTTTAAGGCTATTAAGATCTCTAACATTCCATGAGAGTATTGATATTGAGAGGGAATTAATGTACCATTGTTCTTCCTTTCGGATTTTCTTATTATGATATTGTGAAATCTTTTACTAAAGTTAACTCCTCCAACTCTTTACTAAGTATAGAGTTATTAGGGCTCTTTATAGTAAGTGAAGCAGCCTTTGTGAGATAGGGATAGTAGAAGAGAAATTAGATTTATATATTAAATTCATAAGCATGACTCTCCTCAATAGCGTGCGAGCTCTCCTATTTATTCATTAGGTGAGAAGTACTAAAAGATTTAAGTGGGGGAAAATTCAATGTTAGAGATTAACTAAGATAGATCTTAGTTATGGGAGCTCCTTTTTGTAAGCGATTGAGGGGCTACAGCCTTTCCAATTTCCTATGTCATCTTTTCTATACTATGATTGTTATATATTTTTTCTATCTCCTTTTATTCACCTTCTTTTTTGCTACTATTTCCATTTGCATCTATGTGTATTAACTTCTGAAATAGGTTATGATTGTTGATAGCGAATTCACGTTTAGATCAAAGTTTTAAAATTAATTGAAGTTACTATATTTTAAGTATATGAATTGTATAAAATAGTATATCAAGGTATCATTCCCTTAAAGATTGGTTAGTCACCTTTTAAAATCAAATTGATTTTTGTTTGAGTAAACCAAATAATGAGAGAATAAAATTACAAAATTTTCATAATTTAAAGGCTTGCAAATACAATTCAAAATGTCGCAAAAATAAGAACACAATTTTGGTTTAGAGAATCAAATAAAAAAGGTTACAATTATTCTCACCATACCATACAATCCCTTACTTTGGTAATGTAATCATGCTTAGCCCTAGGCCTTCTAATGTATTGACCCTTTCTCTCTCAATAGTTGAAGCCTAAAATAATGATTAAAGTTCTATATGTAATCTCTCAACCTACTCACTCAATTTAACTATTAAGTGGATATGAAGTAACTTATTGGATGACAATAAAAACATCAAAGATATCTCTTTAAATGTCATGTTAGTTTGATGTGAAAAGTTTTCTCAGGGCTACCCACTATCATTGTACATCCAAACTAATTTTCGAACTCCAATTCTCAATGTAACCAATGCATATAAATTCCACACATTATAAGCATTAAAACAGCCCATACGTTAAAGCAAAGTGAGTTCTTACATAGATATGGTAAGAACAAACCTAAAATCAACATAGAAATCCATTACGATCACAAAAAAACATCTTTAAAACAAGTGCATACATCTTCTCCATAAAATAAATAAACAAAAAACATTAGAGAAGAGAGAATAAAAGGCTCATAAGTTGAAGAACAAAGCTAGAACTTGGTGTGACAGCTTTGATATCTCTTGAAATCACTTAATTCTCCTTGAAAATCCACCAAAAAATTTGTTTATCTTCCTCCTTTTGGGGTGATGCATGACCTATTCTACTTTTAAGGGTTTAAATGGAATTTTTATACCCATTTGGGTGCTTAAACTGATTTAGGATGCAAGTGGAGGAAACTGGAATTACTAACTGGAAAGCTGGAAAATTCTAGCTTCTACCTAGGTCACGATTGTGACCTATTGTTTTCCAGTCTTATTTTCCTCTTTTGTTTCTCCTTTTATACCTACAATAAGTTCACATGGAAGTAAGTTGATAATCAACACAAATAAGTTCCAAATCTTACCCAAACATTGACCTATAACCATGCAAATTGTAAAACACATGAAAAACATACAAAACCTAAGGTTAAAAACCTTCATTTATAACCTAACACGCAATTTACCATATATAATCACATACAGATGCAAGTTATATGAACGTAATAGAAAACCTAGGCTAAACATCCTAGTATGTATACTAAACATACACATTATCATATAAAATGGCTTAGGACAATCCTATAAAAAAATTCACTTATTAACTCCACCACATTTACACTTTTGCTTGCCCTCAAGCAAAATCATAAACAAAACATCACAATGCAAACAAAGTTTATACAAGCATGCACACATGTAACATAAAAATTAATGGTTCAATGGCCTTAACCTTAAGCGCACTGCGGAAGGATTGATGACGATTTGATGGAATTTTCGATGGATATTTGTTTTGGTGTGTTTTCAACCTTGAGGAATTAAGACGGATGGAATTTTTGAATTGAAAAAACAAGAAAAATAAGCATACGCAAGGTTTAATTTCTACGACACCTCTTGGAAACCTGTTTCAAACAATCCCGATGATCAAAATAAAACCCAGAGAAACGAACAATCGACATACCACAATTGGGGAAGCAATTGATAAGTGAAAGATGATTCAAAAGGTAACAAGAACAAGAGAATAATGTTTCTCCCTATTGAAGTCGACGACTTTTCAACAATTATGATCTAAAAAGTTCTAAAAGGTTTGACCTAAAACACATATTTATACCTAGGTTAAATAATAAACGGTTGGGCTAAAATATATGGAAGCCCAAAAAAACAAAGTCCAAAAACTAAATAAATATGTCTGATGTGTTGCGACACTACTGTATCCATATGCTCTTGGGCTTAAGTGACGAAGCATTAAAATAGCCCAAATCTTCTTGTCTTCAAGCTCCAAGTGTATTCGGTCTAAGGATTTGAGACAAGTGGATCAATTTGGGCTGTGACCCAACTAGCTCTCCTGCAATAGGCTTGGCTAGCTTCATCCTTTTCATAAGTTGGCCCACATTTGCATAGAAAGCCTCCTTGAATCTTTCAGTCCTAACTCTTGATATAGGTCTAACTGGAATGACGAGCTCGCCCCTGTCACGTATGCCATATCCATGGTGATCCTTACTCATGCTCACATTAAACCTTATAGAATTAACTTAGTCTTAAACAACAATTATTCAACGAATTTCAATATGTCATCCAATTCTATCATGTTTAAGCACTTTAATATAAACATATATATTAATCAAGATATAAACAAGTTAGTCTTACACTTAGGTTATGTTGGTTGGATGTAAGGTTTTTAATGGAATGGAATAGAATAGAATAGAATGGTTTATAATGGAATGGAATGTAAATGGAAGTAATATTAAAAAATTGTTGTTTGGGAGGGATGGAAGGGTTCATAATGTAATATAATGAAATGTTGTTTGGATGAAGGGTTTATAATGTAATATAGTATAAAGTTGTTTATCATTTTACATTCCATACCCCTCAAATTGGAGGCTTTTCATTTTTATGTTTATGATAAAATGAGATGTAATATGAAACCCTCCCCTTCCATCCTATCTCATTCCATTTCATTATAAACCCTCATACCAAATGACGGAATAATATTGCATTCCATTAATAAACCCCCAACCAAACATAGCCTTATGAGACTTATAGACATGTGTTTACAATTAAAAAGTTTAACTATCACTAATTATCCTCCCATGAAAATTGTTGTTATTTTTATATGATCAATAGTTTTTTATTCACATACGTCACTTTTTTAGGTTTTCTAACACTAACCTAGTCTTTTGATGCAAAGGCGAATAGTTTATGGTGAATATCCCCTAGTTACTTAACTAAGTTGCGTTTTTTTATTCATCTTGGCTGGAGAGTCATTTTAGCATTTTGATGTGAAAATAAACATTCGTGATGAACATCCTCGGTTACTCAACTGTATCACTACTCACAACTAGCTACTAGCTTTATTCTTAACCTCATAGGTCAGCAGAATAGTTATTGATTAAAAAAAACATGTATAATTATTATTATTTTTCACTTTTTTAACCTACTTCATTTGTTTATAGACAATTATTTACTTGAAAGGTAACTAGGATTATTTACTAAAATGTAAAACTAAGTGCCATATCCTAATTAACATACATGTTTATATTAAAGACAATTAATATATAACTTCCTAAGTTAATATATTTTCACAAAATAAACAATTTCGTTCACAAAAAGCTAATTCTTATTAAAATTTTAGTCTTTACCCATTCACACATTCATGCATATGCAAACCAAATGAGAAAAACAAAAAATTTAGAAAAATCATGCAAAAAAATGCACATTACACAAACATGAGAAGTCATATATACAACCACCATACAATGAGTCATATATATAAGCAACATGTAATGCAAATGCAATTGCATAACATTCCCCCACATGTGAATGACATATTGTCCTCAATATGTGAAAGTGATATGCAATGGGACAACTAAACACATAACATAAATTACAAACACAAAAATTATAAATGAAAAATAAAGGAAAAAATGCTTATCCAAATTAAGGCTTGTTCCGATGGCTATTGATATTGAATGTCTCACCTTTATCATTGGTCAACTTCGATGCACCATGTGAGAAAATTTAGTGGCTTAAAACGGGCCACTCCTTCTTAATTTCAGTTTACCAGGAAATAATAGCAAGTGAGAGTTAAATAATAAAACCATATATCAACCTCAAACTCCTTTTTTAGATAAGCATCATGTCATTCTTGGTTCATTCCTTATACGGTTTGGTATTCTCATAGGTATGCAATCTTAGCTTCTCTAATTCTTTTAGCTATAACAATCTTCTCTCATTAACTACTTTTAAGTCAAAGTTCAACGCTTTGATTGCCAAATATGCCTTATGCTCTAGCTCTACTAGTAAATGACAAGCTTTGTCATAAACTAATTGTTAGGGTGTAGTGCCAATGATTGTCTTGAAGGCTATCTGGTAGGCCCAAACTACATTATCTATTTTGATTGCCCAATCTTTTCTCGAACTATTGATAGTCTTCCCCAATATCTTTTTCAACTCCTAAGGGAAGGTTCTTACGCGTTACTCACCTGTCCGTCACTAGAAAACACCACTTCCCATCCGACTTGCATGTGAAGGTACATCTTTTACTAATAAATAAATAAAGGTTTTGGAAATTCATGAAAAATCCTTTTATAAATCTTCAAAAGAATCTAGCATGCCCCAAAAATGCTCTGACCCCTAGGACATTGCTTAGCAGTTCAAGCTTATTGATGACTTTAGTTTTCACTTTTTCCAATTCAATACTATTACAAGATACCTTATGTCCAACACAACTCCCTTTTGAACCATGAAGAAGCATTTCTCCCAGTTTAAGACTAAATGTGACTCTTCACACTATTTGAGAACATTGTCTAAATTTGTTAAACATTGATCCAAAGAATCTCCAAATATTAAAAAATCATCCATAAATACTTCCAAAAAGTCATCAATCATGTCTGTAAAAATTGCCATAATACATCGCTGAAATGTAACTGGTGCATTACCCAAATGACATTCTTTAGTAGGGAAAAGTGCCATATAAGCATGCAAAAGTTATCTTCTCATCATAGTCTAGATATAAATTCCTGATTATAACAAGAATACTCATCCAAAAAGAAATAAAATGCATGTCAAACAACTGGCTCTATCATTTGATCAATAAAAGGCAGTGGAAAATGGTCTTTCTTTGTCGTCGAATTGAGCTTCTTGTAATCTATGTAGACTTGCCACCCGATAATTATTCAAGTTAATATTAGCTCACTCTTCTTATTTTCCACCATTATTGTCCTACCTTTCTTGGGTATGCACTATACTGGACTCACTCACACTTTATCTGACGTTGGGTATATAATTCCTACACCCAGAAGCTTGATAATCTCCTTTTCTTGCATGTTAGGATTTAATTGTCATTGTCTATACCTCACTGTCTTACATCCATCATTGAGATTCATTTTGTGCATAACAATGTTGGGACTTATCCCTAGGATGTCTAATATTTTTCCACTCCATAACTCTCATTCTTCTCTCTATAATCTCAACCACTTTTATCTCTAGGATGTCTAATATTTTTCCACTCCATACCTCTTATTCTTCTCTCTATAATCTCAACCACTTTCTTTTCTTATCCCTTATCTGACTAATTTGAAATAATTATTGGTAGCATTTGATCCTTACTTAGAAATGTATACCTTAAATGCATTGGTAGTGGTTTGAGCTTAATGGTTAGTGGTTTCTCACAAAAAGGTGGGATTGGTGACTCTATTTTCTCTACAATTTCCTACTTTTGATTGTCATTTAACTCCCCTTCTTCTATACTTATCTTATTGTCATCTACTTCACCTTTTTATTCAATCATTGCTTTTTGATGTTCATCTATAAATTATCCACCACATCAAATTTCATAAAAATGTTTCTCTCAGCCTTGCTTTTCAATGTCCTATTCATGTTGAATTTGACCTTTCATCACCAATGTATAGAATAAAGATCCCATCATTAATACTAATGAGTGCCCACCCAAATTTCATGATGGACGTCTCAGAAAAAGTGGACATTGATATCAAGAATTACAAAGTCAACAGGATTAACAAATTTGTGAACCTTTAACATAACATCTTCCATAACCCCAAATAGTTTCTTTATCGATTAATCTTCTAATTGAATTGTCATTAAGGTTGTCTCTATATCGTTCAGCTTCAATTTCCTAAAAATAGACAATGACATAAGATTAATACTTGCACCAAGATAACAGAAACATTTAGAAAATTCCACAACATTAACAAGGTAAAGAATAGTGAAACTCCTTTAATCTTTTAATTTTGATGGCATATTGTTGGTGATCATTAAACGATTGGTGGCTTTTGAGGCTACTTTCTGCTCTGAATCCTAAGTCCGCTTGTAAAAAAGTAGCTCTTTTAAGAATTTTGCATACATGGGCATATGTTGAAGCACTTTTAGAAATGAAAAACTTAAATACAACTTCTCTGTAGCTCGTTGAATCTCTCCCATACCCTGTAGAGGGATTCTTTGTCATACTGCTGAAAGGTTGTGATCTGCTTGACAATTTAGGTCATCTTTTATGGAAAATATTTAGCTAGGAAAGCTTGCACTAACTCTTCCCATATAGTTATATGCCCCACATTAGGAGAATTTAGCCATGCCTTTGCCTAATCTTTCAGTGTGAAAGGAAAGAGCCTCATCCTTGCTACCTCCTTTGATAATCCATCACATCTAAATCTATTCCAAATTTCCATAAAATTAGCAAGGTTATCATTTGACTCCTCACGTGGTAAACCATAAAATTGAACACTAGTTTGAAAAATATTTAATAAAGCAGGTTTGATTTCAAAATTGTTCGCATTAATAGGTAGTGGCAATCTCTGTTGGTTTGGGTTGAACTCGGGCTGCACAAAATTCATTAATGTTCTTTGGTCACTGCCTTAATCTCCTTGATTGACCATTATCTTTTTTATTTCATCTTGATGCCTTGATTTCTCAATTCCCTTTCAAGTTTGGTGATGTCAAGTTTGTTTAATATGCTTGCACTTCTAAAACTTCTTATGTCCATACACCTGTTACACATAAGAAAAGAGTATCAAATAAAAATAAAAAGAAAGAACAAATAAAAACAATTCAAATCACACTTGATGTTGGACCCTGATTTTTAAGTAGAATTTAGAAATAATAAATGAAATTAAATGAGTGTTTTTGTATATGAACTTTGTTATGGATGTTATTGTGCTATTAGAAAAGAATTGTTTGGTTTTGATGACTTAGATATTTTAGTAGAATTGTATGGGTTACGAAAGTTCAAGTGGATGAGTTGATTGAAATGAAGTTGAAAAGCAAGATTTAAATAAAAAAAAGTGTGAGAATTTGAAGAAATTAAGAAAGTTGACTTTTTGGGAATTGAGAGTTGATTTTTTGATTTAGGCAGAATTTGAAAAAATGATCTTCATGAAACTTGTAGCTTATGTTGTAAGCTTTCTGTCGTCATAAAATATGATATTTTTCGATATCAGAATTGAAAGTTATGATTTTTCCGAAGTTAAGGTTATTTTACTTTGTCTTTGAAAATGCTCTTAAGTATATGATTGTGTATGTTGTGCTTTGAGGCGAATTCTGGATTGATATGTTTTGAATTGAGTTAAGTAGTCTTCATGAAAGTCATAGAAGATTTTCCGAGCTTTTCAATGATGTATCATATGTTAATTTTGGATGAGAGAATTGAAAGATATGAATTTATGAAGTTTGGATGTGGTATAGGATGACACACTATTCTGGCAGTAACTTTGGCTAAAGAATTGAATTAGTTAGAGTTTGAAATTGCTTTCAAGTTCTTCATGGAAGTTTTAGATTTTGTTTTGATCTTTCCATTGATGTAAATTATGAAATTTTTGGACCATTTAATAAGAAGTTATGATTTTTGGAAGTTTTTGTTACTGTTTTAGCATGATTATTAGTGGACAGAAACTTTGACTGGAAATTTGACTCTCGTAGGGGTCAAACTGATTTTTCTGTCCTTCATGAAAGTTATAGGTTACCTTTTGATCTTTGCATTGATATAAAATATGACATGTTTTGTTAGACCCCGAATTTTTTTTATGATGATATTAAGCATGAATTGTGATAATTATGTTAGTTTGATTTCTTTTGGAGTATTAGTGGATAATTGAGGTGTAGTAAGGTTTAATTGTGGTTTAAATGGGATTTATAGGGTAAAAATATGTGAGGGCATTTTGGGAAGATTACTTAAGTTGGAATGGATTTATGCTTATTAGGAGGGGTATGTTGGTCTTTGACCACCCTAGGTAGGTTTTAAAGAAAGAATTAGAAGGAAATAGAAAGAAAGAGGAAAAAGAAAAGAAAGAAAAGAAGAAGAAAAGAAGAGAGGAGTAGCACCGTCGGTGGAGGAAGAGAGAAGAGAAGAGAGGTTTTGCGATCTTTGAGTTTTCTGACTGATTCGAAGTGATTTCTGGTAAGTTTAGCTTCCTTCAAAGTTGTTATGGTTAGATTTAAACTTAGAAGATTTTAGGAATGAAGAGAATCGAAGGTTTTAGGGTTTTCGGAAGGAAAATGGTTAGAACTTTCTGGGTTGTTGCGTTTATGATGGATTGGAAGCTTAGAATGGGTTAGAAATGTAGTATAAATCTTGATATAATGTTTTGATGCGTTGCATTTGTGTTTGTGAAAGGATTAAAGTGTGGAAAAGCAAAAAAACTGGGTTTCGGAGGCGAGCTCCAGACCTGCACTTCGCGACGTGCGAGAGGGGGAAGCAACGTCGCGACGAATAAATATTTATTCGCCGCGACGTGCGGCAGCTTGTTCGCCGCGACGTGCGAGGAAGGCTCGTCGCGACGTACGAAGAAATTTGGCTTGCCGATGCGAGCGTACCTTCGCCGTGGCGAACATCCAAGTTTTCTGAAGGAGATTTTTGGGAATATCTTGGGTTGTAGATGTCCAAATGAGGTGATTTCAGATTTGTTGTGAACTAGAAATAAGGGCTATGAGTTGTATGAAGAAGGGGGTTCGGAATTAGCCTTTTAGGGTTCGGAATTTTAGATGGAAGTCGGATATAGACTTTTAATGCTTTATTTAGGATTTCCAAGCTTTGAATATTTACTATGGATATTGATTGAATGAGAACTTGGTCTATTATAGGAAACCAAGCTGACCCAATTCAATCGCAAGAGGAAGGACACCAGTGAGTAGGATACTCGAGCGATATTAGGTGGGTAATATGTTTATGGTTATTGTGTGTATGGGCAAATTGCCTTATGTATGCTTGCTTGCATTATGTGATCTTGCTTATGTTTAATTATATGATAAATTCCATTTTTTATGGTGCTATATTTTGAGACTATTTGGTGAATTTCTTCGAATGACAATGACAGATGGTTTATGTATTTGGGATGATTAATGCATGTTTAGAATACACGTGTAGAATGTGTATATGTACGTTTGTATTGAATTATGTATTTGTATCGATGTTGGGATCGGGTCCGACGTTATGAAGCACCGGTCGCCGGGCAAGCCCGAGGGGCCACCTCGGGAATCGGGGATCTGGGGCCCGGGCCCAACATGTTTGGTATCAGAGCGCCTAGGTTCAGTGTCCTTGGCTTAGACTGCATAATAGGATGAACTGTGTGATATATGATTAATTGTTGCATTGATTAAGTGACATGCATATCATGCATACATGTAGATTGACCAGTAGCTAATCCTTAGTGTTTACCTGTGAAGGAGTACGATGCCACCTCGTAGAAGGACAGGAGGAGTTATGCAAGGATCTGCTTTTGACTCTCCGACTAGAGAGGAGAGGATCGATGAGTCAAGATAGCCTGTGGTATCTTGAGGCTTCTGTAGGGCTAGGTAGCGAGCCCCTTCCGTCGCCGACTCAGGAGTCGCCAGCTATGTAGGAGCAAGTGCCTCCATTGGATCCGAGGCTGTTCCAGGTGTTCACTCAGGCATTTGTGCAGGCTATGGGTCAGATGCCACAACCTTCTGTTTCAGCCCCGGCTCAGAAGGGGAGACGATTTGATAGGTTGAGAAAATATGAGGCAGTTGATTTCTTTGGGACATCAGATCCAGAGGAAGCCGAGACTTGGATGAGAAAGACTGAGAGAGTGCTGGATCAGATGGACTGTGAGGATGACGAGAGAGTTGTGTATCGCCACCGCTGCTTGAGGAGATGCTCTGCATTGGTGGGAGACCGTGCCAGGCAGTCAGATGAGACCCGTAGGGTTGTCATGGCAGAATTTCGTGGTTGCTTATAAGAAGAAATATCTCATCTAAGGTATATATTCGTGAAGCGGAGGGAGTTTCGAGTCTCACTCGGAGGATATGACACACGATCAGCACGAGTCTGCGTCGGTTCACGCAGTTGGTGAGATATGCTTCAGATCTGATATTGAGTGAGGCTGCCAAATGTCGCCGGTTTGAGTCAGGCCTGCACTTGGCCATCAGAGAGAAGGTGATTGTGCAGAATTTTTATGACTTCCAGCAGTTGGTTGAGGCAGCTCTGAGAGTGGAAAATATAGAGAATATCAAGAGTGTTGTGAACAAGAAGAGAAAGGGCAGAGAGCAGTCTAGGAGTGGAGGTAGCACTAGTACTCCTATGCCAGACAGGAGTGCTAGGAGCTTCCCAGTTCAGTCAGAGGAGAGGAGTAGTGGTGCAAGCCGACTTAGGCCGATGAGGACTTCTACTGTTTCTCACCAAGCCTCAACGGTGGGTGGCAATAGAAGGGTAGATGGAGATAGATCATTCATCCCGAAGTGTGAGCACTGCGGGAGATCCCATAGAGGAGAGTGCTTCAGATTGACAGGAGCTTGTTTCAACTATGGGGAGAAGGGACACATTGCCAGAGAGTGTCCTCAGCCTCCACGACAAGAGAGAGGCCATATGCAAGCTCCGAGGAGGACAGAGACCATGGGACAGAGGACTGCAACAGAAGTCGACAGTTCAGATGCGGCCAAGAGGGTGAATCTTCTGGGGAGACTGAGAGGGCAGGCACCAGCTAGGGTGTTTACGATGACTAGGGAGGATGCAGAGACCGCTCCTGATGTTGTGACTAGTATGATTCGACTTTTTTTTTATGATGTGATAGCTTTGATTGATCCAAGTTCTACTCATTCGTTTGTTTCTTCGAGTAGACCCGTGTGTGATAGAACTGTGAGCCCATTGGATACTCCACTAGTGGTGAGTACTCCAATCGGCCAGTACATTGTGATTAGTCAAGTGTATAGAGGTTGTGAGATTTGCATTGATGGAGAACTTCTAGTGGTGGATTTGATGCCACTGAAGATGAGAGGTTTAGATGTGATTTTGGGTATGGATACGTTGGAGAAGTACCATGCCCGTTTAGATTGTAAGCAGAAGACAGTAGAATTTGATTTGGGAGATGGAAGAAGAGTGGTGTTTACTAGGGACAGAAAAGCGAGTCCGCCCAAAATTGTTTCATCTTTGACAGCAGAAAAGATGATGAGAAAGGGGTGTGAGGCATTTTTGGCCTATGTGGTGGACACTAGAGCAGATAGTGGGAAGCTTGAGGATATTCCAGTAGTCAGGGAATTCTCGGATGTCTTCGCTGAGGAATTGCCAGGACTACCGCCGCCTAAGGAAATTGAGTTTCCCATTGAGCTTCTGTCTGGTATTGCGTCGATTTCAATTCTGCCTTATCGGATGGCTCCGGTGGAATTGAAAGAACTTAAGGAGCAGTTGGAGGAGTTATTGGAGAAGGGATATATTCGACTGAGCTCTTCACCTTGGGGAGCTCCGGTTCTCTTTGTGAAGAAAAAAGATGGATCGTTGAGGATGTGTGTCGACTACCGAAAGTTGAATCAAGTTACTGTGAAGAATCGGTATCTGCTTCCTCGCATTGATGATCTATTTGATCAATTGCAAGGGGCGAAAGTCTTCTCGAAGATATACTTAAGATCAGGTTACCACCAGTTAAGGATTAAGGAATCGGATGTGCCGAAGTTTGCTTTCATAACTCAGTATGGGCATTTTGAGTTTTTGGTGATGCCTTTTGGATTGACGAATGCTCCTGCAGCATTTATGGATTTGATGAATGAGGTTTTTAAGCCATTCTTGGACCAATTTATCATCGTCTTTATCGATGATATCTTGGTTTATTCCAAGAGCGATGAGCAGCATGAGGAGCATTTGAGGATTTCTTTGAAGACATTGAGGAGGAATGAGTTGTATGTCAAATTCGATAAATGTGAATTTTGGCTGAGGGAAGTGTCATTTCTTGGACATGTGATCTCAGAACAAGGAGTTCATGTGGATTCAAAGAAGATAGAAGCTGTGGTGAATTGGGAAGCCCCAAAGAGTGTAGCAGAGGTAAGAAGTTTTCTGGGTTTGGCAGGCTATTACCGGAGATTTATGGAGGGATTCTCTATGATAGCCGCTCCGATGACTAAGTTGTTGAGGAAAAATCAGAAGTTCGTTTGGAGTGAGGAGTGTCAGAGGAGCTTCGAGGAGCTCAAGCATAGGTTGACGAGTGCTCCGATTCTGATTTTGTCATCGGGTGATGAGGGCTATTCGGTGTACAGTGATGCGTCGAGGAAGGGTCTTGGTTGTGTTTTGATGCAGGGAGATTGGGTGATTGTTTATGCTTCGAGGCAGTTGAAGCCTTATGAGTTGAATTATCCGACGCATGATTTAGAGTTGGCAGCAGTGATCTTTGCCTTGAAAATTTGGAGGCATTATTTGTACGGAGTTCAGACGAGGATCTTTACCAATCATAAGAGTCTGAAGTATTTGTTGAGCCAGAAGGAACTGAATTTGAGGCAGAGAAGGTGGATCGAGTTACTCAAGGATTATGACTTATTGATTGAGTATCATCCGGGCAAGGCCAATGTGGTGGCAGATGCTTTGAGCAGGAAGTCTTCGATTGCTCATGTTCGATCAGTTTACTTGCCTTTGTTAGAAGAGATGGCTAAGCTTAAGATAAGCTTGAAGCAGGAGGAGTCGGATTGTCTTCTAGCTAACTTCTGAGTAAGGCCGATACTTAGGGAGATAGTTAGGGAATTGCAGGCTCAAGATGTAGATTTGAGTAAGCTTCGAGATGAAATTCGGAATGGCAAGATTTCTGAGGTAGTAGTGAGGGATGATGAGCTTATGACAGTGGGGAACAGATTGTGTATCCAGGATGTGAAGGAGGTTAAGGATGAGATTATGAATGAGGCACACAATGCGCCTTACGCCATGCATCCAGGTAGTACCAGGATGTACAGGGATCTGAGAGAGCATTTTTGGTGGAAAGGCATGAAGAGAGATGTAGCAGAGTTTGTCAGTAAGTGTTTAGTGTGTCAGCAAGTTAAAGCTGAACACCAGGCACTTTCAGGCATATTGAGACCATTGTCGATCCCGAAATGGAAGTGGTAAAGGGTGACCATGGATTTTCTGATGGGTCTGCCTAGGACCAGCAGGAGGCACGATGCCATATGGGTTATAGTGGATCGGTTGACCAAGTCAGCTCACTTTTTGGCAATTAAGCAGACTGATTCTTTGCATGTGTTGGCAAAGAAGTACATTGATGAGATAGTGAGATTGCATGGGATTCCAGATTTGATTGTATCTGATAGAGACCCTCGGTTTACTTCGAGATTTTGGGGCAGTTTGCAGGAAGCTTTGGGGACGAAGCTGAATTTTAGTACGACTTTTCACCCTCAGACGGATGGTCAATCTGAGAGGACTATTCGGACACTTGAGGGGATGCTTCGGGCATGTGTGGTGGATTTTAGAGGAGCTTGGGATGAGCATTTGTCATTGGTCGAATTTGCTTATAACAATTCGTACCTTTCGAGCATTCAGATGGCTCCATATGAGGCTTTGTTTAGGCGGAGGTGTAGGACTCTGATCTGTTGGGATGAAGAAGGAGAGAGGCAATTGGAAGGGCCAGAATTGATTCAGACGACAGTTGAGAAAGTCAATTTGGTTAAGTAGCGACTTAAGGCAGCACATGATAGGATGAAGAGTTATGTTGATGCTCATCGAAAGGAGATGGAGTATGAAGTCGGTGAGAAAGTATTCCTTAAGACGTCTCCTTGGAAAGGAGTGATGAGATTTGGCAAGCAGGATAAGTTGAATCCGAGGTATGTGGGTCCTTATGAGATCCTTGAGAGGATTGGACCACTCGCCTACAGATTGGCATTACCTCCGAAATTGGCGCAGATTCATGACGTTTTCCATGTGTCTATATTGAAAAGGTATAGATCGGATCCTTCTCATATCATTCAGGCTAGTGAGGTTCAGCTGAGAGATGATCTGAGTTATGAGGAGCAACCAGTGGAGATTTTGGATACCAAGGACAAGGTTCTTAGGAATAAGACGGTTCAGTTAGTCAAGGTCCTATGGAGGAATCATTCAGTAGAGGAGGCTATATGGGAGCCATTGGACGCTATGAAGGAGAAGTATCCGTATCTCTTCGATGGTTCAGGTAAATTTCGAGGACAAAATTTTTTTTAAGAGGGGGAGAAATGTTAGACCCTGAATTTTTTTTATGATGATATTAAGCATGAATTGTGATAATTATGTTAGTTTGATTTCTTTTGGAGTATTAGTGGATAATTGAGGTGTAGTAAGGTTTAATTGTGGTTTAAATGGGATTTATAGGGTAAAAATATGTGAGGGCATTTTGGAAAGATTACTTAAGTTGGAATGGATTTAGGCTTATTAGGAGGGGTATGTTGGTCTTTGACCACCCTAGGTAGGTTTTAAATAAAGAATTAGAAGGAAATAAAAAGAAAGAGGAAAAAGAAAAGAAAGAAAAGACGAAGAAAAGAAGAGAGGAGTAGCTCCGTCGGTGGAGGAAGAGAGAAGAGAAGAGAGGTTTTGCGATCTTTGAGTTTTCCGACTGATTCGAAGTGATTTATGGTAAGTTTAGCTTCCTTCAAAGTTGTTATGGTTAGATTTAAACTTAGAAGATTTTAGGAATGAAGAGCATCGAAGGTTTTAGGGTTTTCGGAAGGAAAATGGTTAGAACTTTCTGGGTTGTTGCGTTTATGATGGATTGGAAGCTTAGAATGGGTTAGAAATGTGGTATAAGTCTTGATATAATGTTTTGATGCGTTGCATTTGTGTTTGTGAAAGGATTAAAGTGTGGAAATGCAAAAAAACTGGGTTTCGGAGTCAAGCTCCAGACTCGCACGTCGCGGATCGGGGATCTGGGGCCCGGGCCCAACATGTTTGGTATCAGAGTGCCTAGGTTCAGTGTCCTTGGCTTAGACTGCATAATAGGATGAACTGTGTGATATATGATTAATTGTTGCATTGATTAAGTGACATGCATATCATGCATACATGTAGATTGACCGAGAGCTAATCCTTAGTGTTTACTGTGAAGAGTGCGATGCCACCTCATAGAAGGACGGAGGAGTTATGCAAGGATCTGCTTTTTGACTCTCCGACTAGAGAGGAGAGGATCGATGAGTCATAGCCTGTGGAATCTTGAGGCTTCAGTAGGGCTAGGTAGCGAGCCCTTCATCGCCGACTCAGAGTCGCCGGTATCAGAGCAAGTGCCTCCATTGGATCCGAGGTTGTTCAGGCGTTCACTCGTGCATTTATGCAAAGCTATGGGTCGATGCCACAACCTTCTATTTCACCCATTTCGTAATGGGAGACGATTTGATAGGTTGAGAAAGTATGGGGCAGTTGATTTCTTTGGGACATCAGATCCAGAGGAAGCCGAGACTTGGATGAGAAAGGCGAGAGAGTCTTTGGATCGGATGGATTTGTGAGGATGATGAGAGAGTTGTGTATCTGCCGCCGATCGCTTGTGGAGATGCTCTGCATTGGTGGGAGACCGTATCAGACAGTCAGATGAGACCCGTAGGGTTGTCATGGCAGAATTCCGTGGTTGCTTATAAGAAGAAATATCATCGAGGTATATGTTCGTGAAGCGGAGGAGTTTCGAGTCTCACTCGGAGGATATAATGATCGTGAGTATGAGCATCAGTTCACGCAGTTGGTGAGATATGCTTCAGATCTGATGTTGAGTGAGGCTGCCAAATGTCGCCGATTTGAGTCAGGCTTGCACTTGGCCATCAGAGAGAAGGTGATTGTGCAGAATTTTTGTGACTTCCAGCAGTTGGTTGAGGCAGCTCTGAGAGTGGAAAATATAGAGAATATCAAGAGTGCTGTGAACAAGAAGAGAAAGGGTAGAGAGCAGTCTAGGAGTGGAGGTAGCACTAGTACTCCTATGCCAGACAGGAGTACTAGGAGCTTCCCAGTTCAGTCAGAGGAGAGGAGCAGTGGTGCGAGCCGACCTAGGCCGATGAGGACTTCTACTGTTTCTCACCAAGCCTTAACGGTGGGTGGCAATAGAAGGGTAGATGGAGATAGATCATTCATCCCGAAGTGTGAGCACTGCGGGAGATCCCATAGAGGAGAGTGCTTCAGATTGTCAGGAGCTTGTTTCAACTATGGGGAGAAGGGACACATTGCCAGAGAGTGTCCTCAGCCTCCACGACAAGAGAGAGGCCAGATGCAAGCTCCGAGGAGGACAGAGACCATGGGACAGAGGACTGTAATAGAAGTGGGCAGTTCAGATGCGGCCAAGAGGGTGAATCTTCTGGGGAGACTGAGAGGGCAGGCACCAGCTAGGGGATCTGGGGCTCGGGCCCAACATGTTTGGACATTGGAGTTGAAAGATAGAATTTTTCAAAGTGTGTTATTGTTTAGGAATGTATTAATTGGACAGAATATTTGATGAGACATTTGATCACATTAGAGGCTGAATTTGTTAGACCCCGATCTTTGAGTGAAAATTTGAATTATGAAAATGAAATTTAAGGAGTGCTTTGTGTATGTATTGTGTAATAAAGGACTTAAAATTAAAGGATATTGATAAGAAAAGAAATGATTTGATTTTGATATCTTTGGGGTTTTGAGTGGATTGGTGTGGTTTATGAAATTAAGCGGATGAGTTGATTGAAATTAAGTTGAAAATCATGAATAAAAAGAGAAAGTGTGAAAATATGAAAAATTGTGAAAAAGTTTGACTTTTTGGCTTTTGAGAGTTGACTTTTGATTTAGTCAAAATTTGAGAAAATGATCTACATGAAACTTGTAGATTACGTTAAGAGCTTTCTGTAGCCAGAAAGTTTGCAATTTTTTGATATCGGGAGTGGAAGTTATGATCAGTCAAAGTTTATATGTGATGGGTTGACTTTTGACTTTAATTATGACTGAAACTTTGACTGAGAAATTAACCTAGTTAGAGGTTAATTGAGTTTTGATGTTCTTCATGAAAGTTGAAGGATTTGATTTGATCTTTATTTTGGTATAAAGTATGCAATTTTTCGATCTCGGAATAATAAGTTATGATTTTTACAAGTTTATGTTGTGATTTTAGTATGAATATTAGAGGACAGAACCTTTGACTGGAAATGGACTCCCTTAGGAGTCAAATTGAGTTTTATGTCTTTCGTGGAAGATGTAGAGCTTCTCTTAAGCTTTCTATAGAGACTAAGTTTGTCAAAATTGGAGTTCGGGATTAAGAGTTATGAATTTTGGAAGTTTCAGATTTATTTTTATGTGAAAAAAAAGAAAAAAAAAGAAAAAGGGAAAATGATTTATCGTCGTCGCTAGGGGGCGACGCGTCACCAGGGCGAGTGAGCCCTCGCCTCGCCCAAAACGCGGGCGTTCCGCCCTTGTACGACGCCGTTTTGTTTCTCAATCGTATTGCTTTTGATTTTGTCTTGCTTGTTATTCCCTCCAATCCGACCTCTGTTCACTATTTTGCTCATATCTTTTCCGTCCGACATCCGATTGAGTTGATTCTTACGGCGTTGGATTCCTAAGACAATTCCCTACATCCTCATGGGAAATTTGTAATTTTATGAGATTAAATTAATAGTGATTAATTTAATCAAATTGAGTCGGAAAATTTTCTGAACATATTTCAGTATTTTGTGAAATTCGGGACCTGTAGAGATCCGATTCAAGAAATTCTTGTGGTGAAATAAAGATAAGACAAGGGGCTACAAATCATATGAAGAAATGAAATGTCAATTTTGCCCCTAAGACCTTCGAATTATGAATGGAAGTTCGGATTAGGGTGTAATTTTTGGATTAGGAACATCTGAGAGTATTTTGAGTATAACTTTTGATCTGGGAATTGAAATGAGGCGATTCTTGTTTTGAATTAAACTTGAGACATAAGGATACAATTGTTATGAAGACATTGAGTTTCAATTCTGGGATTAAGAATGTAAATTTCTGGATGGAAATAATCGTACATGGAAAATGTGTTAGAATATGGATATACCCGAACTGTTTTATGCATAACTTTTGGTGTAGTGATCCAAATTGAGCGTGGTCAGTGACGTTGGATTTGTATGATTGAGAGGAACATTTCACGAGAAGGAAGTTTTATCAAATTCCTTCAACTCGATAGTGCGAATCAAACCCGCAAGTGAAAATGGAATAAAGTAAAGTGTAAGGGCATTTTGGTCTTTTTAGACATCACTTAATGACATGGCTCTAAACACGTGGTGAGATGTCGTTTTAAGCCTATTAAAGCCATGAAAGTGGCTGGAAAATTAGAAGAAAATGAAAGAAGAAGAAGAAGAAAGAAGAGTGGAGGTCGGTTATGGAGAAAAGATGAGAGAGAAAGCTTAGTTTCGATTTTTCTACTTGTTTCTTAGGGATTTTTGAGTAGATTTCAAGAGGAAAAAGGTGGAAGAGCATGGGAGCTTCCTCAAGACCTAAGAAATTTCAAAAATAGAGAAGAAAAGAGGTAAGAGAAAAATTTGAACTTTGAGTTTTTGATGAATTTTTGGTTTAGAATTGTGGAAAAGGACTTGGGTTTGTGATTTATGAAGTTGATTTTGATGTATATGCCTTAGGTTGTGTTTAATTTTGAATGGACATTTGATTAAGGTTTAGGCTTAATTTTGTGATTAAGGAATTTGTGAAATTTTGGAGTAGAATTATAGATAATGATATGGGTCAGTGATATATGAATTCAATTTTGAAGAAATTGTGAATTATGATATGAAATTTGTGTAAATTGGGTTAGGCCAATTTTGAAAATTGGAGATTTTTGAAATTGATGGTTTAGATATCTTGAAATTAGTGTGAATTGATGAATTGTGACATCAATTTTAAAAAAATTAAATTATTCATGAGATTGAATTTGAGTGAATTGGTTTAGGTCAAATTTGGACTTTGGGGATTTTAGAAATTCTGGTTTTGGAAAGCTTGGAAATATGATGATTATGAATTTCCGATAGTTAATTTTGAGAATTATGCAAATTATGATGTGGAATTTGAATGATTGTGGCTTAGGTCGATTTTAATTGAAAGAAGGAAAGAAGCAAGGATCAAATTGGAGCTAGGATCAAGTTTTGGCATCAATTCGAAATTGGGTAGCATATTTATATTTTGATTTGTAAGTATATATGACTTTTGAAAATTTAAGAAAGTGAAAGAAAATATTTTCGTACTTTATTCGTTTCTAAATGATTTTTGAAAAATTATTACAAGCTTAAATTCATTGTTTGAAATGATTTCATAAATCAATAGAAATTTCTGAAAAATCATATGTTATGAGTGCATTGATAAATTATGCAAATTGTTGAATTTATGGAATTGCTTGATTTGATTGAATTGTATGAATTATGTAGAAGCGTGAATATATGTAGTATGAAAATCAAGTTTTCGATTTGTGCCTTGAGCGATCAAAGTTTCAGTTTTGAGTTATGTGATTAAGTGGGTTTGGTCAGGTCCTTGGTGAGTCGATTACCTTTGTCTCTATTCGTTATACCTTCGCCCGGCTGCCCGCTAGTTGCCTGAAGCTCGATTTCGGACTCCTTCACGGTTACCTTTGGACATTATCATGCGGAAAGTGTAATGCGTTCTATTCATGGCTTCTCATGATCGCTATGCGGGAATGTGCGAGACGTTCGCATTTCGGACGAACGGACCATTCTGACATGTTATGTATTTTGATTTGTTTTTATGTGCTGCATTCATGTTAAAAATTGAGAAAGGAAAAAGTGAATTGTGTTATGAAAGATTTGAAAATTTGAAAGGTTTGAGGAAACCGTTTGAAAAGTTACAAAGTTTGAAAATTAGCCCTTTTGGCAAAAAGATTATGAAAAATTGACTTCTGCTTATTTGTCAATTTATAAATGTGTTATCCACGAGCTTTCGAGCTCACCTCCCCCCCCCTTTCATCCCCATCTCCAGGTTTCGAGCAGGAGATCGGATGAAAGAATGTGAAGACGTCAGTTTTGACATTTGTATAAGTTAGATTTTGAGTAATTTGGATTTTAGTATGGATGTGTATATGGTTTAAGATAAGTTTGGAAAAGTGTACTTGCGTATAAGGTTGAGTTTTGTGTATGGCTTTTGGAATTTGTATATGAAATTGTGTATGATTTTTGGGATATATATTTATGTTTGATTCTGAGATTGAGTTTGAATCATGAGACTAGTTGATGGAATTAGAATTATGAAAGTGTTTTAGAACTAAGATTGCGTTTGTTTCTGCTGAGATCCCGGAAGGAGGGTCCGGTTGATTTTGATGATTGTTTGATTGATTGGGCTTTTAGAAGTGTTGTCTTAAACACTTTGCAGGTTTGGGTTAGGATAAAAGCGGTAGTTATCTGCCGCCAAAATTCGATAAAATTGGGATAAAATGTATTTTGAGATTTGCGGATATATAAGAATATGAGCAAGTTTTGAGATTTGCATGAGAATGAATTTCCAAGAGTGGAAATTGTTTGTTTGATTTGAATGAGTTTGCCTAAAGATGTAATAAATGAATATGAGAAAAAGAAAGGAAAAAAAATTATACCGGATTACGGAATAATTTGAGTCTAAGGAATTCCAACGCGACGCTTCTTTAAGATAAGTTATGCACGGATGTCGGACATTTGTTATGTTATTCGATTTGCTCTCATTTGTATACGTTGATTTTAACTTTGAATTCGATCCGTTTGTTAAGTATCGATTCTGCTTCGTTTCGTTTTGCTTCGGTACTTCTGTATATCATTTCGCTTCGAAATCTGTTCGTTTGGTTCGATTAGTTATTATTTGTTTCGTATTTCGGCCATTCGATAATACGATTTCGATTGATAAATCCGACTTGTATTTTTGCGTCCGTATTGTGGTATTCGTACTTTGTTTTGCAAGCGCTTTTGATTCGTACTTATTCAATTCACTCCGCTATTTTCACCTCCGCTTTGTACTTTGTTTCCGCATTCCGTTGTCTGTGTTTCGTTTTCCGGTTGGGATCCGGTTTTCGGATCGGGTCCCAACAGAATTAGTTTTTGAGTTCTGCATGGAATTTGTAGAACTTCCTTTAAGCTTTGTAGTGATACTAAATTTGTTAAATTTGAAGTTCGGAATCAAGAGATATGAATTTTGGAAAATTAGGATTTTATATAAATTTTTGTGAAAAAAAAGAGAGACAGGCATTGCTCGCCCTCGCGACCGCTCGCGAGGGCAAGCGAGCATTTTTGCTAGCGTCGCACGGTCGCGAGGGCGAGCGAGTATTTTTTGCTCCCCCTCGCCGTGCGACATTGTTTTCCTCTTCGTTATTTTCTTCTTCGCGCACGAAAACGACGTCGTTTCTTCCTCCTTCACGCGACGTCGTTTTGTTCTTCTTCTCTTCAGCGCGCGTGTTTTGGCCCGCACGACGCCTTTTCGTCCGTTCCTTCCTCATACAATGATATCGTTTTCATTTGCTTGTTCCCTCCTTTGCGTGCAACGACGCGGTTTTTTCCTTTGCTCACGGAAATGACGCCGTTTGGGCATTTGGGATTCTCCTTTTGTTTTTGGTTAATTTGTTTCCAAATCCGACCTTTGTTAAATCTTTTGCTCATATCTTTTCCGTCCGATATCTGATTGACTTGGTTTTTAAAGCGCTGGATTCCTAAGACAATTATCTACATCCTCATGGTAAATTTGTGAATTTTTTAGATTAAATTGAGGTTTATTAAATTAATCAAAGTGAGATAGATAATTTTCTAAACATGGTTCAGTCTTTTGCGAAATTTGGGATCTGTGGAGATCCGATTGATTTGATTCTAGAGGCAAAATAAAATTAAGACATGGGGATACAAGTCATATAAAGTAATTGAAATTCAATTTAGCCCCTAAGACTTTCAATTTCTGAATGGAATTTCGGATTAGTGGGTAGTCTTTGATTAGTAAAATCTGAAAGTATTTTGGCCATAACGTTTTCTCTAGTAATCCAAATGAGGTGATTCTTGATTTGGATTAAACTAGAGAAATAGGGCTACAATTGTTATGAAGAGATTGAGTTTCAATTTTGTCTTTAATAATATCAATTTTTGGATGGAAAAAAATGCTGGAAAATGTTTTGGCATATGAATAACCCGAAATATTTGGAGTATAACTTTTGGTGTAGTGCACCAAATTAAATGATTTTAGTGGCGTTATGAAATTAATACAATGAGGAACGTTTATATAAAAGGAAGTTTTAGCAAATTCCTTCAATTTGATGATGAGAAAAATGTCCTAAAGTAAGCATGAATTGAAATAAATTTTAGGGGAAAAATTGGAAGGATACTTAAGTTTTTAAGTTAAAAGGCTTGTGTAAGGGTAAAATGGTCAATCCTCCTTCATTAATTGTACCTTTAGACATAAGAAGAGTGGGCCTTCACCTATGAAGAGGAGAAACACGATATTAGAAAAAAAAATGAAAGAAGAGAGAAAGGAAGAGTGTTTCCATGGAGAAGAAAAGGGAAAAGGGGAAAGCTAGGTTTTGAAATTTATGGGTCTTCAAGCATGATTTTTCGTTTGCTCCATGATAAGTGCATATTTGTCCAGTTTTGTTGTTTTAATTATTCCTTTTTATTCCTCTTGTTGATTCAATTGTTGGGACTTAATTGATTTAATATTTTCTTGAAGGGATTTAAGTGGACTTACATTTTAATGGAAGAAATCAGTGTTTTGTTCATTAAATTAAAATGAAATTTGGAGAAGAGTTTGAGCTTGAGAGGAATAACATCCAAGACTAGAAGGGAAGTGCGGCACTTGAGAATTAACACAAGACAAGAGGGCTGACGTGGATTAAGGGGACAAGGCAGTAAAGGAGAAAAACAAGAGGAATTCACGACAAAGACAAGATTGAAGAGTCATCGTGGGGAGGAGAAAAACAAGAGGAAGTCACGAGCAATAGAGGAATAAAAGACAATTGGGCTTTGAATTAAGAAGGAGGCCATCAAGAAGGAGGGCCCACGACAATTAAAGGAAAAGAAAAAACCTAGGATAACAACTTGTGAGAGGGAAAAATAGCGAGTGGCGCAGCCGGGGAAGGATTGACTTACGTGAGCGAGAGGAAGGAGTAAGCTGGTGGTGGCAATGGTGGAAGCGATGACGATACAAAGGGAAATAGCATCAACGACAGTGGGAGATTAATGAGCAGCAGCAATTAGAGAAGGAATTGACGCAGGTCACGCACGCCCACAGGAAACAAAGGGGCCGCGACGTGAGCCAGAAGAAGGAGATGACCTTGCAGTACGCAAAGGAGGTTCACGCAGATGAGCGTGCTTTAGGAGATCTCCTAGTCTTCTTCTTTCCTTGTTAATTAGAACATGTTAATTAAGAATTTTGTTAGATTTAATTTTCGTATGAGTAGCTAATCTGTTTTAGTCGGGGAATTCCAATTATTATGCTTTGACTCGTGAGACCTTGATTGTTCCTAATATTTGGTTTATAATATTCGCATTATTTACGATTCTTGTCATTGTTTATTAATTGATTCTGCGATTGAGGCTGATTGTAGAGTTAGTTAATTTGCATATCGCCAATTGATTTACTTGGTGGAGTCTAGCTGGGGATCGGTATTTGTGGCAATTGGCCTAGGGCATAGTACTTATGCGATTTTGTGTGGAGGAACTTGCGATCTAACTAGATGAAGCATGAGTCTGTGCGTAGTCAGTTAGGGTTAGTGTTTCTTTAGAGTTTATTGCTGTTAATTAATTGAATCTCGGAGAGAGTCTCGAAGGGGTTATTAGTTAATTAGGGAATAGTCACAGGAGTTTCTGCGACTATTCTAAAATTAAGAAGAAACGAGGGAGCCAGAGGTAGTTGGTAACTATAGCTAACCTATTATTAAACCAAAGAAAATATTTGAGTCGATGATGGTGGTCTAAGCATAATTAGGAATTTCTGGCTAAGTTATCGTTTATTGAGTTTATCAATTTTATTTGCGTTCTTTGTTGGTATTTGTTTTATTAATTTGCGTTAATCTTTTATCGGTTGTTATTTCAATTAATAGTTTTAGTAGAAAACTCTAAACCCCCATTTAATTATTTTCATTAGTTCTTTGGCATTTAAATAGAATCAATTATTCCATTCTCGTGGATCGACCCCATTTACCCTTTGTCATAATTTATTTTCGTTTGGTGTTTGGGATTTATTTTGGTGGATTCGACACCCATCAAATTTTGGCGCCGTTCGGGATTGGTAACTAATTGATTTTGTTTTGTTTTATTCCTAGGAACATTAAATGCGGAGATTCCATCTTATGCGACCCGAGATCGAAAAAGGCGCTAAGAGGTCGAGGAAGTTGAGCAAACTAAGGAAGAAGCAAGGAGAAGTTAAGTGGATTCTGAGACCCGGTTGAGTCGGACCTTTGAAGCGAAGTAATCTGAAGAGGAGATTGAAGTTGAGCAATGACTGACGGGAAGCTTAACCGTGACCACGCTTGCAGGATATGGCTCTTATGAACTCTCAGGACTTGGTAGACCATCAAGCGCAAAGCACCCATCGTGCATAGATTTTCCGAACTTCAAGAAGGGTTGAATTGAAATCCGGACTTATCCACTTGCTGCCCACCTTAGTGGTGCGGAAAGCGAGGATCCGAATAAGCATCTGAAGGAATTTCACCTCGTCGCACTTCCATGAAGCCTCGCAATATCACGGAGGACCAAATTAAAGCGAGAGCTTTTCCATTCTCGCCACTGGGATGCAGCTAAGGATTGGCTCTACTACCTACCTCAGGGACAATCAACACTTGGGAAGGATGTCAAGCGGTTTCTAGAAAAATATTTTCCAGCATCCCGAGCAACCAACATCGAGCGTGAAATATGTGGCATTAAGCGAAGGATTGAGAGAACCTCTACGATCTTGGGAGAGGTACAAGAGAATTTTAACAAGCTGCCCACAAGATGGCATATCTGAGCAATTGATCATCCGATATTTCTACGAGGTCTAATTCCAATGGAGCGCAGAATGATGGATGCCGCAAGTGGTGGGGCCATCGTCAGCAAAACTCCAGCTGAAGCCCGGGAGTTGATATCGACCATGGCAGCAAACTCCCAGCAATTTGGTGCCCGACCAGATATACGGCGAAGAGTGAATGAGGTAAATGTTACTTCTCTCGATGAGGTCAAATCTTTGCTAACAACTTTGGTCGAGAAATTGAATGTAGGTACTCCTCCACCTGCGAGGGCGTGTGGCATCTGCACTAGCCTAGCTCACCCAACCGACACATGCCCAACACTCCACGATGAAATACCGGCGAATGTGAATGCTATTGGGTTCCAACAGAGGCAATTTGATCCCTATTCAAATACCTACAACCCGGTTGGAGGAGCCACCCAAACTTCAGTTATCTAATGACCAACCGACCCAATGTAATTACTATCAAAGACCACCACCCATCGACCTTGGGCTCGGGTAAGCCTCTTGAAGAAATTGTCCATATGTTAGCCGCTAACACTGCAAAATTTCAACAGACACCGCAACCAGATTCCAAAAGCTAGAAGAGCATGAAGACCTAGAGACTCAAATGAGTCGGATAGCATCCTCAGTTAGCGAATGGAGACTCAAGGCAAGCCGCCTTCTCGGACACTCGACCGAGGCATAATGTGGCGCGATTTTCTTAAGAAATGGTAAGGAATTGCAATTCCCGATCGACAAGAACCCTACACGTGACCACGTCCGGGGTTCCAGCAGAGAGCGAGCAGGAGGCTGAAAGGAGCTTACGTGACCATATCTGAGATTGGGTCCAGCTGAAATTATCGAAACCCAAACCTTTAGTGGTTCCACCACCATTCCCTTGAGACCGCCTCGAACAAGAAAGAAAAGGAGGATAAGAGCATCATGGAGTTGTTCCAAAAAGTTGAAGTAAACATCCCACTCCTCGAGGCCATTAAACAGGTTCCGCGCTACGCCAAATTCCTTAAGGAATTATGCACAAACAAGCGTAAGTTAACAGGTAATGAAAGGGTGAGTGTGGGGGAGAATGTTTCAGCTGTCTTACAAAGGAAACTACCTCCTAAGTGTCGCGACCAAGGTATGTTTTCCATTCCTTGCAAAATTGGGAACATTGGTATCAGTAAAGCTATGTGTGACCTAGGGCTTCTATTAATGTGATGCCTTTATCATTTATACCTCCACAGGTCTTGGTCCATTAACTAATCTTTGGAGTTATAATTCAATTGGCGGATCGATCGATTGTCTATCCTGAAGGTGTTTTAGAGGATGTGCTAGTTCAAGTTGATGGATTAATTTTTCCTGCTGATTTCTTTGTTATTGATATGGGAAATGATAGTTCATCTAATTCTTCTGATATCTTGTTGGGTAGGCCTTTCCTCGATCTGACTAAGGCAAAGATAGATGTGCATAGTGGCTCATTGACTTTAGAGTTTGATGGTGAAGTGGTGAAATTCAATGTTTATGATGCCATGAAACAGGCTGAAGATGTGTCTTGTGTTTATAATGTTGATATCATTGAAGATTTGACTCATGAGGTTTTGCTTTAAATTATGATGATGAGTTGAATTATGCTTCGTGTCATAGGATGTCTGTTGATGGAGTTAAGAGAGTTATTGATCGGTGCAAGTTTACGATGATATACTTGATGAGGCCTCAAAGTTGGAGCTCAAAATTCTTCCCGAGCATTTGAAATCGCATATTTAGGTGATGATGAGACTACGCCGTGATCATATCCAAGCAGCTCGACGGCTGGAGGAGGAGAAACTAATTAGAGTGCTTCGAGAGCTGGGAGGAAATTGGTGGGACCATTGCTGGTTTCCAACATCGAGGCGAGGTTAACATCGAAGCGAGGATCGTCGAGCCTAGGACGTTAAACCGAGGCGCTAATGGGAGGCAGCCCATATTTTATTTTATTTTTTTCTTTTCTTTTGTTTAATTTTGTGTTCTTTTGTCTCGTTTGTTTCCTTCTTTCTTTGTTTGATATTTTCCTTTCCTTCCTGTGTCTTTCATAAGGCTCGGCATTGGATCAATTCGGAGTTCTTGGATTACGGTGGCGGAGTCCTTTATATGATCATATGTTGGCTCTCGTCCCTCATTGTACTAGCTCTACCCTCTTGGCGGGATGCCTAAGCGAGTTCACGTATAAGCCCTCATCTTCTCTCAGTTCGTGGAAGTCCTCGGTTTACCTTTTCATGTACTTTTACGTTGAGGACAACGATGATTTAAGTGTGGGGAGGTGATTTATAGCTTTTGAGATGCATCTTGTTTTGTTTGATGCATTACTTTGGGATGTGCCCTCCGTTGCCTTTTGATATTTTGGACTTTTAACTGTTGATGCCGTGGCGGACTTTAAAAAATCCTCTTTGCTCCATTTTGCTTGATGAATTGTTGTGCCTTAGGTAATGATGGATTATTTTAAAGAGTCGCGAGTATGATTGAGTCCTTGTTTCTTAATGTTAATTAAATGTTAACGATTTTGTCTATATGTTGAAGTTGCGAGCTGAGTTAATTGGTCGGATAAAAAAATTGTGTGATTAATCGGTTGCCTTTCTTGTCTATAGTCATGTTAAGCTTAGAAGTTGAGTTGGTATATGTGTTGAACTTTGAATTGATGTGGGAAATTATGTTGAGAAAGGGAATGAAGAATAAAAAAAAAGGTGTTAGATTCGTTCCGCCAATCACCAAAGGTGATTGTGAGCGAAGCCGAAAATCCGTCTAAAGGTTGGACAAGGCGAGTAGCAGGCGACATTCATCACAAATGTTTGCGTTCGCGTAAAAAGGTCTTGAACAACTATGACGTGTGAGGCAACCAACTACTCCTCTGATTACTCAAAAAAAAAAATTTGCAAGCATCTGAGTAATTACGAGTAAGGCTAAAGCCACTTGGCGTTGTGATTGACTGAGTAACCGGGTGACATTCATCACAAATGTTTGCATTCGCGTAAAAAGGCCAATGACAATTCCAAGCAAATTATAGCTAAAAACACCTAATTAAGTAATTAAGATTAATCCGATCTTCCCATGACTACCACATAAATTCGGAGTTCCTCATGTATGCCAACCACGATAAGTGAAGTGTGTTTTCTAGGCGATTGGTTTTAATTAAAATTCGGTAATTCATGCATGCGCTTCAATTTGATTTCAGGCTTGTGTCTTCTCGTGTGGGAAATTTGTTGCATTTATTTGACATTTCATTGACATTGGGACAAGATTGCGCTCTCATTCCTAGTTTACATTACCTCTGTGCATGTTTCATTTATTGGAGCGGTTTTTCATTGTGTCTTAGTTCTCTTTTATGCTTGAGGACAAGCATCGTTTAAGTGTGGGGATATTTGATAAGTGCATATTTGTCCAGTTTTGTTGTTTTAATTATTCCTTTTTATTCCTCTTGTTGATTCAATTGTTGGGACTTAATTGATTTAATATTTTCTTGAAGGGATTTAAGTGGACTTACATTTTAATGGAAGAAATCAGTGTTTTGTTCATTAAATTAAAATGAGCTGGAGAAGAGTTTGAGCTTGAGAGGAATAACATCCAAGACTAGAAGGGAAGTGCGGCACTTGAGAATTAACACAAGACAAGAGGGCTGACGTGGATTAAGGAGACAAGGCAGTAAAGGAGAAAAACAAGAGGAATTCACGCAGCACAAGATTGAAGAGTCATACGTGGGGAGGAGAAAAACAAGAGGAAGTCACGCAGGCAATAGAGGAATAAAAGACAATTGGGCTTTGAATTAAGAGAAGGAGGCCATCAAGAAGGAGGGGCCCACGGCAATTAAAGGAAAAGAAAAAAACCTAGGATAACAACATGAGAGGGAAAAATAGCGAGTGGCGCACCCGGGGAAGGATTGACATACGTGAGCGGAGGAAGGAGTAAAGTCGGTGGTGGCTGCGGTGGAAGCGATGACGATACAAAGGGAAATAGCATCAGCGACAGTGGGAGATTAATGAGCAGCAAAGAATTAGAGAAGGAATTGACGCAGTCACGCACGCCCACAGGAAACAAAGGGCGTGACGTGAGCGGAAGAAGGAGATGACGACGGTACGCAAAGGAGGTTCACGCAGATGACGGCGTGCTTTAGGGAGATCTCTAGTCTTCTTCTTTCCTTGTTAATTAGAACATGTTAATTAAGAATTTTGTTAGATTTAATTTTCGTATGAGTAGCTAATCTGTTTTAGTGGGAATTCCAATTATTATGCTTTGACTCGTGAGACCTTGATTGTTCCTAATATTTGGTTTATAATATTAAATCTTTGATTTACGATTCTTGTCATTGTTTATTAATTGATTCTGCGATTGAGGCTGATTGTAGAGTTAGTTAATTTGCATATCGCCATGTTGATTTACTTGGTGGAGTCTAAGCTGGGGATCGGTATTTGTGGCAATTGGCACTAGGGCATAACTTATGCGATTTTGTGTGGAGGAACTTGCGATCTAACTAGATGAAGCATGAGTGCGTATGCGTAGTCGATTAGGGTTAGTGTTTCTTTAGAGTTTATTCTTTGTTAATTAATTGAATCTCGGAGAGAGTCTCGAAGGGTTATTAGTTAATTAGGGAATAGTCACGGGAGTTTCTGCGACTATTCTAAAATTAAGAAGAAACGAGGGAGCCAGAGGTAGTTGGTAACTATAGCTAACCTATTATTAAACCAAAGAAAATATTTGAGTCGATGATCGTGGTCTAAGCATAATTAGGAATTTCCTGGCTAAGTTGTCGTTTATTGAGTTTATCAATTTTATTTGCGTTCTTTGTTGGTATTTGTTTTATTAATTTGCGTTAATCTTTTATCAGTTGTTATTTCAATTAATAGTTTTAGTAGAAAACTCTAAACCCCCCATTTTAATTATTTTCATTCGTTCTTTGGCATTTAAATAGAATCAATTATTCCATTCTCTGTGGATCGACCCCATTTACCACTGTGCGCAATTTATTTTCGTTTGGTGTTTGGGATTTATTTTTGGTGGATTCGACACCCATCACTCCACAAGGAAAAAGGTGGAAGAGCTTGAGAGCGTCCTAAGGAACCATAAAATTTCGAATTTGGTGAGGATGAAGGTAGGAGAAATTTTTTAGCTTTGAAATTTTAATGAGGTTTTGGTTTTGATATCTTATAAATGGTATGGGTTTGTGATATTTTAAGCTCAATTTTGGTGATTGCTTAGTATTATTGGTTCAATTTTGGATGATTAATTAATTAGGGTTTATGTTATTGAATTAGGGAAATTAAGGAGAGGCTATGGACAAACTAAAGTTTGGGACAAAGTTCTAGTATGGAATTGAGGTGGGTAATGTGTTTATATTTTGAATTATAAGTTAAATTTGTGTTCTTGAAAATTCAAGAAAGTGGAAAGGGTTTTTAAGAAATTATTTTTGAATGATTAAAATTCCTTGCTTTTGGGAATGATTTAAGAAATTGCAATAATTATCAAATTCGTTATTTCTTCGAAAGATTTGAACAATTTGAAAATTGTCTATATTGAGGATTTCATTGTTTTGAAAGAATGTGATTTTGTTTTGATTTATGATTTTGTTAAATTGCAAATTTGTGCATTCTTGGGTGTTTGAATTATGATTGAGATTTTGATATGTGCACTAGATTGTTATGTGATTTTTAAAATTGTGAAAATTTCGAATGGAATTGTTGTTTGATACTTGAATGATTGGAAATTTTGTTATGCAAATTTGGTTGAAAGTATGAATGACATTGTGTTGTATATGACACAATATGGAAAGATCAGTTTCGAATTTTGCCTTTGGGCAATTCGTTTCTCAAGTATGACATATGTGATATGTGAGTTTGGTTAGGTCCCTTAAGTCGAGTCAGTGCACTGTCTCTTTTCTTAAAAAGGCTTCTCCCGCCTACCCTCTAGTGGCACTAGAGCTCTGATTTTCGGACTCCAATAAGTCACGGCTACACTGGACCACTATGCGGGAAAGTGTAATACGTTTTGTTCACGGCTGCACAGGACCACTATGCGGGAATGTGTAGTACGTTTCGTTTTGGACCGACCCAAACTGTTTTGATATGTTATGTGTTTTAATTTATGTTTATATGTGATTGCATTCATGTTTTTGAATTTGTTTAAGAATTGTGAAAAATGTGAGAATTTTGAGAAATGAGAAATTGAAGATTTTTGTCAGACGTGAATTTTTTTGAAATTAATTATAAATGATTTGAAAAGTTTGAAAAGTGAGCTTTTGATAAATTGTTCTACTGTGAAATGTTTTTAAATAGCAAAAGTTTTGCAGAATAATTTTTGCTTATTTTTCAATTTATAAACATATTATCCACGAGTTTTAAGCTCACCCCCCCTTTCATCCCCATCTTCAAGTATTCGAGCAGGAGATCGGATAAAAGACGGTCAAGGCATCAGTTCGACCTTTGCATGTTTTTGTAATTCGTATAATTTAAATTTTTGATATTGGTTTTGTTTATGGCATGGAATGCCATTAAAGATTGTAGTGTAATTACTTTGGAATGTAAATGAATTCCGAACTTAAGAATGGATTTGTACATGGATATGTGAATTATGAAATTGTGTATATAATTGAGTATGATGTATATGAATTCTGGAATTGTATAATTTATGAATGATTGGGTTATGTTTAGATTGCATTAATAATTTGTATATTGAAGATATGAATGGGATTTGTGTATGATTTGAGATGTGAATGTGATTTGCATATGAATATGGATGTGTTTGATTAGGATTTGGATTCTGGACGGGTGGTCCAAGGATTCTGAGTTTTGATTAGGAATAGAAGTGTTTTTAAACCATTTGCAGGTTTTGGGGTTGTTAAAATACAGCTGTCATGTTGCCCAATTTTTGATAAAATTGGTTCTATGGAAAAGATAGAATAAGAATAAGATTTTTGGTAAATTGATGTTTATGAGTTTGAATATGACAATTTGAGTGTATTGAGATTTTTGAATGAGGATTGGAAATTGATAATTTCCAAAGTGAAAAAGTGTATCACTGTGTAAGAGATTGAATGAAAATGAAAGAAAGAAAGAAAGAATTTTTTTTTACCATTTTCGGATTGGTTAGTCTTAGGATTTCTAACGCGATAGTCTAATCAGATTTTGTTCTCAGATGTCGAAATTTGTTTCAGTTAAATTGATCCGTTTGTTTACTTTAAATCGATCCGCTTTGTTATTCGATTTGCTTTCGATACATTCGCCTTTCATTTTGCAAATTTTTGTATTTCGTTTTCCATTTTGTCGGTTGGGATCCGATTCCGAGATTGGGTCCCAACACTTGATGGTAGGTGCAATCCTTGGCAACAATGCCAAAAACTTGATAGCTCCTTCATGTTTAACTCAAAGTTTTAAAATTAATTGAAGTTGTTATACCGTAAGTATATGACTCGAATAAAATAGTATACCAGGGTATTATTTCCTTGACGATTAATTAGTCAACTTATAATTCAAATTGACTTTTGTTTGAGTAAAAAAATAATGAGAGATTGAAATTGCAAAAATTCATAATTTAAAGGTTTGCAAATACAATTCAAAATGTCATAAAAATAAGAACATAATTTTGGTTTAGAGAATAAAATTATAAAGGTTAGGGTCATTCTCTCTATACCATGTAATCCCTCACTTTGGTAATGTAATCATGCTTATTCCTAGGCATTCTAAAGTATTTTCCCTTTCTTTCTCAATAATCAAACCAATTAAGCCCTAAATAGTGATTAAAGTTTTGTATGTGATCTCCCAACGTACACACTTTACTTAACCGTTAAGTGAATATGAAGTAACCTATTACACAACCATCAAAACATCCAAGATCTGTCTCTAAATGTCATGTTAGCTTGATGTATGAAGTTTTATCAAGGCTGCCCACTCTTATGGTACATCCAAATTGATTTCCTAACTCCATATCTCAATATAAGCAACACATATAAAGTCCACACATCATAAGCATTAAAGTAAACCATACATTAAACAAAAGTGAGTTCTTACATAGTTATGGTAAGAACAACCCTATAATCTACTTATAAATACATTATAATCATCAAAAACATCCTTAGAACAATGTAGCGCCCCCTCATCGTAGGGCACACATCGGGAAAACCCTAAGGTCGCTCCGATACAAATCCCACGATGAAGGTGCACCACCAGAACATTTCCCAATAATATCCACATGGCATCGCAGTAATTTAAATCACAATATATCAGAAATCAGTAAATTAGAAACCAAAATAATAATAATCTGGTACAGTCGTCCAATATCAGAATAGACAAGTCTATCAGTCTCCTAACAAAACCAAAAGGAAGCTGATACAAGCATCTATCCTAAGTCATCCTCAAAAGCTAACCCAGCTGACCGACCTGTGAGCCATCGCTTCTCGCCAAAGGCCGCATGCAGCAGGAAGAATATCTTCGGAGCTAGGGGTCTACGCTATCAGTCCTGAAAAATAGGTTGCAATTTTGGGTGAGTTTGCGAACTCAGTGAGAAACCATCATCGATGGTTCACTCAAATCATGCATTCACGCAAATTGCGTGCATGACGCACTGATAATATTCAATTAACGATATTATATAACAATTTCTGATGTCGGTAACAATTTACAATAGCATAGAGCGATTCACGATGTCACATCACAATTCTGACAAATCATGGTATCATGCGATTCGATGTCGTCACACAATTTGGCAATTCAATCATTCATGTATATAATGCATATGAGACTCTTTCCGCTTATTGATGATTGTGCCCAAGTGCTCGATCAAGCAGTAGAGGGACGCGTCGAGATTTCTCCCCTCGGGCTAAGCCAAGATCTGATGTTCAAGCTCTAGGCTCTTTTCAGTGATATTAGCAACTTGGGACACATCCATTATCTGATCATGCATTTATGCATGCAGTGCAGTGTTCAGTAATTTAGAGAGGATGGCTATAAGCCCAGTATTGTAGTATTCAGTAATCGCTATGATATGGCTATAAAAGCCCAGTATTTAGTCTCAGTGTCGAATGTGATGCAGTTCGATTCGGTAAAAGCATGCAATTCAATCAATACATGCCAAGAATCATACGAAGAGTCATACAATTCATCTTTGCATGTAATTCATGTAGAAGCATGTATGCAATCAGAATTTGAGAAACCAACTAGGTTACTCACCAGTAACCGAGCTCTTGCTGGAAGTCCCAAAGCAATGTCCGTGAAGCGACGGTCCAACAGTGCCTTTATAACGAAGAAAGTACAGTCTATTACTAATTGCTCAATTAAATAATACGAGAATGCATATGTCTCGGTGAAATGATGTACAATGCATGTTCACGATTTTCCGACGCTAAAACCCAATTTATAACTCTTAAGCTCAATTGGTCGACAATAATTGATCCAATCCTATAATTGGTTCAATTTCCTCAATTCATAATCCCATAGAAATTTCCTATCCATCGGGTCAAAACCTCTATTGAAAATCCCAATTAAACTCCAATTGTCTCAATTCAAGTATTTAGGTCACACTATGAACCATAATCGACCTTATTCTCTATAAATCAATGTCACTTAAATCAATTCTAATTCCTATAATTATCCTCAATTGTAGACCTCTTTTTCTAGTTAAGTAACGAATCAGGAATCACCTCAATCGGAGGTCTATACCATAAATTATGCCCAATATACTAACAATCATCCCTTGAATTGCCATCTTAAATGCGACCTATATAAAACAAATCATGACGATATCTGAACGCTTCGTCATGACATAAACCAAAAGGTTCATCGCGACGTATCTCCAGGCGCTTCCGCATCATCGCTCACTCGTCGTCGCGGCAAACACTAAATTTATTCGCCATGGCGAACCACATGAGACGTCATGACGTCTTGCACCGCGCCACCTTCTTCTTCGATCAATTTTCCGCCATTAATGCTATTAAAACCTCCATTAACACTCTAACCACTCAATCTAACCCAATAAATGCCATAACTGCTAGAAACAACTACTAATAATAACAATAAAGCCTTAACAACTTACCAATAGCAGATCAAAGCCACAAATCACTGTAAACCCTAAATCCTTCAAAATCAACGATTAATCCACTCCAAATCCTTCTCAACCTTCAACAATCACAATAAATCACTTAGCCTAGTACAATAAGAGGGAAACCACATGAAAGATCGAAGAATCCTTACCTATGGAGGAAATCGAAATCACCGTAGAGAAGGGAGAAGAAGAAATGAGTTTTGTCTTAGGGTAAATCCTCAATTCTCAACTTAGCTATTTATAGACAAAGGTCTCCAAATCAGTCCAAATTTCAGTCTCTAAATTTCAATGGCTCAACATTGTAATTTCCTAACAGTATAACCCTAATATTTCTCTTGCCATTGGACCATTCTTTCAGTACTATACAGTCAATCAGTCTGTCACCCCAAAACTTCCGGTCCGGGCATTTTCTCCCAAATTTCCCAAAAATTTTCTATAAACCACTAAGATTTACCAGTAACTCGAAATCAATATTAAATCAGTCAATTGAACCCAATAACTCTAATTTCCCAATTAACCCCAATCCGGTCGGTCAAGTCGATTCATGCTCACAATCAAATCCCGAAATCATGAATGCAAGTACTATGGATAAATACATATCAATAAACTGTTTCTCTATAATTAGAGGTTGATAACATGCTCGATCAATGAATGCGGTGAAATCAATCGTTCAACCCAATGACCAAAATACCCTTGCTAAAAGATAGCAGGATGTTACAATTCACCCTCTAATTAAAATTTCGTCCTCGAAATTTAATACTTATCCGTCGAATAAATGAGGATGACTCCTCATATGCTCCTCAGTCTCCCATGTAGCTTCCTCAGAAGAGTGGTTCTTCCAAAGGACTTTCACCAATGGAATTACCCTGTTCCTCAGTTGCTTGACCCGTGATCCAATAATTTGTACCGGCTCCTCAACATAGGTCAAATCACTGGCTACCTCAATCTCCTGAGTCGGGATCACATGCATCGGGTCTGAACGGTACCGTCGGAGCATACTAACATGAAACACGTCATGCATCTGGGACATCTCACTCGGTAATGCCAGTCTGTAAGCCAACAGTCCTATCCTCTCAAGGATCTCATACGGACCGATATACCAAGGGCTCAACTTGCCCTTACGGCCAAACCTCAGTACTCCTTTCTAAGGGGACACTCAGAGAAACACTCTGTCCCCTACACTATACTCTATATCTCGCCGATGCTGATCCACATAGCTCTTTTGTCTGTCCTGAGCCGCCTTGATGCGACTCCGGATCAACTGTACCTTATCCACTGTGTCCTGAATCAGCTCGGGACCCTCAATCGATCTCATACCCTCTTCATCCCAATACAGTGGCGATCGACACGGCCTCCCATACAAGGCCTCATACGGTGCCATCCCAATACTACTCTGATACTGGTTGTTGTAGGCAAACTCAATCAGTGCCAAATACTGATCCCATGATCCTTTGAACTCCAATACACGCTTTCCAAGCATGTCCTCAACAGTCTTAATCGTCCTCTCGCTCATCCATCATGCGAGGATGAAATGCGATCTTGAAGTTCAACCTCGTACCCATAGCGATCTGTAGGCTCTTCCGGAACCTCGAGGTGAACACAGGATCCTCATGCGAGACTATCGATAGCGGAACCCCATGCAACCGTACAATCTACGCCACATACTTACGGGCCAAGCGATCGAGAGTATTGCTCTCCTCTCTTGGCAAGAATCGAGCCAATTTAGTCAATCGGTCCACTATGACCCGAGATAGCATCATCTTTGCCTCGATGTCTAGGCAATCCATCACAAAGTCCATAGTAATTCGCTCCCATTTCTACTCCGGAATGGGCAACGAATGCAACTTACCCACTGGAGTCTGGTGCTCAGCCTTGACCTGCTGGCACATCAGACACCTGGAAACAAACTCTGCCACTTGCCTCTTCATACCAGGTCACCAGAAATGTTGTCTCAGAGTACGATACATTTTGTTCGTACCAGGATGCATCGCATAGGCAGCTATATGTGCCTCCTCAAGGATCTCCCGTCTCAAATCATCAATATCAGGCACACACAGTCTCTGACCCATCCATAAAGTCCCATCTCTCAACTCAAACTCTGAATCAGTACCGGCCTGGACTCTCTCAATCAGTCTCACTAACACTGGGTCTTGGTCCTGAACTTTTCGAATCCTATCATGCAACATCGGCCTCAGCCTCATAGTAGCAATCAGGGCTCCATCCTGACCTAAATCCATCTAAACATTAAGGGCTCTTAACTGAATCAGACCAGGTAACCTCGAAACCTGAACCGGAACTGCACTACCATGCGATCTCCTACTTAGTGCATCGGCCACCACATTGGCCTTCCCTGGATGATACTCGATCGTACAGTCATAGTCCTTCAGTAATTCTATCCATCTCCTCTGTCTCAGATTGAGCTCTCTCTGGCTCAATAGATATCTGAGACTCTTATGATCAGTGAAGATCTGGAATGTCTCACCATACAGATAATGTCTCCAGATCTTCAGAGCAAATACAACTACGGCCAACTCTAAGTCATGCACTGGATAATTCACCTCGTGAGACCTCAACTGTCTCGAGGCATACGTTATCACTCGACCATGCTGCATCAATACACATCCCAATCCCTGATGCGAGGCATCACTGTAAACCACAATGCCTCCGTTACGGAAGGAAGGCTTAACACCGTGCGATGAGTCAACCGATGTTTCACTCCTCAAAGCACTTCTGGCACTTCTCAGACCATCTAAATGGCACATTCTTCCTCGGTAACCGTCGCAAAGGCGAGATCAACGAAAACCCCTCGACGAACCTCCAGTAATATCCGGCCAGACCTAGGAAACTCTGCAACTCAGGCACACTCCTCGGAATCTCCCAACTCATAACTGCCTCTTTCTTGTAAGGATCCACCTGGATACCCTCACCGGACACTACGTTGTTAAGTCAAACCAGACTTCACGTATTAAATAATTTTGATGACAAACAAAGAGAAATATACAAATGAAAAGTAGATGGACGCATGAGAAGTAAAAAATAGTGAAGGAGAAAAATCAGCGAAGTAAGAATCGGTGAAGCTTAAAGCGCATTTAAAGCTTTACAAAGAAAAGGGCGAAATCTTTACAAGCGAAAAGTAGGCGAAAGTTTTACAAGAGAAAAGGCATTTAAAGCTTTACAAGAGAAAGCGCATTTAAAGCTTTACAAGAGAAAAGGCATTTAAAGCTTTACAAGAGAAAAGCGATTTAAAGCTTTACAAGAGAAAAGGCATTTAAAGCTTTACAAGTTTAAAAGTAGACGAAAGCTTTACAAGAGAAAAGCGGATTTAAAGCTTTACAAGAGAAAAGCGTGATACAAAATATCGACGGAAGAAAGAAACATCGGTTTGAGTTGAATTCTGAGTCAAACTGAATAACCGTTTCTTTCAAGATTCAAGAAGCAGATATTCAAGAAATAGTTGAAGAACCCGACTATAAATAAGAGTCAAGATTGAAGAAGATACAACTTCATGAAACCTTGAATATTCAACTTTTGATTTTCAGATTATCTGAGAGAAAAATTGTGAACGATATTTCGAGTGAACAGTGTTAAGAGCATTTCTATTGTAACAAGATCTTTACTATTCTTTCAATTAGAAAGTGTTACAGATAGCTGAATAGGCTAAGAGTAAAGAATACTTTACGTAAAGAGACTGGAGAGGCTCGATCGAAAGAATACTTGTAAATGATTCAGAAATAGTGAAATCTCGGAAGGATATCGAGGATGGGCGTAGCCACGGTTTAGGGTGAACCGGGATAAGTTCTGTGTTTTCTCTCTACTCTCATATTACTTATATCGTAGTTTTCAAAATTAACAAAGTTTTTTCAAACTAATTCTGAATTGATTCTGATAAGTTTTGAAAGAACAAGTAATTTCTAAAGGGATTAACGAAAAGTTTATCACAATTCAACCCCCTTCTTGTATATCTTGATCATATTATTGTTCAATATATTAACGTGTGATTCACTTCAATTGGTATCGAGCACGGTGTTCAAGAATCACTTTAATAAAGTGTGAATTAAAGAAAATGGTGGAATCACACATGTATATTGTCGAAGGAGCTTGATCACTAGACCTCCGGCATTGATGGTGAAGACTACCACTATTGGAAGGACGGATGAGATTGTTTATCGAATCTACTCACATTGACCTTTGGGACATCATCGAGAGCGGACCATACACACGAAGATGATGATAAAATTCAATTCCACGAGAAAGATGGACATTGGTGGTAAAGCAAGATTTCAACTAAACTCAAGCGAAATTTTCTTGAGTTGTGCATTGAAAGCGAGTATGAAAAAGTTCATGGATGCGACAACGCCAAAGAAATATGGGATACATTATCAATTGCACATGAAGGAACAAATCAAGTCAAGGAGTCCAAGATAAGCATTCGGTGCATCGATGCGAGTTGTTCAAAATGAAAGAAGAAGAGACCATTGATCAAATGTTTGGAAGATTTCAAACAATTGTTAATGGGCTAAAGCTCTTGGAAGAGCGTTACAACGATCAAGACCATGTTGAAAGACTTTGAGGAGTCGCCAAAAGATGGAGACCCAAAGTAGCTAGCATCAAGAAGCCAAAGACTTAAGCGTACTAAAGCGATGAATTGCTTGGATCATTGAAGATACAAGTAGAGCTTGATGCGGAAGATAAGCCCAAGAAAGAGAAGTCCATAGCGCTCAAAGCAGGTCAAAAGAATCACAAAATCCAGAAGAAAAAGACAAAGAGGAATACATCAAAGGCATTAAAGATTGAAGAATCAAAGGATGATGATTCCAGCAAATCAAAGGATGATGATTCCAGCAAGTCAGAATCTGAATCAAGTGATGAAGACGATGAGCTATCTTTCATTTCAAGAAAGATAAGAAGAATGTGGAAAAAGAATTCCAAAGGAAATTCAACATTCAGAAGGAACAGCGGCAAAGATGATGGAAAAGTCGAGAAAGCATCTATTACATGTTATGAATGCAATAAGCCGGGACATTACAAGTCCGAGTGTCCAATGTTGAAAAGACAACCCAAAAAGAGTAGGGATAACAAGAAAAGCATGATGGCAACGTGGGAGGATCTGGATTCATCATAATCAGATACAAGCTCAGAAGCGTCAGAACATGCTAACATATGTCTGGTAGCTGAAGAAGAAAGTGATGAAGAGGTAACTTCTAGCTATAATAATATACAAGATGCATACTCAGAATTGTTAGAGGATTCTCATGCTATTCTGAAACAATACAAGCTGTTGAAGAAGAAATATGTAGAAAACCTCAAACATACTCATGAGATAGAGAGTGAGAATATAAGTCTGAGAAAGCAAGTTGAGGAACTGAATAACAACAAAGTTATAGATAGATCAGAAGAGATTAAGCAGTTGAAGCGAGAATCAATAATCTCTCGATTGATCTAGCTAAATTTCTGATAGTACAAAAAGGATGAATGAAATGCTAGGAAAATGCAGACATCCGAGTGATAAAACTGGATTAGGGTTTACTAAAAATAAGTCCCAGCATTACGTGAAATCAATTGTTCAAAAAGATAAGAAAAGATATCAATCAGGTTTTCAAAAAGGTCATCAACGTTTTCATTCTACTTCTTATTATCATTCATTACACCATACTAACCCTAAAGGACCCAAGAGAATCTGGGTACCTAAAAACAAGATAATATCTCCTACAGAAATCCTTCTTTGGAAGAGCCAGCAAGCACCATTGGTATTTGGACAGTGGATGCTCGCGTCACATGACGGGAAAAAGGTCTATGTTCCTAGATCTTCAGTACAAGAAAGGAGGTTCGGTAACTTTTGGAGACAACAAGCAGGGCAAGATAATCGGGATTGGTAAGATTGAATGAAAAATGAGTGTCTATAGCCAGTATAAGGAGTGATCATGGTGGAGAATTCGAGAATGAGAAATTTAGAGTATTCTGCGAAGAAAATGGAATTTTCCATAACTTCTACGCTTGAGGACTCCGCAGCAGAATGGAGTTGTTGAAAGGAAGAATAGGACGATTCAAGAGATGGCATGAACAATGTTGTGCGAGATGAATCTTCCTAAATATTTCTGGGCAGAAGCTGTCAATACGGCATGCTATATTCAGAATAGAGTGTTGCTGCGACCAATATTGAAGAAAACTCCCTATGAGTTGTGGAATGGAAGGAAACCAAATATTTCTTATTTCCATCCTTTCGGTTGCAAGTGCACTATTATGAAGACAAAGGAAGTTCTGGACAAGTTTGATGCAAAGACACTTTCAGGAATATTTCTAGGTTATTCTCTCACCTCAAAGGCATTTAGAGTCTACAACCTCACCTCAAATACTGTTGAAGAAACTATTCATGTCAAGTTCGATGATAGCTCTCAACCTAATAAGGAAGAGGAACCAGATAATGATGCTGTTACAGTGCCTTTGACGGAGTACAAAGAAGTATCTTCATCAGAAACACTATATGACGAAAAGAAAGACATTTCGAAGAATTTGGAGTTAAAGAAAGATTGGAGATACAAAAGTTCTCATCCTAAAGAGTCAATTATTGGAGAAACCTCGGAAGGTGTTGAACAAGGTCCAAGTTCGTAAGAGAAGCCAGCGTGGCATTTATATCGAAGTAGAACCTAAGAAGATTGATGAAGCTCTAAAAGATGAAGCATGGATACTAGCTATGCAAGAGGAGTTGAATCAATTACAGAGAAATAAAGTCGGTCCTTAGTTCCTAAACACGAAAAGAAATCCATTATTGGTACTAGATGGGTATTCAAGAATAAACTAGGCGAATCGGGAAAAGTAAGTCGCAACAAGGCAAGATTAGTAACACAAGGCTATAATCAACAAGAAGGAATAGACTACAATGAGACATATGCTCCGATGGCAAGACTTGAAGCAATAAGGATCTGCTTGCATATGCGGTTTGCCATGACATAAAGCTTTTTCAGATGGATGTAAAAGTGCATTTACGAATGGTTTTATAGATGAAGAAGTCTATGTTAAGCAACCTCCGGATTTGAGGACATAAAGTATCAGATCATGTCTCAGACTTCATAAAGCCTTATATGGACTAAAGCAGGCCCTAGAGCATGGTATGATCGTCTGAGTTCATTTCTTATAGAAAATGGATTTACTAGAGGTAAAGTAGACAAAACTCTTTTTAGGAAGAACTTGAGTAATGATTTCATTATTGTGCAAATTTATGTTGATGATATTATTTTTTGTGCAACTTCAAGAAGGTTATGCATGAGTTTTGAAAATCTGATGAAAAATGAATTTGAGATGAGCATGATGGGTGAGTTAAAATTCTTTCTTGGATTGCAAGTAAAGCAAACTGAGGATAAGATTTTTATCCATCAACAAAATATCTTAAAGAATTGTTGTCTAAGTTTGATATGTGCGATGTTAAATATATGTCTACCCGATGCATCCTTCAAACTTATTGTCAAAAGACGAAAGTGGTAAGAAGGTGGATCAAACCCTATTTAGAGGATGATTGGTTCTTTGCTTTATCTTCTGACAAGTAGACTCGACATTCTATTAGGTGTATGCTTGTGTGCAAGGTTTCAGCCGATCTAGAGAATCTCATTATATTCTTTGTAAAGCGAATTTTGAGATATCTCGCAGTACTACTGATCTTTGCTTAATGTATAAGAAAGGTAAAAATTTCAGGTTGAATGGATATTGCGATGCGGACTATGCCGGTGATAGGATCGAAAGGAAGAGCACGAGTAGTGGCTGTCACTTTCTTGGACCAAACCTGGTGTCATGGTCAAGCAAGAGACAAAGCTCGATTGCATTATCAACTGCCGAAGCTGAATATATGTCTGCCGCAAGTTGTTGTTCACAAATATTGTGGATCAAGTATCAATTAGAGGAGTACTCAATACAAGAGGAAGAGATTCCAATATACTGCGACAACACCAGCGCCATCAGCTTGTCAAAGAATCCAATTCAACATTCAAGGGTAAAGCACATAGAAGTCAGACATCATTTCTTGAGAGATTACGTTCAGAAGAAAGTCGTCAGTCTACAATTCGTAGAAACGAAATATCAGTGGGAGGATATCTTCACAAAACCACTAAGTGAAGATCGCCTTAAAGAAATCAAACACAACCTCAATATGGTGATGGTTACGGACCATTCATCTGGTTTTTCATAAAGACAAGACAAACAGACGAAGGAGTTAACAGACCATTCATCTAGTTTTTCATAAAGACAAGACAGACAGACGGAGGAGTTAACGGACCATTCATCTGGTTTTTCATAAAGACAAGACAGAAAGACGGAGGAGTTAACGGACCATTCATCTGGTTTTTCATAAAGACAAGACAGACAAACGAAGGAGTTAACGGACCATTCATCTGGTTTTTTTTATAAAGACAAGACAGTGGAACGGTGGAGTTAACGGCGTTAGACGGTTTCAGATATAAAACTTCTTTCACAAGAAAAAGTTTTAGAGGGAAAAAGCTGTCAGATCATCGAGAAGTACAATAGTTCTAGAATTCGCTATAAATTCCTAAAAGCTGACTTTTGGGATTTCTACGAATTCGAAATTGCTAGTTCTCTTAAATTTCTCTGAAATTTCTTCAAGCAAGTTCCTACTCAATCGTAATCAAGAAGATGAATGTCAAGCCCATTTTGCGAGTTGATCGAGATCGGTGGGGAAGATTGGTAAACTTTGAAGAACTAAGAAAAGAACAGAGATGGATATAAATAGGAGATAATAGCGGCGAGTTGGAGAAACTTCTTTCAAGTGCGAGATGAAGTCTATCTCCAAGAAGTTTATGAGTTACGGAAGAATACTAAGTCGATGAGCGATACGATCGTGTCGTATGTAGACACACACTCTGTTATAGTAACGAAGGAGTTACTGGAGAAAGTCACTGAATGTCCGATGGATGGAGTTCAACTCACTAATATAGTGAAATGGATGACTAAGTTTAAGATGAACGAAGATGAGGTTAGTCGTCAACTTTATGGACAAAATAACCCAACTGAAAGGAGAGCCTCTTGGCTAGTACCAAAAGCAAGGGTATTGTTCGCGGTTCATGTGGTGTGTTTCCGAGAATAGGTTCACGACATCAGTCACTACTGGATGAACAATGTATTCTTCATCTTGAATCATCACCCAATAGATTTACCGTATTTGATTTATCAGTACATGGTAAAATCAATAAAGGATACAAACACTTGTCCTTATAGGATGTTGTTGACAAGAGTGTTCAGAGAATCGACATCAGATGGATCGGGGAATTAGGCAGAAGATATCTCATAAAAGCTATATAGATTCAACATCTATTGCTAAAATGGGTCCGAGATTTTCAGACGTAAAAGGAGCGAATCGCCAATGAAAGCAACAATTGAGGGGAGCGATATCAAGAAGTCTTCTATGAAGGAAACAAGATCACATTCTCGGGAATCAAAGTCGAGAAGTGTTCAATTTTTGAATCGGTGACATAGGCGTAAAGGGAACTACTCTTGAGTGACATTCCAAAGCAAGCAAGAAGGTCACCCAGAGCGAAAATTGTGCAACAGAAAGAAGCCAATCAATCCAGAGAATCAAGCCAATCAAAGCATTCTGAACTGCAAAGATCAAAAGCTACAAAGTCGTTGACATCAATCCTTGAAAATGATTGAAACTTCGGTCTCAAGGAAGTGGAGGAAAAAGGAAAGAAGAACCTGAAAAGAAAAAAACGCAACCTAAAAAGTCACCAAGGGGAAAGAAAATGAGTGCGACAAAAGAAGGAAGTCCAACAACAGAAACAAAGTCTAAGAAGGTAAGGCAAGAAAAGACTGTTATTGATACTACAAAGTCTGTTGTTGATACGGTTGATATTGCTGAAGTAAATATGGAAGCTGTTACTAGTAATCTGAAGGATACTCACAATGTCCTTGATAATCCAATTTTTGAAGAAGTAGTTTCTACTACTTTTTAGCCTTCACTTATTCGCAAGCAAATTGCTACACATGTTATGGGACAAAAGGTTACTCAAAAAGTCTTGAGTGTGATGACTAATGTTCCATCCAAATATTTAACTTTTCAAAGAGAAAGTTGGGAACCTGATTGGTTGTCACAGAGAGAAGAAGACCAAATCTGTCATCATCCGAGACAAACCAAAGAGATTTGTGAAAGCCTTCTTCAAATCGGTTGAATTTGATAAAGATTCTACATCCATTGGATAGGGGTTACAAAATTTCTATGATCAAGCAAGAGAGTTGGAAGAGAACCATATCCATCGAGCCATTTGGAGAGCGTCTTACTTTTATCCAATATGGACGATCAAGAATCAAGGTGGTACCGATTTACAACCACCAAATTTTGTTGAGCGAAGTGTGAAGAGAAGCTGTCGAAAGTTCAACCGTAACCGATTTTGGATGACATGACTTCGATCGATTGCGAATAAAGGCAATTGATTGATGAAGCATGTGAAGAGAAAAGAAGTGGAAGTTCTATCCGCATTTATCAAGATCCGTGAACAAGCCAAACTAAGGCTATAGCAGATGATCCATGAGGAGGCACTATCGAGAAAGGGTCAAGATGTCGTTCTCTTCGATTGGCAACTTAAAATGTTCTTATAGTATTTTACTGAACATTTCGCAAAATCGACCTCTGGGAGATCAACTCGATTCTGAAGCTATGCCTTGGCTTGGAAGCACATTTCAACGATACTTGATTCCTATGATCTTGATATTCTGATCAAGTCAGTATATGTTCCTCCGCCTCTCCTACAAATTATTGAACCACATGTCTCAAACGTGGAAGCTTATACAACAACGGTTGCTATTGTTGTGAGACAAGTTGTTGAGGCAGAATCCTCGATCGTGGTGAATCATTGACTTTAAAGAAACAAGTTCGTAAACTTGATAAGGATATGAAGAAGATTAAGAAGATGCTGAAAAGTTGGTGAAACAGTTTGGGAAATAATTTTTTATTAATAACAAATAGGGGAGAAGGAAGAATGAGAAGGAGAATCAATTTGAAAGGAAAAGGCGAAGAAATTTTGAAAGCGAAGTTATTTTGATTTATTCATACTTCAGATATTTGATACCTTTCATATTTCTCTATTTCACAATATTTGTTATCATCAAAAGGGGAGAATGTTAAGTCAAACCAGACTTCACGTATTAAATAATTTTGATGAAAACAAAGAGAAATATACAAATAAAAAGTAGATGGACGAATGAGAAGTAAAAAAACAGTGAAGGAAAAATCAGCAAGTAAGAATCACTAAAGCTAAAAGGCATTTAAAGTTTTACAAGAGAAAAGGCATTTAAAGCTTTATGTTTAAAAGGCATTTAAAGCTTTACAAGAGAAAAGGCATTTAAAGCTTTACAAGAGAAAAGTAGGCGAAAGCTTTACAAGAGAAAAGCGATTTAAAGCTTTACAAGAGAAAAGCGGCCGATACAAAATATCGACGGAAGAAAGAAACATCGGTTTGAGTTAATTCTGAGTCAAACTGAATAACTATTTCTTTCAAGATTCAAGCAGATATTTAAGAAACAGTTGAAGAACCCGACTATAAATAAGAGTCGAGATTGAAGAAGATACAACTTCATGAAACCTTGAATATTCAACTTTTGATTTTCAGATTATTTGAGAGAAAAATTGTGAACGATATTTTGAGTGAACAGTGTTAAGAGCATTTCTATTGTAACAAGCTCTTTACTATTCTTTCAATTAGAAAGTGTTACAGATAGCCTGAATAGGCTAAGAGTAAAAGAATACTTTCTGTAAAGAGACCTAGAGAGGCTCAGTCGAAAGAATACTTGTAAACAGTTCAGAAATAGTGAAATCTCATAAGGATATCTGAGGACTGGACGTAGCCCACGGTTTGGGGTGAACCAGGATAAATTGCTGTGTTTTTTCTTTCTACTCTGATATTACTTATATCGTAGTTTTCAAAATTAACAAAGTTTTTTTTCAAACTAGTTACGAATTGATTTACGATAAGTTTTTGAAAGAACAAGTAATTTCTAAAGGGATTAACGAAAAGTTTATCACAATTCAACCCCCCCTTCTTGTGTATCTTGATCATATTATTGTTCAATATATTAACGTGTGATTCACTTCATACGTGCCCCAGAAATACAATCTCATCAAGCCAGAATTCACACTTAGTGAATTTGGCGAACAACTGCCTCTCTCTCATGACCTGCAGAATAATCCTCAGGTGCTCAAAGATGCTCTGTCTACTCCTCGAATAAATCAAGTATGTCATCAATAAATACTATCACGAACCGGTCCGGTAGGGCTGAAAACTCTATTCATCAAAGCCATGAAGGCTGCGGGGCATTAGTCAACCCAAACGACATCACTAGGAACTCAAATGCCCGTACTGCGCTCACGAAGGCACTCTTAGGCACATCGGCCTCTGCAATCTTTAACTGGTAATAGCCTGATCTCAGATCCGATTTAGTGAACACCTAAGCTCCCTGCAACTGATCAAATAAATCGTCAATCCTAGGCAGTGGATACTTATTCTTCACTGTCACCCGATTCAACTGCCTATAATCAATACACAGTCTTAGAGTCACGTCCTTCTTCTTTACAAATAGTACAGGAGCTCCCCATGGCGAAACACTCGGTCTGATAAATCCTTTATCCACTAGCTCTTATGGCGAGCCTTAAGCTCTCTCGGCCCACGGTGCCATCCTATACGGAGGATCGATATAGGGCGATGCACCGAACGAGATCAATCTCAAACTCTATCTCCCGCTCTGGCGGCAATCCCGGTAACTCCTCGAGAAATACATCCAAAAATTCCCTGATCACGGGAATATCCTCCAATCTCTGCTCAACTCGGGAATCCACTACGTGAGCCAGATAGGCCTCACAACCTCCCTGCATCAATCTCAGGGCACTCATAGAGGATATCATCCTCGCAGGCATTGCCTGACTAACTCCTCGAAACACCACTCTGGGCTGACCAGGAGATTCCAATACAACCTCCTTGGTGTAACAGTCCATGACCGCCCTATGTACAGTCAACCAATCCATCCCCAATATCACATCAATCTCTCTCAGAGGCAAAATAATCAAATCGGCTTTTCAGGCGCTTCTCGATCTCGAACTCGACATCCCATGAGACCTCTCCCAATACATCAGACTACCTGAGGTGTACTCACCTCTAACCCATCTGTAATCTCGCCTATCCCATGCGATCTACATGCTAAATGCGGTGCAATGAAGGAACGAGTGGATCCAGGATCCAACAATGCATATGCTTCAAGACCAGAAATAAGAAGCATACCCGCAACAACATCCGGGGAATCCTGGGCCTCCTGCCGAGTCATGGCATAGACCCTAGCCTGCGACTGCTGTCTGCTCAGTCCCTCTGACCTCACTACGGACCCCTCTACTAGGCCTCGGCCACTGCCTCGGGGTCTCCATTCCGATCCACCACCACGACTCTGCTGGATCGTGGTATTGCTGCCTGATCTTCCAATCATAGTAGACTGGGCTCCCAAAGTCTCTGGGCAGCTCCTCACTAGGTGGTCCATCGAACCACACCTCAAACAGGCTCCAGACAGCCATCGACACTCTCCACTGTGTCTCTTGCCACAATGCTCACAAAAGGAGCAGACTGCCCTGAAAATCTGGCACTGCCGCCACCACTAACAGTCTGTACAAATCTGCCCCTCTGCCCATGACCAGTCTATCTAGCCCCTCCTGCAGATCTGAAGGGCCTACTCTGTCGCTTACTAAACCCTCTGCCAACACTACCCTGGCTGTCACTGGATCTCTTATGTCGGGCCCCCTGATCATTCTCAGTCATACGTTGTCTCAGCAGCTACTCTATCCTCACTGCTGCAGCCCTCAGTTCAATAAAACTGCCCATATCAGATCTAACCAATAGGGTACGGATCTCCAGATTGAGTCCGCCCTCAAAACGCCGACACTTGTCAGCCTCAGAAGCCACCAGTGAAGAAGCATATACTACTAACTCGTTGAATCAAGACTCATAGTCAGCCACGGTCAATCGCCCTATCTCGACTCTAGGAACTCCTGTAACTTCATCTCTAGATAAATCTTGGGCATGAAATTGTCCTTGAATGCCCTCAGAAAATCATCCCATGTCGATTAATGCAGGGCTGGTGGTGCTTGCCGCACGATCCTCCACCACCGATATGCAGAACCACATGGCGAGAAACCGCGAATCGAAGCGATCATCTGGGTCACAGTCTATCTGATCGAGGACTCTCTCTGTCCTCTCTAGCCATCCCTCAGCCTCCGCAGGGTCGGTGCTACCATAGATGTCAACCGCCCCCTGCTTGCGCAGTTGATCATATCTCCGTTCCTGTCTCACAGGAACTCGAGGAGGCAACTCCTCTGAACGAGGCACAGGAGACTCCCTACTAGCTCCTACCGATTCCAGGTCAGCTGGTTATTCCACTCGATCTCCCAGTACGGATGACCTAAAATAGATAAGAAATTTCGATCAGTTCTGCTATTCTTACAGTAATTCAAGCCTAAATTACACTATGCCCAAAAGATGCCAAACCATGCTCTGATACCACTTAATATAGCGCCCCCTCATCGTAGGGTACACATCGGAAAAACCTGAAGGTCGCTCCGATACAAATCCCACGATGAAGGTGCACCACCAGAACATTTCCCAATAATATCCACATGGCATCGCAGTAATTTAAATCACAATATATCATAAATCAGTAAATTAGAAACCAAAATAATAATAATCTGGTACAGTCGTCCAATATCAGAATAGACAAGTCTATCAGTCTCCTAACAAAACCAAAAGGAAGCTGATACAAGCATCTATCCTAAGTCATCCTCAAAAGCTAACCCAGCTGACCGACCTATGAGCCATCGCTTCTCTTGCCAGCAGCTCACACGGCAGGAAAGAATATCTTCGAAGCTAGGGGTCTACGCTATCAGTCCTGAAAAATAGGTTGCAATTTTGGGTGAGTTTGTGAACTCAGTGAGAAACCATCATCGATGGTTCACTCAAATCATGCATTACGCAAATTATGCATACAACACGGCACAAGAATATTCAATTAACAGATTATATAACAATTTACGATATCGGTAACAATTTACAATAGCATAGAGCAGTTCACGTGTCACATCACAATTTCTGACAAATCATGGCATCACGCGATTCAAGTAATCATCACACAATTTGGCAATTCAATCATCATGTATATAATGCATATGAGACTCTTTCCGGTTATTGAGATTGTGCCCAAGTGCTCATCGAGAAGCAGTAGGGACGCGTTAGGGATTTCTCCCTGGGCTAAGCCCGTCGAAGACGATGTTCGAGCTCTAGGCTCTTTTCGATGATATTAGCAACTTGGGACACGTCCATTATCGATCATGCATTTATGCATGCGAGGCGATGTTCGAGAATTTACGATGTATGGTTATAAGCCCAAAGTATTGCGGTATTCAAGAATGCTATGATATGGCTATAAAAGCCCAGTATTCAGTCTCAGTGTCACGTAACAGTACGGTTCAGTTCAATAAAAGCATGCAATTCAATCCAATACATGCCAGTAATCATACAATAGTCATACAATTCATCTTTGCATGTAATTCATGTAGAGCATGTAAGCAATCAGGAATTTGAGAAACCAACTAGGTTACTCACCTGTAACTTCCGAGCTACTGCCTGGAAGTCCCAGCAATGTCCGTGGAGCGACGGTCCAACGGTGCCTCTATAACAGTAAAGTACAGTCTATTACTAATTGCTCAATTAAATAGTACAGTAATGCATATGTCTCAGTGAAATGATGTACAATGCATGTTCACGGTTTTTCCGATGCTAAAACCCAATTTATAACTCTTCGCTCAATTGGTCGACAATAATTGATCCAATCCTATAATTCCGTTCAATTTCCTCAATTCATAATCCCCATAGAAATTTCCTATCCATCGGGTCAAAACCTCTATTGAAAATCCCAATTAAACTCCAATTGTCTCAATTCAGTATTTAGGTCACACTATGAACCATAATCGACCTTATTCTCTATAAATCAATGTCACTTAAATCAATTCTAATTCCTATAATTATCCTCAATTGTAGACCTCTTTCTCTAGTTCACAACGAATTAGGAATCACCTCAATCGGAGGTCTATACCATAAATTATGCCCAATATACTAACAATCATCCCTTCAGAATTGCCATCTTCGCCGCGACCTACGTCCATTGTCATGACGATATCTGAACGCTTCGTCGTGGCGTGAAGCACGCCTTCGTCATAGCGCAAGCCTCCTCTTCACCGCTCGTCGCGACGTAAGCCAAAAGGCTCGTCGCGACGTATCTCCAGGCGCTCGCCGCCGCACCTCGCTGCGCTCGTCGCTGCAAACACTAAATTTATTCGCCGCGGCGAGGCACGCCAGACGTCGCGACGTGCGACCGCGCCACCTTCTTCTCCGATCGATTTTCCGCCATTAATGCTATTAAAACCTCCATTAACACTCTAACCACTCAATCTAACCCAATAAATGCCATAACTGCTAGAAACAACTACTAATAATAACAATAAAGCCTTAACAACTTACCAATAGTAGATCAAAGCCACAAATCACCGTAAACCCTAAATCCTTCAAAATCAACGATTAATCCACTCCAAATCCTTCTCAACCTTCAACAATCACAATAAATCACTTAGCCTAGCACAATAAGAGGGAAACCACATGAAAGATCGAAGAATCCTTACCTATGGAGGAAATCGAAATCACCGTAGAGAAGGGAGAAGAAGAAATGAGTTTTGCCTTAGGGTAAATCCTCAATTCTCAACTTAGCTATTTATAGACAAAGGTCTCCAAATCAGTCCAAATTTCAGTCTCTAAATTTCAATGGCTCAACATTGTAATTTCCTAACAGTATAACCCTAATATTTCTCTTGCCATTGGACCATTCTTTCAGTACTATACAGTCAATTAGTCTGTCACCCCAAAACTTCCAGTCCGGGCATTTTCTCCCAAATTTCCCAAAAATTTTCTATAAACTACTAAGATTTACCAGTCACTTGAAATCAATATTAAATCAGTCAATTGAACCCAATAACTCTAATTTCCCAATTAACCCCCAATCCAGTCAGTCCGGTCAGTTCATGCTCATAATCAAATCCCGGAAATCATGAATGCAAGTACCTATGGATAAATGCATATGCAATAAACCTGTTCCTCTATAATTAGAGGCCAGTAACATGCTCAGTCAATGAATGCAGTGAAATCCAATCAGTTCAACCCAATGACCAAAATACCCTTGCTAACAGTAACGGGATGTTACAACAATTCTATACATCTTCTCCATACAATAACCAAACAAAACAAATGAGAGAACAGAGAATAAAAGGCGGCCTATCAGTTGAAGAAAAAAGCTAGAACTTGGTGTGGTAACTTTGAGATCTCTTGAAATCGCTTAATTCTCTTGGATAATCTACCAAAATATGTGTTTATCTTCCTCATTATGGTGTGATTCACAACCTATTCTATTTTATAAGGTTTAAAATGGGGTTTTTATACCCCTTTAGTTGCTTAAACTGACTTAGGATGTAAGTGGAGCAAGCTGGAAAGTTGGAAAATTCTAGCTTCTAGTCAAGATCGTGACCTATTATTTTCTAGCCTTATTTTCTTCTTTATTTTCCCCTTTGATACCTACAACAAGTCCACATGTAAGTAAGTTGATAATCAACATAAATAAGATCCAAATCCTACCTAAACATTGATATATAACCATGTAAAATGTATGTACATCAAAACACATGAGAAGTATGCAAAACCTAAGCTTAAAAACTTTCATTTATAACCTAACATGCAATTTATCATATATAATCACATACATATGCAATTTATATGAAAATAAGACAAAACAGAGGATAAGCGTCCTTGTATGTATACTAAACATACACATTATCACATAAATTGGCTTAGACAATCCTATAACAAATATCATTTCAAATGTTATCTATAACATGTTATAAAATTCCTTCCAGTAAGGTATGTTATGCAATATCATGTCTCCAGGAGTAAGTAACTAAGACTTCATCTTTAAAAAAAATTTCATCCTCATCTTTTCTCACTAGAAAATTTATTTCAGGGAGGCTCTTTCGGTTATCAATTAAAGAACAAATCCTTAATAACATGTTCTTTTCATACTGGCTATACCCTGATAAAAATACATGGTTTTCTAATATAGCTAGCTAGGTTATTAAACCCTTTACTAGTCCAACATTTTAAGGGAATGTTATGATATTTATCTATATACGAGCCCTTTGCTTAAGGTTTTGCAACTAAAATACTAGTTTCCTTTTTTAATGGTTTATTATTAAAATTCCATAGTCCTACTTCTATGATTCTTTAAGCTTGAGATAGCGAGTTAAACTTGAAAAGGAACAAGTCATCCTCATTAACTAGGAATTCCTTCAAACTATACTACTTCCAATGCTTTTCGGCCCAAATTGTCATAATAAGGAATGGAGGTCTCTTGTTTAGGAAAAAAAAACAATCAATGTAGCATCCCATTTGGACACTCCTTTTAGATGGAGAAGAGTTCCCTACAACTTATAGCTAGGTTCCCTTGTTAGAATCTAGTCTTGTAGGAGGGTTTGGAGGTTTTAATGAGTAAAGGTATTGGGGAAGAAGAATAAGGAGACAGAGAGGGTGGTCATATGTGAGGTTTGCATAAAGGGGGCTGGAGCTAAAAGTGGAAAAGCCTCTAAAGACAAAGACACAAGGCTTGATATAATTCTCTGAAGGGAATAAAGACTAGAAACTAGAAAAATCTTGAAGATCAGACTTTACAAAAAGAAGAAGAGAGAAGAGTGATGAGGAAATAGGAAGGAAAGTAAGTCAAAAGGAAGATGACTTTAGTAACATTCAAGAGGAAATGGTGGAAGCAACAAGTAATAAAAAAGATAAGTGATATATAAGAAAAGGATCCTAATTAGGAAAGTAAAAGAGAGCAGAAGAAGAAAAGTAATAAATAACTAAAGCAATTGACAAAGGAAGAACATAAAGCTCTTAACAAACACAAAGAAGGAGAACACTAAGAAGCTAAAGAACATCAAATCACATATGGTAAATGGAAAACTTAAAGAAAGCATGCACCCGAGAAGAGAAAGTAAGTGTTTCTTTATAAAATTTTTATCAAGATGACAATCCATTTAAATTATTAACATATCAATTAATATTATATCTTTAACATAGTCGTTATTAGTATTACACTGGCCATTAATAAATTTATATTTAATGCTCTCTAAAATATAGATTTCCTCTAATATTGGCCACTAAATGGCATGTAACAAAATTTATGCAAAAAAGATAAAATTTAATATCAAATAGTTGATCTTTTAAAAATATTAAATAGGGTAGAGATTATCTTTTAAAACTAATAATATAATTGCACCTATTTTCCTATATTGGGAGATAAATTCAATAAGGTTTTGAATTTAAATATTACAACTATTTCATTTAATGATATCAAAAACAATAATCAAACTTCTCTTATATTATTTTAAATTTTGTTACAATCAAACTAAAATGACATTGATTTAATTATTTATAAGATCATTTCATTTTATGAGCTTTATTTATGAATGAAATGTGAATTTTATTTTATAAAATTTATATACTTTGATATTTAATAAAAGAAGAAAAAGAAAAGAAAAAAACTCATCTCTAAACACTATTTTTCTTCATTACTCTCTATTAGTTTCATCAATCGCTAGAATTGGCTCTGATATGATTTTTAATTGATACACCCATAATTGAATGTGTGAATTAGGTTGGAATTGACTTAATTATCCTAAATTATGGTCAACCAACTTAATGACACCTAAGAGGTAATATAAGATAACTTGATAATGTATAAGGAATAGTTCAAATAGATGTAGGAGAAGATATAGATAAACATCAATTCAATACCTAAGTAACAGAACTATAAAGTTGGTCATCAATTAAAAATAGGTCAACTATAGTGTTGTCCCTTGAGAAATATTTTATGAATGAGTACGCAAAGCTAATGATTACATAGCTCAACCAAGTAGTTACTATATAAGAAGATGAGACTAATTGGATATATCTAATGTATAAATATTTACATAAGAAAAAACTACGAAATGATATAAACCATAAAAAGGCTTATAGCCAAAGTTTCAAGGTATTCGATTATATATGGCTAACTTTATTGAAGGTCAAGATATAAGACTAATTGGATATATCTAATGTATAAATATTTACATGAAAAAAAACTACTAAATAATATAAATGATAAAAAAGGCCTAATAGCCAAAGCTTCAAGGAATTCGATTATATATGGCCAACTTTATTGAAGGCCATTTACCTAACAGGTAATATAAGATAACTTGATAATGTATGAGGAATAGTTCAAATAGATGTAGGAGAAGATATAGATAAACATCAATTCAATACCTAAGAAACAGAACTATAAAGTTGGTCATCAATTAAAAATAGGTCAACTATAGTGTTGTCCCTTGAGAAATATTTTATGAATGAGTACACAAAGCTAATGATTACATAGCTCAACCAAGTGGTTACTATATAAGACGATGAGACTGATTGTATATATCTAATGTATAAATATTTACATAAGAAAAAACTACTAAATGATATAAATGATAAAAAAGGCTCATAGCCAAAGTTTCAAGAAATTCGATTATATATGGCTAACTTTATTGAAGGTCAAGATAATACTAATTGGATATATCTAATGTATAAATATTTACATGAGAAAAAACTACTAAACAATATAAATGATAGAAAGGGCTCATAGCCAAAGCTTCAAGGTATTCGATTATATATGGCCAACTTTATTGAAGGCCATTTACCTTATCGCTTCTAAGATGCCTTCCTAAAGCTCCGATATACTATATCATCATACAAATTCATGAAGAGGCATATGGAGCTTATCAGGGAGGATAATCCTTAATCTATATAATCTTAAGTAAGTATAATTTTTAGTTTATTTTTCATAGGGATGCCTAAGAATTTGTAAGAAAATACGAGAAATGACAAAGATATTAAAACCTACATGATTCAAATGTATTCAACTACATATTTGTATCAAATACCATCCCTTTTCCCAATAAGGAATGGACAACCCCATACCACTCCCCCCCTAATAATAAGGCAACTTAAATTCTTTCTCATTACAATTTATTAACCCATGAGATGGTTCGAGGTATAATCTTTAGCCATTATGATAGATAAGGTAATCAAAGTTTTTCTAAGGAAAAATATTATAAGCAAGTGTAGAGGCCTACTAATCTCAATAATAAACAATAAATCCCAATTTTATAGCAAGGCCTTCAAGAAATATTTTTGAAGATTTAAAAATTAAGCATCACGTCACATCAGTTGTATAGCCATAGGCTAATAGGTTTGGTAATGTCATAAAATTAATAATAATGTAAAGCTTTAAAACAAAACTCAAGGATGCTAATGGAACTTGTAGTAAAGAGATCTATAATATACTATAGGCATATAAAAAATAATAAGAATTTCTATTAAAGAAAATCCCTTCAATCTTGTGTTTGGAGTTGAAGTTTTGATTCATATAGAGCTAAAATTACTAAGTCTAAGGATATATGCATATAACAATAAAGCTAATGATGACCAACGTCATTCGAAATTGATCTTGTTAAAGAGCGCATGGATGTCACGAGGATAAAAAAAGAAACATACTAATAAAAGGTTAAGTTGTTAAATTCTTATAAGATGAAATCTAAAAATCTCTAAAGTGGGGATAAGCCTTGGGAAAATCATAATTTTTGATAAGGATGTTATCACCATATTGAAAGGTTTGATGGATTAAAGATGCCTCATATCTAAAAGAAAACTCATATAAGAAAGTATTACCATTATAATAAGTTCCAAAAGAAACTCATATATACAAACACATAACCATTAAAAAATTTCTTTTTTTCATCAACTAAAATATAGTAATTTAAAAAAAAAACCTTTCAAATCTAAAAGAAGTCATTTTAGCTCCCTAAATAGAAAGAAAAATTTATAGACCTTAAAGCCACAGATCTAAGAAAAGTCATTTTATCTTCATAGCTTAAAAGAAAGAACCTATGTGCCTTAAAACCTCAAGTTTAGGAGAAGTTATTTCAACATTTCTTCTTAAAAAAAACTAAATACTTTAAACCTTCCTATATATCAGAAATTATAAACAAAAAAAGAATGAAAAGTTAATATGAAATTTTTAAGGAGTTACACTACTCAACCCTATAATCATCATATCTGAATTCTCATAATTTTGCTAGAAAATGGGAGCTAGACTCCTTAACAATATGATCATCAGGGTTAAATTCTTAATATTTTATTAAAGTCATAGGAGCTAGACTCCTTAACAATATGATCATCAAGGTTAAATTCTTAATATTTTATTAAAGTCATAGGAGCTACTCTCCTTAACCTTTTAATTGTCAATTTCAAATTCTTAAAAGCTTTTTTGATGCAAAATATTTGGAATCCTTAGTCTTGTGATCATTATATTAAAGTTCTCAAAATTTTATCAAGGTATAGGATCTAGACTCCTCAGCCCCACGGGTTTGGTTAAAATCTTAAATTTTCATTCAGGCATAACAATTAGACCCTTTAGCATTGTGATCATTAGGTTGAAATTATTATAATTATGTTAAGATATATAAGATGGACTCCTTAACCCTGTGATTTTTAAGTTTAAATTCTTAAAATTTTGTCAAAGAATTGGAGCCAAATCCCTCCCCAATGATCACTAGGTTTAAATTCTCAAATTTTGTCAAGGAATAGGAGATAGACTCCTTAAGCCGTATATGTACATTTTTCATTATTAAAATTTGGTTAAGATAGTAGAGATATACTTCACATGTTTTTCATATTCATTTACATTTTATAATTTGATTAACATTGGAGATGTACTCTACAAGCTTGAGATGTTCAATTCTTGTTTTAAACTTTGAAAAATGCATCGAAGATGTACTACATATGACTATCATGTCACGATTATCATGTTCATTTATACTTCATCATTTAGTTAGTTCATCAGAGGTGAACTTCACATGCCTACCTAATCATTTATTTTTCAAAGTTTGACAAAGGTATTATTGAATAACTCCAAAGAAGCACAATGTTGTTCAAATATCATAATGAGAATTTTCCAATTATATAAAATATAAGTCTAAAAAAATTAAAAAAAAAATTATAAAAACAAATAGGCTAAATAAGCCAAACATCCATACATATACACCCCTACCTATAAGGGAAAAAAAATAAAAATAAATTAATTGCTTAGATGGAAAAAGGTGTGCTATTGTACAAAGTGGGGCTAATGCTATAAAGGTTATATGATTCTCCACCAGATAGGCCAGTGACCTTAACTTCCTATTAAAACTATAAAACTCATCAAGCTCCTCCATTTGAGTGAGCTTGCCTGAAACACTAGTAATATCCATGTCTACAAAAGACAAATCTGGAAAATTCTTTTATACAATATATCTACATACCTTAAACCCTATCAATATTCCATTGACAAGATCGTAACAGTCCAATTCTCAAAAGAATTAAAACAATGATAAGGGAAAACGAGTGGAACTTGAATTTGTTATCAAAAAGACTCTTTATTTGTGCTTAAAGCTTAGCCCTTTCACCCGTCATATTCATGACTTTATTCTTCAGTGTTATAACCTCTCTCTTGAGCTTTATGAAACATATAAACAATTATTCCTTGATAACCTCCTTTTTTTAGTGATTTAAGGTTGTAACAGGTATTCATGGCTACATTATTAAACTCCTACTTCTCCTTGACATATTTGTCAAATTCCTTATATACTCTTTCGTAACCTATGATTATAAAGGTGATAGCTTGGGAATAATAAGAGAATACAAAGGTAGGCTTGACAAAAAGGTGTAAAACATCAAATAGTTAGTAAACTTACCTTAATGAGATACCTTTTGGAGAACATGCATACATGGTCAACTTGTATATTCTCTATTCTTTTTCTATCCCTCAAAAGTGCCATCCCTCAAACTAACTCAAACTTGCTTCCAGCATTACCAAAGATGGTATCGGTATTCTTTAAGTTAAGGAAGAAATATTTTATTCTTATACATACCTACTTGGAATATGGAGGGAGACCACATTCTCCAATTAATGAGAAAAGCGAGGAGGTAAAAGGAGAGAAGGCATGGAGACAGGTGGATACAATAAGGTTGGTCGATTCAATGTTAGTGACCTTATTTATGTCACCTTTTCTTGTTGCTATTCCTAGAAGATGATATTGATAAACGTCTCTCTTTCGCTGTCTTAGCCCTTATTAACAGTTTTTTAAAGTTTATGGTTACCATAAATACAACATATATAGATGATAGTAAGATATCTAAGCATTAAATGACAAAGAATAAAGAAAAGATACATATAAGGATGCTATTCTTTACAAGGTACCTTAAATCAATAATACTCTATTTGCACAAAATTTCCTTTCAAAATGACATAAGAATCATCAAGGAAATTGAGTGAGCATCCTTAAACATGTTGATCACATCCCTCATTTTCTTAAATCTAGCCATGAGCAACTTATTAGTGAGTAGCATGCTTTAAAAATTTTATTAAAGTCCCTAATCATAGAGTTCGATAATAAATTTAATATATAGAGTCTCTTGCCAAACGTAACTAAGCTAAACTCAGAACACTATGAAAGAAGTTGTCGTTATAGATGACATAGGGACAATTTCTATAGATCTGATGGGTACAAAGTTGTAGCTTTTACAATTTGAGACTATTGATCCAAAATCGATATACCTACCTGAGATAAAATAACTAGAGCTACTAGTTTCACTTCTTGAACTACTTTTATCATACCTCCCATTCTTCATAACTTAGAAAATAAAAAAATATGTATATTTATATGATGAAAAAAGATAAGCATGTGGATCACCTTAATAATGAAATCCTCTTTAAAAGACAAGTAAACAAACAGATTCAAGTATTTTCTCTCTTAGAAAACTCTTTAAAGATAGAAAACATGAATCATCTTGCGTGTCTTGTTTCTTAGATATAGGGATACATGGTCTAAATTAGTCTAAGATGATGGTTGAGATTAAATCGGGTGTGGCTTCCTTATGGGTAGTGGGAATGTCTTTATGAAAATTGTATTCCATATAGAATGATATTCCTAATAAGGCTTCCAAGATATAATTATTCTCAAATTGTCAACTTGCCTTATATAGGCTTATCAAGAGGGGCCAAAGGTGGGTTATCAAATATGGTTGTCACTTTTCATAAGTAGGCCTTTCAAAAGAAAGTTAAGAGATGAATTAACAAAGATGATTGTCAATCTGTCAAATCGTCAACCTACCTCGTGTAGATCTACATAATGATAAGTATTATTGTCAAATATAGTTGTCAATTTATCCAAAAGAATACATACTTAGGATGACTTGATCTTGGTTATTTGTTATATCTTGCCTTTGTTTTTATCCCTAACAAAGCCATAGTAAGAAGCATTCTTAGATTATGATTGGCCTATCATTTTATGACCTATAATATGCATTGTTAGGTGATTAACGGGTAATTTTGGAATGATTTGAAGGGCCATTTAATTAAACCACCATTCCTGCAAGCCTGATTACAAAAAGTTTCGTCGTTAAGAATCTAAGTTTTGATAAGAAATGGAGAAAATTGATACACCTACAAATGAGTGTAAGAATTAAGACTAAATTGATTCAACATAGTCCACCAATATTTTTTAGTCCTATATGTTTAGGCCCACATAAGTGCTCTTATTATCTAAAAAAGTTAAGCCAACCAGAGTAGGATTGATCTATATAAGAAAGTAGAGTTCCAATTAAAAACCAAATAAGCTACTTAGTAAAGATTAGATTAAACACTACTAAGGATAGTTAAAGTCTAACTATATGTCAAATAAGGATTGCCTATAAAAAAGGAAACATCTAGTAGCCTCGATTATTAATCATAATTAATGATCTTCTAACTTTGTTCACTTGAGCATCAAAGTGTCTCTATTAGGAACACCCCTAGCCTATTAGTAGTTATTTTTACAAGTTTGTTAAGTTGAGATCAACTCAACAAGCCTACTAAGAAGTCAATATGCATCACTCATTTACCTTTTATTTATCTTTTACCAACACATGTAATTTAATATTACTTGGCGTTATTTTCAATTTCTATAATTATTTGATTTAATTAGTGATCACTAAACTTCTTTAAATATAGTTTAGAATTAAATAGTTGTAACGTAGACATTATGATTTTATTCTTAAATTTTGATGGAAATTTAAGGTATTTTTAATCTTTAATGTTAACATTATTTATAAAATAATACTTATTTAAATATAAGTTACTAATAGACATCTTAATATTTTCATATCGTATAAATAAGTTCTTTCAATATCATCAATTCTAATGTTATCATTAAATTTGATCTATGCCTCAATTATTTTGTTAGTATATTTTAGTATTAAGAAATAATTTATAAAATTTAAAATACTATAAATGTATTTAGATTTTAAAAAAATAAAAATAGATCCATACGTTTAACCTTTACAAAAATAAAGACACTTAGTTAAATCTTGAGTTATAAGTGATAATAACTTAGTAAACACGTATTAAAATGTAGACCCAATTATATAGCCATCATTTTCATGACTTTCTTAGTTATCAAGACTAATATTATGAAAATTATTTTATATTAATAAATAATTTAAGTTATAGACTCATTTTATGACCGTCATTTTGGTGTCCTTTTATGGCCATTAAGGCTAATATTGTCTAAAATACTTGTATACATAAACAAATAGTTAAAACTTTGTAAAGGTAATTTAGGTAATATTAACCTTGATGGCTATGAAAATGACTAAATGGTGACTACATTACATTTTCCTTAAAGTATATATAAGTAATTTAAGTAACATTAACCTATATCATCAGGCTAACAAAATGATGGCTAGATAACTTTTTCCATAAGGCGTTTAATTGATACCTAAAGTTTAACTTGCAATAAATTTTGCTATGGTTTAATTTAAAAATAATAACATTTTGTGAAAAAAATACATTGATTATCGAGAAGCTATCTATATGTATAGACAACCTTTTCCTAACAATTGTTGCACTTGTTTTCACTTCACAAGTACTACATAATCTACTACTTGTATTCTCTTCTTCTTAACCTTTTTAGTTACTAATTGTCACTAATGCACACACAAATAATAATACTTAGATGAAGCTAAGAGATATTAATAAACAATATTAATTTTAATAATATTTGTAAAGTAAACATGATGATATGTTCAGAAATTTTTCCAAGTATCTAGCTAATTTCATATGTCCTTCTCTAATGAATGTAGTTAACACACTAGTGATAACATAGCTTTGGCTCAAGAATTGTTCAAGCATTACAACAGGAAAAGCAGTAGCAATAACTATGCTTTCAAAATTGACTTTTGGAACACATATGAAACTGTTGATTAGAGCTTTATATTGAACACATTAGAGGCTTTTGACTTCCTTGAAATCTTTATTGAATGGATATCATAATGTATCACTACATTGTCCTAAAAAATTCTTACTAACGGGAAAGCCACCAAGAGAACTTATATAGCTAGAGGTATTAGGCAAGAGGATCCTTGTTGGCTCCCAAATTTTTTTCTTGATGAATAAGTATGATTTACATTAATTATGAGGTCTTTACGAAATTTTGTGGAGTTAATTATTATGTTGATGTTAGAAAGATTATATGATATAGGTTGATTGAATTAAAGTGTAAAGGTTATAAGAACGTTCAATGGGTGTTTTTAGCAAGACATTTAAGGTTAAAAGAACATAAGCCTATAAGGAAAGGTAAAATGGACGTTTTGGACTCATTAAGGGTAGAAATGGAAGAGAGAAATGTAGTCTTGCATTTAAGAGAAGGAAAAACGTGAATTGGGAAAGAGGAAGAGAAAATAAGAAAGAAAGAGAAGAGAATTTCGATGGTTGAGAGAAAAGAAGAGAGTTAAGAAGCTAGGGTTTCATCATTTCTTAGTCTTGAAAGAGATTTTGAAGTTGTTCAATAAGAGAAAAAGGTAGAGGAAGAGAAGGGCTTCCATTTGAGCCAAAGATCTCTTCATTTGGTAAAGAATCAAGGTAAGATCATTTTGAATCTTTTGGAGTTTTGGAAGGATTTTAGTTCATGGAGTTTAGAAAATGCATGGGTTTAAGTATTCTAGAACCAATTTTAGTTAATGTGCTTTGTGAAAATTTCAATTTCCCTTATTGAGTGGGATTTTTGTTATTGTAGAAGGAAATCAAGTAAGGCAAGAGAAGCAAGAGTAGAGACATTTTGAGTAAGTCTTTAATCAAGAAAAACAAGGTGGGTACATGTTTACAATAGAGTAAATAAGCCACTAATGTTTTCTTAGCATAGAAGAATTTTAATGATTTCAATTGCATCATAAGTGTTGCATTATTGCTTTTGAATGATTTAAGAAATTGTAATATGTTGTTATATGAATTGTGTGATGATTCATGAAAAGGCCTTGAAAGTGATTTTTGAAAGGAAAACATGTTTATGAAATATCTTATGTGTATGAAAAATCAAGTTTAAAACATGTTTCATTTTGGGCAACAAGTTTACAAGTCATGAATTACATGTTATGTGGGTTTGTGGTGGTCCCCTAAGTTATGTCAAGTGCACTTTGACAAAAGGCTTCCCTACCTGCCCGCTAGTGGCATGGAGCTCCTTCATGGACTCCCATAAGTTCATAGCTACGCAAAACCATTATGTGGGATTGCGTTAGTACGTTTTGTTCACGACTACACAGGACCCTTAGGGGAAATGTGTAGTACGTTCTGTTTTGTATCCACCCAAACCATTCTAATGTGCTTATGATCTGTGAACAAGTTTGATGCATTCATGTTTTATGGTTTGTGAATTCGATTACACGATGAGAATTTTAGAAATATGTGTTTTATGAACTCAATGAAAATTTTCTATGACAAGTAAAATGTTTTCAAAGGTTTTGCTTATTTTTTAATTATAAACTGTTACCCACGAGCTTTCAAGCTCACCCCCTTTTTTCATCCCATCTTCAAGGGATAGATAAGAGATCAAGTGATCAAGAACCTAAGGGAATTTCTCCAAATTTGCTTATTTCGTATTTTTGAGTTAGTTTTGGGAAAGCACAATGTTTTAATCGCATTTGAAGTTTTTTTATTCAAGAATCTTTTGTAGTTTGAGATTTCGATACGATGATGTATTGTGGCTTGAATTGCCTTTAGAGATTTGTAAAACTTTGATCTTTTGATATTAATGAAATGTTGAATGGTGTATGGATAATGTGAGTTGAAATTAGATATACGTGAAGAAGTTATCAACTTGAGTTGATGATTTTGGAACATGAATTGTTGATATATATATATATGTACACACACACACACACACACATAAGTGAGATGTTATGGAAAAAAAAGATAGGAATTATGACTGATCAAATGTAAGTCAAATGAGTTAAGATTTGGGAGTTTAATAAAGCCAATTTGGTAGCTGAATAGTTACGCTAAGGACATTCTAAGTTTGCAGAGTGCAAATTTCAAGTCTTCTATAGAGGTAAATTTTTGTATTCTGAATTCAGGAGGCAAATTGTATTGATCTAGGCTAAATTATGCAAAGTTTTCTTCTAAAAAGTTGTAGCTTATCTTTCTAGCTTTCCAACGGTATATAGTATAAATTTTTTGGACATCGGAGTCAAGAGTTATGATCTTTATAACTGGAGATGCTCAAGAGTGTAGTTTGTATCTTCTTATACCGACCTTCTGCTTCTTCTTAAGTTGACCTTCTGCATCTTCTTTTGTTGATCGAAACATCTTCTTATGTTGAAAGAAAAATCTTCTTATGTTTACCAAAACATCTTCTTATGTTGACCGAAACAATTTCTTATGTTGGCCAAAACATCTTCTTATGTTGACCTTCTGAAACTTCTTCTAAGTACTGTTCATCTTACATTTTATAGTCCAATTTTGACCCTCTAGATGATAGAATATATCCTCAAGGTCTTCATGAAAGTTGTAGATCTTAAACTTTTCTTTCAAACCATCTAAGAATGATTGTGATCCAATATCTCTAGAGAAAGTTATGCTAATTGTTAAACATCTTCCATGCATTGTTCATAAACTTCTTCTGGGTACTGTTCATCTTACATTTTCTGGTCTAATTTTGACCCTCTAGATGACATAATCTATCTTCAAGGTCTTCATAAAAGTTGTAGATCTTGAAGTCCTCTTTCAAATCATCTAAGATTAACCTTTATCTGATATCTCTAGAGAAAGTTATGCTAATTGTTAAACATCTTCTATGCATTGTTCATAAACTTCTTCTAGGTACTGTTCATCTTACATCTTCGGGTCCAAGTTTGACCCTCTAAATGATAGAATCTATCTTCAAGGTCTTCATAAAAGTTATATATATTGAAGTTCTCTTTCAAACCATCTAAGAATGACCTTGATATGATATATCTAGAGAAATTTATGCTAATTGTTAAACATCTTTTATGCATTATTCATAAACTTCTTTTGGGTATTGTTCATCTTACATTTTTTGGTCCAATTTTGACCCTTTAGATGACCAGAAACTATCTTCAAGGTCTTCCCAAAAGTTTTATATCTCGAATTCCTATTCAAAACTATTCTAAGATGACCTTAATTCGACACTTATGGAGAAAGTTATGCCAATTTTCCCGAAACAGGTTCAATGTGATTGAGGACAAAACCTTGTTTGATTCTTTCGGTCATAACTTTGTTATCGAACTCCAAATGAAGTTATTCTTATACCATTAGATTTCTAACACATTTTCCTACCTCTCCATGAATTTTTATAACTTTTTATTTTGAATTGGAAAAGATTGATTGAATCAAATTAAGGGTATCGGATGGAAGAGTATGAATTGGATATTTTACTGAATATATTTTGGTATTTCAATGGCATCTTGATCTGTAAAGCTTTGAATGGGATGATTTTTGTTTCTAAATAAACTAGATACATAGAGCTACAAATTATCTTAAGGAATTGAATTTTAATTTAATCCTTAAGACTTTTAAATTTTGGATGGAAGTTGAGCACAGAATATTTGCTTCAGTATAAGAATAAATCGGAAATGGGGCTCGACACTTATGGTATCAGAAAAGGAAGATGAACCGTGGATGACTAAATGAGGGTTAATAGGAATAACCATAAATGGTAACAAGCACAAGCACACGTTTTTATGACATCCGAGTTGGGCTTCGGAATCAGGGTCCATCAATCCCATTTCCCCTCACTTATTCCTATTAATTTCTAAAGTGCTCACCAAAATTTTGAAGAAATTTAGCATTAAAAATTCAAATTCGAAATTTAGCATTAAAAATTCAAAGTTCAAGTGTCATTAAAAATGTAAGAAGCTCAACATTATAAGAGTTTTGCTGATGATGTTTTATAAATTCTTAAAATCATATATCAATTTTATTTCAGCTATTTAAAAAGCATTAATAATGTTTAAAAGAATGTTAGATCTTGTAATTATTGATCAATAATTATATGTCTAACTTTTTCATCTATGTTTCTACTTTACATTTATCTGCAAAGATATCAATTTACATTGCCTTTAAGGAATCTCACCTTTTAGTCAAATATCTTAGAGTTCTATTTCTTTAATCAAACCTGTATTTTCTAATTTTAAGCCTCCCATTGAGAAAATTAAGAGCAAAATTGAAAGTTGGACCTTCAAAGCCCTTTCCATTGTAGGTAGATGACAATTGATAAACTTAGGGGGTACTTGGTTAAGGGGTATGAGAATAAATCAATAGGAAATGAATGAATAGTAATGGTTGGTTATTTATTATGATTGATTGAATAATTTTTTCTTACCTAAGTTTTAGGTAATAGTCCATACCCTCCATTTGTAGGAGGAATGGTTTTAATTCCTACAAACACTAATATTTTTTAATTTTTAGTTAAATATAATTAATAAAAATTTAATCAATAAATTTTAAAATAAAATTAATTAAATTAACTAATTAAGATAAAATCTAATTAATTAAGATGTAATTAATTAAAATATAATTAGTTAGTTAGTTAATTAGAATGTAATTAATTAAAATATTATTCATTAATTACTTAAATATAACATCATTTGCACGATTAAAGGAATGTAAATTGTATTAAACTATGTTACTTGATTTTATTATAGCAATGGAATGGTAGATATTATGATTGTGTCGATAAATTGCACAATATTTTGAATGATTAAACTATATTTTGAGGATATTATGTAACTAATGATATGTTGATGTAAGAAAACACTAGAGTAATTTTTCTTCAAGAGCTATTGGAAAGGAAAAATCACAATATACTTGATTTTAAACATTCTGTCATTATAATTAAGGTGCATAAATTAAAAATAATCAATTAAAATATATTTAAAATTTTATATAAAACAAAATTTTAGCAATTTTTTATTTCTCAACATTTTTAAGAAACCAACCACCATCAATAGTAATGGTAATCATTAATTCATCTTAACCAACCATCATAATTATAACGATTATATCCATTCCCTTTTCTCACTCCCATTCTCATTGCCCTCTATGAACCAAGCGCCCTTTAGTGTTATCCTCAGTAACTAACTATTGGGCATCACACATTGTTTTTCCTAAATCAATGTCTAAAGATATTGAGAAAGCTAACTATAAAGTTAGTTAGTCTAAGAATTGCACACTAAAGAAAGTTTGTGGATTAGGTATATTTCCTATTAAGTTTCCCAATATATCTTGTTACAATGGAGATTATTTACAGGTAGATAATCCTTATAAGCTACATGGATACACTCATATTTTATAAAGAGTTACAATATATGAAATATCAAAATTCCAACTATTGCCTCAACACTTATAAAATCCTTGCTTAAATTAAGAGTGAATATCAGAGATGCTTGTAAGTATTCAGTAAATGATGGTAAAACCACCTCCTTCTGGTATGATAACTATACCCCTAGATGAATTCATGTATGTTGCTACCTTATACAGTACCTTGTCTTCCAATATATCAGTTGCTAAGGTTATCTCCATTATTGACTTGTCAGTCTTGCCTCTATCGTCTACACTATATTGTTTCCTTTCAAATGTTATCTTTGATAGTTCTAAAGTAGATACCATCTAATGGCTACACACTAATTTTGACAATTTCATTAATGCATCTTGCTGGTCCATATTCAAAATACTAATCATGTTGTTCCCTGGTATAAACTCACATGGTACAAGAATAACTCTCCTCATACCTCATTCACTTTAAGGTTAGCTATTAGAAATGGCCGTCTTATAGTTGAAAAATTTTCACCTTACTTAGCTATGCCAAAGTAGTGCATTATATATAAGTCAACCTTTGAAAGCATTAAACATATCTTCTTCCAATGACAATATAGTCACCACCTTTGGAAGGCAATAACTCAACTAAACCATCTAGTTAATCCTTTTACAACTCAGTCAAAAATTGTTGATTGGTGTAGTAAGGTTCACATGTAACACCCCACTCCCGCATGACCCGAACCTGACATCGAAGGTGATATCCGAGTCCATGCCCTGCGAGGGTGGCGTGCTACATTACTTAGTCAAAACTCAGTATAATTTTTTTTTCTTTAACACATACACATACACGTTATAATTTATGCGAAAACAATTTACATAAACAATTCAATGGCCTCGGGGCCCTTTTCATAAACACAATATCATTAATACAAAAATTCAAAAAATAAAATACACTAATGCAGACACGAACTGATCCCGACCCCTTCTCTACTTCATTAACCAGCAGATGTCATACGCCCGTTGCCTAATGGGGTATTCTTCTGAGTCCTGAAAAAATAATTGCAAATTTTGGGTGAGTTTTGCGAACTCAGTGAGAAACTATCATCGATGGTTCACTCAATTTATGGAACACAACTTTCCATATAACATATATTCACATTGTTGCATATTTAATCATCACATTGCACAATTTCACTTGAACATAGACCATTTATACATTTCACACGGTTAGACATGTTAAGTAAAACCAGACTTTACGTATTAAATAATTTTGATGACAAACAAAGAGAAATATACAAATGAAAAGTAGATGGACGCATGCGAAGTAAAAAACAGCTGAAGGAGTAAAAATCAGCCAAAGTAAAAATCAGCTGATACAAGAAAAGCAGACGGAAGTGTTACAAGAAAAATCAGCTGATACAAGAGAAGAAGACGGAAGCTTTACAAAGAGAAAAGCAGACGGAAGCGTTATAAGAAAAATCAGCTGATACAGGTGTTAGAGTAGTGCCCTAAAGGCAATCCCCTTTAGCGCATTTTGTTCATAGTCATGTACAGACTTTATGAATAAATAAAGCAAAGGCATATTTCATTTATTTGATGTTCATTTTATTATGAATTGATAATGATCTTTAATCAAATTAATGAAGTCCCTGATACATGACATAGCATGAAGGAAATTATGATGTGATCATACTACTGAGATTCCTACCATGTGTCATTATGTCAGTATCTAAATTCTCCCTAGTCATAGGATTAACGAGACAGGACATCGTTAATCCGGATAGACTAGCACATGTCAAACTCCTTGATTTGATCAAGCAGTGGATCTCAGACAACTGTAAATATTGAGATATTTAGATTTGACATGTGGATGCTTACTAGTGGTAGTAAGTACATTGGATGACCTGCTATGAGATCATCACATGGATGTCCTATACAAATGTCAGTGATAATCTCATCATAGCAATGGTGCAAGTATCCTTAGACTTGAGGTACTCAAGGATATCTTGGTCTTGATTCGTACTTTGACTCCATTCCTTGTTGCCTTTCGAGGTCGCTCATAGGGTGGTGATTGGAGTGCGACTTGAGGTATTGAAGGTAATTGAGTAGCCAATAGAGGATTCACCACTTACATTATAGCAGAAGAGATACCCATGGCCTCTTATCGGGATCATTACTTTGAAGTCTCTGCGCCGGAGCATACATATGTCATGAAGATGGTCTTCATGGACATATAAAGTAATGAGTCCTAGGGCGAGATCTGATTACACTTGGACTAGATTTGATTTAATCGGTCTAGTAAGAGATGACACATTGCCCATACTCAAACCAAGTGGGGTATAGCATGGTGAAAGGACGAATTGCACGGTAATTGTCTATGGAAGGGTTAGTGATATGGTTTCATTAGTCAAACCAATTACTTTCCGGTCAATTGGGGGTCGTGATGTGTTGCTAGATACCGCTCATGACTTGCTTAGATTAAGTGTTAATCTAAGTGGCCAACATAACCGGAACCTAATGGGTCACACGCATTAGAGTGACTCGGAGAATCAGTAAAATAGTTTCGGACAGAGATCCGATATCTGGAGAGCAATAGGATTAAATGAATCCCGATGAGATTGGGATATGTCCCGATGAGATCGCGACATTGACATTGCTGAAAACCGTTTCCGGTGATTTTTCGCCGGCGGGGCCCGGTAGGCCGGTAGGACCGACCCCAGTTTGACTGGACCACTTCAGCAATTATATATATTAATTAATTAAGTAAATAATTAATTAATATATAAATATATAAGTGATTTTCGGTGGAGATAAAAATGGAGAAGAAGTTAACTTTGAAAAGTCAAAGTTAATCATTATTTAGCATTTTAAGAAACTTTTATGCTTTATACGTGGATGCTCCATCAACAAAGCATATATATGGGTTTTAAGTGTTAAATAAACATATGGAAGGCAATAAAAAGAGTGGATGCACGGTGATGAAGAGAAGAGAATCGAAAATGCTTAATGGTTAAGCCTTTGGAAATTGTTTCCATCATCTTCCTCTCATCCTCTCAATCTTGGCTTCTACTTCTCCAAGGCTCCACCAAGCTCATCTAATTTGCTCTCTAAGGCTAAGGTAAGAGCTAGCACTCTTTTCTTTAGTCTAGCTATTCCCGGGTCAAAAGAGTTTGTCCCGGTTAGGTTTTCCGACCTCTGCGTGGATACCGTTAGAGACGGTCTCCTTTGGTCGTTATGGTTTGATTGTGTGTACTTACACATGGATCCTGGCTTTCGGGAATGTCCCGGGACTTAAAAATTTTAATTCCGCACCCTGGGCATGTGATGCCCACCCCGGGATTTTCCTACAGTGGTATCAGAGCCACTTGTGTTGTATAAACAGTCTAAATGATAACTAGGTCGGAGTTCCTTTGTGAATTGAGCTGCTGATGCATGTTGCTTCTGTTGAATTTCGAATCAGTATAGAGATAGTGTTTTCGAAATTTTCTTGCCCAGATATGTTCACAAGGTGTTTTAGTTTATGTCTGTGGAAGCTCGAAATTTATTAATTTCATTTGCTATGGTTTTGCTAATTTTATTCCCTAAGTTTCGGATGCTGTCTTGTTGAATGTTTCTGAAACAGGCATGCTTGTAAATTCGAGATTAAATTCTAGAAAAATTGTTTTTCAGATTGGTTTTCACCGACATGTCCCTAAGATGTTTTTGAATGTCTCTATGGAAGGAAAAATGTTTTCAAGGTGATTTACTATTTATTTCCGAATTTCTTGTATGCTGCTGGGAATGTCTGTGTTGAAAAACACAGATTCTGGATCGGCTAGATTGCTGAGGTTCAATGAGTTTTTGTGGGCAATAAATCCTAAAAAAATTCATGGATCATGTTAGGAACATGTTTTAATCTCAGTAATTTTCTCAGCATTTATTGAAATTGTTTCAATGATCATTTTGAGCAAAAGGCAGAGCTTGGCAGTTTTGAGAAACATGCTGGGGCTGTTTTGTTTGGAATGATTGGTTATGTATTTCTGATTTCCAATGCCTTGAATCATTTTTATAGTGATTAAAAATGTGTTATGTTGATGTGGCATGCATGCCAAGATGAGATTCTTGAATTTAGGTTTCCAATAATTTTTGGATGTCGGATAGGTCACTTTAGCGTCTCGTTAGCTTATTCCGTTATCTTGGTTATTTTGGCCGTCGCAATTTTTGTGACAAGTGCCGGAGTAATCTTGATAACGTATAGCCTACCTAGAGATACTTAGCATGATTATTTGATATTCTTAAAATTATGTGGAAATCTAGTGATTAATGGTGGATTAATCAGTTTCAAGTTTTTCTCATATAGTTTGACTATATGGCATGCATGTTTCAATGAAAATGTTTCATTAACACATTAATATAAAAGATAATATACTTGGTATTGTGAATTGGAAATGCATGGATTGAGAATTAGCCGATTAGATAGCAATTCCTAATGCACCACAAACAAGTCGACTTATCATTCATAACTCGACTTGTTTGGTGCATCAGAGAACAAATAAGTCGACTTGCACAATGGTACAAGTCGACTTGTTAAATCTACATTGCATAAGTCGACTTACACATGCATAAGTCGACTTATTCAGAGCCATAAGTCGACTTATACATAAACAAGTCGACTTATTACATGCCTTGGTGGGATGATGGGTGATTTTGGTATAAATTCAATGTGATTGATGCAATGCCCTAAATCGGTCCATATAGTCATCATGACTATGATCCTGGATGAGATTAATTTGATGAGACCTAAAATCCTCAATTTAAAATATGAAAACTAACGCCTTCCATTAATATGGCAAGAACCGAGTTCTTATAGGGTTGGGTTGTTGAGCTAACCTCAAGCTCACTCTATCTGAATATGTTCAAACCATGAAAATATGATTTTCGGATTAATGGGTCGGTTTTCCTGGAAGCGTTGATTTGTTGAGCTAACCTCAAGGTCAACGTGGACAGAGGCGAAATTGGGTAGTGTACATCAGATGTACACGCATCAAGTGTTGATAACCCAATGTATGTGCATACATCAACTGTTGATAGCACTGGGCGATAGTTGCATCAGAGATGCAATTGGTATGACCGATACCTACCGATTGATCTAAAGTGACTTGTTGAGCTAACCTCAAGGTCATTCTTAGCAATGTCGGATATCGACCCACTAGGTCATTGTGCCATTTTGTTTCTTGGATTCATGATGAGGGTTATGGATTCTGTTGAAACTAGTGGGAGCCATATGTATGTCATTTAAGTCCTTATGAGCATACATTTAAATCTATTCTAACTTTCTTTCTCTCTCTACGTTTAGGTTGATTGAAGATGTCGACTAGTGTGAATCTTCGCGCTCTAATGGATGCAAACAAATTAACTGGACAGAATTTTCTTGATTGGCTGCGAAATCTGAGAACAGATCTGAGGATCTAGGATACATCCTTGATTTTCCGCTTCCGGATCCACTTCCTGAAGGAGCTTCTGATGATGATCAGAAGGCATATCGTAAGCATCTAAAAGACAGTGACATAGCCACCTGCATTATGCTTGCATCGATGTCACCTGAGCTGCAGAAGCAGCACGAGTCTATGGATGCTCATACGATTGTGTTTCATCTTAGAGAGTTGTTTGATGAGCAAGCTCGGTCTGAACGGTTCGAGACCTCAAGGTTGCTCTTTACAACGAAGATGACTCCTGGTTCATCTGCAGTGCAATATGCATTGAAGATGAATGGCTATATTGAGAGGTTGGCCGTCTTAGGTTTTGTGATGGATTCTGAGTTAAGTGTAGACTTAATTCTTGTTGGTTTGTCAGATAGTTATTCACAGTTTGTGTTGAACTATCGAATGAACCAAATATCCACCACAATTCCCGAGCTAATCAATCTGCTCAAGACAACAGAACAAGCTGTCAGGCAAGATAGCAAAGCGTTGCTATTGGTGGATTCTTCTTCCTCTGCTTCCAAGAAAAGGAAACAGAAGAAGAAAAAGGCTCAGAAGCCGAAAGGAAGTGCAGTGAAAGGCAAGAAAAAGACCAAAGAGACTGCACCAAAAGGTACCTGCTTCCATTGCGGTAAGATCGGTCATGGAGGCGAATCGCAAAGTCTATCTCGAAGAAGCTGAAGCGAAGAAGGCATCAGATGCCTCGACTTCTTCAGGTATATTTGTCATTGAGGTTAATACTGTTTCTGATCATAACATATGGGTATTAGATACCGGTTGTGGCTCACACATATGCAATGATATGCAGGGCCTCAGGGACAGTAGGCAGCTCATAAAGGGAGAAATGGACCTGCGTGTTGGCAATGGAGCAAGAGTTGCTGCATTAGCCGTAGGAACTTATGTTTTGACACTCCCTAGTGGGCTTGTACTTAACTTGGATGATTGTTATTTTGTACCCGTGTTAACAAAGAACATATTGTCTGTTTCTTGTTTAAATAGAGCTGGTTTCCATTTGTCTTTTGGTAACAATGGTTGTTCTATTAGTTCAAATGGAATGCTTTATGGTACTGGTACATTATGCAATGGTATATACATATTAGATATGTCACATCCGATTATGAATGTCAATGACGCTAAAAGACATAAAAGAGATAATTTAAAATCAACTTACTTATGGCATTGTCGCCTTGGCCATATAAATGAGAGACGCATCGCTAAGCTCCACAAGAGTGGAAGTTTAGGGTCATTTGATTATGAATCATATGACACATGTGAATCTTGTTTATTAGGCAAGATGACGGTTACCTTTAAGGAAAGGGTGAGCAATGATTGGATTATTAGACCTAATACATTCAGATGTATGTGGTCCGATGTCCATCCATGCCAGAAGTGGTTGCCGTTACTTCATTACCTTTATCGATGATTATTCTCGATATGGGTACCTGTATCTGATGAGATACAAATCTGAAGCGTTTGAAAAGTTCAAACAATTCAGAAATGAAGTAGAAAAACAACTTGGTAAAAGTATCAAAACATTACGATCCGATCGTGGTGGTGAATACTTAGACCAAGAGTTTTTGGATTATCTCAGAGATAATGGGATTTTATCTCAGTGGACCCCTCCTTACACACCACAGCATAATGGTGTGGCAGAAAGGAGAAATCGAACCTTGTTGGACATGGTTCGATCTATGATGGGCTTTGCACAGTTACCAAAATCCTTTTGGGGATATGCACTTGAGACAGCTGTTTACTTGTTAAACAGAGTTCCATCAAAGACAGTTGATGTTACTCCATATGAGATGTGGACTAACAAGAAACCTTATCTTTCTTATTTGAAAGTATGGGGTTGTCCTGCTTATGTGAAGCGGACACGGTCGAGATAAGTGGAAGCAAAATCTGACAAATGTTTGTTCGTAGGATATCCTAAAGAAACAAGAGGATATCAATTCTACTTTGCTGAGGAACAAAAGGTGTTTGTTTCGATGCATGCTGTCTTTTTAGAGAAAGAGTTTCTTTTAAAAGAGGACAGTGGGAGCAAAGTTGAACTTGAAGAAGTTCAAGATGCTTTCGGATGCACGCAGATCAATCGCTGAACTCAAAGCGTATCTCATACAGATGAGGTAATAGTTCAACCTTCTACTTCACACGAAATTCGTAGGTCAAGTAGGATACGCACTGTTCCCGAGAGATATGGATTTCTCGTGAGTGAACAGAATGACGTATTACTCATAGAGGATGATGAGCCTACCACCTATGAAGAGGTTCTGAAGAGTTCAGAGTCTGAAAAATGGCTTCGTGCCATGAAATCTGAAATGGATTCCATGTATGAAAACCAAGTATGGTCTTTGGTTGATGCACCTGAAGGGATAAAACCTATAGGGTGCAAATGGGTTTTCAAGAAGAAAACCGACATGGATGGTAATGTGATTACCTATAAAGCGAGGCTTGTGGCTAAAGGCTTTCGTCAAAGACAAGGAGTTGACTATGACGAGACCTTGATCGAGAGCAATGCTTAAATCCATTAGGATACTCTAGCCATTGCCGCTCATTATGATTATGAGATATGGCAAATGGATGTGAAGACGACTTTCCGAATGGAAATCGGCCGAGGATGTGTACATGACCTGACCGAGGGCTTCATTTCCGTTGATGGCGAAAAGGTATGCAAGCTTGAAATCCATTTATGGATTGAAGCAAGCATCCAGGAGTTGGAATATCCGTTTTGATGAGACAATCAAAGAGTTTGGTTTCTCACAAAATCCGGATGAACACTGTGTGTACAAGAAGGTGAATGGAACTGCAATCGTATTCCTTGTGTTATATGTAGATGACATATTGTTACTAGGAAGCGATGTCTCAATCCGCAATCAAAAAATTTGGTTGTCAAACAATTTGCCATGAAAGACCTTGGAGAAGCAACTTATATCCTTGGGATAAAGATTTATAGAGATAGATCGAAGAGGTTGCTTGGTCTTTCACAGTCAACGTATATAGACAAGGTGCTAAAGAGGTTTAGCATGGAGCAATCCAAGAGAGGGTTTCTTCCCATTACTCATGGGATAACACTCTCGAAGTCCATGTGTCCTAAGACACAGGATGAGAGGATGCGTATGAATATGATCCCGTATGTCTGCGATAGGATCTATCATGTACTGTAATCTTTGTGTACGAGACCCGATGTATCATATGCTCTAAGTGTTACGGCAGATACCAATCGGATCTGGTGAGGGTCATGGGTGGTGTCAAGAATATCCTAAAGTACTTGCGAAGAACTAAGGATGTTTTCTTGATATATGGAGCTGGAAATCTCCAGTGGCGGGCATACAGATGCGATTTCCAATCGATAAGGACGACCCAAGTCCCAATCAGTTACGTTTTCACACTAAATGGCGGAGCGATCGGTTGGAAGAGTTCCAAACAGAGACGGATGGCGATTCAACGATCGAGGCGAGTACATTGCCGCATCGACGCAACAAAGGAAGGTTTGGATCGAAGTTCATTTCGAACTTGGTGTGGTTCCTAGTGTGATGGACCCATCTGATTGTATTGTGACAACAATGGAGCTATCATACAGCGAAAGAACCAAGGTCTCATCAACGGTCCAAACACGTACTCCGCCGATACCATTTGATTCGGGAGATCATTGCTCGGGGTGATGTCCTGATAGAGAGAATTCCCACAGAGCAGAATATTGTTGATCCGTTGACAAAGCCATTGCCACAGAAGAATTTTGATTCTCATGTACTCGCTTATGGTATTAGATACCAAGGCGATTGGCTTTAGGTCAAGTGGGAGATTGTTAGAGTAGTGCCCTAAAGGCAATCCCCTTTAGCGCATTTTGTTCATAGTCATGTACAGACTTTATGAATAAATAAAGCAAAGGCATATTTCATTTATTTGATGTTCATTTTATTATGAATTGATAATGATCTTTAATCAAATTAATGAAGTCCCTGATACATGACATAGCATGAAGGAAATTATGATGTGATCATACTATCGAGATTCCTACCATGTGTCATTATGTCAAGATTCTAAATTCTCCTAGTCATAGGATTAACGAGACGGGACATCGTTAATCCGGATAGATAGACTATACATGTCAAACTCCTTGATTTGATCAAGCGGTGGATCTCGCATAACCGTAAATATTGAGATATTTAGATTTGACATGTGGATGCTTACTAGTGGTAGTAAGTACATTGGATGACCTGCTATGAGATCATCACATGGATGTCCTATACAAATGTCAGTGATAATCTCATCATAGCAATGGTGCAAGTATCCTTAGACTTGAGGTACTCGAGGATATCTTGGTATCTTGATTACGTACTTTGACTCCATTCCTTGTTGCCTTTCAGAGGTCGCTCATAGGGTGGTGATTGGGTGCGGCTTGAGGTATTGAAGGTAATTGAGTAGCCAATAGAGGATTCACCACATTATAGCGGAAGAGATACCCGTAGCCTCTTATCGGGATCATTACTTTGAAGTCTCTGGCGCCGGAGCATACATATGTCATGAAGATGGTCTTCATGGACATATAAAGTAATGAGTCATAGGACAAGATCTGATTACACTTGGACTAGATTTGATTTAATCAGTCTAGTAAGAGATGACACATTGCCCATACTCAAACCAAGTGGGGTATAGCATGGTGAAAGGACGAATTGCGGTAATTGTCTATGGAAGGGTTCGTGATATGGTTTCATTAGTCAAACCAATTACTTTCCGGTCAATTGGGGTCATGATGTGTTGCTAGATACGCTCATGACTTGCTTAGATTAAGTGTTAATCTAAGTGGCCAACATAACCGGGAACCTAATGGGTCACACGCATTAGAGTGACTCGGAGAATCTGTAAAATAGTTTCGGACAGAGATCCGATATCTGGAGAGCAATAGGATTAAATGAATCCCGATGAGATTGGGATATGTCCCGATGAGATCGCGACATTGACATTGCTGAAAACCGTTTCCGGTGATTTTTCATTACGGGGCCTTGAGAGGCTTAAGTAGGACCAACCCAGCTTGATGGACCACTTCAGCAATTATATATATTAATTAATTAAGTAAATAATTAATTAATATATAAATATATAAGTGATTTTCGGTGGAGATAAAAATGGAGAAGAAGTTAACTTTGAAAAGTCAAAGTTAATCATTATTTAGCATTTTAAGAAACTTTTATGCTTTATACGTGGATGCTCCATCAACAAAGCATATATATGGGTTTTAAGTGTTAAATAAACATATGGAAGGCAATAAAAAGAGTGGATGCACGGTGATGAAGAGAAGAGAATCGAAAATGCTTAATGGTTAAGCCTTTGGAAATTGTTTCCATCATCTTCCTCTCATCCTCTCAATCTTGGCTTCTACTTCTCCAAGGCTCCACCAAGCTCATCTAATTTGCTCTCTAAGGCTAAGGTAAGAGCTAGCACTCTTTTCTTTAGTCTAGCTATTCCCGGGTCAAAAGAGTTTGTCCCGGTTAGGTTTTCCGACCTCTGCGTGGATACCGTTAGAGACGGTCTCCTTTGGTCGTTATGGTTTGATTGTGTGTACTTACACATGGATCCTGGCTTTCGGGAATGTCCCGGGACTTAAAAATTTTAATTCCGCACCCTGGGCATGTGATGCCCACCCCGGGATTTTCTTACAACAGGAAAAGCAGACGGAAGCTTTACAAGAGAAAAGCAGACGGAAGCTTTACAAAGAGAAAAGCAGACGGAAGCTTTACAAGAGAAAAGCAGACGGAAGCTTTACAAGAGAAAAGCAGACGGAAGCTTTACAAAAAGCAGACGGAAGCTTTACAAGAGAAAAGCAGACGAAAGTTTTACAAGAAAAACAGACGGAAGCTTTACAAGAGAAAAGCAGCCGATACAAAATGTCAGACGGATGAAAGAAACATCAGTTTGAGTTAGTTACGGAGTCAAATTGAATAACCGTTTCTTTCAAGAATCAAGAAGCAGATAATCAAGAAACAGTTGAAGACCCGACTATAAATAAGAGTCGAGATTGAAGAAGAAACAACTTTATGCAACTTTATGAAACTTCATGAAACTCTGAGTATTCAACGTTTGATTTTCAGATTATCTGAGAGAAAAATTGTGAACAATATTTCGAGTGAACAGTGTTAAGAGAATTTCTATTGTAACAAGCTCTTTACTATTCTTTCAATTAGAAAGTGTTACAGATAGCCTGAAGAGGTTAAGAGTAAAATAATACATGCTGTAAAGAGACCTGGAGAGGCTCAGTCGAAAGAATACTTGTAAACAATTCAGAGATAGTGAAATCTCAGAAGGATATCTGAGGACTGGACGTAGCCCACGGTTTGGGGTGAACCAGGATAAAACTGCTGTGTTTCTCTCTACTCTCATATTACTTATATCGTATTCTTCAAAGTTAACAAAGTTTTTCAAACTAGTTACGAATTGATTTACGATAAGTTTTCGAAAGAACAAGTATTTTTTAAGGGATTAAGAAAAAGTTTATCACAATTCAACCCCCCCTTCTTGTGTATCTTGATCATATTATTGTTCAATATATTAACGTGTGATTCACTTCAATTGGTATCAGAGCCTGGTGTTCAAGAATCATTCTAAAAAAGTGTGAATTAAAGAAAATGGTGGAATCACACACGTATATTGCCGAAGGAGCTTTAGTCACAAGACCTCCAGCATTCAATGGTGAAGACTACCACTATTGGAAGGACCGGATGAGATTGTTTATCGAATCTACTCACATTGACCTTTGGGACATCATCGAGAACGGACCATACACACCTAAAGATGATGATAAAAATCCAATTCCACGAGAAAGATGGACAGCCGAGCAGAAAGCAAGATTTCAACTAAACTCCAAGGAGAAATTTTTCTTGAGTTGTGCATTGAACAGAAGCGAGTATGACAAAGTTCATGGATGCGATAATCGCCAAAGAAATGTGGGATACATTATCAATTGCACATGAAGGAACAAATCAAGTCAAGGAGTCCAAGATAAGCATTACGGTGCATCGAGACGAAGTTGTTCAAAATGAAAGAAGAAGAGACCATTGATCAAATGTTTGGAAGATTTCAAACAATTGTTAATGGACTAAAAGCTCTTGGAAGAGCGTATAACGATCAAGATCATGTTCGAAAGATTTTGAGGAGTGCGCCAAAAGATGGAGACCCAAAGTAGCTCGCGTATAAGAAGCCAAAGACTTAAGCGTCATCAAGCTTGATGAATTGCTTGGATCGTTGAAGATACAGTAGAGCTTGATGCGAAGATAAGCCCAAGAAAGAGAAGTCCATAGCGCCAAAGAGGTCAAATGAATCACAAGATCCAGAAGAAGAAGACAAAGAGGAATACATCAAAGGCATTAAAGATTGAAGAATCAAAGGATGATGATTCCAGCAAGTCAGAATCTGAATCAAGTGATGAAGATGATGAGCTATCTTTCATTTCAAGGAAGATAAGAAGAATGTGGAAAAAGAAGTCCAAAGGAAATTCAACATTCAGAAGGAACAACGGCAAAGACGATGGAAAAATCGAGAAAGCATCTATTACATGTTATGAATGCAATAAGCCGGGACATTACAAGTCCGAGTGTCCAATGTTGAAAAGACAACCCAAAAAGAGTAGGGATAACAAGAAAAGCATGATGGCAACGTGGGAGGATCTGGATTCATCAGAATCAGATACAAGCTCAGAAGCGTCAGAACATGCTAACATATGTCTGGTAGCTGAAGAAGAAAGTGATGAAGAGGTAACTTCTAGCCATGATAATATACAAGATGCATACTCAGAATTGTTAGAGGATTCTCATGCTATTCTGAAATAGTACAAGCTGTTGAAGAAGAAATATGTAGAAAACCTCAAACATACTCATGAGATAGAGAGTGAGAATATAAATCTGAGAAAGCAAGTTGAGGAACTGAATAACAACAAAGTTATAGATAGATCAGAAGAGATTAAGCAGTTGAAAGCGAGAATCAATAATCTCTCGATTGATCTAGCTAAATTTGCAGATAGTACAAAAAAGATGAATGAAATGCTAGGAAAATGCAGACATCCGAGTGATAAAACTGGATTAGGGTTTGCTAAAAATAAGTCTCAGCATTACGTGAAATCAATTGTTCAAAAAGATAAGAAAAGATATCAATCAGGTTTTCAAAAAGGTCATCAACGTTTTCATTCTACGTCTTATTATCATTCATTACACCATACTAACCCTAAAGGACCCAAGAGAATCTGGGTACCTAAAAATAAGATAATATCTCCTATAGAAATCCTTCTTTGGAAGAACCAGCAAGCACCATTGGTATTTGGACAGTGGATGCTCGCGTCACATGACGGGAAAAAGGTCTATGTTCCTAGATCTTCAGTACAAGAAAGGAGGTTCGGTAACTTTTGGAGACAACAAGGTGGCAAAATAATCGGATTGGTAAGATTGGTAAGAATTCCTAAGCATGCATTAACAACGTACTGCTAGTTGATGGTCTAAAGCATAACTTGATAAGTATTAGTCAATTATGTGATTCTGGTTTTGAAGTTACATTCAACCAAAACTTTTGTGAAGTCAGAAACAAAGATGGTTCTGTTTTCTTTTCGGCCAAAAGACGAAACAATCTTTACAAAATTGATTTAGACGATTTTCAGTCTCAAAATATTTCATGTTTTTTATCTACTGAAGAAGAAAGACTGATCTGGCATAAAAAACTAGGTCATGTCAGTTTTAAACATATTTCAAAACTTTTGAAACATGATTTGGTAAAAGTTTTGCCACAAATTTGTTTTAACAAAGATTTCTTTTGTGAAAGTTGTCAGAAAGGGAAACAAGTTAAAACCTCTTTCTTTTCAAAACATTTCGTAACTTCATCTAGACCACTAGAGTTGTTACACATGGATTTATTTGGTCCAACAAGGACAATATGTAACACCCCACACCCGTAAGACCCGAACCCGATATCGTTGGTGATATCCGAGTCCGTGTCCCACGAGAGTGGCGTACTACATCAGTCGATTTAAAATTCAGTACACACTTCTTTTTTTTCTTTTTGGAGCCATTAACTCCGCGTTCACACGGCGAACACGGTAAGTAAATAAAATCCGTGTTCAATAAAACCAGTTTCGGTTATTACGGTCATCCAATAATAATTACAATCACCAATGCGATAAAATATTACTACCACAATGGCTCAAGAAAATACAATGCCTTGTTATATAATGATTGCGAATACAATTTACTAAGACACTAATGCAGACACGAACTGATCCCAACCTCTAACCTTTACTCGCCTACAGAGATATACTCCGTGTCAACCGGGTATTCTTGAGACTGAAAAATAGATGCAAATTTTGGGTGAGTTTTGCGAACTCAGTGAGAAACCATCATCGATGGTTCACTCAATTTATGCATGTTCAAACACTTTACCAATTATCACATACGATCACGATTTACAAAAGTAATACCAAATAATACGTACAATCACGTTTCACAAATGTAAGGCGAATCGCCTATCATACAATCCACGATTAATCATACCATATATGCAATGCACATGAGACCCTTTCCATTTTCATTATGTTATTGGATTATGCCAAATCGCCCCAAGAATGGGCACATTGCGTTGAGCAGTGGCTCTGAAACATTGGGTTTGAAGCCTCGATACATTGAGCCCGAGGCTCAATACGTTGGACCCGAGGTCATGCGTTGGTGAAAGCTCTCACATACGTTAGGCGTGATATGCCCCGATACGGTGGTTGCTCGATACAATTGCCTTTATCGATCATGTCCTTATGCATGAATGCATATGTTCCAATTTCCATTTACGATTATTGCTATCACTTACATTCAATGCCATTTCCCATTTCCTCGGACCTTGGTCCGTATTTCAATCATATATTTTTTCCAATTTATTCGTCATACCATATCGCATTTACAAATACATCACATGTATCGAGACAGATAATTAACACTTCGATATCAATCCTATTTCCTCGGACCTTTGGTCCGAGATCTCAATGTAAACATTCACAAACAATACACACAAGTAGCACCGTTATCTCGTTCTCAATATTTCGAGACACCTATGGTCCAAATCAATCAAAGTCAAACACACATATACCCATCCATTATCTCCACATGGCATAATCGCGAAATATTAAACACATAAAAAATTGAGAAACCATCTAGGTTACTCACCTATTACTTCCGAGCTAATGCCGAAAGCCTCTGTGACGTCGGTCAATCGACGCCCAATTGGACCTCTATATGAATCGAGAAAAGCACGAGTCACTAAATATGAAATTTGTGCTCATAATGATGAGATATGCATGTTCATGAATTCCGGTCCTAACTCAATATTTTCCCATAATAAAATTCTATGAAAATTAGAAATACATAGGCGACGGTGCGCAATTCGGACCTCTATAGGTCCCCAATTAAATAAAGCAGTGTTTACAAGTTAAAATCGATAGAGGCTACGTCAAATTCCGTCTAAAATTCCGTTTTCTCATAATATGAAATTAAATATTCAACGAATCCGATGCCTCGAATCAGGTCAATCGGACGTCGGACGGAAAGAAATTGACAAAGAACAATTGTACCATTTAATACCAAATAAAATTTTAAAAAATAAATATTTCCGTAAATGCGCCTCATGGGCGAGGCGCCGCCCGCGAGGCGATTTCACCTCACTGTCGCGAGGCGAGGCGCCGCCTCGCGACCAGCCTCTTTAATCTAAGCCGCGAGGCGCAACGTCGCCCGCGAGGCTGAATCACTGCTTGTCATGAGGCGAGGCGTCGCCTCGCGACCAGCCCGATATCTCGCCCTGAGGCGATATGTCGCCCTCGCGAGACGGCAATCACCGCCTTGCCCTTTTCCTTTTTTTTCAGATTTCAATCCTACTTTTCCAACTACTCTAATTTTAGCACACAAATCAGAAAAATACCCACTATACCTCATTGGAAAGCTTATGAAAAGCTCTACAATTCTCAAGAAGACCATAAAATCAATTCCAACCCTAAGGGTGTCAAATAATCCATCAAACCTTCTGCCTTCACAATTTCCATCAACACAGAGCAGTACATTTACAATTTCATAACTCACTGATTCCTTAGTAATAAATTACCACAAAAATATGATCAATAAATTCACAATGTCCTCTACAACATTCATGAACAATCCAAAATCAAATTCTATTTCTAAACCAGTCAATTAATTCATTCAATGTCACTGTCCCTGAAATCCTTCAATATGGGCAGTAACCTTACAACAAGCATAACTCCCTATATACAAGTCAGTAAATTCAGAACTTTATATCCCTGAAAAGATAACATATCAAACTTCAATTTTCATGAAGCACTCAACATCCAATTCAATCTCTAACAATTTCAAAACTGTTATGGAAGTGTCTGTTATGATCAGCCATTCATAACCTAATGTAGGGTCAGTTTTTTGAAAAATCATAACTCCCAATTCTGACTTCTAAAAATTACAAACCATATGTCATTTTCAAGGTAATCTTTTCCTCTACAACTTTTCAGAAGCTCACTCACACCAATTCAGTCCACTTAAAATGTTAAAATTGCCTCCAATCAGTACACTCACAAAATCACACTTAAACTAGGTTTTATCCAAAATGCTCAAAACCAGCCATTAGTAATCAATTCATATCTCCCAACACACAATTCCAAAAATAGCAAGATCAGTAGCAATGGAAAGATAATCAAATATACTACAACTTCCATGAAGACCATTCTCCCTAATTCCATCTCAATTAATTCATAAAATCAACAAAACTCAGATGTCATGGTTGCGGTTACTGTTCACAGGCAATGGAACAGTAACTTTCCATGCAAAATTTCACCCTTCTATCATTGAAATTCAACAACACCTATTTCACACTAAATTAAAGCCAACATCCCAAAGTTTCAGTGGCCACTAACCTTACCTCATTTGCATCTCTACACAATAAGTTATGAATAAAACAGTAACATCTATTACAAATCTCATTTTCCAGATTCAATGTTAACCTTAGTTCAAAAACTTCCAATATCTTTTCACATCACTAAACATCAAAATAAATACAAATTAAATATTAATACCATCATACATATATTAGGGCTAACACTGAAAATTTGGCAGCATTAAATTCCATATGCAAACCTCATTTAAAAACTCAACCCTTAAATGAAAACTTACCTAACACCAAATCTCCTTCAAAGCTTCTATAACCAACTTCTAACTCCTATACCAAGGTACCAACCACCTTTCCTTCCCAAGCACACACCAAACTCATCTTCTAGCTTTGATGAGAGTAAGAGATAATAGCTTGAAGTTAGGGAGAAAATGGAGAAAAGAAGAGCTAAACTTGATGGTTTTGGTAGTGGATGTTTGGATGGAGCATAAACAAGACACAAAATTCATCTTTCCTTTTAAGAACAATACCTATCCGTAAGAGCATGAGGAGGAGCATTAAATGTGACTTTAAAAGTGGCAAATTCCCATTGGTTTCAAGGTGGCAAATTCCCATTGGTTTCTAGGTGGCAAATTCCCATTGGTTTCTTTTTAGTTGAAAAGTCAAAATATGACTTATTTAATCCAGTCCAAAATTTTACTCCATTTAACTCTAATGACCCTACTTTCAGTCCCAAAATAATATCCCCCATATTACAGTACCATTGGGTAGCGATTTTTGCTACCGAGAATCGACCGGTTCGCCAATTGGCGATTTATCCGGTCCGAAAATTTCCCCGAATTATTTTTCTGAGAATTAATGAAATTCCCTAAAATTATAAAACAGGTAACAGTGCACTCCAAATAATTTTTCAATCACGAAAATCACCTTTTCTACCCCAAAACAAGTTTAGGCCAGTTATCGGCGATTTTGCCGGTCCGGGAATTTTCTCCGGAAAATTCCAGAAAAATTTCTAAAAATCCCTAAAAATGTAAAACCATTTATGGTGCAGTCCAAACAATTTTCCAAACTCAATTATCCCATTAATTCCAATAAAATTGCTTTAGGCCCATTCACCGGAATGTCATGAATGCATTTATTGTAATTCCATGTACACAATTGATCATGTATCAATCCTATTATGCACCTAACAGTTCTAATTATTCCTTATCAATCTCATCCTAGGCCAATTTTACTATTTTACCTTTCCAGGAGGGGGTGGGATGTTACACAATAAGTCTTGGTGGAAAGAAGTATGGACTTGTTATTATTGATGATTTTACAAGGTTTTGTTGGATACTTTTTCTCGCACATAAAGATGAATTTTTCAAGTGCTTTAGAAACCTTTCCATGAGGTTCTGAGAATGAAAAGGAGTGTCTATAACCAGATAAGGAGTGATCATGGTGGAGAATTGAAAATGAGAAGTTTAGAGTATTCTGCGAAGAAAATGGAATTTTCCATAACTTCTACCCCAAGGACTCCATGAGCAGAATGGAGTTGTTGAAAGAAAGAATAGGACGATTCAAGAGATGGCAAGAACAATGTCGTGCGAGATGAATCTTCCTAAATATTTCAAGCGTAAGTCACAATCAAAGATGCTATATTCGAATAGAGTGTTCTCGTGACCAATCTTCAAGAAAACTCCCTATGAGTTGTGGAATGAAAGGAGACCAAACATTTCTTATTTCCATCCTTTCGGTTGCAAGTGCACTATTCTGAACACAAAAGAGGTTCTGGACAAGTTTGATGCAAAGACTCTTGCAGGAATATTTCTAGGTTATTATCTCACGTCAAAGGCATTTAGAGTCTACAACTTCACCTCAAAGACTGTTGAAGAAACTATTCATGTCAAGTTCGATGATAGTTCTCAACCCAATAAGGAAGAGGAATCAGATAATGATGTTGTTTCAGTGCCTTTGACGGAGTACAAAGAAGTATCTTCATCAGAAATACTATATGACGAAAAGAAAGACATTTCGAAGAATTTGGAGTTAAAGAAAGATTGGAGATACAAAAGTTCTCATCCTAAAAAGTCAATCATGGGAGAAACCTCAGAAGGTGTACGAACAAGGTCCAAGTTCAGAAGAGAAGCCAATGTAGCATTTATATCTGAAGTAGAACCTAAGAAGATTGATGAAGCTCTAAAAGATGAAGCATGGATACTAGCTATGCAAGAGGAGTTGAATCAATTACAGAGAAATAAAGTCCGGACCTTAGTTCCTAAACCCGAAAAGAAATCCATTATTGGTGCGAGATGGGTATTTAAGAATAAACTAGACGAATCAGGAAAAGTAAGTCGAATAAGGCAAGATTAGTAGCACAAGGCTATAATCAGCAAGAAGGAATAGACTACAATGAGACATATGCTCCGAAGAGCAAGACTTGAAGCAATAAGGATCGCTTGCATATGCGGTTTGCCATGACATAAAGCTTTTTGGATGGATGTAAAAAGTGCATTTCGAATGGTTTTATAGATGAAGAAGTCTATGTTAAGCAACCTCCGGATTTGAGGACATAAAGTATCCAAATCATGTCTACATGACTTTATAAAGCCTTATATGGATTTGAAATGCAGGACCCTAGAGCATGGTATGATCGTCTCGAGTTCATTTCTTATAGAAAATGGATTTACTAGAGGTAAAGTAGACAAAACTCTTTTAGGAAGAACTTGAGTAATGATTTCATTATTGTGCAAATTTATGTTGATGATATTATTTTGGTGCAACTTCAAGAAGGTTATGCACGAGTTTTGAAAATCGATGAAAAATGAATTTGAGATGAGCATGATGGGTGAGTTAAAATTCTTTCTTGGATTGCAAGTAAAGCAAACTAAGGATAAGTTTTTATCCATCAACAAAATATCTTAAAGAATTGTTGTCTAAGTTTGATATATGCAGTGTTAAACATATATACCCCGATGCATCCTTCAAACTTGTTGTCAAAAGACGAAAGTGGTAAGAAGGTGGATCAAACCCTATTTAGAGGATGATTTGTTCTTTGCTTTATCTTACTGCAAGTAGACGACATTCTATTAGGTGTATGCTTGTGTGCAAGGTTTCAGCCGATCTAGAGAATCTCATTATATTGTAAAACGAATTTTGAGATATCTCGCAGTACTACCGATCTTTGCTTAATGTATGAGAAAGGTAAAATTTCAGGTTGAATGGATATTGCGATGCGGACTATGCCGGTGATAGGATCTAAAGGAAGAGCACAGTGGTGGCTGTCACTTTCTTGGACCAAACTCGTCGTCATGGTCAAGCAAGAGACAAAGCTCGATTGCGTTATCAACGCCGAAAGTGAATATATGTACGCCGAAGTTGTTGTTCACAAGTATTGTGGATCAAGTATCAATTAGAGGACTATTCAATACAAGAAGAAGAGATTCCAATATATCGCGACAACACCAAATACCATCGACTTGTCAAAGAATCCAATTCAACATTCAAGGTGAAGCACATAGAAGTCGAGGCATCATTTCTTGAGAGATTACGTTCGGAAGAAAGTCGCTACCACAATTAGTAGAAACAAAATATCGGCAAGAGATATCTTCACAAAACCACTAAGTGAAGATCGCTTTAAAGAAATCAGACGCAACCTCAATATGGTGATGTTAACGAACCATTCATCTGGTTTTTAATAAAGACAAGACAGACAGATGAAGGAGTTAACGGACCATTCATCTGGTTTTTCAAAAAAAAAACAAGATAGATAGACGGTGGAGTTAACAGTTTGATCATCTGATTTTTTTTCAAAAAGAAAAGACAGTGGAACGGTGGAATTAACGGCGTTAGACGGTTTCAGATATAAAACTTCCTTCACAAGAAAAAGTTTTAGAGGGAAAAAGCTGTCAGATCATCGAGAAGTACAATCATTCTAGAATTCGCTATAATATCCCTAAAAACTGACTTTTGGGATTTCTACCGAATTCAGAAAATTGCTAGCTCTCTTAAAATCTCTCTGAAATTTCTTCAAGCAAGTTCCTACTCAATCAGAATCAGCAAGATGAATGTCAAGCCTATTTTGCGAGTTGATCCAGGATCGGGCTGGGGAAGATTGGTAAACTTCGAAGAACTAAGAAAAGAACAGATGGATATAGAGCCGGAGATAATGGCGGTAGGATGGAGAAACTTCTTTCAAATACGAGATGAAGTCTATTTACAAGAAGTTTATGAGTTCTGGAAGAATACTAAGTCAGTAGACGATACAATCGTGTCGTATGTAGACACACACTCTGTTATAGTAACGAAAGAGTTACTGGAGAAAGTCACTGAATGTCCGATGGATGGAGTTCAACCCATTAATATGGTGAAATGGATGACTAAGCTTAAGATGAACGAAGATGAAGTTAGTCGTCAACTTTATGGAGAAAATAACCCAACTGAAAGGCGAGCCTCTTGGCTGGTACCAAAGGCAAGGGTATTGTTCGCGATTCTATGTGACTGTGTTTTACCAAGAATAGGTTCACGACATCAGGTCACTACCCTTGATGAACAATGTATCTTTCATCTTCTGAATCATCACCCAATAGATTTACCATTTTTGATTTATCAGTACATGGTAAAATCAATAAAGGATACAAACACTTGTCCTTATGGGATGTTGTTGACAAGAGTGTTCAGAGAATCTGGCATCAGATTGGAAAGGGGAATCAGACAGAAGATATCTGTTAAAAGCTATATAGATTCAACATCTATTGCTAAAATGGGTCTGAGATTTTCAGACAGAAAAGGAGCAGATTTGGCAAGAAAAGCAACAATTGAGGGGAGCGCCATCGCGAAATCTTCTATGAAGGAAACAAGATCACATTCTCAGGAATCAAAATCAAGAAGTGTTCGATTTTTTGAATCAGGTGATTTGAAGCGTAAAGGGGAACCTCTACTGAGTGACATTCCAAAGCAAGCAAGAAGGTCACCCAGAGCGAAAACTGTGCAACAGAAAGAAGCCAGTCAATCCAGAGGATCAAGAGCTACAAAGTCGTTGACATCAATCCTTGAAAGAGATTCAGAAACTCAGTCTCAAGGAAGTGGAGGAAAAAGGAAAGAAGAACCTGAAAAGCAAAAAACGCAACCTAAAAAGTCACCAAGGGGAAAGAAAATGAGTGCAACAAAAGAAAGAAGTCCAACAACAGAAACAAAGTCTAAGAAGGTACGGCAAGAAAAGACTGTTGTTGATACTTCAAAAAAGTCTGTTGCTAATATGGTTGAAATTGCTGAAGTTAATGTGGAAGTTGTTACTGGTAATCTTAAGGATACTCACAATGTCCTTGACAATCCAATGTTTGAAGAAGTAGTTTCTACTACCTTTCAGTCTTCACTTGTTCGCAAACAGATTGCTACACATGTTATGGGACAAAAGGTTAGTCAAAAAGTCTTGAGTGTGATGACTAATGTTCCATCCCAATATTTAACTTTTCAAAGAGAAAGTTGGGAACACAGATTGGTTGTCACAGAGGAGAAGAAGACCAAATCTGTCATCATCCGAGACAAACCAAAGAGATTTGTGAAAGCCTTCTTCAAATCGGTGAAATTTGATAAAGATTCTACATCGATGGATGGGGTTATAAAAATTTCTATGATCAATCAAGAGAGTTGGAAGAGAACCATATCCACCGAGCCATTTGGAGAGCGCCTTACTTCTTATCCAATACCGACAATCAAGAATCAAGGTGGTACCGATTTTGACCACCAAATTTTGTTGAACGAAAGTATGAAGAGAAACTGAAGCTGAAAGTTCAACCAGAACCAGTTTTGGATGACATGACTTCTGATCAGATTGCAGAAGCAGTGCAATTGATTGATGAAGCATGTGAAAAGAAAAGAAGTGGAAGTTCTATCTGCATTTATCAAGATCCAGGAACCAGCCAAACTAAGGCTACAGCAGATGATCCACAGGGAGGCACTATCAGAAAGGGTCAGTATCGTTCTTTTCTGATTGGGAACTTAAAATGTTCTTATAGTATTTTACAGAACATTCTGCAAAATCGTCCTCTGTGGGAGATCAACTCAATTGCAGAAGCTATGCCTTGGCTTGGAAGCACATATCAACGTATACGTGATTCTTATGATCTTGATATTCCTGAACAAGCTGTATATGTCCCTTCGCCTCTTCTCCAAATTATTGAACCACATGTCTCAAACGTGGAAGCCTATACAAAAAAAATTGCTATTGTTGAAAAACAAGTTGTTGAGACAGAATCTTCGACTGCTGCTGAATCATTAACTTTAAAGAAACAAGTTCAGAAACTTGATAAGGAAACGAAGAAGATTAAGAAGATGCTGAAAAAGTTGGTGAAGCAGTCTGGGAAATAATCTGTTTTTGATTAATAACAAATAGGGGGAGAAGGAAGAATGAGAAGGGAGAAGGAAGAATGAGAAGGAAGAATCAGCTGAAAGGAAAAGATAGAAGAAATTTTGAAAGCAGAAGACAGAAGTTATTTTTGATCTATTAATACTTCTGTATATGTGATACTTTTCATAATTTGATACCTTTCATATTTCTCTATTTCATAATATTTGTTATCATCAAAAAGGGGGAGAATGTTAAGTCAAAAGAGACTTTACGTATTAAATAATTTTGATGACAAACAAAGAGAAATATACAAATGAAAAGTAGATGGATGCATGCGAAGTAAAAAACAGCTGAAGGAGTACAAATCAGCCAAAGTAAAAATCAGCTGATACAAGAAAAGCAGACGGAAGCTTTACAAAGAGAAAAGCAGACGGAAGCGTTACAAGAAAAATCAGCTGATACAAGAAAAGCAGACGGAAGCTTTACAAGAGAAAAGCAGACGGAAGCTTTACAAAGAGAAAAGCAGACGGAAGCTTTACAAGAGAAAAGCAGACGGAAGCTTTACAAGAGAAAAGCAGACGGAAGCTTTACAAAAAGCAGACGGAAGCTTTACAAGAGAAAAGCAGACGGAAGCTTTACAAGAAAAACAGACGGAAGCTTTACAAGAGAAAAGCAGCCGATACAAAATGTCAGACGGATGAAAGAAACATCAGTTTGAGTTAGTTACGGAGTCAAACTGAATAATTGTTTCTTTCAAGAATCAAGAAGCAGATAATCAAGAAACAGTTGAAGACCCGACTATAAATAAGAGTCGAGATTGAAGAAGAAACAACTTTATGCAACTTTATGAAACTTCATGAAACTCTGAGTATTCAACGTTTGATTTTCAGATTATCTGAGAGAAAAATTGTGAACAATATTTCGAGTGAACAGTGTTAAGAGCATTTCTATTGTAACAAGCTCTTTACTATTCTTTCAATTAGAAAGTGTTACAGATAGCCCAAGAGGCTAAGAGTAAAATAATACTTAACGTAAAGAGACCGGAGAGGCTCAATCGAAAGAATACTTGTAAACAATTGAGAGATAGTGAAATCTCAGAAGGATATCTGAGGACTGGACGTAGCCCACGGTTTGGGGTGAACCAGGATAAAACAGCTGTGTTTCTCTCTACTCTCATATTACTTATATCGTATTCTTCAAAGTTAACAAAGTTTTTCAAACTAGTTACGAATTGATTTACGATAAGTTTTCGAAAGAACAAGTATTTTTTTAAGGGGATTAAGAAAAAGTTTATCACAATTCAACCCCCCCCCTTCTTGTGTATCTTGATCATATTATTGTTCAATATATTAACGTATGATTCACTTCAAGACATACATAACCAATTGAATTTATAAACATCCATAATTCACATTCAAAAATACCACAGAAGCATAAGGTAGTTAGCCTTTCGCTCAATCAAAGAACCTAAAATCGGATACATATGACATGTGCATGTGACACATTTCTATTTTATTTCGATGTTGTGACCGAGCACCTAAACTGTCCCAATAAGGGCACATTAATCGTTGAGCCAGAGGCTCTGAAACTTTTCCAATATGGGCGCATTAATCGGTGAGCCTATGGCTCTGAATCGGTGTGGGGCTCAAGGCCCAATATAAACATTGAGCTTATAGCTGTCGGTGGCTGCTCCGGTCACAACTCTAATTAATTGATCATGCATTCATGTATAAAATGCATAAATCCCAATTTAACAGTAAATGCAGCACAATTATCCACATGTTACAAATAGGCAGTAACTGTATCTCAACCAATTTCCGTATCCCAATTTATCACATCACACTCAAACCCAAATTATTACAGTCAGACAATTATTTCACAACTATTCACAATATAATCACAATCACGATCTATCACATTAGAAAAATGAAGGTCTCAAATTTTCAGACAAATAACACTTCTATGTCAAATTCTCCCAGTACATCGGGCACCTTTGGCCCGGAATCAGTCATAAACAAACGCAAGGCCCTCCATTATTCTCCACAGTGTTATAGTGTAAAATTATAAACAATCAATAATCGAGAAACCATCTACGTTACTCACCTTTGCTTCCGAATCTAAAGCCTGGAAGTCTCGGCAACTTCTGTGAATTGACGTTCCAAATGCGTCTCTAAAACAGTCCAAATATCCAAACATTATCAAATTGGCAATCAGAAATATTGAATAATGCACATGTAGCAATAAAATGTGTACAATGCATGTTCGTGACATTCCCAGCACTATAGCACAATTTCCCGTCACCAAATTTTCCTCTAAAAATTAGAAACTCATTGACACCGAAATCACTCAATTTGGACCTCTATAGGTCCAATTATAAATAAAACACGGCTTAGGAAAATCCTTACCCGGACCCCTCACTTCGACCTAACCAATTCCCATCAATTTCTGCTCTAAAATTTCCCAATTTCACAAATAAATGAAATTAAATATTTTACGAATCCGACGCCTCCAGAATAAGGTCAATCGGACGTCGGACAGAAAAGTTATTCCCAAGACATGTTCAGATTAACACACTATATGAACTTTCACTTAAGAAAATGAACATCTTAGGGGCTAAATTGAAATCCTATCTCTTCATGAAATTTGTAGATATATGTCTCTAGTTTACGTAGGAAAAAGAATCAGATCGATCGGAGCTCTCTAGCTCAAGATATTCTGAAATTACTGAAGCATGATCAGACTATTCCAACCGATCCGCTCACTTAGATCTGACCGTTTCCTTTTTGTTTAGTCTCAAAAATCCTAAGTCTGATATGAAAAGATAGAAAAATATCTTAGAAAACCATCTCTTTGAAAATCAAGTCGATCGGAGGTCGGATGAAAAAGTTATACTCAAAAGATTGGACAGAGGTCGTAGGGCGAGCCGAGCACCTCGCTCGAAAGGCGAGCGGTGCGATAGCTCAGCATAACGAGCGAGCGGCCCGCTCTCCCGTATGGCCGAGCGATGCAGACGCTCGCCCAATAGCGAGCATCTCGCTCGCCCGCATGGGCGAGCGATGCTACCCTTTTTTTTTAACTCTTTCCCAAAACCATCTCTTCTTTCACCATATCGATCTTTTCACATAAATTTGGTCTCATTGGAACGATCTCGAAAAATCCTACAAGTTCCATGAAGAACTTGAAATTTAATAACACCTCTAAGGATGTTAAAAATTTACTCAAAGACATTGCCTAGTCACACAGTTACTACCACAATGCAACACTATCACAAAAATTCATAACTTTTCATCCCCTTAACCAAAATATCCAAATTTTATGTCAATAAAAAGAGCAAAACAAATGCTACATCTTTCAGTAATAACTTAGAAGCCAATTCCATCTCTAATCAAATCAAATTCGCAAACAAAGATTTAGCCTACTCAATTTATTCTCAACAGAAACCCAATTTTTCAAAATTTATAACTCCAAATCCCCTTGGCAAAAATTTCCATACCATATAGGGATAAAAAGCTCAGACAATAAACTACAATTTTCAAGAAGGACTTCATAACAAATTCCAATTCAAACTAGGACGAATTCTCTCATGAAGGTGATTGTCCTGTCAAAGCTTAATGTAATCTCAACTACAACAAAACTTTCAAAATTTATATCTTGCAATTCTCATATCTAAAATTTGCATAAAATATCTCATTAGAAAGCTATAACAATCCTCTAAAAATTTCCAGAATGTTGTTTGAGCCAATTTCACTCTTAACAGTCCCAAATAAATATCAGAACTCAAAAAGCACAAAACCTAGGTCCTTAGAGCAATTGCTCACCAAAACATATTTTGGGCTGAATTATCACCTGAGCATTATCAGACCATAACTTGCAAATTACACATCGAAAAATATCATACTCAGTGGCATTAGAAAGCTAACACATAAATCTTCAACTTTCAGTAATACCAATTTCTCAAAATCGATCTCCTTTATCCTAGAAAAATTCTCAAATTTTCAGGTCATCAAAATGGAATCAAAATTCGGATACTGTTCATCCAGCACATACATTTCAACTTCCGAGCTAAATTCAAAGCTCTTCAAGCCACAATTGGGCAGAAATTCCTTCATATGAAATCTAGCCATACTTCTTAAGTTTAATTTCAAACAAACCTCAGCTCAATTGGACCACCCTATCAAAAGTTATAAGTAAAAATCTGAAACCTACACAAATTCCATTTTCTAGATTTCAACCAAAACTTTACTTCTTTCATGCAAGCATCACTACCATATCAATAACCACCCCATTTAGCCAAGAATTTAACCACAAATTCATCAAAACATTTACTTGAGTAATTATTCCCAATTGGCAGCACACAACCTACACAATTTTCTTACTTTCATTTCACTCATCCAACATCAAACTAACCAATCCAAAACACTTAAAGCCAATCTAAAATTAATCTAAAACTTGTCAAGTCATTTATCCTCACACAACTATACATTTACACCCATCCAATTAACATACTACTTCATGCAAGTGATGCACAAGATGTCATATTTATTGCTTCTAACCACTAAATGAAAGAACATAAACACAAAGACTTACCAAAACAAGCTTCAAATCCTTGATTCTTTAATCACCTCACCAAATCCTATATCTCCTCCCACACCATACGATTATCACTCCTTACTACAACAATCATCACCATGTCAAAGCTTAAGTGTGGATTTATATGTGAGGAGAAGGAAAGTAAACAAATAAACAAGAAAGGTGGTAGAGGGACCAACGAAAATGGGAGAAGAGGAGACCTACTGATAGGAGAAGAAGACACTTTTACAAGTCACTTTTACTCTTTCACAAAACAAATGTCGTGGAAGACTTGCCAAGCATAAGATATTTATATAAACAATTGAGAAAAATGACTAAGTAGGCAAGTGACATGTGTCACTTGCCACTTGTCCTGGTTTTAATATTCCGGTTCCAAATTCTACTCCAATTTCTCATCAAACTCCAATGGCTTAACTTAATAAATCCTAACATCATATCTCCAATTTTTCCAATGCCATTGGCCAGTCATTTTTAGTACAGGAAACCCATCAGTCAGTTGAAAATTTTCTGGTCCGGGCATGTACCCCGAAAAATTCCAAAAAAATTCCCTAAAAATATGAAACACACAAAAATCCACTCCAATTTATTTTTCAACCACAAATAACACATTTTTCACATTAAACACAGATGCTGGGAAACATGTGCATTTACAAAAATTACAATTTATGCATATATGAAGGTCATATTAAGCATGACCGTGTCGAGATACGTTTACACACTCGTAACTCATTCCAAATTACCATTTTAACCTTCCTATCGGTGATGGGATGTTACAATTCTTCCCTCCTAATAAAAATCTCATCCTCGAAATTTATTTTTGACGCTGAAGGAGGTAGGGGTACTGTCATTCCATTTCTTGTGTCATCTTTGTATCAATTTTCTGTTTAGCTAGCATACTTCCTCTTTCAGTATATTCAATACTTTACTTCTAATTTCAATACCATATATTATCGACCTATAATAATACAAATCACTCATACTACCTTTTTCCCATACTTTATGTCGAATTTAGTTTCCCCCTATTTACACTTTTATCTCCATCTAAGTGCATCTTGGCCGAGGTGATACTCTTCGAAGTATTTTTTTTTCCGCTTACTAGATTTCATCTCTTTAGTGTTAAAACTCTAATTTTGTAAGGTTCCATAACCTCAATCTCAATTAACTCAACTCATTTTTTTTAACTTGCATCACTTAACCCCCTATTACAGATTTATTTCATTCCTCAACATTATCTCAACTCAATATTGGCCTTCGACTATATTTAGGCCCTGTTCACTTTAATATAGGGGTAAACGACTCCTTTTTGCTGTAAGATCCCTTATCCACTATTCAAATGGTGTCACCCATATAACGATCATTATTCCCATAATCAATCTGAACTGTACTTCAATCTCATGTCCTTATGAAGTCCAAAAATATTAGTTTTACATTTGTCTCCAACAGTCAAGTCAGTTGGTTATTCAAACATATAATCATTCTATTTTACATTCTAAACCATCGATCACTCTTTCGATATACTCTTACTAGAACATAAAGCTTCGATCGTTTCTTGTGTTTTCTCTAACAGTTTTTTTAGTTGGTATTACACATACTTTGTTGGACCTCGATCTTTGAGTGAAAATTTAAATTATAAAAATGAAATTTAAGGAGTGCTTTGTGTATGTCTTGTATAAGAGATGACTTAAAATTTAAAGAATATTGAGAAGAAAAGAAATGATCTGATTTTGATATCTTTGAGGTTTTGAGTGAATTGGTATGGTTTATGAAATTAAGTAGATGAGTTGATTGAAATTAAGTTGAAAATCATGACTAAAAAGAGAAAGTGTGAAAATATGAAAAATTGTGAAATAGTTGACTTTTTGGCCTTTGAAAGTTGACTTTTGATTTAGGCATAATTTGAGAAAATGGTCTTCTGAAAACTTGTAGAGTACGTTATGATCAGTCAAAGTTTATGTTTGAAAGGATTGACTTTTGACTTTAATTATGATTGAAAATTTGACTAAGAAATTAACCTAGTTAGAGGTTAATTGAGCTTTGATGTTCTTCATGAAAATTGAAGGATTTGTTTTGATCTTTATTTCGATATAAAGTATGCAATTTTTCGATTTCGGAATAATAAGTTATGATTTTTACAAGTTTATATTGTGGTTTTAGCATGATTATTAGAGGATAGTATCTTTGACCGGAAAATGGACTCCCTTAGCAGTCGAATTGATTTTTATGTCCTTCGTGGAAGATGTAGAGATTCCTTCAAGCTTTCTATAGAGACTAAGTTTGTCAAAATTGGAGTTCGGGATTAAGAGTTATGAATTTTGGAAGTTTTGGATTTTTATGTGAAAAAAAAAGAGGAAATTTGTTTTATCCTCGTCACTAGGGCGACGCATCGCCGTAGTGATGGCGGGCGTTTCGCCCGCGTCACCAGGGCGACCTCGCCCGCACGACGCCGTTTTGATTCTTTGCTTTTCTTGACTTTACTTTCTCAAATCCGACCTTTGTTCACTATTTTGCTTATATCTTTTCCGTCCGACATCCGATTGAGTTGATTCTTGCGGAGTTGGATTCCTAAGACAATTATCTACATCCTCATAGAAATTTGTGAAGTTTTGAGATTTAATTAATGGTGATTAATTTAATCAAAGTAAGTCGGGAAATTTTCTGAACATAGTTCAGTATTTTGTGAAATTCGGGATCTGTAGAGATCCGATTGAAGCGATTCTTAAGGAGAAATAAAGATAAGACAAGGGGATACAAATCATATGAAGAAATGAAATGTCAATTTTGCCCCTAAGACCTTCGAATTATGAATGGAAGTTCGGATTAGAGTGTAATTTTTGGATTAGGAACATCTGAGAGTATTTTGAGCATAACTTTTGATCTGGGAATTGAAATGAGGTGATTCTTGTTTTGAATTAAAATAGAGACATAAGGCTACAATTGTTATGAAGACATCGAGTTTCAATTCTGGGATTAAGAATGTTAATTTCTGGACGGAAATAATCGTACATGGAAAATGTGTTCGAATATGGCTTTACCCGAACTGTTTTGCGCATAACTTTTGATGTAGTGATCGAAATTGAGCGCGGTTGGTGGCGTTGGATTTGTATGATTGAGAGGAACATTTCTCGAGAAGGAAGTTTTAACAAATTTTTTCAAATTGATAGTGCGAATCAGATCCGCATGTATAAATGAAGTTAGGGGCAATTTTGGAATTAAGATAAAGAGTGAGGGCATAAGGGTTGTTTGTGCCCCATTTTATGTGACATGGCAAAACTCGCTTGTATCTGTCGTATTAAGCATCTGAATTCACGATAGTTCTAGAAATAATAAGAGAAGAAGGAAGAAAAGAAGAAGAGAGGGGAAAGAAAAAGAGGCTTACGGCAATGGAGAGAAGAAGAAGAAAGAAAGGGATTTTATGGGTTTTCTTAGAGATTTTCCATCTAATCAAGAGGGAAACATGAGGAAGATGATGGAAGCTTCATCTTGGGCAAGGAATTTCGAAAATCAAGAGAGAGAAGGTAAGAGAAAAGTTTTAAGTTTTGAGTTATTCTTGAAATTTTGATTTAGATTAATTAGAAATGTTGTGGGTTTATATGCTATGAGACTAATTTAGTGATTGTGAAGTATAATGAGTTAATTTGGGTTATGGTAGATTCTAGAGAGAGAAAGCTTAGTGAAGAAGATGATGAATAGTGAAATTTGGGGGGCTTTTGAAATTGTTGCTTAAGATTGTAACATCCCGTTACTGTCAGCAAGGGTAAAATGGTAATATCGAGACTGACTGATCGGTTTTACTGTATTTATTGACTGAGTATGCTACTGGGCTCTAATTAGAGAGGAACTGGGTTACTGCATATGCATATATTCATTGGTACATGCATTCATGATTTTCCGGTATTTAATTGTAAATTGGAATTGACTGGAAATTGACTGGTTTGTGAACTGATCGAATTGTGGACTGACTGGACTGACTGAATCGTGATTAAATGAGGAATTAGGAGTTAATGTGTTCAAGTGACTGATTTAAAATAGTTTGAGTGTAATTGGAAATTGATGATGGCTTATAGGAAATTTTCGGAACATTCGGGAGGAAAAGCCTTGACCGAAATAATTGAGAGACCCAATCGATCAATAGTATAGTATCGAAAGAATTGTTCAATGGAAATGGAAAAGTTAGAGTGAGACTGATAGGAAATAAATACGTTGAGCCACTGAAATTTAGAGACTGAAATTTGGACTGATTTAGAGACCTATGCCTATAAATAGCTAGGTTTGGAAAAAATTGGAGAAAAACTACCGAAGGCCATCGCAAGTTTCTCCTTCTCTCCTCCCACGGTGATCTTCGATCCTCCCCATCGGTGAGGTTCTTTGATTTTCTTGTGGTTTTCCCACCTATTGTGTAAGGCTAACTGGTTATATGTGATTGATAAAGGATTGAGGAGCTGAGAATGGATCATCGTTGGATTTGAAACATTTTAGGGCTTACGGCGATTTTGAGGGATTTGAGGATCGATCTGTGATTTGGTAAGTTTTTACTGGTTTAATGTTGTTATTAATGGTTCCTACTGCATTTATGGCCTTTATTATAGTTGATTTGAGTAGTTGAGAGTGTTTAATGGGGTTTAGAGTGAGAAAATGGACGGAAAACGATCGGAGAGTCGCACGTCGCGACGAGCGCAGAAGCGCCGAGGGCTTCGTCGCGACGAATAATTGAATGCAATTATTTTTATTAGTCGCGACGAGCTCGGGTCGACGACGCGACGAGCGATCCCCTACGTCGCGACGAGTGAGCTTTTCACGTCGCGACGAAAGGGCGTAGGTCGCGACGTATGGGGCAGTTTTCTGATTGAATGTATATTCGTTTATGGGACATAACTTATGGTGTAGACCTCGATTGAGGTGATTCTCGATTCACCGTGAACTAGGGAAAGAGGTCTACTATTGAGAAAAATATAGAGTTGGAATTTAATTTAATTGATATTGATTCTTGAGATTTAAGGTTAATTATGGTTTATAGTGTGATCTAAGTCACGAATTGAGACAATTGGAGTTTTAATTGAGATTTTCACTGGATAATTTGACCGATGGATATGAAATTGTTATAGGAAGTATGAATATAGGAAATTGGACTGGATCAATTATTGTCGAGCAATTGAGTAAGAAAGTGGAATTGGGCTTAAGGTATCGAAATTGGGATTTGGCACCGGAAAATCGTGAACACGCATTGTACATCATTTGCACTGAGACATATGCATTACTGTACTGTTTTATTGGGCAATTAGTAATGGGTTGTACTTTACTGTTATAGTGGCGCCGTTGGATCATCGTTCCACGGACATTGCTGGGACTTTCAGGCAATAGCTCGGAAGTTACAGGTGAGTAACCTAGTTGGTTTCTCAAATTCTTGATTGGCTAAATGCTCACTGTATGAATTACTGAAATGAATGTGATTGAATTGTATGCTTTTATCAGATCTTGAGCGGAATGCTACATGACCTTGTAAATTGCATGATTATTGAGATATACATGATCGAATCTGTATGTTCTCACCGTATTGAATCGACTCTTGATGACCACCGAAATGTATGAGTGAGCTGTATTATTCTTGAATTATATGTGACCGATTCGCATCGATGACCGTATTGGATTGAATTCTTCGAGTGACTTTGGGAGGCGATATACCGGGCTTTGTAGCCATACTTATAAATTCTTGAATCCTTGAATCTTGAATCAATTGAACAACATCGCACCGCATGCATAAATGCATGATCGATAATGGGCGTGTCCCAAGTTGCTATTATCACCGAAAAGAGCCTCGAGCTCAAACATCATCTTGTGGGGCTTAGGCGAGGGAGAAATCCTCGACGCCGTCCCATCGATCATTATTACTATTGACCGGACCTCGAGCGAGGGGATTTATCCTAAGCATTGTCTTGATCGGGCCTGCCCGAGGGGAGAAAATCGACGGCGTCAATCGATCCTTGGTGAGCACTTGGGCACAACATCGAATAAGCGGAAAAGAGTCGCACGCATTGCATCTTGTCTTGAATGCAGAAATGGTATATGTGACTCTGTGAATGATCGTGATCTCTCGCAAATTATTGTGAATGAATGGTGAATTGTGACAATGACATGATTTATCAGAAGCTACTGCATATCTCGCGAACCGTGATGTGACACTGTAAATTGTTATGTATGATTACCATATACTGATATAGACCACTGTACACTGTTACGTAAACTATTCTACGCTCATCGTATTATTATTCTTGACATCAGATATCGTGTAAATGGCTGTTATAGACCACTATAAACTGTTAATTAATATTACTGTGCCGTGCTGTACGCAATTTGCGTAATGCATGATTTGAGTGAACCATCGATGATGGTTTCTCTTTGAGTTCGCAAACTCACTTGACATTGCAACTTATTTTTCAGAATCGAAGAGTACCCGTTAGCAAAACGGGTGTATGTTCGCAGGATTCAAGTGAAGGTCAGAAGTCGGGATCAGTTCTCGTCTGCATTGCATGTCTTGACTTTTGTACTAAAATGGTTATTTGTATTCGTAAGATTGATCTCAGTGGCTATTGAAAATGTTTGTCCCCGATTGGATAGGCGCCGCGCATTTGTTATTGAAAAGTAATGTCTTGATTTACGATCGAGTGGTTATACGCCATTCTCGTGAGACACGGACCGGATATCCTTGTGGATGTCGGGTTCGGATCACATGGGTGTGGGGTGTTATATTTCAGGTATCGAGCCCGAAATGCGATTGTACATGGGCGTTCTGAAATTTTCTTGAGTTACATGCATTAAAAGTCGTAAAAGTCGTCACGGTGAGCGGTGACAAGCGATCCCGGTCTAGCGTATGAGTCGCATGCATGGCGTGTATCATCGATAAGCGGTCGAGATAGAGAGGAAATGATAAGGCGGTAGAGTGTGATAAAAGGAAGTGGCGATCATCGAAGGATAAAAAAAAGTATATGGTCGATATGACAAATGAACATTTAGTGTATCGATATTGATGGATATACGATCATATGCAAAAGAGAGTGGTACTGAAATATGTGATATGAATATAGACTTGTGGATTGATAGAGGAAATAGAAATATGATAGAAATGACCGAGTTCCGGTGTGTAAAGGGAATGAAATGAAATGTTACAATTGGGATTGATTCTTGTGATAAGTGTTATAAATAATGATTTATGGTGAAGATCGATTACGTTAGTGAGAAATTTAGAATGATGGTAAATCTATGATGTTGATTTTTGAGTGTGAAAATTCAAGGGTATGATGTAATAACGAAAAGATTGAAAGGTAAGATAATGATACGGAGAAATGAAACAGATGTTTCGGTTTAATTGCTCTAATTATATGGATGTGTGATTGATCTATATGGGATATTGTGCATAGTTGAAATTGAGTTTCTAGGTATTGAGAATGACCGATAAGACATGTGACAACTGTGATGTTGAAGAATTTCATGAGTAAAATCGATGAATGAAAGTAAATGGTGATTAATGAAAGGACAATAGAGAGTTAAATTTGAAATGAGGGATTCTAATCTGAGTTGAGACTCAAGTGTCAGAGATAAAATCTATTATTGAGAAAATATGTATTATGCTAATGTAAGGGATCTGAATGTGTAATATGATTTTGTTCATTGAGGAGAATATTGATTCGCAAATAATTAAGTAAAACTGTTCGGAAAGTGATGAATGTTTATTCAACCTAGGGAGTGATTTATAGTGGCTTATGTGGAGAAGTTAGTGTAAAGGAACATGTGTCGGAATATATGTATTCAAAATTATTGAGAATTAACTGAGTGCTGGATCTATCCAGAAATGACAAAATGTTTGAGAAAATGTGTGAAAAGTATGACTGATGATTGTGGAAGAGACATTTGGAGAACTGTACAGCTTAAGTGTTAATTATATTGTTTTAAATTGGTGATGTGGCAATATATAGTGAAATGTCCCAGTAAAGGTCATGAGGTAATTAGTTACTATAGTGCAATGTGATTAAACGTATCTAGAGACAAGGATAACGTTGTATACTGTACTGTGATCGATTTTCTGAAATTGTGGCGCCTTAAAAAGTGTGGGGGCATTAACTGTATAGAAAGGTTATGAATATATCCATGGATATGCAAATCAATTATGATCGAGATACTTTAGGAATTTGAATGATTCGCAAAGGAGATTAAATGGATTGAGCAGAAATTCAATAGCGTATAAGAGTGTTACTGTTGATGGATAATTGTCAAACTGGTAAAAAAGAAAGTAATATGAGTTATCTGAGTTTCAAATAAATTGTGTATAAAAAGATACTGGCAAAACAATCGGTGATTCAGAAAATTGCAAACTGTATTGGGGAAATTTTAAATGGGAGTCAACTTCTGAGGAAATGACTGATAACTGTGTTATGAAGTGTTGTGTTTCAACAAGAATGCACCGAAAGAGTAAGAAAAGGTTTAGAGTGTGAACTCGAATAGTTATTCGTGGAATAATTAACGGATGTGACTGCTGAGGCAAACGTGAGACTGATATCATTGGAATCCATCGAGATTGTCCGAACATAGTCGAAGACTATGGTTGATTTGAGTTAATAATGACCGTAAAACGAATCTGTAATAGGAGTTGAGCGATCCTAGTTTATGGCAACGAGTCGAATCGATAAGGAAACTAAATTCGTCATTAAATGGCCTCTATGTGACTGTCATGAAAATGGATTGGTAAGTGGTTTAAAATCGAAAAAGATGATCCTGATCTACAAAGTGATTTACGGATTGAATTAAGATGCAATGCTAAGAATTGATAAATGTGTTTCTAGTACTGAGTGTAAGGATTGGCAAATAATTATAAAGATATGAGCGAGAATCGGAATCGAAAGGCGGATAAATTCTCTGTCCTCCTCATCGATTGTATATGAAATTTCGAGGACGAATTTTTATAAGGAGGGTGAATTATAACATCCCGCTTATCGCCGCAAAGCGGTAAAATGGTAATATCGGACCGATGATCGGTTTCAGATTTATTGACCGAGTATGCTACTGGCCTCTAATTAGAGAGGAACTGGGTTACTGCATATGCATATATTCATTGGTACATGCATTCATGATTTTCGGTATTTAATTGTAAATTGGAATTGACTGGAAATTGACTGGTTTGTGAACTGATCGAATTGTGGACTGACTGGACTGACTGAATCGTGATTAAATGAGGAATTAGGAGTTAATGTGTTCAAGTGACTGATTTAAAATAGTTTGAGTGTAATTGGAAATTGATGATGGCTTATAGGAAATTTTGGGACATTAGGAGGAAAAGCCTGATGGAAATAATTGAGAGATCAATCGATTGATCGTATAGTATCGAAAGAATTGTTCAATAGAAATGGAAAAGTTAGAGTGAGACGATAGGAAATAAATCGTTGAGCCACTGAAATTTAGAGACTGAAATTTAGGCGATTTGGAGACTATGCCTATAAATAGCTAGGTTTGGAAAAATTAGGGAAAAACTACGAAGGCCATCGCAAGTTTCTCCTTCTCTCCTCCATGGTGATCTTGATCCTCCCCATCGGTGAGGTTCTTTGATTTTCTTATGGTTTTCCTCCTATTGTGTAAGGCTAAGCTGGTTATATGTGATTGATAAAGGATTGAGGAGCTGAGAATGGATCATCGTTGGATTTGAAACATTTTAGGGCTTACGGCGATTTTGAGGGATTTGAGGATCGATCTGTGATTTGGTAAGTTTTTACTGGTTTAATGTTGTTATTAATGGTTCCTACTACATTTATGGCCTTTATTATAGTTGATTTGAGTAGTTGAGAGTGTTTAATGGGGTTTAGAGTGAGAAAATGGACGGAAAACGATCGGATCGTCGCACGTCGCGACGAGCGCAGAAGCGCCGAGGGCTTCGTCGCGACGAATAATTGAATGCAATTATTTTTATTAGTCGCGACGAGCTCGGGTCGACGACGCGACGAGCGATCCCCTACGTCGCGACGAGTGAGCTTTTCACGTCGCGACGAAAGGGCGTAGGTCGCGACGTATGGGGCAGTTTTCTGATTGAATGTATATTCGTTTATGGGACATAACTTATGGTGTAGACCTCCGATTGAGGTGATTCTCGATTCACTGTGAACTAGGGAAAGAGGTCTACTATTGAGAAAAATATAAAGAGTTGGAATTTAATTTAATTGATATTGATTCTTGAGATTTAAGGTTAATTATGGTTTATAGTGTGATCTAAGTCCTGAATTGAGACAATTGGAGTTTTAATTGAGATTTTCACTGGATAATTTGACCGATGGATATGAAATTGTTATAGGAAGTATGAATATAGGAAATTGGACTGGATCAATTATTGTCGAGCAATTGAGTAAGAAAGTGGAATTGGGCTTAAGGTATCGAAATTGGGATTTGGCACCGGAAAATCGTGAACACGCATTGTACATCATTTGCACTGAGACATATGCATTACTGTACTGTTTTATTGGGCAATTAGTAATGGGTTGTACTTTACTGTTATAGTGGCGCCGTTGGATCATCGTTCCACGGACATTCCTTGGGACTTTCGGGCAATAGCTCGGAGTTATAGGTGAGTAACCTAGTTGGTTTCTCAAATTCTTGATTGGCTAAATGCTCATTTGTATGAATTCTATGAAATGAATGTGATTGAATTGTATGCTTTTATCAGATCTTTGACGGACCGCTACATGACTTTGTAAATTGCATGATTATTGAGATATACATGATCGAATCTGTATGTTCTCACCGTATTGAATGGACTCTTGTATGACCTTTGAAATGTATGAGTGAATGTATTATTATTATGAATTATATGTGACCGATTCGCATATCGATGACCGTATTGGATTGAATTCTTGAGTGACCTTTGGGAGGCGATATATTGGGCTTTGTAGCCATACATCGTAAATTCTTGAATCATTGAATCTTGAATTATCGAAGATCGCATCGCATGCATAAATGCATGATCAGATAATGGACGTGTCCCAAGTTGCTATTATCACTGAAAAGAGCCTCGAGCTCAAACATCGATCTTGTGGGGCTTAGCCCAGGGGAAAATCTCGGCGCGTCCCATCGATCATCATTACTATTGACCGGGCCTCGAGCCTGAGGGGATTTATCCCTAAGCACTGTACTGATCGGGCCTAGTCCGAGGGGAGAAATCGACGCGTCAATGATCCCGATTGAGCACTTGGGCACAACATGAATAAGCTGGAAAAGAGTCGCGTGCATTGCATCTTATCTTGAATGCCCGAAATGACTGTATGTGACTCGTGAATGACCGTGATTGCTTCATCGCAAATTATTGTGAATGAATGGTGAATTGTGACAATGACATGATTTATCAGAAGCTCGCATATAATATCGCGAACCGTGATGTGACACTGTAAATTGTTAGGTATGATTACCATATACTGATATAGACCACTGTACACTGTTACGTAAACTATTCTAAGCTACTGTATTATTGTTATCGACATCAGATATCGTTGTAAATGGCGTTATAGACCACTGTAAACTGTTAATTAATATTACTGTGCCGTGGTGTAGGCAATTTGCGTAATGCATGATTTGAGTGAACCATCGATGATGGTTTCTCACTGAGTTCGCAAACTCACCCAACATTGCAACTTATTTTTCAGGAATCGAAGAGTACCCCGTTAGCAAAACGGGTGTATGTTCGCAGGATTCAAGTGAAAGTCAGAAGTCGCGATCAGTTCGCGTCTGCATTGCATGTCTTGACTTTTGTACTAAAATGGTTATTTGTATTCGTAAGATTGATCTCAGTGGCTATTGAAAATGTTTGTCCCCAATTGGATAGACTGCCGCGCATTTGTTATTGAAAAGTAATGTACTGATTTCTGATCGAGTGGTTAGCACGCCATTCTCGTGGGGCACGGACCCGAATATCACTGTGGATGTCGGGTTCGGATCCTGTGGGTGTGGGGTGTTATATTTGTGGTATCAGAGCCCAGAAGTACGATTGTACATGGGCGTTCTGAAATTTGTACTGAGTTACATGCATTAAAGTCGTAAAGTCGTCACGGTGAGCGGTGACAAGCGATCCCGGTCTAGCGTATGAGTCGCATGCATGAGCGTGTATCAGTCGATAAGCGGTCAGAGATAGAGAGGAAATGATAAGACGGTAGAGTGTGATAAAAGGAAGTGGCGATCATCGAAGGATAAAAAAAAAGTATATGGTCTGATATGACAAATGAACATTTAGTGTATCGATATTGATGGATATACGATCATATGCAAAAGAGAGTGAATGCTGAAATATGTGATATGAATATAGACTTGTGGATTGATAGAGGAAATAGAAATATGATAGAAATGACCAGAGTTCCAGTGTGTAAAAGGGAATGAAATGAAATGTTACAATTGGGATTGATTACTGTGATAAGTGTTATAAATAATGATTTATGACTGAAGATCGATTACGTTAGTGAGAAATTTAGAATGATGGTAAATCTATGATGTTGATTTTTGAGTGTGAAAATTCAAGGGTATGATGTAATAACGAAAAGATTGAAAGGTAAGATAATGATACGGAGAAATGAAACAGATGTTAGGTTTAATTGCTCTAATTATATGGATGTGATTGATCTATATGGGATATTGTGCATAGTTGAAATTGAGTTTCTAGGTATTGAGAATGACCGATAAGACATGTGACAACTGTGATGTTGAAGAATTTCATGAGTAAAATCGATGAATGAAAGTAAATGGTGATTAATGAAAGGACGATAGAGTTAAATTTGAAATGAGGGATTCTAATCTGAGTTGAGACTCAAGTGTCGGAGATAAAATCTATTATTGAGAAAATATGTATTATGCTAATGTAAGGGATCCGAATGTGTAATATGATTTTGTTCTTCGAGGAGAATATTGATTCGCAAATAATTAAGTAAAGCTATTAGGAAAGTGATGAATGTTTATTCAACCCAGGAGTGATTTATAGTGGCTTATGTGGAGAAGTTAGTGTAAAGGAACATGTGTGGAATATATGTATTCAAAATTATTGAGAATTAAGCGAGTCTTGGATCTATCCGAAATGACAAAATGTTTGAGAAAATGTGTGAAAAGTATGGTGATGATTGTGGAAGAGACATTTGGAGAACTATGCTTAAGTGTTAATTATATTGTTTTAAATTGGTGATGTGGCAATATATAGTGAAATGTCGATAAAGGTTATGAGGTAATTAGTTACTATAGTGCAATGTGATTAAACGTATCTAGAGACAAGGATAACGTTGTATACTGTACTGTGATCGATTTTCTGAAATTGTGGCGCCTTAAAAAGTGTGGGGGCATTAACTGTATAGAAAGGTTATGAATATATCCATGGATATGCAAATCAATTATGATCGAGATACTTTAGGAATTTGAATGATTCGCAAAGGAGATTAAATGGATTGAGCAGAAATTCAATAGCGTATAAGAGTGTTACTGTTGATGGATAATTGTCAAACTGGTAAAAAAGAAAGTAATATGAGTTATCGGAGTTTCAAATAAATTGTGTATAAAAAGATACTGGCAAAACAATCGGTGATTCAGAAAATTGCAAACTGTATTGGGGAAATTTTAAATGGGAGTCAACTTCTGAGGAAATGACTGATAACTGTGTTATGAAGTGTTGTGTTTCAACAAGAATGCACCGAAAGAGTAAGAAAAGGTTTAGAGTGTGAACTCGAATAGTTATTCATGGAATAATTAACAGATGTGACTGCTGAGGCAAACGTGAGATTGATATCATTGGAATCCATCGAGATTGTCCGAACATAGTCGAAGACTATGGTTGATTTGAGTTAATAATGACCGTAAAAGCGAATCGTAATAGGAGTTGGCGATCCCAGTTTATGGCAACGAGTCGAATCGATAAGGAAACTAAATTCGTCATTAAATGGCCTCTATGTGACTCTCATGAAAATGGATTGGTAAGTGGTTTAAAATCGAAAAGATGATCCTGATCTACAAAGTGATTCTGGATTGAATTAAGATGCAATGCTAAGAATTGATAAATGTGTTTCTAATCTTGAGTGTAAGATTGGCAAATAATTATAAAGATATGGCGAGAATCGGAATCGAAAGGAGCGGATAAATTCTCCATCCTCCTCATCGATTGTATATGAAATTTCGAGGGGCGAATTTTTATAAGGAGGGTGAATTGTAACATCCGTTCTTGTCGGAAAGGTAAAATGGTAATATCGGGACCGGTGATCGGTTTCTTGTATTTATTATTGAGTATACTCTTGGCCTCTAATTAGAGAGGCTGGTTCTTTGCATATGCATATATTCATTGGTACATGCATTCATGATTTTCGGTATTTAATTGTAAATTGGAATTATTTGAAATTGGTGGTTTGTGAACTGATCGAATTGTGGGTATTTGGACCGACTGAATCGTGATTAAATGAGGAATTAGGAGTTAATGTGTTCAAGTGACTGATTTAAAATAGTTTGAGTGTAATTGGAAATTGATGATGGCTTATAGGAAATTTTCGGGACATTCGGGAGGAAAAGCCCAGATCGAAATAATTGAGACCGACCGATTGACCGTATAGTATCGAAAGAATTGTTCAATGGAAATGGAAAAGTTAGAGTGAGGCGATAGGAAATAAATCGTTGAGCCTTTGAAATTTAGAGACCGAAATTTAGGCGATTTGGAGACCTATGCCTATAAATAGCTAGGTTTGGAAAAATTAGGGAAAAACTACCGAAGGCCATCGCAAGTTTCTCCTTCTCTCCTCCCATGGTGATCTTCGATCCTCCCCATCGGTGAGGTTCTTTGATTTTCTTATGGTTTTCCCTCCTATTGTGTAAGGCTAACTGGTTATATGTGATTGATAAAGGATTGAGGGTGAGAATGGATCATCGTTGGATTTGAAACATTTTAGGGCTTCTGGCGATTTTGAGGATTTGAGGATCGATCTATGATTTGGTAAGTTTTACTGGTTTAATGTTGTTATTAATGGTTCCTCTGCATTTATGGCCTTTATTATAGTTGATTTGAGTAGTTGAGAGTGTTTAATGGGGTTTAGAGTGAGAAAATGGACGGAAAACGATCGGATCGTGACGTCATGACGAGCGCAGAAGCGTCGAGGCTTCGTCATGACGAATAATTGAATGCAATTATTTTTATTAGTCGCGACGAGCTCGAATTCGACGACGACGAAGCGATCCCCTACGTCGCGACAGTGAGCTTTTCACGTCGCAACGAAAGGCGTGGAGGTCATGACGTATGGGGCGATTTTACGATTGAATGTATATTCGTTTATGGGACATAACTTATGGTGTAGACCTCGATTGAGGTGATTCTCGATTCATCGTGAACTAGGGAAAGAGGTCTACTATTGAGAAAAATATAGAGTTGGAATTTAATTTAATTGATATTGATTCTTGAGATTTAAGGTTAATTATGGTTTATAGTGTGATCTAAGTCACGAATTGAGACAATTGGAGTTTTAATTGAGATTTTCCTTTGGATAATTTGACCGATGGATATGAAATTGTTATAGGACGTATGAATATAGGAAATTGGATGGATCAATTATTGTCGAGCAATTGAGTAAGAAAGTGGAATTGGGCTTAAGGTATCGAAATTGGGATTTGGCTTGGGAAAATCGTGAACACGCATTGTACATCATTTGCCTTTGAGACATATGCATTCTTGTCATTGTTTTATTGGGCAATTAGTAATGGGTTGTACTTTCTTTGTTATAGTGGCGCCGTTGGATCATCGTTCCACGGACATTCTTTGGGACTTTCGTGCAATAGCTCGGAAGTTATAGGTGAGTAACCTAGTTGGTTTCTCAAATTCTTGATTGGCTAAATGCTCACTGTATGAATTACTGAAATGAATGTGATTGAATTGTATGCTTTTATTGTACTGAACGGGACTACTACATGACACTGTAAATTGCATGATTATTGAGATATACATGATCGAGCTGTATGTTCTCACCGTATTGAGCTGGACTCTTGTATGACCCTTTGAAATGTATGAGTGAAGCTGTATTATTCTTGAATTATATGTGACCGATTAGCATATCGATGGACCGTATTGGATTGAATTCTTGGTGATCTTGGGGCGATATCTTGGGCTTTGTAGCCATACTTGTAAATCTTGAATCTTTGAATCTTTGAATTCGAACCTTTCGCTTTGCATGCATAAATGCATGATCGAGATAATGGGCGTGTCCCAAGTTGCTATTATCCTTTGAAAAGAGCCTCGAGCTCAAACCTTTATCTTCGACGGGCTTAGCAGGGAGAAAATCACAGCGCGTCCCCATCGATCATTACTATTGACCGGACCTCGAGCACGAGGGGATTTATCCCTAAGCCTTTATCTTGATCGGGCCTAGTCGAGGGGAGAAATCTCGACGCGTCAGCGATCCTTGTTGAGCACTTGGGCACAACATGAATAAGCTGGAAAGAGTCGCACGTGCATTGCATCTTATCTTGAATGCAGAAATGTGTATGTGACTCTGTGAATGACCGTGTGTTGTCTCGCAAATTATTGTGAATGAATGGTGAATTGTGACAATGACATGATTTCTTGAAATCGCTGCATAATATCGCCAACCGTGATGTGACACTGTAAATTGTTAGGTATGATTACCATATACTGATATAGACTACTATACTTTATTACGTAAAGCGCTCTATGCTCTTGTATTATTATTATCGACGTCAGATATCTTGTAAATGGCTATTATAGAAACCTTTAAAGCTGTTAATTAATATTCTTGTGCGTGTTATGCATAATTTGCGTAATGCATGATTTAGTGAACCATCGATGATGGTTTCTCTTTGAGTTCATAAACTCACCCAACATTGCAACTTATTTTTCAGAATCGAAGAGTACCCGTTAGCAAAGCGGGAGTATGTTCGCAGATTCAAGTGAAGGTCGAAGTCGCGATCGGTTCGCTCGCATTGCATGTCTTGACTTTTGTACTAAAATGGTTATTTGTATTCGTAAGATTGATCTCGATGGCTATTGAAAATGTTTGTACCCAATTAGATAGACTTAGCGCATTTGTTATTGAAAAGTAATGTCTTGATTTACGATCGAGTGGATATGACGCCATTCTCGTGGGGCACGGACCCGGATATCACTGTGGATGTCGGGTTCGGATCCTGTGGGTGTGGGGTGTTACAAAGATGGCTTGAATTAGTGATGAATTTGAGATATCCTAAGTTAATTTTGATGTTTATGCTTTAGGTGAAGTTTAATTTGAAAAATTGTAAATTGGGGGTTTACGCCAAAATTAGAAATTTGGGGATTTTGTGAATTAATGGTGTAGAATCATCAATAATAGCATGAATTGATGAATTATGGAATCAATTTTGAAGAAATTATGTTTTATGATTTTGAATTTGTGCAAATTGGTTTAGGCCAATTTTGAAAATTGGGGATTTTCAAAATTGGAGATTGAAATAGCTTGAATATGAGAGGAATTGATATTTCCTAAGCTCAATTTGAGAAATTAAGTTAATTATGATATTGAATTTGATTGGATTGATTTAGGTTCAATTTATAATTTGGAGGTTTTTGGAATTAGTGATGTAACTATCTTGGAATTAGTAAGAATTGATGACTTAAGCATCAAATTGAAGGATTAAGTTATTTATGAGATTAAATTTTGATGAAATTGATTTAGGAAATTTTCAATTGGAAGGAAGAAAGGAGAAAAGGTCAAATTGAAGCATTGGACAAGATGCTAGCAAGGATATGAGGTGGGTAGTATATTTATTTATTGAATTGTAAGCTAAGAATGCGAATTTGAAAAAAATTAAGAAGCAAAGTTTTGATAAATGATTTTATGAAAATGATTTTGAGAAAATATAAGATTTATGAAATTCATGAGTTTCAAATTATTCGATTTATGATTTAAATGATTTAAAGAAATTAGTGCATGTTTGGTAATGAATGTGATTATTATGTGACTAATTTGGTGATGTGCATTGCATTACATTGATTATGTGAATTCATGTAAATATCTGCTTGTGTCATTTATGACACAATTTGATGTTATGAGATGAAAAATGTGAAAAGCAAGATGTTTGAAAAGTACCTTCGGGCCATCTGAAATGTCGTTTTGCTTATGTGCTATATGGGTTTGGTAAGGTCTTTTGTGAGTCAGCGTTGTCTCTACTTGTTATAGCCTTCTCCATTTGCCCGCTAGTGGCATAGGAGTTAGATCTCGAGACTCCCCTCATTCCGGTGCATAGAACCGTTATGCGGGAATGTGCAGTACGTCCTGTTTTGGACCAAACCAAACCAAATCATTTGATGTGTTATGTGATTTGTGTTGGATGCATGATATAACCCAAAAACACGCCGCAATGATATAACTCGCAAACACCTACGGATGGGGTGTGGGGTCCAACACTAAACCACTTGAAGTGTTATGTGATTTTGCTTTGTTTATGTTGTGATGTATTATGACGTGATGCATTCATATTTGAAATTGTACATGAGAAATGAGAAAGTAAATGTTTATGAATATTTTAAAACAAATGAAGATTTGGAAATTTTAAAAATGTTGATGAAGGTTCATGAATGTTTTGAAAGGTTTTAAAATGAATGTTTGGATTAATTTCCGAATGGGAAATGTTTGAAAAGTTTGAAAAATAAAAGATTTTTCCGCTTATTGTTCAGTTTATAAATATATTATCCACGAGCTTTCGAGCTCACCCCTTTCATCCCCATCTCGAGTTTTCACGCAGAGATCGGATGGAAGACAGTATGATGTCAACCCGATAGTTTTGTATGCTTTGTTTTATGTGTAATGTTGGAGTTTAGTTTTGAAATTGTGAAAAGGTTTATGGATTATGTATTGCTTTTGTTTATGGCTTGAAAAGTCATTATATAAATTATGATGTATTTAGGTTATGAGTGATGTATGATTGTGGAATAGATTTTGTCGTAAATTTGAATTGAGATGGATATAAATGGCAATTGGAATGTATATGAATGGTTTGTGATTGGATTGTGGATATTTGAGTTGAGATGTATTATGGAATGCATTTATGAAGTGTTTAGAACTAAGATTGTGTTGTTGCTGGTGTTTGGATTCCAGACGGGAGGTCCGAAGATGCCTTGTGTTATTGAGTTGTGATATTAGAAGTGAGTTTCTTGTGTTTTAAATTTTTGGGCTGTCAAAATACAACTGTTATGCTGCCAAAATTTTGGTAAAATGGGTTTAAAGAAATGAGTTTGAGGATTTATATGATTGTATAAGAAATGATTAAGATGAATTAAGTGGTTTGAAATTGGTGAGGATGAGTTTCCAAAAAGGGAATTGTATGGAATGGTTATGATTTGAATGAGATTGATTAAAGAGAAAAGGAATGAATTAGAAAAAAAAAATTTATACCGGATTTGAAATGTCGTAAGGTTTCCAACACGATGAGTTTGCTATGCTTCATGTTTGAAACGGATGTCGGTATTTGTTTCAGTTTGATTATTTCGATTCGCATTCGATTCGAAATTCTGCCTTTCGAGTTTCTCCGCTTTGTTATTCATATTTCTGATGCTCAATTTTTCGAGTATTCGTTTCGCTCCGATGATGCGATTTGTTTTCCGATTAGCGATTTCTCGCTGTTTGATTTTTCGTCTTTTCGTTCTGTTTTAATTTTCCGGTTGGGATCCGGTTCTCGGATCGGGTCCCAATATTTATGGTATCAGAGCCCAGTACTATGATCTTACTTGGGCGTATGAGTATGAATAAGGAATTGATAAGAGTTTGTAAAGATAAGAGTGAATTTATGAGAATGTGCTAAGTGATCATTTGATTTTGATGAAAGAAATATGATTGTCTTTAGGAATTTGAAATTGATGTGCATGACTTGTCATGACTTATTTGAAGAATTAAAGTGATTGTTTGTTTTGGGTGTTAAGAATATGATTGATTGTAAACTTGTGTTTGTGGAACTTAAGATGTGAATTGCAAAATGAATTGGGAGAAATTGATATAGCTTGTATTTCTGTGAGATGAGAGTATGACTTTTAGAAAGATGACGTGATGGTAAAGAATAAATGATGAGTGAACTATATTAGGGTTCCTTAAGAAATGGACCATTGACTTGTGTCCATATATGAAGAAATAATAAGTTATAGATATAGTGCTTTGAGATGATATGGGTGTTATGAGATACAAAAAGTGAAATGTTGTGAAGAGATATGATGAGGAACGTAGATAAGAAAAGTGATTTGATTATGATTTCTGGAAAGAAATTAGTAAGAAAGTGCTTGATGATCTTTGTTTAGAAAGCAATTTATGCAAGAATGAGTTAATTGGAGTCTAAGTAAGTATGAATTTCGAGGATGAAATTCTTTTAAGAGGGGGAGAAATGTTGGACCCCAATCTTTGAGTGAAAATTTGAATTATGAAAATGAAATTTAAGAAGTGCTTTGTGTATGTCTTGTATAAGAGATGACTTAAAATTTAAAGAATATTGAGAAGAAAAGAAATGATCTGATTTTGATATCTTTGAGGTTTTGAGTGAATTGGTATGGTTTATGAAATTAAGTAGATGAGTTGATTGAAATTAAGTTGAAAATCATGACTAAAAAGAGAAAGTGTGAAAATATGAAAAATTGTGAAATAGTTGACTTTTTGGCCTTTGAAAGTTGACTTTTGATTTAGGCATAATTTGAGAAAATGGTCTTCTGGAAACTTGTAGAGTACGTTAAGAGCTTTCTGTAGCCATAAAGTTTGCAATTTTTCGATATCGGGAGTGGAAGTTATGATCAGTCAAAGTTTATGTTTGAAAGGATTGACTTTTGACTTTAATTATGATTGAAACTTTGACTGAGAAATTAACCTAGTTGGAGGTTAATTGAGCTTTGATGTTCTTCATGAAAATTGAAGGATTTGTTTTGATCTTTATTTCGATATAAAGTATGCAATTTTTTGATATCGGAATAATAAGTTATGATTTTTACAAGTTTATATTTTGGTTTTAGCATGATTATTAAAAGATAGTATCTTTGACCGGAAAATCGACTCCCTTAGGAGTCGAATTGATTTTTATGTCCTTCGTGGAAGATGTAGAGCTTCCTTCAAGCTTTCTATAGAGACTAAGTTTGTCAAAATTAGAGTTCAGGATTAAGAGTTATAAATTTTGGAAGTTTTAGATTTTTATGTGAAAAAAAAGAGGAAATTTGTTTTATCCCCGTCACTAGGGCGACGCATCGCCCTAGCGATGACGAGTGTTTAGCTCGTGTCACTAGGGCGACGCATCGCCGTAGTGATGGCGGGCGTTCTGCCCGCGTCACCAGGGCGACCTCGCCCGCACAATGCGACCTTTGTTCACTATTTTGCTTATATCTTTTCCGTCCGACATCCGATTGAGTTGATTCTTGCGGCGTTGGATTCCTAAGACAATTATCTACATCCTCATAGAAATTTGTGAAATTTTGAGATTTAATTAATGGTGATTAATTTAATCAAAGTGAGTCAGGAAATTTTCCGAACATAGTTCAGTATTTTGTGAAATTCGGGATCTGTAGAGATCCGATTGAAACGATTCTTGAGGCGAAATAAAGATAAGACAAGGGGATACAAATCATATGAAGAAATGAAATGTCAATTTTGCCCCTAAGACCTTCGAATTATGAATGGAAGTTCGGATTAGAGTGTAATTTTTGGATTAGGAACATCTAAGAGTATTTTAAGCATAACTTTTTATCTAGGAATCGAAATGAGGTGATTCTTGTTTTGAATTAAACTAGAGACATAAGGCTAAAATTGTTATGAAGACATCGAGTTTCAATTCTGGGATTAAGAATGTTAATTTCTGGACGGAAATAATCGTACATGGAAAATGTGTTAGAATATGGTTTTACCCGAACTGTTTTGCACATAACTTTTGATGTAGTGATCGGAATTGAGCGTGGTTGGTGGCGTTGGATTCGTATGATTGAGAGGAACATTTCTCAAGAAGGAAGTTTTAACAAATTTCTTCAAATTGCTAGTGCGAATCAGATCCGCATGTATAAATGAAGTTAGGGGCAATTTTGGAATTAAGATAAAGAGTGAGGGCATAAGGGTCATTTGTGCCCCATTTTAAGTGACATGGCAAAACTCACTTGTATCTGTCGTATTAAGCATCTGAATTCACGATAGTTCTAGAAATAATAAGAGATGAAGGAAGAAAAGAAGAAGAGAGGGGAAAGAAAAAGAGGCTTACGACAATGGAGAGAAGAAGAAGAAAGAAAGGGATTTTATGGGTTTTCTTAGAGATTTTCCATCTAATCAAGAGGGAAACATGAGGAAGATGATGGAAGCTTCATCTTGGGCAAGGAATTTCGAAAATCAAGAGAGAGAAGGTAAGAGAAAAGTTTTAAGTTTTGAGTTATTCTTGAAATTTTGATTTAGATTAATTAGAAATGATGTGGGTTTATGTGCTATGAGATTAATTTAGTGATTGTCAAGTATAATGAGTTAATTTGGGTTATGGAAGATTCTATAGAGAGAAAGCTTAGTGAAGAAGATGATGAATAGTGAAATTTGGGGGATTTTTGAAATTGTTGCTTAAGATGGCTTGAATTAGTGATGAATTTGAGATATCCTAAGTTTAATTTAAAAAATTGTAAATTGGGGGTTTAGGCCAAAATTAGAAATTTGGGTATTTTGTGAATTAATGGTGTAGAATCATCAATAATAGCATGAATTGATGAATTATGGAATCAATTTTGAAGAAATTATGTTTTATGATTTTGAATTTGTGCAAATTGGTTTAGGCCAATTTTGAAAATTGGAGATTTTCAAAATTGGAGATTGAAATAGCTTGAATATGAGAGGAATTGATATTTCCTAAGTTCAATTTGAGAAATTAAGTTAATTATGATATTGAATTTGATTGGATTGATTTAGGTTCAATTTGTAATTTGGGGGTTTTTGGAATTAGTGATGTAACTATCTTGGAATTAGTAAGAATTGATGACTTAAGCATCAAATTGAAGGATTAAGTTATTTATGAGATTAAATTTTGATGAAATTGATTTAGGGAATTTTCAATTGGAAGGAAGAAAGGAGAAAATGTCAAATTGAAGCATTGGACAAGATGCTAGCAAGGATATGAGGTGGGTAGTATATTTATTTATTGAATTGTAAGCTAAGAATGCGAATTTGAAAAAAATTAAGAAGCAAAGTTTTGATAAATGATTTTATGAAAATGATTTTGAGAAAATATAAGATTTATGAAATTCATGAGTTTTAAATTATTCGATTTATGATTTAAATGATTTAAAGAAATTAGTGCATGTTTGGTCATGAATGTGATTATTATGTGATTAATTTGGTGATGTGCATTGCATTACATTGATTATGTGAATTCATGTAAATATCGCTTGTGTCATTTATGACACAATTTGATGTTATGAGATGAAAATGTGAAAAGCAAGATATTTGAAAAGTGCCTTCGGGCCATCTGAAATGTCGTTTTGTTTATGTGCTATATGGGTTTGGTAAGGTCTTTTGTGAGTCATTGTCTCTACTTGTTATAGCCTTCTCCATTTGCCCGCTAGTGGCATAGGAATTCGATCTCAGACTCCCCTCATTCACGGTACCTGACCGAACATTATCGAGAATATGCGACGTCTGTTTTGGACCAAACCAAACCAAATCATTTGATGTTTTATGTGATTTGTGTTGGATGCCATGATATAACCCATGAAACACACGCCGTGATATAACTCGCAAACACCTACGGATGGGGTGTGGGGTCCAACACTAAACCACTTGAAGTGTTATGTGATTTTGCTTTGTTTATGTTGTGATGTATTATGACGTGATGCATTCATATTTGAAATTGTACATGAGAAATGAGAAAGTAAATGTTTATGAATATTTTAAAACAAATGAAGATTTGGAAATTTTAGAAAATGTTGATGAAGGTTCATGAATGTTTTGAAAGGTTTTAAAATGAATGTTTGGATTAATTTCCGAATGGGAAATGTTTGAAAAGTTTAAAAAATAAAAGATTTTTCCGCTTATTGTTCAGTTTATAAATATATTATCCACGAGCTTCGAGCTCACCCCCCTTTCATCCCCATCTCCAGGTTTTCACGCAGGAGATCGGATGGAAGACGAGTATGATGTCAACCCGATAGTTTTTGTATGCTTTGTTTTATGTGTAATGTTGGAGTTTAGTTTTGAAATTGTGAAAAAGGTTTATGGATTATGTATTGCTTTTGTTTATGGCTTGAAAAGTCATTATATAAATTTATGATGTATTTCAGTTATGAGTGATGTATGATTGTGGAATAGATTTTGTACGTAAATTTGAATTGAGATGGATATAGATGGCAATTGGAATGTATATGAATGGTTTGTGATTGGATTGTGGATATTTGAGTTGAGATGTATTATGGAATGCATTTATGAAGTGTTTAGAACTAAGATTGTGTTGTTGCTGGTGTTTGGATTCCGGACGGGAGGTCCGAAGATGCCTTGTGTTATTGAGTTGTGATATTAGAATTGAGTTTCTTGTGTTTTAAATTTTTGGGCTGTCAAAATACAGCTGTTAGGCTGCCAAAATTTTGGTAAAATGGGTTTAAAGAAATGAGTTTGAGGATTTATATGATTGTATAAGAAATGATTAAGATGAATTAAGTGATTTGAAATTGGTGAGGATGAGTTTCCAAAAAGGGAATTGTATGGAATGGTTATGATTTGAATGAGATTGATTAAAGAGAAAAGGAATGAATTAGAAAAAAAAAATTATACCAGATTTGAAATGTCGTAAGGTTTCCAACGCGATGAGTTTGCTATGCTTCATGTTTGAAACGGATGTCGGTATTTGTTTCAGTTTGATTATTTCGATTCGCATTCGATTCGAAATTCTGCCTTTCAAGTTTCTCCGCTTTGTTATTCGTATTTCTGATGCTCAATTTTTCGAGTATTCGTTTCGCTCCGATGATGCGATTTGTTTTCCGATTAGCGATTTCTCGCTGTTTGATTTTTCGTCTTTCCGTTATGTTTTAATTTTACGGTTGGGATCCGGTTCCCGGATCGGGTCCCAATATTTATGGTATCAGAGCCCAGTACTATGATCTTACTTGGGCGTATGAGTATGAATAAGGAATTGATAAGAGTTTGTAAAGATAAGAGTGAATTTATGAGAATGTGCTAAGTGATCATTTGATTTTGATGAAAGAAATATGATTGTCTTTAGGAATTTGAAATTGATGTGCATGACTTGTCATGACTTATTTGAAGAATTAAAGTGATTGTTTGTTTTGGGTGTTAAGAATATGATTGATTGGAAACATGTGTTTGTGGAACTTAAGATGTGAATTGCAAAATGAATTGGGAGAAATTGATATAGCTTGCATTTCTGTGAGATGAGAGTATGACTTTTAGAAAGATGACGTGATGGTAAAGATTAAATGATGAGTGAACCATATTAGGGTTCCTTAAGAAATGGACCATTGACTTGTGTCCATATATGAAGAAATAATAAGTTATAGATATAGTGCTTTGAGATGATATGGGTGTTATGAGATACAAAAAGTGAAATGTTGTGAAGAGATATGATGAGGAACGTAGATAAGAAAAGTGATTTGATTATGATTTCTGGAAAGAAATTAGTAAGAAAGTGCTTGATGATCTTTGTTTAGAAAGCAATTTATGCAAGAATGAGTTAATTGGAGTCTAAGTAAGTATGAATTTCGAGGATGAAATTCTTTTAAGAGGGAGAGAAATATTGGACCCCGATCTTTGAGTGAAAATTTGAATTATGAAAATGAAATTTAAGGAGTGCCTTGTGTATGTCTTGTATAAGAGATGACTTAAAATTTAAAGAATATTGAGAAGAAAAGAAATGATCTGATTTTGATATCTTTGAGGTTTTGAGTGAATTGGTATGGTTTATGAAATTAAGTGGATGAGTTGATTGAAATTAAGTTGAAAATCATGACTAAAAAGAGAAAGTGTGAAAATATGAAAAATTGTGAAATAGTTGACTTTTTGGCCTTTGAAAGTTGACTTTTGATTTAGGCATAATTTGAGAAAATGGTCTTCTGGAAACTTGTAGAGTACGTTAAGAGCTTTCTGTAGCCATAAAGTTTGCAATTTTTCGATATCGGGAGTGGAAGTTATGATCAGTCAAAGTTTATGTTTGAAAGGATTGACTTTTGACTTTAATTATGATTGAAACTTTGACTGAGAAATTAACCTAGTTGGAGGTTAATTGGGCCTTGATGTTCTTCATGAAAATTGAAGGATTTGTTTTGATCTTTATTTCGATATAAAGTATGCAATTTTTTGATCTCGGAATAATAAGTTATGATTTTTACAAGTTTATATTTTGGTTTTAGCATGATTATTAAAGGATAGTATCTTTGACGGAAAATGGACTCCTTAGAATTGAATTGATTTTATGTCCTTCGTGGAAGATGTAGAGCTTCCTTCAAGCTTTCTATAGAGACTAAGTTTGTCAAAATTGGAGTTCAGGATTAAGAGTTATAAATTTTGGAAGTTTTGGATTTTTATGTGAAAAAAAAGAGGAAATTTGTTTTATCCCCGTCACTAGGGCGACGCATCGCCCTAGCGATGACGAGTGTTTAGCTCGCGTCACTAGGGCGACGCATCGCCGTAGTGATGGCGGGCGTTCCGCCCGCGTCACCAGGGCAACCTCGCCCGCACAACGCGACCTTTGTTCACTATTTTGCTTATATCTTTTCCGTTCGACATCCGATTGAGTTGATTCTTACGGCGTTGGATTCCTAAGACAATTATCTACATCCTCATAGAAATTTGTGAAATTTTGAGATTTAATTAATGGTGATTAATTTAATCAAATTGAGTCGGGAAATTTTCCGAACATAGTTCAGTATTTTGTGAAATTCGGGATCTGTAGAGATCCGATTGAAGCGATTCTTAAGGCAAAATAAAGATAAGACAAGGGGATACAAATCATATGAAGAAATGAAATGTCAATTTTGCCCCTAAGACCTTCGAATTATGAATGGAAGTTCGGATTAGAGTGTAATTTTTGGATTAGGAACATCTGAGAGTATTTTGAGCATAACTTTTGATCTAGGAATCGAAATGAGGTAATTCTTGTTTTGAATTAAACTAGAGACATAAGGATAAAATTATTATGAAGACATCGAGTTTCAATTCTGGGATTAAGAATGTTAATTTCTGGACGGAAATAATCGTACATGGAAAATGTGTTAGAATATGGTTTTACCCGAACTGTTTTGCACATAACTTTTGATGTAGTGATCGGAATTGAGCGCGGTTGGTGGCGTTGGATTCGTATGATTGAGAGCAACATTTCTCAAGAAGGGAGTTTTAACAAATTCCTTCAAATTGCTAGTGCGAATCAGATCCGCATGTATAAATGAAGTTAGGGGCAATTTTGGAATTAAGATAAAGAGTGAGGGCATAAGGGTCATTTGTGCCCCATTTTAAGTGACATGGCAAAACTCACTTGTATCTGTCGTATTAAGCATCTGAATTCATGATAGTTCTAGAAATAATAGGAGAAGAAGGAAGAAAAGAAGAAGAGAGGGGAAAGAAAAAGAGGCTTACGACAATGGAGAGAAGAAGAAGAAAGAAAGGGATTTTATGGGTTTTCTTAGAGATTTTCCATCTAATCAAGAGGGAAACATGAGGAAGATGATGGAAGCTTCATCTTGGGCAAGGAATTTCAAAAATCAAGAGAGAGAAGGTAAGAGAAAAGTTTTAAGTTTTGAGTTATTCTTGAAATTTTGATTTAGATTAATTAGAAATGATGTGGGTTTATGTGCTATGAGATTAATTTAGTGATTGTCAAGTTTAATGAGTTAATTTGGGTTATGGAAGATTCTATAGAGAGAAAGCTTAGTGAAGAAGATGATGAATAGTGAAATTTGGGGGATTTTTGAAATTGTTGCTTAAGATGGCTTGAATTAGTGATGAATTTGAGATATCCTAAGTTAATTTTGATGTTTATGCTTTAGGTGAAGTTTAATTTGAAAAATTGTAAATTGGGGGTTTAGGCCAAAATTAGAAATTTGGGGATTTTGTGAATTAATGGTGTAGAATCATCAATAATAGCATGAATTGATGAATTATGGAATCAATTTTGAAGAAATTATGTTTTATGATTTTGAATTTGTGCAAATTGGTTTAGGCCAATTTTGAAAATTGAGGATTTTCAAAATTGGAGATTGAAATAGCTTGAATATGAGAGGAATTGATATTTCCTAAGTTCAATTTGAGAAATTAAGTTAATTATGATATTGAATTTGATTGGATTGATTTAGGTTCAATTTGTAATTTGGGGGTTTTTGGAATTAGTGATGTAACTATCTTGGAATTAGTAAGAATTGATGACTTAAGCATCAAATTGAAGGATTAAGTTATTTATGAGATTAAATTTTGATGAAATTGATTTAGGGAATTTTCAATTGGAAGGAAGAAAGGAGAAAATGTCAAATTGAAGCATTGGACAAGATGCTAGCAAGGATATGAGGTGGGTAGTATATTTATTTATTGAATTGTAAGCTAAGAATGCGAATTTGAAAAAAATTAAGAAGCAAAGTTTTGATAAATGATTTTATGAAAATGATTTTGAGAAAATATAAGATTTATGAAATTCATGAGTTTTAAATTATTCGATTTATGATTTAAATGATTTAAAGAAATTAGTGCATGTTTGGTCATGAATGTGATTATTATGTGATTAATTTGGTGATGTGCATTGCATTACATTGATTATGTGAATTCATGTAAATATCTGCTTGTGTCATTTATGACACAATTTGATGTTATGAGATGAAAAATGTGAAAAGCAAGATATTTGAAAAGTGCCTTCGGGCCATCTGAAATGTCGTTTTGCTTATGTGCTATATGGGTTTGGTAAGGTCTTTTGTGAGTCAGCGCTGTCTCTACTTGTTATAGCCTTCTCCCATTTGCCCATTAGTGGCATAGGAGTTCGATCTCGGACTCCCCTCATTCACGTTTGTGCACGTAACCGCTTATGCGAGAATGTGCAAGACGTCTATTTTGGACCAAACCAAACCAAATCATTTGATGTGTTATGTGATTTGTGTTGGATGCCATGATATAACCCGTAAACACACGCTGCAAAGATAAGTCGCAAACACCTACTGGTGGGGTGTGGGGTCGACACTAAACCACTTGAAGTGTTATGTGATTTTGCTTTGTTTATGTTGTGATGTATTATGACGTGATGCATTCATATTTGAAATTGTACATGAGAAATGAGAAAGTAAATGTTTATGAATATTTTAAAACAAATGAAGATTTGGAAATTTTAGAAAATGTTGATGAAGGTTCATGAATGTTTTGAAAGGTTTTAAAATGAATGTTTGGATTAATTTTCGAATGGGAAATGTTTGAAAAGTTTGAAAAATAAAAGATTTTTCCGCTTATTGTTCAGTTTATAAATATATTATCCACGAGCTTCGAGCTCACCCCTTTCATCCCCATCTCCGAGTTTTACGCAGGAGATCGGATGGAAGACGAGTATGATGTCAACCCGATAGTTTTGTATGCTTTGTTTTATGTGTAATGTTGGAGTTTAGTTTTGAAATTGTGAAAAGGTTTATGGATTATGTATTGCTTTTGTTTATGGCTTGAAAAGTCATTATATAAATTTATGATGTATTTCAGTTATGAGTGATGTATGATTGTGGAATAGATTTTGTACGTAAATTTGAATTGAGATGGATATAAATGGCAATTGGAATGTATATGAATGGTTTGTGATTGGATTGTGGATATTTGAGTTGAGATGTATTATGGAATGCATTTATGAAGTGTTTAGAACTAAGATTGTGTTGTTGCTGGTGTTTGGATTCCGGACGGGAGGTCCGAAGATGCCTTGTGTTATTGAGTTATGATATTAGAAGTGAGTTTCTTGTGTTTTAAATTTTTGGGCTGTCAAAATACAACTGTTATGCTGCCAAAATTTTGGTAAAATTTCGGTAAAATGGGTTTAAAGAAATGAGTTTGAGGATTTATATGATTGTATAAGAAATGATTAAGATGAATTAAGTGATTTGAAATTAGTGAGGATGAGTTTCCAAAAAGGGAATTGTATGGAATGGTTATGATTTGAATGAGATTGATTAAAGAGAAAAGGAATGAATCAGAAAAAAAAAAAATTTATACCGGATTTGAAATGTCGTAAGGTTTCCAACGCGATGAGTTTGCTATGCTTCATGTTTGAAACGGATGTCGGTGTTTGTTTCGGTTTGATTATTTCGATTCGCATTCGATTCGAAATTCTGCCTTTCGAGTTTCTCCGCTTTGTTATTCGTATTTCTGATGCTCAATTTTCCGAGTATTCGTTTCGCTCCGATGATGCGATTTGTTTTCCGATTAGCGATTTCTCGCTGTTCAATTTTCCGTCTTTCCGTTCCGTTTTTTGTTTTCCGGTTGGGATCCGGTTCCCGGATCGGATCCCAACATACTTCTTAAACCAATCAGAAACATCATTTTCTCAATTCCTCGATAAGGTTCGCAAATTCTAAATCCTCAATTTGAACTTTGCCAATCCTTTTTATACACACCTGATTTGGAATTCCAATTGCTAATAATACTTTTTTTTTGCTCCCTTGTTAGGTCGGCATTTTGCACTCAGTATTTCACTAGATTTGATACCCTTATCGTCTCAATTGTGATCTTCTGCTATTGAATTTTCTATTTACTACTTTGTATTGCAGCACTAGCTTTATTATGAAGTACTCAATTGCATAATCCTTTTCAATTTCCTCAAACTCATGAAATTCGTAGTCGATTTGCATATTCATAGATATATTCATAATGTTTCTGTACGAATAGCGTCTCCAAGCTGTCAAAGCAATACTTAGAACAACAAACTTCAAGTGATCCCTTACAATGCAACCCATGAGGTTATACTTGTCCCTAGGTACATAAAACCACTATACACTATTTCAACAAATTGTATCACAATCTTTACTGGGACACTTAGTTATATATATGGTAAAATCTCCAAATTAAAGTGATACAATTAATGCACGAGTTGTAAATTTCTCAAAATGTATCTTTTTACATTCATTAGTCATACGATTCACACGTTTCTCCTCAAACATTGTTGTCAAAGAGCTAAGACCAAAAAAAACTTTTATCAAACTCCTGGGTATATCCAACATGCAACTAGTTTTAAATAACTCCAAATCCCATATATATATATACAATTTCGCATTTTATCATCACCTATTTCTTCATTCAGTCTTCTAATGTGCCATGTTCGAATACTAGTTCACCCACAATTTATTTGATCAAGCTAAGATTCACTTTTATAAAACTTTCATGCTATCAGATTTCTTCAACTATGAACAATATTCTTCTTCACTTTTCAAATACATTAGATATATCATTAATGACCATAGTCACTACCCAATCTAACCACAATTGAGGCACTCTATTCTTCAATAGTATAATAGACCCTTTATACCCATAATTGATTCACATAACTCTTTAAATATCTAATTTCCCCAAAGAGTAAAATTCTCTTATATTTTTTTCTCAGTTTCACATTGACGTGTTCTGACGTCTGTTCCTTTACACTAGTTTCTCCACATACTTCATTTCATTTTTTTTTAATTCTTTACTCCCTGGATTGATAACACATTCATCATATCAACTTTGTACTTCTTGAACATATTTACACAAACTATACGTGAACCTATATTCTCCTCATATTCGTAATTAATGTCTCCTTCATGTTCAATAATCCTATTACATAATCGGATTTTTTTTACATCAACATAATGCATACCTTCTCAGTAGCATATTTTACCTCTTATTCTTGAGTCTCCGCTAGGATTAGGACTCCCATAATGACTTTTAATTCATTTATGTTTTATCTCTAATTTGTCCTTTCAATGATCTCTTTTTTTTTTAATTGAATTATCTGATTGACTTAACCCAATTTAGGGAAATCCTTCTTTGAAAGAAGATTTCTTGCTACCTTCATCGATACAACTTATGAAATTCCTACTCGTCAACAGTCATCACCATTTCTTGTCAGCCCTTCTCAATGCCTTAGGAAATCAATTTTAGCTATTCATAATATCCCATGAAAATCAATTTATGCCATAACTCATATAATCAGGACATCCTTTTTAATCAGGTTCATTGAAGTATATACCATCAAAATCATTACATCTTATCGAGAGATAGATGTAGGACAACTCACCAATTAGTCACTTACGCTAAGGATACCTTGATCTCATTTTATTATATTTTTTTTGACAATACTTCCCCTTTTTGCACCTGTCCTCGGTCGTAAGGATTTTGCCATGGTCATGTCCTTCTTCTTCTTTTTATCATATAACAATCTCAATTCATTTCCAATTGATCACTATAAGCACTTTCACTTTTTATTCTAACTCATATAAAGCTTTAATAACTGTGACTAACAATTATCCACTAACTCACCGATTGCTTCCGATATCATCTCCACACATATGATACATATATGCTTCATATTTCCGCTTGCCATGGTGTTCCCAATATGATATGTACGTCCACATAGGGAAATCAACTGAACTTGACAACTTTTTCATCTACCATTGTCTTTATCTTACATTCCATTTTTTTTCTCATGCCCATGTATGTTCACAATCAAATCAAAATCATAGATGTATAATCATTCTTGATTTTCCCCTAACATATTCTGACTCTAAGTCATAAACCTTTATGCATAAACTCTCATCACGGTAATCAAACCCAATTGTAGCCTTTCTAGCTCATAGAACATTTTATTTTCATCCTCTTTATACCCTTGAGCTCTTTCCATTTCTAACATATCTCTATTTTTCTCTATCAATCCAAAACTATATATTCATAATTATTCCACATTCAAGGATATACCCCAGTATAACACTGATGTTGTCTTTCATAATACTTCCACCAATACCAATACACTTAATCTTTATTTGTCATATCGAACCATATAGGTTTTCTTATTCCATAATATCCAAAACTTCCATTTATCACATTTTAACACATCATCATTTTTCTCACTATTTATAACCGCTTAAACAATTAATACATGCCCGTGCATGTGACTCATATGCTAGACTGGGGATCAGTTGCCACTGTCTGCTATGACATGACTTTAATATAGGTGACTTTCCCCATGTTTCAGTAAATGCCCATAGAAGTTCGTACTTCTGGGCTCTGATACCACCAAAATGTAACACCCCACTCCCGCATGACCCGAACCCGACATCGAAGGTGATATCTGAGTCCGTGCCCCGCGAGGGTGACGTGCTACATCACTCAGTCAAAACTCAGTATAATTTTTTTTCTTTAACACATACACATACACGTTATAATTTATGCGAAAACAATTTACATAAACAATTCAATGGCCTCGGGGCCCTTTTCATAAATACAATATCATTAATACAAAAATTTAGAAAATAAAATACACTAATGCAGACATGAACTGATCCCGACCACTTCTCTACTTCATTAACCAGCAGATGCCATACGCCCGTTGCCTAACGGGGTATTCTTCTGAGTCCTGAAAAAAATAATTGCAAATTTTGGGTGAGTTTTGCGAACTCAGTGAACCATCATCGATGGTTCACTCAATTCATGGAACACAACATTCCATATAACATATATTCACATTGTTGCATATTTAATCATCACATTGCACAATTTCACTTGAACATAGACCATTTATACATTTCACACAGTTAGACATACATAACCAATTGAATTTATAAACATTCATAATTAACATTCAGAAATACCACAAAAACATAAGGCAATTAGCCTTTCGCTCAATCAAAGAGACTAAAATCAGATACATATGACATGCGCATGTGACACATTTCTATTTTATTTCGATGTTGTGACTGAGCGCCTAAACTGTCCCAATAAGGGCACATTAATCGTTAAGCCAGTGGCTCTGAAACTGTCCCAATATGGGCGCATTAATGGGTGAACCTGTGGCTCTGAATCAGTGTGGGGCTCAAGGCCTAATATAAATATTAAACTTATAGCTCTCGGTTGCTGCTCCGGTCACAACTCTCATTAATTGATCATGCATTCATGTATGAAATGCATAAATCTCAATTTAACAGTAAATGCAGCACAATTATCCACATGTTACAAATAGGCAGTAACTATATCTCAACCAATTTTCATATCCCAATTTATCACATCACACTCGAACCCAAATTATTACAGTCAAACAATTATTTTATAACTATTCACAATATAATCACAATCACGATCTATCACATTGGAAATATGAAGGTCTCAAATTTTTAGACAAATAACACTTCTATGTCAAATTCTCCCAGTACATCGGGCACCTTCGGCCAGGAATCAGTCATAAACAAACGCAAGGCCCTCCATTATTCTCCACAGTGTTATAGTGTAAAATTATAAACAATCAATAATCGAGAAACCATCTAGGTTACTCACCTTTGCTTCCGAAGCTAAAGCCTAGAAGTCTCGGCAACGTCTGTGAATTAACGTTCCAAATGCATCTCTAAAACAGTCCAAATATCCAAACATTATCAAATTGGCAATCAGAAATATTGAATAATGCACATGTAGCAATAAAATGTGTACAATGCATGTTCGTGACATTCCCAGCACTATAGCACAATTTCCCGTCACCAAATTTTCCTCTAAAAATTAGAAACTCATTGACACTGAAATCACTCAATTTGGACCTCTGTAGGTCCAATTATAAATAAAACACGGCTTAGGAAAATCCTTACTCGGACCCCTCACTTCGACCTAACCAATTCTCGTCAATTTCTGCTCTAAAATTTTCCAATTTCACAAATAAATGAAATTAAATATTTTACGAATCTGACGCCTCCAGAATCAGGTCAATCGGACGTCGGACAGAAAAGTTATTCCCAAAACATGTTCAGATTAACACACTATATGAAATTTCACTTAAGAAAATGAACATCTTAGAGGCTAAATTGAAATCCGACCTCTTCATGACATTTGTAGATATATGTCTCTAATTTACTTAGGAAAAAGAATCAAATCGATAGGAGCTCTCTAGCTCAAGATATTCCCAAATTATTGAAACATGATCAGACTATTTCAACCGATCAGCTCACTTAGATCCAACCGTTTCCTTTTTGTTTAGTCTCAAAAATCCTAAGTCTGATATGGAAAGATAGAAAAATATCTTAGAAAACCATCGCTATGAAAATCAAGTTGATTGGAGGTCAGATGAAAAAGTTATACTCAAAAGATTGGACAGACGTCGTAGGGCGAGCTGGGCACCTCGCTCGCCAGGCAAGCGATGCGACAGCTCGGCATAGCGAGCAAGTGGCCCGCTCTCTCGTATGGCCGAGCGATGTGGACGCTCGCCCGCATGGACGAGCGATGCTACCCTTTTTTTGAAAAGAACTCTTTCCCAAAACCACCTCTTCTTTCACCAGATCGATCTTTTCACACAAATGTCCAAACAATACAAATTCGGTCTCGTTGGAATGATCTCGGAAAATCTTACAAGTTCCATGAAGAACTTGAAATTTAATAACACCTCTAAGGATGTTAAAAATTCACTCAAAGACACTGCCTAGCCACACAGTTACTACCACAATGCAACACTATCACAAAAATTCATAACTTTTCATCCCCTTAACCAAAAATTCCAAATTTTATGTCAATAAAAAGAGCAAAACAAATGCTACATCTTTCAGTAATAACTTAGAAGCCAATTCCATCTCTAATCAAATCAAATTAGCAAACAAAGATTCAGCCTACTCAATTTATTCTCAACAGAAACCCAATCTTTCAAAATTCATAACTACAAATCCCCTTGGCAAAAATTTCCATACCATATAGGGATAAAAAACTCAGACAATAAACTACAATTTTCAGGAAGGACTTCACAACAAATTCCAATTCAAACTAGGTCGAATTCTCTCATGAAGGTGATTGTTCTGTCAAAGCTTAATGTGATCTCAACTATAGCAAAAATTTCCAAATTTGTATCTTGCAATTCTCATATCCAAAATTTGCATAAAATATCTCATTAGAAAGCTATAACAATCCTCTACAACTTTCTAGAATGCCGTTTGAGCCAATTTCACTCTTAACAGTCCCAAATAAATATCAGAACTCAAAAAGCACAAAACCTAGGTCCTTAGAGCAATTGCTCACCAAAACACATTTTGGGCTGAATTACCACCTGAGCATTATCAGACCATAACTTGCAAATTACACATCGAAAAATATAATACTCAGTGGCATTAGAAAGCTAACACATAAATCTTCAACTTTCAGTAATACCAATTTCTCAAAATAGATCTCCTTTATCCTAGAAAAATTCTCAAAGTTTCAGGTCATCAAAATGGAATCAAAATCCGGATACTGGTCATCCAGCACATATATTTCAACTTCCGAGCTAAATTCAAAGCTCTTCAAGCCACAATTGGGCAGAACTTCCTTCATATCAAATGTAGCCATACTTCTTAAGTTTAATTTCAAACAAACCTCAGCTCAATTGGACCACCCTATCAAAAGTTATAAGCAAAAATCTGAAACCTACACAAATTCCATTTTCCAGATTTCAACCAAAACTTTACTTCTTTCATGCAAGCATCACTATCATATCAATAATCACCCCATTTAGCCAAGAATTTAACCACAAATTCATCAAAACATTTACTTGAGTAATTAATCTCAATTGGCAGCACACAACCTACACAATTTTCTTACTTTCATTTCACTCATCCAACATCAAACTAACCAATCCAAAACACTTAAAGCCAATCTAAAATTAATCTAAAACTTGTCAAGTCATTTATCCTCACACAACTATACATTTACACACATCCAATTAACATACTACTTTAGGCAAGTGATGCACAAGATGTCGTAATTATTGCTTCTAACCACTAAATGAAAGAACATAAACACAAAGACTTATCAAAACAAACTTCAAATCCTTGATTCTTTAATCACCTCACCAAATCCTATATCTCCTCCCACACCATACGATTATCACTCCTTACTACAACAATCATCACCATGTCAAAGCTTAAGTGTGGATTTATATGTGAGGAGAAGGAAAGTAAGCAAATAAACAAGAAAGGTGGTAGAGGGACCAACGAAAATGGGAGAAGAGGAGACCTACTGATAGGAGAAGAAGACACTTTTACAAGTCACTTTTACTCTTTCACAAAACAAATGTCGTGGAAGACTTGCCAAGCATAAGATATTTATATAAACAATTGAGAAAAATGACTAAGTAGGCAAGTGACATGTGTCACTTGCCACTTGTCCTGGTTTTATTATTCCGGTTCCAAATTCTACTCCAATTTTTCGTCAAACTCCAATGGCTTAACTTAATAAATCCTAACATCATATCTCCAATTTTTCCAGTGCCATTGGCCAGTCATTTTTAGTACATGAAACTCACTCAGTCAGTCAGTTGGAAATTTTCTGGTCCGGGCATGTACCCCAAAAAATTCCTGAAAAACTCCTGAAATTTCCTAAAAATATGCAACACACAAAAATCCACTCCAATTTATTTTTCAACCATAAATAACACATTTTTCACATTAAACACAGATGCCAAGAAAATGTCATGAATGCATGTATAATCATGTGCATTTACAAAAATTACAATTTATGCATATATGAAGGTCATATTAAGCATGACCGTGCTGAGATACGTTTACACACTCACAACCCATTCCAAATTACCATTTTACCCTTGCCATCGGTGATGGGATGTTACATCACATGAAAAAAGACAGGGATCTTCGGTTGTTTAGAGTTGCCTTTACTTACTTAGTAGATGGTATATGGGAAGAAAGAAACAATAGAATCTTCTATGATTCACACAATAAAAAAGAAACTCTCCTGTAGATCTTGCGGTCCAAAATTAGTCATGTTTTTGTTTATAAATACGATCACTGCTTCAGCTTCCAATGATCATCTTGGAAAATAAACGAAATTTATTAAAATGTAACCAATTTTAAACTTCAATGTTATTGAGGCAGCTTAGCTTTTTATAGTATAACTTTGTTATAACAGTGTAAATAATTGCCTACTTATATTAATACATTATTTATTTCTTCCTTTAAAAAAAATGAATGTAGTTGAAAGGAGGCTACAATAGTCCCCTTGGTTAAGGTTAAGGTTATGAGGAAGACCACATTATAAAATGAGAAGTAGGTGAATCTAAATTCTAGTTAGCATTTAGTAGTTTTTACTTTAACGAAAGATTTTTAGCATTTAAAATATATGGATTTAGATGGTATAGGTTAAGATTAGGTCTTTTTCTAGAAGAAGGCTTTATTCAAAATAGGATTTTTGAAGTTCGATTAATGCAGTAAAGAGTTCCAAAATAAAAAACCTAAATTAGTTGAAATCAGATGTTTCTTCTTATGGTTTACTTGAACTAGTATTTTATCTCAAATGGGTAGTTTAGGGGTCATTTTGGTTTCCTTGAAAATTAATATGGAATATTAAATTGATTAATGTGAATTATCATAATATCATAATAATTAATATATGAATATATGAATACAATATTAAGGCCATTTATGGGATGAAAATTATATTGCTAACTGTACTATGGGTCCTTAGACTCAGTTACCAATCTTTTCTAGATTTACCCATTAAACTTATGGCCCATCACAAAATATATTCTAACCTAATTGATTTATTTTTGACATATTATTACATATTTCCAAGTTAAGTGTTATATGGAGATATGTGAAAGAGACTAGTGAATAGGATTTAGAGAGCCCTAGTTTTCTTCTCCAATTATGTTGATTCTTATTTTGCAACAATCTATTAATGAATCATGGCTTCAGTTTCCATCACCTTTAGTAGGTATTCTTTTAATCTTATTATTAGTACATGCTTTAAAGTTATGAAATCTTACTTTATTGGTTAATACATATTGATTTTGTTAATTAATGTTATTTTTATTGTTTAAATTTCAAGACTCGGTATTAGAGTCACTTCTAAAAGTTTTAAAATTGTTTTTGCCTCTTTTTTAATTAAAAATTCCATGTTCTTTTAAATGGGTTCTTTTACACCTATTCTTAAATACCTTTATTAACAATTGGTATATTATTTTAGAGGTATAAAACACTTTATTTATCATCCAAACAAGTGTTCATGTATGTTTTAGGCTAAAATATCTAGGATTTTCAAAGTTCAATCCAAGACCAAACTCTTTTGTTCTTTGATCTCTTTTTTTAATGGTTTTTATTCAAATTGATATCTTAGATCACACTTTCTTTTGGAAGAATAGTAAAACCTATATGAAATCTCCATACTCAGTTTGTGGGTCAAAGATATCTGGAGGTTGAAGATAAAATATTTACAAATTTTCCAATGTTGAATATTTACAATTTTCGTATGGTTAAATATTTACCATTTTGCCACTATTAAATATTTGCAATTTTCCCGATGTTGAATATTAATAATTCTATCACTAGTTAGCAATATTTATTTTTATGCTTATGCATGTAAATGTACAACTTTTCCTTGCTTAAATGTTTATAATTTTGCCACTAAAAATAAATAAATATATAAATATTTTGTCATTGCTATTATTTTGATAAGGTGTCTTGACATGTTTTGTTTACAATGAATATTATAATCATTTATATGATAACTTTACTATATTTTGGATAATTTTATGTGTCCTTTTGCTAGTTATCATTTTTAATGTAACATTTGATTATGTTGATCTTATTATCATTTTAATGTAATTGAACATTATATGCTTATCAACTTACCTCTTATAATTTTAGGTATTTAAATATTTTTATTAATATTTTCTCCTAATGTTGATCAATTTCTTTACTAAGATTTATATAGGTAATGAAATTATCATATCAATAAGTTCATTGTTTGATAAGATGCTTACATTGGTGAAGAGAATCCATTTAATATTATGAATTAGCATAATTTTACTATCTTATTGATAATTGATTGATGTATTCAGTTATGATATTTATTATAATTTTGTTTTGTGAATTATTCCATTTTTATGCTCAATGAACTTTAGAATTTGATGATTAATTTTTTGCATCATTTAAGGAAGTTGAACAAGAATGAATAGCATTGCATAATAATGTAGTTTTTATGATTTTTTTAAAATTTGAGTAATCCTAAAATGTTTTCCATTTTAAAACTTAATAGGACTAATAATAAATAATAGACTGAACCTCTTATGAGGATGAAATTGGATATGACCTTAAGAGAGGAATCTCCTGTTAAACCCACAACTGAGACTTAGTGGTGATAAGAAGATTTATAACAACTGTGAGTACTCGAATTAAATTTGTTTGATGATCATGAGGTATCATATAGAGGAATTTATTCGTGATAATGTTCCAAAGGTTGAGAATGCCAAGGAATTTTTTAAAATTAGTGATAAGAGATAGAAGAAGTCTTTTTAATCATGTCATACTATCTATTTTAAAGATGAAATTGGTATAAGTTAATGACCTAAGATAATTGTATTTAAAGAATGCTTAAGAATTATCCCAGATCAGGTCACTTCCACTCTAATAGGCCCTATTGAATAAGTAGAATAAAAATTCACGATCATGACAATAGATTCACGATCATGACTTTGTGCAATTTCTCTCGTTCACGATCATGATAATGGAGTCACAATCATGACACTTGGTAATTCTATTTTGTCACGACTGTGACATGGGAGTCACGATCGAGACTATAACATCCCGTTATTGTTAGCAAGGGTATTTTGGTAATTGGGACGGACTGATAGGTTTCATTGCATTCACTGATTGAGCATGTTACTGGCCTCTAATTATAGAGGAACAGGTTTATTGCATATGTATTTATTCATAGGTACATGCATTCATGATTTTTTGGCATTTTAATTGTGAGTATGAATTGATTGGATTGTGAACTGGAAACTAACTGGATTATGATTGATTGAGAAATTAGGAGTAAGTGGGCTTGAATGACTGATTTAGTATAATTTAAGAGTGATTGGCTATTGATACTGGCTTATAGGAAATTTTCGAGAAATTCGGGAGCAAAATACCTGCATCGGAAATGTTCGGTGATGAATCGATTGATTGTATAATCTTGAAAGAATTGTCCAATGGCGATGAAAAAATTAGAAGTTATACTGTTAAGAAATAAAAATGTTGAGCCATTGAAATTTAGAGACTGAAATTTGAACTGATTTGCAGACCTATGTCTATAAATAGATAGGTTTGGAATTTGAGAATTTTTATCCTAAGGCAAAAAGCTAGCTTCTTCTCTTCCTCCTCCCACGGTGAATGTCGATCCCTTTCGTTGGTAAGAGATCTCGACTATTTCTTGTGGTTTTCCTCTTATTGTGTATGGCTAACTTGATTCTTGTGGAGGATGAAGGTTGAGAAGATTGGAGAATGGTTAATCGTAGATTTTGAAGGATTTTAGGGTTTACGGTGATTTTGAGAGATTTGTGGATTTGAGCTTGATTGGTAAGTATTTATGGCTTTAATGTTGTTATTAATGGTTTCTGATGCATTTATGGTGGTTGTTTTGGGTAGTTGAGAGTGTTATGGAGGTTTTAGAGTGAGAAATGGACGAAAAGCGATCGGAGAAGACAGTGGCGCGACCCGCACATCGCGACATCTGGCGTAGCCTCGCCGCGACGAGTAATTAAGTGCTCGCCATGACGAAGCGCAATGCGACGCGGCGGCGAAGATGAGTTCACGCCATGCTAACGTTTTCGTTCACGCTTGTGGCGGCGTCCTTCACGCCGCGACGAGCAACCCTTATGCGTCGCGGCGAGGGGCATTTCTGATTGGATTGATTTTTGATTATTGGGCATAACTTATGGTATAGACCTCCGATTGGGGTGATTCTCGATTCATTGTGAACTAGGGAAAAAGGTCTACAATTGAGGATAATTATGGAAGTTAGAATTTAATTTAAATGGCTTTGATTTATAGAGATTAAGGTCAATTATGGTTCCTATTGTGACCTAAGTATTGAATTGTGACTACTGAAGTTTTAATTGGGATTTTCTATAGAGAGGTTTTGATCCAATGGATATGGAATTGCTATGGGGTATATGAATTGAGAAAATTGAACTGAATTTTTAGGAATGGATCAATTATTGTCGATCAATTGAGCGAAGAGTTAGAATGGGGCATTAGACTTCAAAATTGGGTTTTAGCGCCAGAAATCGTGAACATGCATTGTACATTATTCCATTGAGACATATGCATCACTGAATTGTTTAATTGAGAATTTAGTAATGGGACTATATTTAATTGTTATAGAGGCGCCGTTGGATCGTCATTCCACGGACATTGCTGGGACTTCCAGGCAGTAGCTCGGAAGTTACAGGTGAGTAACCTAGTTGGTTCCTCAAATTCCTGATTGTTTAAATGCTCTATGTGAATTACTTATCAATGTGAATTGCATGATTACTGAAATGTATATAATTAAATTACATGTTTTGCTGAATTAGATTGGACTACTGCATGACACTGAGGAATGCAATACTGGGCTTTTATAGCCATACACTGAATTACTGAACACTGCATTACATGCATAAATGCATGATCAGATAATGGATATGTGACCCAAGTTGCTATTATCACTGAAAAAGAGCCTCGAGCTCTAACATTGTACTGACCGGGCCTCGAGCCCAAAGGGAGAAATCCCTGGCGCGTCCCCCACTGAATACTGACTGAGCACTTGGGCACAATACTGAATAGCTGGAAAAGAGTCACATATGCATTGTATACACATGAATGATTGTTTTGCGACGATTACTGAACTATGTGATGACCTGATTTATTGTAAATTGTTATTTGATACTGCAAGCTGTTATAGGCTACTGCAAACTGTTATATACTAATTGTATCTTACCGTGCCGTGCTGTACGCAATCTGCGTAATGCATGATTTGAGTGAACCATCGATGATGGTTTCTCACTGAGGTCGTAAACTCACCCAAAATTGCATCAAATTTTTCAGGATCGATAGAGTAGACTCCTAGCTCCGGAGATAGTCTTTTCCTTCCGTGTGAGTGTGCTGGCAAGAGAAGCGATGGAACACAGGTCGGTCAGCTGGGTTGGACTTTTGTGGATGACTTAGGATAGATGCTTGTATCAGTTTCCTTTTTGGTTTTGTTTAGGGGACTGATAGACTTGTCTATTCTGATATTGGATGACTGTATCAAGATTATTTTGGATTTTAAATTTTACTGATTTCTGATATATTGTGGTTTTAATTATTGTGATGCCATGTGGATTAACAGTCGGATTTTCTGGTAGTGCACCTTTATCGTGGGATACGTGTCGGAGCGACCCTCGGGCGTCCCGATGTGTACCCTACGGTGAGGGGGCGCTACAGAGACATTGCCCATGCATTTTTAACTCTCTTGTTCTTCACCTATTTGATTTCCAACACTAACAAATACATCAAACACATTAAGAAACATATAATTAAGAATGAAAACATGCTTTTAACCACGTAAACACTTAGAATATAAATAAACACTCACATTAACACAATTTTAAGCCTATACATGCAACAATCATCTAATAAACACCTATAAACACACTAAAACGCCTATTAAAACATAGTGTAAACATAGTATAAACTACACCTACCAAGTCCTATCTATAGGATTTTATGTAACTCTGATTATTCATGTCATAATCTATTTATACATATGATTTCTTATTTCCTATATATCAAATATAAAGTTGAATCAAAATGCAAGTAAATTTTGAGTTCAAATATAAGATGTAATTGTGAATAATTCATTAAAAAAACTTGGATCTTTCATTAATTAAAGAATTGATCCAAGTAAATGGTTTTAGAATTCATCCCATCTAAATATATTCCAATTTACTTGGAACGCAGATAAAGAAAACCAATAAAAAGTAAGAAAGATGAAAAATAAAAGAACTCATTTTCATGGATCTTGAGATCATGAGTCTTTGGAAATCCCTTTCTTTCTCACCAAAATTTCTCCTTTATCTCTTAAGGTGCTCTATTTTAGCCCCTATCATCTACATGTGTCTATCTTTTTAAATCAAAAACTCCAAAATTTTAGTAAACATCATCATCAAAACAAGTACAACATGGATTCATATAGCGTATGTGTTGTTTCCTTAACTTTTATTCTCTAGAAACCTTCACCTTTATAAAAATCACCACTAACTTAGATCGTGGATCCTTAAAATAGATATGTGTTACATCTCTGTTGTTTAACCATAAACATATATTGGATAAACATTCGTGTTAAGGATATGTGTTTGAAATCCGTCCTCGAAAATAATGTCAAAATGGTTGTAACTTGACTCCAACTTATTAGAATTTGTTCATTTTTCATTAGAGAGTTAAATAAGGTCCATAAAAAAGTATAAGAAAATTTGCCTCCAATTCATATTGAAAAAAATCAAAATATTAGCAAAATGCTCTAAAAATCATGCTTAAAATAGTGTAATTGGCACTTATCAATAAGTCTCTTATTTGTATTACCATTCATTTTTCATGGGATCCGCTTTCTTCATCTTCATTACCTGTTATGTTTTTCAAATTAATTGATTGTTTTCATATCAGTCATTTATCTATTTTGTTTATTCTCATTATAGTTTCTCAATCATTAAACTAATTTTTCCTAGTTACTAGTCTCTCACATTTTTATTTTTTTCTATAACAAATAAATCTAGCTTTAAGTTGTTCAATTAGCATTGCCTCTAATTGAATAATAAGTTAGAAGTAGGGTAATTTTTGTAGGAAAATCCCGGGAGGTACATCATATGTACAGCAGCGGAAAACAAAATTTTGTTCGGGACTTTCCGATCCCGAGGATCCAGTATCCGTATGAAGATATCAACCTAAATAGCCAAAGAGACTATCTCTAAAGGTGATCCACGCAGAGATCGAAAACCTAACGAATCAAACCCTTTTGACCGGGAATAGCTAGAGCAGTTAAAAGCTGCTAGACCCTACCTCATCTGGAGAGCTTGAGGAGACGTTGAACCATATGCTTGGAGAAGAGAAAACAATGATGGCTTTGATAAAGAAGGAAAATGAAACACTTTCATTTTAAGCTTACATCTTAAGCTCTTCTTCCTCCTTTCTAAACCATCTGAAGCATGCTTCATTTCTCTTATGCCATCCACGAAAATCTTGCCCATTTATATGTGTTTTAACTTTTAAAACACCAATAGCAAGCTTCAAATTGATGGCACACAATTTAAGGCATTAAAGAATGAAAGCTTTGATTTTCAAAGCAAATATCTTCTCCTTTCTCCATTCAACGTGTACAACATTAATTTATTAATTAATTAATTAATTAATTAGTTAATTAATCAATTAATAAATAATTGCTAAGGTCCAGTCCAACTGGGGTGGTCCCTACCGCTCTATCGGCCCGATCTTTGAAACGACTCTAAACCTTTCTTAGCAATATTGATGTCGCGATCTCATCGGGACATATCCCAATCCATTGGGATCCATTTAATCTAATGCTCTCCATAATTGGAACTCTGTCCAATTACTATTTCTGATTCTCGAGTCACTCTTATCGTGTGACCCTTTAGGCTCCGGTTATGTTGGCCACTTAGATTAACAATTAATCGAGCAAGTCATGAGCGGTATCTAGCAACACATCATGACCCCAATTGACCGGAAAGTAATCGGTTTGATGTATTCATCACGAACCGGATCACGAACCCTTCCATGACAATTACCGTGCAATTCGTCCTTTCACCATCCTATACCCCACTTGGTTATGAGTATGGTCAAGTGTCAACTCTCACTAGACTGAGTCTAGCCCAGTGATAACAGATCTCGCCCTAGGACTCATTACTCTATATGTCCATGAAGACACTCTTCATGACATATTCACTCGCCGAGATTTACGGTAATGATCCCGACAAGAGGCCATGGGTATCTCCTCTGCTAATCCGAAGTGGTGAATCCTTTATTGGCTACTCAATTACCTTGAATACCTCAAGTCGTACCCAAGCACCACCCTATGAGTTACCTCGAAGGCAACAAGGAATGGAGTCAAAGCACGGATCAAGTATCAAGATATCCTTGAGTACCTCAAGTCAAGGATACTTGCACCATTGCTATGATGAGATTATCAACGACACTTAGATAAGATATCCATGTGATGATCTCATGGCAGGTCATCCAATGAACTTACTACCGCTTAGTAAGCATCCACATGTCAATTCTAAATATCTCATATTTACATTTTCGAGATCCACCGCTGATCCAATCAAGGAATATGACATGTGCTAGTCTATCCGGATTAATGATGTCCAGTCCAATTAATCCTATGACTAGGGAGAATTTAGATACTGACATAATTGCACATGATAGGAATCTCAGTAGTATGATCACATCATAATTTCCTTCATGCTATTTCATATATCATGGACTTCATTAATTTGATTAAAGATCCAATCAATTCATAAACAATGTTCATGAACATCAAATTAATGAATTATGCCTTTTCTTTATTTATTCATCCAGTCTGCATACGACTTTGAATAAAATGCGCTAAAGGGGATTGCCTTTAGGGCACAATTAAATAGTACCATCCATACATAAGTCGACTTATTCCTTGTACAAGTCGACTTATCGGTACTGGATGCGTGTAAGTCGATTTATCCATTGTAACAAGTCGACTTGTACACGACTTACACTTACAATTTTCTGGGGATATAATTTGGAAATTTTTAGTTTAAATCCCTAATTTCCTAAATTAAAGGTTTTATATTGTTTGGAGGCTAATTAAGATGCTACGGCGACAACGATGAACCCTTACACTCAACAAAAAGTTTTAAGCAACACTTTGTAAAATCTTAACAAGAATTTAGGTTTCCACTAGTCTAAGGTTCAAATGGGATGATTTTCATAACGTCAAGGTTATTTTAAAATATTATTAAATGTTAGGAATTAAGTTAAATTTTAGTAAAAATATTAAAGGACAAAAACATTCTTTTTATCAAAAATGGTATAGAAAGGAATGGAGATAAAAGAATGAGATGATGATTTCTTATATCCACTGTTTGGATAGTGTAATGGAGAAAATTGATAACTAAAAGACATGGGACTCCTTTGTAGTTTAAGTAACTTTAAAAATTTCCTAATCTTTAAAATTCTCTAAAAATTATAATTTTAATTAAAAGGCTCTCTCTTATACTTTAATTGAAAATAATATTGAAACATACTTGGCGTTAATGTTATACATGGATCAATTAAATATTATTGACATGACAACCCAACATAATTGTTAAACCCGACTCAAACTACTTAAGCCCGACCTAGAATGATAATTTATTATCATTATCGTAAATTATTAGTTTTAGTTAGGTTATAATACTAGCAATAATTTATTATAATTTTCTTAAATTATTAGTAGAAGATGAATTATAAAACCAACAACATTTAGTTGGTCAACGTTTGTTATTCATGTCATGTAAGTTTTATTTTCTTTTCTTAATGAAAGTCTAAGAGAAATAATTTTAAAAATTGAAAATTGTAAAAAAACAAGAATTTTAAATATTAAAGAATTTTACAATAGTTAAGTCATATAGGAATCTTCGTTTTTACCTATAACTTAAATGTTAATTTGTTTGTATCTTGTAGTTTCTATTTGATTTTCTTATTTAAATATTGGTTTTAATTTTGATACTTTACAAAATTCAATTAATCCTTTTAATTACCTCTACTATAAAATCAAAAAAAGGGACGCTTTGTATCATCCATCTTACCACATTTCTATTAACATAAATTTTTCTTCAAATTTTATTAAATAATTACTATTAAAAATAAAATAATGAAATAGGTGATTGAAATTTTACTTTAAATTTACCACTACAAGAAATCCGATGATTACCGACGGAAAGTACCATCGGTAAAGATAGAATTGCCGTCGCTGAAGTCATTCACCGACGGAATTTGGTGGCGTGACATTCCGTCGGTGCATGCCCCGAAGCTAAAACCTCCGACCGAAATATTCCGTCGCAATTTTACGGCGGAAATAACGACGGATAATTTGTCATCGGTATATATTTATCGACAGAATCAGAAGTAATATGCCGTCGGTGAAATTCATCCGGATTAACCAACTTTTTGCGACGGGTAATTGGACCGTCGGTGAGTTATGTTATTTTCCGACGGAAACTTGTCCGTCGGTAATAAATGGTAAATTTGTTTTTTTTATTGTTATAATAATGTTATATTATATATATATAATTTATGTATTTGTGTTACGTTATATTAATGAATAATGAGACAATTTCTAAATTATAAAACATATGAAGAATGTAATTTAGTTATTAAAAAGGAATAAAGAACAAATCTCTTATATTTTTGAATTGAAAACAAATGACAATGTAATTCACAAATTCGTGATGATCATGGATGGTCTGAAGTGTGTCCCCCCCTCTTTAACATTTCCATCTCCTCCCTAAGCTTAGCCATCTCCTTCGCATGTTGTTTCTCCTTGGTCATCTGCTCCATCTCCGCTCTCAACTTAGTAAGCCGCTCAATCTCCTCTCTCCTCTTAGCTGCCTGCTCCATCTGCTCCAACGACTCTCTGATCTTTGAAACCTGCTCCAGCTCCACTCTCAGCTTTTCTGTCATCTGCAGCTGCATCTCCTCCCTGACCTTTGCTATGTCCTCTGCATGCTGTTGATGTTGAGTAACCAGCTGCTCGCTTTGATTAGCTAGCTGCTCCCTCAATGTGTCCACTGTGGCCCGGAGCTCCGATACATCCTGAGATGAAGATGGCTGAGCAGATGCTGCTGTACTAGAAAAGGAGGAGCGCGAATAACAAGTGTTCGCATATGAGCCGAGGCTGAATATTCTTCCATGACGGTCCCAACCACCCACAACATCAAGATATGTCTGCGACTCGTCCACAGGTTGTTCCTCCTGAGATTGTCGCTGAATATTTTCCTACATTTGGTCCTACAAGGCAGCAATCTTGACATTAGTAATTAAGGTATAATTGTAAAAAACATTATTAAAATATGGTTATTTCTCTTACATTAACTTCTCTACATCGAGTGTTGATGAAGTTGACACCATCATGTTTCTTTGTGTGGGTGTGCACAAAAACCTGCATAAGCGTAGGCTTCGTGCTCAATGACTTTTCCTACACGTATAACTTAATTTGTCAGATGTTAAGTAAAATTTAAAAAAATTTTGGCAGAGTTTCCTCTATATATATGATATATCCCCCCTGTTCAACAAAGAAAACAACTTCACACAGCCATATATGGCACCAGACATTTATATCATAATGACCATGTTAAATCAAGCGAAGCAAAATAATGGTAAATTTGGTGTGAGAAAGTAGATATTTACTAATCTTTCAGCATGCTCTTAGTGGGTAATTGATCCTCCCGTATGCACTGCAAGGCTCGCACCCCCAGGCCCTTCACGTCTGTTGGACGAATTACGCTCTGATATGGACATTGCCGCAGGTGATGTCCAATATTCGGTCCAACGAGTCCAAATTTCCTCCGAAATATAACGCGGTCGTGCACCAGCTTTGCATATTTGATTAATTAAGTCGTGATAACGTATGCGAGCTTTCTTTTCCCATTGTTTATACATGATGGCGTCGAGACTAGAATCCCAATAAAATTCTTTACGAAATAATATGAGTAAGAAAACAAAGCGTTAAAATGTTTGTATGAACATTATGAATATTAAGCAATGTGAAAAGAAAATAACTATGATTTGTACCTCAAACTCTTGAAAGTATAACTGCTTTGTGGTGTCAGCTAAATTTTTCCACACATAACCCTCTGCTTCAATTCGTTGCTTGAACGATGAAGTCGTATTTCTTGATATTGGTCCAGACGGAACCAACCTAACATGTGAAGTGATGTTATCTTTTGTACATATTGGTATAAATAAAATTGATCGAAGGAAATTGTGAAGTGCATTGAATTCACTTATCGATCATTCCAATAAGCATACTTTCTTCCATCAGTCCCTCGGCGCAGTCGACGGACGCCTCTCGCATCCCTGGCGGTGTTGGACGATATATGCGTTAGGGAAGGGGATGGTGTAGGCTGAGAACCAGTCGGTGATGCCTCAACTGCAACTCCCGGCACGAGGGGTGGACAAGGTGAGTCACTAGGTGCGGCTGATTGTGGCAAACCACCTTCACTATAATTTCCCTCGAACATGGTTCGAAACCTCGGTCGCATGACCTCACGTTGTCTCTTCGGTCCCATTCTTTTCCTGAAATTGAATTTCCCACAATTCTGTACATGTACAACTAACAATTTCAAAGCAATATTTTACACAACACATACAGAAGCCACTATGGCAATATATGAACGTTAATGATTGTTATCAACAAGAAATGAACCTTAACATTAATATAAATATGCCTTCGCTTAACGAAGACTTATAGTACAGAAACAACAGTAAATCAACGTGAAAGCAAAGTGTAATAATGTCTGGGAGTACAAAAGCATATTGTTCTTTTCATTTTTTTGGTATCCATGTAACATGGGACTCGGTAAAGGTGAAAGAGTCCCCAATGTCGGGGTTCCCGAGAAGGGTTCTCTCACGTTGAAACGCACCAATGAAAACAGTGAAACTTCGTCCACCTGCTGTGCGTTGTTGCTCACATTCTTGCAATAGCATTGCAGCTATATCGATACTTGTTGATGAAACAGTGAATGAGTCACCTGTCTGAGAATGGTATTCTTCTTCTCCGCATGAACAACATACAGGAACAAATCCACCTAAATCATTTCCATCAGTGAAGAAATGTTGAAACCGTGATATTACCAAACCATATAAGTAAGGATAACGGTATCTTAATGCATACGTGATTGTGCCGGCAAGGTGTGCGAAATAGTTGGGGTGTTGACAATACCCGATCTTCCTTTTCCGTTATTAGTTGACGTGACATAACTGTCAACTTTATCGGCATACATGTCCTCTTCGAGTTTAAAGGAAGCTTAAACATGTAAATATGACAATGAAATTACAATATGTTTCATAACTTAAATAAATGTTATTAGAGGTTCATAACACGAAAAGAGTCAACGTGCAGATCATAGTAAAAACCTTCACGTAAAAGATCGGCCATAGAAGGCAAACGATTGGTCCTGTATGATGCTGCCAGATTTTCCGTACTTGTGGAGACACGGGTTTGGACAATTTTGCCACATTCCTCCCAACGAAACGAATTGTTGCCATCTGGAACCAATTGCCATGTCGACATTCCTTCTGAAATAAATTAAATGAACAACCACACATAATATAATTGTATGAAAAAAAATGTTACTATTTAAGTTCAAATACGCAATTACAAACACAATTCAATCGCTATCAAAATGTAATGGGACATTACAATCATCTTCTTCTTCAGAAGAATAAGAATCAAATTTCGGCTCATCGTCAGATCTCAGACCCTCGTCATCCTCTCCAGATGAAATTTCGGCAAATTCGTTTGATGGATCGCTCAAAGGTTCATTATCGTCATACACGTAATGATGCATTCATAAATGTCTCATCTTCTGAAACGCCTCACTTTCAAGACTATGCTCTCCTCTTCTATGTGAGGAGTAAAGACCTCTTGGTTTAACTTTACAAACCGCTAACCAATCTACCTTATCTCGTCAGAAGCTCGAAAAAGGGATGTAGCAAACTGTTTAGCTTACTGACTAAGACGAAAGGTTCAAATTGACGCAATCTTAAATGGGTTATTGATTTCAACTAAATTGTATTGTCTATGCACCTTTACTCCAACATTTGGTGTTGGGTCATACCATTCACATTTAAATATCACACATCGCTGATCGGCAACCTGTGGTATTCAACTTCAAGATTTCAACAATTTTCCATAGTAATCCATCATTTCTCCTCAGATTGCAACCCCATCGCTTATTGTTGACATGTTATGTCCATGATATTCTGTATGATATTTGTATCCATTAATGAAATACACCGAGATACGATTTAACTGCTCGTAGAGGTCCCTTTGCAAGATCACAAATCATCTTGTTCTTGATTGGATTGTCTAAAGCTGAACAAAACAATTTAGATCGCAACTAATTTAGTTTAATGAAACAATTAAAAATTACTTCAAATTATAATTAAGATGAAATGTTAGGCTATACTCACGTATCTCTCAAACCATCGAGGAAGTGTTTTCCAACTTCTTTATTAAGAGCACCTTCCATCATTCCGGCATTATCTCCGTAACAATGTCTCGTATAATCTAAATTATCAATGACTATTTTTAGTGATGAAGGCATGAGACAAAAGTAAATACAGAATATTCGTGTACAACTTATCAAGATGAAAGGGACGAGCTCTTCACAGTTCAAAATAATATAACCATGTGCAGCCTCGATCTCTTCCTCGCTTAGCATTCTTCTTATCGCACGCCGGATGTTCGTCGAATATGAAAAGATGGACAAGTTTCCATCGGCATGACTCGCTCGTCCCCATCATCATTACGAGGAACTTTTTTGCTCTTGTGTTAACATGTGGCTCAAAATAATACCCACAAAACGTACTCGCTTCCTCCACTAAATAGGCATTACATATGGAACCTTCAACTCTAGCTTTGTTTTTAACATTTTTTTTCAAGTGGTGCAAATACCTACAGGAACCAAAACACTTATTATAACACATTTGTGAAGGCTTGTACGTAAATGGATGTTGCTGTTCTTTGGTTATACTTACCTCTCAAATGGATACATCCATCGATATTGCACCAGACCGGCAAGTTTTGCCTCGTGTGGTAAGTGCACAGGTAGGTGCTCCATACAGTCGAAGAAGCTTGGAGGAAAAATGCCTTCTAATTTACACAAAATTACAGGAATTTCATGTTCTAGTTTTTCCATTTCACCAATGTTTATTTCAATTGAGGTTAAACTTTTAAAAAACAAACTTAACTCTGTTATAGCTTCCCATACCTTAGCAGTAACAACTCCCTAATGCAATTGAATAAGCCTTTGCATAAATACATGACAATCATGACTTTTCATCCCAAATAATTTGTACTTTCTTAGGTCCACACACCTAGCCAAGTTCAAACATATCCATCAGAAACTTGACACTTTTCAACCATTCACACATAAGCTCCTTTTGTCTCTGTCCAAACTGTAACATGCTTTGGGTATTTACCGGTCGAAGATCTTTATGTAACTCATTTCTTTTTAAAAAGTTGCAAATCACTCGTGATTTTGCATTGTCTTTGTCCTCCTTCAATGTTCATTATGGTATTGAACAAGTTGTCAAATATATTTTCTCAATGTGCATCACATCTAGATTATGACGAATCAAATTCGTTTTTCAATATGGCAAATCCCAGAAAATGCTTCGTTTGCGCCAACCAAAGTTCTGACTAATGGTTGAATTAACGTCATCGGCATCTAATTCTGTCACTTTTAGCAGCCCTAATTCTTTAATTTCTTGCAAGACCTCTTCACCGGATGTTATTGGAGGAGGAGGGTTGTGAACCGTCCGATTCTTTCTAAACTTATATTTATTGCGCCTAAACGGATGCTCTGCAGGTAGAAATTTTCTGTGATTGTCAAACCAACATATTTTCCCTCCACTAGGCAGATAAAAAGCATCAAAATCATTGCAACAATAAGGACATGCCAACGTCCCAGCGGTGGACCATCCAGATAACATGGCAAAGGCTGGGAAGTCACTAATAGTCCACATCAAAGCTGCTCTAAGCACGAAATTCTGTTTCTTAGACACATCATAAGTTTGAACACCATAGTCCCAAAGTCGTTGCAATTGGATATCAATGGTTGTAAGAACACATCTATTTTTTGCTTCGGATTTGTTGGCCCTGGGACAATCACCGTCAAGAACATATATGTCTCTTTCATACACATCCAAGGAGGCAAATTATAAGGAGTTATGATAATTGCCCAAGACGAATATTGCTGTCCAGATTGACCAAATGGTTGAAATCCATCCGTTGACAAACCCAAGAAAACATTTCGACTGTCAACTGCAAATTTGACATGTGTGTCATTAAAATATTTCCATGCCAATGCATCTGATGGATGAGTCATTACTCCATCTTCTTGTTCGTGTTCAGCATGCCATCTCATGTGAGACGCAGTCACATCAGAAGCATATAGTCGTTGCAACCTAGGAGTGAGAGGGAAATAATACATCCGCTTCCATGGAACTAATTTTTGTTTCGTCGAACGTTTTCTGGGCTTAAACCTTGGTTGCCCACAAAATTTGCACTGTTCTAAGTTCATATCATCTCCCCAATACAACATACATCCGATTCGAAAAATCAATTTTTCCACAGCAAACCAAGACCACGGATAAGTTTCTTCATGTTGTAAAACTATCAACCATTGTATGATCAGCTGGCAATGATTCGTTGTACCACTCAAGAATTTTTTCCAAACTGCGATCCGAAATATGACCTTCACTCTTTATGTTCAAAATGCGAGCAATTGATGACAACTGAGTCATTGTGTCACAATTTGGCCACAACTCTCGATCAGCTGACTGTAGTAAGTCGAAGAATTGTTTTGCCCGTTGATTAGGTTCTTCGTCCACATTTTCCCCATTTGGCTCACATGTATGACCGAGTCCATCGTGCACCATTTGCCTGTAACAGTTTTCTGGCCCATCACCAAATTGTCTTCCATAGCCATCCTCAACGTGATTCTCATTTACGTTCATAGACGTAGGTTCTTCAATCGCCCTAGAGGTGCTTGTGAGCAAGGGTTCCCATATCGGGTCCACTGGAAATAGTTCGCACAAACCCTTTTCTCAACAAATGCAATCGAACTTCATCAATAAACAGAAACATTTGTGCTTGCAATTTTACATGGACATCGATCTTTGGCCCATCCATATATGCAGTTGCGAACATGCATAACGAATGAACGCCTACTCCTTCAACAAATTCAGGATTAATGAAACCATCGGCGGTTAAGCGTTTATACATCCAAGATCTATCGCTGAAACTCATAACTGGAGGACTGTTATTATACAACATCGATACCAAAATGACGATGCTACCTTAGCCACATATCGAAACAAAATAATTACAGACATATGATTAAACATCCAACTATTGCCAAATCGTATTCAATCAAGATTTAATATTATTGTGAAACCTATTATCATCAATTAGTTGATATAAACAATTTCACATAAGCATATCAAATTATGTGAAATATTACAAGTGAAGAGATCCATTTTGCAAAACATCCAACAAATTATGGCTGAAATTAATTCAAGTCGATTGTAACAAATATATTAGTCACCTTGGCATGTATAAATTATATTGGATACCCAATTTTAAACCGTAATAAAATTTTCTGCAAGACATAAATTAAATATTAAGCAACATCTTATGGGAATATCATTTGCAAGCACATGACTCAGGCGATAACAATATTTACAAAAGCATAAACACTGACCTTAATTGAAATTCAGGGAAATGTTCCTGACGTACGACTTAGGCAATGAAGAACGTCACGTGCGATAAAGATGATCGAGCTATAATGCAAACCAACAACAGATTCATTCATATCTTAATTGGAAATATTATACTCAACACACTAAATTGTATACTCAACTTATGACAGTTATCATCCTCAAATAATTAAACCATCAGGTAATACCCTAAATCATTTCCATAATTGTAAGTCACATACAACATAAGATCAAAACTTAAAACTATTGAGCTCATGTTCTAATTTAACCATCATCTACTACGAGGATCCTATTGAAATTTCGGCAGCATTTTCCCTATAATTTGGACATCCCCCTTATGAAATAAGGGTCCCCTTGCAATAAAAACACACTTCTAACTCAACCAGTAATCACAACACAAATTGGGTCTCCATACTACAAGAATGTTGTACTCATTCACATCATGCAATACATAAATAAACGATTCAGCAACATGCTATGGGAAGCTCATGTATAAGCATATGAATCAAGATCAAAAAAAAAAGAAACATAATCATATATGTAATTACCTCAATCGAAATGCGGACAAGTGTTGTTGTCCTACATAACCAGAGATGAAGATGACAAAGCTGCAATGAAAACCAACCATAGTGTCATTCATAGCTCAATTGGAAACCATACGGTAATGGAAAACCTTAATGGGAATATAGCGGAATATTTCTCAAGAAAGTTGATTATGAAAAGTTAATGGAGAATGATAGGAATAAGGCTAAGGCCACGAACAATGGACCCTCTAATGAGAAAGTGCCTATACAAAGGCATTATAATCCAATTGTATCTATGATTCAAGTTCCAACCATTTTGTTATCAACTTAAGGTCTCTACATTCAATGTTGACAATACCCTGCGGGATATAAGGTTTAATAGTCCTAAAGTGTATGAAATTCTACTTAGTGAAACTATAGCCTTATAGTTTTTAAACTTTGTAATTTGCTTAGGTAACAATTATGCCAATGAAGAAGTAGTTCATTTCAATGCTTTACAAGTTTAAATCATATCAATGATTTACATTGATCCTTCATACATCTTATGAATCTAAGCATAACTAATGCATGCTCATAAAGATAGAAAAATTTACATAACTAATAAGAAAAGGAAGTGGCTAATTATATATGTTCCCATGAAATCACCAAATGTTCGTGACGGGGTTCATCTAACCTTTCATACCTAATGAGATTCATCCATTTTAAAAAAAAAATGCAAGAATAGGTTCAACACTTGTGTGGACTATTACACCTTATAGAAGGCAATAATCAAGAAAAATTATGTTCCAACATTAACCCAAAGGTTCAACACTTTGGTTTGCAGTGGGGTGAAGTTCTAAACTCTTCCAATTTAGAGTTTTCGGACTTCTTACTATATGGGTTGCAGTAATGTGTTAACATTTGTGAATATTCTGTCGTTTAAACGTTTTGGTTGCAACTTGCCATATAAGTTTCTTATTGAAAAAAAATAGAGAGGAAAGCGAGAAATTCCAAAAGCACTTTTCTTTTACACGGTTACTATTTCTTTGCAAATTTTGCCTCAACAAATTTGTTAGGTATACGCAAAACATTACCACTTGTCCATCTAGCCAAGGGCCTTAGCCATATGGTTATAAGATATACAACTTATTAGACTTTTGTTTTATCACATTCTTTTGGTAATAGATTTGCTGATCTTTGTTATACATGAACAACCTAGAATAGTCTATATAAGTAATAACAATAATTTTCTTTACTTGAATTCACAATGAAATATTCAAAATTTAATATTTGAATTGAAATTCCAATTCATCTAAAACAAATGTTATAACTAAAGTTAACTAAATTCTATAGTTTTTAATATAGAGATAAGTTGTCTCAATTTCACTCGTTAAATACATTTGAAAATCAATAACATTTGAATTTATCTTAATTAAACTTTTGTATTATTATATAAAAATGAGGAAGATTACCAAAAATATGGCATCTACATCCAACATTGATAATGGTACAAGAAGAAGAGGTAGATAATTAGTATCTATGGAATCCAACATTTGCGTCGATCTTAAAAGGGAGAAGAGCGTGGTGAATGGATATTCACTTTTAATTTTAATTTTCTTAATTTTTTACATATCATAAATATTTTTACATATGCATGTTGCTTAAGGATATGGAGTACTATTTGGAGAAGTTAGTGGGAACACTTATTTTAGGCTTGTTACCAAATTACATTTTTTGGCTAATTATTTGTTATTTATTCATAATTATTAATAGTATAACACTCTTTTATGACGTTTTATAGATAGATGGAAGTCAATTTCAAGTGTTTGAACTAACTTAAGCTTCTCAAAATACAAATGTTCAAATAATAACCATAAATAGGAGGAGCTTCAAAATAAGGGCAAAAATCAACTCCAAGGAAATCATATCTCTTCCTCTTCAACTAGGTATAAATTTGTAGTATCTTTTCATATAAGCAATATACAAAACAATAATATTTTACAACATTTAACAAATCATTTGTGATATGTTTCTTCATTAAAATTTGTTTATGTCAATTTGTTAGTAGAATATGGACATTATCATATCTTCACTTTTAATTCTTAGTGACTTAAAATTAAATTTTATCTTAGACTTGTATGATTCCTTCATATTAATAACTAAGTTTTATTTTCATAACCATTTCTATTGATTATAATTTAACTCTAGAATATTATATTACTTTTGATATTTTATGTAATTAATATTTATTGATATTTATTCTAACAAATTAGTTAATAGTCTATAACATGCCTTTAAAACTTAGATATGATAATACATCTCTAACAACAATAAATGAATTAAATAAGAAACTTTATATTACTTGTTAATAGAAAGAATTTTGTTTGGACGTGGTACACACAACTTTGTTTTATAAGAAAGTAATAGTTTCAATTTAATTGAAAAGGGCCTTTATGGTTAAACTCATTTTACTAATATTTTATATAAAAGAATCATATTTCATATATCTTTTACATACTAGAATCATCATAATTCATCTTTTCTAATACTCACCCATACATAATCGAAGTATTAGTTTTAAGAATTAAATCATCATCATCTTAAAGTATAGAAAGTTTTGGCAATGTAGTACACAAATTCTTAATTTTCTTATTCAAATCTTATATTTTTCTTTAAAAGCATTTGAAGACCAATAATTTACATTTAATTACAGATGCATATAAGAGCAAACATAATGTAAATAGTTTATATGTATTTTACACATGCATAGAAGACCAATAATTTTCATATAATTATAGCTTCAATTTACATATAATTTACGTGCATATTAAAGCAATAATTAACATAAAACTACAGCAACAATCAATGTATAATTTATGATGCATATAACCACAATGATTAACATTTAATTACAACAAAAAATTTCTTTTAATTTCTGATGTACACAATGTAAATCAACCATTCACATATAATTACAGGAATAATTTCCATTTAAAAACTTAAAAAGCTTAAGATATGATAAATTAAAAAGGGGAGGGAGCATTACCTACGTAGCTGTCGGAGAGGAGGAGGAGGGGCGACGTTGGCGTGCGGCGAAGGACGAATGGCTTCCAGCGATCGACAAGGACCAACCGGCGGCGACCAACGACAAAGAAGACGATCGAAGAATGGAGAGGAAGAGAGCGTCTGCGCGCGGGGAGAGGAAGAGAGCGTCTGCGGGGGAGAGGAAGAAGACGCCTGCTGCAGCCCTAATATAAGATCAAAACGACGTCGTTTTGGTTTTAACCAAAACAACGTCGTTCAACTTAAGTCAAGGGCGCGAATTTCACCGACGCCCTCACCGACGGAAATTAAGCGTCGGAAAACAATTGGCCAAATTATCCGACCGAAATATTTTCGGTCGGAAAAACTTTCGCTGTCCACCAAATTCTGCGACGTTGACGTATTTTCGGTCGCTGATTCCAACGGTTTTATTTCCGTCGGTATTATTCGGTCGCAAATCATCATTTCGCTTGTAGTGTACATAATTGGCACAGATACTTTTATTTCAAAAAATGAAACTTCAAAGCAAATATGAAAAATGAAATAGGAAAACATTATGAGCTTTAATGAGTTAGGAATGTAAGATTCAAGAAATAAAAGTAATAGTAAGGTACTTGAATGTCAATGCAAAAGCACGATGGAAGTATTGGACTGAGTCAGCTTGCATAATTCTAGCTCTTTTGTGGTAAGATGTTCGAAAGATGAAGGTGAGAAATAAGTCGTATAGCTGGTAGATTATAGTATGATATAGTGACGTCTAAGTCGTAAAACCACTTCAACTAATTAATTTGTAGCCAAATTTTCTTTTTACTTATTTTATTTATCCTAACTTTAGGAGTAAGCCGTGGACTTTCTTTCTTGAAAAGTGTAAAACTAACACACACACACATGCATCAACAATTTGCTGTTTGTCGTTTCTCTCATTATTTACTTGATGCGTTACTATTATTGTGGATGATCATCCTTCCTGCTTTCAGATAAGTTGTCAAATACTACAAATCTGTTGACTGAGCTAGATAACACAGTACAGACGTTTGATACCACATACTATTTGTAAATGCAGGTCTTATTTTGTTGCTTTTCTCTTAATGGTTCATTTCAACAATCAAATGTAATCCCACATTAAAGGCCAAACCGCATTGCATTTGAAACTTAGGATTGGAATATTCTATGAGATTCTTGCCCCAGATTAATTAATTCCAATAAGATACTTCATACGTGTTAGTTAAAGATTTCAAACACCGCCAGTACTAGTATAATATAATATATTTGCCAATTTTTAATTGAAATTGGTCCTTGTGTCTAATTAACCATTGCAAACCTTAATCAGCCACCAAACATGGGACAACTTGCAAAAATTAATTGGTATGGTACAATAGTTTCTGACTTGTTTCTTTCCTTGACCAGACTCCTTTAGTTAACTTGCCCTCAAAAAGTAACCTGTTTGCAAATTCTATCAATATTTAAGTCCAAAAACCAAGTAAGACATTTGATAAATGAAGGTGATAGACAACGTCAAATCACCTGTGCTATTAACCTGTTCCCAACATGCAATAACTGGGATAGAGAAAAATTAGATGGATTGAATGTTGTTAAAAACGGAGAGCGTAGGGTTAATGACACAGATGATTTGAACCCATAGTAGAGGAGAATCTTGGGAAAGTGTATTCTTAAAGATTCTCTATTGGAATTTCAAAGTTCGAGGGTTGAAATAAATTGCTAATCTTTTGTATTTTGTTCAATCTCAAATTATGTTTGGTCATATGGATGAAGCTTGTTTATATACATTAAGTGTATGTCTGGATATACGTGTACATATTTCTTCAATAATAATTTAATATAGGTGGAACCCTCATGTAATCCAAAAACTTAATTAGCTGATGGTCAACCATGGACCGTGTATTTATCCTCATCTTTTTCATAATATAGGTTCTCTTTGGTATGAAATATTTGTGGATGTTAACAATTTTAATTCAATCAACTAATGATAGGACAACAACAACAACAATAACAACACAAATGTATATAAATTATGCTGATATATAGAGTCTGAGAAGACCCTATAATACGAAACCTTACTCCTAACTAGTAGAAAGAGTGTTTTCAAGTAACCCACAAAAAAAAAAAAGAAAATTGATGACATGGTAAATTGGTTAAAGGAGCTTTATTATATCACCAATAGAAATAAAAATGAAAGAAACATACAAAAGGTACTCGACATTTGGGTTCGAATTCTATTGAAAAAGGCAAATCCATTTCTTTTAATTTTTTGCTACAAATTATCCATTTTTTAAATGAAGTGGAAAGAAAACACAAGACATATTACATGACTAATCTAAGGAAACAAGCCCTCGGCATATCCTCTAAAAGGATTGAAAGACACCCTATATGTGTAGTATCAAAAGTAATGATTCATAATGCAAAATGATCTACAAAGTTGGCAAGTCAATCGACACACCGGTTGCCCTCCCTGTAAATGTGACGGGGTACAACTATCCAGTTCCAAGTAAACAACTCGTTGATATCCATGACTAAGGGATTGTGAGACATTGTCCGTTTAGACGAGGAGAAAAGGATATTAATCACCACTAGAGAATCTACTTCTAATTTAATCCAATGATAACCCAGATCTCAAGCAAGCATAAGACCGAAAAAAACTCCCTAAAGTTCAGTAGAAATGGAAGAGCATCAGCCAATATTCTGTATGAAGCCTCCAAGTCAAGCGCTTGAACTATCTTGAATAAGTCCACCTACGTGCTTTGGTGCAGTCATATACTACATGTAATGAGGATTCTTCTGTTCAATGATGATAGCACAAAACATCAGTAGTAAAATGTTTGTGAACTCGTTGTTGGTTAGAAAGTAATCGATCTTGTGCAAGGAGCTAAAGGAATGAGCAAATTCATTGCGGGCCCTTCCACTGCCATACTGCCTTCTAAAATCCGTTGGAAAAAACGTCCACGTGATCCATTATCATGGAATACGTTAATATAGTATTAAACTACCCATGTGTCTGATATTCTCCAGATTAGCTTATCAAGCCCTAAGTAAGGCTTAGGAGGAAAAATATCCACAATGGACATGCAAATCAAAGAAGGGAGCAGAGATTGGAATGCATCCCATTTCTAATATGCACTATCCACAAAGTGTTGAACACGGAGATCAATAGCTGATTGTGGAATAGGAGCCACTGCAAGGGAAATAAGCGATTCCAAATCCTCAATCCAAAAGTCCAACCAAAATCGAGTCCTAGATCCATCACAAATCATCCATTTCATGTCCTGAAAAACATGGTACCAAATAACTTTTATACTCTTTCAAACCATGGAACCACCGGTAGCATCAAGAAAAGTGCGAATGCTGTTGAAATCAAAATTATAATTAACAGAAAGAAGTTGGACCCATAATGGATTGGGTATATCAGAAAAAAAAATATTAATTAGAGGTAAGGTTGTGTACTGCTGAATCTTCTTAGATTATTGTTGTTATTGCACTACAAGAAAATTTAGTTTAAGTAACCAAATTCTCAGCAACCATAGTAAAATGGTTGCTAATTATATACATTTTGCAACCAAAAATTACTTGGTTGCAATATATAAGTTACGTATATTTTTTACCGACCAATCAATACTTGGTGGCTATAGATGGTCACTAAAACTTACAATTCATGAATAATAATATAACGACCAAATTTAACAATTTTAGCGACAACTTTAATGGTCGCTATAGAAAATTATTATTAATAACCAACTATTGAGTGGTCACTACAAGTATTTCAAATTTTCCATCAGCAACCAATAAATTTGGTTACTAAATTTATATTAACAAATTCTCAGTAACCATAATAAAATGGCTGCTAATTATATACATTTTGCAACCAATAATTACTTGGTTGCAATATATAAGTTACGTATATTTTTTACCGACCAATCAATACTTATTTGCTATAGATGGTCACTAAAACTTATAATTCATAGATAATTATATAACGATCAAAGTTAACAATTTTAGCGACAACTTTAATGGTCGCTATAGAAAATTATTATTAACAACCAACTATTGAGTGGTCACTCCAAGTATTTCAAATTTTCCATTAGTAGCTAATAAATTTGGTTGCTAAATTTACATGAATTCTTTACAACAACCACATTATATGATTGTTAAAGAAGTTTTTATAGCAAAAAAATAATGATCGCTAAGTATTTTAGAAAAGATGAAAAGAGTTCTTTAGATTCGGTCCATATAGTTTAAATTAGTTTAAAGGTTCATTCTTATAATAATAAATCATTATAATTTAATTTATATTAATTTTATAATTGAAAATATATTTTCATTTTAGGAAAGAAGTTATCTAATAAAATTTATTGATTGGTAATGTTTGGTAATTTAATATTTCATTTACCTTTAGTTAATTAAATTAGTGAATTTTATTTAGTACGAAATATAGACATATTACTTTCAATATCTTTTCATTTAAAAATCAAAAGTTAAACATAAATTTTAGTTTACAATCTAACTTGAAATGTTAAATCTAGCAAGAGATGCTAAAAGCTCAAAAATCGAAAATGAAAGCCAATATATTGTGACTTTTGTGGGAATAACATTAAAAGCATGGGATTATAAAGAACATCAATTTTGGGTCAATGTCATTAGCGTCAATACGTCTCTCCAAGGAACAGAGGGAAAAAAATGAATTATATTAGTATATGCATAATGGGAAACATATATAGACCCAAACATATGTTCTTGTCAAAATTTCCAGTGTGATATAGATGAATTATAAATATGAAACACGAATTTTAAAAAAAGTTTCAATCTTTGTCTAAACGAGATTAAGTGTAAACGTAAAAGAGAATCCTGAAAGCTAACAATAGAAAATAGCATATTACTGTCATATGAGTCCTAACATATTTAAATCTTCTCTCAACATGAATTTCTTTCAATCTACTTTCCTTTCATTGATCCAATAAACAAACCAAAATAATAATAATAAATAAAAAATTAGTCCATTAAACGACTCCCAAGTCTCAACTTCACATTACATCTGCATTAAAAAAAGCATAAATAACCAAAATAATTAACTTATATAATCAACTAACTTCCATCTTAGTAAAAGATGGAAGCAAAAGTTAACATAATAAAAGAAAAATAATTAATAAATATACCAAACTTCTATTAAACACGTTTGGATATGAAAAAATACTTACCAATCAGATTGATTAATAATTTCAGAAAAACTTCTGCCTGTCATCGTTTCAACGCATTTCACCACGGCTTCAACAGTTGTTTTCTGTAGAGCTAACTCAGCCTTTGTACTCTCCAATTCCTCTTGTGTAGATGCCAACTCCTCTTCTAATCGTACTCGATTTTATGATGTCTCGAAAGTAGAATAATGATTAGATTTTTTTTGAGATAGGCCTTTTGATTTGGCATACATAGAATTTTCTCCTAACATTTGGATGCAGATTTGTTCTACACTCATACGAGGAACATCCTCCGATAAATTTTCTTGTTCTTCTCACAATTTTTTCATTTCAACCTATTATACAAAAATCAGAAAATTTGTTCATTTTAAATATAACGATGATACATAATCTAAATGAGGTTGCAGCAAAGAATCTATATCCAATTTTTTGCAAAAGAAATATTAGAATTTGTCTCATTCGGCTTTACCAATGGAGTTGCACCGGTTGTTCAACGAGATACTTACAGTTATTCCAAAGAAAATAAACATAAAATACAACTTACACAGTTCGCCTCGACCTCTTCATCAGCCCATCCCACTTTAGGATTGTAAAATTGAGCCTCGTACATATCAATATCGTCCAAATTCTGTAACATAGAAATTGTAAATAAAAAATTATTTACATAATTTTTTCAAAAAATAAAAAATGAATGAAGTAAGTAATTACATGCTCGTATTGATGTGCTGCATGAGATTTCATCCCCAATTTGTGATTGTGTTTCATTTTTTTCCTATTGTTGGATTGAGTCATTGAGATTTTCTACAACACATCAAATAGTTTAGAATTATTATACAAAATTTATTAAATAATCTATAAATAAAATTCAAGTGCATTTATTATAAATACTAAATTTAAATAAAATGATAATATATACCTTAAATTTTTCTGTCTCCCAAAAGTCACACAACCAAAGCCAATCATTAAGACGAGTAGAAAGTTTTTCATAAACACTTTGTTTCGCCAACGCCAGACCACCTTCAGCTTTAATTTTTTTTAAATATCTACGAGCATTAGACCGAAAAGTGGAATATTGCCTAGCAAATGATTTCCATATGCACTGAACAACATGGGGCTCATCCACTTCATAACTTAGCTTATTCTACATTGAAAAAAATAGAGATATGTTACATTATATTATATCAAAAATAATTAGAACAAAATATTATTAAAGTGAATAGAAAAAAGAAAAAAACTTACAACCAACTTTCTGAAAAGATCTTCTTTTTTCTCATTTGGAATGTTTGCCCAGCCTTTAACTTGCATTGGGCCTTCCAGTCTAATCAAAACCCCAATCTGAGTTGCATGTTTAGAACTATGCTCCCGACGACAGCTTGTTAATTCCTTAGTAATAATAATTTTAGGTTTTCCCACATTTACGTGTATACTTTTGGGTGTTTAACCTCTAGTAAGACCACGACCTCGTTTTCCACTTACCTCATCTTAGTTAAGAAAAAATTGAAATTAATCATTAATTGCTAATAACAACATACTAATAAAATGTAATAAACTTTATTAAATTTAATATTACCATTATTAGCATCAAATATTTTGTCAACAGTCTCCGTTGAGGATCTATTAAAAATCATTATGAAATACATAATAATAAGTGCAATATAAAAGAAATTTTATTAAATATTACCTCTAACATCTAATCGATACTCTTATTCGTGGATTAGGGTTAGATTGCCTTCGAACTCTTCCATTGACATCGTAATGGTAAAAATATCAATAGAGTTTTACTTGTTAAAAATATTTAACTTTAAAATATTTAAAATGGAAGATAAATTACCTTGATCTCTATTATTATTATGTATCATTGTGCATCTAGTTCGAACTTGAAATGTTTATATTGCTAAAGGTTTTTTCAAGGAAAAGCCACCCTCTTATATTTATTTGACACTACAACATTGAAAATCCAATATTAACATAAACAAGCATACAAGACAATTACAACTAAAATCAAATTCAAATTAAATTATTACCGCCTAATTTTCGGGGTAAAGAATACTCAATTGGGCCATCATTTGAGTCATTCACTGCTGCCAAAGCATTAGACAACAATAATTTACGTTTCGGGTCGATTGTACTGTTAGCTGTTGCCGTCGCATTTAATAGCTCTTTTTTAGGCTTTAGTATTGTACTCATTTTTGATCTTGTAAAAAAATACAAATAGTATTAGCTATCTATTAAATAAGTAGGAATGAATTTCACTAAGTGATTTGAAAAAAAAAAACCAATTTGGTTCAACATAAACACGAAAGCCTAACACAATTATAACCTGGACTACCAACGAAAGACTTGTAATGGGAAAAGTTAGTGTAACTAACGGTAAAAAATAAGAAAAGACTGATGCATAGTCTCCAGTTATAAAAAACACGCAGGAAGAAAATATTCTAAAGCAATGCGATTTCATTGGTTTTGAGTCATTGGCCCCTTATATTGACATGTAGAGAGGCCAAGTTCACATAAATAACGGTCTGAGCTACTACATTCAGTTCTTGCGGCAGATCTGGTTGGGTAAGCTTCAGTTGTTTGCTACATTTTTTACATTGTATCGCAAGTCACTTGCAACTTTACTATTTTGGCCAGTCCTTACTAAAAGCAATAGATAATTTTTAACTTGCCATACTTGTACTGTTGTGTATATTTACTGAGGAAAAGAACTTATGAATTCACTATATTATGTCATAATTGGAACTTTCTACTGATCTTTGATAATTCTAATTTTTGGGAATACGGGTGTTAACGTTTATAGATAGAAGAGACACTCACATCAACAGTCAAAGAACAATCTAACCGTAGCCTATATAGAGGGGCATTTTCATCTCTGTGCAAATTTTCCCATCATAATTTGACACCATAGCAAAATTATGTCATTTTTGTGTGCATAATCTGTTAGAGTCCACCCGCTCTAACAGATTTTCAACCCAAACAATACTTTCCTGCACAATAAATCAACACGCAACAACCAAAGAACAACACACACAGCAGCAATTAAATAGGAACAGAAATGGAACAAAGATGAATATCAGAAATGAGATGCAGTCTATTATTATATTCTCTCATCCTAACTAACTCCCACATAATTCATCTCTCCCTCTCATTCTCCATAATTCTAGGTTGTGATCTTTCAAGCAGAGAGGTAGATATACATACCAAAACAGACCCTCCTCTGAATACACTGACCCTTTTCTCTACATACCACCACTTCAAACAAGAGGAAAAGTTCATAATTTTCATAATTATCAATACATCCAAATAACAGGGTAATCTAAGAATTATCAATACAATTTTTTTATGTGTGCATAGATATGCAAGAGGAAGATATACATACCAAAACAGGAAAACCAAGAGTGTGGGAGAGAAGCAGAGATAACAGAGGAAGGAACTGAGAGCTGGTGGAGAAAGATCGGGTTGAAACAGGGGAACGTGCATGTGGTTAGGATATAAAAGAATTGGGGTATGAGGTAGAGATAAGTAGGGGCACAAAATACACAAAAAGCGCCAAAATAACAAAATCTAGCACCAAAATAAATAAAAAAGAAGAAAATAGCGTTAAGTTCTGTAAACTCTTCACGTTGTCAACAAACACGGAGCGAGTATCAGCTACCTCCCTGTTTGCTTCATTAGTAGATGCATTGGCTGGGTCTGTACATAAACAAGAGATCAACAAAAAACAAACAATATTTAGAATCAAGGAAAATTTTCAAACAAGCCTACCAACTTTACCATTGGAAAAAATTTTAAACACGAGGACAATCAAAAGGTATTTCAAGCTGAAATTAAAGCTGGAACATAAGCTATATAGAGGATCATTCCAAAACGTAAACAATTGATGTGTAACAAAAGGAAAACCAAATTCATGAAACCTTGAACAGAACCCATTTCCTTCTCGACCTTAGCTTGCATTTCGCGAAGAGCAGCAGCTTCTTCCTCCATCTCCTTCAATCTCTTCTTCATCTCATCCAACTCCTGCACCATAAAGAAGCGGACCAATTAACACGAAAAACTTATAATCGATTACAATCATTAGGGTTGAGGGGAGGGGAGGGGAGGGACCTTAACAGCGTCATCATCGGCGGCGGCATGTCGAAATCAGCGTTGTTAGGGTCCATATTACTGTCGACGTTGGGGATCTCTCCGCCGTAGACCTCATGCTCCTCCTCCACCATCTCTTTTCGTCGTTACTTCAAGCCCTAAACGGTGTGTGGTTTATAATTGGGAGAAGAAACTAGAAGTGTGAAGAATCATAAGAAATTCTTCATTAAACCACACTGAATCGAAGCAGATCAAGGATATAGATGAGGAGTCGAAGAAGAAATTAAGAAAAGGAGTGAGTGAAGCCTACGAGAGAGAGAGTCGAGAATTTTCTAATGAGTTGATTAAAGAGTTGTCGAAGACAATTGCATCTCAGACACACGTGAATTAAGTTTAAACGCATACGTATTGATGAACACATCAAAAGCCAGATGAAACGCACAACATGGAGAATTAAACAAGTCAAAACGCAGCACTTGAATTAAAGGCTTTTCAAGTAACTCACATGCATGTATACTTGATGCATACTATACATATACTAGTATGTGTATATACTAATATACTATGGTAATGTACACACATTGCACTATACCATACACTACTATATGTATTAGTATATGTATAGTGATATTACCAATTATGACATGTGTAACATAATACACTATGGTAAATACACGTACTAGTGTATGCATATATTACTGGAACTATTATGCATGTGGTATGTACCCATAACTTGTTCCAAATGGTTGAATCCCTAACCTCAAGGGCCCCCAGTCGCATGCCCGATCACCGCTAAAGGATTGAATCACGGTATAATATTAATCTTAGTCAGCCCCCTAACAGAGCGGTCCACTGCCTCTCGTTACCAGGAGTCGAACCTAGGACCTTGTTCCAATTGACCCTGTTAGTTGGCCAACCAAGCTACCCGTGCGGGCATGTACCCATTACTTTCCTATTATGCATGTGGTATGTACCCATTACTATACTATTATGCATGCACATGGTATGTATTAGTGTATGTATACATTTAGGTATACCTTGGTATTAACTACCATGTACACATGCATTGTACATGTGAATAATCTAGTGAATATAGCCATGTTAGACTTGTGTACATATGTTTTACATAGCTATTACACTAGTATGGTTACATTTATTACATCAATACACTTATAAGTCTGTAGAGTTTACATTTTTGTTATCAAGTGAGAAAATAAGGAGAGTGCTAGAGTACATTATAGTGGGTACTAGAGAGTTTGATAGAACTCTTGCAGGTGTTCTGTAAACACCCAATCTCTTGTAATTTTTTCTCCTTTCTTGATCCTAATAATATCTGGTGTGTGTGTGTGATTGGTTCTTGGACGTAGATAGCTTTGTGCTATCGAACCAAGTAATTAAATATTTAGTTTTAAATTTGGTACCATAACATATAATTTATATCAATTTAGGTAAATTTGGTTTATATATTGTAAATGACTAACGACCAATGTTATGAATATCGTAATGTGCTTGGTATCGGATTGAGCTCAGAACGGAATTGTATCGGTACCGATTGATACCGGGTACCGTTTCAGAAAATTTTTTAAATTTATAAAATAGTCCCTAAAATTTTAAAAAATTACAAAATAGTCCATATTGGTATATTATATAGTTGTACTATATAATATCAACCAACAACCATGCTTTGAAAAATCTTAATAATATATAATAATGACAATTAATATGAAATAACAATAATTTTTAAATATTATATATATAAATAATAACTACAATTAATATAAATATAGAGAATTATTATCATACAATTATAAAATTAAGAATAAAACAAAGTATTTTACCGGTACTACCTACACCCGTATCGGTATCAATTTGGTTGAGACGGTATGTTTTATTTGATACTCTATAGGAGCTGAACGGAATTAAAAACAACGCTAACGATAGATCTTACATATTTGTTATTATAAAATAGATATTTTATTAAATTATTTTAAAAAGATACTATTAAAATTAAAAGAAATAATTATACAACATTATTATTTATGTAATATATAGCATATTACAATGAATTCTATAACTATTGTGATTTCTAATAAATTAAGCAATCAATAATATATATATTCATTGAAATATGTAATGATTTATAGTAACTTAGCATTGATTGAGTTATTTAATAAATAATGTACAAGTTTGGTTGAACCATAATGGAGAGAGAGGGAGCTACCAAACTTTTCACATCTATTAAGAGAACATTGACTCTTATTTAAAGATGTGAGTAAGAAAAGAGCCTTTGTAACTTTCCATTTATTCGGAAGATAAGGCTTCTTGCAAGCCTTCTTGAGAATTGGACCGTTTTTAATAATATTCTTTAACAAGATATGCTGATCACAGAACTTATCAAAATAAGTTAGAGCAAGCTGAAATATTTCTCTAACGGGCTGTTTGGAAACCTTCGAATTGAATTCATTAACGAGTTGAATTAAATTGCATTAATGAAGTTGGAATTGAATTCAATTGACACTCTTTGGAACAAATCTAGTAATATTATAATTGAATTCAATTACACTGTTTGGAACAAATCTAGTAATATTAGAATTGAATTCAATTAAACTGTTTGGAACAAATCCAGTAATATTATAATTGAATTCAATTACATCGAAATCAATTATTTTCAAAATATATAAACTTCAATTTATATTTGATTTAATAATTAAAAATAATTTTGTCTAAATATTAAGTTTTAGATAATTAAAAATAATTTAAATAAATATTAAGTTTTAGATGAAAAGTTAATTTTTAAAATGTTTCATTTTATTTAATTTATAATTTATAAATTTAATTAATTTTATAGTAAATTGTAAATTACATAATATTATGTTATTTTGTAGCAATATAGTTTTATAATAATTATTTTGGAATTATATAGGGCCAAGTGAGGCTAGGGTGGGAGACTGAGTGCTAAGCAATGAGCCATTTCAAACAAGCAAGCAAAGGGAGGACGACGTCGCACCAATGGAAGCAAGGCAGAACATGAATCATCACAGGGGGGACCTAGCAACACAGCAGCGGAGTAGCCAGCGAGATATGAGCTCACAACGACATCGTACCGTGGCACCCAAACGACACCGAAGAGGCAGGGCGTATGCAGTAAAACGGCAAATGAGGAGCGACCCAGAGCGGCGTCCAAGGAAGCAAGCAGCAGAGAGCGCCCTACAACGACATCGCATGTGTAACTCAAACGACACCGAAGAAGCAGCGGCAGGTTGCAACCAATACGGCACCGAAGAGGGAAACCATCGAATAAGCAAAGTAAACAAGAAGGGAACAACGTCATAGCAACGGAGTTAAGTCAAGGAGCAGAAAAAATGGCAACGGATCAGCGGCAAGAGAACAAGCCCACTACGACACCGGAATAAGGCAACCAAAGGACAGTGAAACTGTTGGACCCTGTTTTTCTTTAAATTTTAATTAGTATTTGTTTAATGATTTATTCATGCTTGATTATGTGTTTAATTATTTATTATGTTAGAATTGGGTCTTTAGTGTATTAGGCTTGAATGGAGATTTAAATTAGTTAGAATTAATGATGGAAAGATGGGTGGTTAGTTGGTATTAATGGGGAGTTAATGGGCTTAGGTGTAGAGACACAAAAAGACAAAAGAGTTAGTGAGGTTAGAATTGAACTAAGCAAGTTAGAGCCATTAAAAGCCAACCAAGGGCATAGTGGGAAAGAGGCTTTAAATGAAGGGTATAATGGGCATAGAAGGAGTAAAGAAGAAGACAAATTTGAGAGGGAGAGGAGCATTGTCGTGAGAAGCAAGGAGAGGAGAGAGAAAACAAAAATAAAAGAAGAAGAAAGGAGAAATCGTGGGAGAAGGAAAGAAGAGAAGAAAATCCTAGGGGAAAAGCAAGGAAATTCGTGGAAAAGAGGAAGAACTAAGTTTTCAAGGTAAGTTTTCATCTTCTTATTGCTTTAGTGGAAGGAAATGGGTATTGTGTGGTGAATGGAGAAAACCCTAGAGAGAGAGAGAGTGGTTGGAGGAAGAAGAAGATGATGAAAGCCTTAGGGCTTTGAGTTTCTAAAGCTAGGTTTGGAGGTTTCTAACCTATAGGAGTTATGGATGGGTTAGCTTAGAACTTGGTTAGAGTTTAGGGTGATTATGAGAAATTGGAGATTTTTCCAAATAAATTGGCATTGATGGAATTGTGTTGTTGTGTTTAGGAAATCTAGGGGCTATCCAAGAGCAAGAAGAAAGGAACCATTGATTGTGGAAATTGCAAGCTAAGGTGGGTAAATTATTTATGGTTATTGTGTATGAGCAAATGCATTGTGTATGCTAATGGTGCTAAATGAATTGTTTGAATTTGTATGATGTGGAAGTTGCTTATGTTGTGTTCATGTCATATTATGCATTGACTTTGTGATATGATTGTTATGCCATTGGATTGAAACATGGCATTTTATATATGAATGATTGAATTGTGAGAATGATTGTGTTGCCATTGAATGTAAGTCATGACATTTTGATTAAATGGAAAGAAGGAAAGTATGGAAATGTGAATCTATGAATAATTGAATTAAAGCATGAAAAACTTGATTGTGTTTGGGCGAGAGAGGAACCGTTTTGTAAGTCACGTGCACGTTGACAAAAGGCTTCTCCCGGCTGGCCGCTTGTGCCATACGAGATCTGAAAATAGACTCGTTTCGTTCACAGTATAAACTTCGATTTATCCGTTTTGTTTCACGGAACCCCTCGAGCCAATTGATTGTGCATTTGCATATTAATGTGCTAAGCTATGCTTTGAATTGAATTGCATTCAAATATGTGTTATGTGATGATATTATGAATTGTGGAGTTGGAATTGAATTGTGAATTGCAAGTGTTCCATGTTCATGCTGATGATCATGCTTACTTGAATGTATGTTTATATAGCTATATGATTGACTGTGTGGCTTAATGCCAATGGCTATAAATATTTTAGCCAGTGAGCTGTAAGGCTCAACCCATTATTTTTCCACTCCTCAGGTGCAGACCAAGAAGACCGATAAATCCTTGCAAGGCTTTTGGATCAATTGCGAGAGAATTAGCTTTTGTATTAAGTTGATAGTTAGATTTTGGATAGCTTTGGTAGCATATTGAACATGAGCATCAAATGTATTTTGTACTTGTGTTAAAGCATTGATGAAATTTCAATATGTAATTAAAGCTAGAAATGAAAGCTTTGTATGAACTTCAATTGTTTTGAATGGAAAATGAGACCTTGAAAGGTTTCCTTTTGTATGATTATGAAAATGGATATTGTGTATAGTATAATTGTTTGTATGATTGCCAATTGCTGTTTGTGCTAGAATAGCATGCTGGATATTGAAAGGTGTGTTATGAGCATTAGAAGAAATAATGTTGTATGAGAAGTATGGACTTGATGCCTATAATGAATGATAGGAATTTGTGTGTTCTATGAGTTAGTTGATTGAAGTTTGGGGAGTTGATGTATGTAGATTGGTATTTGAATGGTTGGGGAATTGGAATGTGAATTAGGTATGGATGATGAGTTAAGACTTGAGAAGTTTATGTTGTATGATTATGTTTGTTTAGAGTTGGAATATGATGTATGTGGTTATCTTTGGTTGAGATTGCCAATGGTTGTTAATGTTAGAAGAACATGTTGATATTGGGTTGAATATATGTGATGAATGAATTGGAATTGAATTCCAATGTTGTTTGATGTTTTTGAATGAGTTTGGAGTGGTTTTGGTGGTGTTGGAAAAGTGTTTGAGGAAAGGGAAGGTTAGGAGAAGGTTTGGAAACCTTTGAAGAGGGTTTAGAGGGTGAAATGTTGTTGTTGGCAGAAAGTTACACAGCCTGTGTAAATCCAGGTGCAGGAGACGCTATTATCTGTGGGTTACACAGCCTGTGTGAATTTTCACACGGCATCGTAAACCCATCTCAACCCTCGAAGGTCACACGGTATGTGGTGACAATAAAAATTTCACATGACTGTGCTTTTTAGGATATGAACATATCGGGTTCTTTTAGTCGTAACTCCTTCGTCTGACCTTCGATTGAGGCGATTCTTGTGGAATTAATTTTCAATAATATTTTACTACCTTCCCCTAAAATTTCATGGTCATTGGTTTCAAATCCTAAAAGTTTTATCTTTTGGAAGTGAGTGGTCGGGTTGGAGAGTCTTACCGGGCTATGAACCGACTTTGGAGTTTTACGCATATCGTGAGCTATAGGGCTCCGTTCGAGGTGGTTCTTGTTTCTAATTAAACTAGAGACCAAGAGCTATTTTTTTTTGAATTAAATTGTAGTTTTGAGGTCCTCTTTTTGTGGGCTCGCCTTTGTGGCTTGATTTATTATTAGATTGAGGGCTTTTAGTGAGGGTTTAAGAGCTTAGGAAACCCGCTTATGTTTATGCTCTTTGAGTTTGAATCGATCGTTGGGCTTCAAAAATGGGGCCCAGCAGAAATGTAACATCCCGTTACCGATGTGAGAGCATATCGGTAATTTGGATGAAGTGAGCAGTGAGTGCATTCATGATTGAATTGCACATCTAGTGACCTTGCTTGCATCAGTGATGAGTGTGTAGATTGCACATGCGTATATAGTGGCATGCATTCATGATTGTTCCAGCAATTATCTGTGTTTATGAGTTGATTTGTGAGTGTTGAGATAAATGAGTTAGATTTGAATTAAAGTGGATTAAGGGAAATTATAGTGTAATAGTTGTGTTAGAGTTGAGTGAGAATTTACTGAGTTATTGAGAATTGATGAATAATGTGAATTGAAGAGAGGGATTAGTTGTATCGTGATTTGATCGAGAATTAAGAATAATTAGATTGTATAGTGACTTAGTGTGGAAAGTGAAGTTGTGGAATTGAGAATTGAGATTTGAGTATAGAAATGAGTGTTTTATAATTTTGAGAATTATGAGAATTTTTCCAGAATTTTTAGAGATTTGTGTTCGGACCGGAAGAATGGCCTAGGGACTGAGAATTTCGATAGCGGGTCCGAAAGTGAGTGGTAAATAGCTTGAAAATTTAGAGCTATAAGTTTAAGAATTTTTGTGATGAGCCAGTGGAGTTTAGAGACTGAGATTGAAGGAATTTGAGGACTGTGATCTTTAAGTTTAAGTTGAACCCTATATATATATATTTGTGTTAGGTTTGATTTGGGGAAAAAAATCCATTTCTCCTTCTTTTCTTCCTATCGTCGACGATTGTGATTTCTTTTCCCTGAGAAATTTGTCTTGCTTCCTCTTGAGTGTGAGTAAAGAGTTGTTAGAAGTCTGGGAGAAGAAGATGGCTGAGTTTGAGAGTGATTCAGTGAAAGATTGAAGCTTGGAGCTTTTGACGTTTGCGATTTAGGGTTCCCGCTGATTTCGTGATTTGGTAAGTGATTATGTGTTTAATGTTGCTTTTATGGTCATTTATGGCATTTATTATGTTTGAATGAGTTGTTTGAGTAGTTGAGGGAGTAAATGTTGAGTGTTGAGAGTATTAATGGTGGAAAGAGGTATTCAGAGAAGACGATCCAGTCACACGTCACGACGAATCAATTAAATGTTTAATTGACGTCACGACGAGCGGAATGAATTGGACGCCGCGACGTGTGGTTCATGGACGTCACGATGAGCGGGAGGCTTTAGACGCCGCGACGTGTGGCGCGTAGACGTCGCGGCGAAGATGTGAAAAATGGTTTTGCGCCGCGGCGAAGGATGTGAGGTCGCGGCGAGGAAGTGAAATTATGATGATTAGATTGGTTTTTATGGTATAACTTTTAGTGTAGACCTCCTATTGAGATGAACCTTGATTTGTTGTGAACTAGAGAATGAGGTCTACGATAGTGGTAGAGATTGAGAGTGTGATTGTGACCAGTGGAATTTGAATTAGTGAAAGGAAGTCAATATCAATATTGAATGGGACTTAAGAGTTGTGTTTTGAATAATTAGAGTTTAATTGAGAGATTTGTGAAAACGATAGATGCAATGGACCTAGTGAATAGTGAATTGTGGCTTTAGGGAGTGATATGGCGAAAGTGGAATTAGAGAGCTGGAAATCATGAACATGCATCATATCATTTCGAATTAAGACATGTGCATCAGTGACTTCAATTAATTGAGCATATAGTGATGAGAATTCCTTTGAATTTTTATAGAGGTGCCGTTGGATCGATGCACCACGGATATTCTTTGGGACTTCGAAAAGAGTTCGGAAGTTACAGGTGAGTAACCTAGTTGGTTCCTCAGCTTTTATGTGATTAAATGTGTTGTGAATGTGTGTGAATTAAGTGTCAAAGTGAATGAGCTATATGAGATACATGTGATTAATCGAGTACATGTGAATCATTGTGATAAGTGATATATATATATAAACAGAAGTGTGGCGTTAGTGAATGTGAATCGATGTAAAGAGTTATGGTGAGTATTCTTTGAGGTAGCTTAATAAAGTGATATACATGTGTTAGTGGCTATGTTAGTGCAAGTGCATGTTTAGTGTAAATATGAATTAGAGTAGTGCTTTGAGATTCGATAAAGTGAGTGATGCGAATGTGAAATGAGTGAACTAAATGAGATAAATATGTGATAGTGATTGTGCAAATGTGAATACTTGTGATAAGCGAGTGGAGTGATACACATATATATATAAGTGCTAGTGACTATGCAAGTGTTAGTGCATGCTTAACATGATTATAAGCGGTAATCTAAACAGTTGTGACTGGAGCAATTAGTGATCAGAGCTATAAGCTCGATATCAGTGAATGGGCCTAAAGCCAATGAAAAAGGAAATAGTGCATACCCAGAGGGCTCTCCTATTCCTAAAGTGAGTGGGTAGTAGTGTATACCCAGAGGGCTCTCCTACTTGTCGAAAAATGTGATCAACGGGATAAGTGCCCTTATCGGGACAGTGTTAACGCTCAGTCACAACAGTGCCATAAAAAGAGAAATTGCATTCATATGCATCTGAGTGTGCAGTGAAGTTGAGAGTGTGTTATATGTGACAAATATGAAGCGATATGTCTGAGTATGCGATGGTGTAAATTGTGAAGCGATATGTGTGAACTGTGATGTAGTATACATGTGTAAAGTGTTCTGATGTTTTAATTGAGTAAATTGTGTATAGTGTTATAAATTGTGCTAAAATATATTTATGAGATATATTGTGTATATGCATGAGTTGGGTGAACCATCGATGATGGTTTCTCATTAAGTTCGCAAACTCACCCAACATTGCAATATATTTTTCAGGACAACGTCAGTAGGACCTTAGCTCCCGAGATAGTTCTTCTTGCTGCGAGAGTTCGTGATCAAGTGTAGCGATGGATCACAGGTCGGTCAGCTGGGGTGACTTTTGAGTTGATTTTTTTAGGATGACCTAGTATAGACGTCAGACGGTTTCCTTTTTGACTGTTGTATTTAGCTTGTAGGGGACTGATAGACTGGTCTATATTCTGGAATAATTTTAGGAAATGAAAGATTATGATTGTGGTTTTAAATTTTCAATGAATTTCATTATGTGGTTTATTTATAGTGATGCCATGCAAGTGTTTAGTGATCGTTTGTGATCGTAGCACTTCCTTGCTGTGGGATATGCGTCGGAACGACCCACGGGCGTCCCGGTGTGTACCCTACGGTGAGGGGGCGCTATAATAGGTGGTATCAGAGCATGGTTTGGCATCTTTTAGGTATAGTGTATTTTAGGCCTGAATTTCAGTGCGAAAAGCGGTAATTGATCAGAATTGTGACTTTATTATAGGTCATCCGTGTTTGGGGATCAAGTGGAGCAACCAGCTGACCTTAGATCTGTGGGAGCTAGTAGAGAGTCCCCTATGCCTCATCCTGATGAGTTGCCTCCCAGAGTTCCCGAGAGACGGGAAAGGAGGTTTGATAGCTTGCGTAGGCAGGGAGCGGTCGATTTCTATGGCAGTACTGACCCTGTTGAGGCTGAGGGATGGTTGGAGAGGACAGAGAGAGTCCTCGATCAGATGGGCTGTGATGTGGAGGAGCGTTTTGATTACGCAGTGTCATTGCTTCAGGGTCCTGCTTATCGATGGTGGAAGACTGTTCCGGGCAGTTCCATCAGGCCCTGCTTGTTGACTTGGGATGATTTCCTGCGGGCATTCAGAGATAATTTCATGCCCAAGGATTTTCTAGAGATGAAGATGCAGGAGTTTCTTGAGCTGAGACAGGGGCAGATGTCAGTGGCAGACTATGAGGTGCAGTTTAATGAGTTAGTGGGATATGCTCCTTCTTTGATTGCCTCAGAGTCTGATAGATGTCACAGATTTGAGGGCAGACTCAATTTCGAGATCCGTTCCCGGTTGGCCCGATCGGATATAGGCAGTTTTATTGAGCTGCTAGCAGCTGCAGTGAGAGTAGAGCAGCTTTTGAGGTAGAGACGGGCTGAGACTAGTCAGGGCCCTAGTGGCAAGAGACCGATTAGTAGTCAGAGTAGTCAGGGCAGTGAGAGCAGGAGTAAGCGCCAGGTCAGGACTTTTAGATCAGCGGGCAGAGGAAGACAGTCCAGATCTGGACAGAGGGGCAGATTTGCTCAGGCTAGTGGTGGCCGTGGCGGTGTCAGAGGTGCGGGTCAGAGTATCCCGCTGTGTGAGTACTGTGAGAGGAGGCACGATGGAGAGTGTTGGAGGCTACCGGAGCTTGTCTTAAGTGTGGTTCGATGGACCACCAGCCCGGAATGTCCTTCATCATGGAGGCCCCATCGGCCAGGACTGGAGGATCAGCGATGGTTCTACAAAGGCAGCAGAGCCGTGGAGGCGGATTTGGGTTTGAGGCCGAGGCAGGCCGAGGCCGAGCCGAGGATCGATGGTGAGATCGAGGACAGAGCAATGATCGGCGGTCCTGTGCCGTAGTCTATGCTATGACTCGGCGGGAGGCGCAGGAGTCTCCAGATGTCGTTACGGGTATGCTTCTAATTTCTGGTTTTGAAGCATATGCATTGATGGATCCTGGATCCACTCATTCATTTATTGCACCGTATATGGCATGTAGACTGCATCGTGATAGAGAGAGATTGCGGTGTGGTCAGAGGTGAGTACACCTCAGTAGTCTGACATGTGTTGGGAGAGGTCTGCGAGGATGTTTGATAGTGATTGATCAGCGAGTTGAGTGCAGACCTTATAGTGTTATCTTTGAGAGATTGATGTGATCCTGAGGATGGACCGACTTCACGCCCATAGAGCGTGATGGATTGTTATACCAAGGAGGTTGTGTTAGAATCTCTGGTCACCCAGATTTTTCGAGGTATTAGTCGAGCAAAGGCAGCCTAGGATGATTTCATTTATGGCGCCACGAGATTGATGCAGGGAGGGTGTGAGGCCTATTTGGCCCATGTGATTGATTCTAGAGTTGAGCGGAGGTTGGAGGATATTTCAGTGATCAGGGAGTTTCCTGATGTGTTCCCCGAAGAGTTACCGGGTTTGCCGCCGGATCGGGAGACGGAGTTTGGGATAGACCTCGTTCCAGGTACCGCTCTTATATCTATTCCTCCATATAGGATGGCACCGGTGGAACTGAGGGAGCTTAAGGCTCAGTTGCAGGAGTTGTTAGATAAGGGGTTCATCAGACCCAGTGTTTCGCCGTGGGGAGCTCCAGTGCTGTTTGTGAAGAAGAAGGATGGGACGTTGAGATTGTGTATCGATTATAGGCAGCTTAATCGGGTCACTGTCAAGAACAAGTACCCACTGCCTAGGATTGATGATCTATTTGATCAATTACAGGGAGCTCGAGTGTTTACCAAGTTGGACTTGAGGTCAGGATATTATCAGTTGAGGATAGCGAAGGCTGATGTGCCTAAGAGTGCGTTCAGGAGCAGGTATGGGCACTTCGAGTTCTTAGTGATGCCATTTGGGTTGACTAATGCCCCGGCAGCTTTCATGGCCTTGATGAATAAGGTATTTTAGCCCTACCTGGATCAGTTCGTGATAGTGTTCATTGATGATATCCTAGTGTATTCGCGGAGTAGGCAGGAGCATGCAGATCATCTGAGGATCGTATTGCAGATCATGAGAAAGAGGCAGTTGTATGCCAAATTCACGAAATGTAAATTTTGGCTGGATGAGGTGGTCTTCTTAGGCCATACAGTGTCTGGTGAGGGTATTCGAGTGGACCCTCATAAGATAGAGGCAGTGAGGAGTTGGGAGGTTCCGAGGAACGTGTCAGAGTTGAGGAGTTTCCTCGGACTAGCAGGTTATTACCGGAGGTTTGTCGAGGGATTCTCAGTGATCTCAGCCCCTTTGACAAAGCTTCTGAGGAAGAATGTAATTTTGAGATGGTCAGATGAGTGTCAGCGGAGCTTTGAGGAGCTTAGCGCGATTGACCATTTGCCGGTGTTGGTTTTTGCCGTCAGGGTCTGGAGGATTTGAGGTTTTCAGTGATGCTTCGCAGCAGGGTTTAGGCAGTGTTTTGATGCAGCATGGGAGAGTGATAGCGTATGCCTCGAGGCAGTTGAGGTCTCATGAGAGGAATTATCCAGTGCATGATTTAGAGTTGGCTGCAGTTGTGTTTGCCCTGAAGATCTGGAGACATTATTTGTATGGTGAGACGTTCCAGATCTTCACTGATCATAAGAGTTTGCGGTATTTGCTGAGTCAGCGAGAGTTGAATCGAGATGAGGAGATGGATTGAGTTGTTGAAGGATTATGACCGCACGATTGAGTATCACCCAGGAAGGCCAATGTAGTGGCGGATCGTTGAGTAGGAGATCTCATATCGGTCTGATTCGATTGATTGAGAGATTGCCTAGCTCGATTGATTGAGGCGCTTAATGTGCAGATGGATTTGGCTCGGGATGGAGCCTTGATTGCTACTTTGAGGTCGAGGCCGATGTTCTGAGATCGGATCAGAGAGTGCAGGATCGGGACCCGGTGTTAGTGAGACCGATGGATGAGTCGATCGGGGTTATTCTTTGAGTTTGAGTTGAGAGATGGGACTCTTTGGATGGGTCAGAGATTGTGTGTGCCAGATGTGGATGAGCTGAGACGAGAGATTTTAGAGGAAGCGCATGTGGCCGCTTATGCGATGCACCCGGGGGTGACTAAGATGTATAATGCCCTTAAGTTGCATTTCTGGTGGCCGGGTATGAAGAGGCAAGTGGCAGAGTTTGTTTCTCGGTGTTTGACGTGCCAGCAGGTTAAGGCTGAGCACTAGGCCCCAGTTGGGAGATTGCATTCGTTGCCCATTCCGGAGTGGAAGTGGGAACGGATTTCTATGGATTTTATTATAGGGTTGCCTAGGACGCCGAGGCAGTGTGATGCGATCTGGGTCATAGTGGACCGATTGACCAAGTCGGCTCATTTCTTGCCAGTGCGAGAGAACAATACTCTCGATCAGTTGGCCCAGAAGTATGTGATAGAGATTGTGCGATTGCATGGGGTCCCAGTGTCGATAGTGTCTGACAGGGATCCCAGATTTACTTCGAGGTTCTGGAGGAGCCTGCAGTCAGCGTTGGGTTCGAAGTTGAACTTTAGTACAGCGTTTCATCCTCAGACAGATGGGCAGAGTGAGAGGACGATTAAGACTGTTGAGGACATGCTGAGAGCTTGTGTATTAGAGTTCGAGGTGCTTGGGATCAATACTTGGCTCTGATTGAGTTTGCGTACAATAATCAGTATCAGAGCAGTATTGGGATGGCACCGTATGAGGCCTTATATGGAAGACCGTGTAGATCACCCCTTTATTGGGATGAAGAGGGTGTGAGGATGCTCGAGGTCCCGAGCTGATCCAGATACTTGCTGATAAAGTTAGAGTGATTCGGAGTCGCATTAAGGCGGCTCAGGATAGACAGAAGAGTTATGTGGATCAGCATCGGCGTGAGATGGAGTATAGTGTGGGCGATAGAGTGTTCCTCCGAGTGTCGCCTTGGAGAGGAGTGTTGAGATTTGGCCGGAGGGGCAAGTTGAGTCCCCGGTATATCGGTCCTTATGAGATTACTGAGAGGATTGGACCGTTGGCCTATAGATTGAGATTGCCTAGTGAGATGTCCCAGTTGCATGATGTCTTTCATGTGAGTATGCTCCGGAGATATCGCTCAGACCCGATGCATGTGATTCCGGCTCAAGAGATTGAGGTAGCGAGTGATCTGAGTTATGTTGAGGAGCCAGTGTAGATTATCGGATCGTGGGTCAAGCAATTGAGGAGCTGGGTGATTCCATTGGTGAAAGTCCTATGGAAGAACCATTCATCAGAAGAAGCAACTTGGGAAACTGAGGAGCACATGAGGAGGCAGTACCCTCATCTGTTCGACCAGTCAGGTATGAAATTTCAGGACGAAATTTTTATAAGGAGGGGAGAATTGTAACATCCCGTTACCGATGTGAGAGCATATCGATAATTTGGATGAAGTGAGCAGTGAGTGCTTTCATGATTGAATTGCACATCTAGTAACCTTGCTTGCATCTGTGATGAGTGTGTAGATTGCACATGCGTATATAGTGGCATGCATTCATGATTGTTCCAGCAATTATCTGTGTTTATGAGTTGATTTGTGAGTGTTGAGATAAATGAGTTAGATTTGAATTAAAGTGGATTAAGGGAAATTAGAGTGTAATAGTTGTGTTAGAGTTGAGTGAGAATTTACTGAGTTATTGAGAATTGATGAATAATGTGAATTGAAGAGAGGGATTAGTTGTATCGTGATTTGATCGAGAATTAAGAATAATTAGATTGTATAGTGACTTAGTGTGGAAAGTGAAGTTGTGGAATTGAGAATTGAGATTTGAGTATAGAAATGAGTGTTTTATAATTTTGAGAAATTATGAGAATTTTTCCAGAATTTTTAGAGATTTGTGTTCGGACCGGAAGAATGGCCTAGGGACTGAGAATTTCGATTCTGGGTCTGAAAGTGAGTGGTAAATAGCTTGAAAATTTAGAGCCATGAGTTTAAGAATTTTCGTGATGAGCCAGTGGAGTTTAGAGACTGAGATTGAAGGAATTTGGGGACTGTGATCTTTAAGTTTAAGTTGAACCCTATATATATATATTTGTGTTAGGTTTGATTTGGGGAAAAAAAATCCATTTCTCCTTCTTTTCTTCCTATCGTCGACGATTGTGATTTCTTTTCCCTGAGAAATTTGTCTTGCTTCCTCTTGAGTGTGAGTAAAGAGTTGTTAGAAGTCTAGGAGAAGAAGATGGCTGAGTTTGAGAGTGATTCAGTGAAAGATTGAAGCTTGGAGCTTTTGACGTTTGCGATTTAGGGTTCCCACTGATTTCGTGATTTGGTAAGTGATTATGTGTTTAATGTTGCTTTTATGGTCATTTATGGCATTTATTATGTTTGAATGAGTTGTTTGAGTAGTTGAGGGAGTAAATGTTGAGTGTTGAGAGTATTAATGGCGGAAAGAGGTATTCGGAGAAGACGATCCAGTCGCACGTCGCGACGAATCAATTAAATGTTTAATTGACGTCACGACGAGCGGAATGAATTGGACGCCGCGACGTGTGGTTCATGGACGTCGCGACGAGCGGGAGGCTTTAGACGCCGCGACGTGTGGCACGTAGACGTCGCGGCGAAGATGTGAAAAATGGTTTTGTGCCGCGACGAAGGATGTGAGGTCGCGGTGAGGAAGTGAAATTATGATGATTTAGATTGGTTTTTATGGTATAACTTTTAGTGTAGACCTCCTATTGAGATGAACCTTAATTTGTTGTGAACTAGAGAATGAGGTCTACGATAGTGGTAGAGATTGAGAGTGTGATTGTGACCAGTGGAATTTGAATTAGTGAAAGGAAGTCAATATCAATATTGAATGGGACTTAAGAGTTGTGTTTTGAATAATTAGAGTTTAATTGAGAGATTTGTGAAAATGATAGATGCAATGGACCTAGTGAATAGTGAATTGTGGCTTTAGGGAGTGATATGGGGAAAGTGGAATTAGAGAGCTGGAAATCATGAACATGCATCATATCATTTCGAATTAAGACATGTGCATCAGTGACTTCAATTAATTGAGCATATAGTGATGAGAATTCCTTTGAATTGTTATAGAGGTGCCGTTGGATCGATTGCACCACGGACATTCTTTGGGACTTCAGCAAGAGTTCGGAAGTTACTGGTGAGTAACCTAGTTGGTTCCTCAGCTTTTATGTGATTAAATGTGTTGTGAATGTGTGTGAATTAAGTGTCAAAGTGAATGAGCTATATGAGATACATGTGATTAATCGAGTACATGTGAATCATTGTGATAAGTGATATATATATATAAACAGAAGTGTGAGCGTTAGTGAATGTGAATCAGTGTAAAGAGTTATGACTGAGTATTCTTTGAGGTAGCGAATAAAGTGATATACATGTGTTAGTGGCTATGTTAGTGCAAGTGTATGTTTAGTGTAAATGTGAATTAGAGTAGTGCTTTGAGATTCGATAAAGTGAGTGATGCGAATGTGAAATGAGTGAACTAAATGAGATAAATATGTGATAGTGATTGTGCAAATGTGAATACTTGTGATAAGCGAGTGGAGTGATACACATATATATATAAGTGCTAGTGACTGTGCAAGTGTTAGTGCATGCTTAGCATGATTATAAGCGGTAATCTAAACAGTTGTGACTGGAGCAATTAGTGATCAGAGCTATATGCTCGATATCAGTGAATGGGCCTAAGGCCAATGAAAAAGGAAATAGTGCATACCCAGAGGGCTCTCCTATTCCTAAAGTGAGTGGGTAGTAGTGTATACCCAGAGGGCTCTCCTACTTGTCGAAAAATGTGATCAACGGGATAAGTGCCTGTATCGGGACAGTGTTAACGCTCAGTCACAACAGTGCCATAAAAAGAGAAATTGCATTCATATGCATCTGAGTGTGCAGTGAAGTTTAGAGTGTGTTATATGTGACAAATATGAAGCGATATGTCTGAGTATGCGATGGTGTAAATTGTGAAGCGATATGTGTGAACTGTGATGTAGTATACATGTGTAAAGTGTTTACAGTGTTTTTAATTGAGTAAATTGTGTATAGTGTTATAAATTGTGCTAAAATATATTTATGAGATATATTGTGTATATGCATGAGTTGGGTGAACCATCGATGATGGTTTCTCATTGAGTTCGCAAACTCACCCAACATTGCAATATATTTTTCAGACAACGCCGATGGGACCTTAGCTCCCGAGATAGTTCTTCTTGCTGCGAGAGTTCGTGATCAAGTGCAGCGATTGATCACAGGTCGGTCAGCTGGGGTGACTTTTGAGTTGATTTTTTTGGGATGACCTAGTATAGACGTTTGTATCAGTTTCCCTTTTTGGACTGTTGTATTTAGCTTGTAGGGGACTGATAGACTGGTCTCTATTCTGGACTAGTTTTAGGAAATGAAGGATTATGATTGTGGTTTTAAATTTTCAATGAATTTCATTATGCGGTTTATTTATAGTGATGCCATGCGAGTGTTTAGTGATCGTTTGTGATCGTAGCACTTCCTTGCTGTGGAATATGCGTCGGAACGACCCACGGGCGTCCTGGTGTGTACCCTACGGTGAGGGGGCGCTACAAGAAACGGAAACGGATCAGGCAGCGAGAGAGCATCTCCACAACAGCAACGTCCATACGACACCGAATAGGCAGGGGAAAGCACTGTCAAGACGGCATCGGAGAGCATTCCAGCACAACGTCAAAGCGGATCACCAGTCCAGTAAGCAGGCCCACAACGACAGCGTACCAGGGAACGCAACCAACACCAAAGATGCATCTTTGTTTGTTTTTTAATATCTATGGACGTCGTGTAACTGTGTAAGTCGTTACTCTTCTCTATGGTATACTCACACAGACAAACTATCAAACACTTAGCCGCTTACATAAGTGAGAACTTGTGACGGTTACGAGCGACACCTCTCCTTCTTGCGACACCTCTCCCACTCACTCTCCTTAATTCCGTCCGTTTAATCAGCCAATCTTGCAGCTTCAGTGCTTCCAAGTGCTTCTTCTTCTCCCAAGATTATAGCTTCTTTATCGACAAAGGATGTTATTGCTGCCCATCGCGTGAAGCTCAGGCATCCACCGAGAGTATCTGCCGAAGGTGCATTAACCTTTCTCTCTCTATAAATCTCAAATTTTTTAATTCATCTTATGATGCGTGTTTAATGTACGGCCACCTCTTTGTTTAAATATCTATGAAGAACAGTAGCATATAGTAGAGAGCAGCTACCGCAGTTTAACTCCATCGACTCTTTTCCATCGCTTCCATTGTCCGTTTGTTCTTGCTTTTTGGGTAATTATCAATCGCTTTGTAATATAGCTTTGAGGCAAAAGTAATTATCAGTCATGTTGTGCTAGCCATTTTGCGTATGAGCCCGATGAATTACCTAAAAGTATAATTGGTATGACGACTTTTATGCGTATCTTCTGCTTAAACATTATCATCATATAAAGTTCTTTCGCTTAGATACACAATCTTACATGCCTCTGTGAAAAGTACAACCAATCTTGCTAGTAATATCGTAGATTCTCCAGGGTTGATCTTTGAATTCACACACCTTCGTTTGGCGTAGGTAAAATGGGGTAGTTAGAAGAATAACTCTTCGAAACCTCAATATTAGAACAATAGTGAACATGATATGGCTTTACACGATGTATGCATACAATTATTCATGAAGTTAAATATATAGGTATTTGACTTCCTAAATTCAATAGGGACAGTAAATAGCGAGAATTACATTACCTCATAAATGATGGGGTGAACTTTGGCAGATTTTTTCATTAACACGACATAGCAATAGCATTACCTCATAAATGATGATGTGAACTTTGGCGAATGTCTTGATTAACTCGACATGTCTTTGTCATTCTTTTATCTAGAAAGAAAATTAGAATATAGCAACTTTTGTGTTCTAACTAGTTGAATGCTTAGTGGTCCAAAGAAGAAAACTCCTAAAATTGTAGAGTATTGCTTTCAACAGAATGGAAATGATCATATGTGAACAAAACATTGACTTTAGTATCTCCAGAAAACGTGGCATTAGTTGATGATCAAATGGTATTATTTTGACGCAGTTTATTGAGAGGCACAATTTGTAGTCAAAGAACCTTGATAAATTGGTACAACCGTCTCTTGAACTGCAGGTATGAGTTTCTTTTTCCTTCCATGAGACTTGTTGAACTTTAAAGATAATGAAATTCTTTCTAGTTTTTTAAATATGATAGTCTTATAATTGTTTATTTTTGTAGTTCTCGGCTTTTATAAATGGATAGGGGATGGATAAAAGTCAATGACTACACTTCACAAGATTATGTTAATGGAGTCAAAAATTTCATGAGATTTGCTTTAGATAATCTTGGACAGAGAAAGGATATGCCTTGTCCATGTGGAGAGTGCTTGGATTTAAAATTACAACCACCTCATTTAGTAAAATTTCATTTACTCAATAATGGAATAGACATAGATTATACCGAATGGATACATCATGGCGAAACCCCAAATTCATATAGTGATGATGATAACATTCATGGTTATATGGATGAAACATTTGAGGAGGAGGAGTTGCTGCAAGATTTGGTATTTGGTGCTGATAATGAAAATGCGCGGGATTATTCTCGATAATGTAGATATTAATCACCGGATGTGCTAATAGGCGATGAAGTGGAAAATTTTCAGAGATTGTTGGGTGATACGCAACGCAAGTTATATCCCGGTTGCTCCAAATCATTGCTATCTTTTCTTGTTAAGTTGCTTCACATTAAAGTTTTGAACAAAATGACCAACAAATGTTATGATATGATTGTTAATTTGTTTAAGGAATATTTACCAGATGGTGATATTATTCCTCATTCATTTTATGAAGCAAGGAAATTATTAAAAGACATCGGTTTAGGTTATGAGATTATTTATGCATGTAAAAATGATTGCATTCTCTTTTGGAAAGAGAATGAGCGTTCAAATAGTTGTCCAGTGTGTAAAGAGTCTAGATGGAAGGTCAATGATGGCAAAGGGAAGTTGATTCCTCACAAAGTATTGCACTATTTTCCACTAAAGCCAAGGTTACAAAGACTGTATATGTCAAGAAAGACGGCTTCTGATATGAGGTGGCATAACGATGGAAAAGTTGAAGAGGTAAGCACAATGATCCATCCGGCAGACTCTGAAGTTTGGAAAGATCTTAACAAACAATATCCTTGGTTTGATGAGGATCCTCGCAACATATGAATAGGATTGGCTACTGATGGATTTAACCCTTTTGGCAATATGAATAATTCATATAGCATATGGCCAGTGATTTTAATGGCATACAACTTACCACCTTGGCAATGCATGAAAGAACCATATTTGATGATGTCACTTCTAATTCCAGGTCCTCGATCACCTGGAAAAGATATTGATATATACCTAAGACCTTTGGTAGATGAGCTTAAAGAATTATGGGAATTTGGAGTGAGGACATGTGATACTAAAACTGGAGAGTGTTTTCATTTACATGCAGCAATCTTATGGACAATTAATGATCTCCCTGCGTTAGGTGATGTATCTGGACATCAGATAAAGGGGTATTGTGCTTGTCCAAGATGTAGTTTAAATACTCCTTCACGAAGATTGAGAAGTAAGATTTGTTATATGGATCATAGAAGGTACTTGCCACGTTATCATCCGTACCAAAAAAGTCTAAAATTCAATGGGAAGACTAAATTTAGGTCAAAGCCCGCGGAGCTGTCCAATGACCAGGTTTTGATCTAATTAAAAGAAGTAGAAAATGTTGTACTTGGTAAGCATTCTAAAGATAAAAAGAGAAAACATTTCTCTCAGAAACCATGTTGGAACAAAAAGAGCATATTTTTTGAGTTACCATATTGGTCGAAGCTCAAGTTGCTGCATAATCTGGATGTAATGCATATTGAGAAGAATATATGTGATAATCTGTTGGGGATAATACTAGACATTGATGGTAAATCGAAGGACACTGAAAAAGCTCGTTTAGATTTGGAAGATATGGGTATAAGAAGTGAGTTGCACTTGAAACCAGTACAAAATGCCAAAGCAAACAAAGAAGGAAAAGTCAAATACTTGAAGCCACATGCACTTTATACTTTATCCTATAAGCAGAAGAAAGGGTTTCAAGAATTCTTGAAGACAGTAAAATTTCCAGATGGGTATGTTGCAAATATCTCTAGATGTGTGAATATCAAGGACGGCAAGATCACAGGATTGAAAAGTCATGACTGCCATGTTTTGTTACAACGTTTGCTTCCCGTAGGAATGCGTGGATATTTACATAAAGAAGTTCTTGATGCCATTACTGAGTTGGCAAGTTTTTTCAGACAATTGTGTTCTAGAAAACTTAAATTGGATGTCCTTGATAATTTGGAAAAAAAGATTCCCGTCATATTATGCAAGTTAGAGATGATCTTTCCACCTGCTTTTTTTGACGTTATGGTTCACCTAGCAGTTCATTTGGCACGAAGCTTAAGCTTGGAGGTCTGTTCATTATAGGTGGATGTATCCTATTGAAAGGTAAAATATATATATTATTTTTATTAAACATGTATTTTGATAGAATCTTTTATCTTTGCAGTAATTTTTATTTTGTCTCGTATTGATTACGCTTTAAATATAGGTTTCTTAGTAGTCTAAAAGGATGGTTCAAAATAGAGCTTGTCTCAAGGTTCAATCATGGAGGCTTATATTGTGAAGGAGTGCTTAAGTTTTGCTCATTATATCTTCATGGAATTGAGACGAAATACAACAGGGAAGAAAGAAATTACGATGGTGAGGAAAATCCAAATGCAACATTATCTGTATTTAAAAGAAAAATTTGAACTTTTGGAGAAACAGATTTTGTTCAAATGACCTCTCAACAATATAGTGAATTACACTAGTTTGTATTGAATAATTGTGTGGAGATAGAGCCATATTTGAGGCAACAATGGTTATTTTTTATTTATTATAATATCATTATTAATGTAATACTAATTTATAATTTTTTGTTGTTCAAAGAACACAAAGAAATAATTCAACGTGAAAACCCTATTGGTTGGATGGCGATTCACAAGAAAGAATTCGCATCATGGTTCGAGAGTCGAGTAAGATTTTCAATCTTCTTTGAAATGTTGTTTTATTGTAAATTATTTTCTTAATTATAATATTTTATAATTTGTATTGTTGTATTAAAATTAGATTCAAGAGCATCGACGTATAAAGTCTGTTGAAGCTACGGATGAGCTTCTTGCGCTCGCATCAGGACCTGACTATCGTATTAGTAAATGTAGTGGGTGCATAATAGAAGGAGTTAAGTACCTAACAAAAAAAAGAGATTGTCGACGTGTAACACAAAATAGTGGGGTGTGTACAGAAGCTATACATAAGGGAAAAATGGTTAAGTTTTACGGAGTGCTAAAAGACGTAATTGAGTTGAGTTATGTTAGTGGCTTTCGCTGTGTGTTATTTAATTGTAAATGGTTTGACTTAGATCGGAATAAACCAGAAAAGATAGACAGTGAGTTTACAAGCATAAACGTGAGTAGATTATGGTATGAGAATGAACCTTATGTGTTAGCTAATCAAGTGACTCAAGTATTCTATGTAAATGATACAAAACTAGGGGAAATTGGAAAGTAGTTCAAAGTGCTCAACACCGACATCTGATTGACCGATCCCTTCTCCAATTTACTGATGGAAATGAACCTAATGTCAGTGATGCATATCAACAAGAAAATTGTATTGATATAGAAGTTCTAGATAGTGCTCAAGAGGTTGGGTTAGTATCCAGAAATGATGAAACTCCATTAGAGATTGAAATTGCTGAAAAAATATTACACTCACGTGTTGATGATAATGATGATGTTGAAGAAGATCATGATGAAGAAGATGACACTTTTGATGAGTATTGAGTAATAAGATGAAGCTGCATCTCAAGCTTATGATGATAGTGACTTTGATTGATGTGTAATAGGTAAGATTGAATACATGCTAGAATGCTCTTCTTTCATTTATCTGACTTTTAGTATTTACTTGCTGGTAATGGTATTCTTCTGGATTTGATAACAGGCGAAAGGAAGGCTATTAATTCAGAGCTTTGGCATGCTTGTGCGGGACCATTGGTTTCCTTGCCTCCAATTGGCAGTCTTGTAGTTTACTTCCCTCAGGGCCATAGTGAGCAAGTATGTTGCCTTCATTTAATCCTTTGCAGTAACTTTTATCATTTTATTTGTTGCTCTGTTATTTTTCAGGTTGCAGCGTCAATGCAAAAGGAGACTGACTTTATACCAAGTTATCCCAACCTTCCTTCCAAGTTGAATTGCTTTCTTCACCATGTGACATTGCATGTATGAAATCTTCATTGTCCCAAACTGATGTCTTAGTTTATGGAAGTTAAAATTTCTCATGGCACATGCTCTTTCCCAAATTGGTTCGAATTTGTGCTTGGCCTCAATTTTCCTTTTTTGATAGAACCACTTTCCATAAACTTTTCCAAATTGTTCTGAATGGCTTATGATTATTCCATATTTTTGCTTGCTAGTCATAGGCCTTCCGAGTTCGGAACATGCATGCTAATTGTTGAAAACTGAATAAGATGAATGAAGAAGTGAAGAAGTTATTATGATCTACTCGAGCAAAGATGTCACTCATATATGTTTACATTTGATAACAGTGATGCGTAAACCGATGAGGTGTATGCACAGATGACCCTTCACTGTAAGCAAAATAGGTCACCATTTTGTATTACTTTTGTTACATGCAAACTTACCCTAAAGTTTCATGTTTTAACGAAGAAGTTTACTCAAATCACATGTTTGATGTATCTAGTAGCTTTTAAGCAAGAAAGATGAAAATAAATATGTACTCCTCAATGTATAGAGTTTTCTATTGCAGCCAACCAAAAGGCACCGCTCACTACTGAGTTGGAGTGTCTTTGATAGCACAAAAGTTTTTTTTGGTGATTCTGCTCATTTATAAGGTATGACTTTGATGTTAATGAGGAAAAGCATCGGAAAATCATTCATTAAGCTTAGCAATGTCCTGCTTTTCCTTAGGGATGAAAAATCACAACTTCTCTTGGGTATAAAGCGTGCAAACAGACGTCAACCAGCTCTCTCTTCCTCACCAAATCCAAAGTGACAAAGATGCATATTAGTATTCTTTGTCTGCTGCTCATCTTCTGCGAATAATAGCCCTTTTATTGTATTTTATAATCCAAGGTGCTTACTTTCACCATCACTGCTTGAATTGAGGGTTAATAGTTATGGAATGTTAATGATATTTCAATTTAACAAGGCAAGTCTAGCTGAATTTGTAGTTCCCTTCTCCAAGTATAATAAAGCAATGTACACACAAGTTTCTCTTGGCATGAGATTTAGGATGATGTTTGAGACTTTTTCTTCCTATTTACCATAAAACATTATTTTTGATACATTACAGAATTGATAATGGTGACTTCTTCATGTTGATTGATAGTGTTTTACTGACACCATCTGTTTGTTTTGTATTTTAGTTGATAATACCATTAAGCTCCTTGGTGTTGGCACACTTGCTTTTCACCCCACATTGGAATGGATTTTTTTGTTGGTGATAGACGTGGTGCACTTTTGGCATGGGATGTCTCAACAGAGAGGCCTACTATGATCGGAATGTTAGAATTTATTGTCACTGTATTTACTCTTGGTTTAGAAAATGTTATCTAAGTAGATTTGTTTGACACTTTAATCTGTTCTTATGTCTATCAAATGTGCTTGATAGTTATTATGAGTGACCCAGAGGTGATTATTTTGGTCAATAAGAAATTGATATCAATTTGTTGGGTTGTTAAGGTGTCGTGCTGGAATATTTGGAGTTTAGTTGGAATGAGTATTGTGGACTAATGGAAATAATTCTCTCCAACCAGTATTTATTTGGTTTCTATTGCATAAATTTTAGCGACCAATTTGAATTATTTTTGCAATCAATTTTGGTTACTAGCAAGTATACATTAGGAACCATCCAAATTATTTTTGCGACCAAGTTTTGGTGGCTAATACATACACTCTAGTGACCAATAATTAATTTTTTGTTGCTAAATTATAGTAAATATAATACAATTTGTGACCATATTAAAACTATAGCAACGAATTATTTGGTTGCTAAAAGTAAATTTTTAGCAACAGCATCATGTCATCACAACATAGTTACTAAAAGAAAATTGATACACCATTTGTTGCAACCAGATAAAAATAACTGCAACCAATGACTTGGTTGCTATAAGATTATTTTTTACCAACAAAAATAATTTGGTCGCAATATGAATAGCTATAGTAACCATTGGCTTGGTTGCTATACGATTACTTTTTACCAACAAAAATAATTTGGTCGCAGTATGAATAGCTATAGCAACCATGCTATAAGATTATTTTTTAGCAACAAAAATAATTTGGTCGCAGTATGCATAACTATAGCGACCATTTTAATATTATAGCGACCATCAAATTTTACATTAGCAAGTATAAATTTGGTCGCTAATAATTTTACCTTTAGTGACCAATTTTAAATGGTTGTTAATAGTGTATTTTTAACGACCGACGTAATAACTCGTCACTGAGCACTTTTAGTAACAACCCTGTTGTAACCACCTGTGACCAACCCAATTTTGGTCGCTATAATTTTTAACGACCGTTTTCTTATTTTTAGCTACCATTAATAATGGTTACTGAAACTAATTTTTCTTGTAGTATTGTTGATATTCAACCTTTTCAGAACTTGTGTTTATTAGATTTTATATTGGAATATTATTGTTATTATTTATTGGATTGAAAGAATTTGATCGTTCAAAAAAAGAAAGGGATTAAACGAAGTTTGATGTCAAGGGAAGGTACAGGCTAATAAGAATATACCTCTAAAGGAAAATAAAAACAAACGAAACTTTTGATGAGTGGAATGTCCTGCTCTAATGACGTCCTGAAATAAATTAAATATGGCCTGTTAATTTGACTAGATTTCCAAGTAAATAAACGAATTGCAAAGTGAAACACTGACTCAGTTATTTTTATAGTAGGTGGAGCGGACAAGATTTATAGTTAACATTGCTTTTGATGAGTGTAGGTCCTGCTATAAAGATGTCCTCTAATTAATAAGTTAAATATGGCTTGTTAATTTGACTAGATTTCTAAGTAAATAAACGAATGCCAAAGTGAAACACTGACTCAGTTAGTTTTATAGTAGGTGGAACGGACAAGACTTACAGTTAACATTGTTTAATATGCCAAAAACAAAAGCTGAACATGAGAATGACATGATCCTGAGCAAATCAGGTTTCAAGATGCTTTGTCCCAGCTGATTGGATGGCATTAAGGAGTATTTGACAAATGTTAATTTCAATGTGTAGTTGACAAATGTTAAAAAAAGAAAGTTTAAAGTCTTACAAATTCATTTTTAAAATGGCTTTTCCGATGTGGCTACGTAAATTAATTACTCAGCAACATATACAACTGGAAGTCATGATCCACCACTAATGAATATTAACCTGGTTAGCTTAATCACACGACAACACCGGTGAGTTTGATTTGTCAGGTGAGTAAATCATTTCTTTTTGGTTTCAACATGAACCTCATAGTTTCAATTGGTCTGAAGAAATAAATTAGTAAGAGTAAATACAAATTAATGTGGTCAAAAAGAGAATATATATATATACAGCATAGTCGCCTGTAACTACCGGTGAACGTTTAGAATGGTGGATCATCCAGGAGCTAGTGCTTCTAGTGACGATGGAAGCCTCAAAGAGCAAGACCAGTGGCTCCCGATAGCCAACGTAGGCCGGATAATGAAGCACACACTGCCATCGAACGCGAAAATATCCAAAGAAGCTAAGGAAACGATGCAAGAATGTGTCTCAGAGTTCATTAGCTTTGTGACAAGTGAAGCATCAGAGAAGTGCAAAACGGAAAGAAGGAAGACGGTGAATGGAGATGACATTTGCTGGGCTATGGGAGCTCTTGGTTTCGACCAATACGTTGGGCCTCTAAAAAGGTATCTTCAAAGATATAGAGAATTGGAAGTTGATAAAGCTAATAATCAAGAGAAAGCTATCAGTAGCAAACTTGAAGATCAAAAGGAGGAACCGTCCTCTTCGTATAGATATAATCAGCCAGGGAATAACTAGTCTTCAATTTCATCCCCATTCAAGTATGATGCCATCGACAGAAGACATAATAACACCAACTTGAGACCCCCATATTGACTTTCACTGAAGGTATAATGATTTGTATTCGTAGGCTTTTTAACCATGATAATACCGGTCAGCAAGGTGATTGGTTAGTTTGTCTTCTCATTCTTATGAGATACCGTTCTTGTATGTTGATATTGTTAAGTAATCTAGCTCTCTTTCTGGAACAAAGGTTGGAATTTCAGGTCTTTGAGTAGGATTGCGAAGAGTGAATTGTGGTATTGGTAGCTAGAGTCTCATTTTGATGAGAAAGGAGGATGATCATCTGATAATCCAATTTGTTGGAGTGTTATCAAGATCATAAAGAACATTGAATTTGGGTGAGTTCATTCATTTTTCAGTGCAATTCTCACATCAACCATTAGAATTAACATATGTTCCATGTATTTTGACGAGACTAACGTCATCCTCCATCAATAAATTTGTTTGATGAATATATGTCTCGGCATTCTTCTGCGACGACCAGTGTTGTTTAATCTTTGAGTTTATCAATCTCTCTTGTCTGGAGACGGTCTCTAGCTTCTATAGCCTCTAGAATCATCAGTATCCAAACTAAGCCGATTGATGCCAAGTCGTTGTCCAGAACTTTAGTTTATATTTTCAAAAAGTCCACATCCATGTCCCCGTCTCTTTTACTAGTGTCAAGTTGACCAGAAGAAGGTAAAGTACATCTCTAGGTTTAGGGTTTCTAATCTGTATTCTTTTGTAATTAGAAAACAAATTAAATTTCATATGTGGTCCTTCTGTACATGAATAGGTTTATTAACATAATTCTAAGACATGAAAATAGATATTTGGTAAAATATGTAAAAAAGGGCATTTTAAATCTGTGATAGTGAAGCCAATTCGAAGCTTATTCGATTAGGGTTTACGTAAGGAAAATAAGATTAAACATTAATGAGACAATGTGGAAGACAAAAGGATAAGCTTAGACAACAACCGCCAATAAACTCCTTGGGTCAGTACGAACAAAAAGTATACACTGTAAGTGGAAGAATATGTTTTAAAAAAACATTGAAGGAAGAGCTCGTGATTAAAGCCATTAGCCATTTGGCTCTTTGCCGTCGAGCGTGGAGTCTAGCTTATTTCCCACAACCACGACAGTCGATGCCTTTCATATTCTTATTAAACATTGTCAAATGTTCAATTTGTTCAAAAATTGGAAGTTTCTATCCCATACATTGTGTCCTTTTTTGTTTAACAAGAAATAGTGATCATAAATAAAATTAATTATTTAAGCATTTGTTTAATATTTTAGCTTAAATTGGTTTGTATAAGTGGGATATTATAAATTGATTAATATAATCTTTTCTAGTGTAATATATATGATTATTTTATTGTTGATAAATATTAATGATTAAGAACAATAGTCAACTTAAATTTAAGTATTTTGATCTTATTAACATTCATATTTTAACTATGTTTATCTATGTCCAAAAATATTTATTTTTCAAATTTTAGCTTATCTATCTTGTATTTTTCAACAATATATTTAAAACTTTAAAACTTTCTACAATTTTGACGTGTTCCATTCGATTTTCATGAAATGCTTGTATGAACAGAGATGTACTATACTTAAAGAATCATTTGTGTATATATCTATAGATTTAAACAAATTTATAGAATTTGAATACATTAGTTCAAAATTATAAGATTTCATTATTCTTATTTAATATAAAATTCAATCTTTCCTTATTTTCTATCTTTGTTCTAAGTTGAACATTCAAAATTTTAATTTTGTTTAAGTTATCCTTTATGACTTTTCACTTTTATATTTATGTTTATACTTCCAAAATTATCACGTAATTTTATTACTTGATTAAATTATTATAAATTTTATTCTATAACATGATGGAGTTTTAATCTTAGAAAGCAGGTGGTAGCTTTCATGGAAACAAACATTTAGACCACTTAACATTATATTTTTATAAGAGAATTCATATAATATAATTCAACAAGTAAATACATTTAAAATAAAGACCTAATGATCCATATAATAGTTCAATTTTATACAAAATAACATATATTTTTAAATTAAGATATTTTATACAATGAATCCGATAATAAAATAATTAATAATACAATATTAGTGATAATTTAATCAAACATTAAAGGCTATATGATAAGTTGAAAATTATAAGAAGGTAAATGAAAAAATATGAAAATCATATAAATGTCAATTACAATTAACATTAGGATTATTAAGCATACTTAGCATTAAAAATTATATTTTACATTAATAATTTTAAGAATACTATCACATACAAAATTCCTCAAAATTCTTCTAAGAAATCCATTAGAGTTAAAATCTTTACATATTTGATATTTTAGGATATTATTAAATGTGGCCTCCATCTTTCAATATTCTATGTCAAATTAGAGTTTTTCATATAATAGTTAAAGGTTATGAAATTCTATATTCTTTTTTAACAATCTCATAATTCTCCTAAGAAATCTAAGAGATCTAGAATTTTATATATTTAATATTTTAAGATATTATTAAATTCAAGATTGATCTTTCAATATTCTATGGCAAATTAAAGGTTTTCATATAATATTTAGAAGTTATGAAATTCTAAATTCTTCTCTTTTACATTCTCATCTTTTCTCTTTACTACATGTCTTAAATTGTGAAATTTTGTTTATGTTTCGTAAAAATTTCAAGTTCAATTAATTTGAAACTAATAAGTAAATTGTAATTTGACTTAATTTAGAGTTGAATTTGGGTTTGATGAAAGAAATCATAATTCAAGTTTAAATGTCTACCTCAATTCGAATAGAATTCGACCTAATTCAAAATCCAAATTTTAACTCAGGATATGATTTTTAATCCAAAAAATTGAACCTAATTGACATTTAAATTAAAAAAACCTATAAAAAATAGATTCAATTCGACCTATTATTAAACTATTATATCTACCAATTTGACTAAGAACTTCTCCTTATTTTGAGCATTAAAAGTCCAATTCATATAGCTTTTAAGGGACAAGTTATATGGTTAAGTGAATTCGTATCAACAGAGTTATATGTTTCGTAGGAGATCAGGTAAGATGAAATTCTAAATATATTTATCACCAAACATGTTAGGAGATAAGGTAAGATACAATTATAAATGTATCCATCACCAAACATGTAAGTATGTATCAATGAGCATTATTATTATTACTGTTGTTGTTGTTGTTGTTGTTGCTAAAAACACAAATATTTGTTACTCTTACACTTTATACATCTATTTGGAGCATATTGGTATGGTCCAAATTTTGGTTGTAAAGAAAGTGAAGTAAATCACTTGTTAATATAGAAATTATGTATAATATGTAGAATACACAGGAAGAAGAGGTTGAATTGTGTTAAATCTGTAAAGATATTAATCTTTATAAATTTCTTCATAAATTCAGATGATCACAAAACCATTCATTTAATTTGATGAATAATGCAATCACGAAAATTATTATCTATTCTTTTAACAACAAGAAAATTAAAGAGATAAGAGTTAGAGAATATGATGCCGCGATTTATACTAGTTCACCCTTAACCTTAGGCTACGTCTTGTTGGGACCCGTTTTTGAAACCCAACCTCTTACAAATATCAGAAGACTTGAGCGTATCTTTACTATATCATACTCTTTAACACATTACATACAAATAATTTTTCGTCATTTACATTTCAATACCCTCAAAACAAAAGGGTTTTAAAAAGCTATAATGGCTTTTCAAGCCATTTTATAACATAATCCAAAATCTCAAACTATAAAAGTTACATGAATTACACATTCTTGAAATGTGACTAATCCTTGCATTTGACAAATATAACTTAAACTCCAAGATATGTAGAATTTGAAATAACATCCATATACTCTTGATCACTCGATCTCTTCCTCATTACCTGAAGGTAGGGACGAGAAGGGGGTGAGCTTGAAAGCTCGTAGGTAACAGTTTATAATAAAAAGATAAGAAAAACTCTTTTCAAAAACTCTTTGCCATTTTACATTTTTGAAAACAAAGTTATTTCATATGCAAGATATCATCAAACATTTATTCCTCGAAATTGTCAAATTTTCAAACGATTTATGAACAATTTTAAATCATGTAATGCATCAAACTTGTCAACAGATCATAAGCACATAAGCACATCATAATGGTTTGGGTGGATCCAAAATAGAACGTACTACACAATTCCCAAAAGGGTCTTGTGTAGTCGTGAACTTATGGGAGTCCATGAAGGAGCTCTATGCCACTAGCGGGTAGGCGGGAGAAGTCTTAAACTTGGGTCAACATGCACGTGACTGAACCTAGGGAACCACTACAAACCCACATAACACATATATTTGAAAATCTTGTAAGCTTGTTGCCCAACATGGCACTTCTTGTAAACTTGTTTTTTCATATACTTGATATATATCTTGAAAACCATTATAAAAAATATGAATTCATGTACATTTGATCTTTTCAAAAGAAAATCACTTTTATAAATCATAACACAACCCATGTAGCAAACACATAACAAATTTCATAAATCATTCATAGACAATGAATGCAGCACTTATGATGCAAATGAAAATCAGAAAACTTCTTTGATTTAAGAAAGTAGTAGTGGCTTATTAACTCTATTATAAATATGTACTCGCCTGATTTCCTTGCTTATAGGCTTGCGCATAATGTCTCTTCTCTTTCCAAACAACCTAAGGTCTCTAAGACTCTTTTCTGTTGTATCTTTAATATGTGCTCCCTGAGCTGATCTAATTGAAATAGGTCTCTTTGATCCCTTTGGTTCTTCACCAAATGAGGAGGTCCTTAGCTCAAATGGAAGCTCTTCTCTTCCTCTACCTTTCTCTCTTCTTGAACCACCTCAAAATCTTTCTTATAGGCTAAGGAAATAGAAACCCTAGCTTGGTTTCTCTTCTCTCTCTCATTCTCTTCCTCTTTTGGTATTCCTCTCTTTTTTCCATGACATTCTCTCTTTCTCTTTCTTTCTCCTTCCCTTATTCTCTTCTGCTTCCTTCCATTTATAGGCAAGATAACACTTCTTCTTCCAATTTTGCCCTTCCATTTATGCCTTATGTCTTTTACACGTAAGTGTCTTACCAAAAGTACCCTTGAATATTCTGACATAATCCTTTACTCTAGAAGAATCTTCTCTATTGTCTTACATTTCCAATGAAATCAAAATCATTCCATTTGGGTCAGTGATTCAAAAGATACACTTCAAACCTTTTTGGACTGCTCTTGTCCAATTCAACATACTATGCATAACTCCTATCAGAAATTCTAAAACCCTTAGAAACTGAAAAACTCCTATCAGAAATTCTAAACCCCTTAGAAACTGAATTTGACTTCAACTTTTTCATACCATTTGTAGCTCCGTGTCTCTAGTTTATCTTGAAACAAGAGTTATCTTATTTAGAGCTCTAATGATCTATAAATCATCAAAATATTGAAGTATGTTTAGTAAAATATCCAATTCCTACTCTTCCAATTGATACCCTTACTTTGGTTCAATCCATCCCTTTCAAATCAACACTAAAAGCTATGACCTTCAATGGAGACGCAAAAAGAAAAGTTTTAGGAATCTAAGGGTTCAAGAATCATTTCATTTGAAAGTCGGATAACCAAATTATGGCCGAAGAATCAATCAAGGTTTGGTCCTCAGTCATATTGAACTTGTCTCGGGACAAATGGCATAACTTTCACTAGAGATATTGGATTAAGATCATCTTAGGATGATTTCAAAGATAACATTGAAATCTAAAACTTTGAAGAAGACCTTGAGATCAGATTTTTATCATCTGAAGGGTCAAAATGGATCAGACGATAGGATTAGACGAAGCCACAGGAAAAAGCAGAAGAATGGAAAAAATCAGAAGAAGTGGGAAAATTGCTATAACTTTCCTTATAGATATCATATTAAGATGTTTTTATTTGGTTTGAAAGAAGACTTCAAAATCTACAACTTTCATGAAGAACTTGAATACAGATTATATCTTCTGAAGGATCGAAAATAGAACAAAAGATATAAGATGAACAGTAACCCAGAAGATAGCAAAACACAGAAGAAACGAAAACAGAAGGAGCAAATCACAGAAGAAGACATGTCAACAAAACACAAAAAAAGTAAAACCCAGAAGGAACAAAACCCAGAAGAAGACACGTTAGCAAAACACAGAAGAAGACGCATCAACAAAAGACAGAAGAAGTAAAACCCAAAAGGAACAAAACTCAAAACAAGACAAGTCAGCAAAACACAGAAGAAGACGTGTAAATAAAATACAAAAGATAAAAAGGCAGACGATACCAAAGGCAGATGATATAAAAGGAAAAAGATACAAAAGGCAGACGATACAAAAGACAGAAGATACAAAAGGCAAAAGATACAAAAGGTAGACGATACAAAACACAGAAGGAACAAAACACAGAAGAAGTTCATGAATAGTAACACAGAAGAAGTTCATGAACAGTAACATAGAAGAAGTAAAAGACAGTGTTCGGCCCCAAATTGTTTTTATTGATGTTATTAAGCATGAACTGTGTTGATTGTATGATTTATTGCATATTTTGATTTTATTGGGAGTATTAGTGGAAAATTAAGATTAACTTGAGATTTGTGTGGAATAAGTGGTTAGGAAAGGGGTAAACTTTATGAGGGCATTATAGGAAGTTCACTTAAGTTGAAAAGATTAAACTTAACAAGGAGGGGCATTATAGTCTTTGTGCCTTCATTTAGGCTTAAGGATTTAGAAGAAGAAAAGAGAGAAAGGGAAAAGAGAAGAGGGAGTCATAGGAAGAGAGGAAGAAGAAGAAGAAAAGAGGAAAGCTAGGTTTAACGATTTTTGATTGAAATTGAAGCTTCAACAGGTAATTATGAGTTTATTTCTTCTTGTTTAAGATGGGTTAAACCCTAGATTTGCTTGGAATGAGTAAGAACCAATGGTTTAGGGGTTTTCGGAAGTTTTGGTTAAATTCTTTGGGTTGATGATCTTGTTATGTCTTGATGATGATTTTGTGTTAGAATGAGTTTAGAACTGAAGTATAAGGCATGATCTTAAGCTTAGATGTGTTGCTTTGTCAAATGGGAAGGATTGATGTTGTGAATGCTGGAAAAGTCAGGATCGGAGTTGTTCTCCAGACCCGCAAGTCGCGACGTACGTAAGGCCACACGTCGTGACGTACGCTAGGCCGCGCGTCGCGACGAGTGTGCCTTCGTCGTGGCGAGCCCCCAGATTCCAGCAAAGATGAATTTTAGTCTTTTGGACATATCTTTTGCTATAGAAGTCCAACTGAGGTGATTTTTGATGCGTTGTCAACAAGAGACATAGGGATATGAGTTTCATGAAGAAATGAAGTTCTGAATCAGTCTCTAAGAATCTTCATTTTGGATGGAAGTTAAGAATAGAATTATTGTTTCAGCATGAGTTATTTAATGAGATGTTAGTTCTTGTTTTAGGAAACCAAGCGAGGCAAGAGGAGCAAGGGGAACAAGAGGAAAGGCATTCCTAAGCAAGTATTAAGCAAGGAATTCAAGGTGGGTTCATATTTATAATAGAGTAAATAAGTCACTCATTGTTTTGTTCAAATCAAGAAAGATTTAATGCTTTTAAATTGCATCAACAATGTTGCATTATTGTTATTGTGAATTGATTAAATGTTACTATATGATTTGCATTCATGATTATTAAACAGGTTTCAAAAAGGGTTTTTTTCCTTTCAAGAAATACATGCACATGAAATCATGTTTTCCAAAATTTATAAAAAGCAAGTTTACAAGCAAGTGCCAGTTTGGCAATCAAGTTTACCAGACTTTGAATCATGCATGTTATGTGGGTTTGTGGTAGTCCCAAGAACCGTCACGTGCACGCTGACCATGAAAAGGTTTCTCCCACCTGCCCGCTAGTGGCATGGAGCTCCCCACAAGGACTCCAACTACGACTACACAGGACCATTTCGATGGACACGTGTAGTACGTCATAAACCCGGGCTAACCCAAACCATTATACAATGCTATGTGCTTATGATTTGTTGATATGTTTCATGCATTCATATTTGAACTCTACTCAGGAATTGTTTAAAAAATCAAGCGTTTCAAGATAATGACTTTTACATGCTCAATTACTATGATTTCAAAGTATATCACGGCAATGAGTTATCTTTTGAATCGTTTTGCTTATTTCTATATTATAAATGTGTTCCCACGAGCTTTATAGCTCACCCCCCTTTACTCTCCCAATTTAGGTGACGAGCAAGGAACCGAGTAAGTCAAGGGTCATGGCTACACTCTATTTTGTTATGTTAAAGTATTTTCAAGTTGTACTTTTGGAAGTGAAGGCTTTAGTTACATTTCGAGTTTGATTAGTTCAAGTGTATTTTTGTATTTTTGACACTTGAACTCAAAGTTTGTAATTTGGTTTGAAATGTTATTAAAGCTTTATAAAACTCATCGTTTGGATACTAATAACTTATGGATGTGGTTGTTTCAAATCTTTCGCATTAAATCATTTAGAGTTTTCTTGAGTGTATATTGGTGAGATTTGGGATGGTTGTTTGAATAAAATGAAAGCAAGTTTCAAGTTTGTTCACGATGGGGCCCTTGAGCTGTCGAGGGTTTTTCCTTCTTCGTTTAATTAATAAGTTTAGCCTCACACACCAAGTACCACGCTTTCATGTCCGATGTTGGGCTCCGAAAATGGGGTCCAACATGTTGTGGTATCAGAGCGTCTAGGTTTTGGTCTAGAGCTTCATGGCATTGCTTTCAAGGAATAACTTGCATTGTTTTACGTGATTTGAATTGTTTTCACATACTTTGAAATTGCCTTACTTGAACTAAAGATTTTTAATGGTTTTATATTGAAGGAGTGAGAATGGCACCTTGAAAGAAAACTCGAGGAGCTATGACTCGGTCTCATTCTCGTCAAGGGAGCACGGATGAATCCCATGTCCCGCAAGATGCTGGGACACATTCTGCTCTGATTTCTGAGGCACCTAGTTTGCAACAAGAAGTGCCTCCACCACCTCCTCCTATGCCTCAAGCAAATCCCATGGATCCGAGTTTCTTTCAAGCCTTTGCTCAGGCTTTCACGTATGCCATGGGTCAAAGTTCTCAGATCCCGATGGAAGCTCCAGTAGACAGGAATGTACAGTATGACAAGCTTCGTAAGTTTGGGGCTGTGGATTTCAATGGGACGACGAATCCAAAAGAGGCTGAAGCCTGGTTGAAGAGGACCGAGAGGGTTCTAGTTTAGATGAAATGCTCAGATGAGGAGAAGTTAGAGTATGCGGTCAGTTTGTTACAGGGAGACGCACTGCATTGGTGGGAATCTGTGCCTCACAGTCAGGTTGTGCCACCGGTGCTGGCATGGAGAGACTTTGTGGAAGTGTTTAGAAAGAAGTATCTCTCTAGAGTCTATGTTCAAGAGAAGGCCAGGGAGTTTCTGAATCTCACACAGAGGGACATGAGTGTGAGTGAGTATGAGCTGAAGTTCACACAGCTTTCTCGTTATGCAGCCAACATTGTGGCAATAGAGGACGAAAAATGCCATAAGTTTGGAGGAGGTCTGCACTTGGGGATCAGGGAGAAAGTCTTGATCTATAATTTCTGTGATTACTAGCAATTGGTGGATGCGACACTCCAGGCTGAAAAGCTGGAGAAGATTAAGCAAGAGGTGAGCCAGAAGAGGAAGAGCAGGGACCAGTCTTTTAAGAAAGGAAATAGTGCTCCAATGCCTGAGAGGAGCACAAGGAGCTTTCACATCCAGAGTGAAGTGGGTAGCAGTGGCTCTACCAGGAACAAGCAGGTAAAGGCAGTGTCAGGGCAAGCCTCTAATGTGGGAGGCACTGGAAGAGCAGGAAAGAGTTGGTTCACCAATCCCCTATGTGACCATTGTGGGAAACATCACCAAGGAGTGTTCCTCAAGTCTCTTGGAGTTTGTTTTAGATGTGGAGAGAAGGGGCATATGGTCAAGGATTGTCCATAGGTACCGAGACAGGAGGGGTCTCAGTTTCAAGCCCCAAGGCGTGCAGAACCAAGGGGAACTAGGCCAGTTACCGAGGTAGGCAGCTCTGGGACTGCAAGGAAGGCTATTCCTCTAGGAAGGCCAAGGGGTCAAGCATCGGCAAGGGTGTTTGCCATGACTAGGGAGGAAGCTGTAGCTGCACCTGAGGTTGTCACGGGTATGGCTCAGTTACTTGATTCAGCAGTATTTGTTTTAATTGATTCTGGTTTCACGCATTCATTTGTTTCTGAGAGCATAACATTGCATGGTGTGCATTCTATGCCTTTGGATAAGCCTTTGCTTGTTAGTACTCCTCTAGGGAGGAATGTGGTGATCAGTCAGGTATATGAGCAGTGTGAGCTTTTCATAGATGGTGCTAGGTTGGTAGTGAACTTACTACCTCTAGACCTAAGAGGGTTAGATGTTATTCTGGGGATGGATGTTATAGAAAAATATCTGGCAAAGCTGGATTGTGGTCGGAAAGAGGTGGAATTTGATCTGGGCAACGGTGAGAAGGTGATTTTCAAGGGGGACAGGAAAACATCTTCGCTAAGACTGATTTCGGCTATGCTAGCTGAAAGAATGATGGGCCAGGGGTGTGAAGCCTTTTTGGAACATGTTGTGGATGTCGATATGGGTGAAGGGAAGTTAGAGGACTTTTTGATTGTGAGGGAGTTTCCAGACGTGTTTCCAAATGAATTACCAGGTTTGCCGCCGGTGAGGGAAATCGAATTTGCCTTCGACTTGATTCCCGGAACCGTACCCATCTCTATACCACCGTATAGGATGGCTCCAGTTGAGTTGAGGGAGCTTAAGGAACAGTTGGAGGAACTGTTAGAGAAGGGGTATGTTAGGTTGAGTTCGTCACCATGGGGAGCGCCGGTTCTGTTTGTCAAGAAGAAGAATGGAACATGGCAGATGTGTATTGACTATCGGAGACTCAACAAGGTGACCATTAAGAACAAGTATCCTTTGCCACGAATAGATGATCTGTTTGACAAGCTGCAAGGAGCAAGGGTCTTCTCCAAGATTGATCTCAGGTCAGGCTATCATCAGTTCAGAATCAAAGAGTCTGATGTAAGCAAGACGGCCTTCAGGACTCGGTATGGACATTATGAGTTTTTGGTTATGCCATTTGGTTTGACCAATGCTCTAGCTACTTTTATGGATCTTATGAATCGGGTCTTCAAGGAGTATTTGGATCAGTTTGTCATAGTGTTTATAGATGACATTCTGGTGTATTCTAAGAGTGAAGAAGAGCATGAGGAGCATCTCAGGATTGTATTGCAGACTCTGAGGGAGAGAGAGCTTTATGCTAAGTTCAGCAAGTGTGAGTTCTGGCTTCATGAGGTGACATTCCTTAGGCATGTGATTTGGCAGGATGGTGTCCATGTTGATCCGAGGAAAGTTGAAGCAGTGGTAAATTGGCATGCGCCCAAGATAGTGACAGAGGTAAGGAGTTTTCTGGGTCTGGCAGGTTACTACAGGAGGTTTGTAGAAGGATTCTCCATGATAGCTGCTCCGATGACTAAGCTATTGAGGAAGAATCAGAAGTTTATCTGGACTGATGAATGCCACAAGAGCTTTGAGGAGCTCAAGCGCAGGTTGACAAGTGCTCCGGTCTTGATTTTGCCTTCGGGTGATGAGGGCTATTTGGTGTACAGTGATGTGTCGAGGAAGGGTCTAGGTTGTGTATTGATGCAGGGAGACAGGGTGATAGCTTATGTTTCAAGGCAACTGAATTCATATGAGTTGAATTATCCAACTCATGATTTGGAGTTGGCAGTAGTGATCTTTGCCTTGAAAATTTGGAGGCATTATGTTTATGGGGTTTAGACGAGGATCTTTACTGATCATAAAAGTTTTAAGTACTTACTGAGCCAGAAGGAACTGAATTTGAGACAGAGGAGGTGGATTGAGTTGCTTAAGGATGATGACTTGCTGATTGAGTATCACTCAGGCAAGGCAAATGTCGTAGCAGATGCTTTGAGTAGGAAGTCTTCTATTGCCCATGTTTAGACAGTTTACCTTCCTTTATTGGAAGAGATGGCTAAGCTTAAGATAAGCTTGAAGCAGGAGGAACCAGATTGCCTTCTAGCTAACTTCCGGGTAAGGCCAATACTCTGGGAGAAGGTTAAGGAGTTACAGGCACAGGATGCAGATTTGAGCAAGCTTCGGGAGGAAATTCAGAATGGTAAGAATTCTGAAGTAATAGTGAGAGATGATGGACTCATGATAGTGGGGAACAGGCTTTGCATTCCAGATAGCAAGGGGGTTAAGGATGAAATTTTGGATGAGGCACACAATGTGCCTTATGCCATGCACCCAGGTAGCACCAGGATGTACGGGGATTTGAGAGAGCATTTCTGGTGGAAGGGCATGAAGAGGGATGTAGCAGAGTATGTCAGTAAGTGTCTAGTGTGTCAGCAAGTCAAGGCTGAACACCAGGCACCTTTAGGCAAGTTAAGGCCCTTGTCCATTCCCGAGTGGAAGTGGAAAAGGGTAACCATGGATTTTCTGATGGGTTTGCCCAAGACCAGTAGGAAGCATGATGTCATATGGGTTATTGTGGATAGGTTGACGAAGTTAGCCCATTTTCTGGCAATGAAGCAGACTGATTCTTTGCATGTGCTAGCAAAGAAGTACATCGATGAGATAGTGAGATTACATGGGATTCCAGATTCCATAGTTTTTGACAGGGATCCTTAGTTCAGTTCGAGATTTTGGGGAAGCTTACAGGAAGCTTTAGGTAATAAGCTGAATTTTAATACAGCTTTTCACCCTCAGACGGATGGTCAATTTGAGAGGACCATTCGGACACTTGAGGGAATGCTCAGGACATGTGTATTGGATTTCAAAGGAGATTGGGATGAGCATTTGCCATTGGTTGAATTCGCTTATAATAATTCATACCATTCGAGCATTCAGATGGCTCCATATGAGGCTTTGTATGGAAGGAGGTGTAAAACTCCGTTATGTTGGGATGAAGAAGGAGAGAGAAAGCTGGTAGGACCAGAGTTGATTCAGATGACAGTGGATAAAGTCAATCTGGTTAAGCAACAGCTTAAGGCAGCTCAGGATAGGAAGAAGAGCTACACTGATGCTCATCGGAAGGAGATGGAGTATGAAGTCGGTGAGAAAGTGTTCCTTAAAACGTCTCCTTGGAAAGGAGTAATGAAGTTTGGCAAGAAGGGCAAGTTGAGTCCGAGATATGTGGGTCCCTATGAGATTCTTGAGAGGATTGGCCCACTAGCCTACAGGTTGGCGTTGCCCCCAGAATTGTCTCAGATTCATGATGTCTTCCATGTTTCCATGCTGAGGAGGTATAGATCGGATCCTTCTCATATCATTCAGACTACGGAGGTTCAGTTGAGGATGATTTGAGTTATGAGGAGATTCCAATGGAGATTTTGGATACCAAGGAAAAGGTTCTCAGGAACAAGACGGTCCAGCTAGTCAAAGTCCTATAGAGGAACTATTCGGTGGAAGAGGCCACGTGGGAGCCTTTGGAAGCCATGAAAGAGAAGTATTCTCAACTTTTCGATGATTCAGGTAAATTTCGAGGACGAAATTTCTTTTAAGAGGGGGAGAAATGTTGGGCCCCAAATTGTTTTTATTGATGTTATTAAGCATGAACTATGTTGATTGTATGATTTATTGCATATTTTGATTTTATTGGGAGTATTAGTGGAAAATTAAGATTAACTTGAGATTTGTGTGGAATAAGTAGTTAGGAAAGGGGTAAACTTTATGAGGGCATTATAGGAAGTTCACTTAAGTTGGAAAGATTAAACTTAACAAGGAGGGGGATTCTAGTCTTTGTGCCTTCATTTAGGCTTAATGATTTAGAAGAAGAAAAGAGAGAAAGGGAAAAGAAAGGAAAGGAGAAGAGGGAGTCGTAGGAAGAGAGGAAGAAGAAGAAGAAAAGAGGAAAGCTAGGTTTAACGGTTTTTGATTGAAATTGAAGCTTCAACAGGTAAGTATGAGTTTATTTCTTCTTGTTTGAGATGGGTTAAACCCTATATTTTCTTGGAATGAATAAGAACCGATGGTTTAGGGGTTTTCAGAAGTTTTGGTTAAATTCTTTGGGTTGATGATCTTGTTGTGTCTTGATGATGATTTTGTGTTAGAATGAGTTTAGAACTGAAGTATAAGGCATGATCTTAAGCTTAGATGTGTTGCTTTGTCAAATGGGAAGGATTGATGTTATGAATGTTGGAAAAGTCAGGTTCGGAGTTGTTCTCAGACCCTTGACGTCATGACGCATACCTAAGGCCGACGTCATGACGCGCTTAAACAAGCTGCGTGACGACGAGTGTGCCTTCGTCGCGGCGAGCCCCCAAATTCCAGAAAAGATGAATTTTAGTCTTTTGGACATATCTTTTGCTATAGAAGTCCAACTGAGGTGATTTTTAATGCGTTGTAAACAAGAGACATAGGGCTATGAGTTTCATGAAGAAATGAAGTTCTGAATCAGTCTCGAAGAATCTTCATTTTGGATGGAAGTTAAGAATAGAATTATTGTTTCAGCATGAGTTATTGAATGGGATGTTGGTTCTTGTTTTAGGAAACCAAGCGAGGCAAGAGGAGCAAGGGGAACAAGAGGAAAGGCATTCCTAAGTAAGTATTAAGCAAGGAATTCAAGGTGGGTTCACATTTATAATAGAGTAAATAAGTCACTCATTGTTTTGTTCAAATCAAGAAAGATTTAATGCTTTTAAATTGCATCAACAATGTTGCATTATTGTTATTTTGAATTGATTAAATGTTACTATATGATTTGCATTCATGATTATTAAACAGGTTTCAAAAAGGGTTTTCCTCCTTTCAAGAAATACATGCACATGAAATCATGTTTTCTAAAATGTATGAAAAGCAAGTTTACAAGCAAGTGCCAGTTTGGCAATCAAGTTTACCAGACTTTGAATCATGCATGTTATGTGGGTTTGTGGTAGTCCCAAGAACCGTCACGTGCACGCTGACCATGAAAAGGCTTCTCCCGCCTGCCCGCTAGTGGCACGGAGCTCCCCACAAGGACTCCAACTATGACTACACATGTTGGGACCCGTTCTTGGGAACCGGATCCCAACTGGAAAAGCAGAACGGAAAACGGAATGCGGAAGACATAAAGCAAAGCGAAGCACAAACTAAAGGAAATACGAAGCGATCAAAAGGGAAATCGAATACAAATCGAAAGCGGAAACAAACACTTAACAAAGCAAATCTGACATCCGAGAACAATAACCAGAGAAACACAAAGTATAGAAAACTTATCGCGTTGGATTACCTCGACTAACCATCCGAAATCCAGTATAAATTTTTTCCCCATATTTCATTCCTAAAATCGATCATGATTCTCATCACTTTAATCAACAATCAATTTAATTCTCCAATTATTTCAGATATACCTTCATATCATTTAATCCTATCCTTCAAGTATTTCTTATTTCATCTCATAAATGTGTATAGTCTAATCATCCAAATTCATCTTAAAATTCTCATCGCATAATGCCATCATGAACTTCAAATCTCAAGTTCATTAACACACGCCTAAAATCAATCAAAGTTCTTAACCTCACTCAGACAATCACTAAATTCATTCTTACTAACCATATGGCCCAAATATGATCATAATACTGGGCTCTGATACCATAAATGTTGGGACCCGATCCGGAAACCGGATCCCAACCGAAAAATGAAGAACGAAGGAAACGAAAACGAATGGAAACGGAAATTTCGCATCGAAATTTCGAATCGGAAACAATCGATACTTAACAAACGGAGCCGACATCCGAGAACAATCAAGAACACAGAAACACATTCGCGTTGGAAACCTAGACTATCCAAAATTGACGCTAATACTTTATCCAAAGCATTTGTATTTTTGTATAAATTGAGAATTGATATTGTTTTTAGCTTGAATTGCCTTTTGTTAAAGCAGTTATTACGGGATGTATAGGAGTTCGAGACTTGGATATTGATTTTATGATCATAACTGAGTATGCTTATGGTTTATGTATGTAATTGGATATTGAATGTGGATATTGCATATGGATTTGAGATATTGAATGTGGTTGGGATTGATTGAGATTTTATATGATCGATTGAGGATTTTTGAAGTGTTAGGTTTAGATGTGCGTTTTCATTGGTGTTTGGATTTGGACGGGAGGTCCGATGTTGATTTGTGTTGTTGGGTTGAGATATTAGAAGTGTATTTTTGCCTTTGCAGAATTTTTGGTCTGTCAAAATACAATTTAGATACGCCCGATTTTCGGTAAAAATCGGGTTAAGATAAGAATAAGAATTAAGAAGTTAGTTTGGTAAAGATGAGATTTGCGTGATTAAGACAAATTATATGAATTGAGTGTTATATGAGGATAAATTTCCAAAAAGGAAATTGTATGGATTGATGATGATTTGAATGTGATTGAGTAAAGAGAAAAGGAATGAAATATGGGGGAAAAAAATTATACCGGGTTTGGATAGTCTAGGTTTCCAACGCGAATGTGTTTTTGTGTTCTTGATTGTTCTCGGATGTCGGCTCCGTTTGTTAAGTATCGATTGTTTCCGATTCGAAATTTCGATGCGAAATTTCCGTTTCCATTCGCTTTCGTTTCCTTCGTTCTTCATTTTTCGGTTGGGATCAGATTTCCGGATCTGGTCCCAACAACACAGGACCATTTCGATGGACACGTGTAGTACGTCATGAACCCGGGCTAACCCAAACCATTATACAATGCTATGTCCTTATGATTTGTTGTTATGTTTCATGCATTCATATTTGAACTCTACTCAGGAATTGTTCAAAGAATCAAGCGTTTCAAGATAATGACTTTTACATGCTCAATTACTATGATTTCAAAGTATATCACGGCAATGAGTTATCTTTTGAATCGTTTTGCTTATTTCTATATTATAAATGTGTTCCCACGAGCTTTATAGCTCACCCCCCTTTACTCTCCCCATTCAGGTGACGAGCAAGGAACCGAGTAAGTCAAGGGTCATGGCTACACTCCATTTTGTTATATTAAAGTATTTTCAAGTTGTACTTTTGGAAGTCAAGGCTTTAGTTACATTTCGAGTTTGATTAGTTCAAGTGTATTTTTGTATTTTTGACACTTGAAGTCAAAGTTTGTAATTTGGTTTGAAATGTTATTAAAGCTTTGTAAAACTCATCGTTTGGATACTAATAACTTATGGATGTGGTTGTTTCAAATCTTTCACATTAAATCATTTAGAGTTTTCTTGAGTGTATGTTGGTGAGATTTGGGATGGTTGTTTGAATAAAATGAAAGCAAGTTTCAAGTTTGTTCACGATGGGGCCCTTGAGCTTCCGAGGGTTTTTCCTTCTTCGTTTAATAAATAAGTTTTGCCTCACGCAACAAATACCACGCTTTCATGTCCGATGTTGGGCTCCGAAAACGGGGTCCAACAGACAGACGATGTAATACGCAGAAGAAGATGCCGTCATCACAAAGAAAACTCAAAAGGAGATGATGTCATAAAAAAAGAACCAAAAAGGTAGAAGAAGCAAACTCAAATGAAACAAAAAACAAAAGAAGATGACGTCATCACAAAGAAAACACAGAAGGGGATGATGTCATCATAGAAGAAGCATGAAGGCAGAAGATACAACTTCTCTCCTGCACATCTTCCCTCATAAGGCCATAGCTTTCAACCTATAAGTCGTAAAAATTCCATACTATATGTCGTTAAAAAGCTAAAAGAAAGACCTACAACTTCTAAGAAGACAACTATCTCTAATATAGCCTAGATCGATCCAAAATTGCCCTCGAATACAGAACATGAATTTACATTCATCCACTGTATTGTACCCAATTCTCAAATTCATGAAAAATTTTGATATTCTTAAAGACAGAATTTAAATTCAACATCTTCATAAGAAAATGTAGCCATATGCTTCTAGTTTGATCCAAATCAAGAATCATCTCGTTTGGATAACTAGAGAAGAAGTTGTGGCTAGAGGACTGAAACATTCTCCATAAACATTTTCCAGATCAACCATCCACTATGCTTCACAATCTTTCCTTAACACAAATCATACTAAGATCACCTTTTTCTATTTCATTTACTCCTCATTCTCAACTCCATCTCAAATAAATAGCATCCGAAGGAAATATATATATAGTCCATGATTAACCATGAACACCAACAATAGAACATACACATGTGTACATCTCTTTCATCAACGTACTACACAAATGCAACTTCATTTTCTGCTTTCATTTTGCTTCTAACTTTCACCTTAATTCTTCTCACTTCAAAATCTTTTATCCTCCAGAAGCACCAAAGAAAAACTTGGACATATCCACATTTCTCATTCACTACTTTTCTCTTGTCTATCATTTCTGATTCAAAAATCTTCCTTCATTTATTCTTTACTTATAACTACTTGCTAAAATTTTTCCTTCAAGTAGTTTTAACTTCTATGAAACATTCGGGGTCCAACATTCCCCCCCTTTAAAAAATTTCATCCTCGAAATTCCTACCGGAGTAGTCAACCAAATGGAGGTAACATTGTCTTATGTTTTCCTCAATCTCCCTAGTAACTTCTTCACTTGAATAATTTTTTTCAATTGATCACTGTCAAAGGACTCATCAAATCTTTCAATCACCTATTTAATCATTCACTTTCCGAACGAGTTCCTCATTAGGTTTCAAATTACTCACATTTTCCCCACTTCCTATATTGATAACATCCGTATCAAATCATATTGATATCTCTTAACATACTTGACATTTTGCACCCAGTCTAAGCACACTTTGGGGAGGTGATACTCTTGTAAATATTTCATTCTTTGCTTTATAGTTCTCATCTCTACAGTATCAGCACACTTTACTCTTATGCTTATCTTATTGTGCTACTTTCGATATTGATCCACTTACTCCTTTATCTCTTTATTAGGTATACATATTTCTCCTTTTTGATCACAAAGCCTCATCTTCCAATTTAATCTTGGAATTCAGATCCATTTTCAATTCCTTAATAAGATTCTCAATTTCTGAATCCTTAATTTGGGATAAACCAAGCCCCACATTCTGTGCTTCTTTTTACTCTAGTTCTATTAATCCTCAATCTCGAGTTTTTGCTTAAAGTACCTGATATAACACATAGCCTTGCTTGGAATTTTTCACTTGTACAATCATGGTCTTTTGGTATTTATATCAATCTTCTTGGTCTCATATTCAATTCCCTCAATTCAGTGATTGGCTCAACCTTTTATGATCGGTACTTGTATATATACATCTCAGAGATTCCTTTACATATATTGCCTCCAAACTTCAAAGCAATCACTACTATAGTATCTCCAAATCATGTATCGAATAATCAACTCATAGGACTTTAGTTGTCTTTATATATAGGAAATCACTTTATCCTATTGCATTGGATTTATCCAAATCTCTTATATAATATCATTTCATGCTATAGAATCTTCAAATCCATACGATGCAATTAATATCAGTATAATTTCTCAAAATTTTATTTACTCTCATTACTCAGACGTGTTACACATTTTTCTTAACATATTCAAATTATTTTTCTCAAATATTCTAATACCTTTTATATATCATCAAATTTTGCTTAGATCACTTTCAATACCATGGTACTATCAAGGAAATTGTTAACTCAAACGACTTTTATCGAACTCCATATGCCCATGATTAACTCTCCTAATTTCTTAAATGACTAATTCCTCGATAAGGTAACATTATCTCTCGTTATTTTCAATTTCCCAATTGATTCACCCTTTCTTAAATGATCTTCTCCATTATTTAGATTTCCTCATGTTTCACATTGGCTTATTTTAATGTTTGCTCATTCATACTCGTTTCTCCTCACACTTCAATTTATTTCCAACTTAACTTCCTACTTTGGTAACACTTTCATCAAAATCTGATCTATATTTCCTTCGCATATTCTTATAAAATATAATGTGGATCTACATCCTCCTCACATTGGCCATAGTGTTATCTCAATTTCCCCACAATCCACTCATGTAGTTGGATATTTTTCATCGAGACAAAAATACATACATTCTCAGTTGCATACTCTACCTCTTATGCTTGAGTCTCCACTAAGGATATGACTCCAATATTCACTTCTAATTCATTACATATTCATCTATGATGGGTTCCTTTACTGATCATTCTTAATATAACCTCCCTGATCTGCTTTGACCTAATTCAAAACAATTCTTCTTCGAAAGAAGATTTCTTGCTACAATCATCCCTACTATACTTCCATCTCATTACTCTGATTCATCTCATAATCTTTAACCATGGGGATTATTGATTATCTCCTATCCATATCCAAATATAGGTCTTACATGTACTCAATCATATTATTCACCAATCCAAGCACATTATTAAATATGTACCTATAATAATTGGTCGACAAACTCTTGAGGACTTCTACATATATCACTATCCTTTGTTTCACTTTCCATACATACATTCTAAATCAATTTAGGAGCCTGAACATATAGCCATCTTGAAATTCAAATCTCAAATTCACTAATACAATCTTATGCTTGATCATAAATTCCTCCACTTTGCTTGTACACCTTAAATCTTGTCATTCTCACCCTGTCTTTATTTCTTCTTTAGTCATGTCATGGAAATATTTTCACATCCGTATCAATACAAGTACGTATCCACAACAAAATTTCCGTCACCATATTCCCTCACATAATCACAAATGCTGAATCTATGTCTAACATATCGAGCTATGTAATATTTCTTGTTTCTAAATATCCTCGAACTTTCCTTACCATAAACTCTATCAAGGCACCATTTCTCTCACTAATTCTATTGGCCCAAACTCTTAAAAATCGCTCTTGCAATTTACACATATCTCATAAGTTGCCCATGTAAGATCCTAATACTGGCCTCTGATACTATAAATGTTGGGATCTATTTTCGAAACCCAACCTCTTGTGAATATCAGAAGACTTGAGCGTATCTTTACTGCATCATACTTTTTAATACATTACATAGAAATAATTTTTCTTCATTTACATTTCAATACCCTAAAAGTAAAAGGGTTTTACAAAGCTATAATGGCTTTTCAAGCCATTTTAAAACATAATCCAAAATCTCAAACTATAAAAGTTACATGAACTACATATTCTTGAAATGTGACTAATCCTTGCATTTGACAAAGATAACTTAAATTTCAAGATATGCAGAATTTGAAGTAACATCCTTATACTCTTGATCACTCGATCTTTCCCTCATCACCTGAACGTGGGGACAGGAAGGGGGTGAGTTTGAAAGCTCGTGGGTAATAGTTTATAATAAAAAGATAAACAAAAGCTCTTTTCAAAAACTCTTTGCCATTTTACATTTTCTAAAACAAAGTTAATTCATATGCAAGATATCATCAAACATTTATTCCTCGACATTGTCAATTTATCAAAAGATATCTGAACAATTTTAAATCATCAAACTTGTCAACAGATCATAAACACATAAGCATATCAAAATGGTTTGGGTGGATCCAAAACAGAACGTACTACATAATTCCCATAATGGTCTTGTGTAGCCATGAACTTATGGGAGTCTATGAAGGAGCTTCATGCTACTAGCGGGCAGGCGGGAGAAGCCTTAAACTTGGGTCAATGTGCACGTGACTAAACTTAGGGGACCACCACAAACCCACATAATACATATATTTCAAAATCTTGTAAGCTTGTTGCCCAATATGGCACTTCTTGTAAACTTGTTTTTTCACATACTTGATATATATCTTGAAAACCATTCTCGAAAACATGAATTCATGTACATTTGATCTTTTCAAAAGAAAATCACTTTTATAAATCATCACAAAACCCATGTAGCAAACACATAACAAATTTCATAAATCATTCATGGACAATGAATGAAGAACTTATGATGCAAATGAAAATCAGAAAACTTATTTGATTTAAGAAAGTAGTAGTGGCTTATTCACTCTATTATAAAATTTCCTTGCTTGTAGACTTGCTCAGAATGTCCCTTCTCTTTGCAAACAACCTGAGGTCTCTAAGACTCTTTCCTGTTGTATCTTTAATATGTGCTCCATAAGCTAATCTAACTAAAATAAGTCTCTTCGATCCCTTTGGTTCTTCCCCAAATGAGGAGGTCCTTGGCTCAAATGGAAGCTCTTCTCTTCCTCAACCTTTTTCTCTTCTTGAACCACCTCAAAATCTTTCTTATAGGCTAAGGAAATTGAAACCCTAGTTTGATTTCTCTTCTCTCTCTCATTCTCTTCCTCTCTTGGTATTTCTCTCTTTTTTTTCATGACATTCTCTCTTTCTCTTTCTTTCTCCTTCCCTTATTCTCTTCTGCTTCCTTCCATTTATAGGCAAGGCAACACTTCTTCTTCCAATTTTTTCCTTCCATTTATGCCTTATGTCTTTTACACGTAAGTGTCTTGCCAAAAGTACCCTTGAATATTTTGACATAATACTTTATTCTAGAAGAATCTTCTCTATTGTCTTATGTTTCCAATGACACCAAAATCATTCCATTTGGGTCAGTGATTCAAAAGTTACACTTTAAACCTTTTTAGACTTCTCTTGTCCAAATCAACATTCTATGCACAACTCTTATCGAAAATTTTAAACCCCTTAGAAACTAAATTTGACTTCAACTTCTTCATACCATTTGTAGATCCGTGTCTCCAGTTTATCTTGAAACAAGATTTTTTTTATTCGGAGCTCTAATGATCCAGAAATCATCAAAACATTGAAGTATGTTTAGTAAAATATCCAATTCCTACTCTTCCAATTGATCCCCTTACTTTTGTTCAATCCATCGCTTTCAAATCAACACTAAAAGCTATGACCTTCAATGGAGATGCAAAAATAAAAGTGTTAGGAATCTAAGGGTTCAAGAATCATTTCATTTGCAGGTTGGATAACCAAATTATGGTCGAAGAATCAATCAAGGTTTGGTCCTCAACCATATTGAATTTGTCTCAGGAAAAATGACATAACTCTCACTAAAGATGTTGGATTAAGATCATCTTAGGATGATTTCAAAGATAACTTTGAAATCTACAACTTTGAAGAAGAACTTGAGATCAGATTTTTATCATTTGAAGGGTCAAAATGGATCAAACGATAGGATTAGACGAAGTCAAAGGAAAAAGCAAAAGAATGGAAAAAGTCAGAAGAAGTGGGAAAATTGCTATAACTTTTCCTACAGATATCATATTAAGATGTTCTTTATATGGTTCGAAAAAAGACTTCAAGGTCTACAACTTTCACGAAGAACTTGAAGACAGGATCTATCTTTTGAAGGATTGAAAATAGAACAGAAGATATAAGATAAATAGTAACCCAGAAGATAGTAAAACACAGAAGAAGACAAGTCAGCAAAACACAGAAGAAGTAAAACCCAGAAGGAACAAAACTCAGAAGAAGACACATCAGCAAAACACAAAAGAAATAAAACCCAAAAGGAACAAAACCTATAAGAAGACACGTCAGCAAAACATAAAAGAAGACGCGTCAACAAAACACAGAAGATAAAAAGGCAAACGATACCAAAGGCAGACGATACAAAAGGAAGAAGATACAAAAGGCATACGATACAAAATTCAAAAGATACAAAAGAAAAAAGATACAAAAGGCAGACGATACAAAACACAAAAGGAACAAAACACAGACGAAGTTCATGAGCAGTAACACAGAAGAAGTTCATGAACAGTAACATAGAAGAAGCAAAAGACAGACGATGCCAAACAAATAAGAAGATGAAGTCATCACAAAGGAAACTCAGAAGGAGATGACGTCATCACAGAAGAAGAAAAAAGGTAGAAGAAGCAAACTCAGACGAAACAAAACATAGAAGAAGATGATGTCATCACAGAAGAAGCAAGAAGGCAGAAGATACAACTTCTCTCCTACACATCTTCCCTTATAAGGACCATATCTTTCAGCCTAGAAGTCTTAAAAATTCCATACTATATATCATGGGAAAGTTAAAAGAAAGACCTACAACTTCTAAGAAGACAACTTTCTTTAATATATCCTAGATCGATCCAGAATTGCCCTCGAATATAGAACATGAATTTACATTCATCCACTGTACTGTAACCAATTCTCAAATTCATGAAAAATTTTGATATTCTTAAAGACAAAATTTAAATTCAACATCTTCATAAGAAAATGTAGCCATATGCTTCTAGTTTGATCCAAATCAAGAATCATCTCGTTTAGATAACTAGAGAAGAAGTTGTGGCTAGAGGACTGAAACATTCTCCATAAACATTTTCCAGATCAACCATCCACTATGTTTCACAATCTTTCCTTAACATAAATCATGCTAAGATCACCTTTTTCTACTTCATTTACTCCTCATTCTCAACTCCATCTCAAATCATTAGCATCCAAAGGAAATATATATATAGTCGATGATTAATCATGAACACCAGCAACAGAACATACACATATGTACGTCTTTTTCATCAATGTACTACACAAATGTAACTTCATTTTCAGCTTTCATTCTGCTTCTAACTTTCACCTTAATTCTTCTCACTTCAAAATATTTTATCCTCTAAAAGCACCAAAACAAAACTTCGACATATCCACATTTATCATTCACTACTTGACTCTTGTTTATCATTTCTAATTCAAAAATCTTCATTCATTGGTTCTTTACTCATAACTACTTGCCAAAATTTCTCCTGCAAATAGTTTTAACTTCTATGAAACAATTGGGGTCCAACACGTCTAGTACTCAGAGTTTTTTTTTAGATTTCACTATACTCTTTGATGTTACAAGTATTCTTTCTACACTTGCAGAGCCTCTTCATGTCTCTCTCACAAAGTATTCTTTATCTGCTTCCTTAGCCACTCCAAGCTCTAGTCTTGCTTTTGCTTGGAAAGATATTGTTTGAGCTTCACGTTACAAATGTATCCACTCTCTTTCTTTCATACTTGAGTACAAAGTTTCTCTAAGTATTGTACAATTAGATTTTCTCTCTTGTATTATTTTGTTATAATCGTAGTTTAGTTTACGACTATAACTAGTATTTATAACCTAAGTCTTTAACTGTCTTCTAGAGAAAACTGCTTCTTAAATCTTCTAGAAACAGTTATTAGTTGAGTCTTGTAACTAATTCCAACTAGCTAACTAACTAGCATTCTAGAATAATTTTCATTTACATCGTCTAGTACTATGCTTCGTCAGGTGTTGCTTCATCTGGTGTCGTGCTTTCGTCTAATGTTTCGTTTCGTCTAGTGTTCTGTTTCTTCTGGTCTATCTAAAACGCTTTGTCATATAAGTAAGTATCGTTTTGAGTTAACCTTGTATTGTCTTATGTTGACCTTGTATCATCTTATGTTGACCGTCTTGAGTTTTAAATATCGTCTAGAGTTGACTATGTATCACTTATATTTTTTTGTGCACTTAACAAACTCATCAAAATAGTTCGCATACTTCTATAATTATTATTATTTGATTTTCATCAAAATTAAAGAAGTGAAGTCTTCTTGACTTAACAATCTCTCCCTTTTTTATGATAACAAATAATCATAATATTAAAAGCTAAAATAATATTCAGAAGACAGAAGAATAGACAAATAATGTATAGACTAATAACAATTAAAACAATACACAAGATATGCATAAGATATATAATACAATGTTTTCTAATATTCTCCACTTTTCCTCCCTTTTCTCCCCCTATTTGTTATTAATAAAAAAGATAGCTCATTTTAGACGCTTCAGAATTTTAAAATACATATGTTGAATATCAGTGCAGATCGTCTTGAGGTCTTGTTCAACAGAAACATGTAGAAGTGTTATTTCCTTATGAAGATCACCCGCTACAGCACCTAATTCATCAACCTTAGTATGAATTTCCTCAATATTTTTTGCTAATGCATCCTGAACTTCCTTCTGCTTGTGACTAGCTTCAGTCCAATTAATGAAATGCTTCAAGAACTCCGAATTAACAGTAGGATGTTGTTGTATTTCACTAAGTGGATGAAGATGTTCAATAACAGATGGTTCTTTAGGTGAAACGTCTAATTCTATGATTTTGATTGAGGGTAATTTGAAGGTTTGTTTTCCTTCTAGGAGATCAAGATCATCAGGTCTGGGTAATTTATAAATTGGTTGCCCAAGAAGGCATAAAACATTTTTAACTAAAGGTATGAAACCTAAAGGTCTAAAATGAATGATTAAATGCACAAAGGTTTCTAAATTAAAATTGATACCTTCAATTGTGATACTTCTATACCTTCCTTTTGTCACAGTGCCAGCTACTTTTGAAACTTTCATCTTTGTTAGAAACTCTAAATTGACTTCCTGATGCCTTTGATATGTGATATCATACATAGACACCTACAAGTTGAGCTACATGACATGCATCGTCTATGTTCTTCACAACCACTTAAATCTGTTCTTCTGTAACATCATCTTCATGCCCTTCAGGAATCATCTTCTTCTTCCCCTTTTCTTCGTTGATTATAGGGTTGGAAATCTTAGTTGTGAAGTGAAACACACGTTAATACAATACTTATTATATGATGTATAAATGCATAAGAAGGGGGGGGTTGAATTGTGTATTTCCCCTTATTAAAAAATTTTTGTTAAAAGACACTTGTTCTTTTCACAAGAACTATTGTAAAATATTTTTCGAAAACTTGTTTTAAAAAATAAGATCGAAACTTTGAAAGATGAGAGAGATAAGGATAGAGAGTTGCAGGCACAACAATTTTTATACTGGTTCACCCCAAACCGTGGGCTATGTCTAGTCCTCAGATATCTTTCTGGGATTTCACTATCTCTCAACAACTTTACAAGTATTCTTTTTCTCTAAGCCTCTTCAGGTCTCTTTACAGCCAGTATTCTTTTACTCTTAGCCTCTGCAGTCTATCTGTACAACTTTCAACTGAAAGATCTTTGAGTTTTGTTAAAGAAAAGAATAGCTCTAAGTTTCGCACAATAATTTCTCTCAAGTATTCACAGTTTTTTGTGTTCGTATTCATATACGTCATATCTGTATCTAACTTTGTAATCTTTGACTTTGACTCATATTTATAGTCTTCGTCTTCAACTGCTTCTTGATTCTTGCTTCTTACTTCTTTAATCTTGTTTCTTGAAAGAAGTGGTTATTCAGTTGAGTTCTGTAACTAACTCAAATTGATTCTTGATTCTGACGCGATTTGCTTCCGTCTGCTTTTCATTCCGTCTACTTTTCAACTTTCGTCTACTTTTTGCTTCCGTCTGCTTTTGCTTCTGTCTGCTTTTGCTTCCATCTGCTTTTGCTTCCGTTTGCTTTTGCTTCTTTCGTCTATTTTTGGCTTCCGTTTGCTTTTGGCTTCCGTCTGCTTTTGCCTTCCGTCTGCTTTTGGTTTCGTCTACTTTTCAAGAGCTTTCGTCTGCTTTCCAATAGCTTCCGTCTGTTTTTCATTCTTTCTTCTGTTTTTTCTTCCTTTGTTATTTGTACTTCATCAAAATCATTCACGTAAAGTCATTTTGACTTAACAATCTCTCCCTTTTTGATGATAACAAATAATCATACAAGTAAGATGAAAAACTGTAAGAAGATATACAGATAAAAAAATGGCTTCACTCTCTTTCTTCTTCTGACTTCTTCATTTTCTGCTTACTCTTCCTCCCCTATCTTTTTCTTTCTTCTTCAAAAGTTCATCTCCTTCGTTCACCCCCTTTGATTTCTGCTTTCCATTCTCACCCTATTTGTTATTAATAAAAAATGATTAGGACCAATGATGCTTCAACAATTCTTTCACCATCTCCTTCAACTCCTTGACTTCTTTACGTAGGTGCATTACTTCTGCTTGCAAGTCAAAAGAGAAGGTTGGTCGGTCATCATCCTTCGGGTGTTCTTCTTCAAAAGCAATTGTAGTAGTGTATGCATCTAAATATGGAACATATTCTTCAAAAATCTCAAAAGTAGGAGGTTGAACAGGTAGATTGGGTTCAGGAAGATTTAAGTCATAAGGAGCCGGTAGCCTTAACACTTGTCTTCCACGCAAGAGTAGGGCTTCTGCTTCAATCAAAGATGTATTAGATAGTGGCCTAATACGCACTATTGTCTGCACAAGGGATTTAGTGAACGTCCCCTTAATAAGCTTTCCCCCCACTGTACAATGTTCATCCTTCGCAGTAGAACTGCTACTAGCTCTTGAAATATGATGGGAAATGAAGGTTCCCGTCATTGTCTTCTCTACAGAACATGCTTCATCAATGCTTCGCACCTGTTCTATAATTTGATCTGCTGACAGATCATCTATCACCCCTTCTGGGTATAATTTCTTCTTCCCCTTATTATCATCTATGGGTTTCCTTGGTTGAAGGTCTAGTACAACATTTATCACTGTTTGCTCTGTGATCGGGTAAATAGTATATGATTGATTGGTCATCTTTGTAGGGTATGATTTTGTAGCAGCATACCTCAAGGCTTCATAAAAAGTCCTCTCATCTTCATTCAACAGATGCCATGTCCCACTATTTATCGGAATAGTTTGGAAATATGCCTTCACTAACCTCTTTGGTATATCCCTGATGATTATTGAAGTACTCCCTTTAGTCACAGGTTGAACTTCTTCAATCAATCTGATTCCCAATTCTACTTTCCTCAAAAGTTGAGAATAGTTGTATGGAACCAGACTGAGTTCTTCTGATTCTTCTTGTTGAACCTGTACCAAACTAAGTTCTGTTGATTCCTGTTGTTGAACCTTAGTAGAAATAACATTTATCAGACTTAGTTCTGCTGTTGTCTTTTGTGGAACAGCAATAGGAGTATCCTGTACCAGAATAAGCTCTGCTGGTTTCTCCTTTTGAACAACAATGGGAGTATTCTTCTTCTGACTAACTTTTTTAGTCTTCTTCACTGCCTTAGTTAGTCTTGGAGTTTTCTGAGGTTGGGGTTTATGCTTCTCAGACTCCAATTTTCTTTTCCTCTCAGTCTCTTTAGCCTGTTTGGATGAATCTTCATTTAGAATAGAGATTAGAGACCTTGTAACCTTCGGTGCGTCTGTCTTAGAGACTTTTGCCTGACTTCGTTCTCTGGACCTCTTTTCTTCCTGTTGTCGCAAGGTTCAAATCTTGGGTGATCTCTTTGCCTTCTGTGGAATTTCACTCAGAAGCTTCTCCCCTTTTCTCTTTAAAGCACCTTCGTCTGTCATCCGAACTTGGCTACATTCTTTTTGAGAAATTATCTTTTCCTTCAAAACTTCTTCAGATGATTTTCTTCTTTCAATCATGGGCATTCTTGTACTGGATTGAGATCTAGAACTTTTTATAGAAGATTTCTTCTTGATACGCTCCCCCTCAGTTCTTGCTTTAATCTCAGAATCTGCTTTTACTTTCTCCAGATTCCTTAAGCCCATTTTTGCTACAGTACCTGAGTTGATAATACTTTTGACAGATATCTTCATTATGTTTCCTCTGTCAAGAAGGACTTAAAACTCCATGAATATCCTTGTTAGCAACATTCCATAAGGATAGTTGTTAGTATCCTTCATCCCCTTAACCATATACTGAAAAATTAGAAATGGTAAGTTTATGGGTTAGCGATTCAGCAAGTAAAATAGGCATTGTTCATCCAAAGTTGTCACCAAATGCCTTGAACCTGCTCTCGGTAAGACGCAGTTGAACAGAATCGCATGTAAGACCCTAGCCTTCCTCACCAGCCTCGAGGTCTTCCTCTCTGTTGGGTCATTATCCCCATACAACTATCAATTGACTTCGTCTTCCTTCATACTAGCTTTCGTCATCCATCTGGCTTTGCTTATAAGCTTCTCTTCGACAGATGGACATTCAGTCACCTTCTCAATCAACTCCCTTGTCATAACAATAGACAATCTATCTACTGAGAAAACAATAGCATTGTCTACTAGCTGCACATTCTTCCAGAAATCATACACTTCATTTTGATATACATATTCCCGCACCTGGAAGAACTTCTTCCATCCTGTTTCTATCATCTCCGGTTCGATATCCATGTCGTCTTTCTTGAAGGATTCAAAATCAACATGCCTTCCGTAGATCATTGCTTGCTCCATTGATTCTTTGATGAGTAGAAACTGAGTTAACTGATATTTTTCCTTCACAAGTTAAAGGTTGGTTACAGAGATTTTGAGAGAGATGAGAGCTGAAAGGTTTCTGAGTTGAGACTTCTCGAATGGTCTTTTCAGGCATGTTCTAGAATAGGTGAGCTTCTTAAGGCTATGTAACTTTCCCTCCAAGAGTTCCTTTTGTGAGAAGTTACCAGTTGTAACTCATTATTATTAATGCTGTTAACCTTGACGACCTTTTAACTTACTTGAGACGTGTTAGACGGTTGGTCACTTAACATCACCATGTTGAGATTCTGTCTGATTTCCTTGAAACTTTCTTCACTTGGTGGTTTAGTGAAGATGTCTGCCCATTGAAATTTTGTCTCAATAAATTGAAGACTCACAATCCTTCTCTGAACGTAGTCCCGTAAGAAATGATGTCTGACTTCGATATGCTTCACTCTCGAATGCTGGATTGGATTTTTTGACAAGTTGATGACACTGGTGTTGTCGCAAAAGATTGGGATCTCCTCTTCTCGAACTGAATAATCTTCTAGTTGATATTTGATCCACAATGTTTGTGAACAACAGCTTGCGGCAGACATGTACTCGTCTTCAACAGTTGATAAGGCGATTGAGCTTTGTCTCTTGCTTGACCAGGAAACTAGGTGATTGAGCCAAGTTTACATTATAAATTGGCTGCATTTTCATAACTGTTTATACACTCGTTGACTCCTAATTGATGACTTTTGTGCTTAAATTGGTTCCTCATAACGAGCTCTTATAATTCGCAATTTGTCAGTAAATTGTCATGATTTGATATTAATTTCTCTATTAGACAAAATCTTCCATTCCATAACTCATAAGGAGTTTTCTTCAACAGAGGTCGCAATAATATTCTATTCTAAATATAGCATGCTGTATTCACTGCTTCTGCCCAGAAGTATTTAGGAAGATTCATCTCACAGAGCATAGTCCTTGCCATCTCTTGAATCGTCATGTTCTTCCTTTCAACAACTCCATTTTGTTGCGGAGTCCTAGGAGCAGAGAAATTGTGGAAAATTCCATTCTCCTCACAGAATATTCTAAACTTCTCATTCTCAAAATCTTCACCATGATCACTCCTGATACTCGCTATCGACATTCCTTTTTCATTTTGTAACTTTCTGGAGAGAGTCCTAAAACACTTAAAAGACTCATCTTTGTGTGACAAAAATAATATCCAACAAAATCTAGTAAATTCATCAATAATAACAAGTCCATATTTCTTTCCGCCAATACTTACCGCCCTAGTAGGACCAAATAAATCCATATGTAACAACTCTAGAGGTTTAGATGATGTTACGAAATTTTTAGAAGAAAACGATGTTTTGACTTGCTTTCCTTTCTGACAACTTTCACAAAAGAACTCCTTGTCAAAACTTATTTTTGATAAACCTCTTACCAAATCATGCTTTAACAACTTTGAAATATGTTTAAAACTGACATGACCTAGCTTTTTATGCCAGATTAGTCTTTCTTCTTCAATTGATAAAAAAACATGAAACATTTTGATTTTGAAAATCTTCTAAATCAATTTTGTAAAGATTATTTCTTCTCTTGGCATAAAAGAATATAGACCCATCTTTGTTTCTAACTTCACAAAGATTTTGATTGAGCATAACTTCAAAACCAGAATCACACAATTGACTGGCACTAATCAAGTTGTGTTTCAGACCATCAACTAGCAGCACATTATCAATACATACAAAGGAATCTTTACCTATTTTTCCAATTCCAATTATCTTACCCTGCTAGTTGTCTCCAAAAGTCACCGATCGTCCCTTCTTATTTTGAAGATCTAGGAACATAGACCTTCTTCCCGTCATGTGTCGCGAGCATCCACTGTCCAAATACCAATGGTGCTTGCTACCTTTTCCAAGGAAGGATATCTGTAGGAGATATTATTTTATTCTTCGGTACCCATATTTTCTTAGGTCCTTTTGGGTTAGTAAAATGCACAGAATAATAATGATGCATTTTATAAGATTGTTGATGAAATTGTTGGAACTTCTTTTTCTGAAAGAAAAACTTCTTTTTCTATTAAGGCCTTTCTCTAGTAAACCCTAATCTGGTTTTATCACTCGGATGTCTACATTTTCCTAACATCTCATTCATTTTCTTTGTACTTTATTTTTCTTACTTTCCTCTACTTGCTTTTTCAAGCAGGTATTTTCTCTCTCTATCTCTTGTGTATGTTTGAGGTTTTCTACCAACTTTTTCTTTAACAGTTTGTACTGTTTCAGAATAGCATGAGAATCTTCTAGTAGTTCCGAATATGCATTATGCAAGTCATCATATCTAGAAGTTACCTCCTCATCACTTTCCTCTTCGGTTACGAGGCAAATATTTGCATGTTCTGATGTTTCGGAGCTTGTATCTGGTTTAGATGAATCTAGATCCTCCCAAGTTGCCATCATGCTTTTCTTGCCTTTTCTACTCTTCTTTGGTTTCTTCTTTAGAGTTGGACAGTCGGACTTGTAATGTCCTGGTTTGTTGCACTCGTAGAATATGATGGAAGTCTTCTCTATCTTCCCATCATCTTTTTTGTTCTTTTTGAGGAATTGGTTTCCTTTGGACTTCTTCTTCCACATCCATCTGATCTTTCTGGAAATGAAAGATAGCTCATCATCTTCATCACTGGACTCCTATTCTGACTCATTGGAATCATCGTTCTTCGATTCTTCAATCTTTAGTGCTTTTGATGGATTCCTCTTCCTTTGAGTCTTGTGATTCTTTTGTCCGGCCTTTAGTGCTATTGACTTGTCCCGTTTGGGCTTGTCTTCAGCATCAAGCTCAACTTCATGTATTTTGAACGATCCAAGCAGTTCATCAGGCTTCCTGTACAGCAGTAACCTTTAGTCTCCACCTCCTTGGTAGACTCCTTAGGATCTTACGAACATGGTCTTGGTTGTCGTAAGTTCTTCCAAGAGCTTTTAGTCCATTGACAATTGTTTGAAATCTTCCAAACATTTGATCAATAGATTCTTCATCTTTCATCTTGAAGAGCTCGTACTGGTGCACAAGAATACTTATCTTGGATTTTTTGACTTGGTTTGTACCTTCATGTGCGATGGATAACGTATCCCACATCTTCTTCGCAGTATCGCATCCGGGGACTTTGTCATACTCACTTCTACTTAGGGCACAACTCAAGAAGAACTTTGCTTTAGAGTTTAGTTGAAATCTCGCCTTCTGATCAGCCATCCATCTGATTCGTGGAATAAGATTTCCTTCATCATTAGTTGGTGTGTATGGTCCATTCTCTATCACGTCCCAAAGGTCAACATGAGTAAATTCGATAAACAACCGCATCCTATTTTTCCAGTAGTGATAGTCTTCTCAGTTAAACGCCGGAGGTCTAGTGACTGAGGCACCTTCCGCTATATATGTATGTGATTCCGCCATAATCTTTAATTCACACGTTGTTAATGTGATCCTTGGACACCAAGCTTTGATACCAATTGAAGTGAATCACACGTTAATATAGGACTTATTATACGATGTATAAATACACAAGAAGGGGGGTTGAATTGTGTATTTCCCCTTATTAAAAACTTTTTGTTAAAAGACACTTGTTCTTTTCACAAGAACTACTGTAAAATGTTTTTCGAAAACTTGTTTAAAAAAAAAAAAGATCAAAACTTTGAAAGATAAGAGAGATAAGGATAGAGAGTTGTAGGCACAACAATTTTTATACTGGTTCATCCCAAACCGTGGGCTATGTCCAGTCCTCAGATATCTTTTTGAGATTTCACTATCTCTCAACAACTTTACAAGTATTCTTTTTCTCTGAGCCTCTTCAGGTCTCTTTACAGTCAGTATTCTTTTACTCTTAGCCTCTGCAGGCTATCTGTACAACTTTCAATTGAAAGATCTTTGAGCTTTGTTATAGAAAAGAATAGCTCTAAGTTTTGCACAATAATTTCTCTCAAGTATTAACAGCTTTTTGTGTTCGTATTCGTATACATCGTGTCTGTATCTAACTTTGTAATCTTCGACTTCGACTCATATTTATAGTCTTCGTCTTCAACTGCCTCTTGATTCTTGCTTCTTGCTTCTTTAATCTTGTTTCTTGAAAGAAGCGGTTATTCAGTTGAGTTCTGTAACTAACTCAAACTGATTCTTGATTCTGACGCGATTCACTTCCGTATGCTTTTCATCGTCTGCTTTTACTTCCTTCTGCTTTTTAACTTCCGTCTGCTTTTTGCTTCCATCTGCTTTTGCTTCTGTATGCTTTTGCTTTCGTCTGCTTTTGCTTCCGTATGCTTTTGCTTTAAATGCCTTTTGTTTCGCTCGCTTTTGCTTCTTTAAATGCCTTTTGGCTTAAATGCGCTTTTAGCTTCGCGCCCGCTTTTAATAGCTTCCGTCTGTTTTTCATTCTTTCGTCTGCTTTTCAATAGCTTCCATCTGTTTTTCATTCTTTCGTCTATTTTTGCTTCCTTCGTTATTTGTACTTCATCAAAATCATTCACGTAAAGTCATTTTGACTTAACAGGTTGTACATTTGGTACAATCTTTATTATTGTTCTATTTGTAATTAGATAGATTGTATAACGATCCTTTGAAATCTTCATTGGATATGGTTCTAACTTTTCATCTAACAGAATACCATATAGTCTTTCTTCTTCGTGACTGAGAAGATGCATTGTCTGATCGTTTACTGGTATAGGCTCAACTTGCACCTTGATTGTCTGCTTAGTAGATTCTCTGATAATAATTGAACTTCTATTTCGAACAGGTACTGATTCTTCTATAACCTTCATTTTCAAATCCTTTTTCTTGATTAGTTTAGGAGGGTTATAAAGTAATTTCTAGTGTTCAACTGTCTGTGCCTTTTGTGGAACATCAGATGGGTACGGGATGTTACATTTAGAATCTTGAAAAGATTTCCTTCTTATACATACTCTTGAAAAGTTACTATTCGTAACTTACCGTTATTATTTTACTTGAAAACTTACGACTTTTCATCTTCTTCTGTACTAATTGTCTGGGTCATGCAGTGTTAGACGAATGGTCATTTAACATTACCATATTCAAGTTTCATTTGATTTCCTTAAATCTATCTTCACTTAAAGGTTTAGTGAAAATATATACCTATTGTCGATTCGTCTCAACAAATTGTAGATTGATGATCCCTCTATGTACATAGTCTCATATAAAATGATGTCTAACTTCAATATGCTTTGCCCTAAAGTGTTGTATTGGATTTTTTGAAAGATTAATAGCACTTATGTTGTGACATAAGATTGGAATCTGATCTTCTTGGATAGAATAATCTTCTAACTGATATTTAATCTATAACATCTGTGAACAACAGTTTGCAACTTACATGTATTCAGCTTCTGCAGTAGATAAAGCAATTAAACTTTGCCTCTTGCTTGACCAAGAAATTAGATTATGACCAAGAAAGTGACAACCTCCACTTGTACTCTTTCTATCAACTCTATCTCCAGCATAATCAACATCACAGTAGCCAATTAACCTGAAATCTTTACCTTTCTCATAGATTAAGCAAAGATCAGTAGAACCTGCTAACTATCTCAATATTATTTTGACAGCAATATAATTAGATTCTCTAGGATCTACTTGAAATCTTGCACATAAACAATCACTAAACAATATAACAGTTTTGCTTGCAGTTAGGTAAAGCAAAGAACCAATAATTCCATTAAAAAGAGTTTGATCAATCTTCTAATCAACTTCATCCTTAGATAAGAAGATTGAAGGATGCATAGGAGTTGACATTGGTTTGACATTCTCCATTTTATATTTGGCTAAAAGTTTTTTGATATATTTCTGTTGATGAATAAAAATATTTTCTTCAGTTTGTTTAATTTGTAAACCAAGAAAGAATTTCAATTCACCCATAATACTCATTTCAAATTCACTTTTTATAAGATTTTCAAAAATTGAACATAACTTCTTAGAAATTGCACCAAAAATGATATCGTATGCATATATTTGTACAACTATAAAATCATTTTAAATATGTTTTCTAAATAAAGTCTTATCTACTTGACCTTTAATAATGTCATTTTTATCAAAAATAAACTCAGACAATCATACCAAGCACGAGGTGTTGGACCCCGAATTTTTGATCAAAATTAGAAATAAAAGAATTGGTGAGAATGAGAATAAATTTAAGGAAATTTGATGAACTTAAGAAAAATTTATGAGAAATGAATTGTTTAATTTTGAGGACTTTAATATTTGAATGAATTTATATGGATTATGAGAGGAAAGTGGATGAGTTGATTGAAATGAAGTTAAATAGCAAGAAATGATAAAAAGAAAAAGTGTGAAAATTTGAAGAATTTAGAAAGTTTGACTTTTTGGAGAGAGAATGTTTGACTTTGAGAGTTGACTTTTGATTTAGGTACAATTTCATAAAATGATCTACATGAAACTTGTAGATTATATTAAGAGCTTTCTGTAGCCATAAAGTTTGCAATTTTTCGATATCGGGAGTGAAAGTTATGATCAGTCAAAGTTTATGTTTGATAGGGTTTGACTTTTATTATGGTTGACTGAGAAATTAACCTAGTAGAGGTTAATTGAGCTTTGATGGTCTTAATGAAAATTGAAGGGTTTGTTTTGATCTTTATTTCGATATAAAGTATGCAATTTTTCGATCTCGGATTAATAAGTTATGATTTTTACAAGTTTATATTATGGTTTTAGCATGAATATTAGAGGATAGTATCTTTGACCAGAAAATAGACTCCCGTAGGAGTCGAATTGATGTTTATGTCCTTTATGGAAGATATAGAGCTTCCTTCAAGCTTTCTATAGAGACTAAGTTTGTCAAAATTGGAGTTCGGGATTAAGAGTTATGAATTTTGGAAGTTTTGGATTTTTATGTGAAAAAAAAAGAGGAAAATTGTTTTATCCCCGTCACTAGGGCGACACATCGCCCTAGCGATGGGGAGCGTTTAGCTCGCGTCGCTAGGGCGACGCGTCGCCGTAGTGATGGCGGGTGTTCCGCCCGCGTCACCAGGGCGACCTAGCCCGCATTGACTGCTTTTAATTCTTTGGTTTTCTTGACTTTACTTTCTCAAATCTGACCTTTGTTCACTATTTTGCTTATATCTTTTCCGTCCGACATCCGATTGAGTCAATTCTTGCGGCGTTGGATTCCTAAGACAATTATCTACATCCTCATAGAAATTTGTGATTTTTTGAGATTAAATTAATGGTGATTAATTTAATCAAAGTGAGTCAGGAAATTTTCCGAACATAGTTCAGTATTTTATGAAATTCGGGATCTGTAGAGATCCGATTCCAGCGATTCTTGAGGCGAAATAAAGATAAGACAAGGGGCTACAAGTCATATGAAGAGATGAAATGTCAATTTTGCCCCTAAGACTTTTAATTTCTGAATTTAAGTTCGGATTAGGGTGTAAATTTTGGATTGGGAACATCTGAGAGTATTTTGAGCATAACTTTTGATCTGGGAATCGAAATGAGGTGATTCTTGTTTTGAATAAAACTAGAGACATAAGGCTACAATTGTTATGAAGACATCGAGTTTGAATTCTGGTATTAAGAATGTAAACGTTTGGACGGAAATAATCGTACATAGAAAATGTGTTAGAATATGGATATACCCGAACTGTTTTGCGCATAACTTTTGGTATAGTGATCCGAATTGAGCGCGGTCAGTGGCATTGGATTCGTATGATTGAGAGAAACATTTCTCTAGAATGAAGTTTGGACAAATTCCTTCAGCTTGATAGTGCGAATCAACCCGCAAGTAAGCATGACTTTAAGCTTTGAATGGAGGGTAAAATGGTCAATTAACCATCATTTAATGAAACACAAGAATGAGTTGTCGTTTTGAGCTATTAAAAGCCACGAAAGTGGCTGGAAATTTCATAAGAAAAGGAAGAAGAAAATAAGAAGAAGAATGGAGAAGAGTTTCGGTGTTGGAGAAAAGAAGAGGGAGAAAGGTCAGCTTTAATTTTTCTACTCAATTATTAAGGCTTTTGGGATCTTTCCAAGAAGGAAAAGAGTGGTGAATGATGAGAGCTTCCTAAGGAACCAAGAAAATTCGAATTTGTTGGAGAAATGAGGTAAGAGAAAATTTTCAACTATGAGTTTTTGTTGAGATTTTGATTGAGAAATATAGATAATGATATGGGTTTGTGATTTATGAAGTTGATTTTGATATATATGTTTTAGGTTGGGTTTAATTTTGGATGAAAATTTGATTAAGGTTTAGGCTTAATTTTATAATTAAGAATTTTGTGAAATTTTGGTGTAGAATTATAGATAATGTTATGGGTTTGTAGAATATGAGGTTAATTTTGAAGAAATTGTATTTTATGGTATTGAATTTGGATAAATTGGTTTAGGCCAATTTTAAGATTTGGGGAATTTTGAAATTGAGGATCTAGATATTTTGGAATTAGTGTGAATTGATGAATTGTGAAGTTAGTTTTGAAAATTAAGTTATTTATGAGATTGAATTTGAGTGTATTGGTTTAGGTCGAATTTTTGAAATTGGGGATTTTAGAAATTCTGATTTTAGAAAGCTTGGAAGTATGATGTTTATGAATTTCCAATAGTTAATTTTGGGAATTTCGCAATTTATGATGTGGAATTTGGATTTTATGGCTTAGGTTAAATTTAATTTGGAAGAATAAAGGAAGCGTTGGTCAAATTGATGATCGGGACGAATTCCTAGCGTCATTTCGAGGTGGGTAGCATATTTATATTTTGATTTATAGGCAATATACGAATTTTCAAAAATGAAAGAAAGCAAAAGTTTGGATTTTGATAAATTATTGTTTTGTAAATGTTTGAAAATAAGAATTGATTAAAAGTTTGAAATTTTGATTTAGAAGGTTTTCGAAAAATTATTATGTTTGATTTGATAAATTGATAGAAATTTACGAAAATGCATTTTGTTATGTATGCATTGACAAATTATGCTAATTGTTGCATTGATTGATTGAATAAATTAAATTGTATGAAGTATTTGAATTGTATGAAGTATTTGAATTGTGAATTTGTTAGTATTCGATGAAATAAAGTTAGAAAGGCAAGATTTTGAAAAGTGCCTTCGGGCATTCTGAAATTTCGTTTTTGATTATGTGTTATGTGGGTTTGGTAGGTCCTTTGTGAGTCAGCGCTATCTCTATTTGTATAGCCTTCTCCCATGCCCCGTTAGTGGCACGGACTCCGATTTTGGACTCCTCCACGGCTACCTTTGGATCATTGTATGGACTTGATTTGTGTTGGATGTCGCGGTATAACCCGCAAACACACGCTGGGTGGGAAATGCTAGCCCAGGTGTGGGGTCCAACATTAAGAAATTGTAGTACATTCTGTTTAGATCAAGCCAGACCATTCTGACATGTTATGTGTTTTTGATTTGTTTCTGCGTTCTGCATTCATGTTTAAAAATTGAGGAATAAAAAGTGAATTTTGTTATGAAAAGTTTGAAAAATTGAAAAGCTTGAGAAAACCGTTTGAAAAGTTACAAAGTTTTGAAAATTAGCCCTTTTGGCAAAAAGCTTATGAAAAATTGATTTATGCTTATTTGTCATTTTATAAATGTGTTATCCACGAGCTTCAGAGCTCACCCCTTTCATCCCCATCTCCGTGTTTGACGGGAGATCGGATGAAAGAATATGAAGACGTCAGTTTCGACATTTGTATAAGTTAGATTTTGAGAAATTTGGATTTTAGTATGAATTTGTATATGGCTTAAGATAAGTTTGGAAAAGTGTACTTGCGTATAAGGTTGAGTTTTGTGTATGGTTTTGGAATTTGTATATGAAATTGAGTATGAATTTGGAAATGAGATTGAGTTATGAGATCAGTTTATTGAATTGCAGCTATGAGAATGTTTTAGAATTATGTTTGCGTTTGTGTGTACTGAGATCCCGGACGGAGGGTCCGGTTGATTCTGATATCTGTGTGATTGATTGGATTTTATAGAATTGTATTTTGAACACTTTGCAGGTTTGGGTTAAGATAAAGGCGACCATTATCTTTTGAAATTTGATGAGATAATAAGCTGAAAAAGAAAAATAAATAAGAAGTAGTTGATTTCGGATGAGACTTATGATTTGTATGAAAGATGGCTAAAGTGTGGAAGAATTTTGGCATAAGAAAGAAATTGAGTAAAAATGGTTATAAGGAAAAAAAATTTTCTATACCGGATTTTGGAACGTTTTAGGGTTTCCAACGCGATTATGTTCATTCGATAAGTTTTCTTTGATTATTATTTCCGGATGTCGGATGTGTTCTGCTTGATTTCGTTTTGCTTCGAAATCTATTCGTTTGATTCGATTAGTTATTGCTTCCGCTTTCCGATTCGCTTCCGTTTCGATTATGTATTCGCTTCGCATTTGCTTTGCGTCCGATTTCATTTGATTCCGTTTTCTCTGTTTTTCGTTTTCCGGTTGGGATCCGATTTCTGGATCGGGTCCCAACATTTATGGTATCAGAGCCCAGTATTAGGACTTGAGCTATATGTTTGTTAAGATTGAGCCCAGTATTAGGATCTTAATTGGGCATACAAGATTAAGAAGAGTGTATAAGGAGAAATTGAATTTGTGAGAATGTGCTAAGTGATCATTTGATTTCGATGACAATAAGTATGAATGACTTTAGGAATGTGAAATTGATATGAATGATTTTTCATGAATTATGTGATGAATAAAAGTGATTATTTGATGAAGATGATAAGAATTTTGAGCAATTTAAGGAAAGAGTTCATGAAATTGAGATTTGAAATGCATGATGAATTAGGATGATTGATTTTGATACTGAGAAATATTAGAAAGATGAATTTGATGATAGGAATATATGATATGGCTGGTATGTGAATCAATAATTGAGAATTTTAGGGAAAGATTGAGAATATGTATGATGAAAACATTAGGTAAGAAAAAAATGATTGCTTATGAGCTTTGGAAAGAAATTAGTGAGAAAGTGTTTGATGATTTTTATTTAGAAAGAAATTTATGCAAGAATGAGTTACTTGGAGTTTAAATCAGTGTGAATTTCAAGGACGAAATTCTTTTAAGAGGGGGAGAAATGTTGGACCGCGAACTTTTGATAAAAATTAGAAATAAAAGAATTGGTGAGAATGAGAATGAATTTAAGGAAATTTGATGAACTTAAGAAAAATTTATGAGAAATGAATTGTTTAATTTTGAGGACTTTAATATTTGAATGAATTTATATGGATTATGAGAGGAAAATGGATGAGTTGATTGAAATGAAGTTAAATAGCAAGAAATGATAAAAAGAAAAAGTGTGAAAATTTGAAGAATTTAGAAAGTTTGACTTTTTGGAGAGAAAATGTTTGACTTTGAGAGTTGACTTTTGATTTAGGTAAAATTTGATAAAATGATCTACATGAAACTTGTAGATTATGTTAAGAGCTTTCTGTAGCCATAAAGTTTGCAATTTTTCGATATCAGGAGTGAAAGTTATGATCAGTCAAAGTTTATGTTTGATAGGATTTGACTTTTATTATGGTTGGAACTTTGACTGAGAAATTAACCTAGTAGAGGTTAATTGAGCTTTGATGGTCTTAATGAAAATTGAAGGGTTTGTTTTGATCTTTATTTCGCTATAAAGTATGCAATTTTTCGATCTCGGAATAATAAGTTATGATTTTTACAAGTTTATATTATGGTTTTAGCATGAATATTAGAGGATAGTATCTTTGACCAGAAAATGGACTCCCATAGGAGTCGAATTGATGTTTATGTCCTTCGTGGAAGATGTAGAGCTTCCTTCAAGCTTTCTATAGAGACTAAGTTTGTCAAAATTGGAGTTCGGGATTAAGAGTTATGAATTTTGGAAGTTTGGGATTTTTATGTGAAAAAAAGAAGAGGAAAATTGTTTTATCCCCGTCACTAGGGCGACACATCGCCCTAGCGATGGCGAGCGTTTAACTCGCGTCGCTAGGGCGACGCGTCGCCGTAGTGATGGCGGGTGTTCCGCCCGCGTCACCAGGGCGACCTAGCCCGCACGACGCCGTTTTAATTCTTTGGTTTTCTTGACTTTACTTTCTCAAATCTGACCTTTGTTCACTATTTTGCTTATATCTTTTCCGTCCGACATCCGATTGAGTCGATTCTTGTGGCGTTGGATTCCTAAGACAATTATCTACATCCTCATAGAAATTTGTGACTTTTTGAGATTAAATTAATGGTGATTAATTTAATCAAATTGAGTCGGGAAATTTTCTGAATATAGTTCAGTATTTTATGAAATTCGGGATCTGTAGAGATCTGATTCCAGCGATTCTTGAGGAGAAATAAAGATAAGACAAGGGGATACAAGTCATTTGAAGAGATGAAATGTCAATTTTTCCCCTAAGACTTTTAATTTCTGAATTTAAGTTCGGATTAGGGTGTAAATTTTGGATTGGGAACATCTGAGAGTATTTTGAGCATAACTTTTGATCTGGGAATCGAAATGAGGTGATTCTTGTTTTGAATTAAACTAGAGACATAATACTACAATTGTTATGAAGACATCGAGTTTCAATTCTGGGATTAAGAATGTAAACTTTTGGACGGAAATAATCGTACATAGAAAATGTGTTAGAATATGGATATACCTGAACTGTTTTGCGCATAACTTTTGGTATAGTGATCCGAATTGAGCGTGGTCAGTGGCGTTGGATTCGTATGATTGAGAGAAACATTTCTCTAGAAGGAAGTTTGGACAAATTCCTTCAGCTTGATAGTGCGAATCAACCCGCAAGTAAGCATGACTTTAAGCTTTGAATGGAGGGTAAAATGGTCAATTAACCATCATTTAATGAAACACAAGAATGAGTTGTCGTTTTGAGCTATTAAAAGCCACGAAAGTGGTTGAAAATTTCATAAGAAAAGGAAGAAGAAAATAAGAAGAAGAATGGAGAAGAGTTTCGGTGTTGGAGAAAAGAAGAGGGAGAAAGGTAAGCTTTAATTTTTCTACTCAATTCTTAAGGCTTTTGGGATCTTTCCAAGAAGGAAAAGAGTGGTGAATGATGAGAGCTTCCTAAGGAACCAAGAAAATTCGAATTTGTTGGAGAAATGAGGTAAGAGAAAATTTTCAACTATGAGTTTTTGTTGAGTTTTTGATTGAGAAATATAGATAATGATATGGGTTTGTGATTTATGAAGTTGATTTTGATATATATGTTTTAGGTTGGGTTTAATTTTGGATGAAAATTTGATTAAGGTTTAGGCTTAATTTTATAATTAAGAATTTTGTGAAATTTTGGTGTAGAATTATAGATAATGTTATGGGTTTGTAGAATATGAGGTTAATTTTGAAGAAATTGTATTTTATGGTATTGAATTTGGATAAATTGGTTTAGGCCAATTTTAAGATTTGAGAAATTTTGAAATTGAGGATCTAGATATTTTGGAATTAGTGTGAATTGATGAATTGTGAAGTTAGTTTTGAAAATTAAGTTATTTATGAGATTGAATTTGAGTGTATTGGTTTAAGTTGAATTTTTGAAATTGGAGATTTTAGAAATTCTGATTTTAGAAAGCTTGGAAGTATGATGTTTATGAATTTCCGATAGTTAATTTTGGGAATTTCGCAATTTATGATGTGGAATTTGGATTTTATGGCTTAGGTCAATTTTAATTTGGAAGAATAAAGGAAGCGTTGGCCAAATTGATGATCGGGACAAATTCCTAGCGTCATTTCGAGGTGGGTAGCATATTTATATTTTGATTTATAGGCAATATACGAATTTTCAAAAATGAAAGAAAGCAAAAGTTTGGATTTTGATAAATTATTGTTTTGTAAATGTTTGAAAATAAGAATTGATTAAAAGTTTGAAATTTTGATTTCCGAAGGTTTTCTGAAAAATTATTATAAGCTGATTTGATAAATTGATAGAAATTTCTGAAAATGCATTTGTTGCGTATGCATTGACAAATTATGCGAATTGTTGCATTGATTGATTGAATAAATTAAATTGTATGAAGTATTTGAATTGTATGAAGTATTTGAATTGTGAGTTTGTTAGTATTCGATGAAATAAAGTTAGAAAGGCAAGATTTTGAAAAGTGCCTTGGGCATTCTCGAAATTCGTTTTGATTATGTGTTATGTGGGTTTGGTAGGTCCTTTCGTGAGAGTCATTGTCTCTATTTGTATAGCCTTCTCCATTTGCCCGCTAGTAGGGCACGGAGCTTCGATTTTGGACTCCTCCACGGCTACCTTTGGACCATCAGACTGGACTGATTTGTGTTGGATGCCGCGGTATAACCCGCAAACACACGCTGGGTGGGAAAAGCTAGCCCAGGTGTGGGGTCCAACATTAAGAAAGTGTAGTACGTTCTGTTTGGACCAAGCCAGACCATTCTGACATGTTATGTGTTTTTGATTTGTTTATGCGTTCTGCATTCATGTTTAAAAATTGAGGAATAAAAAGTGAATTTTGTTATGAAAAGTTTGAAAAATTGAAAAGCTTGAGAAAACCGTTTGAAAAGTTACAAAGTTTTGAAAATTAGCCCTTTTGGCAAAAAGCTTATGAAAAATTGATTTCTGCTTATTTGTCATTTTATAAATGTGTTATCCACGAGCTTCTGAGCTCACCCCCCTTTCATCCCCATCTCCAGGTTTCGAGCAAGAGATCGGATGAAAGAATGTGAAGACGTCAGTTTCAACATTTGTATAAGTCAGATTTTGAGAAATTTGGATTTTAGTATGAATTTGTATATGGCTTAAGATAAGTTTGGAAAAGTGTACTTGCGTATAAGGTTGAGTTTTGTGTATGGTTTTGGAATTTGTATATGAAATTGAGTATGAATTTGGAAATGAGATTGAGTTATGAGATCAGTATATTGAATTGCAGCTATGAGAATGTTTTAGAATTATGTTTGCGTTTGTGTGTACTGAGATCCTGGACGGAGGGTCCGGTTGATTCTGATATCTGTGTGATTGATTGGATTTTATAGAAGTGTATTTTGAACACTTTGCAGGTTTGGGTTAGGATAAAGGCACCGTTATCTTTGCCGAAATTTGATAGATAATAAGTGAAAAGAAAAATAAATAAGAAGTAGTTGATTTCGGATGAGACTTATGATTTGTATGAAAGATGGCTAAAGTGTGGAAGAATTTTGGCATAAGAAAGAAATTGAGTAAAAATGGTTATAAGGAAAAAATAATAATTCTATACCGGATTTTGGAACGTCTTAGGGTTTCCAACGCGATTATGTTCATTCGATAAGTTTTCTTTGATTATTGTTTCCGGATGTCGGATGTGTTCTGCTTGATTTCGTTTCGCTTCGAAATCTATTCGTTTGATTCGATTAGTTATTGCTTCCGCTTTCCGATTCGCTTCCGTTTCGATTCTGTATTCGCTTCGCATTTGCTTTGCGTCCGCTTTCATTTGATTCCGTTTTCTCCGTTTTTCGTTTTCCGGTTGGGATCCGGTTTCCGGATTGGGTCCCAACACGAGGTGTTTGTTTTAATCCATACAAAACTTTATGAAGTATATAGACATAGTCTGGTTTTTCAGTATCTTCAAAACCCGGGGGCTATTTTACATAAACTTCTTCATCTATAAAACCATTCAAAAAAACACTTTTCACATCCATTTGAAACAGTTTTATATCATGACAAATAGCATATGTAAGCAAACTCCCAATAGCTTCTAGTCTAGCAACAGGAGCATATTTTTCATTATAGTCTATTCCTTCTTATTGATTATAGCCTTGAGTTACTAATCTAGCTTTATTACGGTTTACTCTTTCTGATTCGTCTAGTTTATTTTTGAATACCCATCTGATTCCTATAATAGACTTATTGGATGGTTTGGGAACTAGAGACCAAACTTTATTTCTTGTAAATTGATTTAACTCCTCTTGCATGGCTAAAATCCAAACTTCTTCTTGAAGAGCTTCATCAATTTTCTTAGGTTCTAATTCAGAAACAAAAGCTACATTTGCCTTTCTTCTAAATTTAGACCTAGTTCTCACTCCTTCTGATGTTTCTCCTATAATCAAGTTTTTTGGGTGAGAAGATTTATACTTCCAGTCTTTTTTTAGACTAAAGTTTTCATATATATCTTCTACCTTATCAAGTGGACAGTCTAATGGTGACATGTCTAGATTATTAACTAAAGGAGCAAATAGAGTTGCATCATTATAATCTTCTCTTCTATCTAGATGAGAATCATCATCAAATTTTACATGCATAGACTCTTCAACAGATTTAGAAACAAGATTATAAACTCTATATGTTTTAGAAGTAATTGAATAACCTAGAAAAATTCTTGAATTGATCTTAGAATCAAATTTATCCAACTTTTCTTTTGTATTCAATATAGTGCATTTACAAACAAAAGGATGGAAGTAAGATATATTTGGCTTTCTTCCTTTCCATAACTCATATGGATTTTTATTTAAAATAGGTCGCAAAAATACTCTATTTTGAATATAACAAGTTGTATTCACAACTTTTGCCCAAAAATACTTAGGAAGATTCATTTCACATAGCATAGTCCTTGTCGTTTTCTGAATCGTCCTGTTCTTTCTTGCTACAATTCCATTCTGTTGAGGAGTTCTAGGAGGAGAGAAATTATGAAAAATTTCATTCTCTTCACAAAACAGTTTGAATTTTTCATTTTCAAATTCTCCACCATGATCACTCCTAATTCCATCAATAGAAATTCCTTTTCCATTTTGTAAATTTTTGGATAAAACCTCAAAACACTTAAGAGATTCATCTTTATGTGATAAAAATAATATCCAACAAAATCTAGTGAAGTTATCAACAATTACGAGACCATACTTCTTTCTGCCTAGACTTAGTGTTCTGGTTAGACCAAACAAATCTATATGTAATAACTCTAGAGGTCTAGACAAATTTACAATATTTTTAGAAGAAAAAGATGTTTTAACGTGTTTTCCTTTTTGACAACTGTCACAAAAGAAATCTTTGTTAAAACTTATCTTTAGTAATCCTCTTACCAAATCATGTCTAACTAATTTGGCAATATGTTTAAAACTAACATGACCTAGCTTTTTTATGCTAAATCATTTTTTCCTCATCTGTTGATATAAAACATGAAATATTTTGACTTTTCAAATCGTCTAAGTTAATTTTATAGAGATTATTTCATCTCTTAGCAGAAAAGAATATGGAATCATCCTTGTTTTTTACTACACAAGAATTTTGATTAAAGGATACTTCAAAACCATAATCACATAATTGACTTACACTAATTAGATTATGCTTTAAGCCTTCAAGTAGCAGAACATTATCAATAGACGAAAAATAATCTTTACCAATTTTGCCAATTCTAACTATTTTGCCCTGCTTGTTATTTCCAAAAGTTACTGATCCTCCTTACTTATGTTGGAGGTCTAGGAACATAGACCTTCTTCCGGTCATATGTCGCGAGCATCCACTGTCCAAGTACCCTTGGTGTTGATTGTTTTTTCCAAGAAAGGAGATCTGTAGTATATATTATATCCTTCTTAGGTACCCATATTTTCTTGGGTCCTTAGGGTTAGCCTTACAGTTTTTAATAGAATAATAAGAATATTGTTTCTTTTTCTTTATGTTAGGAACAAAACTCTTATTATGAAGAACATTGCTATTGTTAAAAGCTAAACCACTCTTATCATTTGGATGTCTATATCTTCCAATCATATCATTCATCCTTTTTGTACTTTCTGTAAATGTTGATAAATTTACTAAGAGACTGTTAATCCTTTGTTTTAGTTTATTAATTTCCTCAAATCTATCTACAACTACTTTCTTTTTCATATCGTCTACTTATTTTTTAAGGCAAACATTTTTTTTCTAGGAATTTTGTGTTCTTCAAATTTTCAGCAAATTTCTTTTTCAATATCCTATATTGTTTTAAGATAGCATGTGAATCTTCTAACAATTCTAAATAAGCATTCGAAAGATCATCAAAGTTAGAAATTACTTCATCGTTGCATTCCTTTTAGTTACCAAGCATATATTTGCTTACTTTGATGTTTCTAAGTCAGATTTAGATTCAGACGAATCTTGATCTTCCCATATTGCCGTTATGCTCTTTTTGTTTTCTTTACTTTTCTTTTATTTTATTTTGAGAAATGGACATTCAGACTTGTAATGTCCTGGTTTGCTTCACTCATAACAGACGATAGAACTTTTCTCATTATTTGAATCGTCTTTGCTATTCTTCTTAAAAGAGAAGTCTTGATTTCCCCTTGATTTCTTTTTCCACATCCTCCTAATCTTTCTTGAAATGAAGGATAGTTCATCATCATCTTTTCTTGAATCATGATCAGATTCAGTAGCATTATCATTCTTGATTTCTTCAATCTTTTATGCTTTTACAGATGTGTTTCTATTTTTTTGTGTCTTCTTATTCTTTTGACTAGCCTTTAATGCAATAGATTTATCTCTTCTGGGTTTATCTTCTACATCAAGCTCTACTTCATGAATTTTTAGCGAACTAAGCAATTCATCTAGCTTCAGCTTTCTTAAATCGTTGGCTTCTTGTATTGTTATTACTTTGGGTCTCCATCTTTTTGGAGGACTCCTAATATCTTTCTGACATGATATTGACTATCGTAGATTCTCCCCAGAGCTTTAAGTCCGTTAATAATTGTTTGGAATTGTCTAAACTTCTGATCAATAGTCTCATCATCTTTCATCTTGAACAGCTCATACTGATAAAAAAGAATACTAATCTTGGACTCTTTCACCTGATTTGTGCCTTCATGTGCAATAACTAATGTGTCCCACATTTCCTTTGCAGATTCACATCCATGAACCTTATCCTATTCACCTCTGCTTAGAGCACAACTTAAAAAGAACTTGACCTTTGAGTTTAACTGAAAGTGAGCTTTCTAATCAGTTGACCATTTATCACGAGAGATACTATTGCCTTCGTCATCTGTTGGTGCATATAAACCATTATCAATGATATCCCAAAGATCAATATGCATGGATTCTATAAAGTGTCGCATCCTGTCCTTCCAATAATGATAATCTTGACCACTGAATGCAGGAGGTCTTGTGACCGAGGCACCTTCTACTATAAAAACATGTGATTCAGCCATGGATCTTTGTCCTCACTTTGTAACAGTGTTTCTTAGAAACCTTGCTCTGATACCAACTGAAGTAAATCACTTGTTAATATAGAAATCACATATAATATGTAGAATACACAAGAAGGGGGGTTGAATTGTGCTAAATCTTCAAAGATATTAATCTTTAGAAATTTCTTGAATTTTTTTACAAATTTAGATGATCACAAAATGATTCACTTAATTTGATGAATAATGCAATCGTGAAAATTATTATCTATTCTTCTAATAACAAGAAAATTAAAGAGATAAGAGTTAGAGAATATGACGCCGCGATTGATACTGGTTTACCCTTAACCTTGGGTTACGTCTAGTCTTCAAAAATTTTTTGAGATGTCATCATAGTCTTCAATGTTACAAGTATTCTTTCTACACTTGCAGAGCCTCTTTAGGTCTCTTTCACAAGGTATTCTTTATCTGCTTCCTTAGCCTCTCCAGGCTCTAGCTTTTCTTTCGCTTGGAAAGATATTGTTTGAGCTTCACGTTATAGATGTATTCGCTCTCTTTCTTTCGCACTTGAGTACAGAGTTTCTCTAAGTATTGTATAATCAGATTTTCTCTCTTGTATTATTTTGTTGTAATCGTAGTGTAGTTTACAACTATAACTAATATTTATAACCTAAGTCTTAAACTATCTTCTTGAGAAAGCTGCTTTTTGAATCTTTTAGAAATAGTTATTAGTTGAGTCCTATAACTAACTCCAACTAGCTAACTAACTGATGTTCTAGAATATTTTTCATTTGCATCGTCTGGTACTATGCTTCGTCTGGTGTTGCTTTGTTTGGTGTCACGTTTTCGTCTAGTGTTGTGCTTCGTCTGGTCTATCTAAGACACTTTTTCATATAAGTAAGTATCATCCTAAATTGACCTTATATCGTCTTATGTTAACCATTTAGGGTTTGACCGTCTTGAGTTGTAAGTATCGTCTGGAGTTGACTATGTATCACTTACATTTTTCTGCGCACTTAACAAACTCATCAAAACAGTTCACATACTTCTATGATTATTATTATTTGATTTTCATCAAAATTATAGAAGTGAAGTCTTCTTGACTTAATAGAAAGGTGGAAATATATAAGAAATGGTGAGAAGATAATAGAAGCTGATGGATTGAATTTCATGTTCTTATGACAAAAATATTGTTATCTTTGGTATTGAATTTGACAAAATAAAGGAAATATTATTAACATAGATGTTTTGTTCAAATAAATTTTAAAAATTTCCTTTATAGGTTATTTTGGAAATCATCTTTCTATTTCCTTCTTTTCAAAATAAATATACTAACTATGTTTAGGAGATATTTGATCTATTTCTTTTAAAACAAATGTTCATTGTAATTTATATTACAAGCATATCTCTTTGCACTCATTAAGATATTACAAGCATAAAAGTTTCAATAAAATCGATACTATCAATTTCATGATTACCTAAGATGACCAAGTGTGCCTTGAACCGTTTGATACTACTATCAGAATGATACTTGATCCTGTAAATCCATTTACACCCAAAGGCTTTCGTCCTAGGAGGGAGTGGGGTAATATCCCACGTGTCGTTGTTATGAAGCGCTCTAATTTTTTGAGCCATGACATCCCTCCAGTGCACATCCTTAACAGCTTCGGAGAAGAGGGTGGGCTCTGTTTTGGTTTGTAGTGTTGCAAGGAAGGCTCGATGGAGATATGAAAATTTTTTGTTAGACAATTTTTTCCTTTCCCATAAATTTGGACAACTATTAATTGCTTTTTTAGTTTTTAAATAAACTACCGATTAAGTTACGTAATATGATCCAGATAAAGATAATAAAATGTCCCAATAAATGATCTAGATTAATGGGTCAAATTTTGGGTAAAAAATGGATTCCAATTAGGATGGACCAGCATGATATCAGCCTTGTGATGGAGAAGCTCGATATGGAAGCTATATAAAGGTTAAGGTCTCCTGCAGTTGCTCATATCAATCATAAGCATAAGGAATCATTGACTCGTTAAGAGAGCTTACATATTGAGAAAACTGTAGAAAGACTTAGCCTATATCCTGGTAAAAACTTTCCATAAAAGGTCCCAGGAGGTTCGTGATCGTTTGTAGCTCGGAATCGACATCAGAATCAGAGATGGAACTGAAATCAGGTATTCCACATTACCTTTATTTTTAATCCTTTCATGTAGATCTAGGGTATGTAATAAGATCTATACTACGTATTACATATGGTATCAGAGTGGTTATGTGATCGGATTGTCGAAAATGAAAATTTTTCAGTTTTTCATCTCATATGGTTTTCCTCGATTTTTGTTTCATTTTTCAATTTGTTTACGTATATAATTACGTAAAAGTGGAATATATAAGGCAAGCTATGAAAAACACGTCAAAATGAGCCTAATAGAGTGAAAAATGAAGTCTTGGGATGCCGAAAATTACCTCTAGCGTAGGAAGAGGGAGTAACCGTCAGGTGCATGTAACACACGCACCAATTGCGAGTCAAACTGTTGCTCCACGGAGCGACAGACGTTTGTTGCACGTGTAGTGAATGCGACTCTCGACCCAGGTTCCCACCAGCGTGGGATGATGGGCGTGCCCATCCGGGCCTACCATGTGACACATCAGATGTGGGACACGTGGTGATGCATGGTTAGCACGTGATGTGCACGTGCCAAATGCATCTGACATGCATCGGTACACACACTAGCATGCATGCCACATCAGTAGCTGATGTCATAATGATGTCATAATGATTCCAAAAAGCATAAAATTCTAGATTTTCGTAAGGATGTCCTAGGGTGTTTTGGGTCAGTTTTCATGTCCAGAAAATTTATAAAGTAAGTTTTTTCTTTTTTGGATTTATTACAATAGTAATAAATTAAAGTTTAACTCTAGAAAAAGGAATTAAGATATTCTAAATCTGATTTTGAATGAGTTTTCATGCTTCGAACATCATATGAGGGAGATACATGAGGTTATTGTGTCTCAGGTCTCAAGTTGAGTGTTTGAGATGTCATGATAGTCGATCAAAAAAGGAATTGAGACATTCTGAAGCCATAAGGGAGATACATGAGGTCTTTGTATCTCAGGCGGTTGGTTCAATGTCTGGTGACACATGATAGTCACTTTACTGAGATTTTTATTTTACGAAAGTATCAAATGAAGTTTTCAGAGAATGTCTTCAACACGAGTGTGTGACAATGAGACTGTGCATTTGATTTTTTGCATTTTTTGACATTACATTATCACATACCATATGCTCATAAAGAATGTGAGGATAATATAAAGATGTATCCCTTGTGTTTATGGATTTTTTGAGTGTTGATGAGAATGTAGTCACCAAAGTGACCTTTCAAATAGGGGTATTCATAATAGGAACCTGACCCATTAAAAAATAACTTGAACCTGAACCTGAATGTCAGGTTCGACAATTTCACAAACTTGAACTTGAACCTAAAAAATCTATAGGATCGATTAACGTATTTTCAGGTTCGATTCTCAAGATAACTAGAACTTATTCATATCAATATATATATGATAAAAAATTATAAAAATAATTGGTGAAAATAAATACAAATCATTCATAAAAGTATGCATATAAAATCCATCAAAGATTAATCCAATATGTTAAACCCAAGAAAAGTAAAATAAGCCAAACAATGTCTTATAAATGATCCATACTTGAAAAAAGAGAGAAATTATTAACCAATTATTATTTTAGTCAATGAATTTTTCTATTAATAGTTTAATACTTGATCAATAACTTTGACGCATATTCATTACTATTTTAAGTAGAAGTATTCATTGTTATGCATTAGTTGTTACTTATAATAGCAATATTCGAGATTAACGTTTAATAACATATAATTAAAGTAGTTTTTTTCCTTTTCTTTTTTTAACTCAAGCATTAATATAGTAAATGTAACATCCCATCACCACTGGGAAGGATAAAATAGTAAATTTGGGTCGGGTTGTGAGTGTGTACACGTATCTCGGCATATTCATGCATAAATGGCCTCTATATTGATATGAATGGTAATTTTTTTGCAAATGCACATGATAGTATATGCGTTCGTGACATTTCCCGACATATGTGTCTAAAAGTGTAATTTTTGTGAAAAATGTGAATTATGTGTTTGAAAGATTGAATTGGAGTGATTATGTGTATTCTACATAAATCTGCTAAGTAGGTACCGATGAGATTTCTGGTACTGGAAATGACTGTCCTATTGACACTACAAATTAATGACATGATTCAGGAATGTTTTATCATGAGCCATTGAAATTTGGAGAGGATTACGAAAGCAAAAGAATATGAATTGATTGAAATGGGAATTGATAGTCATGAAAGAAACAATGAAAGTGTGTGAATCTAAAGGAATTGAATTTCAATTCAGTCCCTAAGAGTTTAAATTTCTAAATTGAAGTAGGAAAGTTAAAAGAATATGTATAAGGGCAATTTGGGCATGACACTTAAGATCATAAGACTTAAGGTTTAAAGGAAGGGGTAGAATGGACTTTTCACCCTTCTTTAAGGGTATAAAAAGGAGAAATTAGGGTTTGTGAAGGAGAAAAGAGGAGGAAACCGTGGGAGAGGAAGAAGAGAAGAAAAAAAAAGGGTTTTTGAGAGATCTTTGAAGTTTTTGAAGCCAATCAAGTAAGTATAAATATCTTCCCTCTTGATCAATTGAATAAAACATGTTTTGATGTTAGTTAAGAGAGGATTATGTGTTAGAAGTGGTAAAATGGGTTAAGGGAAATGTGTGATTTTTAGGTTTATGAGCAAGCATAAATTTTGATGTTTGTGATTGATATTGGGTTGAAATGAGTTGGAAAATAAAGTATAAGTGATGTTTTTGTTGGGCCCCGAAAATTTTTCATTTATTTAATTAATTAATTATTGATTTATTTATTTATTCGATTACTTTAATTATTCTTTATCTTGCTTTAAGTGTTTTAATTGTATATATATATATATATATATATATATATTATTTTTGTTGAGTCTTGGAATTATGATTGGGATTAGAATTAATTGGATAAATTGGTAGTAGGCTTATGAGTGTAAAGCCATATGAGTCAAATAAGGGCATGTTAGGAAGAATGGGCTTTAGAGGTTAATGGGATAAGTAGAAGGAGGAGAGCCCAAAACATTGTAAGTTATAAGGAGAGCTTAAAACTACGTAGTATTGGAGGAGGGCTTTAAGTTGAGAAATAAGTGAATTAAGTTGTTAAGGAGAAGAAGCAAGCGTCGTGAACTAAAAGATGATAAGCCAAAAATGTGAGCTAAGGAAGAGGGAGCTTTCGGCTAGGTGGAAAAGAGTCGTAGAAAGCTTGAAGGGAGGAAGAAAGAAGAGGAAAAAGAAGAGAAACTACTTGTTGAAGGTTAGTTCCATCCTTGTTTATGTTAGGTTCAAGAATGGGATAAAATGGAAGTTAGGGTTTGTGTAGGGTTTGAAGAAAGGAAGAAGAGAAGGTGAAATCAAAGGGATTTTGGGATTTCTAAGTTAAGATTTTGGTTATTCTAGCATAGATGGCATATGGGTAGGTTAGGTTTAAAGTTTATTTTTATCTTTGCTTGATTTATGAATGCTATGCCTTTCTTTTAGAATATATTCATTGAATGGAGTATGGTTTAATTGAAGGAACTCAAGAAAACCCCACTCAAGACAAGGAGGAAGGGCAATCTTGAATTTGGATTCCAACGTTTAGGTGGGTAACATTTTTATAGTTGTTGTGTAATGGACAAATGCCCTATGTGTGCAATCTTTGTTAAATTGTGTGTATATTGAAAGTATACTTTCTTTGATTTGAAAGAAAAGTATAAAACTATGATGATTCGATAGAATGAAAGAAGCATAAAATGCTATTCTTGTGTTTGAATATGTGAGCATGAATTGGTTGTGATTAGGCGAGAGAGAACCTGTTTCGTTAGTCTCGTGCACGATGACCCCCTAGCCTTCTCCCGACTGCCCGCTTGAGGCCACGAGATCCTGAGAAATCGGACTCGTCATGTTTACGGTAAACTTCGGTTTTCATCGTGTTTATGGAACTCTCGAGCCAAATGTGTGCATTTCATCATTTTTGGTGTTTATGATGCATAATACGTGTTTTAACTGATATAAGATTTCATGTTATGTTTTATGTGATGAGTTCGATTAATTGTGATTTATATGATAAAGTTGGGTATTTAC